>CM039677.1:57161293-58599793 GCA_022496015.1 Hordeum marinum | reverse complement strand
ATACAATGGGTCATCTTCACAATACCTTGCAAACACCTTCGCGTGGATGACATCATCCTTAAACATTATGTAAGTTGAGTTCAACTGAGTGCACACGTCTAGGGTCAAGAATGCTTTGCTCGCAACCTTCTCTTCCAATTCTAGCTCCTTGAATTTTTTTTCAACTGAGAAGTCCCATTCTTGAGGTATCGCACAACAACTCGAACACGTTTGATTGAAAGTTCAACTTCTCTTAGGGCATCTTGTACAATGAGGCTGACAATGTGTGCCACACATCTCAATTTCATAAACTTTCCAGCAACTATGCTAGTTTTTGCATCAACCAAGCACTTTCTCAAGTGAAGAATGCATCCATCATTAGCACTCGCATTATCCACAATGACCATAACTCTCTCGACCCCCCCCCCCCACATTCCATCAAGCATCTTCGCAAACTCTTCCCAAGATCATTCCTCTTGTGGCCCTTCATCGGATCCAACCACCATAGGCCATATTCAAGGTCTCCACCCCGAAGAAATAAGTTCGAGCAATATCTTAAACAAGGTAATGATGTAAAAACATCGTCGTTTTCAGGTATAACCCACTAAGGCCAGACCTAGGGTTTTCACCTAGAGCTCAATACCGGTTACTCAAAAAACACCACCAAATCGGAGTCAATCATGTGTTGTTGCCACCAGTTTTTTTATCCCAGAAGCTATATGCACTCAGATAGAAATTCCACCATGACCGTTGCACAACCATATCCTCTACGTCAATCGTCGTCCATATATTGGATCGCTGTCGAAGACAAACTAGAGTGAGAGCTACCAAAACCCATAACAGAGCCGAATATTGTGGTAGCCTCATATCGTGCCCGTGCTGCAAAGGGTGATGCGATGTTGACGGCGCCACCATGATGGGGCAAGTCGCATATCAACATCCCGCTCCACTGCCGCACATCTTCAATGGGTCGCTCGTTGTTGCTGCCACGCCATTGCTACCACTAACTAAACTACCATCCCATCCTTGAGCCATCAAGAATCTGACAACGACAGCCGACCACTACCGCAAGATGGCTTTGTGGCCTGGTAGTAGTGGATCAGGAACAAAAGCAAAAAAAACACGTGGTGCCTTGTGCTAGCCGTCACGGACGCAACAATTAGTTGCAATTGGACCCCATCCGCCTAGAGTGCCCACGACAACTGAGAGATGTCGCCAACCACCTGAAGCGCGAAAAATACGCATCTTAGGTGATGTCTTCCCAATTAATCTATTTGCTTTTTATCGACGGAGAGCAAGCGACACGTCGCAACCACAATTGTACGAAGATTCGACGATCGCCACCAGTCGTCGTCAGGGATCCGATGTTCGCTGTCTCAATGCTACATGTGTCGCCAACCGCCGCATGAGGAGCCGCCATCTCGCTGACTCACTGCCGGTACAGAGGGACCCCATCTCCACCGCCACCACATAGGCATTGCCCATCAGTAGCCTCTGACGGCAACGAGGAGGAGCAGGCAATGGGGGGCGGAGTTGGTGCGGATCGGATCACCGCCCGTGTTGCCCGCGGTTTAGTGAAAACCTAAATGACATACATGAACGGTGGCTCATGTGTCTCGATTGATGCCACCAAAAATGTTCATCTGTTTTTCCATGTGAAATCATAAAGAAGAACATGCACATGAGCCAAGATTCCATACAACACAGCTATAGCTAGTGTCCATTAGATTCGAACGAGGATCCTCTACCGTACGGCAGGGTGCCGTTCGACCACCGACATGTGGGCCTGCTAGGAACCTGGCCCACATGTCAGTAGCCCAACGGTACACACCGTACGTCAGGGGAGCTGCTTCCATTAGATTCCCTGGACCAAAACCTTCCAATGCCAAAAGTGTAAAAATCACGTGATGATGAGATGCACCAAAACCAGAACAACAATAATCTAACAGTAACTTGGAACATAAGCATCACCCAATCACTTTCAACTCACATGGCATTTCTCCTCCACAGGGCCCACGAAATTAATCATTGCCCCTCCTCCTACGGTCTTATCTCCCAGCCAAGAAGCAAGCAGAGGCCACTTCGCTGTCTTCAAGCTTGCCCACGTACTCGGATCGCTACAAACATAAGAAAATATACAGGAAATAATTCTGCTCTTCCTCTTCCACGGGACACCACAGGTTGTTGATCCACTTGCAAGCCGGACCAGACAGATAAACTGCCAGATAAGAGCATTGCAGCGGCAAGTCCACGTGATCCCATTTATATACAGACACATACATCCACAAATCCCATCCTTGACCTGATCTTGAGATCTTGATCGGATCAAGCTCCAATCTCCGTTCTGTTGCCGGCCACGACAGGCATGGAGGAAGACCAGAGCCCGGGGCTCGGGCTCGCCGGAGAGACGCCTGGTCTCAAGCACGGCAATGGCGTCGGCAACAGCCCGGAGGACCCGGGCAACGCCGGCGACGGCATCAGCTCCCTGGAGAAGCCGCTGCTGAGGAGAAGCAACACGCTGACGTCCAGCCACCTCGCCATGGTCGGCGCCAAGGTCTCGCACATCGAGAGCCTCGACTACGAGTGAGTACTCCGTCCATCAGCTGCCCGACCCTTGGTCCGCAGCTTGCAATTAGGTTGGTTTGCTTAGTGAATTAAGCTGTCATGGACGCAGGATCATCGAGAACGATCTGTTCAAGCACGACTGGAGGAGCCGGTCCAACGTGGAGGTGCTGCAGTACATCTTCCTCAAGTGGTCGCTGGCGTTCCTGGTGGGCCTCCTCACCGGCGTCATCGCCTCGCTCATCAACCTCGCCATCGAGAACATCTCCGGCCTCAAGATGCTCCACATGGTGCATCTCGTCCGGGAGAAGAGGTACGGCGAGATCTATCTACAGACGGCGGGACCAGAGTTGCTGGTCGGGGAATTAATTATGTTCGATCTGTGCATTCAGGTACTGGGCCGGCTTCTTCTACTTCTCCGGCATCAACTTCGTGCTGACGTTCATCGCCTCCGTGCTCTGCGTCGTCTTCGCCCCCACCGCCGCCGGCCCCGGCATCCCCGAGATCAAGGCGTACCTCAACGGCGTCGACACGCCCAACATGTTCGGCGCGCCGCAGCTTATTGTCAAGGTACACTAATAATGAAGCCTTGATTCCTTTCTTCTTCTGTTCATGTTCCAGGCTAAAATTGGAAATGTGTGATGCGACTACTCGAAGCTGCAAGAGAGACATTAATGGATGGAATTTTTCGTACGATGGTCAGATCTTCGGCAGCATCTGCGCGGTGTCGTCGGGGCTGGATCTTGGCAAGGAAGGCCCGTTGGTGCACATCGGCGCGTGCCTCGCCAACCTGCTCAGCCAGGGCGGCTCCGGCCGCTTCCGCCTCCGCTGGAGGTGGCTGCGCTACTTCAACAACGACCGCGACCGGCGCGACCTCATCACCTGCGGCGCGTCGTCCGGCGTGTGCGCGGCGTTCCGGTCGCCCGTGGGCGGCGTGCTGTTCGCGCTGGAGGAGGTGGCCACGTGGTGGCGCAGCGCGCTGCTGTGGCGCACCTTCTTCAGCACGGCCACCGTGGTGGTGGTGCTGCGCGGCTTCATCGAGGTGTGCCGCGGCGGGCGGTGCGGCCTCTTCGGCGAGGGCGGGCTCATCATCTTCGACGTCAGCGACGTCACCGTCCGGTACCGCCTTGGCGACCTCCTCCTGGTCACGCTCGTCGGCGTCATCGGCGGCGTCCTTGGCGCGCTCTACAACCACCTCCTCCACATGGTGCTCCGGCTCTACAACCTCATCAACGACAGGGGCCGGATGGCGAAGCTGACGCTGGCGCTGGCCGTGTGCGTGTTCACGTCGGCGGGGCTGTACGTGCTCCCCTTCGCCGTGCCGTGCACGCCGTGCGACCCGGCGTTCGGCGCCGCTTGCCCGGCCACCGGGAGGAGCGGCAACTTCAAGCAGTTCAACTGCCCGGCCGGGCAGTACAACGACCTGGCCACCCTCCTGCACGCCACCAACGTGGACGCCACGCGCAACATCTTCTCCACCGGCACCCCCGGCGAGTTCCGGCTGGACTCGCTGCTCATCTTCTTCGCCATCTACTGCGTACTGGGGCTCTTCACCTTCGGCATCGCCGTGCCATCGGGGCTCTTCCTCCCCATCATCCTCATGGGCGCCGCCTACGGCCGCATCGTGGCGCTCGTGCTCCAGAGCGCGGTGGCCGCGCGCATCGACCACGGGCTCTATGCCGTGCTCGGCGCGGCGGCGCTCATGTCGGGCTCCATGAGGATGACCGTCTCGCTCTGCGTCATCTTCCTGGAGCTCACCAACAACCTCACCCTGCTGCCCATGACCATGTTCGTGCTGCTCATCGCCAAGACCGTCGGCGACGCATTCAACCCCAGCATCTACGAGATCATCCTGGACCTCAAGGGGCTGCCCTTCCTGGAGCCCAAGCCGGAGCCATGGATGAAGGACATCACCGTGGGCGAGCTCGCCGCAGCCAAGCCGCGAACCATCAACCTCCAGGTAGTCGAGAAAGTGTCCACCATCATCCAGGTTCTGCAGAACACAGGCCACAACGGGTTCCCGGTGGTGGACCGGCCTCGGCCCGGCCTGTCGGAGCTGCACGGGCTGGTCCTCCGGTCGCACCTCGTCGCCGTGCTCAGGAAGCGGTGGTTCCTGGCGGAGAAGAGGAGGACGGAGGAGTGGGAGGCGAGGGATCGGTTCTCGTCGGTAGAGCTCGCCGACAAGAACTGCAAAATCGACGACCTGGAGCTGACGCCGGAGGAGCTGGAGATGTACGTGGACCTCCACCCGTTCACCAACACGACGCCGTACACCGTGGTGGAGACCATGTCAGTGGCCAAGGCCGTGGTGCTGTTCCGCTCCGTCGCGCTCCGGCACATGCTCATCATGCCCAAGTACCAGGGCCCCGAGGTGAGTCCAATCTGCTCCAATGGCTTTCCAAGCATCCACAGATTGTTCTTTCGAATTTGAATCTGATGTTGGATTGATTTTGGCGTGCAGATATCTCCGATTGTCGGGATCTTGACGAGGCAGGACCTGAGGGCGCACAACATCCTCGGCGCGTTTCCTCACCTCGCCAAGAAGAGCAAGACGCACTGAAGCTGTGAGCTATACTACTAGTAGCACCATTTTTGGGAATTATTACTGTCGACGTGTTTCCTGTCTTGAAGCAAGAGGCACATGACTCACTTGCTGGCGCCATGATTCTTTCTTTTCTTCCTCGTTCTTCTCTGTATAGGTTCAGGATTTGCCTGCGTCTCAATTTTCTTTTCTTCGGGGAATGGCTGAATAATTTGCTGCCCATGTAAAATCACACATACGCCCAAGATGCAATAAGCAGAGGCTTTCAAAAATGTTTCAAATTTTCTACTTTTGGAAAGCAAGATGTTCCAGCATTTTATAACTGATTTTTTCATCTTTTTGGCCCTCCTGTTCATTATCAGCTTTGACATAATGACATCCACTTTTTTTTTGAAAGGGCCAGCCTTGGCTGGTGTTTCATTGATTTAAGCAGGGAGCAGATGACAAAAGTGACAAAAGTGATGATCTGCCGATCAAGGAGATAACAAGAAGAAATAGGAAAAAAATGTGCCAAAGGCACAGCCCTTAGGCCTACTCTCGTGGTGGATCCCCGAAGGGGCTCTGAAGGGAGGCGAAACCGCATTGTTGCCAAAGGCTGAGGCTACGTCTTACTGCATTGAGCACGTCCCTCACATTTGCTTCTTTCCCCCTGAAAATGCAATGGTTGCGCTCTTGCCATATTTCCCATAGAGCAAGGCATCATCAAGGTTTTGATTCCTTTCCTGAACTCCGACGTTGTCGATGCCACCATAGTTTCCACCTTCTTCAACATTCTGCTGTTTTGGCTCCCGCTTGCGTGCTCCAGCCCCTAGCAGTGCTGTCACGACGTCAGCTCGTTCCAGATGGCAGTCGCGAAGTTGCACTCCCAGAACAAGTGATCAGAGCTCTCCAGGTTTCGCAGACATAGCTGGCAGAAGTAGTTGTTGACCCAACCTCTGCGATGTAGGCGGTCATTGCACCATAGACGATCTTGGTGAAGCAGCCATGCAAAAAAATTCATCTTTGCCGGCGCCCAAGTGTCCCAGATAAGGTTGTGGAAAAGGTCTGTCGTTGATCCCAGGAATTGCAGGGCATAGGCAGAGCGGGAACTGTATTGTCCATGGCCGTTCGAATTCTAGCTGAACTGATCCTGGGCATCAGTGTGAAGTGATAGATGATGCTGTTGTAAGAGCCGATGGAGGTTGAGCACTTCTTGGACCGGGGTGCTGGTGTGGCCATGCGCCAGGTCAGAGTCCCATTGATCACCTTCTAGGGCATGTGCCACCATTCTGCACTTCCTTCTTGAATGCTTGAATAGGCGTGGGAAGCAAAGCTTTAGCGGCGACGCACCCAGCCAAGGGCTATGCCAGAAGCTCGCCGTCTGGCCATTTCCTATGGTGACCATCGTGGCAGCATCGAAAAGGGCGTGGTCCGACGCATCGCATGGCAGCTCCGTTCCCACCCATGACCGGGATGGGTTTTTCCATGTGTGCCACAGCCATCGCAGGCGGAGTGCGCAGCTGAATTTAGTTAGGTTCAGCATGCCCAACCCATCGTGTTCAGTCGGGGAGCATACCCGGTCCCAATTTACCTTGCAGCTGCCACCCGAGAGCTCCTGGTCCCTCCCCCAGAGAAAACGTCACCTGCACTTGTCTATTTCTTTCAGTAGTTTCATGGGAACTTGAAGTGCAGTGAGGGCGAACGTGGGCAAGGGGTGAGCACGCAACGGATGAGGACTCGCCGCCCCGCAATGGAGAGCAGCCTTCCCTTCCAACCAGCTAACCTAGCTCGGATGCGGTCGAGGATAAACTGTAGGTGGACTAGACAAAGCCTGCCAACAGTGAGTGGTAGCCCTAGGTATCTGATCGGGAACTGCGCGATCGTTCCGCCGAAGGCTTGCAGAACATGGCCGAGGTCTACGTCGTCGCAGCGGATCGGCGTGGTTGTGGACTTGGCGGTGTTTATCCGTAGACCTATGGCGTCACCGAAGTTCTGAATTATGCTCATCAAATGGTCAATCTCCTCCTTGTCTGGGTTCGCAAAGATGATTGCGTCGTCTGCATACAGGCTAATTCTAAGTTTCATTTCCTTGCCCGGCACCGGTGTGATTTCTAGCTCTTCTTCTGCAGCTTGAAACAGCCGGTGAATGGGGTCTATGGCGATGATGAAGAGGAGCGGGGACAGCGGGTCCCCTTGCCTAAGACCCCGACGGTGAACGATATGTCTGCCTGGCGATCCATTAAGCAGGAACGCCGAGGAGGATGTGGATAGCAGCAGCGTGATCCAATCCCACCATCTCGCGCTAAAACCTAACATTGTCAAAATCTCTAGAAGGTGTTCCCAGGAGATATTGTCGAAAGCCCTAGAGATGTCTAGTTTGAGAAAGACGGCCGGCGTCTTCCTACGATGGAGAGCTTTGACACAGTTCTGGACGTAGATGAAACTATCATGCAGACATCTACCCTTCAGGAAGGCCGTCTGGGCTGGCGAAATGATCGACTGCACGACAGACGTGAGACGAATCGAGAGCACCTTTGAAAGAAGCTTGGCTATAGAATGAATCAGGCTAATTGTCCTATAGTCGTTGATGCTGTCGGGGCCATCCTTCTTGGGTATGAGGGCAACCACCGCCGAGTTTAAGGTGCTCAAGTTATGTCCTACTAGGTTGTAAAATTGATGGAAAGCTTGCATGACGTCTTCCTTGATTATGCTCCAGCAGGATCTGAAGAACACGCCATTAAAGTCGTTCGGACCGGGGGATTTCTCGGCCGGAGAGGCCTTTATCGCAGCCCAAACTTCATCTTTTGTAAATGGGTTGTCTAGCCCCCCTCCCTCGAACCGACGGCATGTGTAGCTGGCTCCAATTGATCGTTGATGACCGGTGTTGTGTCGACCCCAATATGATGTTGAAGTGGTCATGGATGGCTTTCTCCTTCTCTGAATGCGCCGATGTGTGTATCCCATTGATCTTGAGAGCATGTATGAAGTTCTTGCGCCTCCTGGAGCTGATCTTGGCCATAAAGAACTTGGTGGTTGCATCTCCCGAGCGCAGCCAAGTGAGGCGTGAGGCCTGCCTTTTCCTACAGCGCTCAATTGCTGCCAGGCCCAGCAGTCTGACCTTCAAGCCTTTTCGCAGCTCAATCTCCGCCTGAGTGAGGGGCCGACGCTCTTGGGCCACATCGAGTCATAAGATGATCTCGCAAGCGATGTGGAATTGAAGTTTTGCTTCCCCGAATAGGCTTCTGCTCCAGATGCGGAGATCCTTGTGTTGGAAATATGCCCTAGAGGCAATAATAAAATGGTTATTATTGTATTTCCTTGTTCATGATAATTGTCTATTGTTCATGCTATAATTGTGTTAACCAGAAACCGTAATGCATGTGTGAATACATAGACCACAACATGTCCCTACTGAGCCTCTAGTTGGCTAGCTCGTTGATCAATAGATGGTCACGGTTTCATGGCCATGGACATTGGATGTCATTGATAACGGGATCACATGAATGATGTGATGGACAAGACCCAATCCTAAGCATAGCACAAAGATCGTGTAGTTCGTCTGCTAAAGCTTTTCAATGTCAAGTATCGTTTCCTTAGACCATGAGATTGTGCAACTCCCGGATACTATAGGAATGCTTTGGGTGTGCCAAACGTCACAACGTAACTGGGTGGCTATAAAGGTGCACTAGGGGTATCTCCGAAGGTGTCTGTTGGGTTGACACGAATCGAGACTGGGATTTGTCACTCCGTGTGACGGAGAGGTATCTCTGGGCCCACTCGGTAAGACATCATCATAATGAGCTCAATGTGACTAAGGAGTTAGCCACGGGATGATGTGTTACGAAACGAGTAAAGAGACTTACCGGTAACGAGATTGAACAAGGTATAGAGATACCGACGATCGAATCTCGGGCAAGTATCATACCGATAGACAAAGGGAAATGTATACGGGATTGATTGAATCCCCGACATCTGGTTCATCCGATGAGATCATCGTGGAACATGTGGGAGCCAACATGGGTATCCAGATCCCGCTGTTGGTTATTGACCGGAGAGGTGTCTCGGTCATGTCTACGTGTCTTTCGAACCCGTAGGGTCTACACACTTAAGGTTCGATGATGCTAGGGTTATAGGGAAATGGTATACGTGATTACTAAAGGTTGTTCGGAGTCCCGGATGAGATCCCGGACGTCACGAGGAGCTCCGGAATGGTCTGGAGGTAAAGATTGATATATAGGATGTCTAGTTTTGGTCACCGGAAAGTTTTCGGGCTCTTCAGTAGTGTACCGGGAGTGCCGGGAGGGTGCCGGAGGACCCCCGGGAGGGGTGTGACGACCATAGGACTTTGTGGGCCCTTAGAGGAGGTGTGCCAGCCCTTAGTGGGCTGGCCAAGACCTTCTAGAAAGCCCCATGCGACTGGGATCAAGAGATAAAGGGTAAAAGGGATTTAAAAGAGGAGATCCACCTCCCTTGTGGGAGGTGGACTCTTCCCCACCTTCGGCCGAAGCTCTCCTCCTTGGAGGAGGGGCCAAGGAATCCCTCCCTCTCCCTCCTCCTATATATATGCAAGGGTTTGGGCTGATTTGAGACACGACTTCTTTCTCTCTCGATGCAGCCCTACCCTTCCTCTTCCTCGTTCTCCGTAGCGCTTGGCGAAGCCCTGCCGGAGTTCACGTAGCTCCACCGTCACCACGCCGTCGTGCTGCCGGAGCTCTCCCTCAACCTCTCCTTCCTCCTTGCTGGATCAAGGCATAGGAGACGTCACCAGGCTGCACGTGTGTTAAATGCGGAGGCGCCGTTGTTCAGCGCTGAGATCGGAATCCACCGTGATCTGAATCGCTGCGAGTACGACTCCACCAACCGCGTTCTTGTAACGCTTCTGCTTAGCGATCTTCAAAGGTATGAAGATGCAATATCTCCCCACTCGTTGCTGGTTTCTCCATGGATAGATCTTGGTGATCGTAGGAAAAATTTTGATTTACTACTACGTCTCCCAACACCTTGGCCGTGCGAGCCAGCTTGACGTGGAGGCGGGTGAAGGCGCAGCCAGCAGCAACCGGCCACGACCAGGCCGCGGTCACCATCTCGAGGAAGCGCGGGAAGCGCGTCCAAAAGGATTCGAACTTGAAACCCCCGCGACTTCGGGGGAGTCCGCATCTACAAGGAGGAGCGGGCAGTGGTCGGAGCATGCCGTGGATGCCGCTATGAGGAAGCTGCGCGGGAACATTGTCTCCCAAGGAATGTTGCAGAAGAACTTGTCGATGCTGACTAGCGTAGGGTTTTCTCGCTCATTGCTCCAGGTGAATTTGCGGTTATTGCATTTGATTTGGCGTAGGCCCGCTCTGTCAATCGCAGTTCTAAACCGACCCAAGAGCCTCCTATTGAGGTTGAGGTTATTTTTGTCGCTAGCCTCATAGATGAGATTGAACTCGCCGTTTATTAGCCAGGGTTCTACCGAAGGAGGAGCGGTTCTAGCTAGCTCGGCGAGGAAGATGTCTTTGTGTGCGTCGTCCGCCGGTCCATACATCGTGGTGAGCCAGAAGCATGTTTGATTGCAGGCTATAGTTACCTTCGCCGTGATCGCGTATTAACCTACTGCATGCGTGTCTACTGAAACTACGTCTTTGTTCCAAAGGATTGCCGCGCCGCCCCTTGTGCCGATGGCGGGCAGGACGACACATCCAAGAAGAACTCCTCCGCCGATGTCCCGAACGAGGTTCGGGTTCCATACATCTAATTTGGTTTCCTGAAGGCATAAAATGGTCGTGCGGTGTGCTGTGATGACTTCACGCACGGCTTCTCGCTTGGCCGGCGAGTTTAGTACGCACACGTTCCAGCTCATGATGGGAGGGATGGAGATGTCGTCACTCATATGGACACATGTAGGTTCTCGGGCGACTATGAATATTAAGAAAAGCAGAGGACTGATACACTGGCCATCTCTCCGGGGAGCCCCGCCGACCACCAATAGGCCCCAACCTATGACGGCGCGAACCGATCCACAAGCTACAACTACTATAGGGGGAGCAAGACCTAACTCTAGCCAGCCGAATGCTAACCGCCGCCAAAGACTACTACTAAGACTAATGCAACAGGGGATCACTAACATGACTACACCCAGGCCTCCTCGGCGACGTCTTGAGGAACAATTAACCCGTTCGCGATGCGGAGGGCCTCCTTGTCCATCTTGGTGAGCTTGGCGATGATGGCGATATCGTCCTTGGAGAGGGGCTCGTCAAACTTGCGGGTTAATGCCTCTGTAACCTTCTTCGACATCCGCTCCTTGGGGCCCAGCAGACCTGGGCCCTGCACCAGGCAAAGAGAGGCATGTTGCGCCACCGGCACCTTGCAGTTCTGGGCAGCTTGGCGTGCACTCTGGCATGGAGGCGGAATAGAAGTGGCACGCGTCTTTGGCGGGGCAGAGTTGCGCCTGGCCGACGTCGGGCCGAGCAGGGAGTTCGGCTTGCCACCGAAGAGGCGTCTCAGCTCGGCGCTTCCCTTCCCTATCTCTAATAGTTGGACTTGTTGTGTCACCGCACCCAGCTAGACGGTAACCGTGGCAGCACTTGTAGGAGTCTGGCAGCTGAAGTGCTCTGGAGCTTGGCGTGGTCCAGCTAGAGTGGGGCCGAAGACATCTGGTTCTTCAGCGGCTTTTTTTCCCTTCCTAGCCTTGTCCTGATCTTGGAACTCCAGTGCTGCAGCAGTCGAAGCAGCGATCTCCTCGTCTAGGAGCGTGGCCGCAGCGTCGCCCAGTGGCGGTGGAGCCAGCGCCTTCTCGGCTGTTACGAAGAACTCCAGGACGGCATCATGGACGTTGTTAGGCAGTGCTGGTGCAGGGGCGCGTGTTGTCCTGGTTGGGGTTGGCACGTGAATTTGGCTCACAAGCTTGGTCTTGCCGTGCTTCTTTATGTCGAGGTAGGTCGGAGTAGCGGAGCGTCCGTGGCCTTTAGAGTTGCCCGACCGGCGCGCCGGTGGGGACCGGCTACGCTGATGCTCCTTGCTGGTGGTGACGTTGTGGCTACGTTTGCGGCCCAAAAGAGTGTCCTTCCACGATCGTCGCCCATCGTTGTTGCCCCCCTGTCCACCCTGATCGCGGTGAGGGCCGCCCCCAGGGAGACCTCGATAGCCTGAGTCCACTACGGGGGTGCGCTGCTGGCGGCGGTGCCGCTCCACGGGTCGGCCGTCCTCCACATGCATGGTCCACATGGCGGGGTATACTCAAGGAATGTCGTCGTCGTGGTCGGAGTTAGAGGAGGGTATGCCGCTCTGAGCGGAGTGGGAAGACCGCGGGGACCGGGGGACCAGTCTTCCACACGATCAACGTGGATGAGTAGGTCGTATCGCTCGGCGCCGGGCGGCAGGGCAACCCAACGGTTGGGCGGCGAGAAGCCCTCCATCTCCTCCACTCTGCCGACACCTTGGGGGAGCTTCCGGTAGGTGTGCCTGGTCGGGATGAAGGCCATGTCCCACACCCACACCCAGCAGGTGAAGGTTTTGGTGTGGTCGCGCTCTAGCGTGCGGCTATCGAGCCTGTCGATGCGCACCTTGTCGCCGAAGACCTCCTAGACGCCCTCAATCGACCAGTACTGCTGGGGAAGGTACTCGATGACGCAGCAAACATGGAGGTTGAAGGTGTCGTGGCCAGCATGGTTGTTCTCCCTCCACCGTGCGATGCCAAAGTTGTTGCCATCGACATGCAGGGTGCCACGGCGGACAGTGTTGTCTTGGTGAGCCGGCTGCGTGAAGAGGATGAAGAAGTTCTCCGGGTTGTGCGTCGTGACCCTCAGGTGGTGCGGGAGGACGCAGAGCTGCGCCTCCAGGGCATGGCCGACCGCCATCGGCGAGGTTGCGCACACGCCGTCGAGCGCGTGCAGCGTGATAGCATGGCGACGAAGGAAGAAGATGCTCTGCTCAATGGCAGGGGTGGAGACCCCCACCTTGTGGCTGGAGCGAGGGCACTGTGCCGGGTCGACCAAACCGAGCTCAGCCATGGCCACAGGAGTCGGAGAGCACGGAAGTGGCGAAGGTGGGGTGGGGAAGTGCAGCCTCGCCTGGACTGGGGCGCGAGGAGGAGGAGGTCCTATCCTACTTGGGGCAGGGCCGCCGTGGCCATTGCGAGGATTTTGGGGGCACTCGCGAGCAAAATGGCCACAGCGCTCGCAGAGGACACAGCGCAGTGGGTCACGGCAATCTTTCCGACGGTGGTGCTTGCTGAGGCAGCAAAAACATCGGCCGCGGAAACGGCTTAAGAAGTCATCGCGGCTACCCACCGCATTGAAGTCCGGCCGCCGGTCCGAGCGGGGAACCGCGCGTGCCAAGCAAGAGACCACCGGATCTTGCGAAGGGCCGCGGTTTTTCCGGGAGCAGACCCCGGTCCAACCGTCATCCATGCCGGAAGGGGAAAGGCTGCGCGCTGGGGATGGGATGATGATGATGGACTGCAGGCGACGAGCGGGGGGCGACACTGTATCCACCGGATCTACAGGAGCGCCCGTCGAAGAGCATTCACCACGCAGCAGGAGCCGTGGCGCGGAATCTAGATCTGGGCATGGAGTTGCACGGAGCTCAAGGGATTCCGGGACCTCGGACGGGCTAGGGGAGGGCGCAGGAGAGTCCTGCGGTCCGAAGCTGGCACCGGCAAACGGGGAAGGCGGGGCGCCCATGCTGGGCGGCGAAGGTGGGTGGCCGCCGCGGCCGGAGTGGCCCGCGGCACGGAAGGGGAGAGCGAGCTGGCTCACACTACGCGAGAGCGTCCCACTCTTCATGTTTTGATTGGTATGACATCCACGTTTGAACACGCAATCATGCGCGCACACGCACAATTGTTTAATAAGTTGTACTATGCTGGAGGGAATAGTCAACTATAGTACTCTTTCGGTTTATATAAATATAAAATGTTTTTGATATATTAATATAGACTACATACGAACTTAATTAAAAAACACAAAAACCGTGTATATATACCATAGATTTATATACAAAAAGCATTTTATGTTTCTTCCGTGTCGCTGATTTGGTATAAATTTATGAACGAAGAAAGTATATACCATAGATTTATATAAAAAAAGCATTTTATGTTTCTTCCGTGTCGCTGATTTGGTATAAATTTATGAACGAAGAAAGTACTCCCTCCTTTTGTAAATATAAAATGGTCTGACAGTTCAATCTATACTGTCAAAACGTCTTATATTTATAAACAGGGATAGTAACTTTTTGTTATGTTCAGATCCACAGGACGTGGAGTTGGAGGTTCAGCGTTTGCATGCGTCTCATTTTTCTTTTTTTCGGGGAATGGCTGAATAATTTGCTGCCCATGTAAAATCACACATACACCCAAGATGCAATAAGCAGATATTTTTTTTAACTGTTTCAATTTTTGTTAGTCTTGGAAAGCAAAATGTTCCAGCATTTTGTAACTGATTTTATTTTTGGATTTCATTGTCAGCTTTGACATCCACATTTGAACACGCAACCGTGCGCGCACACGCACAATTGTTTAAGTTGTACTATGCCGGAAGAAATAGTCAGTTATAGTACTTCCGGTTCATAAATATAAAATATTTTATAATTTTAATATAGTTTACATGCAGATTAAAATGAATGAACAAACACTATATATACAGTCGATTAGACAAAAAGAGCATTTTTCCCTGATATTATGTACACATGTACAAAGACTTCTCCACTGGATCATTTTGGTTACTGAACATGGACAAGTGTAAATTGCGGCGCATAAAGTCGATCCAGGAGCTAGCTCGCTCCTCCGTATCTGCTCGAGTTTCCGACGAGTTCAGTGGCGAAAGGTCATTGAAGCCCGTGTGCGCAAGGTGAAATTCCCTTGTCGCGTAGCATTGATAGGTTTTCAAGGCATCTTCAATTTTGCCTTTAAATTGTAAATAAAAGGATCGTGGAGGTTGATTTTCAGTGGCCTGAAAAAAGTTTACGGGTTTGATCACTTTTACGGGCTCTATTCGGGGTGCTTTTTGACACCGGGGAACTAAAAACGTTATTTTTATGGATTTAATTACTTTTAAGGGGTCTGCTAGAGATGCTCTAGCGTCGCTATCTAATTTGGTATATGTTTGTAATTATTATATAGTTGATTACAACATATAATTGTTCATGTGTTGCAACAGGTTATCAATATTCTGGTATATTGGCCCTTGATTTAGCTGACCAATTTAATGTAGTCGTGTAAAAGTAGGATTTCATTTGATAAACACTTATAGTTTATAAGAACTTAATTGTCTTGGGTAAGGAAATAAGAGATGTGGTATTTGAGGTGTTTACGTGAAAATCGTGATGGAAAATAATTAGAAAAGGGAGAAAAAATCCTTATATACCAAGAAAACAAGAGCAAACACGCTGAATCTAGAAGCTACCACCACTTTTTAACATTCGTGGCTACTTTTAAAATTCACGAAGTTCTTGAAATCATGAGTGTTTTAAAAATCATGAAAAGGTTGAGCATTCATGGACATTTAATGTGAGACTAAAATATCCAGACCAATTTCAGTACCGCATACACTTAAATTAATGTGAGATTGAAATAGGAAATGGAAATGCAACTGCTATATATAATGTGTGACTGAAATATAAAATTGTAATTGAAAACTTCAAACCGCATCCATTTCAAGTAGTGTCAGATTGAAATATTAAATTGAAATGCAACTGTTCTATATAACATGAGACCAAAATATGAAATTGTAATTTCCAAACAGTGTCCATTTCAATTTTTAGACCAATTTTTGTATGGCACCAATTTCATCCCCCATTTCTTTTTAATTAATGTGAGGCTGAAGTATGAAATAAAATTTTCACATCACCACTATCAATGTGAAACTGCAATAGTGAGATTTAAACACCTTTTAAATGTATCCAAGTTTCATGTTGTGTGGAAGGTCTTGTTGCTATTTAATTAAGTTACTCTTTTTTACAGCAAAACGGAGGAAGTTTGTTAGCCGGCTAACAACTTGCATGCATCGGTTGAATTGATGTGTTTTAATCACGTGCATGCTACTCCAGACTCTTTGCATGTGCATGCGCCATGTATCTCTAAAATCTTACGGTGTGTATACTTTAATTAGAGTATGGATGAAATTATATTTCTATGTACAAATATACTCTAGCTTGGAGCCCTGCAACATGGAATGTTTTTTCTATTAGGACAGTATGTACATTCACATATAAGAGTATAAGGAACTAACTAGAGTATATGGAGTGTACGACATATGAAAAAAATACTCTAGAGTACGTGGAACATAATAAAGGGAGTATTATACACGGGTGGTCAGCGGGGATGAGTATACAATATAATTTATTTTATTTTATGTACATTTAAAAGGAGGAGTATATAATCCTAGAGGGACATACTCCATACTTTTTTTAGATACTCCATACTCATTTTTCTTTAGATACTCCATACTGCGTACAACATACTTCATCTTTTTAGCATTGTAAACAATACTTTATTTTACCGATTGTAAAAATACTTTTTTTGCGGGATATCATAAAAATACTTCATCCTTTTAGCACACATACTTCTTTCCATATATATTAAATACCATGTACTCCATATTTTCTTAACGAAATATCATATACTTCCTAATTTCTTGTAAATAATATACTCCAGATTCCCTCTAGTATGGAGAGTACTAGTTTAATGCATGCCCCTGAACATGCACGTTATGTGTATATCGTATACTTTAGTCCATTGCAGAAATATCTCACTAGCACGTCTGTTCCATTAAGCCCGAACCATCCGTTCGGAATGCCAAGAAACCAGCAGGTTGTTGGAACTAATGAATGTCATTTGTATAACTAATTTATTAATTAGACGTTAGTTGGCTGGCCACTACGGATTTTAGACCCATATCGGCTAATGCAGTATTACACAAATTAAAACAAGTTCATACTACATACTCCATACTCCACGCAGCAAAAAGAAAAAACCCTTCGTACTCCAATCAAAACTGGTATGTACTGCATAACTACATACTCCATACTCAACCCAAACTGAAAAACAATCATCATACTCCAATCAGAATTGGTATGTACAATACTTTATACTCCATTTGCTGATCATGCTAATTTTGGTGCAAATATTATAATTATTTTGGAAGTATGGAAAAGAAATAGTAAAAATATTTGAAACCACGAAGTATGTACAGGACTGAGTATAGCACGATTGTTCCAAGCAATATATCAAGGTACATGCTAGGCTTCCTAGCTGGCACTTATCCATGCAATGAACAGATGCACTTGGCCAAGAAAATAGCTAAGTTGTTGAACAAACAGTCCCACGTTAGCTCGTGAAACAGTGGCGATAGTGGATAGTTTCCTATCAACTAACCCGATAGGCCAGATGACAGATGGCAGGCATGTAGCTAGGGAGTAACTACATCCGGTTATACTATATATATATATATATATATATATATATATATATATATAGGGGGGGGGGGGCGCGTGCGTGCGTGTGTGCGTGTGTGTCACAAAAAGTGATGAACGATGAATGTGTGTCCGGTACATACCACTTTCGCTAGAAAATGCAACCCATGCTACGCCGAACGGAAAAGGAGGTTTGCCGTGCCAGAGCGCGATGCCTTGCCTCCACATTTGCCCTCGGAGCGAGCTGAGCTCAGCTCGAGGGGTCCTCGCTCCAACTCTCTGCATCCCTGCAGCCACAAGGTGTATAGTAGAAGGACGTGGATTTGCCGCTTCAATGGGACCTTGTAGTATCGGCTCCCAAGCACAAATGCTTCCGAACCGTAAAATCTAAAAATTAATATAAAATCAAAAAATGATGTTTGCAAAATTTCAGCACAAAATGATATTGGCGGAAATCATGGCAAAAGAAATATCGATGCTCCAAATATGCTAGTTTTGAAAACATTTTTGAGTGTTGTTGTTTTTCTGCAATGACTTCCACGAATGTTATTTCGTGATAGAAATTTGTTAAGCACGGAAAACATTTTCCGAAAAAACAGAATATAATAAAATACAAAGTTCAAGTCTGCAAAATTAAAAGTACAAAGAATTATCTAACGCCTGTTTTAGTGAAACCCAGTGATAACATTATTCAAGATAGGTTTTGATCAATCCAGCTTGAAAGTTGGTCTTTGTATTTGTCTTTGATTCTGTGTATGATCAGAGAAAGATCAGCTTTGAAGGAGTGCTGCCAAGAGCCAAAAGTTCCTATTTGATTATGTGCATTTCTTTTACCACTTCTTTTATTTTATTGTTCATCACAATGCATTTGAACTCCCGTGGACAGAATAAGACTTTCGGCTTCGATGCTCTTATCAGGTATCCGCTCTACAAATGTATCAACGGCTTGTGGTGACCCGTTGGAGAGAAACAAGATTGTTCTTCTCCTTTTTTTTTGTTTTTATGTTTGCAGCGATCCGTGCGTCGACATGTTTGAAGAGAACAAAATTATCTTTTGCCTGCGTCAACTTGTTGCAAGAGTTTTTCTTTTCTTTTCTTTTATGCGCGATGCAAAATTGTTTTTTTTCACAAATACATAAAGCTTGTGTATCATTGCATTGATAAAAAGACTTAAATAAGTAGAACACATGACACGAACGCAAGCAGACGAGCAGAGAGACAAGGAATGCTTGGCCTGTATAGAGGATACATCATAGTTAAAACAACCAAACCCGACCTAAGACCGGCGATGCCGAACCAACAAGAACACCAACATCGGCAGAGCCAAAACAAGGGGCACCGTGAGCGAAGACAGCGTCTTCAAGAAGGAAGACGACGCCGAGACGCCGTCGTCATCCGGTCTAGAGGAACTAGATCTAGGATTTCCCCTGCGCTCGAAGAGGGCCCAGTCAAGGGCCTTGACAACGCCTCCAAGAAGGAAACGACATTCGCAGACGACGCTGCTGTCAGCACTGGAAAGCCGAGCAGGGAGTTCTCCCTGGACTGAGGCTGAGTAACCCCATAACCGCCATAATTGGAAACGGAGATGAAGAGTCAAATGTTGGTCAAAGCCACCATATTGGAAGGGGTTGGCGGGGCTGCACCTGCCGTCGGAGGGTGGCACCACCTTCGAACACACTAGCACTGGATCTGGCAAAAAGAGAGGACTTTGAGATGTCCAACATACGGTAGGCAACGAAGCAAACCACAAGGGGGTGGCACGATGGAGAACGACAACGCCAACAAGCTAGAACTGGAGGAACGCAGACCCCGGCTACCGTGGCCATAGCCGTCAGGACATTCGGGAGACAGACGAGCTGGAAGGGACGCAACTGTCGGCCCCGAGGCCAGAACCTCCCAACAAAAGACGCCGCCAGCAAGTACCCGCCTTGAGGAGCTCATTGGCTGACACTATCATTGTGGGCTCGCTACCTCTGATTGAGCCGTCATTATGGCTCGATGGGAGGTAGTGTCGTCGGAGATGAAAGGATCACCTCGCAAGGAAGGAAGGCCGCGAGCACTCTATGACTCGCCGCGGTTCCCCACACTCAGCTCGTTGCCAGCAACAACAGGGCTGGGCCACGCCGTGCAAGGGAGGGCGCCCGTGGCCATGGCCAGGCACGCCGCTCCTGTCGCCCGACCTGCAAGGCAACAACTGGGAGGGTCGCCCGCGCACGAGCTCGGGGACACGAGAGGAAAGGGTGCTTCTCGGGAGGGTGTGGATCCCAGGTCATGGCATGGCCTCGCCAGCCGGCCCTCCGGCTACAACACGACGGGATGGACGGAGGGGAGGAGCGACCCGGCGGCGGCGACTGTGGATCTGGGTCACATGGCAGGGATGGGGATGTGCGTGGAGGGGTGGATCCGCCCCGTCGCCGTCACCCTGGGGCGCGACATGGCGTCGCCGGCTGGCCCTCCGACGGCGATGCCGCGGTAGCAGGCGGAGGCGGGTGTTCCGGGCAACGCTGGCTTGGTTATTGGTTACCTTCGTGTCGCCCTCTGGCGACACGGGGGGTGTCAGCAGTACTGTAACCAAGATTGTTGAAAATGGTTGAGCCAAAGAGAACATCATCCTTGAACAGGACAAAGTGATATCAGAGCAACTCTAATGGGGCGACCCATTTCGTCTGCCGCCGTCCGTTTGGGTCGGCGCGGACACAAAAGGCGGCCCAGCGTGCCGACCCAAATGGACGCGAGTCCGCTTTTCGTCCGCGGGCGACCCATTCCCGGCCCATTTTTGAGCCGGATTTGCGTCGGCGCGGACACGAGACGGACGCGCGCGTGCTTGCCCTCTCCCCTCCCCGAGCCCACTAGTCGGTGGCACATTGGCCTCCCCTCTCCCCCCCAGCCAACAGCAACCCTCGCCCGCCTCCTTCGTCGCCGACGCCGCCGCCTCCACATCCGCCCATTTTTGCCGACGACTCTGCCAGTTGTCGCCGCCTCCACATCCGCCTAGCAACGCCGCCCACTCCCCCCGTCGCCCGCCACCACCGTTTTGCCGCCCGGGAGCAAACTGCTTCCCATCGCCGCTCCCCCCACCGCACAGCCGCCCGCGACCAAGAAGCCGCCTCGCCGCCCCGGCCAGACCTGACCGGCATGCTCATCGGACGACGGCCCACTCGTTGGACGCCGGCAGGGCAGCTAGCTGGTCCGTGCATGCCACGACTCCCCTCGTCGGCCGTCTCCTTCTTCGACGCCCGCAAGCTGTTCAACAGTTTGCCAAGGTACGAAATGGACTCCGCCGATGAGTTCTTCTTCCACAATTTCCTTTGCGACTCCGACGATTCGTCGTTTGACGACGAGGAGAAGATATTGGCTGCCGTGTTAGTCCATCACCACCTAAACAGACAGTGGCCGTTGTTCCATGGCTCCATTCCGGGCCACCTTCCGACGTTGAATCGCAACCGAGAGAGTGGGCATTTCCTTCTCTGGAAGGACTACTTTGATACAACAAACCTGTTGTTCAAACATCAAAAATTCCGCCGCCGTTTCCGTATGAGTAGGCATGTTTTCAACCGTATTAGAGAGGGAGTGGTCGGCTATGATGACTATTTCGAGTGCAAAGAGGATGCCGTCAGCAAGATTGATTTCTCCTCTTATCAGAAATGCACTGCCGCCATCCGAATGCTTGCATACGGAGTGCCCGGTGATCTCATTGATGAGTACGTCTGTATGAGCGAGTCTACATGCCTAGAGTCCCTGTATAAATTCCGCAAGGTTGTTATTGTTGTGTTTGGCCCTGAGTACTTGAGAGAGACGACAGCTGAAGATACAACCCGTTTGTTGGCGATGAATGCCAGAAGGGGCTTCCCAGGGATGCTTGGCAGCATATACTGCATGCACTGGGAGTCGAAGAACTGTCCTTCTGCTTGGCAAGGGCGGTATAAGGGACATGTCAGGGCTTGCACTGTCATACTAGAGGCCGTGGCATCTCAAGATCTCTGGATCTGGCACTCTTTCTTTGGCATGGATGGATCACACAATGATATCAACGTGCTTCAGCGCTCGCCGGTGTTTGCTAGGCTTGCGAAGGCAACAGCCCACCGGTGAACTTTACTGTCAACGGACACAACTACGACAAAGGATACTACCTGGGTGATGGTATCTATCCTCGGTGGACCACTATTGTCAAGACAATACCCAACCCTGTCGGAGGAAAGAGGAAAAGATTTTCCCAAGAGCAAGAGAGTGCTAGAAAGGATGTCGAGCATGCCCTTGGTGTTTTGCAATCTCGATGGGGCATCGTTCGGTATCCTGCTAATACCTGGAGCACGCAGAAACTGTGGGAGGTGATGACTGCTTGTGTGATCATGCACAATATGATCGTAGAAGACGAACGCCCGGAACGTCTGTACAATCAAGGCTTTCAGTTTCAGGGTGAGAATGTTGTACCTGAGCATGGAGTAGCGGCAACGTTTGAACAATTCATCCAATTTCATGAAGACATGCGTGTTTGGAAAATGTGTAGCTGCAAAATGATTTGATTGAGCATATGTGGGCTCATGTTGGCAACCAATAGATGTATCTTCTTTTATTCGTTTGCAAAATTATGTGAAATTTTTATTTATATCCGGCTTGTAAAACTATACTATTTTATTCGATAAACTATGTTATTTGACAATATATTTGAATGCAAATCAATGTAATACTGGACGGCCAGCCGACCACGCTCGCACATATGGGTTGGCGCGTTGCTCGCGCTGCCAACCCAAATCTAAAAAAGGACGGACACCGAACGGACGGCTGACCCCAAACGAACAAAAAACGAACAAAATCACCGTTCGTTTGGGTCGCTTCATTAGAGCTGCTCTCATGCCATTTTCCTCAATCAAGGGTGATGCGTGTAGCCTGTGAGACAAGGCCGTAGAAAGAGGAACAATGATTAATTCGTGGGGCCTGTTCAGGAATTTGATGTGTGCTGGAAGTGACTGATACATATGATGTGTGTTGGGTTATCATTGTTTCCTTGTGGTGCATCTCGTGATGTGGTTCACCTTTCGGGCCTCGAAAGGGTTTTGGTCCATCGAATCCAATGGACATTAGCTATAGCCGTATTTTCTGGAATCCAGGCTCACATGTACCCTCGAGAAAAAGGCTCACATGCATGTTCATCTCCACTGCATTAGGTACAGGTGCAAAGCCAAAAGTCACTTCACAAAATGTAAAAAAAAACTGCACATAAATATACTACGCATCATGAGTTGCTCAGTTTCCGTAGTATGTACTTTCTCCGTCCAAAAATAAATGTCACTTAATACAAAGTTATACTAAATCAGTGGCATTTATTTGGGAACGGAGGGAGTATTGATTTCAAACTATCACAAAATACTCCTCCATGCGATAATAGTTGTCATGGTCCATGTGATTCTTTGTTTGATTGTGATCACTTGTTTGCTCGACCAAATTAAACAACGACTAACACTAGTAGAAAACAGGGTTTTGGTTCAGGCTTGAAATGTCATTAATCCCGGTTCACTCATGAACCGGGACCCATGGGGCATCGGTCCCGATTCGTGAGGTCAGGGCGCCGGCCGGGCCTCGTGGGTCATTGGTTCCGGTTCGTCTGACCCCTTTGGTCTCTATTCCAGACACGAACCGAAACCAATGGGCCTCGCTCCTGACCCACAACCATTTGTCCCGGTTTGTGGCTGGAACCGGGACGAAATGTGGTCCGTTAGTCCCGATTCCATTCACAAACCGGAACCAATGGTTTGCCTATATATACCCCCTGCCCGTGATCAGAGCAGTGCACTGCTCTGTTTTTTTGGCCGGCCGTGGGAGAGCTTTGTGGTGCTCTAGCTCACCTCCTATGCACATGAGGTGTTCGATGAAATGCCCGAGCCACACTTAGGCTTTCTTCTCTCGAAGCTCCTTGTCCAAGCTCTATTTTCCTCAAGATTTATTTAGGTTTGGCGGTCCGTCCTGTCTCGTCCCCGTCCTCATCGCCGTCGATCGCCCGCGTCCATCTCGGCGCCGGCACCACCGTGGTTAGCCTCTTCTTCTTATCTTCTTTCTAAAAGGAAAAAGTTCTTACTTGTATGATTAGATAGATACTTGTGTAATTTTCTTATTTTTGTTATTGTTTGTTATTATATAGTTTGATGGTTTTGGTATCCGTCTCCGTCGACCCTCGTCCTGTCTATGATTCGGATGTGGTATATATTATCTTTTATAACTATTTGTTCTATTTAGTGCTTATGACAATTATGCCGACCAGCGTGACATAGTTTTTTAATCTGGGAGGTATGTGAACCGGAAATTCCAATCGACATAGAAATTCTTGGCAAGAAGTTAAATTTGGTTGAAAAAAAACAACTACTTGAAAAAAATTACAAAGAGATGAAGAGGAGAAGATGAAGTTGGAGTTGCATGTTGCCGATGTCGTCGACGATCACAAGATCAAGATAGATGCAATGCGCTTGAAGATTAGAAAGATTAGAAAATATGCCATTCATACTGAGGCTTGGTATCATTATGTCGCAGAATCAATTGGTGTCTTAGTTGCGGTTATGATCGCATTTGTTGTTGCATTTAAATTTTTTATATAGTTTCAATGTACGTTTTAATTAGATGCTCTAGAGAGCATTATGTTGTTCAATAATGAGAACTATGTATGAACGTTATGTATTTATTTTGATCACTATTATACTTTCAGCTGAGGCAAACAAGCATAATGGTTTTATGCATTGTCCATATATTGTCTGTGAGAATGTGAAATGAAATCAGTAAATGCATGAAACATACCAAATGAAGTCAGAAAGGTTGAAAATTGATGGTGTGGCTTTGAATGGTTCATTTTGAACACACAAAAAGTCTGGGTCTAAATAAGTTCAAAAAAATGAAATCCCTTTGTAATAGATGAGTTTTCGTCTGAAACGTGACACTTCGAAAGAGATTGTCCATTTTGCACACGAAGTGCATCCAGTTTTTGTCGTAACCCTCTCAACTTTTTAGCACATGCTATGTGGGTGAAATGATGATACCATGCCAACTTTCAACCTTTTCAGAGTTCATTTGTAGTGCTTTTCAAATTTAGGGTCATTTAGCTCAAAAAATCAGTAAATGCATGAAAAATACCAAATGAAGTCAGAAAGGGTTGAAAATTGATGGTGTGGTTTTGAATGGTTTATTTTGAACACACAAAAAGTCTAGAGTCCAAACAAGTTTAAAAAAATGAAACCCCTTTGTAACAGATGAGTTTCGTCCGAAACCCTCACACTTCGAAAGAGATTGTCCATTTTGCACACGAAGTGCATCCAGTTTTTGCCGTAATCCTCTCAACTTTTTAGCACATGCTATGTGGGTGAAATGATGATACCATGCCAAATTTCAACCTTTTCAGAGTTCCTTTGTAGTGCTTTTCAATTTCAGGGTCATTTAGCTCAAAAAATAGTAAATGCATGAAAAATACCAAATGAAGCCAGTAAGGGTTGAAAAATGATGGTGTGGCTTTGAATGGTTCATTTTGAACACGCAAAAAGTCTGGAGTCCAAATAAGTTCAAAAAATGAAATCCCTTTGTAACATATGAGTTTCGTCTGAAACCCTCACACTTCGAAAGAGATTGTCCATTTTGCACACGAAGTGCATCCAGTTTTTGCCGTAACCCTCTCAACTTTTTAGAAAATGCTATGTGAGTAAAATGATGATACCATGCCAACTGTCAACCTTTTCAGAGTTCATTTGTAGTGCTTTTCAATTTCAGGGTCATTTAGCTCAAACAAATCAGTAAATGCATGAAAAATACCAAATGAAGTCATAAAGGATTGAAAATTGATGTTGTGGCTTTGAATGGTTCATTTTGAACACACGAAAAGTTTGGAGTCCAAATAAGTTAAAAAAATGAAATCCCTTTGTAACAGATGAGTTTTTCGTCCGAAACCCTGACACTTTGAAAGAGATTGTCCATTTTGCACACGAAGTGCATCCAGCTTTAGTCGTAACCCTCTCAACTTTGTAGCACATGCTATGTGGGTGAAATAATGATACCATGCCAACTTTTAACCTTTTTAGAGTTCATTTGTAGTGTTTTTCAATTTCAGGGTCATTTAGCTCAAAAAAAATCAGTAAATGCATGAAAAATACGAAATGAAGTCAGAAAGGGTTATAAAACTTTAATAAAAAAAGGAATCAACTAAAACTTTTATAAACCTCTAGTATTTTTGAAACTAAAATTATATAAAATTTATGCAACTAAAATTATCAAAGTATTTATAAAACTCTAATAGCAAAAGTAATCAACTAAAAAGAATCAATACAAAATAAAACTTATGCAACTAAAATTATATAAAATTTATGCAACTAATATTATTTAACTAAAAATAACATATGCAAAAAATAAATAATTTTTAAAAAAACATAATATATGCGAAAAAATAAAAAAAATACCCAGCTACTAGGCACCACGGCGTGCATACGACTAGAAACCCTAGAAATGGGCCAGGATGCAGGCCCGTAGTGCTAGCAGGCCCAACAGGGCGTCAGATAGGCATGTACTGTCTGCTTTAGAGAGGATCTCGAGAGTGCAGTGGCAGCTGCGCTTATAAACCACTACGAGTCCCTCTCGACTAGCGAGGCGGGACTAAAGTTGTGGCTGCGGGACGGAGAGACCTATAGTCCCGGTTGGTGGCTCCAACCGGGACAAATGCAATCCTTTAGTCCCGGTTGGTGCCACCAACCGGGACCAAAGGTCCCTTTTTCCTGTTGTTGGGGCTGCTGAAAACTGACTTTTGGTCCCGGTTGGTGGCACCAACCGGGACCAAAGGTCTCGCTATATAAGCCAACACTTAGAAATTTTCAGTTTCATCTCGCCCCCGCCGCCCGACGCCGCCGACGACATCGACGTCGCCAGGCTACCCCGACGCCGCCCCCACCGTCACCGCCGCCGTCGCCCGTCGTCGACCCCTCCGTCTTCACTCCTTCCTGCCCCCCTCCCTGAGCTCGTCATTGCCCCCGCCGTCTCCACTCCTTCCCCGGCCCCCTCCTCGAGCCCGTCGTCGACCCAGTCGTCTCCACTCCTCCCCCAACCCCCTCCTCGAGCCCGTCGTCGGCCCCGCCGTCTCCGACCCCAACGCCGCCGTCGCCGCTCCTCGACCCCGCCACTCCCGCGGTGAGTCGTCGCCGCTCCTCCCCCACCCCACCCCCTCGTCGTGCCCGTGGTTGCCCGAGCGCGGCGGCGCCATGGCCCACAGACACAATTTTGTGGTTAGCACGGCCATGGTCGCCGGTGACCATTAGATGAATGAGATGTTTTTTTAGATGAATAAGATGTTTTTAGATGTATGAGATGTTTTTTTAGATGTATGAGATGTTTTTTAGATGAATAGATAGATGGATGAAATGTAATAACTCAATGTGATAGATAGATGTTTTGTGGAGATGAGATGAGATGGAAGAGAAATTTATTTAGGTTTTTTCGATAAGCGGTCCGGATGTCGGACATTCATGAGAGAGGCGGTCCGGGCGTCGGACATGAGGGGGGACGTCGGACATGACATGAGGGGTGAGCGTCATTATCGTCTACCCCCTCCCCGATAACTTCGACATGAGAGGGGACGTCAGACATGAGATGAGGGGTGAGCGTCATTGTAGTCTACCCCCCTCCCCGATAACTTGTTCATATAGAAAACTCCGGTAGCATAGATTTATCAATAATGCCCCCATTATGGATGTGCACAAGTCGATCCAATTTTTTTGATCTCGTATATATATATATATATATATATATATATATATATATTCTATATGTAATATATATGTCAAAGTATTGAAGAAATCCATGGCTTCATCATTAGCCGGAAGTAACAGGCGTATGATGCTACGAAGCTCCTCAAAGTTGTTTTGGAACGGAGTTTCGGATAGAATAATTCGCTTTTTGGTACGAATTTCAGCAAAGGCCTTCCAAATAGCGATATTCAGAAGGCTCTTGCTGAACTTCGTATCAAAAGGCTAATTATCCTATCCGGGACTCCGTTCCAAAACAATTTTGGAGAGCTTTGTAGCATTATGCGCCTGTTACTTTCGGCTAATGATGAAGCAATGGTTTTCTTGAATCCTTTGACACTAGACAACGTGACATATAGAAGGGTAGATGAGATTAGGAAAAATATGGACCATTTTCTGCACATTCAGAATGGCGCCATTTTGTTTAATCCCATAAAGGTTAAGAGAATCCCTTGTCTGACATTCATGAGATAGGCGATCCAGACGTCGAACAGTCATGTGATAGGTAGGTTTTTTTTGTTCAATCTCATGGTCTAAGGAAACGATACTTGACATTCCTACGGTATCCGGGAGTTGCACAATCTCATGGTCTAAGGAAACGATACTTGACATTGAAAAGCTTTAGCAAATGAACTACACGATCTTGTGCTATGCTTACGATTGGGTCTTGTCCATCACATCATTCTCCTAATGATGTGATCCCGTTATCAATGACATCCAATGTCCATGGTCATGAAACCGTGACCATATATTGATCAACGAGCTAGTCAACTAGAGGCTCACTAGGGACATGTTCTGGTCTATGTATTCACACATGTATTACGGTTTCCGGTTAACACGATTATAGCATGAATAATAGACAATTATCATGAACAAGGAAATACAATAATAACCATTTTATTATTGCCTCTAGGGCATATTTCCAATAGTCTCCCACTTGCACTAGAGTCAATAATCTAGTTACATTGTGATGAATCGAACACCCATAGCATTCTGGTGTTGATCATGTTTTGCTCGTGAGAGAGGTTTAGTCAACGGATCTGCGACATTCAGATCCGTATGCACTTTACAAATATCTATATCTCCCTCCTGAATGTAATCACGGATGGAGTTGAAGCGGCGCTTGATGTGTCTTGTCTTCTTGTGAAACCTGGGCTCCTTCGCAAGGGCAATAGCTCTAGTGTTGTCACGGAATAGAGTCATCGGGCCCGACGCACTTGGAATTACTCCTAGGTCGGTGCTGAACTCCTTCATCCAGACTCCTTCCTTTGCTGCTTCCGAAGCAGCTATGTACTCCGCTTCACATGTAGATGCCGCCACGACGCTTTGCTTGCTGCTGCACCAGCTGACTGCCCCTCCGTTCAAAACATACACGTATCCGATTTGTGATTTGGAGTCGTCCGGATCTGTGTCGAAGCTAGCATCGACGTAACCCTTTACGGCGAGCTCTTCGGCACCTCCATATACGATAAACATCTCCTTGGTCCTTTTCAGGTACTTCAGGATATTCTTGACCGCTGTCCAGTGTTCCGCTCCGGGATCACTTTGGTACCTCCCTACCAAACTTATGGCAAGGTTCACATCAGGTCTGGTACACAGCATGGCATACATAATAGAGCCTATGGTTGAAGCATAGGGGATGACACTCATCTCTTCTCTATCCTTTGTCGTGGTCGGGCATTGAGTCATACTCAATCTCACACCTTGTAACACAGGCAAGAACCCCTTCTTGGACTGATCCATATTGAACTTCTTCAATATCTTGTCAAGGTATGTGCTTTGTGAAAGACCTATGAGGCGTCTCGATCTATCTCTATAGATCTTAATACCTAATATGTAAGCAGCTTCTCCAAGGTCCTTCATTGAAAAACACTTATTCAAGTAGGCCTTTAGACTTTCCAAGAGTTCTATATCATTTCCCATTATGAGTATGTCATCCACATATAATATAAGAAATGCTACAGAGCTCCCACCCACTTTCTTGTAAATACAGGGTTCTCCATAAACCTGTATAAACCCAAACGCTTTAATCACCTCATTAAAGCGAATGTTCTAACTCCGAGATGCTTGCACCAGCCCATAGATGGAGCGCTGGAGCTTGCATACCTTGTTAGCATCTTTAGGATGGACAAAACCTTCCGGCTGCATCATATATAGTTCTTCCTTAAAGAAACCATTAAGGAATGCCGTTTTGACGTCCATTTGCCAGATCTCATAATCATAAAATGCGGCAATTGCTAACATGATTCGGACAGACTTCAGCATCGCTACGGGTGAGAAAGTCTCATCGTAGTTAACTCCTTGAACTTGTCGATAACCCTTAGCGACAAGCCGAGCCTTATAGACGGTCACATTACCATCCGCGTCAGTCTTCTTCTTAATGATCCATTTATTTTCAATGGCTCGCTTATCATCAGGCAAGTCTACCAAAGTCCACACTTTGTTATCATACATGGATCCTATCTCGGATTTCATGGCTTCAAGCCATTTGTTGGAATCGGGGCCCGCCATTGCTTCTTCATAGTTCGAAGGTTCATCGTTGTCTAACAACATGATCTCCAGGACAGGGTTGCCGTACCACTCTGGTGCGGAACGTGTCCTAGTGGACCTTCGACATTCAATAGTAACTTGATTTGAAGTTTCATGATCATCATCATTAACTTCCTCTCCAGCCGGTGTAGGCTCCACAGAAACAACTTCCTGTGCTGCGCTACTCTCCGGTTCGATTGGAGGTACAGTTACCTCATCAAATTCTATTTTCCTCCCACTTACTTCTTTCGAGAGAAACTCTTTCTCGAGAAAGTATCCATTCTTGGCAACAAAGACTTTGCCTTCGGATTTGAGGTAGAAGGTATACCCAATAGTCTCTTTGGGATATCCTATGAAGACGTACTTTTCCGCTTTGGCTTCGAGCTTCTCAGGTTGAAGTTTCTTCACATAAGCATTGCATCCCCAAACTTTTAGAAACGACAGCTTAGGTTTCTTTCCAAACCATAATTCATACGGTGTCGTCTCAATGGATTTTGACGGTGCCCTATTTAAAGTGAATGCGGCAGTCTCTAATGCATATCCCCAAAATGATAGCGGTAAGTCGGTAAGAGACATCATAGATCGTACCATATCTAAAGAGTGCGATTACGATGTTCAGACACACCATTTCGCTGAGGTGTGCCAGGCGGCGTGAGTTGTGAAACAATTCCACATTTCCTTAGGTGCGTGCCAAACTCGTGACTTAAATATTCTCCGCCACGATCAGATCGTAGGCACTTTATTTTTCTGTCACATTGATTCTCTACCTCACTCTGAAATTCCTTGAACCTTTCAAAAGTTTCAGACTTATGTTTCATTAAGGAGACATACCCATATCTACTCAAGTCATCAGTGAGGGTGAGAACATAACGGTAGCCACCACGAGCCTCAACACTCATTGGACCGCATACATCGGTATGTATTATTTCCAACTAGTCAGTTGCTCGCTCCATTATCCCGAAGAATGGAGTCTTGGTCATCTTGCCCATGAGGCATGGTTAGCACGTGTCAAATGATTTGAAATCAAGAGACTCCAAAAGTCCATCAGTATGGAGCTTCTTCATGCGTTTGACACCAATATGACCAAGGCGGCAGTGCCACATGTAAGTTGGACTATTGTTATCAACCTTACACTTTTTGGTACTCGCACTATGGACATGTGTAACATCACGTTCGAGATTCATCAAAAATAAACCATTGACCAGCGGGGCATGACCATAAAACATTTCTCTCATATAAATAGAACAACCATTATTCTCAGATTTAAATGAGTAGCCATCTCGCATCAAGCGAGATCCAGATACAATGTTCATGCTCAAAGCTGGTACTAAATAACAATTATTAAGGTTTAACACTAATCCCGAAGGTAGATGTAGAGGTAGCATGCCGACGGCGATCACATCGACCTTGGAACCATTCCCGACGTGCATTGTCACCTCGTCCTTTGCCAGCCTCCGCTTATTCCGCAGCTCCTGCTTGGAGTTACAAATGTGAGCAACTGCACCGGTATCAAATACCCAGGAGCTACTATGAGCGCTGGTTACATAGACATCAATAACAAGTATATCACATATACCTTTAATGTTGCCGGCCTTCTTTTCCGCTAAGTACTTGGGGCAGTTCCGCTTCTAGTGACTGGTACCCTTGTAGTAAAAACACTCAGTCTTAGGCTTGGGTCCATTCTTGTTCTTCTTCCCGGCAAGTTGATTACAGGGTGCGGCAACAGCTTTGCCGTCCTTCTTGAAGTTCTTCTTACCCTTGCCTTTCTTGAAACTAGTAGTCTTATTCACCATCAACACTTGATGCTCCTTTTTGATCTCGACCTCCGCTGATTTCAGCATCGAGTACAACTCAGGAATGGACTTCTCCATCCCTTGCATGTTGTAGTTCATCACAAAGCTCTTGTAGCTAGGTGGAAGCGACTGGAGGATTTTGTCAATGACCGAGTCATCCGGGAGATTAACTCCCAGCTGAGTCAAGCGGTTGTGTAGCCCAGACATCTTGAGGATGTGCTCACTGACAGAACTGTTCTCCTCCATCTTACAGCTGAAGAATTTGTCAGACCCGTCATATCTCTCGACCCGGGCATGAGCTTGGAAAACCAGTTTCAGCTCTTGGGACATCTCATATGCTCCATGTTGCTCAAAACGCTTTTGGAGCCCCGGTTCTAAACTATAAAGCATGCCGCACTGAACAAGGGAGTAATCATCGCAGCGAGAATGCCAAGCGTTCGCAACGTCTTGCTCTGCTGGGAGAAGGGGTGGGTCACCTAGTGGTGCATCAAGGACATACAATTTCTTGGAAGCTATGAGGATGGTCCTCAAGCTACAGACCCAGTCTGTATAGTTGCTTCCATCATCTTTCAGCTTGGTTTTCTCTAGGAACGCGTTGAAATTGAGGGTGACATTCGCGTTGGCCATTGGATCTACAATATAGATTGTAAAGATAATTTTAGACTAAGTTCATGATAATTAAGTTCACATAATCAAATTATTTAATGAACTCCCACTTAGATAGACATCTCTCTAGTCATCCAAGTAATACATGATCCATGTCAACTAGCCCATGTCCGATCATCACGTGAGACATACTAGTCATCCATGGTGAACATCTCCATGTTGATCGTATCTTCTATACGACTCATGTTCGACCTTTCGGTCTTCCGTGTTCCGAGGCCATGTATGTACATGCTAGGCTTGTCAAGTCAACCTAAGTGTTCTGCGTGTGTAAATTTAGCTTACACCCGTTGTATGCGAACGTTAGAACCTATCACACCCGATCATCACGTGGTGCTTCGGAATGACGATCCTTAGCAACGGTGCACAGTTAGGGTGAACACTTCTCTTGAAATTTAATTGAGAGATCATCTTATTTACTACCATCGTTCTAAGCAAATAAGATGTAAACATGATAAACATCATATGCAATCAATATAGTGACATGATATGGCCAATATCATCTTGCTCCTTTGATCTCCATCTTCGGAGCACCATGATCATCACTGTCACCAGCACGACACCATGATCTCCGTCATCATGATCTCCATCATTGTGTCTTCATGAAGTTGTCTCGCCAACTATTACTTCTACTACTATGGCTAACGTTTAGCAATAAAGTAAAGTAATTACATGGCGTTTATGATTGACACACAAGTCATACAATAAAATAAGACAACTCCTATGGCTCCTGCCGGTTGTCATACTCATCGACATGCAAGTCGTGAATCCTATTACAAGAACATGATCAATCTCATACATCACAATGCATCACATCACATTCTTTGGCCATATCACATCACAAGGCATATGCTGCAAAAACAAGTTAGACATCCTCTAATTTGTAGTTGCAAGTTTTTACGTGACTGTTATAGGTTACATCTTCATACCTTTGAAGATCGCTAAGCGGAAGCGTTACAAGAACGCGGTTGGTGGAGTCGTACTCGCAGCGATTCAGATCGCGGTGGATTCCGATCTCAGCGCCAAACAACGGCGCCTCTGTTGGAAATATGCCCTAGAGGCAATAATAAATTAGTTATTATCATATTTCCTTGTTCATGATAATCGTTTATTATCCATGCTATAATTGTATTGATCGAAGACTTAGATGCATGTGTGGATACATAGACAAAACCATGTCCCTAGTATGCCTCTAAATAGACTAGCTCGTTGATCAAAGATGGTTAAGGTTTCCTAGCCATGGACATGAGATGTCATTTGATAAACGGGATCACATCATTAGGAGAATGGTGTGATGGACAAGACCCAAACTATAAACGTAGCTTATGATCGTGCCAGTTTATTGCTACTGTTTTCTGCATGTCAAGTATATGTTCCTATGACCATGAGATCATGCAAATCACAGATATCGGAGGAGTACCTTGTGTGTATCAAACGTCGCGACGTAACTAGGTGGCTATAAAGGTGCTCTACAGGTATCTCCGAGGGTGTCTGCTGGGTTGGCATGGATCAAGACTGGGATTTGTTACTCCGTGTGACGGAGAGGTATCTCAGGGCCCACTCGGTAATACAACATCACAACAAAGCCTTGCAAGCAATGTGACTAAGTGTTAGCCACGGGATCTTGTATTACAGAACAAGTAAAGAGACTTGCCGGTAATGAGGTTGAACTAGGTATGGAGATACCGACGATCGAATCTCGGGCAAGTAACATACCGAAGAACAAAGGGAACGTTATACGGGATTGACTGAATCCTTGACATAGAGGTTCGACCGATAAAGATCTTCGTAGAATATGTAGGAACCAATATGGTCATCCAGGGCCCGTTATTGGTTATTGACCGTAGAGGTGTCTCGGTCATGTCTACATAGTTCTCGAACCCGTAGGGTGTGCACACTTAAGGTTTGGTGACGTTTTGGTAGTATAGAGTTATGTATGGTGGTGACCGAAGGTTGTTCGGAATCCCGGATGAGATCCTGGACGTCACGAGGAGCTCCGGAATGGTCCGGAGGTAAATATTCATATATAGGAAGTCCTATTTTGGTTGCCGGAAAAGTTTCGGGCTCATTGGTAGTGTACCGGAAGTGTCGGTAGTGTACCGAGGGACCATCGGGAGAGGTATTTCGACCCAAGAGGCTACATGGGCTGTGGGAGGGTGGAAACCAGCCCTTAGTGGGCTGGTGGAAGTCCTCTAAGAGGCCCATGCGTCTGGACTTGAGAAAGAAAGAAAAAACTGCAAAAGGTGGGAATACACTCCAAGTAGGAAAGGAGCAATCCTAGTCCTACTAGGATTGGAGGAGGACTCCTCCAATCCTCCTTGCGCAAGAGGCAAGGCAGGGCTGCCTTGTGCGCCAGCCCTCCTCCTCCCTCCCTCTTATATATACTGGAGGTATTGGGTGTTTTGCACTTGATTTTACGGCCACGTGCTACCTGTTCCACCGGTGCTCCTCTAGATCGGATTTCCGCAGTGCTTAGGCGAAGCCCTGCCGGAATTGCTCCACCACCATCACCGGAGCGCCGTCATGTTGCCGGTGAACTCTTATCCCTTTCCACTTCCTCTTGCTGGATCAAGACGGTGGAGATCGTCATCAAGCTGCACGTGTGCTGAACGCGGAGGTGCCGTCCGTTCGGTGCTAGATCGGAAGGACCGTGAACAAGATCGTGAGACGGTTCGTGATGAGTTCACGGGACGGATCATGATGAGATCGCGGGATGGATCGTGATGAGATCGCGGGATAGATCGTGATGAGCTCGCGGGACGGATCGTGATTGGATCGCAGGACGAATCGTGATGTGATCGCAGGACGCTCGGCGATTTGGATCGCGAAGATGTTCGACTACACCAACCGCGTTTCTTAACGCTTCCCGCTTAGCGATCTACAAGGGTATGTAGATCCAACCTCCCTCTCGTAGATTCTCATCACCATGGATAGATCTTGCGTGTGCATAGGAAATTTTTTGTTTCCCATGCAACGTTCCCCAACAGTGGCATCATGAGCTAGGTCTCTGTGTAGATGAGATCTCGAGTAGAACACAAAAGGTTTGTGGGCGTTGATGCTTAGATTGCTTCCTCCCTTGGTCGGATTTTGGTTCAGCGGTATTGTGAGATGAAGCGGCCCGGACCAACATTACTCGTACGCTTACGAGAGACCGGTTCCCTCGACGTAACTTGTTGCCTAGATGGCTTACGGGTGGCAGTTTCTCTCACTTTAGTTGGATCGGATTCGACAAAGGCGGTCCTTGAGAAGGTTGAAAAGAACTAGTGTATCACCGTTGTGGTTTTTGCATAGATGAGAATTGTTCTTGCTAGATACCCGTAGCAGCCACGTAAAACATGCAACAACAATTAGAGGACGTCTAACTTGTTTTTGTAGGGTATGTTGTGATGTGATATGGCCAATTACATGATGTGATATATGTGATGTATGAGATGATCATGTGATGTATAGAATTTCACGACTTGCATGTCGATGAGTACGGCAACCAGTAGGAGCCATAGGGTTGTCTTTAATTATTGTATGACCTGCATGTCAATCATTAAGCGCTATGTAATGCTTTACTTTATCGCTAAACAGTAGCAATAGTAGTAGAAGCATGCAGGGCATGACAACCTCGATGGCGACACGTTGATGGAGATCATGATGATGGATATCATGGTGTCATGCCGGTGACGATGGAGATCATGCCGGTGCTTTCATGATGGAGATCAAAAGCACAAGTTCATGGCCATATCATGTCACTTATGATTTACATGTGATGTTAATCCTTTTATGCACCTTGTTTTGCTTAGGACGATGGTAGCATTATAAGGTGATCCCTCACTTAATTTCAAGATAAATTGTGTTCTCCCCGAGTGTGCACCGTTGCGAAAGTTCGTCGTGTTGAGACACCACATGATGATCGGGTGTGATAGACTCTACGTTCACATACAATGGGTGCAAGCCAGTGTTGCACATGCAGAACACTCGGGTTAAACTTGACAAGCCTAGCATGTACAGACATGGCCTCGGAACACAAGAGACCGAAAGGTCGAACATGAGTCATATAGTAGATATGATCAACATGATGATGTTCACCATTGTAACCACCTCAACTCACGTGATGATCGGACTTGAGTTGGTGAATTTGGGTCATGTATCACTCGGATGACCGGAGGGATGTTAATTTGAGTGGGAGTTTTTAAGTAATATGATTAATTGAACTCATTATCATGAACATAGTTAGTAGTGTCTTTGCAAAATTATGTTGTAGATTACTAGCTCAGCTGTAGCTCCCTTGAATTTTTATATGTTCCTAGAGAAATAGAGTTGAAAGATGATGGTAGCAATATTGCGTATTGGCTCCGTGATCTGAGGATTGTCCTCATTGCTGCACAGAAGGCTTATGTCCTTAATGCACCGCTCGGTGCACCAAACCCTCTAGCGTTGTTTGTAGATGTTGTGAACATCTGACAGGCACGTTTTGATAACTACTTGATAGTTTAGTGCATCATGCATTACAGCTTAGAATTGAGGCTCTAAAACGTTTTGAACGTCATGGAACATATGAGATGTTCTAAGAGCTGAAATTAGGATCTCAGGCTCGTGCCCGTGTTGCAAGATATGAGATCTCCAACAAGATTCTTTGCCTGTAAGATGAAAGAGAATAGCTCAATCGTTGAGCATGTGCTCAGATTGTCTGGGTGCTACAATCGCTTGAATCGAGTGGGAGTTGATCTTCCAGATAAGATAGTGATTGATATAGTTCTCCAAGTCACTGTCACTAAAGCTACTAGAACTTGGTGATGAACTATAAAACGCCAGGGATAGAAATAATGATCCCTGAGCTATTCGCGATGTTTGACACCGCGAAGGTAGAAATCGAGATGGAGCGTCAAAGTGTTGATGGTTAGTTAAAACCACTAGTTTTGAGAAGGGCAAGAACAAGGAGGGAAACTTCATGGATAGCAAGTCAGTTGCAGCTCCAGTGAAGTAACCCAAAGTCTAAACCCAAACCCGAGACTAAGTGCTTCGATTATTAGGAGAACGGTCGCTGAAGCGGAACAACCCTAGATACTTGATAGATAAGAAGGCCGACAAAGTCGACAGAAGTATATTTGATATACGTGTTATTGATGTGTGCCTTGCTAGTACTCCTAGTAGCACCTGGGTATTGGATACCGGTTCGGTTGCTAAATGTTAGTAACTCAAAGTAAAAGCTACGGAATAAATGGATACTAGCTAAGTGTGAGGTGACGATGTGTGTTGGAAATGTTTCCAAGGTTGATGTGATCAACATCGCACGCTCTCTCTACCTTCGAGATTAGTGACGAACCTAAATAAATGTTATTTGGTGTTTTTGCGTTGAGCATGAACGTGATTAGATCATGTTCATTGCAACACGGTTATTCATTTAAATTAGAGAATAATGGTTATTCTATTTACATGAATAATACCTTCAACGGTCATGCTCCCAGTAAGAATGGTTTGTTGAAACTTGATCGTAGTAATACACATGTTCATAACATTAATGCCAAAAAGGATACGAAGTTAATAATGATAGTACCACATGCTTGTGGCACTGCCCCTAAGTGTCATATTGGTATAAAGCGCATGAAGAAACTCCATGCTGATGGATCTTTGGACTCATTCGATTTCGAATCGGTTGAGACATGCGAACCATGCCTCTTGGTCAAGATGACTAAGGACCCCGTTTTCTGTTTTGATGAAGCGGGCAAGTAATTTATTGGAAATGATACATGTTGATGTATGCAATCCAATGAGTCTTGTAGCGTGCGGTGGATATCGTTATTTTCTTACCTTCACTGATGATTTGAGTAGATATAGTGTATATTTACTTAATGAAACACAAGTCTAAATCGTTTGAAAGGTTCAAGCAAATTCAGAGTGAAGTTTAAAATCATCGTGACAAGAAGATAAATATGTTTGCGATATGATCGTGGAGGTGAATATCTAAGTTACGAGTTTGGCATACAACTTTAGACAATGTGAAAGTTGTTTCACAACTCACGCCACCTGGAACACCATAATGTGATGGTGTGTCCGAACGTCATAGTCGTTCTCTATTGGATATGGTACATGCTATGATGTCTATTATCATTTTGTTACTATAATTTTGGGGTTATGCATTAGAGACAACGACATTCACTTTAAATAGGGCACCATCTAAATCTGTTGAGATGACACCGTGTGAACTATGGTTTGATAGAAACCTAAGCTGTCATTTCTTAATGTTTGGGGCTGTGACGCTTGTGTGGAGAATGTTTTCGCTAATGAGCTCGAACCCAAAGCGGACAAATGCATCTTCATAGAATACCCTAAGAACAGTTGGGTGAACCTTCTATCTCAGATCCAAGCATAAAATGTTTGTTGCTAAAACTGGGTCCTTTCTCGAGAAAGGGTTTCTCTTGAAAGAATTGAGTAGGAGAAGGATAGAACTTGATGAGGTTATTGAACCTCTGCTTCAACCAGAAAGTAGCGCAGCGCAGAAAGATGTTTCTGTGAAGCCTACGTCAGTGGAAGAGGAAGTTAATGATGATCATCATGAAGCTTCGGATCAAGTTACTATCGACATACGAGGAAAATAGAAACTTGATGAGGTTATTGAACCTTTACTTCAACCAGAAAGTGGCGCAGCACAGAAAGATGTTTCTGTGAAGCCTACGTCAGTTGAAGAGGAAGTTAATGATGATGATCATGAAGCTTCGGATCAAGTTACTATCGAACTTCGTAGGTCGACAAGGACGTGTACTGCTACTGAGCAGTATGACAACCCTGTCTTGGAGGTCATGTTGTTGGACAACGATGAACCTACGAACTATGGAGAAGCGATGATGGGCCTGGAAACCAACAAATGGTTAGAGGCCATGAAATTCGAGAAAGGATCCATGTATGAAAACCAAGTATAGACTTTGGTGGACCTGCTCGTTGGACGGCAGGTCGTTAAAGTACAAATGGATCTTTAAAATGAAGACAGACGCTGATGGTAAATGTTACCACATGTAAAGCTCGACTTGTTGCAAAGTAGTTTACGACAAGTTCAAGGAGTTGACTGCGATGAGACTTTATCACTTGTAGCGATGCTAAAGTCTGTTGGAATTATGTTAGTAGTTGCTGCATTTTTCAATTATGAAATCTGGCAGATGGATGCCAAAACATCGTTTCCTTCCTTAAGGAAAGGTTGTATGAGATGCAACCAGAAGGTTTTGTCAGTCCTAAGGATGCTAAAAGGTGTGTGAGCTTCAGTGATTCTTCTATGAACTGAAGCAAGCATCTCGGAGTTGGAATATACACTTTGATGAGGTGATCAAAGTTTTTGAGTCTATACAAAGTTTACGAGAAACTTGTATTTGCAATAAAGTGAGTGGGAGCACTATAGAGTTTTTGATAAGTATATGTGGATGACATATTGCTATTCGGAAATGATGTAGAATTTTTGGTGAGCATAAACGGTTGTTTGAAAAGAGTTTTTCAAAGTAAGGCCTGGATAAAGCTATCTAATTGTTGAGCATCAAGATCTATAAAGATAGATCAAGATGTTTGATAAGACTTTCAATGAGTGCATACCTTGACAAGATTTTGAAAGAGTTCAAAATGGATTAGTCAGAGAGAAGTGTTCTCGCCTGCTTTGTAAGGTGTGAAGTTGAGTGAGACTCAAAGCTCGACCATGGCAGAAGAAAGAGAAAGGACGAATGTCGTCCCCTATGCCTTAGCCATAGGCTCTGTATAGTATGCCATGCTCTATACCGCACCTATGTGTGCCTTGCCATGAGTCCGTCAAGGGGTACAAGAGTGATCTAGGAGTGGATCACTGGACAGCGGTCAAGATTATCCTTAGTAACTAAAAACTAAGGAGATGTTTCTCGATTATGGAGGTGATAAAGAGTTCGTCGTAAAGAGTTACGTCGATGCAAGCTTTAACACCAATCCAGATGACCCGTAGTAGCAATCTGGATACATATAGTGGAGCAGCCATTTGGAATAGTACCAAGTGAAGTGTGGTAGCAGTGTTTACTGGTTTGACATAGAGATTTGCAAAGTACACACGGATCTGAATGTCGCAGACCCGTTGACTATAAGACCTCTCTTACATGCAAAGCATGATCGAGCCCCAGAACTCATTGGGTGTTAGATTCATAACAATGTGAATCACATGGTGATGTGAACTAGATTATTGACTCTAGTGCAAGTGGGAGACTGTTGGAAATATGCCCTAGAGGCAATAATAAATTAGTTATTATCATATTTCCTTGTTCATGATAATCGTTTATTATCCATGCTATAATTGTATTGATCGGAGACTTAGATGCATGTGTGGATACATAGACAAAACCATGTCCCTAGTATGCCTCTAAATAGACTAGCTTGTTGATCAAAGATGGTTAAGGTTTCCTAGCCATGGACATGAGATGTCATTTGATAAATGGGATCACATCATTAGGAGAATGGTGTGATGGACAAGACCCAAACTACAAACATAGCTTATGATCGTGTCAGTTTATTGCTACTGTTTTCTGCATGTCAAGTACATGTTCCTATGACCATGAGATCATGCAACTCACAGATATCGAAGGAGTACCTTGTGTGTATCAAACGTTGCGACGTAACTGGGTGACTATAAAGGTGCTCTACAGGTATCTCCGAGGGTGTCTGTTGGGTTGGCATGGATCAAGACTGGGATTTGTTACTCCATGTGTCGGAGAGGTATCTCAGGGCCCACTCGGTAATACAACATCACAACAAAGCCTTGCAAGCAATGTGACTAAGTGTTAGCCACGGGATCTTGTATTATGGAACAAGTAAAGAGACTTGCCGGTAACGAGGTTGAACTAGGTATGGAGATACCGACGATCGAATCTCGGGCAAGTAACATACCGAAGAACAAAGGGAACGTTATACGGGATTGACTGAATCCTTGACATAGAGGTTCGACCAATAAAGATCTTCGTAGAATATGTAGGAACCAATATGGTCATCCAGGGCCCGCTATTGGTTATTGACCATAGAGGTGTCTCGGTCATGTCTACATAGTTCTCGAACCCGTAGGGTCTGCACACTTAAGGTTTGGTGACGTTTTGGTACTATAGAGTTATGTATGGTGGTGACTGAAGGTTGTTCGGAGTCCCGGATGAGATCCTGGATGTCACGAGGAGCTCCGGAATGGTACGGAGGTAAAGATTCATATATAGGAAGTCCTATTTTGGTCGCCGGAAAAGTTTCGGGCTCATCGGTAGTGTACCGGAAGTGCCGGTAGTGTACCGGGGGACCATCGAGGGAGGTATTTCGACCCAAGAGGCTACATGGGCTGTGGGAGGGTGGAAACCAGCCCTTAGTGGGCTGGTGGAAGTCCTCTAAGAGGCCCATGCGGCTGGACTTGAGAAAGAAAAAAAATGCAAAAGGTGGGAATAGACTCCAAGTAGGAAAGGAGCAATCCTAGTCCTACTAGGATTGGAGGAGGACTCCTCCAATCCTCCTTGCGCAAGAGGCAAGGCAAGGATTCCTTGTGCGCCAGCCCTCCTCCTCCCTCCCTCTTATATATACTGGAGGTATTGGGTGTTTTGCACTTGATTTTACGGCCACGTGCTACCTGTTCCACCGGTGCTCCTCTAGATCGGATTTCCGCAGTGCTTGGGCGAAGCCCTGCCGGAATTGCTCCACCACCATCACCGGAGCGCCGTCATGCTGCCGGTGAACTCTTCTCCCTCTCCACTTCCTCTTGCTGGATCAAGACGGTGGAGATCGTCATCAAGCTGCACGTGTGCTGAACGCGGAGGTGTCGTCCGTTCAGCGCTAGATCGGAAGGACCGTGAACAAGATCGTGAGACGGTTCGTGATGAGTTCACGGGACGGATCGTGATGAGATCGCGGGACGGATTGTGATGAGTTCGTGGGACGGATCGTGATTGGATCGCGGGACGAATCGTGATGTGATCGCGGGACGCTCGGCGATTTGGATCGCGAAGATGTTTGACTACACCAATCGCGTTTCTTAACGCTTCCCGCTTAGCGATCTACAAGGGTATGTAGATCCACTCTCCCTCTCGTAGATGCTCATCACCATGGATAGATCTTGCATCTGCATAGGAAAATTTTTGTTTCCCATGCAACGTTCCCCAACAGCCTCCGCGTTCAACACACGTGCAGCCCGATGACGTCTCCTACACCTTGATCCAGCAAGGAGGAAGGAGAGGTTGAGGGAGAGCTCCGGCAGCACGACGGCGTGTTGACGGTGAAGCTACGTGGACTCCGGCAGGGCTTCGCCAAGCGCTGCGGAGAACGAGGAAGAGGAAGGGTAGGGCTGCGCCGAAAGAGAGAAGTCATGTCTCAAATCAGCCCAAACCCTTGCATATATATAGGAGGAGGGAGAGGGAGGGCTGTCTTGGCCCCTCCTCCAAGGAGGAGAGGTTCGGCCGAACTAGGGGAGAGTCCACCTCCCACAAGGGAGGTGGATCTCCTCCTTTTCAAACTCCTTTGCCCTATCTCCTTATCTCCAGCCGCATGGGCCTTTCCGGAAGGACTTGGCCAGACCAATAAGGGCTGGTACACCTCCTCTAAGGGCCCATGAAGTCCCATGGTCGTCACACCCCTCCCGAGGTCCTCCGGCACCCTCCCGGCACTCCCGATACACTACCGATGAGCCCGAAAACTTTCCAATGACCAAAACCGGACTTCCTATATATCAATCTTTACCTCCGGACCATTCCAGAGCTTTTCGTGACATCCGAGATCTCATCCAGGACTCCGGACAACCTTCGGTAATCACGTATACCATTTCCCTATTACCCTAGCGTCATCGAACCTTAAGTGTGTAGACCCTATGGGTTCGGGAGACATGTAGACATGACCGAGACACCTCTCCGGTCAATAACCAACAGCGGGATCTAGATACCCATGTTGGATCCCACATGCTCCACGATGATCTCATCGGATGAACCACGATGTCAGGGATTCAATTAATCCCGTATACAATTCCCTTTGTCTATCGGTATGATACTTGCCCGAGATTCGATCGTCGGTATCTTTATACCTTGTTCAATTTTGTTACCGGCAAGTCTATTTACTCGTTCCGTAATACATCATCCCGTGGCTAACTCCTTAGTCACGTTGAGCTCATTATGATGATGTTTTACCGAGTGGGCCTAGAGATACCTCTCCGTCACACGGAGTGACAAATCCCAGTCTCAATTCGTGCCAACCCAATAGACACTTTCGGAGATACCCGTAGTGCACCTTTATAGCCACCCAGTTACATTGTGATGTTTGGCACACCCAAAGCATTCCTACGGTACTCGGGAGTTGCACAATCTCATGGTATAAGGAAACGATACTTGACATTGAAAAGCTTTAGCAAACGAACTACACGATCTTGTGATATGCTTAGGATTGGGTCTTGTCCATCACATCATTCTCCTAATGATGTGATCCCGTTATCAATGACATCCAATGTCCATGGTCATGAAACCGTGACCATCTATTGATCAACGAGCTAGTTAACTAGAGGCTCACTAGAGACATGTTATGGTCTATGTATTCACACATGTATTACGATTTCCGGTTAACATAATTATAGCATGAACAATAGACAATTATCATGAAGAAGGTGATACAATAATAACCATTTTATTATTGCCTCTAGGGATATTTCCAACAGAAACTCCGGTAACTCTTCAACATGAGAGGGGACGTCGATCAACCCCCTCTCGCCCGACCAAACCCTAGAAGCGTCGAGGCCCCCCCTAACCCTAGAAGTGTTGTAGAGGCCACCCCAAACCATATAGAAGGATATCCATCTCTCATGTTTTAATATTTGCAGAAACTATGGATCGAAGAGACTTGGAACAAGAACAGTTGTTGGGGGACATAATTCGAGGCGGTCCTGATGTTGTCTTGTCGTTTCTCAACGACACCGATGATCTTGAAGGAGAGGATTACTGCTTCGGTGATCAAACAGTGGAGGAAGTACATGATCATGATGGCTCCGGTCATCGAATGCCGGAGGAAGAAGGAGACCATGGTGACGGCTCCGGTGACCGAACAGAGGAGGGAGCTGTTGCAAAGTCCGACGAGGTATATATATTAATTAAGCCTGTGTTGACTAGCTAATTGATGCATTAATTTTTTTGGTGTGTACATATATTAACTCTTATTTCTTCTTTTATAGCCCTCCGGATCGAGCCAAACTTCGGTAACGAGATGAGGCCCGAAGAGAAGGTTGGCCAAGGAAGAAAGGTTCACGATCACATCACTCGCGGATGATGACCTACCGATCGAACCAAGGCGGACCAAGGACGCATTTGCTGCTCAGTGCAGAGCTATTGTTAGGGACAACATCCCGATCAAAATCAACCAATGGAATAAGCCTAAGGACAACAACCCTGAAATTTCTTATGTCACTGATAGACAGAAAGATGATCTTTGGACCTTGCTGAAGGCAAATTTCACCCTACCGCCAGAGGAGGATCCGAATAACCCAGTTATAGAGTCACTGGTCAAGGCGTGTGCTCTTAAGAAGATGGCAGATCTATTCAGGAGGTGGATGAATGAGTTGAAATCGAAGTTTGTCGACAAAGGGAAGACTCCAGAATTCATCGGCCGATTTGGGAAGATAAGAGATTACCAGCCCGAAATTGTGGCCTACAAGACATCGGACAAGAGCAAGAAAATGTCTGAGACAAACAAGAACAATGCTGCAAAGAAGCAGTATCACCATCACACGGGGTCAGGTGGCTGCCTCAAAGCCCGGCCGTTGTGGGACAAAGCTAAGAATGACCTGATTGCTAAAGGGGTCGAACCAGAGACATTGAACTGGCCAGACCGTTCAAGGACTTGGTTCTTCGGGGTTGGGGGAACTTTGGACCCTGAAACAGGGAAGTGTCGTTGGACAAACGAGCAACTTGCAATACCCGTTAAGAGGCTTCATAAGTATATCACCGCAGCGCAGGAAAGGACGTTCATTCCCGACAGAGAGAAGGACGAGCTGGCTAAGGCTCTCGGGAATCCTGAGCATCCTGGACGAACACGAGGCACACCAGGCTCCGTTCTGTGGAAGGTTGGGTTTCCTGAAGCAGGCGGTTACAGAAGCCGACAGAGAAAGAGGAAAGAGGAACCGAGCGACATGAAGAAGCTTAATGCAAGACTAGAAAAGCTAGAAGAACTTGAGAGCCAGCGAGCTGCCGGCCAACCATCTCAACGGCATGAAGCTACCCCGCCATCTCGGCGAAGAAGAAGCATGGCTTCCACGGAGCTCGTTCACCCTGACTTCATGGCTCGTAGCTACACCGTGGATACTATCACGGAGGCTCAACATTGCAAGCTTATGACAAAATTCCGGAACCTCACTTTCAAGGCGGCCGTCGGCTCTGTTGCACCTCCTCAACCCAACGGAACTTTTCACTGCCTTCTGATTCCACATGGCTATGTTGTTGTGACGGTGGATGATGTAATGAAGGGATTTAGGAAGCTATAGCTTGACTAGCGTACAGGTGAAGGGGGGAATCAGCTGGTTCATGCTCTCGAGAGTACATGTCTATGGCAGAAGGAGTACATCAAGCTTCCAAACTGGACGCCTCCTCCTCCTCCTCCGGCGAGTCAGGACACTCTACCTCCTCCTCCTCCTTCGGCGAGTGATCAGGGCACTCTGCCTCCTTCTTCGGCTCCTCCGGCGCGTGATTAGGGCACTCCCCCTCCTTCGCCGGCTCCTCCGGCGCATGATCATAGCACTCCACCTCCTTCTCTGGCTCCTCCGGCACGTGAGGTGACTCCAGCGCATGAGTGACTCCGCCTCCTCCTTCGCCTACTCCAGCGCATCGGAGCAGTTCGCCTCCTCCTCCGCCTTGTCGGCAACAACGAAAGACAGACACCGCCGCTCTGGCTCCTCCGACGCGTCGGAGCACTCCACCTCCTTCTCCGCCTCGGAAGCAACAATGGAACAGAGACGCCGCCGCTCCGACGGCTAGCAGTACGAGTAGAGGCGGGAGGCAATTCAGATACGGTCCATCTCTCAAGGCTCCGGAAAATTTACCATATGAGAGGACCGAGAAGGAAAACGAGGGCATATGTTGTGCCCAAGTGAGGGACCATTTTGCAAAGAAAACTCCACCTGTGAAGGAGAAGCCAGATCCGGTGAAAGTGAAGCGCACTATCGATGCCCTGAAGCGACCACCACCGCCAGAGCCGGATTCCAACTATGTCCGCTGCCTTAAAAAGACACATCAATATGCGTGGCGGTCGGGAAGTACTTCTAGTGATGCAAGGTTAGCAAAACGAAGAAGTGGGGAAAAAATCCCCAGCTCGGCGAACAGGTGAACCGATCGTGCCCCCCACTCAAGGTGTCTAGCGATATCGCCGCTGATCATCCGGGGATAGTGCCTAGTACCAATCCTGCTGATTACATGAGCGATGATGTACTGTTTGAGCCATTGAAGGTGGACGAATTCAGATACCGGTACGGGCAGCCTCTCATCAAACATGATCATCCTCCTCTAACAATGATGATGCGAAGATTCCATGATTGGTACCTGAAAATTTGTAGCAAATCTAGGAAGGATATTGTGACGATGAGAATTAAAGAGGAGCACGACCTCGTTGGAATGGATCGGTTGTCTGTTGAATTTGACGAGTTATTCCAGTTATACAATCAAAAGGCCATCAACAAAACAATCATGACTTCCTACTGTCTGTAAGTACTACTTCTGTAATTAAGTCTCTCTATATAGCTCAGCTCTTTCATTGCATGTATATATAATTATCCTCATTATATTATGCAGATTGAAGATCGTCGAATGCAGAAAAGCACAAATCTATGACATTGGGTTCATTAACCCAAATATCATACATGAGTTTACGGTTAAACACAATGCCACACAAACCGAGGACAACTTGCTACAATCGTTGCTTGCAAATCAAAACAAAGAGACAATACTCTTTCCTTACAACTTCAAGTGAGTGTTACTGTCTTGTGCATATTTGGTTTCCCTAATTACTCGAGGTTATAGTAATGTAATTGATGAGTTATGCATGCGAGCGAAACTTCCACTTTATTCTATTGGAGATTAGGGTTGAGCGAGGAGTAGTAACCGTCTTGGACTCAAAACGAAAACATCCCCAGGAATATGCGGACATGACTGAAATGCTTCAGAAGTAAGTTCAATCGATCATTATCACATCATATCGGCAACTTTGTTCATTTTCTGATATCAAGTAATTATTTTCTTTGTCTCGCAGGATTTGGAAAGAGTTCACCGCGATTGTTCCGGCACTACCGAGGAAGCTGCGATTTACACATCCGAAAGTAAGTACTAGTAGCTAGTTACGCGCATCTCCAATTTATTCTAGTTTCATCAATACCATTTATCATGCTTGATTATCAGTTTGATTGAACTATATTTCTCGTAAATTGCTTGTGGCGAAAAGTCGGGAATGATTTTTGTGGATACTACGTTTGCGAGTTTATCTACAACGTGACGACCCCTAAGCGGGGCTACTCTCAAAAACAATATGAAGTGTGTAAGCAATAATATTCACAATTTTATTTTATTACAATGATTTTTGTTGAGTTTCATTCATATATATGTATTGACCCCCCTCTTCAAATTAGATGTGGCAGATGCGGGATGAACTCCTACCACATGATCGCATAGAGCAATTCAAGAGGAATTGGCGAGATTCTTTCTTAACCACATCATAAATAAAGCCGGAGAATACCATCTGGAATTTGACATTAGATGTTAGGGATTGTAAGAGATCTTATATTGTATGTATGTAGCTAATAGCATCGGATAGATATACAAAAACTTGTTGTTCGACCAATCTCTTGGAGAAAGAGAGGTTGATCACTCCCTTCCCCTTAAAAAAAACAAAAAACCCAGCTCCTGCCAGATGCTGACGTGTGGATGCCTTTTGGTCCCGATTGGTGTTACCAACCGGCACTAAAGGTCCTCCTACTTGGGCTCCCCGCAACGACCACGTAGAGTCCTTTTTGTCCCGGTTTGTAAGCGAACCGGGACTAAAGGTTTAGGGCTTTAGTCCCGGTTCCAGAACCGGGACAAATGGGCCTCTGAAACCGGGACAAATGGACCGTTTTCTATTAAGGGTGTGTTCGGATGGTGGTGAAAATCCCACTTTACAATTTTTTTTGTCTCAATTTTTTTTGTTCCATGTTTGGGTAGCTACCAATTTTCGTATGCCAAATGGTTTGTCCACCCTCGTTCATTTTTCTAGTTAATGTTGACCAATTCATGGGTAAGCAAAAACTCCATCAAATATTTGGCTAGTCAACTATTCCATATGGGGCATGGACAGGCTAAAACACCAAACATATGCCTAATTTCATTCTATTCCAACGTTTAGATGTTAGAACCTAAGGAGAAGCTCATCAATGAAGAATCCTAGAGCTTAGTGGTAGTGACCGAGGGAATGGAGAATGGTAAGAAGAATGGGCAACATGCGCAGGCATCCATGAATGCATTGCGATTATATATGATCCGAGAGAATGGGCTTCGATTCTGGTTAACCAAACAAATCAGACAGATAAATTTATGTTGATAAGGTTTGGTTTATACTTTCAATGTGATTATTTCGGTGCTTATTTATAGTAATCAAAATTAAAACCTAAGTAAACAAAGCCAAATTAACCATAAACCGAACTCTCGGCCTGGTGGGAGGTTGAGTTCAAAATGTAGGTTGGGCATTTCGCATTCTTCACATGTTGCAACGAACTGTCGCTAAACACACATGGGTGAGCTTCATGGGCTAACCCAACTTTGAAGCTTCGGAGTTGCGAGCGTAGCTGGTTTTACCATTTTTATCGAGCTCTTTCCTTTCTTGTCTTTTCTCTACCGACTTTGGCCGATTTTATTAAGATTCTTATATCTTTCGTTTTCTAACTTTGTTTCTTCCTCATACATGAATATTTTTTCGTAAAATTTTCTAAATTATATTTTTAATCTTCCTGATTATTAATATTTATTTCGAATAAATAAATATATATATATATATTAGTCTTATTTTTGAAGAAGACGGGAGCCTTCGGGTATTTTCGACTAGTTTTGTGACAGCAGTGATTTTTTTAGGGGGCACATGCTGAAGTGGGCCCGCCCACCGCATTTTTTTAACTTTGACAACTATTATTAGGTAAGAAGCATCTCCTTTACAATAAACGGGATCAGGAAGTCTGAAGGTTTATCATGCCACACCCTATATTCCTGTCCCTCAAAACTAAAACGAGCAAGTTCATGGACACACCCATTAGCTTCACGCTTATAGTCACCTTGCAAAAGTACTCATCAACTTTCGGCAATCATCGGTAATCACTGCTTGCGACGTTCGATACTCGAATGGATTCTGTATAGCTGCACAATCTCTATAAAATCGCTCTCGATATTAATATCGAGAATACCCACCCCATCAGCAAGTCATAAGCCTAGTAGCATAGCTAACACCTCCATCGTAGGAGCATCAAGAGCATGCTGCCCTGAATTCCACTGCTGCAGCAATAAACTCTTCTTTGCAGTCTCGTAAAATTGCACCACAAGAACCAGCACCTCCGTCCACATAGTATGACGCGTCCACATTCAATTTTATACATCCCGATGCCGGCCTAGACCGGCAAATATCCCTCTAAAGAATTGTCTTCTTATCTGCGCTCCAATTGGCAACAATTCCTCTAATTCGTTGAGCCGGGCGTTGCGCCCACCGCACGTTTTAGCGACTAAACTTTCCTAAAAAATAAGGATCGCGATAACATCCACACGTGTGGTAGCAGCAACACCAGCCTACACCCTCAATGATCACAGGTTGCCCCACGTCACCACATGCATGCACAAGTGATAAAACTGATGATGTCAACATGAATTTTTTGTCTTTTTAGTTTTCAAAATGTTTTATATCTTAAATAAAAAATCCGATTGAAAAACCGATTTCACCATTAAATCCATCGCGACGAGATCTTCGAAACTAAATCTCATATTGATATGTTTCGACGACTTTTTTAGGATTAAAAGTTGTCATGTCTATTGCACATAAATTATCATCGTGATTACACTGAAGTTATAATGATATATTTCAACTACTTTTTCTTCTACGTTTAAAATAAACTTTGACATGTTATAAAAAAGGAAATTAACAAACTAAACTTGCCATGATGAATTACTATAATTTGCCATGATCCATTAAATAATTTTGACATGGTTCATAAGTAAAAAAAGAAATATTTCATCAATTATTTTAAAAAAACATGGTCACTGGCTCAAATTTACCATGAACCATAAAATAAATTTGCCATGGTGAAATAGTTAAATTTGCCATGATACATGCACTAAAATTTACCATAGTTCATGCAAAAAATGTTTTTCATGTTCAGAATACTAGAATTGTCATGGTAAAAATACTAAAATTTTCATGATCTATAAATTCAATTTGCCATGATGAATTGCCAAAAGTTGCCATGATCCATGAATTAAATTTTCCGCGGTTAATTACTAATTTTTGCCATGGCCAATTAATAAAAAATGCCATGAAAAATAGTTGAGATACAATGATAGCTTTAAATCTAGAAGAAAAAACTAGATGAAATATGTCATTGCAACTTTATTATAAACCCTATGACAATTTCAATATAACATGTGGCAACTTGTAGCCCGAAAAAACGAAAACATATTAATATGAGATCTAGTTTTAAAGATCTCGTAGAGACGGTTTTAATGGTGTTTTTAATTGGATTTATTTAAGATAAAAACATTTTTAAGTCTAAAAAACCAAAAAAATCCACTGATGTCATATATTTAATGTGACAAGATGAATTATTATAGAGATGTGTATGGATCATGTTGCCTCGTGCCATACATATCATTTAGGGGGGGAAAATCTGTTGCGAAACGCCACCGCACGTTTCGGCCTTTCGGGAGCCGGCCCACCGCACGGGACACGCGTCTACTCTCTACAGTCTACACCGACCCAGCCCACCGGTCTCTCCGAACGACTCCATCCCCTTCCCCTGCGCCCCGGCGTCCTACGACGGCCGGAAAAGGAGGCTCCCCGTGCCGGAGAGCTCCTGGTTGATTGAATCTCAAGCGACGTCTTGCTTCCCTCTTCGCCCTCGGAGCGACCGAACGGAGATCGAGGAGTCCGCGCTCGGTCTCTCCCCATCTCTGCAGCCACAAGGTGCCGGCGCCGCCCCTCCCCCTTCCACCTAGGAATCTAGAATCGTGTTGGATCATGGGCTTTCTGCAATTTCATGTTTCGTGTGGTATCTTACCTTAAGGATGCGAAGGTCCTTAAGACCCTAGAGAGCCACATCTGTTCTGCACTTCTGCGACGAACCCTAGAAACCCGAACCCGAACCCTAGGATTTCATCTAGATTTTGATTCGTTCGGCTCGTTGGTGGAACGTTCTGCGGGGACGTCGCACGTTTCTTTGGTCCAGTAGACTGTCTGCCGCGATCCGTGTGATTTAGGGATAGAATAGCTCGGTGGAGTTTGCGCAGACCCTTTTCCCCCGCAGAATAAATTTATCGCAGAACCTTTCTGCCATCTACAGTAGTTCCTAGGGCTCAGATCTCCTTCACGGTTTTATTCGTTACGGTATTAGTTTGAAATGGCAATGGCTCCTCTTTTATGGATTATTGGAGGTGGTGGGCAACACCTTCAGGGTTGCTTCAGAATTTGCAGTGCTACTGGAACTTAGCCTGTACAAATGTGATGCCGACTTGCCGAGCGCTGAGTGATCAATGGGTTCATTTAAACGCAGCCCTTCACTTGACTTTATTTAGTTTGTTCCTGCTGTCTGGCATATTGTTTGTCAGATATGATCAAGAATCCAGTATAATTCTGCATTCTCTGAATGTAGCTTAAGATATCTATACACTTTTTTGGGGGCTTTGCGTCCTTTACTCTCTCAGACTTGTCAGTACAATTGTCAATGACTGCAAATCTACACATTTTTGTTGGAAGTACATGTTGTGGGAATTCTTGGCAGGAACTTTTGACTCAACTTAGAAAATGGTATTTGAAAGTCGAGTGACTCTTGGCACTTTGTCACGTTCAGGATAATATCAGATTTTTTGGTAGGATGACCTCTTAGAGATTGTATGGGTGTGATCCATCTTGTCTTGCTCTAATAAGAGTTACTGAAAAGCGAAAACTATCATTTGGCGCGTGCCTGTTGATTGAGCTCATAATCTCTGTAGAAGTTGATTCTTTATCTTTATCTCAGGTGTGCTGAGTTAATGTGCTCTATGGTAGCCACGCTTTGACCAGCTCAAAGAAAATACTTGATCACTAGTTTGCTTCTCCGTTGAGAAGCTGATTATCACAATTTTACAGGAACAACTACTTCCCTCCTTTGTCTTTGTACTGGTTAAATATGATGTCATTTTCCCTGGCTTCATCTTTTATGCTTTACTTTTGTATGATGTTTCTTATTCGTCATCTGATTAACCTGTATCTTACATATGTATATGTTGCCTCTTCTCTAGCCTTATGAACCAATTTCTCCATTGTCAATCATTTTTTCAGGTGCTGTACACCCCTTGCTTGCTAAGGTGCTGCTCATTTCACGGCATGACCATGATTTCTGAAGATGGAGAAATCTCAGCCCTCCTCTCTGAACCAAATCTACCTGAAGAGCAGGCTGTGACTTCAGGATCCGACGATTTCTTGGCTGCTATTTTGGAATCAATCAAATCAAATGAGAAGGAAGTTGAACTTTCACCCGAGGAGGCAGCTTGGGCTGATTCGTGTTTTGTGCAGGCCTCTGAACTGTCAGACGTAGACTGGGGAGCAATGACGCAAGCATTGCTTGATACCCTTAAAGAGCCAATGGAAGGTTCCTGTGATACCACTGACGTCATGCATGAGCAAGGCACCCATGTACTTTCAGAGGCAGAATCACACGCTCTGCATGTGGAAAAACATACACAGGATGACAATGTGGACATGGAGCAACGAGGCAATAGTGATGATGACGAGGATGCTACTGAAGTTGGAGACGTTACAAATGTAATTAGAGGCGCAGATGAGCATGGTAGGCAAATGGACAGATACACAGAGAAATCTGACGACGATGAGCTTGTTCCGCCTGAAGTCATCGAGCAGGCAGAGTCGAGGGATTCTATCTTCAAGGTTTGGGATCTAGATGTGTCGTTCTCCGAGGACGAGAGCGAGCTCGAACTCATCAAGGACCTCAAGAAACTCCTCAAGGGCAACCCCCGGGAAGCCGCATATCCACCTCCTGGTGACGCGGCCCAGGCTCTGAGCGAGATAAACATTGATGAGCTTGTGGCAGGCTTGAGTAACTTGTCGCTGCAGCGAACCAGCGGGTAAAAGTTTAGTCTGGGTTCCCATGATCCTCTGTGCATCTTGGTCGTCCAATGGTAAATTTCGTGGCGGCAAACCAGTGGGTAAACATGGTGTTTTTTTGGTCCAGGTTGTCCTCCGTGCATCTTGACCATCCGGTGGTGATGTCGGTTGCAGATTACTTCTTTAGACTTCAGACTTAGGTTGACTGTTTTGATATTTGTTTTGTATACTGTCTGGGCACCCTTGAACATGCCGTATGAATTCAATTCAAGCGGATCCTGGAGAGCTCGTGAGGCCTTGTACAATGCAAGGTTCTTACCCAAAGCACCCGTGTTTATCTCTACAGGAAGGATGCATAATTAAGCTTCTACCCTCTACAAATATGTGTCGGAGCTTAAAAAAAATTGATTTGTTTTTCTAAGCATCTTGTATTGTACAGAGGCTCCCACTGCTGATTGACCTGGGGCAAGGTCCATTAATACTGCTTGTATGTTCTGGGTTGCTCGCTTTGACTGCATACCGTTGACGATAACCGATGACTTCTAAAAGATTCCTTTTTTTTTGCAAAAAAGTCATAAATATGAAAAAGTTCATGGATTTGAAAAATTCTTCATGATTTTGAAAACAGTTCGTAAATTTGATTCTTTTTATAATTTTGAAAAAATTCATGAATTTGCAAAGAATCTTCACAATTTTGAAATAAGTTAATGGATTTAAAAACCTTGTCAATCTTGAAAAGGTTCAGAGTATGAAAAAAAAACTTTACGTGTTTGAAGAAAAGTTTATCAATTTGAAAAAAAAAATGAAAAAAAAACACAAAATGCAAGCTAAAAAACCATTCGAAGCTTCTCTAAACACAACGGTGCTCCCAGCATCGGCGCTTGCTACGAAAACAAATGCTAAATGGCGCTTAACGCGCTGAATAGGACTGGTCAGATTTTGAATCTGCTAGGTTTCATGCTTTAGGGACTGGTCAGATTTTGAATCTGCTAGGTTTCATGCTTTCTTGTACTAGGAGAACGTCCGTGCGTTATCACGGGCTTTTAAAATATTTTGCTGGAGTTGGATAAGCATAATGTATGTTAAATTTTACATGTAGAGAAAAGATAACACATGCACAATTGGTTTGATAATTGAAGTCCACTTCACTTACAATGTAAACTAATAACAAAAAGGCAATTTGACAATGTATACATCTAGATCGATTATCCAACTGAAAATCTGAAACAAATTAAGGTCTACTTGATGCGCTTAAGAAATTCTCGCACAATATCAGAAATGTTGTTTTTAGCTTCATTCGAACGATATTTGAGTAAGTACAATATAAACTTCTTCATCAACTCATACCCATCGTGCCCAAGCAATATATGTAGTTAACACGAATATTTTATGTTGAAGGTCTTAAAAATGTGTAACGAAGAATACCCATCGTGCAAACAGGACAAACCAATTCTTTACCGTTCCACGAGAGCATAAATTGCTCAACAAAATAGCCACACATACCCCTGCAATTTTATAAATTAAATTATCTTGAATATAGTGATAAATAAAATAAATGTTTATATTTGAATGTTATGATAATGAAATATATAAATTTACCCGTCCATGTCCGTTGGAATAACTGGCGAAAATAAGTGTTGCCATCTCGATATATCAGAATTCAAGTCGGGTTGCTTTATTTCGAGTGCGTTGTTGAATTCCTCACAACTCAATTCCTATTCCTTGAGATTCATTGGTCCCAGGACAAAAAACCTCCAGCCCAACATGTCCCCGATGGAGCGATTTCATATTGAAAGATGGAGATCCCATTCGCTCACTCCCAAGGAACGACATATCTTTGTTGTCCCTTTAAGATCTAAGGCATTTTCCTTGATATCATATTCCTTTTGATTTTGTTAACCAATTTCTCTACCAACATGAAATTCGTATTTCTGGACGATATTGTATTGACCTAATTTTGTGTTATTTAGATATTTGATGGAAAAATTGTCGTTGAGGATCTGGACATGAGATGTAGAAGGGCTCACAACTCTTGATTAATTCCAGCCACATAGTTAACGTGTTTGTATCTGGTTGGAAAACCTTAGAAATAGTTGTGTAGCCTAGCAAGGAGGTGGGACAACACCCTCATCGTCGAGCTTGATCTTCTACCTTAGCCAAGTCATGACAAGGACAGTCGCGCTACCACGCCATCGATCCCATCCCGCCGAGGGCGACCAACATGGCGACGCGACCTGCTACACACGGTAGCGCCGCTACCTTCTCCGAGTGTGGCGGCCATCGAAGGATTAACACCATTGACTTTCACATTTGCCCCACTCATCCCACCTACCCTACTCGTGTTGTTACTGACAGTATGGTTATCCCTCCTCTTGATTGCCTTTATGAACACAACAAGCACGACCTTCTTGTTTACTTCACCAGGGCGTGTGAGACATAACTGGGGCATGGGCTCCTTACATCGACATGGGTACACAGAGTTCGCACCTCAGGGCCAACGTCCCAAGAAGAAACTGAGGCACAATGAAACCTAGGATATTTAATGAACTAAAAATCATGAATGGGATAATTCTAATCCCTTAGAAAAACATGTTCATGAGAGTGCCAGCTTCTTCCAGCACCCAAAATCATACTAATTCTCTAGGATCTAACAAGAGTTGCAATGCAGTGTGACATCAAACTGTGGGCATAGTTCTTGACCAAGCTTCCCTCCCCTTCCTTCCCTTCTGCAGTCCACATCAGTCCCTCGCATCCCCGCTTATCCTCTTCTCTGAGCCACCACTGCCATCTAGTTTCCTTCAGGATCATCAAGCTTTGGGTCTAGCATTTCACGGGTAAGCTTTTCAGTTTTTTATTCTTTTCTTCTCTTTTTGTAACTGGAGCTCAAGTGATTGTACACAGCAACTAGTTAAAAACACATTGTCTTTTTACATGCTTTTCTTCATATTTTACATGTGACTATAAGTAGATATAGAATTATCGTGAACACATCAACAGAAGTTCCTGAAACTTCTATGCAGATTTAAATTTGTAAACAATCAAAGAACAAATGGCAACTACGGGGAAGCCCAAATAATATACGTATTCTCCTTTTATTTCCCATGCGTTGTTTTAGAATGTAAAAATAGAAATTAGACTAGCTTTATGTCATTGGATAAGAAATGACCACGGTGATTGAAATCTAGATTCTAGAGTGAAAAGATTAGTCCAAACAAAAGAAAATAAACATGTTTGATTTTTTTAACTCACCTGCATAACAAGAAGATTATTTAGCACCATCGTCATGTTTGTCCGGCTCCCGTCTAAGCACCATCATTGCCTCTAGCGGCACATCTGATAATGCCTTTGGCTTCGCTTCCCTCTATAATGGTCTCTTCATTCAAGCTAATAGAAAATATTCCTGGAAGAACAGTAGAATAGACAAACCATTGTCAATGCATCCGGGAAAACATAAAATCAAGATATTATCTTTTAAGAAAAGTTATATCAATTCAGCCGCCCAATCCACCCCGGTCCAGCTTCAGCAGAGATAAGTGACCCCTCCTCCTGCCCCCTCTCTTCTTCTCCTTGGCTCTTAATCCCCGTCTCCTTTTCCCGCCCTGTACATACTCTGCAAATCAGTGAACAAAAAGCATAAAAGTAATGAAGTAAGTAAAATCACTATAATCGTTTAAATGTAATATTATGATCAGGAACATGTGTGTTTCTAAATATCGCTTAAAGGCAAGTCAGTGGCCAATTGGTACAACGGGAAAAAATCAACCTTTTCTGTACACAATCCCAAAACTTATTTACCTTTTAAGTCGGATTTATCTTTTGTCTTAATGAAGTAGCTTCCGACCAAAATCTGAAGCAGTGCTCCGTTACTGCAGTTCATTGTAAAATATTGTGAACAAAAAAATATGGTTGACACATCTTGTGTGGTAAACAATCGAAAAGGTGGCTTGCATCACTCCATGGTTCAGAGCACCTGTCATCAAGGTGGTACAACCGAAGATCTCCATAATGTCCAGAGTGCTATCCATGGCCTCCAACAGGCCCACTGTGAGGAACAGGGAGTGCTCGCAGCAATGTGGATGACTTCTGCTTGTAGAATCCATACACAAGGATTAAGCTATAAGGTGCTCACAAACCTTGTTCAGGTTGCAATGGTGACTCCTTAGTACTACGAATAAACCACCAAGGTCTGTACCCAAAAAAATTTGCTGCACACAAAATAATCCACAATGAAACACATAACCAGCTAACCAAAGACAACTCGAACTAAGTAACAACAGAGTATAAATGAAGACGGTAGATTTGTTATTACAGCAAACAAAGCGAGGGAGATGAGAGCTTTTTGATCAGGAAAGGTACGATTATTGCATTCTTCTTAGCATCTAAATTAAGACAGTCACATAGGAGTCGCTTGTTGCATCAGATCTCTCTATAGCATCTTTACACGTGAGCTCTTTCAAATAGCTTTAGATCACCATACCATAATTGTAGTTAAAAAATGAAAAAAGCATAAATCAATGAAACAATTGGCTGTACAGGTATGCAACATAGAAGCTCGCAAGACGCCTTGTTCTTCTCGAACTTCTTTACCTGCAGATAATGAAAAAAAGTAGTGTGGATTCTTCAGGAAATCAAGGCAGTAATTCCTTGGTCTAGACTCACATTCCAATTTCATTCTAGTACATCACAGAAATAAACAATAGTCCCACAATTTACAGACCATGAGTAAGAAACAATCATGCTGCTTGAACTAACTGATAGGATCTGAAACACAACAAACATAACATATATGGTTCACTAAGCAAAAATACTATACAAATTTGATCAAAGGAAAAATATATTTCAATTTACCATAAAAGCGCACCTTCAGTTCTTTTTGTATGGCCATGTCTGCATACAATTTGTCAAGTTTCTAAAGCCTGAGCTTAAACTTCTAAGTCAAGACAAAGAGAAAAATGTATCTACAAAAATAAAGTTATGTCGTGAAGGGAAAACAGAGATGAACTTCTACTGATGTATTTGAGAGCATAAGTTCGACGATGACAAATCTGAGTAAACCAGAGTGAATATCCATGCCATAAATTGTTTAGTACATCGCACTATGCCAGTTACCTAAAGATTGACAAATGAGAACCCCTACCAACTCATCAAAGTCCCACATCAGTTCCAGTACCATGTTGTTTCCTCAAAAAAATCATATAACACCAATGTTGGAACTACCATAAAGATCAGATAAGATAAAATCAGGAATGGGATCCTTTAACCTGGTGGGAAGTTGTCGATGTAACATACCAGAGTTATTGTTCCCTCTCTTGTAAGTTGGAAGTTGAAAGTACACCAAGGTAGGTCTAGTAGAATGCCAGCGTGCGCACCAAGCACCATGTTGTCTCCTCCTCCCGGGCATATGTGCTCGAGATCCTCCTCCACTCGCTGCACCAGACCTCTCTACATAGCAGTATAGCAGAACATCAAATTTAGCAAAGGGGCCATGGCAAACACACATGACACCTTACAAATCCTCGACAACTATCAACATAAATATACACATCCTCAGGTACCCATCCCGAGATGGTCACAGGCGTTCACCTCGGGCATATGTGCTGGAGAGAAAATGATGCATTGCTCCACCTCTACAATTTTTATGGAGGGTAGTTTAACCAAAATTAAAGTTTGAGAAGTTGGATAGGCCATGAATGTACACTAACTGACCTGTAAATCTTTCATCTTGATGCCAACGGCAATGAAGACCAGAAGCTTTTCTTCACACAACAAGGGCTTGAGCTCAACCAGAACCTACTTCACTGCAATTTCATATATGCATAATCTCATAAGCACGCAAATCAAAAGGCCAAATTGTTAAGTCTGAGTCCTCAGTGACGCATCAGTAACTGAGTGCCTTCACAGGCTGAAAATACTACCCGGTACACTTACCAATCTAGGGCTTGATGGAGATGACGATCACATCACTGTCATCAACAAGAAGGAAAAAATATCATATGAGACACAAAGTGTCTGTCAGGCATGAACGTGTGACAGACAGACATAGATGCTTGGCTGCTTTGAGCGGAGGGAGGCGGGGTCAATTAGATGGGGAAGGAGAAACGGACTTGGGTGCTAGAGGCAAGGATGGTGGCACCGAGGGAGGCGAAGGCGGCGCCGCGCTCAGGGCGGCAGGGCGCGGGGCGGACGACGAAGGCCAGGAGGACGCCCGACGCTGCGACGTCGCGCGCGATGCTCTCGGCCAGGTTCCCCGCGCTGACGAAACCCAGGCGAAACGCGTCATCGTCGCCGTTCACGTTCACCCCGTCCTTCATCAGCGACTCCCCAACATCCAAGTCCGTGCACCTTCCCGTCATGTGGGAGTACTCCTTGCCCGTTTGGTGTGGCGGCGCGGACGGGATCAGGCGACCGCCCGTGGTGGGGACGGAAGTTCTGCCAGAAGCTTTGGCGGCGCTGTCGCATGGGGAAGTGGGGAGGTGGAGCTGTTCCTACCGCCCTGACCGAACAAGAGGTCGGACCGGGGAGCAGTAGGGGCGGCGGCGGAGCGGGAGAAGGGGCCGGCGGTGGAGGGGGAGATGGGGGAAGAAAGTAAAGGGCACGGGCGGGTGAGGATGTGTGTGTGGGGGGGGTCTCGCTCCGTGACTCCTTGTTCGTGCGAGCGGGCGATCCGTCCGGTTTTTTTCGTCCGAGGGGCATCGTTACAGTTTTCGTCTGCTTTTTTCGTGCGAGGGGCATGGCTAGGTGGTTTTGGTCTTTTTTTCCGCGTTACATGCGTGGGTTTATAGATGGGATGGATGACGAAAAAACCCTAGATGGGAGGTGGGAGGGATGACGAAAAAAACCCGAGGCAAGAAGCTGTCATGCCCTTTTAGGAATAGAGTTGTTTTCTCGAAAGGTGATCTCACATATACGGCATGATTTTGAAATTCTTAATTACCTATTATTAATGTGATTAAATCAAATCATCACCTGCCAAAACAAGTATAAAACAAAATCTTCCGCTTTAATGGTGGATTTGGTTTCTCGGAAAGTGATCTCACATATATGGTATGATTTTGGAATTGTTAATTACCTATTATTAATGTGATTAAATCGAATCATCACCTACCAAAGCAAGCACAAAATAAAATCTTCCAATTTAATGGTGGATTTGTTTTTTCAGAAGGTGATCTCACATATATGGTGTGCTTTTGGAATTCTTAATTACCTATAAATAATGTGATTAAATCAAATCATCACCTACGAAAGAAAGTACAAAACAAAATCTTTTGCTTTAATGGTGGATTTGGTTTTTTAATGAGAAGGAAAAAATAAACCAATGGGAGGAAACGGTGGGAGACAGGATGAAAAAACGGACGGAAATAAACCAGACGAAAAAAATGGTGGATTTGGTTTCTCGGAAAGTGATCTCACATATATGATATGATTTTGGAATTCTTAATTACCTATTATTAATGTGATTAAATCGAATCATCACCTGCCAAAGCAAGCACAAAACAAAATCTTCCACTTTAATGGTGGATTTGTTTTTTCGGAAGGTGATCTCACATATATGGAATGCTTTTGGAATTCTTAATTACCTATAATTAACGTGATTAAATCAAACCATCACTTGCGAAAGAAAATACAAAACAAAATCTTTTGCTTTAATGGTGGAATTGGTTTTTTAATGAGAGGGAAAAAATAAACCAATGGGAGGAAACGGTGGGAAACAGGATGAAAAAAACGAACGAAAATAAACCAGACGAAAAAAATGGTGGATTTGGTTTCTTGGAAAGTGATCTCACATATATGATATGATTTTGGAATTCTTAATTACTTATTATTAATGTGATTAAATCGAATCATCACCTGCCAAAGCAAGCAGAAAACAAAATCTTCCACTTTAATGGTGGATTTGTTTTTTCGGAAGGTGATCTCACATATATGGTATGCTTTTGGAATTCTTAATTATCCATAATTAATGTGATTAAATCAAATCATCACCTGCCAAAGAAAGTACAAAACAAAATCTTTTGCTTTAATGGTGGATTTGGTTTTTTAATAAGAGGGAGAAAGTAAACCAATGAAAGTTACCAATGAAAGTTAACGGTGGGAGACGGGATGAAAAAACGGTTGAAAATAAACCAAACGAAAAAAACGAGGCAAGAAGCTACCAACTGCCCCTTTAGGAGTAGAGATACATGCACATGTATCATACTTGCTTGTTTACGTGTACACGTGATTATGTGAGTTTGTTGTTGTGAGTTTCAGACACGAGATGAAGCGCAACACGGACGCTTATAACGCCATTTATACTGTTATGGTAAATGCCACACACCCTCGTGCGTCGTGGGTAACGGATTAACCTATCTTTTTTTTAACACATCATACACGTACACTCTATATTTATGATCATTTTTTAAAGACCAGCATATCATCTTAAGATTTATGAAGTCATTATAGGCGTCTAGTCGTTGACAGGAACGTCTCCTCCAACCGAATGTACATCGCCGGAAATCCTGAAATAAATCTAAGAATAATGCAAGCATCAGGACTTGAACTTTGATGGGTTGAAGATACCACTGCCCTTCTAACCATCCAGCGACAAGTTGATTTGCGGGCTAACCTATCTAAAGGGTCGTGGTTTGTTATTTTTTTAGTCAGAATATCCTTCATTCCATTAACCAGAACGACCATCCATGTCGCTTGCAATCAAAGCGTGTACAGATTCCGGCGCCCCATCCGGCCAAAAGGCTGAGGATGCATGGCCCATACGTGCTCCGTGAGCAGCTAGAGTATCGGCTACCTTATTACAGCCTCTTGGGCAAAAAGCAACATCAAACTGAGAAAATTTTAACCGAGCAAAAACTTTTATCTATCTGAAGATGACCCCAATGGCCGAGTGATCATGGCCTTTTCCTGTGATGGCTTTGCATTAGCATTGTCGAGTCCGTCTCTACGAGCACCGAAGACATACCTAGCTCATGGGCAGCATGGAGGCTTTTGAGACACGCCATTGTCTCAGCATGCAGCGGATTCATGATACGAGGGATGTTGCCAGCTCCAGCAGCAATAGCCTGATTACCACTCCTCCGGATGACAAAACTCCAACCTCCTTTAGAGTTATCATGTAATGCACTACCGTAGACGTTTATCTTCAGGATATCTGCTGCCGGCAGAGCTCACACATGCAGCTGTTGAGCAGGCTTATGCTCCTTGGCCTCCATTAGTTTTGCACAATCCAGAATGATTGATTCATTCCTGTGGCACTAGCACACATTGTCTATATATGGATCTCTTGGGTTCGCCCGCGTTCAGCTTGTTTCTAGTATCCCACCATGCCCACAGGAGCACCACACAACGGGTCTTGACACTGTCAGGTTTTGCAAGAATCGCTTGCACCATTTCCGTTGATGTATACTGAACTGAATGAGCTCTTGTCTGACATGCTCCATGTCCATTCCCCTTCATGCATCTTTAACCCATTTACAGTACAGGAAAATGTGTGCGCCATCCTCGTTTTGCCACCGGCATACTGGGCAAAGAGGATCCGACTCCACTCAAGATTCGACGTACCAGATTGACCCATATTTCAAACGATTTTTTTAAATGTTACGAAAATTGAAAAATTCCAATAAATCATAAATGATTCGTTTTATATTCTGTGAAAAAAAATCCATCTGGATGTATCGTTTTTAAAATAAAGATTATTTATTCATTTGAACACAAAAGGATATTTAGTCACAAACCATACATTCAAATGGGTTGAAACTTTCTCAGAATACAAAACGAAACATTTATGATTTATTGGATTTTTTTTATTTTTTAAACACTTTTAAAAAAATCGTTTGAATATATCAATCTGGTACGTCGGATCTTTAATGGATGACTGATAGAGGGGCTAAGTTACGGTGGGACTTGGCTTCATCAAGTCACCGAAGCTGCGTCCGCCGTAGTATGCTCCGCCGATGGGGAAGGCTATTATAGGCCAACCTCCACATGAATTGCTGCATTTTTGAAAGGCAATTTAACTTCCATATACTCTTCCATTGTATACCGTCATGTCCCGTGCCTTGTACTTACCAGCTGCTGAAGTTGCCTTAACAGTTTGTAGGCTGTTTTGACCCTGAAAGACTCCACTAGTGTCATAGTGCCATGCCCATCCTCAAAATCATTATGCAGTGGGATCGACAGGATGCATTGTGCATCAATCCTCGTGGTTTGGTTTTGGGAAGGTTTCATTTGTGAAGCTTCTAATTGGTTTTTTCTTTCCTTTCATTTCAGTTTTTTTAATCTTTTCTCTCATTTTTCCTTCCATTTTCCACAAAAATAGAAATGCGAGAACTTTTAAAAATCGTGTATGTTTCTCAAACTCGTGAATTGTTTTCAAATAGGCAAACATTTTTTGATTACATTTTTTTATAAAACATGTGTTTTTTCTTTTAATTCCTGAACATTTTTTGAATTCACATTTTTTTAAATTCATTTCATTTTCTTGAAACCTGACCTTTTTCAAACTTTGCAAACGTATTATAAAAAAAAGTTAACAATCCATGTTCTATGATCAACGATCAAATGTCGTACTCGCGGATGGAGCGAGTGATGCTTCACATGAGCAACCATATGAGAGAAACTGTGAATGGGTTTTCACGGTTATTTTTTCCAATGTTTTTCTACAGAGAGGACGCAAGCGGCCTTATTTTTCACATGCATTGTCATCATACTACAATGGTTTTCCTATTGTATTTTGTGAATCAAAAATGGTCTTGACTCTTAACATGGCTAGTTGACCTCTAGTATTGATACAATTTATTGTATCATTTTTTTTCTTAACACGCATATCACATGTACAAACAGTGGATAAAGAATAAACATACAACAACATATATAATAGACAAAAATGCAGATGAGTATGTTTGTCTCATGGATATTCGACAAAGACATGTTTGCTTGCATGTAAAGGCGTTCATAAAAATTTGAAATCTGCTTGATCATGAAAGGATCACCCATGCCCATTGACGATATACATTGTTTGAATGGCAACAATAACAAGTTTTATAGACAAATAATGAAGAATGAAAGCAAGTAGCGGCGATAAAAATACATTTAAAGGTAAACCACATGTGGACAACCTAGTTCACACCTTCTAGAATTGTCTAATAGGTACAAGCAAGCTACACAGTCATACTATACAAACATAAGTCGAGATACTTGTTAGGTTCATATCACACGCACGCACGCACGCACGTAGGCACGCACGCACGCTCAAAAAATATATAAATACCCTAAAGTATACTTAAGGGATCAAAATATCCCCTAACAGAATATGATTTCCAATTATAATTAAACAATTCGCTTTAGCAAAATATCTAAACATTATTTTAATTATAAAGAAAGTTTTCCTTTAGTAGTAGTGTTTTTGCAAACAAAGTGTAATAGTTGTATAACTGTGAACAATGAGTTGAAATATTCAATCTTATCAATGTTATTAAACAAGGTAGTACAAATTAATAGTGAATATTGTATGATGGACATTGTATTGTAAGAAACTACTTAAAATTCGGTGGCAATGTGATCTAAGTAAAAGTGATTAGTATAAATAGACTGCACCCCCAATTAAATATTTAGATTTGTGATATTCAAAAGTAATAATTTGAAAACATGAAATATAATTGTATTGTAATCATTTGTCCTGAATATTTTCGTTCTCATTTCTAATCTCCTAAATATTAAAATATCTTCATTCTTCCTGATGTTAATTATATCTGATTACATGTGAGTTAACTTTATCTGTAATATCTGAAAAAGATAATCTATATCACCCAAAGATTCATAAGTTTCCAAAAATATAAAATAAAATAATGTTTTAAAAAAAATATGAAAAAATATTTATTTATAATATCGTCCAAATCATGACATGGTTGCTCAAAACTCAATCTTAAAAAATGTATAAATAGTAGAATCGAATATATAAGTGATATATCAAAATGTATCAGTTTAAGAAAACAATTTTCATTGACTATACTATTAAATCAATTTTATTTATTAAAATAATTATATCATGTTGTATCTAAATTAATTTAATTGTGTATTTGTACATGCAAACATTTTTATTTTTTACTTAAACTTTACTATTGTCTTTAACTTTATATGATAATTATTCTACTGTCACTTATCAATGTGAAAATATGGAAGCAACTCGCAACGACGATCTTTACGGGATTACAGACATACTACAAAGTCGTATGGCACACCAAACCAGAGAAGTCGACCCACTTAAGAGGTAAAGCATACTCTAAACTGCGAGCTTCGTGATTGGTGCCATTCGTTCATGAACATATTGGCACTTAGTGGATGCAGTTGCGCGACCGGAGATCTCCCCGGCGACGGTACCATGTTGTCCCCCTATTTCATCCTGGATATCTGCAACGACTTTATAGACATTTGAAACAATGAGTTGATGAATTGAAAAGCACTTAAAGTCGAATCACATATACCATGAAAGACCACCACATACCCCATAGAAAATCAAGACCATCGGATATGCCTATTTGACATCTGAGTGGAAAGGAATTAACTTTCAATCAAAATCTGCAGCCTAAAACACATGGGAGGATATATGCATGAAACCGAATCGACATCTGACCGAAAACAAATTCAGCATAATTCAAAATATCCAATTACTTCCAAAAAACAAGAATGAATCATCCAAATTTCCACGGCGAGCATGCAAGTTACAGCAGCACATCACGTCATATACAAAAACGATAAACTATAACTCCAGTTATTTGAATGTGAAATGACACAGCAATCGCAATGCGTCATATGACCTCTAGAAATCCGAATGAAGGCGAAACCACATCGCGTGATTCAACCTCTAGAAAATCTATTGAAGGCGAAAATAGCATTCAACTTAAAAATTTGACACTAAAACACAACGTGAGATCGGACGCCCAGAAAATTCGAGTGAAAGCGAATAGAAATTAGTCAAATGGAAAATAGGAGTATGGTTTTTTAGACCCTGCAGATTGTTTTTTTAGTTGTGACCGTTGCACTTTTTTTTTAGGGGCGTTGCATTTTTTTTTTGAGAACAGAGGGGGGCGCTGCAGATAAAACAACTTGCTAAAACAAAAAGACCAGAGTGCTTTCTTTTTAGCAAACCACTACAAGCCCATAGGACGAAAGGCCCACCCGAAATCTTGGCCCACTCCCACGCACTCTATATAAGTCAACCGTGGGCATAGACGCCAACGCAGCACCTCTCTAGGGTTTGAGCCGCCGCCGCCGCCGCCGCAGCCCCTCCTCTCCACGCACGCCTCGTCACATCTGCCATTAGATCTCGTTCTTCTGTTGTTTTTGTGCCGTGATGATTGCTTTATTTCTGACACCTCTTGTACGAGAAGCGCCTTGATGCGCTTCGCTGAGCAGATCGCAGCAAACATATCTGAGCACAAATCGCACGCTAAATTTCGTATCTTTTATTGTTTTTTCACAAGTAGAATCTTGGTTAGAATCGCTGGCCGTGATGAGCTCTGCTTATTTCTGACACCTCTTGTATGAGAAGGGACTCGTCCCTTCCATGAGCAGATTAGCAACCCTCTGAGCTCGTCTTACGATCATGGTCTATTCTTGTGGATGTTCTTTGTCTTCTTGGCATTTGGTATGGATGGCTGTGATGAGCATCGCTTTCTTCTGACACCTCTTGTATGAGAAGCGCGCCTCTCGGGAGGCACCCTTCGTTGAGCAGAGTATAGCAACTGTCTGAGCTTTCTTTAGGTCGCCTGTTGCAGCTGTCTTCCTGGTTGAATCTGGGATCAGTCGTGTTTTCTCGTCTTCAAATTTTTCTCTTTTTTTTTTCTGACGTCGCATTGTTTGCTCTATGTTCAAATGCCCCACTGGAGCATAAAAAACGAGGTTGATAGAGATTGTATAATAAGGATAAGTAGATCAAGAAGTCTTTCAGTTGTAGATGATCATTACTGAAAAAGTTGTATATTCGAATGAAAAAGGAAGGCCTCTCCGAGAGGAGATCAACAAACCCGTTTTTCTGGGTAAAAGTAAAGACAGACAAGGATCTGTGAATATATTGACCTAAATTTATCTTCTTTGTATATATTTTTAATTGATATTGGTGCTGCTGTAACCCTTCTGAAGTGCAGCAACTGTCTTTTTGGAAGGTAAAACTTGTACAGAATTTGGAAGCAGTACACAATCTGCAAGCCGAACTTGACAGTTAGCTATTATTACAAGCGCCAAAACAATTTTCAGTTTACCTCCTGTTGAAAAAAGGCATGAGCCTACCTGGAGGCGCTGTATACACATGACATTGACCGGCAAATCTGCTGATGAAAGTTCTGATGCTGTTTTGAATTTCATTTGAACTGGTAAAACAAGTTGAGTTTAAGTATCCTTTGACAAGTACCTCAGATTTGCAGAAGAGGCTGAAAAACTCGCAGATCATGTGTTGTCATCAGCTTTGTCTCTTGTTTCTATGAGGTGGAAGTTAAATAACGGCATGAGTTTCACTTGTGCAGCAGAACCCGCTGCAAGGCATCTGAAGAAACAAACTCATGTTCAGTTCAGAATTGCAATCTTATTTGCATTCAACAAAACTTTACAACATTAAGGAGTTATCTTAATTTTACTGAATACTTTTTAAATTTAGCAGTTCCTAATAATTCAGGGTGAAGTCTGATGGTTACACAACAATATAAAGGTGCAATTATGGTTAACCGGGATTGTGGTGCCTCCAACAATACAGCACATTCTTAATTTTGTGTGCTTTGTTATATGGTCTCAACTTTTGATATGTTTGTGCTTCGTCATCTGGTCATTGGGATGTTCAGTCTCTTGAGTCTGATCTGTTTCCACTGCACTCGTTCCCTTGAAGCTACAGTTTTCTGTTGTATCTGAGTTCGCCCCTCTTTTATGCCCTCCGAGTTCTCTCTCAGGGCACTGGCAGCTCTTACATACATGCACATGTCACACAAAAATGCCCGTCCACACTTTTGGTTTTTTGATTTTGACAGCTGTGATGACCTGTAATTACTCCTGTGGAAATGATCGCATGGTCAAAGAACATCTAAGGGACTGAGTTGTCTTTGCATTTTGGATCTTTGCTGTCACTAGTTTAGATATTTCTGTGTTTGTTTTGATTTGCTTCTCTTAACAGTATTCATGCCTGTAAACAATATTCCAGTGTGGAATTTCTTGTGATCAGATACCCTACACTCTCAATGGAAAATTTCATGTGTAGCTGTTAACCCTTTGTATCTTCCATGTGTACTTGATCTTAATTACGAGCTTGTAATTTGTTCTGAAACATCATCTGAAATGCCAATGATGATATGCCCAACATTTGGACGTGCAGATGGCTCCAGGATCCCGTTTACTGGATGAACCTACCTGGTGGTGCTGTATCCACATGACATTGATGGACAAGTGTGAGGTTCTTGATGATCACATGAAACCTTTCTTGCAGTTTTCAACCTTTTTTTTCAACTGATTATACTTGGAACCTGATGAGCGCCACACGTGTGCCACAAAGCATTTCTGCCCTGATGTTTTTTGATGGCAAGTTTAGTTACTCTAGGATGGTAACTTTAGTCGTGAAGCTTGGCAATTTTCTGTTAGGATGGCAAGTTCCAGTTTTTTTTTCCAATGGCAACTTTAGTTGTGAAAACGTCAGTGTGGTGTTACTTTGTGTCGTACGTGTGGCATGTCATTTGGGTAATACTAAGTGTTTGTGTATCATCTTTGCTGAGTTTAACTATCCTCTTACAAGTATTACCTCCGTCTCAAAAGTATAATATGTTTTTGTATCAAGCCTGCAAAAACGTCTATGATTAGCGGAAGAAGCTGAAAATCTCACGTTCAATCTAGTGCCAGTTCAGAAATGCAATCTTATTTGCCTTAAAACGTAGATAAACCATGCACAAGAAATTCAAAAATATTAAGTATTCATTTTATTTTCACTTGATATTATTTTCTGATAAATTCGTTGGCTCTTTATTCATTCGGGGTAATGTGAAAGTTGGAGACAATGTTTAATGATTTACCTGCGGTTAGGATATAGCTCCAGGCAGCGATTACTCCAAACACCCAGGAAATGATCAATAGATCATGAACAACCCCCTCCGCCTCCCTTAGCTTGTTCAATGGCTCAATCTGAATCAAAGGATGAGAAAATACTGCAACAATATGATCCATGATCTGATTCTTAGTATTTAAGTCTCTGATGATCACTTTGCCAAAAAAAAAAAATCTTGTTTTTCGTTTCCAAAAGTTGATCCTTGTGGGATGTGATGAAGCAAAGTTGGTCCGTGTTTCTGATGTCCAGTGACAGATAACCATCATTAATTTCCTTCTGATCCTGCATGAAAGTGCATCTTTGTTTACCCATTTTCCTTATAGTCTTTCTTAGATGTTTTCTTAATTTGTGTAGTTTTATGTCATTGTGGTGATGAATTATGAATTTTCGCAAGTCAGACTTCAGAGATGCATCTGGTGTCAATGAGAAGTCATATCATATGTCTGAGCAATGAAATACCATCTGTAATGTTTCGGGACTGCCTCACCTTTGCCTTGCAACTGTGGATGCTTTTGCCATTTATACTGGTGGAAGAAGGTTTGTATGCGTTGCAACAAAACAGGGTTGCCACGACGGAGGAAAATAATGCAGAATGTGCCGTTTTATCGCACAATGATACAGTCCATATGGTTCTTGCATACATTAAACATTGAGTGCACTGCACAGAAATTTAATGGAAGTGAGGACCCTTTCCCCAAATTATCGACTATGATTATACTGTGTGCAACTGTAATCCTTCATCGGAGGATTACAAGCCAGAAGTCTGATCCATCTTTGTTTGTTCTGTTCTATCTTTCCTATTTGGATTTGTTTCATTTTTTAGGAGTTGAGAATTGGTTATGAGGATCCTTTCCCTATATGATCGACTATGATTATACAGTTATACTGTGTGCTCTTGTAATCCTTATCAGAGGATATACAGTTATACAGATACTTCTTCCTTGATGAAAATCATAAGCATAATCCCTGAGGGCATTTATACTGGTGGAAGAATGTTCATACTCTGCAACAAAACAGAGTCGCCACGACAGATGAAAATAACGTGGAATGTGCCGTTTTATCGCACAGCAACACATGCCATATGCTTCTTGCATGTTAAACATTTAATGCACCGCGCAGAAAACTAATGGACGTCAGGACCCTTCCGCAAATTATTGACTGTGATTATACTGTGCGCAACTGTAATCCTTTCCCCAAATGATCCTGAAAAACTTGTTATATAGATCCGAGCAATTACACTTATGAAGAGCCTTGTTATCCTGGTAGTGTTACCATGATTGAAGAGCCTTGTTATCCTGGGAGTTTTATTTGATGATTTTGTGGTTCGTGAAGCTGATGATAATTGGTGTGAACCTTAATCCATGACGAGATGTTAATGAGAAAAACAAGTCTGTTTGATCTCTGGGATGGGACTCGGATGAAATGTACCTTTCAGGGGACATTTACTGATGATCTCATGGCCATGTGGCTGGATTTAGAGTCCATTGCTAGATCCATTTGTTTTGTGAGACAAGAGGATATTCTAGTTTTGCAATACGAATCTAATGAAGTACTATACTCCAACATAACTGTTTGTTGATGCCAATAGTTAACTTGTGTATGACTTGATAAGATGGTTGGCTATGTCCCGCACTCCAACCAAACTGTTTGTTATTGCTTCTCCTGGTCCAGCTTTTGCTGTTACGGTTTTCTTCCCGTCCTCAATATTTCTGAATGTGAACCTGAAATCTTATGGGCAAATTTCCTCCCTACAGAGGGACAAAACAAGGAACTGTGATCTGGATTATTCTTTCAGTGTGGCGCGACGACAGCGTGGTGCTCTGGTGCCATCCTTTTGTAATTATTGTTATCCCGGAACCATTGCGTCTCCTTGGAACCAACGCATCCCCTCGGAACGTTGCGCCTCCACCCTCTGTATAAATTACGTCGCGTCTTCACCCTTTGTATAAATTACAGATTCCTGCACATCATTGAATCAAGGATCTTACTTTCCTTAAACACGTTATCAGCACGTAGAACAACCAGCGAGAGCGAGAACAACAGAGAAGGAGAGAAGGGAAGGAGAACTTGCCGCGATGCCAGGCCTCGTCTCCTTTTTCCTTTGCCTCATTCGCGAGGACGGTCGCCGCTACCGCCTCACTGCCTGTCGTGGCCACGGAGTAGGTGGACTTCGGCGCTTCCGTCGCAGGATGCAAGCCATCCGCCGGTCGACCGCGATGCCGCTGGACGCGGTCACCATGGCACTGGGAGGGGTGCGCGTGGAGGTTACTACGCCTCTGGACGCGGCCGCCGCGCCGTCGGATGCGCCCACCGCGGTGCTCCTCGTGCCCGTGGCCCTACGCCGATGGGGTTCGACCCCTGGCTGGTGGCCGACCCGAGAGCCCCTGCGACGCACGGGGCTACAGCCCCGCCTGCCCCGCCCCCCGGGTCTTCGCTCCTACCACCTCCTCCACCGGCGGCTTGGCTCGCGCCGTCGACGCCCACGCCGGTTGCCGAGACCGCCGGACCAAGCCGTGGCCCTCCTGGCTATGTGCCCGTCCCGATGCACGCCTTTGCGGACGAAGAGGCCGCGCTCGGCTTCATCTCTGCGCCCACCGGCGCCTCCGACGTCATCCGCCTCGGAGTTGGGATGGAGGGCGCCGACGCCTCGGCCCTGCCGCTGCAAGACACGGCTGCGGGCTCGAGCGGCCGCATGGAGCGGCGTTTCGGCCGCCTCTTCGGGCGCGCTATGGACGCCCTCGACCGCCGTCCCGCCCGCCGCCCCGGCTCGTGGGATCCGGCGGCCCTCGGCCTCGCCCCCGCCGTGCCACAGGGGGTGCGCCTCGACCCCGCCTTGGTAGCCTCCTCCTCCGACGAGGAGGATCTCTTCGTGGGGCACCGGTGATCGCCGGAATGGCAAGGAGAAGCCGGCGTCTTCCGTTCCCGTCTGCCACATCGAGGAGGTCGGGTGACTGGTGGGTGGTGCGGGCGGCTGTAGCCTTATCCCGTAATCGCCCCCTCACCCCCTCTCTCTTATGTGGTGGGGGCTGGGCGGGCTGGCCAAAGGCTGTGGCGGCCCAGGCCTGGCCATCCGGCTGCCTCCTTTGCTCGGGCTAAGCACTTACATTCTAGTTCTGATTCTAGATTTATTCTAGTTATGACTTATGTAATTATTGGTGTGCTTATATTATGCAATGGCTTGATAATATAAATAAAGTACCGAATTTCATTCGGGAAGAATGACATGTTCCATGTGTTTATCATATCTCATTTTTAATTGGACATGTCTTTGCGATTGAGATCATCTTCTCTTGCATATCAAACTTGCAATTTTTTGAATATTTCTCCCTCGTTTTATTTGGAATCACAAGGTAATGAGTTATGATCTACTGCACATGTGCAGACTATCCTCTCTTACTGTGAGGTCTACACTTTGTCAATCTCGACAAGCGATTACCTTCAACGTGCATTCCTTATATATAAATTATAGCATACACAAGGTAATGGCCATGCAACCTGTTACTGTGAGATCTAAGTGATCTTCAAAGTGTTATGTTCACACAATTGAGGTTGAGAATTTTTCAAGTTTACACTTGAGTATCAATTTTTTGCATTCTTATTACTCAACCATGATGGTTTTTAATTTACCACCCGTAAATTAATTATCTCTGGTTCCTCATGTAGGCAAAGATGACTGCCAAAGAGTTTGAGGAGCTTGCCCTCAATGGCCACAACTACCCTACATGGGCTATGGACATCAAGATCAGTCTTGCGTCCCGTGGGATAGCGCGTGCAATACCCCCGGAGACTCCTATCCCGGCTGGGGCCATGCCGCTGACAGAATAGCAGAATTATGCTGCCTTATTCATCATAAGGCATCATATTCATCCAAATCTCAAGTCTGAGTATTTATAGAAGGAATCTCCTAGTACTCTGTTTCTGGCCCTCAAAACGAGGTATGAACAACAGAAGGCAGTAGTCCTGCCAGAAGCACTCCATGATTGGACTCATCTCCGCCTTCAGGATTTCAAATCCATTGGTGAGTATAATCATGCTGTTCATAAGATATGTTCCAAACCGTGTTTTTGCGAGAAGGAACCTACCGAGGGGGAGAAGATATAGAAAACTTTGTCTACTATGCTCCCTTCAGACAGGATCCTCCAACAGCAATACCGTGCTCATAACTACATTGTCTATTCCGAGCTTATTCACATGTTACTTCAGGCTGAAAAGCATGATGAGCTACTCGCTAAGAATGGCTCTCAGCGCCTAGTTGGGCACAACCTTTACCTGAAGTTCATCTGAATGTCGCGAATAGACAGAAGTTTAAGGATACCTTTCGAGGTAAACATCCCAATTCTGAGCACAAGCACAAGCGCAATGGGAACAAAAAATTCAGAAACATGGGCAAGGGAAAAGGCACTGCAAAGCCCAAGTTTGATAAATCTAAGCTTGCAACCACGTAACAGGTTGGGAGACGTAGTAGTAAATCAAAAATTTCCTACGCGTTCACCAAGATCCATCTATGGAGAAACCAGCAACGAGCAAGGGGAGAGTGGATCTTCATACCTTTGAAGATCGCTAAGCGGAAGCGTTACAAGAACGCGGTTGATGGAGTCGTACTCGCAGCGATTCAGATCGCGGTAGATCCGATCAAGTGCCGAACGGACGGCACCTCCGCGTTCAACACACGTGCAGCCCGGTGACGTCTCCAACACCTTGATCCAGCAAGGAGGAAGGAGAGGTTGGGGAAGGGCTCCAACAGCAGCACGACGGCGTGGTGGTGGTGGAGTAGCAAGGTATACAACAGCAGCACAAGTCTTGGTGACATCTGAAACGTTCTTGCTAGAAACCTATAGCAACCACGTAAAAAACTTGCAACTACAAATTAGAGAACGTCTAACTTGTTTTTGCAGCATATGCCTTGTGATGTGATATGGCCAGAAGGATGTGATGTGATGCATTGTGATGTATGAGATTGATCATGTTCTTGTAATAGGGTTCACGACTTGCATGTCGATGACTATGACAACCGGCAGGAGCCATAGGAGTTGTCTTATTTATTGTATGACCTGCGAGTCAATCACAAACGCCATGTAATTACTTTACTTTATTGCTAAGCGTTAGCCATAGAAGTAGAAGTAATAGTTGGCGAGACAACCTCATGAATACACAATGATGGAGATCATGATGATGGAGATCATGGTGTCATGCCGGTGACAATGATGATCATGGTGCCCCGAAGATGGAGATCATAGGAGCAAGATGATATTGGCCATATCATGTCACTATATTGATTGCATGTGATGTTTATCATGTTTACATCTTATTTGCTTAAAACGACGGTAGTAAATAAGATGATCTCTCAATAAAATTTCAAGAGAAGTGTTCACCCTAACTGTGCACCGTTGCTAAGGATCGTTGTTCCGAAGCACCACGTGATGATCGGGTGTGATAGGTTCTAACGTTCGCATACAACGGGTGTAAGCCAGATTTACACACGCGAAACACTTAGGTTGACTTGACGAGCCTAGCATGTACAGACATGGCCTCGGAACACGGAAGACCGAAAGGTCGAACATGAGTCGTATAGAAGATACGATCAACATGGAGATGTTCACCATGGATGACTAGTCCGTCTCACGTGATGATCGGACACGGGCTAGTTGACATGGATCATGTGTCACTTAGATGACTAGAGAGATGTCTATCTGAGTGGGAGTTCATTGAATAATTTGATTATGTGAACTCGATTATCATGAACTTAGTCTAAAATTGCCTTTAATATCTATATTGTAGATCCAATGGCCAACGCAAATGTCAACCTCAATTTCAACGCGTTCCTAGAGAAAACCAAGCTGAAAGATGATGGAAGCAACTATACGGACTGGGTCCGTGGCTTGAGGATCATCCTCATAGCTTCCAAGAGATTGTATGTCCTTGATGCACCACTAGGTGACCCACCCATTCTCCCAGCGGACCAAGACGTTACGAACGCTTGGCAGTCACGCTGCGATGATTACTCTCTTGTTCAGTGCGGCATGCTTTACAGTTTAGAATCGGGGCTCCAAAAGCGTTTTGAGCAACACGGAGCATATGAGATGTTCCAAGAGCTGAAACTGGTTTTCCAAGCTCATGCCCGAGTCGAGAGATATGACATCTCTGACAAGTTCTTCAGCTGTAAGATGGAGGAGAACAGTTCTGTTAGTGAGCACATCCTCAAGATGTCTGGGCTTCACAACCGCTTGACTCAGCTGGGAGTTAAACTCCCGGATGACTCAGTCATTGACAGAATCCTCCAGTCGCTTCCACCTAGCTACAAAAGCTTTGTGATGAACTACAACATGCAGGGGATGGAGAAGTCCATTCCTGAGTTGTACTCGATGCTCAAATCAGCAGAGGTCGAGATCAGAAAGGAGCATCAAGTGTTGATGGTAAACAAGACCACTAGTTTCAAGAAAGGCAAGGGTAAGAAGAACTTCAAGAAGGACGGCAAAGTTGTTGCCGCGCCCGGTAAGCAAGTTGCCGGGAAGAAGAAGAACAAGAATGGACCCAAGCCTGAGACTGAGTGTTTCTATTGTAAGGGTACGGGTCACTGGAAGCGGAACTGCCCCAAGTACTTAGCGGATAAGAAGGTCGGCAACGTTAAAGGTATATGTGATATACTTGTTATTGATGTGTACCTAACCAGCGCTCGTAGTAGCTCCTGGGTATTTGATACCGGTGCAGTTGCTCACATTTGTAACTCCAAGCAGGAGTTGCGGAATAAGCGAAGGTTGGCAAAGGACGAGGTGACGATGCGCGTCGGGAATGGTTCCAAGGTCGATGTGATCGCCGTCGGCACGCTACCTCTACATCTACCTTCGGGATTAGTTTTAAACCTTAATAATTGTTATTTAGTACCAGCTTTGAGCATGAACATTGTATCTGGATCTCGCTTGATACGAGATGGCTACTCTTTTAAATCCGAGAATAATGGTTGTTCTATTTATATGAGAGAAATGTTCTATGCTCATGCCCCGCTGGTCAATGGTTTATTTTTGATGAATCTCGAACGTGATGTTACACATGTCCATAGTGTGAGTACCAAAAAGTGTAAAGTTGATAACGATAGTCCCACTTACATGTGGCACTGCCGTCTTGGCCATATTGGTGTCAAACGCATGAAGAAGCTCCATGCTGATGGACTTTTGGAGTCACTTGATTTCGAATCATTTGACACATGCGAACCATGCCTCATGGGCAAGATGACCAAAACTCCGTTCTCCGGAACAATGGAGCGAGCAACTGACTTGTTGGAGATAATACATACCGATGTATGCGGTCCAATGAGTGTCGAGGCTCGCGGTGGCTACCGTCATGTTCTCACCCTCACTGATGACTTGAGCAGATATGGGTATGTCTACTTAATGAAACACAAGTCTGAAACCTTTGAAAGGTTCAAGGAATTTTAGAGTGAGGTCGAGAATCAATGTGACAGGAAAATAAAATGCCTACGATCTGATCGTGGCGGAGAATATTTAAGTCACGAGTTTGACACGCACCTTAGGAAATGTGGAATTGTTTCACAGCTCACGCCGCCAGGCACACCTCAGCGAAATGGTGTGTCTGAACGTCGTAATCGCACTCTATTGGATATGGTGCGATCTATGATGTCTCTTACCGACTTACCGCTATCATTTTGGGGATATGCATTAGAGACTGCCGCGTTCACTTTAAATAGGGCACCGTCTAAATCCGTTGAGACGACACCGTATGAATTATGGTTTGGAAAGAAACCTAAGCTGTCGTTTCTAAAAGTTTGGGGTTGCGATGCTTATGTGAAGAAACTTCAACCTGAGAAGCTCGAACCCAAAGCGGAAAAGTGCGTCTTCATAGGATATCCCAAAGAGACTATTGGGTATACCTTCTACCTACGATCCGAAGGCAAAGTCTTTGTTGCCAAGAATGGATCCTTTCTCGAGAAAGAGTTTCTCTCGAAAGAAGTAAGTGGGAGGAAAATGGAACTTGATGAGGTAATTGTACCTTCACTCGAACCGGAGAGTAGCGCAGCACAGGAAGTTGTTTCTGTGGAGCCTACACCGGCTAGAGAGGAAGTTAATGATGATGATCATGAAACATCAGATCAAGTTGCTACTCGAAGGTCCACTAGGACACGTTCCACACCAGAGTGGTACGGTAATCCTGTCCTAGAGATCATGTTGTTGGACAACGGTGAACCTTCGAACTATGAAGAAGCGATGGCGGGCCCGAATTCCGACAAATGGCTTGAGGCCATGAAATCCGAGATAGGATCCATGTATGAGAACAAAGTATGGACTTTGGTGGACTTGTTGGAAATATGCCCTAGAGGCAATAATAAAATGGTTATTATTGTATTTCCTAGTTCATGATAATTGTCTATTGTTCATGCTATAATTGTGTTAACCGGAAACCGTAATACATGTGTGAATACATAGACCACAACGTGTCCCTAGTGAGCCTCTAGTTGGCTAGCTCGTTGATCAGTAGATGGTCTCGGTTTCATGACCATGGACATTGGATGTCGTTGATAACGGGATCACATCATTAGGAGAATGATGTGATGGACAAGACCCAATCCTAAGCATAGCACAAGATCGTGTAGTTCGTTTGCTAAAGCTTTTCAATGTCAAGTGTCATTTCCTTAGACCATGAGATTGTGTAACTCCCGGATACCGTAGGAATGCTTTGGGTGTGCCAAACGTCACAACGTAACTGGGTGGCTATAAAGGTACGCTACGGGTATCTCCGAAAGTGTCTGTTGGGTTGACACGAATCGAGACTGGGATTTGTCACTCCGTGCGACGGAGAGGTATCTCTGGGCCCACTCGGTAAGACATCATCATTATGAGCTCAATGTGACTAAGGAGTTAGTCACGGGATGATGTATTACGGAACGAGTAAAGAGACTTGCCGGTAACGAGATTGAACAAGGTATGGGGATACCGACGATCGAATCTCGGGCAAGTACCATACCGATAGACAAAGGGAATTGTATACGGGATTGATTGAATCCCTGACATCGTGGTTCATCCGATGAGATCATCGTGGAGTACGTGGGAGCCAACATGGGTATCCAGATCCCGCTGTTGGTTATTGGCCGGAGAGGTGTCTCGGTCATGTCTACGTGTCTCCCGAACCCGTAGGGTCTACACACTTAAGGTTCGATGACGCTAGGGTTATAGGGAAATAGTGTACGTGGTTACCGAAGGTTGTTCGGAGTCCCGGATGAGATCCCGGACGTCACGAGGAGTCCCGGAATGGTCCGGAGACGAAGATTGATATATAGGAAGTGAGGATTTGGTTACCGGAAGTGTTCCGGGTGTCACCGGTAGTGTACCGGGACCACCGGAAGGGTTCCGGGGGTCCACCAAGTGGGCCCACCTGCCCCGGAAGGTTCCGTGGGCTAAGAGTGGGAGGGAGCCAGCCCCTAGGTGGGCTGGTGCGCCTCCCACCCCAGCCCAAGGCGTGGCAAAGGTGGAGGGGGCAAACCCTAGGCTTAGATGGGCCTTAAGGCCCACCCTAGGGCGCCCCACCTCTCCCTTGCCCTAGCCGCCGGCCAGATGGCATCTGGTGGCTGCCGCCACCCCTAGGGTGGAACCCTAGGGCGCGGCCACCCCTCCTCCCTCTCTCCTATATATAGTGGAGGTATTTGGGGCTACACAATACACGGTTCTCCCTCTCTCTCTGGTGCAGCCCTACCTCCTCCTCCCCTCGTTCTCCGTAGCGCTTAGCGAAGCTCTGTCGGAGTACCACGCAGCTCCACCGCCACCACGCCGTCGTGCTGCCGGAGCTCTCCCTCAACCTCTCCTCCCTCCTTGCTGGATCAAGGCGTAGGAGACGTCACCGGGCTGCACGTGTGTTGAACGCGGAGGTGCCGTCCGTTCGGCACTTGATCGGATCTACCGCGATCTGAATCGCTGCGAGTACGACTCCATCAACCGCGTTCTAGCAATGCTTCCGCTTAGCGATCTTCAAAGGTATGAAGATGCAATCTCTCCCCTCTCGTTGCTGGTTTCTCCATAGATAGATCTTGGTGACACGTAGGAAAATTTTGATTTACTACTACGTCTCCCATCAGTGGCATCATGAGCTAGGTCTATGCGTAGAATCTATGCACGAGTAGAACACAAAGCAGTTGTGGGCGTCGATTTTGTTAATATGCTTGCCGTTACTAGTCTTATCTTGATTCGACGGTATTGTGGGATGAAGCGGCCCGGACCAACCTTACACGTACGCTTACGTGAGACCGGTTCCACCGCCTGACATGCACTAGTTGCATAAGGTGGCTAGCGGGTGTCTGTCTCTCCCACCTTAGTCGGATTGGATTCGATGAAAAGGGTCCTTATGAAGGGTAAATAGCAATTGGCATATCACGTTGTGGTTTTGGCGTAGGTAAGAAACGTTCTTGCTAGAAACCTATAGCAACCACGTAAAAAACTTGCAACTACAAATTAGAGAACGTCTAACTTGTTTTTGCAGCATATGCCTTGTGATGTGATATGGCCAGAAGGATGTGATGTGATGCATTGTGATGTATGAGATTGATCATGTTCTTGTAATAGGGTTCACGACTTGCATGTCGATGACTATGACAACCGGCAGGAGCCATAGGAGTTGTCTTATTTATTGTATGACCTGCGAGTCAATCACAAACGCCATGTAATTACTTTACTTTATTGCTAAGCGTTAGCCATAGAAGTAGAAGTAATAGTTGGCGAGACAACCTCATGAAGACACAATGATGGAGATCATGATGATGGAGATCATGGTGTCATGCCGGTGACAATGATGATCATGGTGCCCCGAAGATGGAGATCATAGGAGCAAGATGATATTGGCCATATCATGTCACTATATTGATTGCATGTGATGTTTATCATGTTTACATCTTATTTGCTTAAAACGACGGTAGTAAATAAGATGATCTCTCAATAAAATTTCAAGAGAAGTGTTCACCCTAACTGTGCACCGTTGCTAAGGATCGTTGTTCCGAAGCACCACGTGATGATCGGGTGTGATAGGTTCTAACGTTCGCATACAACGGGTGTAAGCCAGATTTACACACGCGAAACACTTAGGTTGACTTGACGAGCCTAGCATGTACAGACATGGCCTCGGAACACGGAAGACCGAAAGGTCGAACATGAGTTGTATAGAAGATACGATCAACATGGAGATGTTCACCATGGATGACTAGTCCGTCTCACGTGATGATCGGACACGGGCTAGTTGACATGGATCATGTGTCACTTAGATGACTAGAGAGATGTCTATCTGAGTGGGAGTTCATTGAATAATTTGATTATGTGAACTCGATTATCATGAACTTAGTCTAAAATTGCCTTTAATATCTATATTGTAGATCCAATGGCCAACGCAAATGTCAACCTCAATTTCAACGCGTTCCTAGAGAAAACCAAGCTGAAAGATGATGGAAGCAACTATACGGACTGGGTCCGTGGCTTGAGGATCATCCTCATAGCTTCCAAGAGATTGTATGTCCTTGATGCACCGCTAGGTGACCCACCCATTCTCCCTGCGGACCAAGACGTTACGAACGCTTGGCAGTCACGCTGCGATGATTACTCTCTTGTTCAGTGCGGCATGCTTTACAGTTTAGAATCGGGGCTCCAAAAGCGTTTTGAGCAACACGGAGCATATGAGATGTTCCAAGAGCTGAAACTGGTTTTCCAAGCTCATGCCCGAGTCGAGAGATATGACATCTCTGACAAGTTCTTCAGCTGTAAGATGGAGGAGAACAGTTCTGTTAGTGAGCACATCCTCAAGATGTCTGGGCTTCACAACCGCTTGACTCAGCTGGGAGTTAAACTCCCGGATGACTCAGTCATTGACAGAATCCTCCAGTCGCTTCCACCTAGCTACAAAAGCTTTGTGATGAACTACAACATGCAGGGGATGGAGAAGTCCATTCCTGAGTTGTACTCGATGCTCAAATCAGCAGAGGTCGAGATCAGAAAGGAGCATCAAGTGTTGATGGTAAACAAGACCACTAGTTTCAAGAAAGGCAAGGGTAAGAAGAACTTCAAGAAGGACGGCAAAGTTGTTGCCACGCCCGGTAAGCAAGTTGCCGGGAAGAAGAAGAACAAGAATGGACCCAAGCCTGAGACTGAGTGTTTCTATTGTAAGGGTACGGGTCACTGGAAGCGGAACTGCCCCAAGTACTTAGCGGATAAGAAGGTCGGCAACGTTAAAGGTATATGTGATATACTTGTTATTGATGTGTACCTAACCAGCGCTCGTAGTAGCTCCTGGGTATTTGATACCGGTGCAGTTGCTCACATTTGTAACTCCAAGCAGGAGTTGCGGAATAAGCGAAGGTTGGCAAAGGACGAGGTGACGATGCGCGTCGGGAATGGTTCCAAGGTCGATGTGATCGCCGTCGGCACGCTACCTCTACATCTACCTTCGGGATTAGTTTTAAACCTTAATAATTGTTATTTAGTACCAGCTTTGAGCATGAACATTGTATCTGGATCTCGCTTGATACGAGATGGCTACTCTTTTAAATCCGAGAATAATGGTTGTTCTATTTATATGAGAGAAATGTTCTATGCTCATGCCCCGCTGGTCAATGGTTTATTTTTGATGAATCTCGAACGTGATGTTACACATGTCCATAGTGTGAGTACCAAAAAGTGTAAAGTTGATAACGATAGTCCCACTTACATGTGGCACTGCCGTCTTGGCCATATTGGTGTCAAACGCATGAAGAAGCTCCATGCTGATGGACTTTTGGAGTCACTTGATTTCGAATCATTTGACACATGCGAACCATGCCTCATGGGCAAGATGACCAAAACTCCGTTCTCCGGAACAATGGAGCGAGCAACTGACTTGTTGGAGATAATACATACCGATGTATGCGGTCCAATGAGTGTCGAGGCTCGCGGTGGCTACCGTCATGTTCTCACCCTCACTGATGACTTGAGCAGATATGGGTATGTCTACTTAATGAAACACAAGTCTGAAACCTTTGAAAGGTTCAAGGAATTTTAGAGTGAGGTCGAGAATCAATGTGACAGGAAAATAAAATGCCTACGATCTGATCGTGGCGGAGAATATTTAAGTCACGAGTTTGACACGCACCTTAGGAAATGTGGAATTGTTTCACAGCTCACGCCGCCAGGCACACCTCAGCGAAATGGTGTGTCTGAACGTCGTAATCGCACTCTATTGGATATGGTGCGATCTATGATGTCTCTTACCGACTTACCGCTATCATTTTGGGGATATGCATTAGAGACTGCCGCGTTCACTTTAAATAGGGCACCGTCTAAATCCGTTGAGACGACACCGTATGAATTATGGTTTGGAAAGAAACCTAAGCTGTCGTTTCTAAAAGTTTGGGGTTGCGATGCTTATGTGAAGAAACTTCAACCTGAGAAGCTCGAACCCAAAGCGGAAAAGTGCGTCTTCATAGGATATCCCAAAGAGACTATTGGGTATACCTTCTACCTACGATCCGAAGGCAAAGTCTTTGTTGCCAAGAATGGATCCTTTCTCGAGAAAGAGTTTCTCTCGAAAGAAGTAAGTGGGAGGAAAATGGAACTTGATGAGGTAATTGTACCTTCACTCGAACCGGAGAGTAGCGCAGCACAGGAAGTTGTTTCTGTGGAGCCTACACCGGCTAGAGAGGAAGTTAATGATGATGATCATGAAACATCAGATCAAGTTGCTACTCGAAGGTCCACTAGGACACGTTCCACACCAGAGTGGTACGGTAATCCTGTCCTAGAGATCATGTTGTTGGACAACGGTGAACCTTTGAACTATGAAGAAGCGATGGCGGGCCCGAATTCCGACAAATGGCTTGAGGCCATGAAATCCGAGATAGGATCCATGTATGAGAACAAAGTATGGACTTTGGTGGACTTGTTGGAAATATGCCCTAGAGGCAATAATAAAATGGTTATTATTGTATTTCCTAGTTCATGATAATTGTCTATTGTTCATGCTATAATTGTGTTAACCGGAAACCGTAATACATGTGTGAATACATAGACCACAACGTGTCCCTAGTGAGCCTCTAGTTGGCTAGCTCGTTGATCAATAGATGGTCTCGGTTTCATGACCATGGACATTGGATGTCGTTGATAACGGGATCACATCATTAGGAGAATGATGTGATGGACAAGACCCAATCCTAAGCATAGCACAAGATCGTGTAGTTCGTTTGCTAAAGCTTTTCAATGTCAAGTGTCATTTCCTTAGACCATGAGATTGTGTAACTCCCGGATACCGTAGGAATGCTTTGGGTGTGCCAAACGTCACAACGTAACTGGGTGGCTATAAAGGTACGCTACGGGTATCTCCGAAAGTGTCTGTTGGGTTGACACGAATCGAGACTGGGATTTGTCACTCCGTGCGACGGAGAGGTATCTCTGGGCCCACTCGGTAAGACATCATCATTATGAGCTCAATGTGACTAAGGAGTTAGTCACGGGATGATGTATTACGGAACGAGTAAAGAGACTTGCCGGTAACGAGATTGAACAAGGTATGGGGATACCGACGATCGAATCTCGGGCAAGTACCATACCGATAGACAAAGGGAATTGTATACGGGATTGATTGAATCCCTGACATCGTGGTTCATCCGATGAGATCATCGTGGAGTACGTGGGAGCCAACATGGGTATCCAGATCCCGCTGTTGGTTATTGGCCGGAGAGGTGTCTCGGTCATGTCTACGTGTCTCCCGAACCCGTAGGGTCTACACACTTAAGGTTCGATGACGCTAGGGTTATAGGGAAATAGTGTACGTGGTTACCGAAGGTTGTTCGGAGTCCCGGATGAGATCCCGGACGTCACGAGGAGTCCCGGAATGGTCCGGAGACGAAGATTGATATATAGGAAGTGAGGATTTGGTTACCGGAAGTGTTCCGGGTGTCACCGGTAGTGTACCGGGACCACCGGAAGGGTTCCGGGGGTCCACCAAGTGGGCCCACCTGCCCCGGAAGGTTCCGTGGGCTAAGAGTGGGAGGGAGCCAGCCCCTAGGTGGGCTGGTGCGCCTCCCACCCCAGCCCAAGGCGTGGCAAAGGTGGAGGGGGCAAACCCTAGGCTTAGATGGGCCTTAAGGCCCACCCTAGGGCGCCCCACCTCTCCCTTGCCCTAGCCGCCGGCCAGATGGCATCTGGTGGCTGCCGCCACCCCTAGGGTGGAACCCTAGGGCGCGGCCACCCCTCCTCCCTCTCTCCTATATATAGTGGAGGTATTTGGGGCTACACAATACACGGTTCTCCCTCTCTCTCTGGTGCAGCCCTACCTCCTCCTCCCCTCGTTCTCCGTAGCGCTTAGCGAAGCTCTGTCGGAGTACCACGCAGCTCCACCGCCACCACGCCGTCGTGCTGCCGGAGCTCTCCCTCAACCTCTCCTCCCTCCTTGCTGGATCAAGGCGTAGGAGACGTCACCGGGCTGCACGTGTGTTGAACGCGGAGGTGCCGTCCGTTCGGCACTTGATCGGATCTACCGCGATCTGAATCGCTGCGAGTACGACTCCATCAACCGCGTTCTAGCAATGCTTCCGCTTAGCGATCTTCAAAGGTATGAAGATGCAATCTCTCCCCTCTCGTTGCTGGTTTCTCCATAGATAGATCTTGGTGACACGTAGGAAAATTTTGATTTACTACTACGTCTCCCATCAGTGGCATCATGAGCTAGGTCTATGCGTAGAATCTATGCACGAGTAGAACACAAAGCAGTTGTGGGCGTCGATTTTGTTAATATGCTTGCCGTTACTAGTCTTATCTTGATTCGACGGTATTGTGGGATGAAGCGGCCCGGACCAACCTTACACGTACGCTTACGTGAGACCGGTTCCACCGCCTGACATGCACTAGTTGCATAAGGTGGCTAGCGGGTGTCTGTCTCTCCCACCTTAGTCGGATTGGATTCGATGAAAAGGGTCCTTATGAAGGGTAAATAGCAATTGGCATATCACGTTGTGGTTTTGGCGTAGGTAAGAAACGTTCTTGCTAGAAACCTATAGCAACCACGTAAAAAACTTGCAACTACAAATTAGAGAACGTCTAACTTGTTTTTGCAGCATATGCCTTGTGATGTGATATGGCCAGAAGGATGTGATGTGATGCATTGTGATGTATGAGATTGATCATGTTCTTGTAATAGGGTTCACGACTTGCATGTCGATGACTATGACAACCGGCAGGAGCCATAGGAGTTGTCTTATTTATTGTATGACCTGCGAGTCAATCACAAACGCCATGTAATTACTTTACTTTATTGCTAAGCGTTAGCCATAGAAGTAGAAGTAATAGTTGGCGAGACAACCTCATGAAGACACAATGATGGAGATCATGATGATGGAGATCATGGTGTCATGCCGGTGACAATGATGATCATGGTGCCCCGAAGATGGAGATCATAGGAGCAAGATGATATTGGCCATATCATGTCACTATATTGATTGCATGTGATGTTTATCATGTTTACATCTTATTTGCTTAAAACGACGGTAGTAAATAAGATGATCTCTCAATAAAATTTCAAGAGAAGTGTTCACCCTAACTGTGCACCGTTGCTAAGGATCGTTGTTCCGAAGCACCACGTGATGATCGGGTGTGATAGGTTCTAACGTTCGCATACAACGGGTGTAAGCCAGATTTACACACGCGAAACACTTAGGTTGACTTGACGAGCCTAGCATGTACAGACATGGCCTCGGAACACGGAAGACCGAAAGGTCGAACATGAGTCGTATAGAAGATACGATCAACATGGAGATGTTCACCATGGATGACTAGTCCGTCTCACGTGATGATCGGACACGGGCTAGTTGACATGGATCATGTGTCACTTAGATGACTAGAGAGATGTCTATCTGAGTGGGAGTTCATTGAATAATTTGATTATGTGAACTCGATTATCATGAACTTAGTCTAAAATTGCCTTTAATATCTATATTGTAGATCCAATGGCCAACGCAAATGTCAACCTCAATTTCAACGCGTTCCTAGAGAAAACCAAGCTGAAAGATGATGGAAGCAACTATACGGACTGGGTCCGTGGCTTGAGGATCATCCTCATAGCTTCCAAGAGATTGTATGTCCTTGATGCACCGCTAGGTGACCCACCCATTCTCCCTGCGGACCAAGACGTTACGAACGCTTGGCAGTCACGCTGCGATGATTACTCTCTTGTTCAGTGCGGCATGCTTTACAGTTTAGAATCGGGGCTCCAAAAGCGTTTTGAGCAACACGGAGCATATGAGATGTTCCAAGAGCTGAAACTGGTTTTCCAAGCTCATGCCCGAGTCGAGAGATATGACATCTCTGACAAGTTCTTCAGCTGTAAGATGGAGGAGAACAGTTCTGTTAGTGAGCACATCCTCAAGATGTCTGGGCTTCACAACCGCTTGACTCAGCTGGGAGTTAAACTCCCGGATGACTCAGTCATTGACAGAATCCTCCAGTCGCTTCCACCTAGCTACAAAAGCTTTGTGATGAACTACAACATGCAGGGGATGGAGAAGTCCATTCCTGAGTTGTACTCGATGCTCAAATCAGCAGAGGTCGAGATCAGAAAGGAGCATCAAGTGTTGATGGTAAACAAGACCACTAGTTTCAAGAAAGGCAAGGGTAAGAAGAACTTCAAGAAGGACGGCAAAGTTGTTGCCGCGCCCGGTAAGCAAGTTGCCGGGAAGAAGAAGAACAAGAATGGACCCAAGCCTGAGACTGAGTGTTTCTATTGTAAGGGTACGGGTCACTGGAAGCGGAACTGCCCCAAGTACTTAGCGGATAAGAAGGTCGGCAACGTTAAAGGTATATGTGATATACTTGTTATTGATGTGTACCTAACCAGCGCTCGTAGTAGCTCCTGGGTATTTGATACCGGTGCAGTTGCTCACATTTGTAACTCCAAGCAGGAGTTGCGGAATAAGCGAAGGTTGGCAAAGGACGAGGTGACGATGCGCGTCGGGAATGGTTCCAAGGTCGATGTGATCGCCGTCGGCACGCTACCTCTACATCTACCTTCGGGATTAGTTTTAAACCTTAATAATTGTTATTTAGTACCAGCTTTGAGCATGAACATTGTATCTGGATCTCGCTTGATACGAGATGGCTACTCTTTTAAATCCGAGAATAATGGTTGTTCTATTTATATTAGAGAAATGTTCTATGCTCATGCCCCGCTGGTCAATGGTTTATTTTTGATGAATCTCGAACGTGATGTTACACATGTCCATAGTGTGAGTACCAAAAAGTGTAAAGTTGATAACGATAGTCCCACTTACATGTGGCACTGCCGTCTTGGCCATATTGGTGTCAAACGCATGAAGAAGCTCCATGCTGATGGACTTTTGGAGTCACTTGATTTCGAATCATTTGACACATGCGAACCATGCCTCATGGGCAAGATGACCAAAACTCCGTTCTCCGGAACAATGGAGCGAGCAACTGACTTGTTGGAGATAATACATACCGATGTATGCGGTCCAATGAGTGTCGAGGCTCGCGGTGGCTACCGTTATGTTCTCACCCTCACTGATGACTTGAGCAGATATGGGTATGTCTACTTAATGAAACACAAGTCTGAAACCTTTGAAAGGTTCAAGGAATTTTAGAGTGAGGTCGAGAATCAATGTGACAGGAAAATAAAATGCCTACGATCTGATCGTGGCGGAGAATATTTAAGTCACGAGTTTGACACGCACCTTAGGAAATGTGGAATTGTTTCACAGCTCACGCCGCCAGGCACACCTCAGTGAAATGGTGTGTCTGAACGTCGTAATCGCACTCTATTGGATATGGTGCGATCTATGATGTCTCTTACCGACTTACCGCTATCATTTTGGGGATATGCATTAGAGACTGCCGCGTTCACTTTAAATAGGGCACCGTCTAAATCCGTTGAGACGACACCGTATGAATTATGGTTTGGAAAGAAACCTAAGCTGTCGTTTCTAAAAGTTTGGGGTTGCGATGCTTATGTGAAGAAACTTCAACCTGAGAAGCTCGAACCCAAAGCGGAAAAGTGCGTCTTCATAGGATATCCCAAAGAGACTATTGGGTATACCTTCTACCTACGATCCGAAGGCAAAGTCTTTGTTGCCAAGAATGGATCCTTTCTCGAGAAAGAGTTTCTCTCGAAAGAAGTAAGTGGGAGGAAAATGGAACTTGATGAGGTAATTGTACCTTCACTCGAACCGGAGAGTAGCGCAGCACAGGAAGTTGTTTCTGTGGAGCCTACACCGGCTAGAGAGGAAGTTAATGATGATGATCATGAAACATCAGATCAAGTTGCTACTCGAAGGTCCACTAGGACACGTTCCGCACCAGAGTGGTACGGTAATCCTGTCCTAGAGATCATGTTGTTGGACAACGGTGAACCTTCGAACTATGAAGAAGCGATGGCGGGCCCGAATTCCGACAAATGGCTTGAGGCCATGAAATCCGAGATAGGATCCATGTATGAGAACAAAGTATGGACTTTGGTGGACTTGCCTGATGATAAGCGAGCCATTGAAAATAAATGGATCTTTAAGAAGAAGACTGACGCAGACGGTAATGTGACCGCCTATAAAGCTCGGCTTGTCGCTAAGGGTTATCGACAAGTTCAAGGAGTTGACTACGATGAGACTTTCTCACCCGTAGCGATGCTAAAGTCTGTCCGAATCATGTTAGCAGTTGCCGCATTTTATGATTATGAAATCTGGCAAATGGACGTCAAAACGGCATTCCTTAATGGCTTCCTCAAGGAAGAACTGTATATGATGCAGCCGGAAGGTTTTGTCGATCCTAAAGATGCTAACAAGGTATGCAAGCTCCAGCGCTCCATCTATGGGCTGGTGCAAGCATCTCGGAGTTGGAACATTCGCTTTAATGAGGTGATTAAAGCGTTTGGGTTTGTACAGGTTTATGGAGAACCCTGTATTTACAAGAAAGTGAGTGGGAGCTCTATAGCATTTCTTATACTGTATGTGGATGACATGCTGATAATGGGAAATAATATAGAACTCTTGGAAAGTATCAAGGCCTACTTGAATAAGTGTTTTTCAATGAAGGACCTTGGAGAAGCTGCTTACATATTAGGTATTAAGATCTATAGAGATAGATCAAAACGCCTCATTGGTCTTTCACAAAGCACATACCTTGAAAAGATATTGAAGAAGTTCAATATGGATCAGTCCAAGAAGGGGTTCTTGCCTGTGTTGCAAGGTGTGAGATTGAGTACGACTCAATGCCCGACCACGGCAAAGGATAGAGAAGAGATGAGTGCCATCCCCTATGCTTCAGCCATAGGCTCTATCATGTATGCCATGCTGTGTACCAGACCTGATGTGAACCTTGCCATAAGTTTGGTAGGGAGGTACCAAAGTGATCCCGGAGCGGAACACTGGACAGCGGTCAAGAATATCCTGAAGTACCTGAAAAGGACAAAGGACATGTTTCTCGTTTATGGAGGTGCCGAAGAGCTCGTCGTAAAGGGTTACGTCGATGCTAGCTTCGACACAGATCCGGACGACTCCAAGTCGCAAACCGGATACGTGTATATTTTGAATGGAGGGGCAGTGAGCTGGAGCAGCAGCAAGCAAAGCGTCGTGGCAGCATCTACATGTGAAGCGGAGTACATAGCTGCTTCGGAAGCAGCAAAGGAGGGAGTCTGGATGAAGGAGTTCATCACCGACCTAGGAGTGATTCCGAATGCGTCGGGCCCGATGACTCTACTCTGTGACAACACTGGAGCTATTGCCCTTGCGAAGGAGCCCAGGTTTCACAAGAAGACAAGACACATCAAGCGCCGCTTCAACTCCATCCGTGATTACATTCAGGAGGGAGACATAGATATTTGTAAAGTGCATACGGATCTGAATGTCGCAGATCCATTGACTAAACCTCTCTCACGAGCAAAACATGATCAACACCAGAATGCTATGGGTGTTCGATTCATCACAATGTAACTAGATTATTGACTCTAGTGCAAGTGGGAGACTGTTGGAAATATGCCCTAGAGGCAATAATAAAATGGTTATTATTGTATTTCCTAGTTCATGATAATTGTCTATTGTTCATGCTATAATTGTGTTAACCGGAAACCGTAATACATGTGTGAATACATAGACCACAACGTGTCCCTAGTGAGCCTCTAGTTGGCTAGCTCGTTGATCAATAGATGGTCTCGGTTTCATGACCATGGACATTGGATGTCGTTGATAACGGGATCACATCATTAGGAGAATGATGTGATGGACAAGACCCAATCCTAAGCATAGCACAAGATCGTGTAGTTCGTTTGCTAAAGCTTTTCAATGTCAAGTGTCATTTCCTTAGACCATGAGATTGTGTAACTCCCGGATACCGTAGGAATGCTTTGGGTGTGCCAAACGTCACAACGTAACTGGGTGGCTATAAAGGTACGCTACGGGTATCTCCGAAAGTGTCTGTTGGGTTGACACGAATCGAGACTGGGATTTGTCACTCCGTGCGACGGAGAGGTATCTCTGGGCCCACTCGGTAAGACATCATCATTATGAGCTCAATGTGACTAAGGAGTTAGTCACGGGATGATGTATTACGGAACGAGTAAAGAGACTTGCCGGTAACGAGATTGAACAAGGTATGGGGATACCGACGATCGAATCTCGGGCAAGTACCATACCGATAGACAAAGGGAATTGTATACGGGATTGATTGAATCCCTGACATCGTGGTTCATCCGATGAGATCATCGTGGAGTACGTGGGAGCCAACATGGGTATCCAGATCCCGCTGTTGGTTATTGGCCGGAGAGGTGTCTCGGTCATGTCTACGTGTCTCCCGAACCCGTAGGGTCTACACACTTAAGGTTCGATGACGCTAGGGTTATAGGGAAATAGTGTACGTGGTTACCGAAGGTTGTTCGGAGTCCCGGATGAGATCCCGGACGTCACGAGGAGTCCCGGAATGGTCCGGAGACGAAGATTGATATATAGGAAGTGAGGATTTGGTTACCGGAAGTGTTCCGGGTGTCACCGGTAGTGTACCGGGACCACCGGAAGGGTTCCGGGGGTCCACCAAGTGGGCCCACCTGCCCCGGAAGGTTCCGTGGGCTAAGAGTGGGAGGGAGCCAGCCCCTAGGTGGGCTGGTGCGCCTCCCACCCCAGCCCAAGGCGTGGCAAAGGTGGAGGGGGCAAACCCTAGGCTTAGATGGGCCTTAAGGCCCACCCTAGGGCGCCCCACCTCTCCCTTGCCCTAGCCGCCGGCCAGATGGCATCTGGTGGCTGCCGCCACCCCTAGGGTGGAACCCTAGGGCGCAGCCACCCCTCCTCCCTCTCTCCTATATATAGTGGAGGTATTTGGGGCTACACAATACACGGTTCTCCCTCTCTCTCTGGTGCAGCCCTACCTCCTCCTCCCCTCGTTCTCCGTAGCGCTTAGCGAAGCTCTGTCGGAGTACCACGCAGCTCCACCGCCACCACGCCGTCGTGCTGCCGGAGCTCTCCCTCAACCTCTCCTCCCTCCTTGCTGGATCAAGGCGTAGGAGACGTCATCGGGCTGCACGTGTGTTGAACGCGGAGGTGCCGTCCGTTCGGCACTTGATCGGATCTACCGCGATCTGAATCGCTGCGAGTACGACTCCATCAACCGCGTTCTAGCAACGCTTCCGCTTAGCGATCTTCAAAGGTATGAAGATGCAATCTCTCCCCTCTCGTTGCTGGTTTCTCCATAGATAGATCTTGGTGACACGTAGGAAAATTTTGATTTACTACTACGTCTCCCAACAGTGGCATCATGAGCTAGGTCTATGCGTAGAATCTATGCACGAGTAGAACACAAAGCAGTTGTGGGCGTCGATTTTGTTAATATGCTTGCCGTTACTAGTCTTATCTTGATTCGACGGTATTGTGGGATGAAGCGGCCCGGACCAACCTTACACGTACGCTTACGTGAGACCGGTTCCACCGCCTGACATGCACTAGTTGCATAAGGTGGCTAGCGGGTGTCTGTCTCTCCCACCTTAGTCGGATTGGATTCGATGAAAAGGGTCCTTATGAAGGGTAAATAGCAATTGGCATATCACGTTGTGGTTTTGGCGTAGGTAAGAAACGTTCTTGCTAGAAACCTATAGCAACCCCGTAAAAAACTTGCAACTACAAATTAGAGAACGTCTAACTTGTTTTTGCAGCATATGCCTTGTGATGTGATATGGCCAGAAGGATGTGATGTGATGCATTGTGATGTATGAGATTGATCATGTTCTTGTAATAGGGTTCACGACTTGCATGTCGATGACTATGACAACCGGCAGGAGCCATAGGAGTTGTCTTATTTATTGTATGACCTGCGAGTCAATCACAAACGCCATGTAATTACTTTACTTTATTGCTAAGCGTTAGCCATAGAAGTAGAAGTAATAGTTGGCGAGACAACCTCATGAAGACACAATGATGGAGATCATGATGATGGAGATCATGGTGTCATGCCGGTGACAATGATGATCATGGTGCCCCGAAGATGGAGATCATAGGAGCAAGATGATATTGGCCATATCATGTCACTATATTGATTGCATGTGATGTTTATCATGTTTACATCTTATTTGCTTAAAACGACGGTAGTAAATAAGATGATCTCTCAATAAAATTTCAAGAGAAGTGTTCACCCTAACTGTGCACCGTTGCTAAGGATCGTTGTTCCGAAGCACCACGTGATGATCGGGTGTGATAGGTTCTAACGTTCGCATACAACGGGTGTAAGCCAGATTTACACATGCGAAACACTTAGGTTGACTTGACGAGCCTAGCATGTACAGACATGGCCTCGGAACACGGAAGACCGAAAGGTCGAACATGAGTCGTATAGAAGATACGATCAACATGGAGATGTTCACCATGGATGACTAGTCCGTCTCACGTGATGATCGGACACGGGCTAGTTGACATGGATCATGTGTCACTTAGATGACTAGAGAGATGTCTATCTGAGTGGGAGTTCATTGAATAATTTGATTATGTGAACTCGATTATCATGAACTTAGTCTAAAATTGCCTTTAATATCTATATTGTAGATCCAATGGCCAACGCAAATGTCAACCTCAATTTCAACGCGTTCCTAGAGAAAACCAAGCTGAAAGATGATGGAAGCAACTATACGGACTGGGTCCGTGGCTTGAGGATCATCCTCATAGCTTCCAAGAGATTGTATGTCCTTGATGCACCGCTAGGTGACCCACCCATTCTCCCAGCGGACCAAGACGTTACGAACGCTTGGCAGTCACGCTGCGATGATTACTCTCTTGTTCAGTGCGGCATGCTTTACAGTTTAGAATCGGGGCTCCAAAAGCGTTTTGAGCAACACGGAGCATATGAGATGTTCCAAGAGCTGAAACTGGTTTTCCAAGCTCATGCTCGAGTCGAGAGATATGACATCTCTGACAAGTTCTTCAGCTGTAAGATGGAGGAGAACAGTTCTGTTAGTGAGCACATCCTCAAGATGTCTGGGCTTCACAACCGCTTGACTCAGCTGGGAGTTAAACTCCCGGATGACTCAGTCATTGACAGAATCCTCCAGTCGCTTCCACCTAGCTACAAAAGCTTTGTGATGAACTACAACATGCAGGGGATGGAGAAGTCCATTCCTGAGTTGTACTCGATGCTCAAATCAGCAGAGGTCGAGATCAGAAAGGAGCATCAAGTGTTGATGGTAAACAAGACCACTAGTTTCAAGAAAGGCAAGGGTAAGAAGAACTTCAAGAAGGACGGCAAAGTTGTTGCCGCGCCCGGTAAGCAAGTTGCCGGGAAGAAGAAGAACAAGAATGGACCCAAGCCTGAGACTGAGTGTTTCTATTGTAAGGGTACGGGTCACTGGAAGCGGAACTGCCCCAAGTACTTAGCGGATAAGAAGGTCGGCAACGTTAAAGGTATATGTGATATACTTGTTATTGATGTGTACCTAACCAGCGCTCGTAGTAGCTCCTGGGTATTTGATACCGGTGCAGTTGCTCACATTTGTAACTCCAAGCAGGAATTGCGGAATAAGCGAAGGTTGGCAAAGGACGAGGTGACGATGCGCGTCGGGAATGGTTCCAAGGTCGATGTGATCGCCGTCGGCACGCTACCTCTACATCTACCTTCGGGATTAGTTTTAAACCTTAATAATTGTTATTTAGTACCAGCTTTGAGCATGAACATTGTATCTGGATCTCGCTTGATACGAGATGGCTACTCTTTTAAATCCGAGAATAATGGTTGTTCTATTTATATGAGAGAAATGTTCTATGCTCATGCCCCGCTGGTCAATGGTTTATTTTTGATGAATCTCGAACGTGATGTTACACATGTCCATAGTGTGAGTACCAAAAAGTGTAAAGTTGATAACGATAGTCCCACTTACATGTGGCACTGCCGTCTTGGCCATATTGGTGTCAAACGCATGAAGAAGCTCCATGCTGATGGACTTTTGGAGTCACTTGATTTCGAATCATTTGACACATGCGAACCATGCCTCATGGGCAAGATGACCAAAACTCCGTTCTCCGGAACAATGGAGCGAGCAACTGACTTGTTGGAGATAATACATACCGATGTATGCGGTCCAATGAGTGTCGAGGCTCGCGGTGGCTACCGTTATGTTCTCACCCTCACTGATGACTTGAGCAGATATGGGTATGTCTACTTAATGAAACACAAGTCTGAAACCTTTGAAAGGTTCAAGGAATTTCAGAGTGAGGTCGAGAATCAATGTGACAGCAAAATAAAATGCCTACGATCTGATCGTGGCGGAGAATATTTAAGTCACGAGTTTGACACGCACCTTAGGAAATGTGGAATTGTTTCACAGCTCACGCCGCCAGGCACACCTCAGCGAAATGGTGTGTCTGAACGTCGTAATCGCACTCTATTGGATATGGTGCGATCTATGATGTCTCTTACCGACTTACCGCTATCATTTTGGGGATATGCATTAGAGACTGCCGCGTTCACTTTAAATAGGGCACCGTCTAAATCCGTTGAGACGACACCGTATGAATTATGGTTTGGAAAGAAACCTAAGCTGTCGTTTCTAAAAGTTTGGGGTTGCGATGCTTATGTGAAGAAACTTCAACCTGAGAAGCTCGAACCCAAAGCGGAAAAGTGCGTCTTCATAGGATATCCCAAAGAGACTATTGGGTATACCTTCTACCTACGATCCGAAGGCAAAGTCTTTGTTGCCAAGAATGGATCCTTTCTCGAGAAAGAGTTTCTCTCGAAAGAAGTAAGTGGGACGAAAATGGAACTTGATGAGGTAATTGTACCTTCACTCGAACCGGAGAGTAGCGCAGCACAGGAAGTTGTTTCTGTGGAGCCTACACCGGCTAGAGAGGAAGTTAATGATGATGATCATGAAACATCAGATCAAGTTGCTACTCGAAGGTCCACTAGGACACGTTCCACACCAGAGTGGTACGGTAATCCTGTCCTAGAGATCATGTTGTTGGACAACGGTGAACCTTCGAACTATGAAGAAGCGATGGCGGGCCCGAATTCCGACAAATGGCTTGAGGCCATGAAATCCGAGATAGGATCCATGTATGAGAACAAAGTATGGACTTTGGTGGACTTGCCTGATGATAAGCGAGCCATTGAAAATAAATGGATCTTTAAGAAGAAGACTGACGCAGACGGTAATGTGACCGCCTATAAAGCTCGGCTTGTCGCTAAGGGTTATCGACAAGTTCAAGGAGTTGACTACGATGAGACTTTCTCACCCGTAGCGATGCTAAAGTCTGTCCGAATCATGTTAGCAGTTGCCGCATTTTATGATTATGAAATCTGGCAAATGGACGTCAAAACGGCATTCCTTAATGGCTTCCTCAAGGAAGAACTGTATATGATGCAGCCGGAAGGTTTTGTCGATCCTAAAGATGCTAACAAGGTATGCAAGCTCCAGCGCTCCATCTATGGGCTGGTGCAAGCATCTCGGAGTTGGAACATTCGCTTTAATGAGGCGATTAAAGCGTTTGGGTTTGTACAGGTTTATGGAGAACCCTGTATTTACAAGAAAGTGAGTGGGAGCTCTATAGCATTTCTTATACTGTATGTGGATGACATGCTGATAATGGGAAATAATATAGAACTCTTGGAAAGTATCAAGGCCTACTTGAATAAGTGTTTTTCAATGAAGGACCTTGGAGAAGCTGCTTACATATTAGGTATTAAGATCTATAGAGATAGATCAAAACGCCTCATTGGTCTTTCACAAAGCACATACCTTGAAAAGATATTGAAGAAGTTCAATATGGATCAGTCCAAGAAGGGGTTCTTGCCTGTGTTGCAAGGTGTGAGATTGAGTACGACTCAATGCCCGACCACGGCAAAGGATAGAGAAGAGATGAGTGCCATCCCCTATGCTTCAGCCATAGGCTCTATCATGTATGCCATGCTGTGTACCAGACCTGATGTGAACCTTGCCATAAGTTTGGTAGGGAGGTACCAAAGTGATCCCGGAGCGGAACACTGGACAGCGGTCAAGAATATCCTGAAGTACCTGAAAAGGACAAAGGACATGTTTCTCGTTTATGGAGGTGCCGAAGAGCTCGTCGTAAAGGGTTACGTCGATGCTAGCTTCGACACAGATCCGGACGACTCCAAGTCGCAAACCGGATACGTGTATATTTTGAATGGAGGGGCAGTGAGCTGGAGCAGCAGCAAGCAAAGCGTCGTGGCAGCATCTACATGTGAAGCGGAGTACATAGCTGCTTCGGAAGCAGCAAAGGAGGGAGTCTGGATGAAGGAGTTCATCACCGACCTAGGAGTGATTCCGAATGCGTCGGGCCCGATGACTCTACTCTGTGACAACACTGGAGCTATTGCCCTTGCGAAGGAGCCCAGGTTTCACAAGAAGACAAGACACATCAAGCGCCGCTTCAACTCCATCCGTGATTACATTCAGGAGGGAGACATAGATATTTGTAAAGTGCATACGGATCTGAATGTCGCAGATCCATTGACTAAACCTCTCTCACGAGCAAAACATGATCAACACCAGAATGCTATGGGTGTTCGATTCATCACAACGTAACTAGATTATTGACTCTAGTGCAAGTGGGAGACTGTTGGAAATATGCCCTAGAGGCAATAATAAAATGGTTATTATTGTATTTCCTAGTTCATGATAATTGTCTATTGTTCATGCTATAATTGTGTTAACCGGAAACCGTAATACATGTGTGAATACATAGACCACAACGTGTCCCTAGTGAGCCTCTAGTTGGCTAGCTCGTTGATCAATAGATGGTCTCGGTTTCATGACCATGGACATTGGATGTCGTTGATAACGGGATCACATCATTAGGAGAATGATGTGATGGACAAGACCCAATCCTAAGCATAGCACAAGATCGTGTAGTTCGTTTGCTAAAGCTTTTCAATGTCAAGTGTCATTTCCTTAGACCATGAGATTGTGTAACTCCCGGATACCGTAGGAATGCTTTGGGTGTGCCAAACGTCACAACGTAACTGGGTGGCTATAAAGGTACGCTATGGGTATCTCCGAAAGTGTCTGTTGGGTTGACACGAATCGAGACTGGGATTTGTCACTCCGTGCGACGGAGAGGTATCTCTGGGCCCACTCGGTAAGACATCATCATTATGAGCTCAATGTGACTAAGGAGTTAGTCACGGGATGATGTATTACGGAACGAGTAAAGAGACTTGCCGGTAACGAGATTGAACAAGGTATGGGGATACCGACGATCGAATCTCGGGCAAGTACCATACCGATAGACAAAGGGAATTGTATACGGGATTGATTGAATCCCTGACATCGTGGTTCATCCGATGAGATCATCGTGGAGTACGTGGGAGCCAACATGGGTATCCAGATCCCGCTGTTGGTTATTGGCCGGAGAGGTGTCTCGGTCATGTCTACGTGTCTCCCGAACCCGTAGGGTCTACACACTTAAGGTTCGATGACGCTAGGGTTATAGGGAAATAGTGTACGTGGTTACCGAAGGTTGTTCGGAGTCCCGGATGAGATCCCGGACGTCACGAGGAGTCCCGGAATGGTCCGGAGACGAAGATTGATATATAGGAAGTGAGGATTTGGTTACCGGAAGTGTTCCGGGTGTCACCGGTAGTGTACCGGGACCACCGGAAGGGTTCCGGGGGTCCACCAAGTGGGCCCACCTGCCCCGGAAGGTTCCGTGGGCTAAGAGTGGGAGGGAGCCAGCCCCTAGGTGGGCTGGTGCGCCTCCCACCCCAGCCCAAGGCGTGGCAAAGGTGGAGGGGGCAAACCCTAGGCTTAGATGGGCCTTAAGGCCCACCCTAGGGCGCCCCACCTCTCCCTTGCCCTAGCCGCCGGCCAGATGGCATCTGGTGGCTGCCGCCACCCCTAGGGTGGAACCCTAGGGCGCGGCCACCCCTCCTCCCTCTCTCCTATATATAGTGGAGGTATTTGGGGCTACACAATACACGGTTCTCCCTCTCTCTCTGGTGCAGCCCTACCTCCTCCTCCCCTCGTTCTCCGTAGCGCTTAGCGAAGCTCTGTCGGAGTACCACGCAGCTCCACCGCCACCACGCCGTCGTGCTGCCGGAGCTCTCCCTCAACCTCTCCTCCCTCCTTGCTGGATCAAGGCGTAGGAGACGTCACCGGGCTGCACGTGTGTTGAACGCGGAGGTGCCGTCCGTTCGGCACTTGATCGGATCTACCGCGATCTGAATCGCTGCGAGTACGACTCCATCAACCGCGTTCTAGCAACGCTTCCGCTTAGCGATCTTCAAAGGTATGAATATGCAATCTCTCCCCTCTCGTTGCTGGTTTCTCCATAGATAGATCTTGGTGACACGTAGGAAAATTTTGATTTACTACTACGTCTCCCAACACAAGTGTGGATGCTACACGCATTCTACTGAAAAGTGCTCAATGCCCAAGCATCTGGTCATGCTGTACCAGCAATCTCAGGCACGCAAAGCACCTCAAGGGAAAAGGTTTGAAGCCAACTTCAACCTTCATCCGCATGGCGCAAATGAAGCTGGTGCTTCGCACGATGTTCCTCCTGGACCGAGCAACGCCATGATTCCTTATCCACTTGAGGACCCTGCTAGAACGGAGGGCATGTTGCTTGAGTACACCTCAAACAACGATGTGTTTGGCGGCTTTGACTAGTCCCTCGACCTCCTTAGTGATCTACTTAATTATGTCCATTTGTGATGATTGTAATAAGAACATAAATTTGTTGTTGTCTTTATATTATATTGTATCAGCACATTTGATATAATAAGATTGTATTCTATGTATTAACATAAGGTTTTCTTATTGAAAATTCTTTGTTTTATATAGTTTTTCTGCGGGAACAATCCGATGGAAGAGGAATTATGCCTTGTGTACAGTGGTACCACAAACTCCATACTAAAGGAGATGAAATATTTCCAAACTCTGAAAAAGATGAATGGAGATATTCTAACTATCGCTGGACGTGATACCGTGATTGTTGGTACTGGATGCCATATTCACTCTCCCAAGTGGTACACAAGTGACGATTGAGGATGCTTTATCGTATCCCGACTCATCACGTACCCTGATCAGTTATCGAGATATCCGTAAGAATGGTTTTCATATTGAAACCCATGAAGACAACAAAGAGGAGTACTTACTCTTTACTAAAGATCACGGATATGGTAAAAAGGTACATGAGAAAATTCCTTATCTATCGTCTGGTTTGTACTATACGTACATCAAACCCGTGAAACATGTTGCATTCAAAGTAATTTTTCAGAATGTGAACGCATTCCAAACCTGGCATGATCGCCTTGGCCATCCCGGAATAGGGATGATGAGAAAAATTACTAGCAATTTCATTGGTCATAATTTGCTTGAGTCAAAATTTCCTCAATCTTCAGATTTTGTGTGCACATCTTGTGCCACGGGAAAGTTAATTTTGAGGCCCTCGCACCTCAAAATACAAGCTGAACCACTTCAGTTTCTTGAACGTATTCAAGGAGACATTTGTGGTCCCATTCAGCCATTATCTGGACCTTTCAGGTATTTCATGGTTCTGATTGACACATCTACACGATGGTCACATGTGTGTCTTCTATCCACACGGAATCATGCATTTGCCAAGATAATGAGGCAAGTCATTAAGTTGCAAGCCAATTATCCGAAAAGTCGAATTAAGACAATTCGAATGGACAACACTACAGAATTCTCCTCATGTGCTTTCAATGATTATTGCATGGCTTTGGGGATTGAAGTTCAACGCTCTGTTCCATATGTCCATACACAAAATGGTTTGGCTGAAGCATTGATTAAGAGGATTAAACTCATTGCAAGACCTTTGTTGACGAATTGCAACTTGCCAACCTCTTGTTGGGGTCACGCCGTTTTACACGCTGCTGACTTGATACAATTGAGGTCAACTACATATCACAGTTCTTCGCCTCTAGAATTGGTATGTGGAAATCCTCCAAGCATTTCCCATCTGCGTAAGTTCGGATGTGCTGTATACATCCCGATCTCACCACCACAACGGACATCTATGGGCCCACATAGAAAGTTGGGGATTTATGTGGGGTACAAATCGCCGTCGATTATCAAGTACCTGGAACCCCTAACTGGGGATCTGTTCACAGCCCATCATGCTGATTGCATATTTAATGAGGAACATTTTCCGGCATTAGGGGGAGATTTCAAGTACCAGAAAGAATGCCCGAAAATTGATTGGAATGATCATGCCATTTCATCCTCTAATCCACGTACCCATGAGACCGAACTTTAAGTTCGGAAGATCATTAATTTGCAACATCTTGCAAATAATCTGCCAGATTCATTTATGGATCTGAAAGGTGTTACAAAATCCTTAAATCCGTCCAGAAACGCGCCAGAAAGAGTGGAGGTACCAATAAAAATCACTCAACTCCCTGTTCCTAAAAAGAGGGGGAGTAGTATGGCCTCTGACTAGGAGCTAGCTTCTAGCAAGCAGCAAAGGAAATCAAGGAGAAAATCCTCAGAGTCAGTAAATGCAGGTCAACTCAACGTTGGCAAACACCTGATGGGTAGTATACACCCAGTGGAAGGGCAACCTCCACAACCCAGCTCTAGTGTGCACAAACTGGCTGGAACATCGGAACATCCAGACTCAATCGTATTGGGAAATCACGAAGAGTCTCTAGGAGTGCAGGAAATTTCCATCAACTATGTTGATTCTGAAGAATCATTTGACTGTAAGACTACGACTGTCGACATATATTTTGCTAAAGAAATTGCAGATATCCTTATCACTGATCATGATCCAAGGTATATCGTCGAGTGCCAAAGGCGCTCCGACTGGCGTAAATGGAAGGATGCAATCGAAGCAGAAATTGCCTCGCTTAACAAAAGAAAGGTATTCACTGAAGCAATACCTACACCTCCCAATGTTTTCCCCGTGGGATTCAAATGGGTTTCCTCCGGAAACGGAATGAGAACAATGAGGTGCGGAGATATAAAGCAAGGCTCGTAGCACAAGGTTTCACGCAGAAACCCGACATTGATTTTAATGAGACATACTCTCCAGTAATGAGTGGAACCACTTTCCGATATCTTATATCTTTGGTAGTGCAAAATCGTCTATCCATGCAGTTGATGGACGTCGTGACCGCATATCTTTACGGGTCACTAGATTCGGACATATATATCAAGGTTCCTGACGGAATCTCTGTCCCGAATAACAGTGCAAAACGCAACATGTATCGTGTAAAGCTGAACAAGTCATTATATGGCTTAAGACAGTCGGGACGGATGTGGTACAACCGACTCAGTGAGTTCCTTCTTCAGAAAGGTTACTCCAATAACACTGATTGCCCATGTGTTTTCATCAAGAAATCCTCTACATGATTTTGCATCATTTCTGTGTATGTTGATGATCTCAACATCATTGGAAACACACCAGACATTGATGAAGCATGCAATCATCTAAAGATGGAATTTGAGATGAAGGATTTGGGTAAAACCAAATTTTGCTTAGGTATTCAACTTGAGCACCTTCCCTCAGGAATCATGGTACACCAAGCTGCCTATATCCAGAAAATATTGGAGAAATTTAATATGGACAAATCCTATCCATCTAAAACTCCTATGGTGGTTTGATCTCTAGACGTAGAGAAAGATCCGTTCAGACCGAGGGATGATGGAGAAGAGGTGTTGGGACCTGAAGTTCCATATCTCAGTGCCGTTGGAGCACTTATGTATCTTGCAAATTGCACGAGACCTGATATTGCATTTGCAGTGAATCTACTTGCCAGACATAGCGCAGCTCCCACCAAACGTCATTGGTCTGGAGTGAAGAATATCTTTCGATATCTCCAAGGCACAAAGGATCTTGGCCTATTTTTCCAGTTCTAGAGAAATCTGGACACTGATATGATTGGATATGCAGATGCCAGTTATTTGTCTGATCCCCATAATGCCAGATCTCAGACCGATTTTGTGTTCCTACATGGTGGTACTGCTATATCATGGAAGTCTTCAAAACAGACTCTGATGGCAACATCTACCAATCATTCTGAAATAATTTCATTATTTGAAGCATCATGTGAATGTGTATGGCTTCGCAGAATGATAAACCACATACAATAGTCATGTGGAATTGGTTCGATGGAATCACCCACCATTATCTATGAGGATAATGCGGCCTGTGTTGCACAGATGCAAACAGGATACATCAAGAGCAATATCACTAAGCATATTTCTCCTAAATGGTTTTTTTCCCACAATCTTCAGAAAAGCGGGGAAATAAGCATCCTACAAGTCAAATCATGTGACAACTTTGTTGATTTATTTACCAAGTCCCTACGAAATTCTACATTCCAAAAATATGTTTATGGAATTGGTATGCGACGACTTAGGGACTTACAGGAATCAGGGGGGGTATCTTCCTGAGATATCTTTGTTTTATGACATCACATTATGCTATCTCTTTGTGAGTCCATATTTCAGGTTCTCATCAAGTTTTCATGAAGAACTTTTTGGAGAAGAATCTTTTGAGATGATAGCCCTACCTGGATGATCGTGAGACGATTCTACATGGTCAAGCGTAGATTAGGAGGAGTGTTAAGATTAATTACAACATATGTAATTAAGGGGAATCTCCCTTTGCCCAACGGGCGAGTGGTTGCACCCACGCAGACGCGGTGTCTCCCTGGAACCGAGCATCCCCTCGAAACGTCGCGTCTCCACCCTCTGTATAAATTACAGATTCCTGCACATCATTGGATCAAGGATCTTACTTTCCTTAAACAATTACATGATTTGCAATTGCATTAATCTGCCAACTGAACTTGACATGATAAGATGGTTGGTCATGTCCTGCACTCCAACCAAACTGTTTGTTGCTCCTGCTGGTCCAGCTTGTGCTGCTGCAGTTCCTTTTCGGCCTCAATCTTTCTGAATGCCGTAGAGCTGATCTTGTTCCCTGTTGATTTCTCTGTCACTAGTTCCGTCACCTACTTAAAATGTATTGTTTCTGGAGTAGGTAGTCAGTGTTGTTACAACCAAACCTACAGCTGTGTGATGCCTCTCTCGGCCTCTTCCTGTTGATAGCATGCCCTAGGGGCTAGGGAATGTTGGATTTTTAGGGGCTCCCAGCGAATGCCCTCACAACCGTCGGATTGAGATCGAACGCATGCAACTTTTAAGAAATTACGCTGTGTGGCACGGCATTTTTTTTTCTTACAGCATGGCAATTTTTTCTTCCGTACGTTGCAAATCCTTTACAAACTGCAAGGCAATTTCAACTGTTTTGGCATAGCAATTTTTGCGTTCGCTGGAAAGCCCCTCCTAGCGAACGTCAGATTTTAAACATAACCCTTTTTTTGGCATGATACTTAGTCGTGCTACAAAAGTAGATAACCTGACAACGATTGCCTCCAGAGCCTCATCAACGGTGGAGGGGCGGTGAGGGCCGATGATTGGCTCGACATGAACCTCGAGATCTGGCTTGATAGACTAGCAAGTTGACAGCAAAATGTATCATATGAAGAAGCTAAATTTCAGGCACACTGGCTAAAAATGGTGCAAGTAGCAGGACACAAGCAATTGCCATTTTCTAGTACCAAAATGCAGCTTGAGACGGTGATGATGGAGGCCTTGGAGGTGGTCATGATTTCTTTCTTTGATGATGATGGTGTTTGAGTTCGTGTTGCATGCCTTTGGTTGGGCTCGATCCATGACATAAGACATGCTATGTTGTGATGATTTTAGATCATACTTGATCAATGTGGCGCCTTTTAGATGAACTGTATGCATGTTTTAATTTGAATTGCTCTATCCATGCAACTACATGTGTGTTCATGGTTTATTTGTCATGCATGTTAAGTTTGAATCATTCGAATGATTGATGATTTAGTGTGCAATAGTTTGAAATGTATGTGACACGGCTAAAAGAATTGAGAAAAAAAATAAGGAGTTTAACTCCTTATTAAGTTATAAGGAGTTAAATATACTCGGCCGTTTCCTCCTCTACATTATAGGGAATCGGCTAGAGATGCCCTGTGTACGTTAGAAATTTGGAAAATCGTGAAACTTTGTCATCTTTATGGTTATAGGTACTGATTTGAAAATTCTGTACTAGTACCTCTGTAGTTGGTAACCATTTTTACAAGAGCAGTGCTCTGCTGCTATCCTTTCTGGGTACTCTTTTGTATACTTTTTGTATGTAAAGTAGAACTTGTAAGTACACAATTTGCAGTGCATTAATCTGCCATCTGAACTTGATATGATAAGATGGTTGGCTATGTCCTGCACTCCAACTCAACTGCTTGGTGCTCCTCCTGCTGGTCCAGCATTTGCTGCTGCAGTGCCTTTTCGGCCTCGATCTTTCTGAATGCTGTAGAGCTGATCTTGTTCCCTGTTGATTTCTCTGGCACTAGTTCCACCACCTCAATCTAGGAGAATGATAGAAAAATCAGTTTGTCATCTTGCAACACCAACCTAAAATGTGTGGTTTCTGGAGCAAATAGTCAGTGGTGTTGCAACCAAACCTCCAGCTGTGTGAGGCCTCTCTCTGCCCTCTTCCTGTTGACAGCATGCCCTCCTGGCAATGTCTCCTTGCTGGTCCAAGAATTGCATGGAAATAATGACAGATTAAATATTTTACACTTGTGTAAAGATTTTTTTACATGATACTTCGACGTGCTAGAAAAGTAGAAATCCTGTTAAAAAAAAGAAGCAAGCCGGGCTATTAAGAAGCCTAACCTGACAACGATTGCCTCCAGAGCCTCATCGACAATGGAGGGGCCATAAGGGTCGACGATTGGCTCGACATGAACCTCAAGATCCGGCTTGATAGACTAGAAAGTTGACAGAGAAATGTATCAGATATATGTCAAGACGTGAAGCTAAATTTCAGGTTTACTGGCTGAAATGGTGCAAGTAGCAGGGCACAAGTAATTGTCATTTCTAGTAACAAAATGCAGATTGATGCTATACACAAGCGGGTACCTATTAATCTAGCAAGCTTAGTTCAGGTAGAAACAATCTATCTACATATAATCAATGAGATACATAGGCCGAGGAACAAGAGAATTTTTTTACGGTTGGGTGAAAGATACCTTGATATAATCCTTGACATTTTCCATCCGCGTCTCGATTGGTTGTATCAGGTAACCATACTGCAGACGAAGCACCAAAAACAAGAGATGCCCATCAGACATGCACATAGATTTCATCTAGAATAAGTCTAGATGCCATGACCAATAGCTAGGCAGCTTTTACAAAGAGAATGTATGCAGTTCAACTAATAATTGATGCTTTGAGGTAGATATATGCAGCTCAACCAATGATTGAGTAACCCCTACCAGAGGTGGAGGTGCGTCAGGTGCCCATGGAGTTTGAACCCGCTGTCCACATTCAATGAACGCTGTGTAGTTGCCCGGTTGTATTCGTGCAATGGAAGATTGCTTGCTAACGGTACTGCTCACCTACTTATCAATGCATATGTCTTTACATGATAATGACATGTTTAGGGCCTCATGCTTCCTAGGACGTACGGAACAGAAAAAGTAAGTGACAGATTAACATGTCATGCTCATTCGTACGATACACACACGACTAAATTTGTATGAAATTTTAGCTTAATAAACCTTATTAGGAACAAAAGATTATTTCCAAGAGGTTAAAACCAACGCATGGTTTTCTGTTGCTCCAAAATTCCTATGAATGTTTGCTGCAGTTATGCACTCAGGTGGCATTGTATATATGGGACAGGATTGATCCTCCCTGTTTCTAGTATCAAGAGAGGATTCGGTTGGTAGGAGCTGAGCAGCAGCTAGGAGGACATGTGGATGTGGAGCAGCATCAGAGCTAGTAGTTGGCATGGCATGCGAGTTGAGACGTCTCGCGTCTCAAACTTAATTTAAAATTGATGGGGCAGCGGCAACGGCTAAATGTGTCCAGAATTACTTGAACTAAAACCACAACAAGAATTATGGAACGGGTGAAGTAACTAATTTGGACGTATCCAAAGGAGGAGGAGGAGGAGGAGATCGAGCTAACCTTCTTCTTGGCGAGCATCGGGCCGTCGCAGACGCCGATCACGATCCGCTCCCTCGCCAGCTCCGCCGCCGCCTGTTGTCGCATCACACGCGTAGTTTAGTTTTTTTTTCCTTTGTCACCTCTAGAGACAGCACATGGCTCTGATTGCTATGATTCACGGAGGAAAAAATATGCGATTCAGACGGAACCACGGAAGAAGCAGAGGACCGGCGGCGGCAGCCGAGCGAATCGACCGAGGATCTATTCGCCAGGCAGACGATGCAGGAACGAGAGGACGGCAGGCGATCGGCCGGAGCGCGGACGGAGTTCAGCTTGCCAGCGGCGCGACGAGATGAGATCATGAGACGGAGGAGAGGACGGGCGGGCGGACGGACGGACGCACCTGGAGGAAGAGGTGGTGGCCGCGGTGCAGGCGGTCGAACGTGCCGCCGATGACGACGGCCGCGTAACTATTACGCGACGGCGGCGGCGGGCTTGTAGTCGTCGCGCCGGGTTCGCCGGTGGGATATCCCGCGCCGTGGCCCGACCCTGCGACGTCGACTTGGCCCGCAGGACTCACGACGGCCAAAGCTTCCTCTGACCCTCCCTTGGACGCTTCCTCCTCCATGGCTGCCACCATGGCGACGACGCGCGCGCAGCAGCAGCGTGGAACAGAAGCGAGGTGGGGGCGGGGTGGGTTGGTTCGCGTGTGCGGCGGTGGGGGGTTAGCAGGTAGCAGCTCCGTTTCTTATATGGAGTTTGACTGAGCTGACGACTCACCGCTCACCACCACCGCTTCTCGGGTGGGTTGGTGCCCTGGCTTGGCCTTGAAATTTCGTTTTCAGAGTATCTTTTGATTGAAAAAACCACATGAATCTTTGAGAATTACTACTCTTATATTTTATTGGAACTTTTTCAACAATGTTTATTTGGCTTTTGATTGAAAAAAGTCTAATCTCTTCTTCTCTTTTTTGCTTTGTTTTAGTGACAGCTAGTTGATACACCTAATCATTCATCCTTAAGAAAATCCATATGGTTTCTTTTTTCAGTAAACAATATTATTATAGTTTCATGTGTTTTAAATTCCTAATGACATTTCATTTCCACGTTTTACTAATTTTTTTGAAATTTTTTCTATTTGCGGGGCTAATGTAGATTTATTCTCGTCAAATAATACTCGAGAGAATTTCTTATTTGGCTATTCTTAAAATTTGGTTCCCTTTTTGGCCTCAATAAAAAAATTGTTCCTATTTCTCTACCTAATAATAAACCACGGATAACTTCTGGTCGTCCGTCATGGAATTTGCCCCTAGATTTCGCATGAATTACCCCCCTATGCCATCGATAAGTGAAAAAACTGTTCGTTTTTTATAAGTCGGCCGTTCCTTCTATATCAACTGGCGACGACCCCCACTGACAAGTCCTTTGCCAGCCGAACTGGTTTGCTGCGTGCGCTTCCATGCTCCTAATCCAGGTTCGAACCCCCCTTCTACCCTTTTTTCTCCCCTTCTCTCTATTAGTATCTCGCTGGCTGCCATTTTTTCTCCCCTTCTCTCTATTAGTATCTCGCTGGCTGCCAAACTGGGCCGGCCTTCGACACTTATTTGTTTACTTTTGTATTTTTTTCTTCTTATTTTGGCTTTATTTAGATATACTCTGAATATTTTAATTATAAAAATCTTGTATATGCAAACTTTGAAAAATATATATTAATCATGCATTAAAGAAATACCAAACTAAGAATAGGAAAAGTTTCCATTATATACAGAAAATGTATGGTACATATGGATAATCAATATACTTTTCTTTCTTTTTGAAAAAATGTTGATCATGTATATAAACATTTATACAAAAGTATACAATGTGTATGGAACAAAGTAGAAATAAAAAATATATGTTTTAAAAATGTTACTCCCTCCGTCCCATAATATAAGACGTTTAAAAAAAATGTATTTGAAGAATGTGAAATGTGTATATCAAAAATGTTCCTGATGTATACAAAAAATATAGAGTGTGTACTAAAAAAGACTAGACATCAAAACTAAATATATTTTGAAAAATGTTGACAATAAAATTGGAAAATATTAAATGTGTCTATGGAAAATGCTTCTAAATGTATCAAAAATGCACAATGTTGCTGATACAAGCTTTACGTAAACCAATGGCTTAACTTTGATTTTCATATTGTTTAAAAAAAGTTATAATGATTTATTGTTTAAAAAAATTATAATGATTTAAAAAAAAACTAGCAAACATGCTTGTGTGTCACAACATAGAACATTTGGTATTATGTCCTTACAAATTGATTGTTTTCGATGAAGCTGTCTAATATGTTTAAAAGCAAAAGGCGCTATCGACAATCGGGAGAGGATTTAAGCTGGCATGCATCTTTCTGTATTTGTGGTACTAAAAAAGAATTAACCATGTGTCTAAGTCAAATAATGAAATGAATAATTTTTGGTGACCGTAGCGTGCAAGCCGAAAATTTTGGCCGGTGTGCACCCTAGCGTAGAATAAAACACATGTAACTGTTAGATCTAGAGAAAAGTGACATCGGTTGTAAAAAAATGTGACGCTGATTGTGCATTGTAGTAAAACATGATGCCGGTGGAAGCTGTATACGATGCCATTTGCAGCAAATTCTGGCGCTGGTCGAAGCATGTAGTAAAAACCGCGACATCAATTTTTCCTCACATGAGCGTTGCCCCATCCTCGCCGTCCTGCGGTCATCATGCTTGTCGTCTCATGGTCGGTCCTCCCCCAACACCGGTTGCAGTCATTCGAGAACCATGCATCGTTGTGAACCGTGGCTTATTTTAGAAAGAAAGAAAGATGTATTTTGAGGAAGTAGATGTGTGAAGGAGGACGACTCAAAGAAGATAAGGTAGGCTGCAGGGAACGTGGGGGCATCAAAACGCATGGTCTCTAAGCGAGGGACGCACGACGTGAGGTGTACAATTTAGACGATCAGACGATGCACGTTGAACTAGCCGAGGGTTCCATCAGCCTGTCATAGAAAAACGTTTCCCATTATTATTTTTCCTGTTGCAACGCACGGACATATTTCCTAGTTGATACTCAAACTTTATTTTGCTCCTTCTAACATTTCCATCAGTTTTGATAACTAACGCCGTTAAGTGCGACATGAGGAGTCCATTTTACCCCTAGTGTTTTTAAGCAAAATTGTGTAGTGGAAGTAAAAAATTGGACAAAACCTCCCTTGTACATTGATGACATATCCCCTTGTACAGTTCATATATGCACAAAATATCACATATTTAGAGCAAATACAAATGTATGAAAACAGAAAGTTCAGAGATACTTTGTGTAGGTTCACATATATGCAAACAGTCCAAATATTTGATCCTCTACACACATTCAGGTTCACATAGAGTTCACACATGATAGTCCAAGTTCACATACAGTTAACATATAATACCCAGATTCACATCGGGTCAAAATACACCACCTGAAGGTCACATATAGCACATACAAGTGTCCAGGTTCATACATATACCACAAACAGCTCAAAAGTTTCCAAAATGAACCATCATATGAATAGGAACACAATGAGAATCACAAGTTAAGCCTTGTTTTGCTTCGTCTGCTCATTGCATGGCTGGGAGGGTTAATTTTATTTGCTTCATGTGCCCATTGCAGGGCTCTCAAGTAGCGCAATAGGAAGGTAGGGTATCTTTTCGGCAACCTCTTTTTTTTGGCATGTACCTTCACAACAACAGATGTTTTCTTGTTGGCCACACAAATAGGTTGAGTTCTTGATCTACACATACACATTCATGGCAGAACATCATACATCACATATAGTAGCCCAGGTTAACAATTAAACAATGCATAAGATAGCATTTGGACAAAAAATTAGAACTACCATAAGTTACCTTTTTGCTCCTCCGGATCCAGATTTACTCCCTTTCCCTTTTCCCTTAGATGTTTTATCCAAGATTTGGTGGTGTTGAGAAGAATGCATTGTTTCCAAGCTTTGGCTATGGTGAGAAGTTACTTAGAATTCAAACACATGTTTCATTCAATTATGAGCACGAATGTAAAGTTGCTAACCTTGGCAGAAAACACATTGAGGCTGCTAGAGCATCATCCTCGCAAGGCACAATTGATGACTATGCTGATTTGGTGGTCTTTGTCCTCTTTTTTTGTGGTCCTCTACATGTGCAACAAAGAAGTAGTTAACATGTATGGTTGCATACAAAATAATGCAAATGAAGCAAGTTACACAATTAAATTTTATTACCTCACAACTAAAATAGCAGCAATGTCATCCGGGTTACCCTTCTTGCATTTATGCCAATGATGCCCATAGTCCTTACAAATAGGGCATAAGTGTTGGCCGCTTTTTCTTTTCTTCTCAGCGCAACCTTTATACCTCTTAGTTTTAGGCCTACCCATGTTTTTTACCCATGCCTTCTTTGTCTCGAGCGTTGTTGGGGATATAACCCCGTGGTAAGACCCGCCCAGGTGGGGCCGGGTCATACCTGGCGGCTCATAATCCAGAACCGATAAGGCAGGCCGAAAGGCGTAGGGTTGGCTGTATAACGGCTTACCAACATGGGCCAAGATGAAAGCCCAGACATAAGATGTTATGAAGACCCAGGCGGTTAAGCCGCCTGGAGACGGTTTGCCCAAGAAGGCAAGGCGGCTTAGAGACAGGATTGTCTACGTTGTAAGAGTCAGTGTAGGACTCGTGTAACCCCAGGCCTCAACCTCCTATATAAAGGTGAGACCCCGAGGCGGCTTAGACAGAAATCAATCAATCGAGAACTAGGTCAAGCGAATCTGCTCCCTTGTAATCGATACTCCAATCAATACAACACAAGCAGGACGTAGGCTTTTACCTCTTCTAGAGGGGCCGAACATGGGTAAACTCGTGTCCCTCGTGTTAACGACCCCCTTTGAGTCCATCACCTTAGCGATGGCCTCGAACTTAAGTCTTCGGACATCTGCCATGACAAAACCACGATAGTTGGCGCCCACCGTGGGGCTAGCGCTTGGTGGTGTTGAGTTCTCAAAGGGCTCTCTCCCAGGGATCGAGGGGTATGCTGTTGGTAGGATGAATAAGAGTCGCCGTGGCCGGCTCTACATCGACGACGCCGGCTGGGCCCCTGAGGCCGACTCAATTGAGTACGGTTTCCGGATCCCCTTCGGTGGAATCCACGTCTTCATCGGCAAGATTGGCAGATCTGGACCGGGCCGAACGTCTGCATTGACATCGTCGAGCCGGCCCGACACGCGCAACCCGCCCGACACATGCAATCCGCCCGTGCTGACCCGGCCAAGAAGCATGTCTTCATCGGCTTTACTCAGGGCATGGACCTTGAAGGTTCTATGTCGCAGGAAACTCTCATCTGCTCAGAGGATGGATCTTCGAGCGGAGAGATGGAATCAATTTACCAACTTCACAATGGCGGGCTCGGGGGATACGACGAGCCTCACCCCGAGTCAGAATATCACGAGCCGAAGGATTATGAGCCGCTGAGCCGTGCTGCTGTCTTCATGGCAGGCTCAACACCAGCCCTGAGCAGCACAACCGCCGACGCAGTAGGATTGAGGGCTGGTAGGCCGCCGGCTCAGGTTCTTCTGGATTTGATGAATGAGCTTACAACCCTGATGGCCACCGAGGTCACGGCTGAAAATCAAGCGGCCCGGAAAACAGAGATCTCAAGACTGAAAGACCAGATGACCGAGGTCCAACAGGAGATCAATGCGCTGAAGGATCAGATGGAGGCAGAGGCGGAGCGCCTTATGACGGATGCTTTCCGCCTGGAGCTGGAGCAACAGTCTGTAGCGGCGGTTCAGCGGATGAGGCATCAGTCCCGTTTGCGAGATCAGTACGAGGCCAGGAACCTTTTCAACACGCCAGGGATAGGCTGGACATCGAAAGTACCTAGAAGCCGGTCGGCGGTTCAACAGCTTAACCCGCCCCGACGGAACCAGGCCTCACCAATGTCTTTCCCAACACCGGCGGGTCATTATTCCAACCCGACAAAGAACATGGTTGCAGCGGCGACCCAGCTTGGTACAATCCCGATCCGGGACGAGGCGCCTTTCGCAGAGGAGGTGCAGAATGCTATCGGGTACCTACAGACGGCGATGGCCCAGCAGGAGAAGTACGCTTACAGCCGGAGTCACGTGCACTCAACCCCCATCCCCAGCCATAGCTACAGCCGACGTTATGAATCACCGGCGGTTTCTAGCAGTGACCAACACCGGAACCCGCCGTGAGTTGATCGGGCGGCTCTGGATGCTTAGGTGCTAGTGGATCGGGCGAGAGCATATCGAGGGGCGGCGGCTCTGGCAGCGGCGGCGGCTCATCAAGAACCCATAGATGCACCTTCCATCTCGGAAGGAGCGGAAGTAACCTCTAGGGCTGTGGGGGTGCTGTGCTTAGCGTCGGCTTTGCGGAATGAGCGCCTGCCAAAGGATTTCAAGGCCCCCCGCAAGGTCCCAAATTATACTACCGACCTACCTCCGGAGGCTTGGATTGGAAGCTATGAGCTGGCCATGGACATGTTAGACGTCAGTGACGTAGTATGTGCCAAATATTTCATCATGATACTGGAAGTGCCGGCTCGCACGTGGTTGAAGGGTTTGCCACCCAACACCATTAATTCCTGGGTCGATCTCAAGGCGAAGTTCATCAATTTTTTTGAGGAACGTGTAAGTAGCCCATGACGATTGTGGATTTAGATCACTGTGTTCATCAGGAGGATGAATCAGCTCATCATTGGGTCCGGCAGGTCTCAACCATCATCCACTCATCTGAGCAAATCACGGCGGCTCAAGCGGTTTTGATTCTAGAAAAGAATTGCCATTTTACGCCTCTAAAGCAGAAGCTTGGCCGGCTCAAGCGCTCGTGTCAAGACATGGGGGAGCTCATGGCGGCTCTCACCAAGTACGCCAACTCTGACAATAGGAAGGACCCAGGCTCTGATGAAGAGAAATCAGGTCAGGGTAAGAAGAATAACAATGGCAAGGGTATGGCTGGCAGCGGCAGCCATAGAAAAAGGAAGAATCCGGACGGCGGGTCAGAATTGGTGGCGAACACCAGCGCCGGGAACAATCGTGCTAAGGGCAACGGGAACTTCAAGCAGCCCTTTAATAAGGGTAAAACTCCGTTCAACCTGGAGAGATGCTCAATAAACCTTGTCCGGAGCACAGCCGTCCCGATAGGGCGGCGGGCCATACATGGAGGAATTGCCACATTATGCGACAGTTTCAGGATTACAGCTTGTGGTAGCATCATAACAATGGTGGTGTCCCGTCGGGCGGCTCAGGCCCAGGCGGGTCAGGAGCCAGTCTTGGCCCCGGCGGCTTAGGATCCGGTTATCAGGGTCAGAGCAATCAAGGAGGACATCATCAACAATCTGGTGGCAATAATTAGCATCAGAATAACCAATCTGGGTATCAGAGTAATCCGAAGCAGCTCAACACGGGTCAATGTCATGTTTTTACAACCTGCCTTGACAAGCGAGACCACAAGGTGCACAAGCGGGCGGTTAATGCAGTCATGCCGGCTCTCCCGCAATACTTGAAGTGGTCTGAGTATGACATAACTTGGAGTAGAGAGGATCACCCGCCGCGTGTTGACAACCCGGGGTAGCTGGCTTTGGTAGTTGCCCCCCAAGTGGGAGGATATGTGTTTACTAAGGTACTTATGGATGGCGATAGTAGCATTAATATCCTGTACTACGACACTTTCCGCCGGATGAAGTTGCTTGATAAGGACCTTAGGCCTTCTTCGACGGTATCCATGGCATGGTACCCGGAAATTTGGCTTATCCAGTGGGTAAGATCTCTTTGGAGGTTGCTTTTGGTGATGAATACAACTACAGGGTGGAGTCCTTGTGGTTTGAGGTGGTCAAGATCAAAAGTCCATATCATGCTCTGTTTGGACGTCCGGCTTATGCCAAGTTCATGGCTAGGCCTTGCTATGTTTACTTACAACTCAAGATGCCCGGATTGAACGGGATGATTACCGTGCATGGTGATCGGAAGACGGCAATTGAGTGTGAGGAAGGAGACGTAGCTTACGCAGAATCAAGTTGTGCGGAAGTAGAGCTCAAGTTCTATAAAGAAAATGTTGACCCGGAGGACATGACTCCGCTCAAAAAGCCTACCACGAAATCTGAGCCGGCTCTCAAGTTTGCGGCAGATGATACCAAGTTGGTGGATTTCACTCCGAGCAACTCATCGCAACAGTTCACTATTGGGGCCAATATGGATCCCAAATAGGAAAGCATGCTCATCGAATTCATCCGTGAGAATTGGGACATCTTCGCATGGAAACCTTTTGACATGCCGGGTGTACCGAGAGAGTTCCCTGAGCACCACCTTAATGTGGATCCTAAGTTTAAACCGGTCAAGCAATTTCTCCGGCGGTTCAATGAAGAAAGACGCAAGGTTATTGGGGAAGAGGTGCCTCGGCTTCTGGCAATAGGGTTCATCGTTGAAGTATTTCACCCAGAATGGCTTGCTAACCCGGTGCTAGTTCTTAAGAAGAACAACACGTGGAGTATGTGTGTGGATTATACAGATCTTAACAAGGCCTGTCCAGTTGACCTGTTTTCTCTCCCCCATATCGACCAGATTATTGATGCAACGGTGAGTTGCGAGAGCTTATGCTTCCTGGATGCTTATTCTGGTTATCACCAGATCAAGATGGCAGTGAAGGACCAAGAGAAGACGGCTTTCATCACGCCTTTTGGTGCTTTCTGCTATGTGTCTATGCCTTTCGGGCTCAAGTGTGCCCAGGCAACTTACCAGCGTTGTGTGCAGAACTGTCTTCATAGTCAAATTGGACGCAATGTTCATGCATATGTGGATGATATTGTGGTCAAGTCAAGGAAGAAGGAGACTCTACTTGACGACCTAAAGGAAACTTTCGACAACCTACAGGTCTACAAGATGATGCTTAACCCGGCCAAGTGTGTTTTTGGAGTTCCTACAGGCAAGCTCTTGGGTTTTCTCGTCTCCAAACGAGGCATTGAAGCTAATCCTAAAAAAATAAAGGCTATTACTTCCTTGTCTGAGCTGGCATGCATCAATGATGTTCAGCGACTGGCGGGACGAATCACTGCTTAAGCCGGTTCATAAGCCGCCTGGGTGAGAAGGCTATTCCTTTATACCAGATGATGAAGAAGACAGACAACTTCGTCTGGAGTACGGCGGCGGGTGAAGCGTTTGAAGAACTCAAGAAACAACTCACTGAGCCACCGGTTTTGGCTGCTCCGGCTAAGAAGGAACCTCTGCTCCTGTACGTAGCGGCCAATAACAGGGTAGTGAGCCCCGTGATTGTTGTTGAGCGTAGGGAGGCAGGGAAAGAATATCCGGTTCAAAGGCTGGTTTACTACATTAGTGAAGTCTTGATAGAGTCCAAGGAGAGGTACCCACATTGGCAGAAGCTGGTATATGGGGTGTTCATGGCAAACCGTAAGCTGAAGCATTACTTCCTGGAACACCAAGTCATAGTGGTTAGCTCTGCCCTATTGGGGGACATAATTCAAAATAGAGAAGCCACTGACAAGATTTCTAAGTGGGCATTGGAGCTTGTGCCTCTTAATTTTAAATACGTGCCTCGCACGACGTTCAAGTCTCAAGCCTTGGTGGATTTCATCAATGACTGGACAGAGTGTCAGGCGCCCGAGGAGAAGCTAGATAACACGTACTAGACAATTCACTTTGACGAGTCTAGACAGCTGGAAGGATCAGGGGCTGGGGTCGTTTTAACCTCCTCTAAAGGTGACAAGTTCTGTTATGTGCTTAAGTTAATGTTTCCTTGTACTAACAATGCAACTGAGTATGAAGCTTTGCTTCATGGCCTTCGGGTGGCTAAGGGGATGAACCTGAGCCGGGTGCGATGCCTTAGCGACTCAGATCTCATGGCCCAGCAAGTTTCAGGCACGTGGGATTCCAAGGACCTGCGGATGGCGGCTTATCGTTAGGCGGTGGATGTCATCGTTGGTCAATTCAAGGGATATCAGGTGGATCATATTGATCGTCGCAGAAACGAGGCGACTGATGCATTGTCAAGGCTGGGCTCCCAGCAAAAGCCGGTGCCACCTAATGTTTTCTTAGACGTGCTACATCACCCGTCAGTCAAGTTACATTCGGAGGAAGATTTGGCTATACCTGACCCAGAGGGTCAGCTGGTGGTGGCTTTGCATGCTATCCCTGACTGGACACTGCCTTATCTAGCATACTTGACTCGCGGCGAGTTACCTAAGGATGAGACTTTGGCAAGACAGATCATCAGGCGATCTAAGTCTGACAATCATCAATGGTGAGTTACATAAGTGCAGCGTTACCGGCGTTTTTCAATGTTGTGTTTCACCTGAAGAAGGTAAAGAAATCTTGAATGAAATTCACGCTGGCGATTGTGGTCATCACGTCGGCTCAAAATCTCTGGTGGCCAAGGCCTTTCGGCATGGTTTTTTCTGGCTGACGGTGCACAAAGATGCAGAAGACTTGGTTCTCAAGTGCAATGGCTGTCAGAAATTCAGGCGACGTGCTCACGTGTCGGCTCAGGAACTGCGAATGATTCCAATTACCTGTCCGTTTGTGGTCTGGGGGCTTGATATGGTTGGGCCCTTCAAGAGATCCAAGGACAAGAAGACACACCTCTTGGTGGCGGTGGACAAGTTTACCAAGTGGGTGGAGGCTGAGCCGGTCAGCAAGTGTGATGCAGCTACGACCGTTTAGTTTGTCAGGAAGTTGATCTACTGCTTTGGTTACCCTCATAGTATCATCACCGATAACGGTACAAACTTATCCAAGGGGGCTATGCAAGCATTCTGTGAAAGTGAGCATATCCGGCTTGACATTTCTGCAGTTGCTCATCCACAATCCAATGGTCAGGCAGAGCGTGCTAACAAGGAGATCTTGAGAGGCATCAAACCCCGGCTTATGGTTCCTCTGCAGCAAACGCCGAGTTGTTGGGTAGAGGAGTTGCCATCAGTCTTATGGAGCATCAGAACTACTCCCAATAGATCAACAGGCTATACGCCTTTCTTCATGGTTTATGGCACATAAGCCGTGTTACCAAGCGATATACGTCATGACTCGCCACGGGTGGCGGCTTATGTTGAGGCGGATAATGAGACAGCATGTCAAGACACGTTGGATGCTTTGGATGAAGAGCGTGATCTGGCGGCGGCTCGATCGACGATTTATCAACAAGACCTGCGTCGCTACCATAGCCACAGAGTTAAGACCCGGACGTTTCAAGAAGGCGACTTGGTGTTGTGTTTGATTCAAGATCAGACGGATACGCACAAATTATCCCCTCCATGGGAAGGACCTTTCGTGGTCAGTAGAAATCTCAACAACGGGTCGTATTATCTCATTGATATATGGGACGAGTCAAGCACTTCTGGGAAGGAGACCCGCCGGCCGTGGAGTATAGCTCATCTGTGGCCTTACTATACTCGAGTCATCAAAACTCGACATTGTACACCATCATTGTACAAATCATATATATATATATATATAATAAAGTTGGCATCCCTGCAAGCCGGGGCCTCTTGCCGTTTCACGCATCTCAGTTTGTGCAAAAGTTGACTCCGTCAACAAGGTCATCTGGGGGCTTCCAACCCATCGGGTTTAGCTTACACACCGTTTTGATCGGCTTTTAAGCCACAGTCAGGCGGGTTATATACCCAAAAGTTGACTCCGTCAACAAGTTCATCTGGGGGCTTCCAACCCACCGGGTTTAGCTTACACACCCTTTTGATCGGCTTTTAAGCCACAGTCAGGCGGGTTATATACCCAAAAGTTGACTCCATCAACAAGGTCATTTGGGGGCTTCCAACCCACCGGGTTTAGCTTACACACCCTCTTGATGGGCTCTTAAGCCACCGCAAGTTTGAGTTAAACCTGCCTGTATGCTGATGCTGCTCCGCTATGTGACCCGCCAAACTCTTACCAGTTAATCTCGATTAGAGACCCTGAGCTATTCAAGCATATTTGGCAGCCAATCTCGCTAGAGACCCTATACTGGTCAAGGTTAAACCGGCGGCTCTTGTCACGTGAGGGTCGACTTATGGAAAGCGAGGACAAACTCACCCATCTGCTGCCGACTCTCCACTATGTGGCCCGTTTCGTACTCTTAAGCAGTTACTCTTTTAAAGACCCTGTACCATTCAAGGTTCAAACGACAGATTTATGTCACGTGAGAGGCAGCTTATGGGCTATCAGGGTACTCATGCCCTACTATGTCTCTTTCTGGTTCGTTATGCTCTTATCGGTTAATCTCGCCTAGAGACCCTGAGCCGTTCAAAGAAGTTGACGGTCAATCTCGATAGAGACCCTGTACCGTGAAAGAGTTCTAGTAGCGAGTCCACCCAGAAGAACCGGTATATGAGTTATTGAGAAAGTGAGGTCAGGAAAGATCGGGGTTGTGCTTTTTCAAGCCACCCTCGCAGTAATGCAGAGTATATTCTGCTGTTTGTTTTCGCCAGCTTTGTCTATTAAGATAAGCTGCCATGGAATTTGGTATGAGTGAAGCACAAAACAGTTAAAGACATATTAAGTTATGCACGTGCACGATGGCACGGTTCAAGCAATTGAGGTTTTTCTAAGCCTATTACAAAGCTCTCCACAGAGCCCAAAAAGCAAGACTTAAAGTTTTTACACTGGTCAAACTTCAGCGGGTCAAGGAGCCGGGTTATCCCACTGCAGGATCAACTTGTTCAGCTTGACGGCGGGTCATCCCGCGGCGGGTCTTCGACCTCCTCGATCTGAAGGTTGTCCATGTCCCAGTTGCAGTTTGTTAATGCTTCAAATTGTGCCTCATCAAAGAGGGGAGACGGGTCAATTTCAGGGGCAAAAAGGTGCTTGCGGCGTGCAGGAGTTAAGTCCCTCGCTTCAAAGGTTGGGCAGCACACTCGTTTGTTCTCAACATTGTAGGCCGCCTGGTACATTGACAGATCAACCTCTTCCACCAGCACTGATGCAAGTATCCTGAAGGCCTTCATGCAGCGGGCGTAATCAGTTTCTATGAATTCTGAGCTGTCGTCCTTCTTGGACAGAAAGCCGTCCATCATCTCCTCAGCAGTTAGCTCCGGGGCAAAGGCCAACACCCGTCTTACTATAGCAATTGCCCCCTTCCGGGCGGCTGATCGCTTGAGTTCTTGGATTTGCTTTGGCATGGTTGATAAGAGCTCTATGATTGCTTTCATGAACTTGAGGATGCTCTCTTTATTCAACATTGCTCTGATTGTGTAAAGATTCCTGCAGTACAACTGCTCTGATATGGTATAGACGGCCTTCAGCTGCAACAGGCTGTCAACACCAAGCTGGCGGCTTCTTTGACCTGCAAATACGGGTTTCGCGTTATAAGCCGTCTGCATAGTCTTTTAAGCAAGGAAATTGGCTGAGTATTCAGTACTTACCAAATATAGCAGCAGTCATCTTTGAGATATGGCGCTTCAGGGTTTGCAACTCGTCTGATACGAGATTGAGCCACTGGTCAGCATCATCTGCACGTTTGGCCAGGGCAGTTTGTTCCGCTTCAGCGGCCTTCTTAAAAGTAGCAAAGTCAGATTTAACCTTTGCAAGCTCTTTGGCGGCAAGCCGGCTCTTCTCCTCTGCTTCACCTTGGGCAGCTTGCTAGGAAGCAAGATTGCCCTTTAAGCCAGTCAGATCAGACTCGGCGTTGCTCAAAGCTTCCTGTGACATACAAAAGCAAATGAGGGGTAAGTCGCCAGGATAAAATATTACTAGATGGTCAGCTAAGGGAATATAATGCAAGTCTCAAGCAGATTGCAAGCAATATAGTCGACACTTGGGGGCTAATGTCTGTTTGCTCTCCAAGTCTACAATGAAGTTCCGGCTCATCTTCATCAAGTTAAGCCGACACTTGGGGGCTACATCGACACTTTCCATGTCTACAGTGAAGTTTCAACTCATCTTCATCAAGTTAAGCTGGCACTTGGGGGCTACATCGACGTTTTCCAAGTCTACAGTGAAGTTCTGGCCTATTATTCCTATACTAACCCGGACTTGGGGGCTACCATTGGTTAACTCATCAACACTGAGTACCGGCTCAACATATGCATCTTAAGCCAATACTTGGGGGCTACAGGCTAAGTTGTTCTACTTATGACATAGATTGGAAGACCCGGTTTACCATTTGCAATATTAAACCTGCTCTTGGGGGCTACATAAGGATATAAGGGAAGATAGGAGTACCTCATATTTTTTCTTCATTAAACCGGCGAGTTTGAGCTCCATGTTCCGGCTTGTGGAGAGGCGGTTTAGATAACCAGCATGTAATTCATCGGTAGTTAATTTCTCCAGCATGGGGAATTCAAAGTCTAGGTGGTCAGAAGCCTCAGCCTTCTCAGAGTGCTTTGTTAGTACATGGGGCTTGGGAGATTGAAAGCCAGTACCAGTAATGATGACGTTCGGAAGAACTGGATCTTCGACGACTGTTGAAGGGCCGGGCAACTTAGAACTGGTCCTTGGAGGACTATCAGTTGCCATCTCATGGGCCGCTGGCTCGGAGGACTGACGGATGTCTTCAGGCGCATCCTTTGCATCTGCAGAGGGCTCAACGTGAGCCGTAGGAGAGTCCAGCTTAGCAGTCTCCGGTCCTTGGGCAGTGGGGGCAGAAGTAGACCCACCAGTCTTCCTTCATTTTGCTTGAGCCTTGGAAAGCACATAATTTCATTATATAAAGATCAAGGATGACAAACAATATGATGCAGACATAAAATCACATACTCCGGGTTAATCTTTAGAGGCGGCAGCTTAGTCGCTGTAGAGTCGCCTGACGATGGGGGTGTGTCCTGAAGGCAGTTAAGGCAATATAAAACAGAGTAAGGTTGTGGTGCAAGGATGAAAAAGCTGAACTTAGCTAAATGATTACCTCAGCCGACCGTTTCTGCTGAGCCGGAGAATTGGATAACCCGTCCACAAGATCTTTAGAGCCAGTGCTCCGGTTTGGCATCAAGAAGTGTGCTGTTGCTTTTTCAAAAGAAAATTGGGGTCTAAGTGAGCAAGAGGATGAGAAAGTGGGACTTTTCGGACGGCCCGCCGCATCTTCTTTGGTGGAAGGTGTTCTGAGTCAGATGAAATATAGGTTACCTCAGGGGTTAGCATGGCTTGTCTCCGGTTCTTCCTATGAGTAAGTATTGTCAGTAAAACGCATAAAAAGGCATCCAAGAGAGTCAAGTTGTACCTCTAAGTCGTCAACTTCTTGCTGCTCTGGAACAACAGTTTTCTTCTTACGGGAGCTGGTCTTCTCCTTAGACTTCTTCGCAGGAGGAGTATATTTTTTCTTCCAGAAGCTGGAGTTAGCCTGAAAACAAGAGCCGCCGAAAGAGGTTAAAAGTCGCTACATACAGATATAGTTAACCCGGAGGTAAAGAGAGTTGAAAGCTGTTCTTACATCTGGGGCCAGGTTAGCAGCACAGAAGGGCTGTAACCCGATGGAGCGGCAAGCTTCTTGGGACTCACGGACAAGTACCTTGATGGCAGCAACAATATTCTCTTCTGTTAGAGTGGTGTGATTAAAACAGAGAGGGTGATTGGCGGCACCTGTATATTCACACATAAGCCGGTCCCGCCGGCTCAGAGGCATGACCTTCCAGGAGATCCAACAGCGGGTCAGGTCGATTCTTGTCAGACCATTGGCCAGGAGGGCTCTAATCTTGGCGAAAGTCGGAGCGTACTTTGCTCGTGCAAAGGCTGACATCCGATCTAGGAGTTCAGTTGTGGTGCAGAGACGGGTAGGACAATAACCCAACAGTGAGTGTTCTCCCTCTAGAGACGTGTCTTTGCAGTAAAACCAAGTTTTATTCCAATCCTTGGGGTGACTTGGCATTCGAACAGCTGGAAACATCATATCCTGTCTTCTTTGGATGGAGACTCCGTCAAGTTCTAAGCTTGGGCCGGCCGTCAGTTCCGTCTGGCGGTTGACATAGAAATACTCGCGGAAGAGGTCAACTGACGGCTCTTCTTGTAAGTAATCTTCGCAGAGGATTTGGAAATTGCACATATTGGAGACGGAGTTGGGCGCAATGTCCTGAGGATGCAACTTGAAGAAATGAAGGACATCTCGAAAAAATTTAGAGCCGGGCGGGCTGAAACCGTGCGCAAGGTGGTCAGCAAATATGATTATTTCACCATCTTGGGGAATGGGTTTCTTCTCGTTGCCCGGGACCCACCAATGAATAACAGTTTTTTGCCTGCAAGGTTCCTGCGTCTACGAAATCCTGCAGGAACTCTTCGGATACCGCAGAACTGACCCAGTTGCAAGTTGAAGACGCCCGAGACATGATGGAGGGTTAAGGCTGTGAAAGGTAGCGGTTGGCGGCGGGTTAGAGAGTGATAGACAACTAGGGGTGGCTGATGAGCTTAAACACTATGAAGCTAAGCCGTCGGTACAGTTTATTACAAAGAGTCAGAAGTTTGGCGGCGGGTTAAAATGGAGCAAGCTGTGATGCAAAAATCACTAAGGACTTATAACCGGTTTTACGTGGTAAACTGAAGCTGCAAGATCTATGGGCAGATAAAAAATCAAGCTTATTTTAACCCTAGCGACGAACTGAGGGAGACTAACAAGATTAAGCATAGTGCCATTGATGATTCTACACGACCTATCGCAATGGGAAGATGAACACTGCAAGATCCGCAGAGCTGCTTGTCGTTTGGCATTGCGGGAAAAACTCGCGCTCTAATGGGGCCGATGAACTCGATGGATTTGAAGCACTAAGCTATGGATCTAGGGGGGGAGAAAGACATACCAGAAGTGACGCGGCGGACGCGAGCGAGATTCTGGTTCGTTCAGGTTGATGCAGCGGTTTGGGTTGACAACGGCGATAGAGCTTCACCGGCGCGACGAAGATCGGGGGCGATGTCGTTGAGAGGAAGAGGAAGAAGTGGAGGCAGCAGAGGAAATGAGAAGGACCCCTCACGATCCTATTTAAGAGGCTGGAAGGCTGAACGGGCGCGGGAATCAAGGCAGCAGAAACTGACCTACCGAGAAGGGCGCCTCGATTTTCGGGCCGACAGTTTGAATGAAAGATCCGTTGTGGACGTCATAGAATCTTTTTGGCATATTCTATATGACGTCACAGCGGGTTATGTATTTTCCTTTCAGGTGATGGAGTCTGAGACTCGCCACCAAGTGAGTTTGAATATTGACATGAGCAGGCTCAAATCAACCCGGGGCCTAATGTTGGGGATATAACCCCATGGTAAGACCCGCCCTGGTGGGGCCGGGTCATACCTGGCGGCTCATAATCCAGAACCGGTAAGGCAGGCCGAAAGGCGTAGGCCTGGCTGTATGGCGGCTTACCAACATCGGCCAAGATGAAAGCCCAGACAGAAGATGGTATGAAGACCCGGGCGGTTAAGCCGCTCGGAGACGGTTTGCCCAAGAAGGCAAGGTGGCTTAGAGACATGATTGTCTGCATTGTAAGAGTCGGTGTAGGACTCGTGTAACCTAGGGCCGCGATCTCCTATATAAAGGCGAGACCCCGGGGCAGCTTAGACAGAAATCAGTCAATCGAGAACTAGGTCAAGCGAATCCGCTCCCTTGTAATCGATACTCCAATCAATACAACACAAGCAAGGCATAGGCTTTTACCTCTTCTAGAGGGGCCTAACCTGGGTAAACTCGTGTCCCTCGTCTCAACCAACCCCTTTGAGTCCATCACCTTAGCGTTGGCCTCGAACTTAAGTCTTCGGACATCTGCCGTGACAAAACCACGAGAAGAGTGCATTGCTCCAATCCATACATGGCCTTCGGTCTGATGTATGTGTTGGGGAACGTTGCGTGGGAAACAAAAATTTTCCTACGCATATGCAAGATCTATCCATGGTGATGAGCATCTACGAGAGGGAGAGTGGATCTACATACCCTTGTAGATCGCTAAGCGGGAATCGTTAAGAAACGCGGTTGGTGTAGTCGAACGTCTTCGCGATCCAAATCGCCGAGCATCCCGCGATCTGATCATGATCCGTCCCGTGATCCAATCACGATATGTCCCACGAACTCATCACTATCTGTCCCGCGATCTCATCACGATCCATCTCACGATCTTGATCACGGTCCTTCCGATCTAGCGCCGAACGGACGACACCTCCGCGTTCAACACATGTACATCTCGATGACGATCTTCGCCTTCTTGATCCAGCAAGAGGGAGTGGAGAGGTAGAAGAGTTCTCCGGCAGCATGACAGCGCTGCAGCGATGGTGGTGGAGCTATTCTGGCAGGGCTTCGCCTAAGCACTGCAGAAAACCGATCTAGAGGAGAAACTATGCACTAGAGGAGAGGGTAGCACGTGGCAGAAAATCTAGTGCCAAAACCCCTAAAACCTGTAGTATATATAAGAGGAAGAGAGGAGGAGGCTTGTCCCAAGGGCCAAGCCATCTAGGCTTCGGCCGAACCAAGAGGAGAGGAGGATTCCTCCTCCAATCCTAGTAGGACTAGGACTCCTCCTTATTTTGGCCTTTTTGCCTTTTTCCACCTTTTTCTCTTTGGGCTTTTCTTCCCAGCCGCATGGGACTTATGTGGGACTTCCATCAGCTCACTAAGGGCTGGCATTCACTCTCCAACAGCCCATGTAGCCTCTTGGGTCGAAATACCCCTCCCGATGGTCTCCCGGTACACTACCGGCACTTTCGGTACACTACCGATGAGCCCGAAACTTTCCCGGCGACCAAAATAGGACTTCCTATATATCAATCTTAACCTACGGACCATTCTGAAGGTCCTCGTGACATCCGGGACCTCATCCGGGACTATGAACAACCTTCGGTCACCACCATGCATAACTCTATACTACCGAAACGTCACCAAACCTTAAGTGTGCAGACCCTACGGGTTCGAGAACTATGTAGACATGACTCAGACACCTCTACGGTAAATAACCAATAGCGGGACCTGGATGCCCATATTGGTTCCTACATATTCTATGAAGATCTTTATTGGTCGAACCTCTATGTCAAGGATTCAGTTAATCCCGTATGATGTTCCCTTTGTTCTTCGGTATGTTACTTGCCCAAGATTCCATCGTCGGTATCTCCATACCTAGTTCAACCTCGTTACCGGCAAGTCTCTTTACTCGTTCCGTAATACAAGATCCCATGGCTTACACTTAGTCACATTCCTTGCAAGGCTTATTGTGATGTTGTATTACCGAGTGGGCCCTGAGATACCTCTCCGTCACACCGAGTAACAAATCCAAGTCTTGATCCATGCCAACCCGACAGACACCCTCGCAGATACCTGTAGAGCACCTTTATAGTCACCCAGTTACGTTGCGACGTTTAATACACACAAGGTACTCCTCCGATGTCAGTGATTTGCATGATCTCATGGTCATATGAATATATACTTGACATGCAGAAAACAGTAGCAATAAACTGACACGATCATATGGTACGTTTGTAGTTTGGGTCTTGTCCATCACATCATTCTCCTAATGATGTGATCCCGTTACCAAATGACATCTCATGTCCATGACTAGGAAACCATAGCCATCTTTGATCAACGAGCTAGTCTATTAGAGGCATACTAGGGACATGGTGTTATCTATGTATCCACACATGTATCTGAGTTTCCGATCAACAAAATTATAGCATCGATAATAAACGATTATCATGAACAAGGAAATATGATAATAACTAATTTATTATTGCCTCTAGGGCATATTTCCAACAGTATGTGGTACCATTTGAATTTTTATTCCCAAGCTTGAAAAGTAGCTACATGGAACAGGTTTAAAAAACAGAGTTACATAAGATTCTATATACAATGGACATGATCATTTCACTTTGATTGTTAGTCTGTGTGAATTTCTTGCTTGTCATTTTAACTTTTAACAAACTGAGAATTTCAACCAGAATTTGAATACGACACATCGCTCGAGTCACGACAATAGTTGTGTATGAACAAGCTATGAACAATTCAGCAATAGACAAATACTATAAGGGTTGGGCACACTTTGCTATGTCATTGAATTTGTTGGGATTTTTAAATTTCTTTACTCACTCTATTTGAAAATATATGATGGGTTACTTTTTTGAAAAGTCAAACCTTTTTAAGTTTGATCAAATTTGTAGAGAAAAATATCAAAATTCATAATATCAAATTGGTGTTATTAGATTCATCATGAAATGAATTTTCATATTTGTTTTTGTTTAATATTGTGGATGTCAATATATTTGGCTCTGAACTTGATCAAAATTAAATTAATGACTTTCCAAAAAACTAATAACCCTTACATTTTGAAACCGATGGAGTATTTAGTTTGGCCGGTGGGCGAGATGATGGAGTGTGTTTTATGTTTACTTATAATGTTATTATTTGGTGGGCCTTTCGCGATGTGATTATGTGTTATCTGCTAATCAACCCATATTTATGTGAGGATAATTTCCATAGTTGGTGGCATGTACTATATTCGGGCTATAGTATCATATGGTGGCGCTTTTTTCTGGGTGATAGGAGTGTGTGAGGGGTGACAGGTTTTTATAGGCCGGTTGTTGCCGATTGATTTGAAAAATCGTTGGTTCGGTTAAAAACGCAAACCAAATCCAAAATGGAATACCTCAGTCAAATAAAATAGCTTTAAAATTAGGGAACATAGAGAGTTAAAATAATTAGATGGGAGAGCTCCTTGAGATATTGTTGACCCGATGAAAATCGGGTGACCTAATTCTTGATTGAAGCCTCAATGAATTGCAAAGATTAACAAATTAGGAAGCATAATATATTGTGTAAAAAATGAAATAAGTGAGTTTTGAGAAATTATTGATCCGGTCAAAATTGGGTGACCAAATTCTAATTGAAGATCTCAATTGATTGTGTGGCCTTCGAAAACCAAATCCAAAATTGAATACCTCAACTAAATGAAAGAGATTTAAAATTAGGGAACATAAATAATTAAAATAATTGAATGAGAGAGCTCCTTGAGAATTTATACCAGGTCAAAATCGGGTGCCCACATCTAAATTGAAGACCCAATTAATTATGAAGCCTTAAAAATTAGGAAGCATAGTGTATAGTATAAAAGAATTGAATAAGAAAGTTTTGAGAAATTGTTGATCCAGTCAAAATCGGGTTACCAAATTCCAATTGGAGACCTCAATTAACTGTGAGGCCTCCAATCCCAGGGAGCTTAGTGATATAGTATATTTCACATTTCCATAAGTCATGATGGTTCTACATTCTATCTTACTACCTTTAATAATGAGTTCACATGATAATGATGCTGAGAATTAGCACACAGTTAACGGTGATCTGGAACATTGCGACACCACTATGCAACTAACTCATGGATTATTGCTCAGTCACGAAAGCCAAAACTTAGGATGAGATGGAGTAAGTTCTATCAGTCAAAACTTATGACAAAATGTTCATTCATGTAAACTTCTAAAATGCGACACTGCACCTCATACATCCATCCCAGAGGTGTTTGGCCCTAGCAAAAATACACACAAAAGTAGAAGAAATCGGCACAGATGAACACCGGCATTTTTACATGAAATACCCCAAGTTGGGAGAAAAACATGGGCCTAAGCGACACAATCCTCTTCCACTATAATCAAATGATGAAGCCTCTCATAGATTAAGATCTAATAATCTTCAATGACCACAATAAACTTTGGGACTCAAGAGATAAGGATTGGAACAATCCAATCAAACATGGTGGGATCATAGCTCTAAGGAGACAAGGTAGTGGATATGGACCATCGAGATCTTCCTTCTATCTTCCTCTCTTGGGTTCTCTCCTTCTTCAATGGAGTATAACCTGATTTTTGCCACTTGTTGGTGGCTGCTAGATGGAGGGCTAGACACCCACTTTCATCACCCGCAAAGACCAAAATAATCTTGGGTCATAAACTCATAATCCTAATGGGTAGTGGGCTTTGCCACATGTTTGAGATGCCCAAAGGGTCCATTCTGTCATCTCCCCACAGCCACATTAGGAGAATATCCCAACAAATCTCCCCATCCGACTCTTGAGAGAGGCACTTTGCAACATGCATGTAGATTCTCGCTTGGCAATATCTTGGTCATCATATCCAAACCGTTCTCGCCTGTATGGATCTTCTCAAGTTGTAGCAACTTGCACTCACAACATATTGAATCCAATGATACCTCACATCAATGTGTTTGGCTCGAGAGTGATAGTTTCAAATCTTGGAAAGATGAATACCACTTTGACTGTCGCAAAACAAGACATACTTCTCTTGCTTAGTTCTTGGTTCTTGCAAAACGTTCCTCATCCACAAACTTCCTTGCCACCATCAATTGCAATGATGTACTGTCTTTTGTAGTTGATGTAAAAACACATTTCTGCAATCTTCATTGCCATGACACGGCTCCCCCTGCATAAGCCATCATGTATCTAGATGTTGACTTCCTATGTATCTTTGTCACCAGCATAATCTGAATTTGTATAGCCCTACGTATCTATAATTTTTTATTGTTCCATGCTATTATATTATCTGTTTTGGATGTTTTATATGCATTAATATGCTATTTTATATTATTTTTGGGACTAACCTATTAACCTAGTGCCTAGTACCAGTTTCTTTTTTTCCTTGTTTTTGAGTATTACAGAAAAGGAATATCAAACGGAGTCCAAACAGAATAAAATTCTACGATGATTTTTCTTGGACCATAAGAAACCCAGTAGACTTGGAGAAGAGGCCAAAAGAGCCACGTGTGGGCCACAAGCCACCCTGGCGCGACCAGGGGGCGCCCCCTGGTTTGTGGGTCCCCCATAGCTCTTCCAACCCTAATCTTCGGACTATAAATTTAGAAATATTCCCCAAATACCAAAAAGAGCCACGATAATACTTTTCCGCCGCCGGAAGCCTCCGTTCCCGCCAAACTTGGAGCCTTTTCCGGTAATCTGCCGAAGGGGGATTCGATCACGGAGGCCCTCTACATCAACTCCATTGCCCTTCCGATGATGCATGAGTAGTTCACCACAGACCTATGGGTCCATATCTAGTAGATAGATGGATTCTTCTCTCTCTTTGTTCTTCAATACCATGTTCTCCATGATCTTCATGGGGATCTATCCGATGTAATACTCTTTTGCGGTGTGTTTGTCAAGATCCGATGAATTTTGGGGTTGTGATCAGATTATCTATGAATATTATTTGAGTCTTTTTCGAATTTTCATAATGCATAATTTCATATCTTTGCAAGTCTCTTAGAGTTATTGGTTTGGTTTGGCCAACTAGATTGGTAATTCTTGCAATGTGAGAAGTGCTTAGTTTTGGGTTCAATATTGCGGTGTCCTCACCCAGTGACATAGTAGGGGTAGCAAGGCGCGCATTTATATTGTTGCCATCAAGGATAAAAAGATGGGTTTTTTATCATATTGCTTGAGTTTATCCCTCTACATCATGTCATCTTACCTAATGCATTACTCTATTCTTCATGAACTTAATACTCTAGATGCATGCATGAGTCGGTCGATGTGTGGGGTAATAGTAGTAGATGCAGAATTGTTTCGGTCTACTTGACATGGACATCATGCCTATATGCATAATCATTGCCTTGGATATCGTCATAACTATGTGCTTTTCTATCAATTGCTCGACAGTAATTTGTTCTCCCATCGTATTATTTTCCTTCAAGAGAGAAGCCTCTAGTGAAACATATGGCCCCCGGGTCTATTTTCCATATTATATTTTCAGATCTATAAACCAAAAATACCTTGCTGCAATTTTATTTTATTTTTACTTCTAGCAATCCTTTATATCTTTCTCTATCATATCTAATCCTTGCAAGTAACCGTGAAGGGATTGACAACCCCGTTATAGCGTTGGGTGCAAGTGTTTGATTGTTTGTGTAGGTGCATAAATTGGGGCCTTGCTTGTTCCTCCTACTGGATTGATGCCTTGGTTCTCAACAAATGAGGGAAATACTTATCTACTTTGCTGCATCACCCTTTCCTCTTCAAGGGAAAACCAACGCAAGCTCAAGAGGTAGCATAAGGTCACTACTTCTAAAGCATAAACATGATGTAGAAGTCCTTTTGAGATACATACAAATCCACTTTATTGCTTCTCCCAAAGCTTTATTTGAAATTTTCATGAACTAGCTAACAACTCCAACTTCATAGGCAATATCATGCCTAGTGCACACCAAGTCATACATCAAAATGCCCACAAAAATTGGTATGTTACTTTACTATTTTTTTATTTCTCCTTCTTGCTTGTAGGACATTGTTTATAATTCAATTTGTGATGGCATACAAGAGAGAGATAATGAATTTTGCATCCTTTATATTGAACCTTAAAGTACCTTCTTAGTGTAACTTCCCTGTGAGAGACAAAGAACATTTTTTCATCTATCATAGGATATCTTCATGCCAATTATTTGCTTAGTTGGTCCTAATTTCTTCATGGAAAATGATTACTTTATGCCTTCTTGAGTCTACCAATCCTCTTTGTGTCATTTCCAACAATCACGATGGAGCTAAATTTTGCAGATCTCGGGTAGGGGGTCCCGAACTAGACATCTAGATATAATGGCAACAAGGACACAAGGTTTAAACAGGTTCATGCTCTCCTAGGATATAAAAGCATATGTCCTCTTTGTGTTTATTGCTTTGGATTGGAGTACAAAGTACATATGTTCTACACCAAGATTGTTGTGTGTCTAATCTCTAAGATGTGAGATGTCTAAAACTATGTTCTACCAACTAGCCTAGCCTCAGTTTATATAAGATATCAACGGCCTAGGTTTGCAAGAGTCCTAATTGGCCATGTCGACGGAGGAGAGTCCTCCACAGATAAGGAGTCCTAGTCTTGAACAACAAGACTTCTTGTTTTTTTATTGTAGAGTGCCATGGGCCACCCAAAGTGGCCCAAGACAAAATCGACAAGGGGGGGGGGGGGTCCTCAGCCCAGTCTACTAGGCTGAGAGCTAATGATCCATATGCCATGAGGAGAAGGAATGTTGTGGATGCCAGATTTCACACCGAGGAACAAGTGATGAAGACATCAATACAATTATTACATCGACAACCCCTACCACTATACATACTTGACCAATTACTAGAGCTCGTGCACGCCAATTGAATTACCAGGTACTTTTGTTTCTTGGAAATCCTTCTAATGTTCATGGACATATGTGTTGGGAGACGTAGTAGTAAATCAAAAAATTTCTACGTGTCACCAAGATCAATCTATGGAGAAACCAACAACGAGCAAAGGGGGAGTGCATCTTCATACCTTTGAAGATCGCAAAGCAGAAGCGTTACTAGAACGCGGTTGGTGGAGTCATACTCGTAGTGATTCAGATCGCGGTGGATTCCGATCTAAGCGCCGAACAACGGCGCCTCCACGTTCAACACACGTGCAGCCCAGTGACGTATCCTACGCCTTGATCCAGCAAGGAGGAAGGAGAGGTTGAGGGAGAGCTCCGGCAGAACGACGGTGTGGTGACGGTGGAGCTGCGTGGTACTCCGGCAGGGCTTCGCCAAGCACTACAGAGGACGAGGAGGAGGAGGGGTTGGTCTGCGCCGAGGGAGAGAGAGACTCGTGTGTTGCAGACCCAAAAACCCCTCACTATATATAGGAGGAGGAGGAGTGTCATGGTTTTATCATGAAATATGTCTGAGGACTTAGATTCGAGGCCATCGCTAAGGTGATGGACTCAAAGGGGTTGGTTGGGACGAAGGACAGGAGTTTACCCAGGTTCGGCCCCTCAAGTAGAGGTAATAGCCTACGTCCTGCTTGTGTTGTATTGATTGGAGTATCGATTACAAGGTAGCGGAATCGCTTGACCTAGCTCTCGATTAGTTGGTTTCTATCTAAGTCGCCCCGGGTCTTGCCCTTATATAGGAGGTCAAGACCACGGGTTACACAAGTCGCATGCCAACTCTCACAACGTGTCCGAGTCTATCTCTATGCTATCTTGCCTTCTTGAGCAAGCCATCTTCGGGCGGCTTATCCGCCCGGGTCTTCGTGACTTCTTTGCCTGGGCCTCATCTTGGCCCATCTCGATGAGCCGCCGAACGCCAAGGCTTGAGTCTTTAGGCCCGTCCTTGGTCTGGCCCATGAGCCGCCAAGTGTGACCCGGCCTTGCCTGGGCGGGTCTCACCACGGGGTTATATCCCCAACATTAGGCCCCAGGTTGATTTGAGCTTGCTCATTTCAATCTTCCATCTCACTTGGCGGCGAGTCTTGATCAATCTTCCGTCTCATTTAGCAGCGAGTCTTGCTCAATCTTCCGTCTCACTTAGCGGAGAGTCTTGCTCATTACGACCTGAAAGTAAGACAAAGTAACCCACCGTGACGCCATGCCAGTGACATCAAAAAGATTCCCTGATGACCACAACGGATCTTTCCGCTATTAAACCGATATCCCGAAAATCGAGGCGTCCGTCTCGGTCAATTAACCTCCATCGCCTGGATTCTCGCACCCATTTCCACTTTTTGCCTATTTAATAGGACCGCGGAGGGCAGTTTCACTTCCTTCTCTGCTCGCACCTCTTCTTCTTCCTCCCGACGTCGTCGCTCCAATGTCCTTCCGCTCTGGCAAAGCTTCCACCCGTCGTCGCTCCAGGCCGCTGCATCAACCTATTCGTACCAGAGCTCTGCCCGCGTCCATTGCGCCATCTCCGGTAAGTTCTTCTCCTCCCTAGATCCGTATTCCTCGGTAGGGTTTCCATAGAGTTCTCCGCTGCTAGAACATGAACTTCTCCGCAATGGCAGATAGTATACACACCATCAAACACGATATCGTCCTCTGCTCCATCGCGGTAGATCATAAGTTGATAATAGCATCACACAGATCTGTAGTTGCTCTGTTCACTGTCTTCAAAATGTTGCGTGTCCGACTGTTCATCTCTAGGTCTAGAATAAACCCAATTTTCCTCTATTTTATAGATCCATAATTACATAAGTAGTCTGTGAAACCTGTTTTCCACACTCAGTAAGATTTTGCCTCGTTGTTTTGCAAACTTGACTCGCTAGTGAACTTCCGACTCTCACCAAAACTGCTCTGGCGACTTTAAATTTATAGCACTTAAACTTTTTAGCCGCCCTTATTCTGTTTGTCACCTTCTGACTCGCCAAAAATTATTACTTTGCATAGTTTTAAGTCGCCACCATGTATCGCGCATCCAATTCATGCAATTGGGTCGGCTCTGCTATCACAGAGGAGTTCCTGAGGGATTTTGTAGATGCGAGTACCTTACCCGCCAAAGATGTCATCCATTGGCGGGTTCGAGGTAATGAGCTAAAGCCCGTTCCTTAGGAGGGTGAAGTAGTTGTATTTTCAGATCATCTCAAGCGCGGGTTTAGCCCCCTCGGCTCAAAATTCTTCCGGGACGTTCTTCACTTCTTCAAACTGCGCCCTCAAGACCTTGCTCCCAATTCTATCTCCAACGTGTGCAACTTCCAAGTACTCAGTGAAGTTTACTTGCAAGAAGAGCCATCCATTGGTCCAAGCTTAGAGCTTGGCGGGATTTCCATTCACAGGCGACGGGACATAACTTTTCCGGCTGTTAGATGCCGAGTCATCCTAAAGACTGGAATAAGACTTGGTTTTACTGCAAAGAAACCTCCCCAGAAGGAGAGCATCCCTTGCCGGGTTATCGTCCGTCCTGGCTCAAGACAACCATTGAGCTTCCTGGCCAGCTGTTAGCCACTGAACGGGCGAAGCACGCTTCGGCTCACGCAAAAATTAAAGCTCTTATGGCCAATGGATTGACGGGCCTGGATTTAATCTGCCGCTGGATTTCCTGGAGGGTCATGCCCCTGAGCCAGCGCAGCCACCTCATGTGCGAATATAAAGGCCAGTCTGATGACCCCCTGTGCTTTGACCAGACAACATTATCAGAGGATGACATTGTGGCTGCCATCAGGAGCCTTGTCCATGAGTCTTCAGGAGCTTGCAGTGCCATTGGGTAGCACCTTTCTGTGCCGCAAACCCGGCCCCAGACGTAAGGGCGACTCTTGATGTCCTTATCTCTGTATTAGCTTATACTTTGTAATCTCTCAACCTTTTGCCGGCTTATATTTCCAGGAAAATTCCGGCTTCTGGAAAAATAAGTACGTTCCTCCTCTGAAGAAGTCAAAGAAGAAAACTGACGGCCGGAAGAAGAATACTGCACCCCAAGAACAGCCCGAAGAACAGCCGGAAATTGACGACTCAGAGGTAGAGCTTGATTCTTTTGGTCGTCTCTTCATGCACCTTATTGACAATAATTATTCACAGGACGAAACGGAGATGAGCCATGCAAACATTCTTGAGGTAACTTACATTTCATCCGACTCAGAACATCTTGTACCACAGAAGATACGGCGGGTCATCCGAAAAGTCCCACTTTCTCATCCTCTTGCTTACTTAGACCCCCACTTTCTTTTGAAAAAGCAACAACAAATCTCCTGACGCCAGACTCGGAGCACAGGCTCTAATGATCTCATGGCCGGATTATCTTTGACTCAACGGAAGCGGCCGACTGAGGTATCTGTTCAATCTGACTTTGTTTATCAACCTTGTCTTTGTAATTTGACACTGTCTTATGTTGTCTTAAATGCTTTCTGGAATCACCCCTTCGTCCGACGACTCTACCGGAACTGCTCTGCCGCCTCTGAAGATTAACCCAGAGTCTGTGTCTTTATGCTTATGTTCAAATTTGTGTTATATATAAAGCTCGAACCATGACCTCCTGTGGTTTCCAGTGCCCAAGCAAAACGAAGGAAGACCAGCGGGTCTACCCCTTGCCACAAAGCTTGAGAGCCGAAGCCTGCCAAGCCGGATTTTCCCGTGCCGCATGTTGATCCCTCGGCGGCTTCCAAGGAGGCACCTGAAGAAGCTCGTCATTCTGCTGAACCGCGACCGACGATATGATTCTTGAGAGTCCTCCGAGGGCCAATTCCAAGCCGCCGAGCCCTTCCAAGACTGTTGACAATTCAAATACTCCAGACGTCCAAATTACCGGCACCGGCTTTCACTCTCCTCAACCTTGTGTATTAACAAAGCACACTGAGGCAACTGAGACCTCCAAGAAGTTGGAATTTGAACTTCCTGGCCTAGAGAAGCTAACAGCCGATGAGCTTCACGCTGGTTATCTGAATCGCCTGTCTACAAGCCAAGACCTGGAGCTCAAGCTTGTGAACCTGATGAAGAATAAATACGAGGTACTATCACTCTCCTTTCCTTATACCCTTACGTAGCCCCCAAGAGCTGGGTTAATATTAGCTAATGGTAAGCCGGGTCTTCAAATCTTGCTAGAAGTACAAATACTTAGCCTGTAGGCCTCAACTATTAGTTTAGTTTTGGTTGCTCAAAGCATCATCCGCAGCCCCCAAGGGCCGGCTCAATTTTGATAAAGTTGAGTCGGAGCTTTCATTGTAGATACTTTGGAGAGCCAATTGTAGCCCCAAGGGCCGGCTCAATTTTGATAAAGTTGACTCGAAGTTTTCATTGTAGATACTTTGGAGAGCCAATTGTAGCCCCCAAGGGCCGGCTCAATTTTTATAAAGTTGATTCAGAGCTTTAATGTGGATAGTTTGAAGACCCAATTGTAGCCCCCAAGGGCCATCCCAATTTTGATAATGTTGACTTGGAGCTTCCTTGTAAATCTTGGGAGATCAAATAGACATTAGCCCCCAAGTGTCAAACATATTGCTTGCAATCTGCTTGAAACTTGCATAATATTATCTTAATCTTCATCATCTGATAAAATTCCATCCTGGCGGCTTATTCTGCATTTTGATATGTGATAGGAAGCCTTAAACAAAGCCGGGTCAGAATTGACCGGGTTAAAGAGCAATCTGGCCACCCAGCAAGCCGCCCGAAGCAAGGCTGATGAAAAGTGTCGGCTCCTTGCCGAGGAACTGACCAATATTAAAGTTGACTTTGTTGCTTTGAAAGAGTCTGCTGGAACAGAACAAGTCGCCCTGACTCAACGAGCAGACGATGCTGACCAGCATCTCGTGATTGTGTCAGATGAGCTGCAGTCCTTGAAGCGCCATATCAGGAAAATGTCAGCCGCCATATTTGGTAAGCATTTAAATACTTAGCCAAAAGGTTTGTATGAATACTTATACTGTCGACTTATGACCAAAAATCCGTCTTATGCAGGTCCAAGGAGCTGTCACTTGCTTCTGACAGTTTGCTGCCTTTGAAAGCTATCTATACTTTGATAGAGCAGCTATACTGCGGAGCTGTCTGCACTATCAAGGCGGTACTTTATAAGGATAACATCCCTCCGACTATGAAGGGGGTCATAGAACTGCTGTCCACCCTGCCAAAACAGGTCCAAGAGCTTAAGAAATCATCCGCCCGACAGGGAGCCATCGCAGCCATAAGCCGAGCGTTGGCTTTTGCTCCAAAGTTGACTCCCAAAGACATGATGGACGGGTTTCCCTCCAAGAAGGATGATGGCTCAGAGTTTACGAAGGCTGACTACGCATGGTGTGTGAAGGCTTCCAGAGTCCTCGCTTCCGTGTTAGCAAAGGAAGTGAACTTGTCAACATACCAGGCGGCTTACAATGTAGAGAAGAAGAGAATATGCGACCCAACCTTTGAAGCCAAAGACTTGATCCCTGCACGCAGTAAGCACCTCTTTGCTTCTAATCTTGACCCGTCCCCCTTCTTTGAAGAGGGAAACTTTGCGGCTTTAACCAACTGCAACTGGGACATGGACAATCTCCAGATCATGGAGGTCTAAGACCCGCCGGAAGGTAACCCGCCGTCGAACTGACGACTTTGATAACGCCGTGGACAAGCCGGCCTTGTGACCCGCCTTAGAGCGGTGTAAAAAACTTTGAATCACCACTTTTGAGCTCTGTCGAGAGCGTCTGTAATAGGCTTATATTAAACCTTATCTTTGCCTGTACTGTGCCATCATGCACATATTAAGTTGTCCGGCTTAACATATGTCATCTGCCTTGCACTGCCGACTTATATTGGATGTTTTGCCGACTCTTGGTGGTTTTAGCCGACCTGCAAGAATAGATGTATCTTCACATTGTTAGGAGGGCGGCTTAGAATAGCGTAACCCAAAGATGCTGTATCTTCCTAACTTGCTTTTTCATAATAAATGATGTGCCGGTTCTGCTTGGCTGACTCGCCACTTAAAACTCCTTAGTAGTACAGGGTCTCTATCGAGATTGGCCGTTATGTTGTTTGAATCGGCTCAGGGTCTCTAAGAGAGATTAACTAAAAGGAAGTGTGACGTCCCAAAAGAGACAAGTCAGGGCATGAGTACCCTGATAGCCCAAAAACTACCTCTCACGTGACATAAATCCGTCATTTTAACCTTAAACAATAGAAGGTCCTCAAGGGTTAGCTGTCTAAGAGTACGAACGAGCCTCATAGCGGAGAGTCGACAGTAGATGGGAGAGTTTATCCTTGCTTTCTGTAAGCTGACCCTCACGTGACAATAGCCGTCGTTCTAACCTTAACCAGTACAGGGTCTCTATCGAGATTGGCCGTTAAGTTCTTTGAACCGGCTCAGGGTCTCCAGGCGAGATTAACTGGTAAGAGTTCGACGGGTCATCTAGCGGAGCATCATCAGTCTCATGGGCAGGTTTAACCCTGTTTGGCTTGAGAGCCAATCAAGAGGGTGTGTAAGCTAAACCCGGTGGGTTGGAAGCCCCCAAGTGACCTTTGTTGACGGAGTCAACTATTTGGCTTAAAAGCCGACCGATAGGGTGTGATAAGCTACACCCGATGGGTGGGAAGCCCCCTAGACGATCATGTCGATGGAGTCAACTATTTTGGCTTGAGAGCCGACTGATAGGGTGTGATAAGCTACACCCGGTGGGTGGGAAGCCCCCTGGACGATCATATTTCCACTTTTTGCATAGATTGAGATGTGTGAAATAGCAGAGGCCCCGGCTTGCAGGGATGCCTACTTTACTCATATAAATATATGATATGTACAATGATGGTGTACAATGTCAAGTTTTGAGAACTTAAGTATAGTAAGGTCGTAGATGTGCTATGTTCCACGGCCGGCGGGTCTCCTACCCCGAGGTATATGAGTCGTCTCGGATGTCAATGAGGTAATATGACCCGTTATTGTGATTTCTACTGACCACAAAAGGTCCTTCCCATGGAGGGGATAACTTGTGCGCATCTGTCTGATCTTGAATCAACCGGAGCACTTAGTCGCCTTCTTGAAATGTTCGGGTCTTGACCCTGCGGCTATGATAGCGACGCAAGTCTTGCTGATAAATCGCCGAACAAGCCGCCGCCAGATCACGTTACTCCTCCAGGGCATCCAATGTGTCTTGACGTGCCGTTTCATTGTCCGCCTCAACGTAAGCCGCCACTCGTGGCGAGTCATGATGGATGTCACTTGGTAACACGGCCTCTGCATCGTAAACCATGAAGAAAGGTGTATAACCCGTTGACCTGTTGGGAGTGGTTCTGATGCTCCATAAGACGGACGAGAATTCCTCCACCCAACAACCCGGCATTCTCTATAAAGGAACCATAAGCCGGGGCTTGATACATCTCAGGATTTATTGGTTAGCACGCTCCGCCTGACCGTTGGACTATGGATGAGCAACTGCAGAAACATCAAGCCGGATGTGCTCATTGTCGCAGAACGTTTTCATAGCCCCCTTGGACAGGTTCGTACCATTGTTCATGATGATACTGTGAGGGTAACCAAAACGGTAGATCAGCTTCTTAATAAACTGAACCGCCGTAGCCGCGTCACACTTGCTGACCGGCTTAGCTTCTACCCACTTGGTAAACTTGTCAACCGCCACCAATAGGTGGGTCTTTTTGTCTTTGGATCTCTTGAAAGGCCCAACCATATCAAGCCCCCAGACTGCGAACGGCCAAGTAATTGGAATCATGCGCACTTCTTAAGCCGGAACATGAGCACGCCGGCCAAACTTTTGACAATCGTCACACTTGCGGACCAGTTCTTCCGCATCCTTATGAGCCGTCAGCCAGAAGAAACCATGTCTAAAGGCCTTGGCCACCAGAGATTTTGAGCCGGCGTGATGACCACAATTGCCAGCATGAATTTCATTCGGGATTTCCTTGTCCTCTTCATGTGAGACACAACGCTGAAACACGCCGGTGACGCTGCACTTATGTAACTCGCCATTGACTATTGTCATAGACTTAGACCGCCTAGTGATCTGTGTTGCCGCGAGTTAAGTACGCCAAATAAGGCATGGTCTAGTTAGGAATAGCATGTAGAGCCACCACCAGCTGTCCCTCCGGATCAGGAATAGCCAAGTCCTCCGCTAAAGGCAACTTAACCGACGGGTGATGTATCACATCCAAGAAAACATTAGGTGGCACCGGCTTTCGTTGAGAACCCAGCCTTGACAGAGCATCAGCCGCCTCGTTCTTGCGACGATCGATATGATCTACCTGGTAACCCTTGAAGTGACCGACAATGACATCAACCGCCTAGCGGTAAGCCACCATCCGCGGGTCTTTGGAGTCCCACGTTCTTGATACCTGCTGAGCCACCAGATCTGAGTCGCCAAAGCACCTAACTCGGCTCAGATTCATCTCTTTAGCCAACCGGAGGCCATGAAGCAGGGCTTCGTACTTAGCTGCATTGTTAGTACAAGGGAACATCAACCTTAGCACATAACAAAACTTATCACCTTTGGGAGATGTTAAGACAACTCCTGCCCCTGATCCTTCCAGTTGCCTGGATCCATCAAAGTGAATCGTCCAGTATGTGTTGTCCGGCTTTTCCTCGGGTGCCTGACTCTCAGTCCAGTCATTTATGAAATCCACTAAGGCTTGAGACTTGACCGCCGTGCGAGGTACGTATTTCAAATTGAGAGGTCCAAGCTCTAGTGCCCACTTGGCGATCCTGCCAGTGGTTTCTCTGTTTTGAATTATGTCTCCCAAAGGGGAAGAGCTAACCACTGTGATCTGGTGGCCCAAGAAATAATGCTTTAGCTTGCGATTGGCCATGAACACCCCATACACCAGCTTCTGCCCATGTGGATATCTCTGCTTGGACTCTGTCAGGACCTCACTGATATAGTAAACCAGCCTTTGAACCGGATATTCCTTCCCCGCCTCCTTACGCTCGACGACAATTGCAATGCTGACAACCCTGTTATTAGCCGCCACATATAAGAGCAAGGGTTCCTTCTTGACCGGAGCGACTAAAACTGGCAGCTCAATGAGTTGTCTCTTGAGTGCCTCAAATGCTTCACCCGCCTCCTTACTCCACACAAAATTGTCCGTCTTTTTCATCATCTGGTATAAAGGGATGACTTTCTCACCAAGGCAGCTTATAAACCGGCTTAACGCAGCAATTCGACCCGCTAGGCGCTGAACATCGTTGATGCATGCCGGCTCAGACAAGGAGGTGATAGCTTTGATCTTATCCGGGTTAGCTTCAATGCCACGCTCAGAGACTAAAAATCCCAAGAGTTTGCCAGCCGGAACGCCAAAGACACACTTAGCTGGGTTAAGCATCATCTTGTAGACTCATAAGTTGTTGAAAGTCTCCTTAAGGTCATCCAGCAGAGTCTCTTTCTTCCTTGATTTGATCACAATATCATCCACATATGCATGAACGTTACGCCAAATCTGACTGTGAAGACAGTTCTGAACACAACGCTGATAAGTCGCCTAGGCACTCTTGAGCCCAAAAGGCATAGATACATAACAGAAAGCACCAAAGGTGTGATGAAAGCCGTCTTCTCTTGGTCCTTGACTGCCATCTTGATCTGATGATAACCAGAATAAGCATCTAGGAAGCATAAACTCTCACAACCCGCCGCTGCATCAATGATCTGGTCAATGCGAGGGAGAGAAAACGGGTCAGCCGGATAGGCCTTGTTAAGATCCGTGTAGTCCACACACATGCGCCACGTGTCGTTCTTATTAAGTACCAGCATCGGGTTAGCAAGCCACTCCGGGTGAAAGACCTCGACGATGAAACCCTTCGCCAAGAGCCGGGCTATCTCTTCCCCAATGGCCTTGCGTCTCTCCTCGTTGAACCTCCATAGAAACTGCTTGACTGGTTTAAACTTAGGATCCACATTAAGGTGGTGCTCAACGAACTCTCTCGAAACACCCGGCATGTCAGAAGGTTTCCATGCGAAGATGTCCCGATTCTCACGGATGAATTCGATGAGAGTGTTTTCCTATCTGGGATCCATATTGGCCCCAATAGTGAACTGCTGAGATGAGTCACCCGGATTGAAATCCACCAATTTGGTATCGTCCGTCGAAAATTTGATGGGCGGCTCAACCTCCATGGTGGGATTTTTAACGGAGTCATGTCCTCCGAGTCAACATTTTGCTTGTAAAATTTGAGCTCCGCTTCAGCACAACTGGACTCTGCATAAGCCGCGTCTCCTTCCTCACACTCAATAGCCGTCTTCAGATCACCATGAACCGTAATCGTCCCGTTCAATCCGGGCATCTTAAGCTGCAAGTAGACATAGCAGGGCCTAGCTATGAACTTGGCATAAGCCCGCTGCCCGAACAGAGCGTGATAGGGGCTCTTGATTTTTACCACCTCAAAGCACAAGGTCTCCACCCTGTAGTTGTATTCATCACCAAAGGCGACTTCCAGAGAGATCTTACCCACCAGGTAAGCTGATTTGCCAGGCACTACACCATGAAAAACTGTCGAGGAAGGCTTAAGATCCTTATCAAGCAACTTCATTCGTCGTAAAGTGTCGTAGTATAGTATGTTGATACTACTGCCACCATCCATAAGCACCTTAGTCAGCACATATCCCCCCACTTGCGGTGCAACCACCAGAGCCAGCCACCCCGGCTCATCAACGCACGGCGGGTGATCTTCCCGGCTCCAGGTTATGTCATATTCAGACCACTTCAAGTATTGTGGTAGAGCCGGCGTAACCGTATTCACCCCCCGTTTGTGCAATTTTTGATCTCACATGTCCAGGCTGGTCATGAAAACATGATACTGACCCGAGCTGAGCTGCTTTGGATTACTCTGATACCCAAACTGGTTATTTTGTTGTTGATTGTTACCACCAGAGTGCTGATGATGTCCTCCGTGGTTTCCCTAGCCATGATGACCGGATCCTGAGCCGCTGGACCCTAACCCAGCTCCTGACCCACCTGGTCCTGAGCGGCTGGGCAGGCCACCATCGTTGTGGTGCTTCCATAAGCTGTAGTCTTTGAACTTTTTCATAACATGGCAATTACCCCATGTGTGACCCGCCGGTCTGTCGGGCCGGCTGTGCTCCGGACAAGGCTTATTGAGCATCTCTTCCAAATTGAAAGGAGTCTTATTTTTATTAAAAGGTGGTCTAAACTTCCCGTTGCCCTTGGCATGGTTGTTGCCTATGCTGGCGTTGGCTACCAATTCTGACCCGCCGTCCGGGTTCTTCCTCTTGCCTTGGTTGCCATTGCTTGCCACACTCTTGCCATGGTTATTCTTTTTATTCTGACCAGGCTTCTCCTCATCAGAACCCAGATCCTTTGTGTTATCAGAATCAACATACTTCATGAGAGCCACCATGAGTTCCCCCATGTCTTGACACGTGCGTTTGAGCCGGCCAAGCTTCTGCTTCAGAGGGACAAAGTGGCAGTTCTTTTCCAGGATCAACACCGCTTGCGCCGCCGTGATATGTTTAGACGAGTGGATGATGGTCGACACCCGCCAGACCCAATGATGAGCCGACTCATTCTCCTATTGAACACAGTGATCCAAATCCACAATCATCATAGGCCGCTTGCAAGTTCCTTGAAATTTTTTGATGAACCTTGCCTTCAGCTCAGCCCATGAGTTGATGGTATTAGGTGGCAAACCCTTCAACCATGTGCGAGCCGGACCTTCCAGCATCATGATAAAGTATTTGGCGCAAACCGCGTCATTGACATCCAACATCTCCATAGCTAGCTCATAACTTTCAATCCAGGCCTCTGGGGGCAGGTCTGTAGTGTAGTTCGGGACCTTACGAGGGCCTTTGAAATCCTTTGGCAGACGCTCGTTCCGCAGAGACGACACCAAGCACGGGACTCCCACGGCCCTGGTGGTCACTCCCGCTCCAACTGAGACGGAATACGCAGGCTCTTGATGAGCCGCCCCTGCCAGAGCCGCTAACTCTTGTTGTACTCTTGCCCAGTCTACGAGCGCCTGCGCATCCAGAGCCGTCTGATCGTCTCGCGGTAGCCCCCGGTGCCGATCACTTCTAGAACCTGCCGGCGACTCATAGTGCCGAATGAAGCTGCAGCTGGGGAGGGGGGTTGAATGCACTTGGCTCCACCTTTAAGTATATTTATCTTGCTGGGCCATCGCCGTTTGAAGGTATCCAAGGGCGTTCCGCACACCTCTACAAAGGGCGCCTCGTCAGGAATAGGGATTGTTTCAAGCCGGGTTGCTGCCGCCACCATGTTCTCTGCCGAGTTTGAGTAGTGACCCGCCGGCGTTGGGAAAGCCATTGGTGAGGTCTGGTTCCGTCGGGGCGGGTTAATCTTCTACTGAGCCGCCGGACGACTTCCAGGTGCATCCGCTGCATGTCCCGTTCCTGGCGTGTTAAAAAGGTTTCTAGCCTCATATTGTTCTGGTAGGCGGGACTGATGCCTCATCCGCCGTACCGCGGCTGCCGATTGCTGCTCCAGCTCAAGGCGGAAGGCCTCTGACTTAAGGCGCTCTGCCTTCGCATCCATCCGATCCTTTAACGCGCCGACTCTCTGTTGGGCCTCAACCATCTGGTCCTTCAGCCTTGTGATTTCCAAATTCCGGGCGGCTTGATTCTCAGACGTGACTTCGGTTGCCATCAAGGCAGTGAGCTCATTCATCAGATCTAGAAGAACCTAGGTCAGTGGCTGGTCAGCCCCTGTGTCGGCCGCTCCGGCGGCTGTACTGCTCGTACCTGGTGCTGACCCCGCCATGAACACGGCCACATGAGTCGGTAGCCCATGAACGTCCGGCTCCGAATGCTCCGACTCGGGGTAAAGCTCTTTGTAGCCCCCGAGCCTGCCATCATGAAGCTGGTAGATTGATTCCGCCTCACCGCTCGAAGATCCATCCTCCAAACAAATGAGAGTCTCCTGCGACTCAGAGGCCTCAAGATCCGTACCTTGAGTAAAGCCAATGAAGACACGCTTCCTGCCCGGATCAGTACGGGCGGGTCGCGCGTGTTCGGCAGGTTGCGCGCGCCGAGCCGGCTCGACGATGTCAGTGCAGACGTCCAGCCTGGGTGTAGATCCGCCGATCTTGCCAATGAAAACGTGGATTCTGCCAAAGGGGACCCAAAAACCGTACTCCATCGAGTCGGCCTCGGGGCCCCAGGCATCATCATCGATGTAGAGCCAGCCACAACGACTCTTGTTCATCCTTCCGACCACGTATCCCTCGAACCCTGGTAAAGAGCCCTTTGATAACTCAACACCACCGAGCACAGGCCCCATGGTGGGCGCTAACTGTCGTGGTTTTATCACGGCAGGTGTCCAAGGACTTAGATTCGAGGCCATCGCTAAGGTGATGGACTCAAAGGGGTTGGTTGGGACGAATGACACGCGTTTACCCAGGTTGGGCCCCTCAAGTAGAGGTAATAGCCTACGTCCTGCTTGTGTTGTATTGATTGGAGTATCGTTTACAAGGTAGCGGAATCACTTGACCTAGCTCTCAATTAGTTGGTTTCTGTCTAAGTCGCCCCGAGTCTTGCCCTTATATAGGAGGTCAAGACCACGGGTTACACAAGTCATATGCCGACTCTCACAACGTGTCCGAGTCTATCTCTATGATATCTTGCCTTCTTGAGCAAGCCATCTCCGGGTGGCTTATCCGCCCGGGTCTTCGTGACTTCTTTGCATGGGCCTCATCTTGGCCCATCTCGGTGAGCCGCCGAACGCCAAGGCTTGAGTCTTCAGGCCCGTCCTTGGTTTGGCCCATGAGCCGAGGTGTGACCCGACCTCGCCTGGGCGGGTCTCACCATGGGGCTATATCCCCAATAAGGAGGGAGGGCGCAACCCCTAGGATTCCCACCCTAGGGCCGGCGGCAGCCCTAGATGGCTCCTGGTGCGGCGGCCAGAGAGGGAGAGGGAGGGGCGGCGCCCTAGGTGGGCCTAGGGCCCATCTGACCCTAGGGTTTGCCCCCTCCCACCTATTGCTGCGCCTTGGGCCCTTGTGGGAGGCGCACCAGCCCACCTAGGGTCTGGTTCCCTCCCACCTTGGCCCACGCAGCCCTCTGGTGCCAGTGGCCCCACACGATGGATCCCCGGAACCCTTTCGGTGGTCCCGGTACGTTACCGGTGATGCCCGAAACACTTCCGGTGACCAAAACCTCACTTCCTATATACGAATTTTACCTCCAGACCATTCCGGAGCTCCTCGTGACGTCCAGGATCTCATCCGGGACTCCAAACAACCTTTGGTAACCATGTACACTATTTCCCTATAACCCTAGCGTCATCAAACCTTAAGTGTGTAGACCCTACGGGTTCGGGAGGCATGTAGACATGACCGAAACACCTCTCCGACCAATAACCAACAACGGGATCTAGATGCCCATGTTGGCTCCCACATGACCCACAATGATCTCATCGGATGAACCACGATGTCGGGGATTCAATCAATCCCGTATACAATTCCCTTTGTCTACCGGTATGATACTTGCCCGAGATTCGATTGTCGGTATCCCTATACCTTGTTCAATCTCATTACCGGCAAGTCTCTTTATTCATTCCATAACACATCATCCCGTGGCTAACTCCTTAATCACAGTGAGGTCATTATGATGATGTCTTACTGAGTGGGACTAGAGATACGTCTCCGTCATACGGAGTGACAAATCCTAGTCTCGATTCGTGCCAACCCAACAGATACTTTCGGGGATACCCGTAGCATACCTTTATAGCCACCCAGTTACGTTGTAATGTTTGGCACACCCAAAGTATTCCTACAATATCTAGGAGTTACACAATCTCATGGTCTAAGGAAACGATACTTGACATTAGAAAAGCTTTAGCAGACGAACTACACGATCTTGTGCTATGCTTAGATTTGGGTCTTGTCCATCACATCATTCTCCTAATGATGTGATCCCATTATCAATGACATCCAATGTCCGTGGTCATGAAACCGTGACCATCTATTGATCAACGAGCTAGCCAACTAGAGGCTCAGTAGGGACATGTTGTGGTCTATGTATTCACACATGCATTATGGTTGCCGGTTAATACAATTATAGCATGAACAATAGACAATTATCATGAACAAGGAAATACAATAATAACCATTTTATTATTGCCTCTAGGGAATATTTCCAACAATACGATGCTGCCTAAATTAGATACTCTCGTTTACTTATGAATGAAGGACCTAGCATGGACAAGAAGGATGACCATTGGAGTGGGACCAAGCATGGAGGAGAAGGTGCGACACGGGAAAGAACAATGGAGTTTCCCGTGGTGATTTTTGCACTTTGAAGACACCATAAGGAGAGCATGAAGGCTTGGACAAAATATACAAGATGCCACTTCATAAATTTCATCCATAGGCTAATATAGGTGATGCGTCATCTTCATTTTGGGTCAGGCCCATGTAATTTCGAAATACCACTTTATAGGTTGTTTCTATAGTCTGTATGTGTGGGGAAATTGAGTTAGGGTTGGTTTTGGACCCCTCCAGGGGTAGTATACACATACCTTAGGGCGCCGTTTAGACTTGGGTTTTATTTAGATTAAAAGTTCGCCGTAGCTGCAACTTCGCGTTCTTCATTTGTGTTCCACGACCAGAACAAGGCATCAGAAAACCCCACTTGCATCAATAAAGCTTCCCTCTTATATTTGCAATATCCAGATTGCAATCTCAGTTTCTTGCTTGTTCTTAGTTTGTGTGTAGGAAAGAGACCTTGGTGGTCAGACTGATCGTGCTTCGGCATGGTCAATAACCTATCAGAATTGGTTTAGCGATTGCTAAGGCACGACGTCCTCACACGTTCGTAGTCGGATTGTCAAAGTCGACTTTACCAAAAATGATAGCCACATCTCATCGAAAGACAGGGACAACTCTGCCTCTATCAAGTGGTACCAGATTTCCAGGTTGCTCGGTGAGAATTTACAATTTTCATAGTTTAGATCACATCTGTTTTTTGATACGTCTCCAATGTATCGATAATTATGAAGTATTCTGTCCATATTCACCTATGTTTAAAATAATTTCATATGGTCTTGATGCACTTTATATGATTTATTTAGAACTAGCCCAGACTGACGTTGGTTTTAGCAGAATTATTGTGGTGGTGTTTTTGTGCAGAAAATAACAGTTCTCGGAATCGCCTGAAACTTTTTATGATTTTTATGGAGGAAATAAGAAATACGAGAGCGAAGAACCACTAGAGGGGAGCCACCTATGGGCCACAAGCCAACAGGGTGCAACCACCCCTAGTCACTGCCTGATGGCTTGTGGGGTCCATGTGGCTCCGTTTAGCGTGATTCCAATGCCAAAAATTCCTATATATATAGAAACACTCAGAAATAAACACAGACTCTCCGTCCGCCACCGCAACTCTTTGTATCAATGAAAAACCCATCTGGAGCCTTTCTAGTACCCTGCGGGAGAGGGGAAATCATCTTCGATGGCCATCTTCATCATTCCGGCAGAGGCCATGACGACGAGGGTGTAGTTCACCCTTGGGGCTGAGGGTATGCACCAGTAGCTATGTGTTCAATCTCTCTCTCTCTCTCTCTCTCTCTCTCGTGTTGTTTAGATGTCACGATCTTGATGTATCATGAGCTTTGTTAATATAGCTGGATCATATGGTGTTCTTCCCTTGCTATCTTTTTGTGATGAGTTGAATCTTTCCCTTTGAGATCTCGTTGTGTCGGATTGAATATTTTGGGTTTGAGAACACTTGATGTATGTCTCGCATGCGGATACCCATAGTCACATTGGGATATTCTATTGATTCACTTGATATATGTTATGCATCAACTTGCGGATTCCGGTGACCATGGGAATCTATGCATAGGGGTTGCTTGCACGTTTTCACACTACATTCTCTAATAGAAATATTGGGATGCTCCTTGCAGTTCTTTTGTTGGATTGAATATGATAGATATGAAATTGTTTGATGCATATCCCATAATTTACCCATGAATACATGAGGTGACATTGGAGTATCTAGGTGACATTAGGGTTGATAGATATGTATCATCGGTGTTATTTTAATACGAGCTCTAGGGATATTTGTGACACTTATAGGAATAGCTCAAAAGATTGATAGGAAAGAATAACTTTGAGGTGGTTTTGCTACCTGCACCAATTTCATCTTATGTTCTCCGCTAGATAGGAACATTGGAGTGATTCTTTGTTACACGTTGAGGGATGATCATATCATTCAACTATGTTAGCATTGTTGAGAGATTGCACTAGTGAAAGTATGAGCCCTAGGCCTTGTTTCCAAGCATTAATATACCATTTTCCTCGTTGGTTGCCACTATCTACCTTGCTGTTTTTGTATTTTCAGATTACAAAAACCTATATCTACTATCCATATTGCACTTGTATCATCATCTCTTTACCGAACTAGAGCACCTATACAATTTTCCATTGTATTTGGTGTGTTGGGGACACAAGAGATTTCATGTATTTGATTGCAGGGTTGTTTGAGAGAGACCATCTTCATCCTACACCTCCCATGGATTCATAAACCTTATGTCATCCACTTGAGGGGAAATTGATACTGGCCTACAAAACTCTACGCTTGGTGGGCCAACATAGTCTACAAGAATAAAGTTGCATAGTTGACATCAAGCTCGTTTCTGGCGCCGTTGCCGGGGAGGTGAGTGCTTGAAGGTATATCTATGGATCTTGCAATTAAATCTTTTAGTTTCTTGTTTTTCACTACTTTGTTTTTACAAAAAGAAAACTAAAAAAATGGAATTTAGATTGCCTCATTTGTTTCATCTTTTTAGTATCTTTCGTGAAAATGATGGTTCGGAAAATTGTGCTCAATTGTTAGAGGAAGAATTTATGAAAATTCTTAATGTGAATTCCTTGAATGATGAGCATGATAGCCGTATTGTTAGTATGAATTCTATGGATGTTCCTGATGCTAATGATATGTAAAGCCACAAGCTTGGGGATGCTATGTTTGAAGAAGATGATATTGTTTGTCCCCCGAGTTTTGATGAGAAAAATTATTATGATGATAGCATGCCTCCTATTTATGATGATTATATTTATGAATGTGGATTTGGAGAGGTCATGACTTTATTTAGTGACGAGTTCACTATTTTGGAAGAAGTTTCAATTGACTATGACAACAAAGTTGCTATCTATGATGATTATTGTGATGAAATGTATGCTATAAAGAATAATGATAACCATGAAACTTGTAATCATGATTTTAATATTCAATGTGGTTATGTCAATCAAGTGTCCCATGATAGTTATTTTGTTGATTTGGCTCCCACTACTATGAATGAGAAGAAATTTGCTTATGTGGAGAGTAATGAAAATTCTATGCTTGTGGATAGTGAAAATAAGGCTTTATGTGATAGTTATATTGTTGAATTCCTTCATGATGCTACTGAAAATTATTGTGAGGGAGTAACATATGCTTGTAGGAATTGCAATAATATCAAGTTTCCTCCCTATGTGTTCAAAGTTTTGAAATTATGCTTGTTTTGCCTTCCTATGCTAATTGATTCTTGCTCCCATAAATTGTTTGCTTGCAAAATCCCTATGCATATGAAGTGGGTTAGAATTAAATGTGATTTTCATGTGATCCATGATGCCCCTTTGCATGTTTCAAATACTATTCCTATGTGAGCATCATTGAAATCATCATGCCTAGCTAAAAGGCATTAAAGAAAAGTTGTCGTGGTTTTGTCATGGCAGATGTCCGGGTGAACGGAATTAGGTTCGGGGCGGTCGCAACTATGTGGCAGCTTGAGAGGGGTTGGTTGGAATCGAGAGACATGAGTTTTACCGAGGTTTGGCCCCTCGAGATGAGGTAAAAGCCTACATCCTGCTTGTCTGGTATTGATCATGAGGAAGATCTCTCGGTTACAAGGGTGCTGTTTTACTACCTCTAATCACAAGAACCTCTAATATGTCTATCTCTAATCATTGTGTCTGTCTAAACTTGTGGACTTGCCTATTGAGATGTCTAAAAACTTGACCCTCTCGGGGTGACCTGCCCCTCCTTATATAAGTTGAAGGGATGGCTTATATGTAGAGTCTAAGTCGGATTGAGACTTAACTTATTATGACTTCCTATTGTTAGCTTCTTCTTCATGGGCTTCTGAGTCCCAGGCTTCTTACACCGGGCAACTTACAACCGAGCAGCTTAGAACCGGGCGGCTTAGAACCGGGCGACTTAGAACCAGGCGGCTTAGAACCAGGAAGCTTAGAACCAGGCAGCTTAGAACCAGGCAGCTTAGAATCGGCGGCTTACAACCAGTGCTTATCTTCAAGACTCGTCTTCAGGGACTCATCTTTAGGGACTCATCTCCAGGACTTAACTTTCAGCCGGGTCATAACTATCACTGGGTTAGAACTATCTCCCGGGTCATACCGCGGGGTATATCCCCGACAATAGCCCCCAGGTTAGCTTGAATTTATTCATGGTAACCTCCTGAAATAAGAATAATAAATATGTTAAGTGGTCGGCTTGCTCCTTTGGCCGGCTTATGAAGTGGCTCCTCAGAACTCCGGGTTTTTTTGCATATGAATGAGTCGTCATGAAAAACGTCTTGCTTGTTAGTGTCCTTTGAAAAATATTGGAAATAGAATACCCATATGTCATTGAGTCGGCTTCCAATACTTTGGCTTAATGAAAATATTTGAAAATAAGAAATCCTCATGATGTAGATCCGGACTTCCATTGTTGTGAAGCAGGGCGGCTTATGTAAACTCTAGTAGCTTATGATCTTTTGATAACACCGGGTCATGAATGTTGGTGACACCGGATCTAACAACTGAACTCCATAATTAACATCTTGAAAATTCTCCTCAAAGTTTTTGATATATCCATATTACCTGTAGCCCCCAAGCTCCGAGATTATCCATGATAACTTGGCGCTTTGCAATAATATCTGTGATTGTGTAGCCCCCAAGTACCAGGTTGTCTTGCCTGTAGCAGCCTCGGACTTGTAAATTTCTTATACCCTATGAAGCTTCAGCGGGTGTAGCTCCCAAGGGCCGGCTCATCAGTATGTGATGGGCCGGGTCTTCAATTTGAACCTCATAGTCTGTTACACAGCTGAATACCGTAGCCCCCAAGTGTCGGGCCAGTAAGAATTATTGGGCTGGGACTTAGAAAAATATAGAAAGGACGGCTCATCTCCTTGAGATAATATGGTCTTTCTAACAATGTAATGATTTGAAAACCGGCTTGCATTAGCCCCCAAGTGCCGTGGTGCATGCTTGCAGCGACATGGGACTTGCATACTTGATATTAATTGTATTTGAATGATGTAGCCCCCAAGTGCCGGGTCGACTGCCTGCGGCAACTCGGGACTGTGTGAGAGTAATATGACTCATCATAATGAACTTCAAAAGTTCTCTTGGAACTGATATTGATCTGATTTGAATGAATCTTTGACCATGGTTGTAATATTACCCGGAATGAATATCTTGGAATAATTTCCTTTGTCTTTGACATGAAATCCCTACTCACGGTTGCGGTGCAACCTGGCAAATATATATTTGATAAATCCATGGGTGTTGTAGATTACTACAGAGCACAATTGAAGAAATCCGAGAACCAGTCAATTAGATGGCACGGCATTATATCTGATAGGGCGTCTCTTCAAGAATAATCAACTTTCCAATCTAACGATGGCTCATCTTAATAGATAAGACCTGCCAAAAAAGATAGAATATGTTCTGTATTGCTGTAAGGGCGGCTTGAAAAAGCACAACCCGGAGATGTTAAATCTTTCATAACCTTGCTCCTTCTTTCATAACCTTGCTCTAACCCGGCTTGATAAGCCAGCATGACATGTGAATATGATGCAATATATGATGCTATATATGATGCAATATGTATGATGCAATATGTGATGTAATGCATGATGATCTTGCTTTTTTGAAAACTTATATGTCGGGTTCTTTGGGTGGACTCGCTACTTAAAACTACTTATCAATACAGGGTCTCTATCGAGATTGCCCATCAATTTCTTAGAGCGGCTCAGGGTCTCTAAGCGAGATTAACTGACAGGAAGTGTAACATCCCAAAAAGAGACACGACAGGGCATGAGTATCCTGGTAGCCCATAAACTGCCTCTCATGTGACATAAATCCGTCATTTTAACCTTAAACAGTGCATGGTCTTTAAAAGATTAACTGTTTAAGAGTACGAACGGGCAACATAGCGGAGAGTCGGCAGTATATGAGAGAGTTTATCCTCGATTTCCGTAAGCCATCCCTCACGTGACAAGAACCGTTGGTTTAACCTTAACCAGTACAGGGTCTCTATCGAGATTGGCCGTCAATTTCTTTGAACCGGCTTAGGGTCTCTAAGAGAGATTAACTGGTAAGAGTTCGGCGGGTCACATAGCGGAGCAGCATCAGCTTACAGGCAGGTTTAACCCAAGCTTGCGTGGCTTAAGAGCCAATCAAGAGGGTGTGTAAGCTAAACCCGGTGGGTTGGAAGCCCCCAAATGACCTTGTTGACGGAGTCATCTGTTTGGCTTAAGAGCCAATCAATAGGGTCTGATAAGCTAAACCCGGTGGGTTGGAAGCCCCCTAGATGACCTGTTGACGGAGTCAACTTTTTGGCTTAAGAGCCGATCAATAGGGTCTGATAAGCTAAACCCAGTGGGTTGGAAGCCCCCTAGATGACCTGTTGACGGAGTCAATTTTTTGGCTTAAGAGCCGATCAATAGGGTCTAATAAGATAAACCTAGTGGGTTGGAAGCCCCCTAGATGACCATGTTGATGGAGTCAGCTTTTTGCACAATCTTGTAAGCCGCCATCTTGTAAGCCGCCAACTTTTTTGAAGAAATGATGGAAACTCCAAGTGACTTTATGATGATCCGATAAATCCGGGCACCCATGGTCGCATCATGGCGGCTCGTCCTCTTGGGCGAGTTTAACTCTTTCGCTGATAAAGTAGTGCACCCATGTTTGAACGGTCGCACATGGCGTCTCGTCCTCTTGGGCGGCTTTTAATTCTTCTGCCAATTAATGTAGTAGCCCCTAGGGTCTGGTTTAACTTTTCTTGCAATGACTCGGGGTTCTTGTTGAGAAAGTGATCAAATGCGTCGAGCTATGTCTGTAGCCCCCGAGTGTTAAGTGGACTCAAAGAGGCGGCTTGAGAGTCTCCACCGAAGGTTGATTTTTACCGTCGCGGGTTATAGATGACCCTGTATGAGTTGTTTCAATAATCCGGTCGACGGTTCATCCCGGCTGGTTGTTCAAGTGAACCAAACTGTAGTGGCGGCGACTTGTGCGTCTATCCGTTGGGCCGCTCATATTAATGAGCACCGCACTATTGATGTAGATCAGATTATGGGCGGCGTCTTGCGCACGTCCGTTTGGCGGCGGCTCACGCACATCCATTGGGTGGCTCATATGGGTGAGCAGGCGAGGCACCAACGTGTCAATGTAGACTGGACCGTAGGGTGGCGATTCACGAGTGTCCATTGGGCGGCTCGTACTGGTGTATGCGGCTCCTGGCGTGTTGATGTAGTCACCTGCGGCGCTTGAAGACAACACAGTTGCGAGAGACGGTCGCGGCGTTGTAAACCGGTGCATTGATGTAGACCCGACCATATGAACGATGGGTTGTACGCGTCCGTCCGGTAGATCGTCATGATGGACACGGCACCAGCGTGTTGAGTTGAATGCGAGAGCTGTCTGGCGACATGGCACACACGCAAGAGTCGGTCACAGCATTGTAAGCCGTCTTGGTCGCGGGGACGTGAGAGTTGGTCACGGCGTTGTAAGCCGGTGCAGTGCAACACAGACGAACACCAGTACACAACGATGCTGGCGTGCGCTCCACCTCCGCCGTATAATGTCACATGAATATTTGTCCTACATAAAAATATTGCAAGTCAAAGTAATTGTTTTTGGATAAAACATATGCTAACAAATAGATAGGATAAATATCACCTGGTATTTTCGTCAGATGAATGTGGACGGAGCAAAACGAGTTTAAATATTGATCCACTTGCATGATGGGATCCATCCACCTCCACGTATGGGAGATATTTCCCATTTGAGCAAATAGCGATAGTAATTTTGATCTTCTTGACGTTGTACATGGATTTTTAGTCTTCTCGACGTTGTACGTACAACATGAAGAATGCATGCACACATATTCAATATGTCGGGAGCAGTTACAACAACAACTCGATTGATTTTCTTAAGACTTCAACAACACACATCCGCCGCGTATGATACACAAGGAAAGAAGCCTGAAGAGCAGACGGTGAGGGTGCGCACGAGAAACGGGGCCGACAGAGCCATGCGGGAAGGGAGTAGTGGAGCTCGCCGAAGAGCGTGTGGAGGAAAAGCAGGCGAACCAGCCGTGGGTGGTGCTGGCACGGCGTGATAGCCGGTCGCGATGCAGGTGGGCGAGGTGGAGGCCGGCCGGCTCGAGGCGGAGGTGATGCGCCGACAGCTCAGAGTGGTACGTGGTGGTAGATGGCAGTAGGCGCGTCAGCTCGGAGCGAGGACATGGTGGCAGAAAGCGCACGTGGCAGAGCGAGGCAGACTCAAATCGAGGAGCGGGTAGGGCTAGTCGAACTCGGACGCAAGGCAAGGCCGGCCGGGGTGATACCAAGACGGCATGAGACACGGTGGTGGCAGCCGTCGCAGCGGGTCGAGGCGGAGCGGAGCCGTCACGACACAACAAGAGAAACGGCGGCTGAGGCGGCCAGGGCACAACGCGCCGACCGCGACGGCTGAGGCGAAGTGAGGCGAGGTCTGGTGCAGAGCAAGGCGGTTCTCGACCACGGTGGCTCAAAGGCGAAGAGGCGCGTCGCCGACTCCGGGTCAGCCCGGCACTGTGGTACTTGAAGAGGCATCCGGCGAGGCGAGACGGCAGCTTGACGAGGAACCCCGGCAGCGGATTCAGGCGGCTGTGGAATTGACGGGCGAGCCGGCCAGCTTAGCGCAGGTATGGTGGCGACTTAAGCGGGCAGCATCTCTCCTGCTGCAGTTGAGGCGAACGACGGAAGCTTGGTGCTACTACGGTTGCTCGGGTTTGCGGTTGGAGGCGACACTATACCCGAAGGTAGGAAGCCTTCTTCGAGAGCTAATGTTGACTTGTCAACATTTTTTGGCTTGAAAGCCGGTTGTTAGGGTTAGATAAGCTACATCCGGAGGTGGGAAGCCCCCTTCGACAACCAAGTTGACTTGTCAACTTTGTGCACCATCTTGTAAGTCGCCATCTTGTAAGCCACCATTCTGTATGAAGAAACGACAGAAACCTCCAAGTGACTTTATGATGATCCAATAAATCCGGGCACCCATGTTTGAATGGTGCATCACGGCGGTTCGTTTTCTTGGGCAACTTTTTTAATCTTCCGCCAATAATGTAATAGTCCTAGGATTGGGTTTTCTCTTGCAAAGACCTGGGGTTCTCGTTGAAAACGACCAAATGAGTCTCGCCATGTCTGTAGCCCCCGAGTCTTAAGTTGACTTGAAAAGGCGGCTTGAGAGTCTGCACTGAAAGTTGAGGTTGGCCATGGCGGGTTATGGATGATTCCGTATATTTGTTTCAATAATCCGGTCGATGGTTCGTTCTGCTTGATTGTTGAAGTTAACCACATTGCAATGGCGGCGATTTGTGCACCTGTACGTTGGGCGGCTCATATCGACGAACATTACACCGATATGTTGATGTAGGCATAGAAAACATTCGCGACATTGTAAGCCGGTGCTGTTGTGAAAGAGGTCACGGCGTTGTAAGCCGGCGCGGATGGCAAGAGATGGCTGCGGTGTTGTAAGCCGGCACAAACGATGAATCGCCCGTGACGTTGGAAACCAGTATGGACAGCGAGTCGTCGTGGCGTTGTCAAGCCAACGCGGTTGGTGAGTCGCCCGTGGTATTTATAAACCAGCGCGGAATGTGCGGGTCATTTATGACATGTTGATGTAGACACAGAAGTCAGTCACGACATTGTAAGCCGGTGCGATCGCGAGAGACGGCCGAGGCGTTTGTAAGCGGTGCGGTCAATAAGTTGACCGCACAGCATGGCGCGAGCGAACACCGGTGCCGAATGAAGTTCATCGCACGTTCCATCTCCACAGTATAATGCCACCCTTGTAATAAACAATTGTCCTACACAAAAACTATTGCAAGAGATGAAATAATTGTTTTTCCGAAAAAATATGTGTTAAAATAGACTGAGTAGATAAATATCACCTAATAATTTTATATTATGCAGTGAATCATTGCTCCAGGAGTAGACCGCAGATAACTATTAATCCAACGAGTGGAGCCGGCAGGCCAGCGCGCCGAGGAGGCGCAGCTAGAAGCGGGCATGCGGGCCGGCTCAAGGATGTGGCAACGGAGCGAGGCGAGGTGGCGCGCGTCGGCGACAGGCACGATGGCTCGCGAGGACAGCAACGCAAGGCGGTTGGTAAGAACAACGGTGGCTCCATCTGGGAATTAGGTTCTTACTCTCACATGCCATCCAAATTGGCTGCCGCTGTCGCTGATCCATAATACTTTGTCTGAATAAATCCTATGGAGGTTAGTTCGTCGCTACCGCATTTTGCTTTTGCTGGCGAGAGAAAAGGAACACCTAGTAGTATAATGATATAGACCGGGTTCAGGGACGACGTCACTTCCTTTTCCATGCCCAAGTGTGGACAATTTTTTTTGTAAGGCAGTGAATTTACGCATGCATCCTCGAGACTGTCCGACGGGTTGACCGCAAACGGCGTGTATGTTCGCCAAGCTACTTGATGCATTCAGATGCTTGTGTGGCCTTTGATATGTTTCCACACGTAGATAAATGTGTGGGCAAATAATAATCTGTAGTCAAAGCACCAAAGGAAAAAAGTAATGCTCCCGTCCTTATCTCCTTCTTTGGTGTTGAGCCTTGAGGAAAACTGAACTATTCTTGAAGCTGGTTGCTTCTGCGTTTTGTACAGCATATAGGGAAGAGTGGAAGACGGCAGTGCCAGGAGGACCAGCAGCCCATGTGAGCGACAGAAGCACTACAGGCTGCCGCCGATGAAGCTTTTTCCTTGCATTGGGGTTTGATGTGATGACTGACAGGGTAGGAACAGCAATACTTCAGTTCGCATCGGCGTTGCTGCCCAAATACTATACGGACCGGACGGCCGCCATAATTCTTCTTGACTTCGACTAGAAAAGACGAGGTTGAAAGCGCCCCAGCCACATGTGGCCAGCAGCAGCCCCGATGCTCGTGTCCCTTCACTTATGTAGCTGGAGGTACGTGTCTATGCAGGTCGATTGGGATGCTGCCGCATCCAATTTTTATACCGGATCAATAAGGCTGCTTTATGCGCGGACACCGCTGCAAAACTTCTTCGAGAGTTGGACTCGTAAGTTGCCAAATTGGACGGATTTTCATCGCAGGATCGGACATTTGCTATGGTGGAAACCCCTGTCGATCTCGGTGATCTGCGGCACACATCAGCGATCTATCCAATACTGAGTTGCTCAATTGTTGTTGTCTCAGGACTCGCCAGGGAAAACTGAACAGGTCAACTTGTATCACCGTAAGTATCAATCGGCTCGAATTTTCGTGTATCAGAAAACAGTTGATCTCGACGACTCCTTTTCTTTGTACGAAAGCACAACGTAAATCGATTCCGGACGTATCGCCGGCTTTTTCTAAAGTTGTCCCTTGATGGGTTATCCTGCGCGATGGCTTCGCGCCGGCTCATCTTCAGCCGGTCAATCATGAGCTTTTTGATTTCTGTAGAGCTTCCTTCAAAAACACAACACCACCGTGTAGTGGCCCCATGGTGGGCGTCAACTGTCGTGAATTTGTCACGACAGATGTCCGGATGAACGGACTTTGGTTCGGAGCTAAGACGCAACTACGTGGCGGCTTGAAAGGGTTGATCGGAATCGAGAGACACGGAGTTTACCCAGGTTTGGCCCCTCCGATGGAGGTAAAAGCCTACGTCCTGCTTGTCTGGTATTGATGATGAAGAAGATCTCTCGGTTACAAGGGTGTTGTTTGCTACCTATAATCACGAGAGCCTCTAATCTGTCTATCTCTAATCTCTTGTGTTGTCTAAACTTGTTTACTTGTGAATCTGTCTATCTAGGGGTGCTCTACCCCTCCTTATATAAGTGGAGAGGGTAGGTTTACAAATAGAGTCCTATTCCCAGTAGGACTAGGACTAGTCTTTCACGAATCCTACTCCGGGTCTTGTTTCCTTTAAGGGAATCCTTCTCTCTTTGAGCCTTCTCTTGTGAGCCGTCTGGCGTCGGCTTACACGTCGGGTCTTGGGCTTGTTCATCTTGCGACCCGCCTGCCGGGTCATTAATAAAATGTCATGTCTTGACCGGGTCTCCTGTGAGTCGTCAGGCCGGGTCATACCGCGGGGTATATCCCCGACACCTTTGGCGCATGTGTAATGGAGTTATTTGTAGTCAATATTGTCCTTTAGTATGTTGTTAAGTTTCATGCCATAATATGTCCTGTAGCATATAGTTTCACTGCTGTCAATATGCCTTCGTGATAAAATCTGCATTGTCAAAAACTGCTATTTTCACTAAGTCTGAAACTGTTTTCAATTAGCAAGGTTGTGAGCTTCCTACCATGTGATCCATGCATATTTTGAGTATGATATGTGAAGATGAAATGAAGTATGTGTTATATGCTACTGCCACATGCTTAGTTTGTGCATTTTAAGATCTTGTAGATTGTTGTTTTCATGTGTGTAAAATGCCATGTTACTATTTTGGGCAGACTTAAACTAGAACTTGTTTTGGTGATTGTGGTTGAACCGTAGCTCCGTTTTGGTCATGCCATATATGAAACTTGCTTAGAATGTCATGTAGTTTCATATTATCATGTTGCATCCATGTTTTGAAGTGCTTTTGGTTGTCATTTTCATGCATTTTCATTCATGTCATGTTCATCTTGTGCGTATATATCTTTTAGATCGTAGCTCCGTTTGAGACGTTCTATATATGTAAATCGACTAGCATGACGTGTAGATTTACATGACATGTTTTATTCTGTTGTTTAGCAAATATAAAATATGATATTTCAGATCTTAACCAATTTCGAAATTTACATATGGGGTCGTTTCGGAAATGATATAAGTTGTTTCCGACCTCATTTAAGATGCCTAGAGAGATAGTTTACTTATGCTTCACCTCTTGCCATGTTAACAACATTTAATACTGTCATGTACCTAAACGAGAGTGAACTAAATAATCGATTATGGAGTTTCGTCAATATGCAACTCATTGCATATTGAGCTTCACTTAATGTGTAGTGCTTGATTGATGTGATTTGTCATTTCTTGCATAATTATACCGGACATGCATCATATTTGTTTGTGCATCATGTCATGCATATGTTGAGGTGTATCATGTGTTGATTGTTGTTTCCGGATTGTTCCTTCTCGATAGAGTTCTGAAAGCGTTCGGAGTGTGAGGATTCGTTTGACTACGTTGGTTCGTCTTCTTCATGGACTCGATCTTCTTCCGAGCGGGATCTCAGGCAAGATGACACATTTCCCTGGATACCATTACTATCGTTGCCATGCTAGATATCTCGTTTTCTATCGCTATGTCATGCTACCTACCACTTGTTTGTCAAGCCTCCTAACATTGCCATGAAAAGCCTCTAACCCTCCACCTTCCCAGCAAACCGTTGTTTGGCTATGTTACCGCTTGCTCAACCCTTCTTATAGCATTTCTAGCTGTAGGTGCAATTGCTTCCATGTGACAATATGGACACTCTTTTGTTATCACAATATTATTGCTATTTAATTTAATGCACTTATACACTTGGTAAAGGGTGAAAGGCTTGGCCTTTTGCTTGGTGTTTTGTTCCACTCTTGCCGCCCTAGTTACTTGTGAACCGGTGTTATGTTCCATAATTGAGCGCTCCTAACATGCTCGGGGTTGTTATGAGGACCCCCTTGATTTTTGTGTTAGGATAAAACTTGTCTGGCAAGGTCCAACATTGATACTACATTTGCTTAACAACAACTAAAATTTGCATAGGGCATGATCACCTCGTGGATTAATCAACAACCCGGGCCAATGCTCCTCATGAGTGTTGGTCCAACCCCGCTGTGATGCCGGATCCCGGCAGCTACGCCTTGGTCCTCGACCCCACCATCGCCACCGAGAAGCGCATCTACCGCTTTTCACGGGTGCTGGTTGATAGTGGCAGCAACATCAACATCCTGTACCTCGACACGATGCACAAGCTGGGGCTGAAGATAGAAGACCTGTAGGCGAGCCGAACGGTCGTCCACGACATCGTGCCTAGGAAGTCCTACTCCCTTGTCGGCAAGATCACGCTCGATGTCCTCTTTGGCGGACCCGGCCACTTCCGCCGCGAGCCAGTGCTGTTCGAGGTCGTGGACCTCGCAAGTCCCTACCACGCACTGTTGGGCCGGCCGGCCCTTGTCAGCTTCATGGCGGTCCCCCATTACGCCTACCTCAAGCTCAAGATGTCGGGCCTCAAGGGAATCATCACCATCGCGAGTGACTATAAGATGTCGCTCGACTGCGCTCGAGACGACAACCGGTTGGCTGAGGCCCTGGAGATCGCCAAGGAGAAACGACAGCTCGACCGGCTCGTGGACCTTGCTGCCAGCCAGCCGGCCGTGCCGGCTCCTCCCTCGCAATCTGTCGGCGAGGCCTCCTTCCAGCCGTCCAAAGACACCAAGCAAATCCCGCTCGACCCGGCCAACCCGGCTCAGTATGTCACCACCGGCTCCCGCCTCAATAGCAAATAGGAAGGCGAGCTTGTCGACTTCCTCCGTGAGAATTGGGACATCTTCACATGGTCCCCCAAGGACATGCCGGGTGTTCCGAGGAAGTTCGCCGAGCACAAACTCCACGTCCGGCCGGACGTCAAGACGGTCAAGCAACCCTTGCACCGCTTCTCCGAGGAGAAGCGGCGTACTATAGGCGAAGAGATCGCCCGGCTGCTCGCAGCTGGGTTCATCATGGAAGTGTTCCACCCGGACTGGCTGGCCAACCCAGTCCTGGTGCTGAAGAAGAACAACACCTGACACATATGCATCGACTACACTAGCCTGAATAAGGCATGTCCCAAGGACCCATTCGCACTGCCGTGGATCGATCAAGTCATCGACTCCACGACCGGCTATGACTTGCTGTCCTTCCTGGACGCCTACTCCGGCTACCACCAGATCAAGCTGGACCCAGAAGACCGACTGGAGACCTCCTTCATCACGCCCTTTGGGTCCAAGTGCTACATCACCATGTCCTTCGGCCTGAAGAACGCAGGCGCCACCTTCCAATGGTGCATGCAGAAGTGTCTCCTGCCTCGCATAGGCAGGAATGTCCACGTCTACGTCAATGACATCATCGTCAAAACCAAGAAGCACTTCAGCCTCCTCGACGACCTCTGGGAGACCTTCGCGAACTTGCGCGAGTACAAGATCAAGCTCAACCCGGAGAAGTGTGTCTTCGGCGTCCCGACAGGTCAACTCTTGGGTTTCTTCGTGTCCGCTCGCGGTATCGAAGCTAACCCCGAGAAGATCAGCATGGTCGAGCGCATGCCCAAGCCGACCCGGCTCCATGATGTCCAAAAGTTCATCGGCTGCCTCGCCTCGCTCAGCCAGTTCATCAGCCGGTTGGGGGAGAAGGCGTTGTCCCTCTATTTGCTCCTTCGCAAGATGGCTCTAATCGAGTCGGGTCAAACCAAGAAGCCGGGCATTTTCGACTAGGCCAACGAGGCGGACGAGGCTTTCTGTGGCCTCAAGAAGGCTCTCACCCACGCGCCAATCCTGGTCGCGCCGACTAAGAAGGAACCCCTGCTCGTTTACATCATGGCGACCACACGCGTCATCAGCGTCGTCCTGGTGGTTGACCGGTCGGAAAAGGGAAAGTCCCTACCGGTCTAACGACCCGTCTACTACCTCAGCGAGGTCCTCTCCACGTCCAAGCAAAACTACCCCCACTACCAGAAGATGTGCTATGGCATATACTTCGCCGCCAAGAAGTTCAAGCGGTACTTCCAAGAACATGCCATCACCGTGGTGAGCACGACCCCGATCGACAAAATCATGAGAGGCCGGGACTCCACCGGCCAGATCGCCAAATGGGTCATCGCCCTCGCTGATCACGAGATCCGGTACGAAGCCAAGAACCGCTATCAAGTCACAGGCGTTGGCTGACTTCCTCGTCGACTGGGCGGAGATGGAGTTCGTGTCGCCTCCCCTAGACTCCACGCATTTGCGCATGCATTTCGACAGCTCGAAAATGAGGACCGGCCTGGGTGCCGGCATAGTCCTCTCCTCCCCGAAGGATGACCAGCTCAAAAACGCCTTCCGGATCCACTTTGCCGCCTCCAACAACGTGGCCGAGCACGAGGCCGTCGTCCATGGCCTCTGGCTAGCTAGGGAGATCAGCATCAGGTGCATCCTCTGCTTTGGCGACTCTGACCTCGATGTGTAGCAAGTCTCTGGCGAATGGGACGCTAGGGACGCCAACATGGCCAACTACCGCTTCCTCATAGAACAGCTCACCGGATTCTTTGAGGGTTGTGAGTTTCATCACGTCCCACGGGCGGACAACGAGGCGGCGGATGCGCTGGCAAAGATCGGCTCCACCCGGCAGGCCATCCCAGCCGGCGTCTCCCTCGAGCGTCTGCTCAATCCGTCGATCAATCCTTCCTCAAAATCAGAGTCAATCTGTCACATCCCTAGCTAGATGTCATAGGGTAGCATGTGTGCGCCTCATGTTTCAATTTTGCATCAACATGAAATGGGGATTAAAAGAAACCCCAAGCTCACATTGAATCAAAATAATTCAAGTTGGTGAAAATTCAACAAATCCAGAATGCCCTACCAAAATGTTCCCTATGTCTGATAAATATGGACATGATTATAACAGGGGCCATTTTAAATTTTTGAATAACTGAAGCATTTTAAAAATAAATGTTAAAGCTTCTGAAAATATCAAATAAAGCATTATCATTATTTTAGTTTTCAAAATATCCTGAAACTTTTTAGATAAGTTTAAAATATTCAAACCTCAATATATAAAATATTTGGGATATTTTAAAATAGCATATGTGCCTGAAAATAAAATAAAACAAATGTCAGAAATTAGGAAAGAAATAAAATAAAGAAAAGGGGGAAGAAAAGCCCACCTGGGCTTACCTGAAGAAGAGGCCCAGCCCACGGGGGGGGGGGGGGGGGCAGTAACGTCTTCTTCCTCCTGCCTAGAGGAGAAGCAGCTGCGTGCCACCCCCGCGGCCGGCCGTGGCCGCGCGTTGACCACCTCCTCCCTGCCTGCCTGGACGCCACCTCGTCGCGTTGGTGAGAGTATAGGCTTGGCCACCGTTCAAGCCCGTTTCCCCCTCGCCATTCCTCTCTTCCTCCTCTCCTCTGTTCTTCCTCGCTGGACTGAAGACGCCGCCGATTTGCTGTCTTCCGTGCGTCCCCGACCATGCTAAGGCGCCAGAAGACCCTCCGATGAGGCCTCGGTCCGTTTCCCCCTGGTCCCGATGCCGTTCCCCTCCTCTAGCCCCGTTTGTAGCCAGAGCCGAGCGGAGCTCGCCACCGGCCATGGCCACAGCGGCCAAAGCTCGCTCCCGACCACGGGCTCATGCTCGTAGAGCTCCCAGGAGCCCGTAGCCGCCCTTAGATCCGCCTCTCACAGCCCGTAGCACCATAGCCTGTCCTGCCCGAGCCGTCGCCACCGCTCAGCTCGACGTGGCCGTCGTCTCCGGTGGCCCCCGAGCCCCCTCTGCTGCCCTGCTAGACGCGCGCGCGCACGAGCTATCTCCTGCTGCCCTCCACGCGCCAAATGGTCGTGGGAGGCGTGATTCCGACGAGTCGCCGCCGGCCCCGCTCTGGTGGGTGTCGGCGTGGCCAGCATCAGGGGCTAATCCCCCTGATTAATTAGGCCTCCTACCACTGACCAGTGGGCCCCAGGGTAGGTCAAACCCCTGGTCAGCGCGGAGTTTAGGGACGTGTCACTAACGTGCGGGCCCCTCATGTCAGGTTTGACCTGGCCTGGTCAGCCGACCAGCTGACGTCATGGTGACGTCAGGCTGACGCCATTAATCCTTTTCTAGTTTAAAAATAATTCCAGAAATTATTTAAAATTTTAAAAATTCATATAAATTAATCTGTAAATCAGATGAAAATAATTTATATATGAAAATTTAGGGTTTAGGGTTTAGGGTTTAGGGTTCCAACAAAGGAGAGAACTTTTCCGCTACCCAGCAAGGCAAGCAACCCCCCTTGATCATTCCGATAACATCCCATTCTCTCGCTCCTGCTCTTGTTTATTGCATTAGGACAAATGTTCACTTGTTTGTCATACACGGTAGATGAACCTATTCTTATGCATGACCTGTCATTGTCACAGTAAATAGCTAAACCTTGCAACCTAGCATTCCTGGTAGATGCTTGTGCCATGATGTGCTTAGCTTACTTTGCCTGCTATGCTTTCTATGCTTAGAGTTGTGTCAGGTCTGATTCATCTAGGTGATGAACTGGAGTGAAACATTGTTGTTCCGATGTGATAAGCTTATGATGAACCCGATTTGGTAAAGGTAGCGATGAGAGGCTATGTAGGAGTACATAGCGGGTTGTCTCATTGGGACCGTTCTTAGGAACTGAGTTCCGTGTTTGTGATCCAGGACTAGTTACTACCACACATTGGGTTCCGGTAACTCGACCCCTCTCGACTTATCAGTCGCTTAGTCCTTAGTCCAGGAGTTGCAAGTAGTTTCTGGTGTTTATAGCATGATGGAGGCCGTGCGTAGCGCTGACCCTAGGGGTGGGTTACAACGCGGTAGGCAGTGGCAGAGTGTACCAACGGTCACCTGAATGGTGGGCTTGGGAACCCTGCACACATTGTTTGGAGCCGTGGCGGAAACTTCGGCCGGACTTCCGTGCGGGTTCAGTCCCAAATAGTCGATAGCCTAGACTAGAGGTCTTATGTGATTGACGGTCATGGCTGACTCCCTCGCTAGGCTTCTGCTTGAAGGTTGCCGAGGTGCATGGTTTTATGAGCACACAACGATAAGTGGCAAGAGCGTGTGTGAAGAAGTACACCCCTGCAGGGTATGAAACTATTCGAATAGCCGCGTCCTCGGTTATGGACTACCTGGAAAGCTTATGTTGTTCATATATAATCAAATGGATACACATAAAAATATCAAGACAAGTGTGAGTATCGTGGATGGCACTCTCCTAGGAGAGGGAAGTGAATTCATGGTGGTGTATTGTCATGGAGCTAATGGACTCGTGTGCGATATCTAAAATTCAAACAAAGAGTTAAAATTGTGTAGTGTAGGTTAGCCATGAGTCAAAGCTGGCATTGCTGCATAAACTCCACCACCCCCTTATTGATACATGAGCATGAATAGACTAGGTCTGCTTTAAAGACTTGCCGAGTACGTTTGTACTCATGTTTGCTTAATAAATGTTGCAGATGAGACCCAGGACCCATCAGGTGGGTTCTTTCTAGATGTTGACGATGCCGAATAGCTGGTGTCCCGGCTACGACCCTATGCCCTGTGGCGGGCTGTAGATAGTCAGGCCATGTGACTTTTACCCTTTCATCTGTCTGCATTCAGATAGCTTATGCTTCCGTTTGGTTTGTATGAACTGAGTGTTGGGTCATGTGACCCCTATCTATAATAACATATTATGCAAGGCTCGTCTGAGCCTCTTAAATAAAAGTTGTTGTATGGTTATGTTGTGATTCCATGGTTGTATCTATGCATATCGGGCATGTTGTGCATACGTGTGATGTGCAATGGTATGTATGGGATCCGACACCTAGTTGTGTGCCTTTAGTAGTACTCTTTACGGGAAACTACCTCTTTCTGCTTCCACCGAGCCATGGTAGCTTGCTACTGCTCCAGACACATTGATTGACCGACATGTATCCTTCTTTGCTGCTGTGTCTGTCCCTTTGGGGAAATGTCTCGCAGTGTAATGGAGTCCCTGTAGCCTGCTACGACTCATGTATGTGCAGTGATGGCATTTATGTCTCACGGCGTAATGGAGTCCTTGTAGCTTGCTATGACTCGTCTACACACGCTTGAGACCGACACCTACATTGCTGGGTTACGTATGCCTGTTTCCATACTGATGTGCCACTTGGGTTCTATGACTAGTCATGTCGGCTCGGGTTCTCTGTCGTTTGATTGCCAACAACATGTTCACATACATGAGCCAAAAGACGCAAACGTTCCCGGCTAAGGTGAGGCTGTAGCCGTGGAACTTACCGTGCATGAGGCCGCAAAGTGATGTGATATGTTACAGTCTGGATTCATATGACTTAGGATCGAGGTCCCCACAACGTTGGTATCAGATCCTGACTGACTGTAGGACTACCAAGCCAAACCGGTCGAAGTTGAGTCTAGAAACACTATAGAAAAGTAGGGGAATTGATTGTGGAAGGGAGCGTAAGGCTCTTTTTACTCCTCTTCCCAAGTTATTCTATTCTGAGTCATTCTCATCTTTTCTACGGGGATAAGAACTAGGCTTCTCATCTATTGCTTAGGATGACAAGTTACTAACCATCGACTAATAGCTAGCTTGTTTGCAAGAGAATGTCGGTACTCAAGTATTGTTGGTGTGACAATCAGATGGAGAAGAGATTTGAGTTTAGAAAGTCGAGTGGTTATGCTTTTCCAATCTTTTGCAGTTGTCTCAAAATCCTTTTTGAGCAATTACAACCATTATGCTGTCCAATTCCTGCTAGAGTCTCTAATGTCTTTGCCTCATTCTCTGTTTCAGATGCCCCCTCGTCCTTCCCATCGGGTGGTCCGTCTGACCAGGTGCATCGATGTACCGGGTCACACAGCCGTGTTGGTTAGAGTTATGATGGAGGCTGGCTACTGTTGGTACCCAGATTACACAATGGAGGAACAGTATCGAGATTGCAACCAGAGTCAGTATCTGTGTACTGTTAAGATATATCCTTCATATCCTGGAGCTACAGAGCTGCTTCACTAGACTTATGGACTAGGTGTCACCATAGATATGGCAGTTCAGGAGGCTGCCTACACCATGCTGACTATCATGAGGTTTCACCATGGTCTGCTTCAAAACACAGAGTTCTGTTATGTTCCTGCTTCAGAACACACGTGCCCTTCGCATAGAGCTTTATGCTACCCGTGCACATCTTTGGACAACCCTGACGCAGTTGTCAGCTGTCGTGCAGACAGGCTATGGCGATTTGGAGATGCTGACTCCATCGCGAACTCATCTGCCAACACATGTAGACTGGCCTGATGTTGGAGGCATCACCCCTCTTCGAGGACTGCTGTTGCGACCAACAAGGGGACCAAGGCCACATCCGTGTCCTTACGGTTCCCAGGGATCACAGGCTAGAGTGTTTCCGGATCCTTAGGTTCAGCTCCTGGGTCATGGGGGTAACCTGTATGAGGCATTCTACGGCGATGCTTGAGTATGTGGATGTTAGTACTAGTATGGTAGTAGTCGTATCGCCACAGTCCTGCGTGTCTTGTGGGATATGATTGAGGTTGAGTGTTGAGTTCCGGAGGTGTAGATAGATAATGTATAGGAAGCTTGTAATGCCTCCGATGAGTTGTGTCATCTCTCTGTAGTTTGTTTTCAGCGTGGGATTGTACTGAACTATGCCATGGTGTGTATGAATCATGGTGTTCATATGGCAGCTGTTATTACCATGTGGTTTGGGTGTTTACCCTGCATGCCATGTTGTCTAGTACATTCCTTATCTCATGTCTTAGAGTTGATGTCCTCTATGTTTAAGTTGTGGGTTTGTTTTCCCAGGATGGTGGCAACTAGGAATAACCACGTGCCTGCCCCCGAGCAGGGCGAGGGAAGCCAGCCAAGGCAAGAGGATCTGCCACATGCGCCTTCTTTGGCAGAAGTGATGCTTGAAGCTGAAAGGAACAAGAGGGAGACCAACAGGCTGCTGGAACGAATTGAGCAGAACACAGCGCGTGCTCCGCGCAATGAACACAATGATGGTGTGTCCCTCGGTGACTTCGTCAAGCTGTGCCCACCTAAGTATCATCATTCGGTCGACCCACTCGACGCGGATGACTGGCTGACTAGCATGTTCCGCAAGATCCGGGCTGCCAACGTGTCTGAGGCCAACATGGTGACCTTTGCTACCTACTTTCTGGAAGGACCCGCCAATCTGTGGTGGGAAAATTATGAAGCCATGCATCCCGCAGGCCCCGCACCAACTTGGGCAGAATTCAGTGCAGCATTCCGTACCCATCACATCCCGGAAGGGCCGATGGATCGCAAGAGAGAGGAATTTTGTGCTTTCACCCAGGGCAGACTGTCAGTGGATGTCTATAGCCGTGAGTTCGGCAATCTTGCTCACTATGCTCCGGAGGAAGTTTCAACTGATGCAAGGAAACATGCTAGGTTCCGCAAGGGACTTAACCCTGAGCTCCGTCGAGATTTGCGCCTGCATGAGTGCACACCTTCCAGGCTCTCGTCAACAAGGCTATCAATGTCGAGTCTGGACAGACTGACTATGAGGCCATGAGGAAGCACAATCGTGACTTCAGCCCCGCATTTGGCTCAGGCTCCAAAAAATACCGGGTCTGGGTGCCCAACGCAGCTCTGCCACCAAGATACACCGCGAGGCCATCCTTCCAGGCGCCTCACCCAGCTTAGCCCAACTCTCCAGCCATACCATTTGGAGGTCCGCCTGTCAATGTTGCTCCCCGTGCCACCGTGGTCTACTACAAATGTGGGGAACCAGGACACTACTCTTGTGATTGTCCTCAGAACAATGCTAAGACCGGTGGACGTGGGAAGCCGGGAAAAGCGTTCTATGTGAAGCCAGCTCCTGCTCGTGGAAGAGTGAACTATGTTTCTGCTGAGGAAGCCATTGAGGATCCTGATGTTATCCTAGGTATGCTCCTTGTCAATAGTCATCCAGCATCTGTTCTATTTGATACTGGGACATCTCATTCTTTCATCTCAGAAAGTTATGCACAGTTGCATAACATGTCTTTTTGTGATATGCCTACTCCTTTAGTAGTTCAGACTCCTGGTTCAAAGTGGCAAACTTCTAGAGTGAGCCATGATAATGAGATTCTGGTGGATAGGCTAGTCTTGCTAGCATCTTTGATAGCCCTCAAGTCTTCGGACATCAGTATCATTCTAGGCACAGATTGGATGAAAGCCCACTATGCTAAGATTGATACTCATACTAGGAATGTTCAACTTACACATCCATCGGGTGAGATAGTTAATGTCTCCACTCGAGCAGCCAAGCACCAACTCTATACCCTTAATGCTAGCCCTCTTCCAGAACTAAAAGATATTCTGGTAGTCCATGACTTTTCGGATGTCTTTCCAGAAGAACTGCCAGGAATTCCTCCTGTCAGAGATGTTGAGTTTGTGATAGAGCTTATTCCAGGGACTGTCCCAATAGCCAGAAGGCCCTATAAGATGGCACCCTTAGAACTAGCCGAGCTTAAGATCCAACTCGATGAGGCTTTGAAGAAAGGTTTCATCCGTCCTAGTTCTTCTCCCTGGGCTTGTTCCGTCCTCTTCGTCAAGAAGAAGGATGGATCGGAGCGGATGGTTGTGGATTATCGGCCAGTGAATCTGGTCACCATAAAGAACAAGTATCCGCTCCCTAGGATCAGCGATTTGCATGATCAACTCGCCGGATCCTCTGTCTTTTCCAAAATGGATTTGAGGTTGGGATACCATCAAATCAGAATTAGAAACGGGGACATTCCAAAAACGGCTTTTGTTACTCGTTATGGCCAATACGAGTACACCGTCATGTCCTTCGGTTTAACCAATGCCCCAGCTACCTTCTCTCGCTTGATGAATTCGATCTTCATGGAGTATTTGGATAAATTTGTCATGGTTTACCTCGACGACATACTCATTTACTCGAAGAACGAACAGGAATATGCCGAGCATCTAAGGTTGGTATTGATGAAACTTCGAGAGCACCGTCTGTATGCCAAATTCTCCAAGTGTGAATTTTGGTTGCCAGAAGTGACCTATCTAGGCCACGTGATCTCTGGTAAAGGTATTGTTGTCAATCTCGAGAGAGTTCAGGCCGTCCTTGATTGGACTCAACCTGAATCCGTTAAGCAAGTTCGGAGTTTCCTTGGCCTAGCGAGCTATTGTCGCCGCTTTGTCGAGAATTTCTCCAAGGTTGCGAAACCTCTGACTGAACTCCTCAAGAAAGATAAAAAGTTCGAGTGGACTCCACAATGCGAGCACAGTTTTTAGGAGTTGAAAAGACGACTGACCTCTGCTCCCGTTCTGATGCCACCAGACTTCTCTAAGGACTTTGTTATCTATTGCGACGCCTCGTGACAAGGATTAGGTTGCATTCTCATGCAAGATCGTCATGTGATTGCATACGCATCTCGACAGTTGGGTCCACATGAGGATAATTATCCAACACATGATCTTGAGCTTGCAGCTGTGGTCCATGCACTGAAAAGCTAGCGACATTACCTTCTGGGTAATTGTTGCGAAATTTACACTGATCACCAAAGTCTGAAATATATTTTCACCCAGCCGGATTTGAATCTCAGGCAAAGACGGTGGGTTAAGTTGATTACAGATTACGACTTAGGGATAACTTACACCCCGGGGAAAGCCAATGTCATGGCTGATGCACTAAGTCGTAAGTCTTATTGTAACAACCTGATGTTACAACAAGGTCAACCACTTCTCCATGAGGAATTTCGGAAGTTAAACCTCCACCTTGTTCCTCAAGGATTCCTATCCAACCTGGTGGCGAAACCTACTCTTACGGATCAAATTATAGAAGCCCAGAAGCATGATGCCGGGATATCTCGTATCAAGAAAAATATTAAGACGGGTATTGTTAGGTGCTTCTCGGTAGATGATCGAGGTGTTGTTTTCTTTGAGAACCGCTTGGTGATCCCGAATAAGCAACATCTACGACAATTGATCCTTAAGGAGGCTCATGATTCTCCTCTCACAATTCATCCGGGTAGTACCAAGATGTATCAGGACCTATGCCAGAGGTTCTGGTGGACTAGGATGAAGAGAGAAATTACCCAGTTCGTTGCTAACTGCGACGTTTCTCGTCGTGTGAAAGCAGAACATCAAAGGCCTGCTGGCACCCTTCAACCTTTAGCTATTCCCGAATGGAAATGGGATAAGGTTGGTATGGATTTCATTACTGGATTTCCCAGGACCAAGAGAGGGAATAATGCTATCTTTGTGGTCATTGACCGCCTTTCCAAAGTGGCTCATTTTCTTCCTGTTCGGGGGAGTATAACTGCTAGCCAGCTAGCGGAGTTATATGTTTCTCGAATAGTTTCTCTTCATGGTGTTCCTTTGGAGATTAACTCAGACCGCGGAAGTATCTTTACTTCCCGATTTTGGGAAAGTTTTCAAACCGCTATGGGGACTCATTTATCCTTTAGCACTGCTTTCCACCCGCAATCAAGTGGTCAAATTGAGCGAGTCAATCAAATCCTTGAAGACATGCTCCGAGCTTGTGTTATATCCTTCGGTATGAATTGGGAGAAATGTCTTCCATTTGCCGAATTTGCATATAACAATAGTTATCAATCAAGCTTGGGCAAAGCCCCTTTCGAAGTTCTCTATGGACGAAGGTGTCGAACACCTCTTAACTGGTCAGAAACCGGAGAGAGGCAACTCTTTGGCCCGGATATGATCCAGGATGCAGAGGAGCAAGTTCGCATTATTCGTGAAAAGTTGAAAACAGGCCAATCTCGTCAAAAGAGCCAATATGATCACCATCATAAGGCAGTGACCTATGAAGTTGACGAGAAGGCTTACCTTCGGGTTACACCTCTGAAGGGTACCCTTCGATTCGGTATCAAGGGCAAGTTGGCTCCTCGTTACATTGGACCTTTTCGCATTCTTGCTAAATGAGGAGAGGTTGCCTACCAATTGGAACTTCCGCCGCATCTTTCCAAGGTTCATGATGTCTTCCACGTCTCGCAACTCAGGCGTTGCTTCTCGGACCCTGTCCGTGAAGTAGACCACAAAGCGCTTGATCTCCAAGATAACCTTACATATCGAGAATACCCTGTTCGTATTCTTGATCAAGCTGAGCGTACCACTCGGCGACGGAACATCAAGTTTCTCAAGGTTCAGTGGCCACACCATTCTAAAAAGGAGGCCACATGGGAAAGAGAAGATCGTCTTCGACTAGAGTACCCCGCACTCTTCCCGACGACTTCAAAATCTCGGGACGAGATTCTTTTGAGTGGGGGTGAGTTGTCACATCCCTAGCTAGATGTCATAGGATAGCATGTGTGTGCCTCATGTTTCAATTTTGCATCAACATGAAATGGGGATTAAAAGAAACCCCAAGCTTACACTGAATCAAAATAATTCAAGTTGGTGAAAATTCAACAAATCCAAAATGCCCTACCAAAATGTTCCCTATGTCTGGTAAATATGGACATGATTATAACAGGGGCCATTTTAAATATTTGAACAACTGAAGCAATTTAAAAATAAATGTTAAAGCTTCTGAAAATATCAAATAAATCATTATCATTACTTTAGTTTTCAAAATATCCTGAAACTTTTTAGATAAGTTTGAAATATTCAAACCTCAATATATAAAATATTTGGGATATTTTAAAATAGCATATATGCCTGAAAATAAAATAAAACAAATATTAGAAATTAGGAAAGAAATAAAATAAAGAAAAGGGGGGAAGAAAAGCCCACCTGGGCTTACCTGAAGAAGAGGCCCAGCCCACGGGGGCAACAACGTCTTCTTCCTCCTGCCAGGAGGAGAAGCAGTTGTGTGCCACCCCCGCGGCCGGCCGTGGCCGCGCGTTGGCCACCTCCTCCCTGCCTGCCTGTCCGCCTCCTCGTCGTGCTGGCGAGAGGATAGGCTCGGCCGCCGCCCGAGCCTGTTTCCCCCTCGCCATTCCTCTCTTCTTCCTCTCCTCTGTTCTTCCTCGCCGGACTGAAGACACTGCCGATTCGCCGTCTCCCGTGCGTCCCTGACCACACCAAGGCGCCAGAAGACCCTCCGGTGAGGCCCCGGTCTGTTCCCCCTCGTCCCGATGTCGTTCCCCTCCTCTAGCCCCATCTGTAGCCAGAGCCGAGCGGAGCTCGCCGCCGACCATGGCGCAGCCGTGGCCACAGCGGCCAAAGCTCGCTCCCGACCACAGGCTCGTGCTCGTAGAGCTCCCAGGAGCCCTTAGCCGCCCTTAGATCCGCCTCCCGCAGCCCGTAGCGCCGTAGCCGGTCCTACCTGAGTCGTCGCCGCCGCTCAGCTCGACGTGGCCATCGTCTTCGGTGGCCCCAGAGCCCCCTCTGCTGCCCGGCTAGACGCGCATGTGCACGGGCTATCTCCCGCTGCCCTCCGCGCACCAAATAGTCGCCGGAGGCGCGATTCCAGCAAGTCGCCAGCGTGCGGATGGTCGCCGCCGGCCCCGCTCCCGTGGGCGCCGACGTGGCTAGCATTAGGGGCTAATCCCCTTGATTAATTAGGCCTCCTGCCACTGACCAGTGGGCCCTAGGGTGGGTCAAACCCCTGGTCAGCATGGAGTTTAGGGCCGTGTCACTGACGTGCGGGCCCCGCACGTCAGGTTTGACCTGGCCTCGTTAGCCGACCAGCTGACGTCGTCGTGACGTCAGGCTGACGCCATTAATCCATTTCCAGTTTAAAAATAATTCCAGAGATTATTTAAAATTTTAAAAATTCATATAAATTTATCTGTAAATTAGATGAAAATAATTTATATATGAAAATTCATCAAAAAAATCCAATGAATCCAATGGTGCTATTATCATGCATGTTAGAGCAACCTATGTAGAAGAACATTGACATTTGCTAATAGGTTAAAATATGGAAATTGAAATGAACGATTTTGAACCTATAGTCGAACTCACTTCAAATTAACTAGCTCATCCATACATGCTGCCATGCCATGATCATGCATCATATTGTTGCACTTGCGTGTATTGATTGCTACTTATCTACATTGCGGTAGGCCCTATTTCTGAGGATACCCCCGAGTATTCCAACAAAGGAGAGAACTTTTCCGCTACCCAGCAAGGCAAGCAACCCCCCTTGATCATTCCGATAACATTCCACTCTCTCGCTCCTGCTCTTGTTTATATCATTAGGACAAATGTTCACTTGTCTGTCATACACGGTAGATGAACCTATTCTTATGCATGACCTGTCATTGTCACAGTAAATAGCTAAACCTTGCAACCTAGCATACCTGGTAGATGCTTGTGCCATGATGTGCTTAGCTTACTTTGCCTGCTATGCTTGCTATGCTTAGAGTTGTGTCAGGTCTGATTCATCTAGGTGATGAACTGGAGTGAAACATTGTTGTTCCGATGTGATAAGCTTATGATGAACCCGATTTGGTAAAGGTAGCGATGAAAGGCTATGTAGGAGTACATAGCGGGTTGTCTCATTGGGACCATTCTTAGGAACTGAGTTTCGTGTTTGTGATCCAGGACTAGTTACTACCACACATTGGGTTACGGTAACTCGACCCCTCTCGACTTATCAGTCGCTTAGTCCTTAGTCTAGGAGTTGCAAGTAGTTTCTAGTGTTTATAGCATGTTGGAGGCAGTGCGTAGTGCTGACCCTAGGGGTGGGTTATGACGCAGTAGGCAGTGGCACGGTGTACCAAGGGTCACCCGAATGGTGGGCTTGGGAACCCTGCGCACATCATTTGGGGCCGTAGCGGAAACTTCGGCCGGACTTCCGTGAGGGTTCAGTCTCAAATATTCGATAGCCTAGACTAGAGGTCTTATGTGATTGACGGTCGTGGCCGACTCCCTCGCTGGGCTTCCGCTTGAAGGTTGCCAAGGTGCATGGTTTTATGAGCACACAACGATAAGTGGTGAGAGCGTGTGTGAAGAAGTACACCCCTGCAGGGTATGAAACTATTTGAATAGCCGCCTCCTCAGATATGGACTACCTGGAAAGCTTATGCTCTTCATAGATAATCAAATGGATACTCATAAAAATATCAAGACAAGTGTGAGTATCGTGGATGGCACTCTCCTAGGAGAGGGAAGTGAATCCATGGTGGTGTATTATCATGGAGTTAATGGACTCGTGTGCGATATCTAAAATTTAAACAAAGAGTTAAAATTGTGTAGTGTAGGTTAGCCATGAATCAAAGCTGGCATTGCTGCATAAACTCCACCACCCCCCTTATTGATACATGAGCATGAATAGACTAGGTCTGCTTTAAAGACTTGCTGAGTATGTTTGTACTCATGTTTGCTTAATAAATGTTGCAAATGAGACCCAGGACCCATCATGTGGGTTCTTTCTAGATGTCGACGATGCCGAATAGTTGGTGTCCCAGCTACAACCCTATGCCTTGTGGCGGGCTATAGATAGTCAGGCCATGTGCCTTTTACCCTTTCATCTATCTGTACTTAGACAACTTATGCTTCCGCTTGGTTTGTATGAACTTGTTTGTATGACTTTAGTGTTGGGTCATGTGACCCCTATCTATAAGAACATATTATGCAAGGCTCGTGTGAGCCTCTTAAATAAAAGTTGTTGTATGGTTATGTTGTGATGCCATGGTTGTATCTATGCATATCGGGCATGTCGTGCGTACGTGTGACGTGCAACGGTATGTATGGGACCCGACACGTAGTTGTGTGCCTTTCGTAGTACTCTTTACGGGAAACTGCCTCTTTGTGCTTCCACTGAGCCATGGTAGCTTGCTACTGCTCCGGACACATTGATTGACCGGCATGTATCCTTCTTTGCTGCTGTGTCTGTCCCTTCGGGGAAATGTCTTGCAGCTTAATGGAGTCCCTGTAGCCTGCTATGTCTCGTCTACGTGCAATGATGGCATTTATGTCTCATGGCGTAATGGAGTCCTTGTAGCTTGCTATGACTCGTCTACACACACTTGAGGCCGACACCTGCATTGCTGGGTTACGTATGCCTGTTTCCGTACGGATGTGCCACTTGGGTTCTATGACTAGTCATGTCAGCCCGGGTTATCTATCGTTTGATTGCCAGCGACATGTTCACATACGTGAGCCAAAAGACGCAAACGGTCTCAGCTAAGGTGAGGCTGGAGCCGTGGAACTTACCGTGCGTGAGGCCGCAAAGTGATGTGATATGTTACAGTCTGGATTCATATGACTTAGGATCGGGGTCCCGACACAATCTTCGTGCCGATGGGCGCCGCCGTCCCATCAACGGCCCCGACCGCCTCTTCGGTACCTTTGCCACTGGCTCCTAAACCATCGGCCGCCTCGCCGGCACCAACCGAGCCGGTAGCGTTCGAGATGGCCGGCTCCAACAACGCGGCCGTCATGATAATCAATGGTCAGCCGGCCCTGGGGGTGGCGAACTGGTCCGAAGGACTAATCATCCAGTCCCGAGGGCTCCCGAGCCGGTCTCGGGGGCTGGCGAGCCCGTCCCGGGGCTGGTCATCCGACCCCGGGGGCTCCTGAGCCGGTCCCCGTCACGACCCCCTCATGGGCCCAACCCATCCTGGCATTTCTTCTATGGAGCGAGCTGCCTCCGGATGAGGCTTTGGCATGGAAAATCCAACACTGGACCACGGCATACGGCATCATCAACAACGAGCTCATCCACCGCAGCACCACCGACATCGTCCAGCAATGCGTCGAGCCGGAAAAGGGTCTGGAGATCCTCCTCGACATCCACCAAGGTGAGTGCGGGCACCATGCCGCCTCCAGGACCCTGGTGGCCAAGGCTTTCCGCCACAGCTTATTCTGGCTGACTACTCTCAAGGCGGCCAAGAAGTTGGTCGACGAGTGTGAAGGCTGCCAACGCTTCAGCATGCAGAGCCACCTATCGGCAACAACCATCCAAACCATCCCCCTCTCGTGGCCCTTTGTCGTTTGGGGGCTGGACATGGTGGGCCCATTCAAGACCGCTCGAGGCGGCATGATGCACTTGATGGTGGCTGTCGACAAATTCACCAAGTGGACCGAGGCGCAGCCGATCAATAAGCTGGACGACCCCACGGCCGTCTGGTTCATCGACGACATCACGGTGTGCTATGGCGTTCCCCACAGCATCATCACCGACAACGGCATGAACTTCGCCAAGGGCGCACTCGTGCGTTTCTGCTCCAAGCAAGGAATCTGACTCGACCTGGCCTTCGTCGCTCATCCACAGTCAAACGGCCAGGTCGAGAGGGCGAACGGCCTCATTCTATGCGGCATCAAGCCCCGGCTCATGACGCCGCTGGTAAGGTCCCCCCGGTTGCTGGATCGACGAGCTGCCGGCCGTCCTTTGGAGTCTAAGGACCACCCCGAACCGTTCAACCGGCTACACTCCCTTCTTCCTTGTGTACGGGTCCAAGGCGATCATCCCCACCGACATCAAGTTCGATTCGCCTCGGGTCGCCCTTTACACGGAGAAGGATCGAAGGGAGGCAAGAGAAGACGGCATTGACCTACTCGAGGAGGCTCGCGAGCTGACCTTGAGCCGAACGGGAATCTACCAACAGAAGCTCTGACACTACCATAGCAAGCGTATCCGGCCGCTCTCCTTCCGCAGAGACCTGGTCCTCAAGTGGATCCAACGAATAGCCGAACAACACAAGTTGTCCTCCCCATGGGATGGCCCGTTCATCGTCAGCAAGGCATCACACAACAACACGTACTACCTGATAGATGCCCAGAAGCCACCGAAATGCAAGAGAGACGCCTCCAGCGAGTAGATGGAGCGCCCATGGAACGCGGCGCTCCTCTGCCCGTTCTACTGCTGAAAAAACTGATGTATGTATGTATCCATACCCTTTTGGGCTTATGAATGCAATGGGTGACCGAGGCCGGCTCTTGGGGCACGCCCTGTTTCGTTTCCTCCAAAAGATTCCTCGCTCACCGGCTCCCTGACCCGGCTCTCGGGCCCGGGGGCTCTCCGGCTGGTCTTAGGTCATTTCTCCCAGAAATTGACTAAGTAGTGTGAGCCGGCCAAACCTCCCCACCCCTACCAGCCACAGAACCGGCTCCCGGCTATCCAGCTGACGGGGCCTCAGGGTGGCAAGGTTTTGCTCACACGGAGAGTCAAACGAAAGGGGATCCTGGCTAGGCCCAGCCGGACCACCACCTTGCCTCTATGACTCTACTTATCCCAAAGAACCCTCGCGGTTCCTAAGTCCCAAACCGGCTCCCTCGAGGCGGACTCCCCGACCCAGCTATAGACCGTCCCCTGGCTGTCGAGCTGGCGGGGCCGAAACCTAAGGGGAAAAGGAGAAAGACCCAAAAAACCAAGAGGGCGAAAAGGGATAAGGATGAGTCGGCAGGAGCAATAAGGGAAACACACTAGATTTCACAACACAAACATCAAGACAAAAGTGGCCCACGGCCAGCATGGTTCATTACATAAACACCCCTAGTGGGTGGACTTGAGCATAACTTGCAGGAAAGAAAAAAGATAGACAAAAACGCCCTGGGCTAAGGCCACCGGCGTATCGCCAGCCGGCGTGCCCCCAACCGGCGCATCGCTGGGCGGCTCGACTATCGCCTCGGAGGTGGTCACGGCCTTCGAAGAGGCCTCCGTGGTCCCGGCCGTCTTGCCGCTCGAGTCGGTGCTCTCGTCGGCGACGTCCTCGTCTGCTGGGCCTTGAGGGATGTCGAAGGAGTCTTCGGGCAGCGGCTCGCCGTCCTTGCCAAGCGCCAGCAGGAACTCGTCCATGTCGACGTACGACGCGAGCTCGTTGGCCTGGAGGACGAGGGCCGGCTCACGGGCCTCCCGCTCTGCGGCCAGCTCGTCGCGCATGGTGGCTAGCTAGTCCAGATCGACACCTCGATACCACGAGGTGACGAACCAGAGCGTCATCTGCGCACTGGCCCGGGCCGTTGACGCCTTCCAGGCCTTGAGGCGGGCCACGACCTGCTCCAGCCACAAGGCCATGCGATTTGTCGGAGGTCCCCCGTGGCCCGGCCACAGAGCGGCGATGACCTCCTTTCTGGCCGTCTTCAGCCTGTCCACGGTTCGTTCGAGATGGGTCAGCCGGTACTCGACGGCGACCCCAATCTCGTCCACGTCCCACGGGGCCTCCTGCTCAATGGAGCGACCCTGCTCCCGAAGGTACTCCCGATGCTCCTCGACGGAGCGCGCGGCGCGACGCTGAGTCTCTGGGAAGCGCCCTAAGGGAAAGAAGAAGAAAAAGAAAGAAAGGCAAATCAAAACACAAGAACCAGCAAAGGAAAAAGAGACCGGCTGGAGAAGAGAAAGAAAGGCACTTACCCTCAATGGCGTCGTCCACCCCAAGGGCGAAGTTGAGCGCCGCCGTCCGCTCCGTCTCCACAGGCACCTCCGACGCGGCAAGGGAGCCCCGGACCTCCTCGAGCGTCCTCTTGAGGCGGGTCACTTTGTCTTGGAGGACGGCGGTCCTACGGGCGGCATCAGCCGCCTCCTTGACGGCTGTCTCCCGGGCCGCCACCTCCTTTGCCGCCTCAGCCTTGAGTCGGTCCCGGACCACCTCCCAATCCGCCAGCAGCGCGGTCAGCCGGTCATTCTCCTGCGTGGCCGCCTGGACGTCTTGCGCCATCCGGTCCCGCTCGGAGACGAGCCCGGTCTTCTTGTCCTGAAGGGCGGTGAGATCACCTACGAGGCAAAGTTGCAAGCATCAGCCGGCTCCCGGGGGCTGCAGTCCCCTCCCATGAAGTTTAACTGACCTCGCACGTGCGTCAGCTCCTCCTCCAAGCGGTGGAGGCCGTGTTTTCCACGGTCGTGGATGGCGACCGCCTCCTCGAACAGCTTCTGCCACAGGGAGGTTCCCTCATGTCATGAGGAGGCAAAGATCAGGGCATGCTCAAAAGAGATCTGGCTCGGCTGCCCGTCAGCCGATCAGCCGACCCTCATCTCGGGGGGCTACACCTAGTGGGTGCGCTTGCGCGCCCCCACCGAGAATCCCAAGACAATGCAAAACTACCATACTTACCTCGGCACGTTGCAGGGTGGCGTCTGTTGCCTCCACGAATCGGGCTAGCTCCTGTCGGCACCGGTCTAGCACGCTCCCCAAATCCCCGAAGGAGGGGACCGGTTCACCCGCCTAGGGAGCCGGCAGGGCCGGCATGCGCGCTAGTGCTTCCCAATCTTGGAGCATCTCCTGCATTGTTCGCAGGGTCCTCTAGGCTTGGCCGCCGTTGCCACTTGGGCTCGCTGTGGCGCTAGACACCGGGGGCAGGTTGATGACGGCAAGGGTCCGGGAGTCGCCTCCCGCTGGCCCTTCGCCCGACGCCGTCGCCGCCTCCTCCCCCTGGCGTTCCGGCGCGAGGATCGCAAAGGAGGGCACCTCCGCCTCTGTGGCCACCACCTCCGGCACCACCTCCGATGCCGCCTCCGGGGCCTCCGACACGTCAGCCCGAGCCGGCTTGGTCGCCGGTGGGGTCACGACTGGCACCTTGGCCCGGGATGCCTCGGGAGTCGGCTCCACCATCGTCGCCCTCGCTTGGGCCGCCTCCTCCGCGAACGGAGGCACCGGCGGTTCCATGGACACCTCTCGCGGCTCGCTTGACGGAGGCCACGACATCCGGGTCGACTCCGCCGCTGAGTCAGACGCCCGCGGGGGATCCACGGACCCCCTCCGCCTCCGGCCGTTCGAGGTTCCGGACTGCGAGGATCCTCCTCGCATGCCGGACTTAGAGGCTCGCAGCTTCACAAGCCTTCTCTTCTCCTCCTGCTGGGTGGCCGCATGCTCGCGGGCTAGCCGGCTGGCGGCATCCGTCGCATCCCCCGCCGACTCTCCCTAGTGGAGCTCGATGGAGTCCCTGGAAAGCCCAATGACCGATTACTTACCGCCTCGGAACCCGGAAAAAGAACAAACAATCAGAAGGAAGACTTACCCGGTGACAAGGGGCAAGGCCCGCTTGTTGTGCGGCGGCGGCTTCTGCGCCACCACCTTCACCCGCTTGGGGGTTGGCGGCGGGGCGGCCGGCTCCTCCTGGGCCGGCCTCTTCGTTCGGCCGGCTGCTCCGGCCGCTGGGTCTGGAGCCGGACTCTCCTCGCTCCTCTGACCCTGGCGCGCTGAGGGAGGAGGCTCGTTCAGAATCATTATGTCATCGTCATCATCATCGTCCGTCCAGTCCCTGATCAAAGGGGCAAGAAGGAACTCACTCCCTCCGCTAGGCTCCCTGGCCGTGTCGGACCCTCCGGCTCCGTTGGGGGCACCGACTCGCGGGTTCGTCGGCTCGTTGGCCCCTCCCGAGGAGTCCACCTCTTCCTCCGGAGGGCCTCCCGTCTCATAGTCTTCAGAGTTGGAGTTTTCACGCTCTGCCTCGAAGATGTGAGGATGCGGGCCATCCGGCGTGTTCTGTCGTACCAGCAGCTGCGGTCAACACGACTAAGTAAGTTCTCCAACCGGCTACCGGTTGGGAAGCATCAAATCAAGGAAGGACCGCCTCGACAAAAGACTTACCAGGGGGCCGGTTGATGCGGTCGTACGGCTCCATGCCGAAGGACCATGATGCGGGCTTCATCTTGATCGTCGTAAGGGCATTCACCCGCTTTGCCACTTGAGCCGGCGTTAGGTCGACGGTGGATAGCCGACAGGGGTCGCGCCGACCGAACATGTCACAGATCCGGTGCGGCCTCAGCTAGAGGGGCAACACCCGAGGTGAGATGAATTCCACCACCAGATCGGCGGTGACCAGCCCCTCGGAGCTCTTCAGCAGTGCAAGCTGGCCGAGCTCCTCCAGGGCCACACCACACGGGGCCGACCCCAACCAGTTCATTTGGCTGGACTACACATCGACGAACAGAGGCAGCCGGATGTAGTCCGTGTTTGGGTTAGCGTTCATCACATAGAAGAATGTTCGGTGCCACCCCTTGACGGAGTCAATGAGAGAAAGAGGGGGAAGCACGCGACACCGCGGCAGCACACCACTATGCCCCCGCAGGCACTGACTTTCAACGGCTTGAGATAGAAGAGAGCGTTGAAGAAATCAATGAAGGGGAGAACGTCGAGGTACCCCTCGCACAGCGTCACGAAGGCAGAGAGATACAAGATCGCGTGAGGGCCGAGATGATGCGGTTGGAGATCGAAGGTATCAAGAAAAAGGCGGAAGAAGAGACTCACCGGGAGCTCGAAGCCCCGGGAGAAGTGCTAGAGGAACACGACGTGTTGCCCTGGCTGCGGTGCCGGCGCCATCTCGTCGTCTGGTGCACGCGCCACCACCCGCTCTGCCGATGGCAGCTTGCGTGCGCGGTGGAGCTTCGCAATATCGGCCTCTCCGACAATGGAGCCGGCCTAGCTCCCTTCGCGTTTGTCAGCCATCTCGGCGGCGGGGCAGCGCGCGGGCACGAATGCGGGCTCAGGCATGGTGACACACGAGGCGGCGAGGAGGACGAAGAAAAGCAAGAAGATGAACAGCAAGGGAGCAAGCGGGACGCGGGTGTCTCCGCCCGCCACCCTCCCTCCCCTTTTATAGGGGAGGCCATGACCGGGGGACGTGGGATTAACTACGCCCACTTCCCCGGAAACTCCGCGCGCGTGGGTGGCCCCGCACAGTAATAGCCGCTTCAGGGCGTAGAGGATCCCGACCTGCGCCCCGAGGCCTACCGGGCTACGACCGGACCTAGTGGGCTAGGCCTAGGCTAACATCTCGTCTCCCCCGCGTGTGAGCCGACACGGGTCCCGAGGCGACGCACCAGTACCCGAGGCGTCGGATCGAATGGCCGATCTGGCTGCCCTTTCGGCTTTGTGCTGGAGGCGGGTATCGCTGGGGGGAAGCCACCGGCTCCCCTCCGTCTATCGGACGCGGCCCCCGCCGGCTTCGGGGACTACTGATGGGGTTATTACCCCTAGGTATGCCAAAGCAACAGGGTCATTCCCCTCCAAGCTTCGAAGAAAAACTACGTGGCCGGCTAATTGTGGTCGGCTGGAGGGTGTCCGGCTCGAGCTGGCGCCGGCTGGTGCTCCGGACGGCTGGTCCAGGAGCCGCCTCGACCCTCGGCCGGCTGGGCTTGGTCGGCTGCCTCTGGGCCGCCTCCCACATTGACCCTAGGATGGACATGCGACGTCCCGTCCCTTTGCGCATGGGTACGACGACACGACGCGACTGGCACAACGGGCGGCCCTGTGGCTATAGTGGCCACTGACGCACTGTAGCGCATGGCTACAGTCCGGCCGTTCTGGCCGCTGACTTCGGCGAGCGCGACCGGGCGAGGGAACAGTGCCGGCATGCCCTCACCCACTTGATTACTTGCCTCGGCGTGGCTACACTACCGCCGGCCATACCGGAGACCTCGGCCGGCTGGCGCTAGACGACGCCTCCCAGGCGACCCGTGCCGTGGCAGGTGAGCGAGAGCCAATCGCAGAGTCGGCTGGCGGGCCCCAGTGGGGGACAGGACCGCTCAGTCGGTGGACCCCATGGATGATGAGACGGCACAAAGGGTGGGACCCCCTGGCCAGCCAAAGAGACTGCCAGCCAGGTCCCCTCACCCCTGTACTTTAGATATATTGTAGAGCCAGGGGGTTGGCCTATAAAAAACCCTGAGCCTCCCATGCAACGGACAGACGATCACCCTCGCACACCCGCAAAACTCCCAAAACCCCTTTAGCAGCAGAGGAAGACGAGTCGGCTGCTCCTTCTTCCTCCTCTAGACACAACTCCAGGAGCACCCTTGTACACATACCCATCCATCCAACTAAACCAAGCAGGACAAGGGGTGTTACCTCCCTCGGAGGGCCCTGAACCTGGGTACATCGTGTGTCGTCACCGCCTGTGGCCAATCCCGCACCCGGAGCCCGTCGGCGTCCTCTGGCCCCAACCACCTACGATAAGCCACCCTATGGCATCTGTCATGAGAAAACGACAAGAATCCGCCCGACTTCTCCAACCAGTGCATGAACCGAGGAGTTGTCGGCATGGTGGCGCTCACCTCACGGTGGAGCTGGCGCTGAGCGTGTTTGCTCGTCTCTTCACTGGTGAAGACGATGTAATATCCGTCTTGGTTAGGGAACTGGTCAATCAGACGACCGTCATTCGGGCCGGAGCAGGAGCCGGCGCCGGCGCCGGCGTGCGGGCAGGCGACACGGGTGGAGCTGGAAGGCCATCCCCCCGGGCCAATCGCTGTGAGAAGATGCACTACCGGAGCATGTGCGTAGAGGCTTTGGCCCCTGAGTGGTTCTTGCAGGGGAGGTCGAGCATCTGCTTGAAGGTGAGCTTCAGCTGCCAGGCAGCCTTGCTAGTGCGCTGGCGCTGACTCAAAGGCTAGGCAACCGGTCCTACTCCTCAATGGTGTTGAATTGTCAGCTCCCGTAGCGGGGATCCGGCTGGTCGTTCTTGCATTTGTTGTTCTGCGGCTGCCGGTTGTCGGCAGCCAGCCAGGACGTGGCCGGTGTTGTCATTGCCTTGGCGGGCGGGGTCGTCTTGACCCGGATGGCTGAATTATCTGTGGCGTACTTGTCCGCCTTTGTCATGAGATCGACAAGCATGGCCGGCTCGGAGCACAGAAGCTTGTGCCTGAGGGGGGTGCCGTCTCGACAGCCTTCGATGAAGTATTGTACGGCTTTCACCTCGTGCACCCCCTCGCAGGAGTTACGGAGTTCGGTCCACCGGGTGAGGTAGTCGTGGAGGGACTCGTCCGGCCCCTGAACGCACATGGCGAGTTCATGGGGGCAGTCGGGCCGCTTGTAGGTGCCGGTTAAGTTGCGGACGAAGGCCTCCTTGAAGTCTGTCCCGACGTTGATGCTGCCAGCTGCCAGGCTGTTGAGCCAGGTGCGGGCCGACCCGATCAACATGAGGGGAGCGTAGCGAACGACTACGCGCTTGTTTCCCTTGGCGACGCCGACCGCAGTGGTGTAGTCGATCAACCTATCCTCAGGCTTGGCTACCCCGTATACTTAAGGGTGTCTCGGGGGAGACTGAAGCCGGTTGGGAATGGCTCGTTGTGGATCCGAGGGCCGAAACAGGCCGGGCCAATCGAGCCCTCCTCTTCGATGCTGTTGCGGGCGTCGTTCTCGCTGTGGGGGACACGCAGCCCGATCTGGGTCGAGGGCTCGGGGAGGATGACGTGCGGAACCGACCATTCCGGCTCGCACCGCGGGGATGGAGTGTGCCCGGGGTTGCGCCGGCTACTGGCCACCGGCGCTTCGGGGTGGCGGCTGCTACGAGGCGGGTTGTTGGTGCGCCAGCTGTTAATAGCCGGCTGCTCGCTCCCCGACAGCTGAGAGGGCCGGGGGTTGTTTGTTTCGGCCTGACGGCCAGAGACGCGAGGGGAAGAGGAGTGCTGAGCCTGCTGACGGCCCACAGTCCCCGTGCCCTCGCGCTCAAGCCGGGGGCTTCTGGAGGTGGCGCCGCCCGACGCGAGCAGATGCTGCTGCGCGTCAGCGGTGTCAATGAGCTCCTTGATGTGATGCTCGTGGGCAGCATGTTCTTTGCTCTCCAAGGTAGCCAAGTCCTCGTAGGCTACCTTGAGGGCCCACAGGTTGGCTGCGAGGGTGTCGTAGACGAGCATGTTGCCTCCTAGGATTTCGGCGACCACGTGGCCGCGGTCGCGTGCAGCCCCACGCCGGCTGGGCTCGGTGCCAGCCGTGGTGAGACCGTAGGCGGAGGCGTATTCCTGCTGGGCGGCCTCCATGCGGCACCGCATGGCCGGCGAGGGTGATGGCATCCTCGAACAGGCCATAGCAAACCGCCTCAAGGTCGGCCGCGGCGGCGGCAAGGTTCGCCATCGGGGCGATAGGGGTGCTCAAGCCCTGGAGGGCTGCACCGAGCGGGTCGGAGGTGCGGACGCAGGCCGCGGCGGCGTCAGCCCTAGACCGTGCACGTCCGGAGGAGGTGGAGGATATGATGGCCATTGCCCCCACGCGATCATGGGAGCCCCTGGACTGGGTCGCAGCAAGTGTGCCCACAGCCGTGGGCGGATCGGCGCAGACGAGCACCTGCCCGGGGCACTCATCAACGATCGGAGCCTCGACGAGATTGAGCCTGCCGAAGTGCTCGGTGAGCGCGTCGATATCAGCCATGAGGCCGACGGAGTCGCCAGCAGGGCGTATCGGAGCAAGCCTCACGAGCCCGCGGTTTCTCCTGGACGTGCGGCGGCGCCAGGGAATGGCGAGGGGTCCTGCCCAGAGCATGAATTCGGCCGGCGCCGCGTACGGCCCCATTGTGGGCGCCAACTGTCGTCGTTTTCTCACGACAGATGCCATGGGTAGGCTTATCGTAAGTGGGTGGGACCAGAGGATGCCGACGGGCTCCGGGTGCGAGATTGGGCACAAGCAGTGGTGACACACGATGTACCCAGGTTCAGGGCCCTCTGGAGGAGGTAATACCCCTAGTCCTGCTTGGTCTAGTTGGATGGATAGTGATGTTTACAAGAGGTGGTGACACACGATGTACCCAGGTTCAGGGCCCTCTGGAAGAAGGAGCAGCCGGCTCATCTTCCTCCGTTGCTAGAGACGGTATGAGAGGAAAGTTCTATGTGGGTGTATGCGAATGATCGTCCGTCCCCATTGCATGGGTGCTCGAGGGGTTTTATAGGCCAACCCCCTAGCTTTATAATGTATTCTAAGGTACAGGGGTGGAGGGACCCGGCTGGCAACCCCGACTGACTAGGGGTTCCCGCCTTTCAAGCCGCCTCATCGTCCGTAGGGTCCACCGGCTGCGTAGTCCCGTCACCTGTGAGGGGCCCGCTAGCCGAATCTATGAATGTCCCTCTCCCACCTACCGTGGCACAAGTCACTTGGGAGGCGTCGTTTAGTGCTAGCCGGTCGAAGTCTCTGGTACGGCCGGCTGCACTATAGCCACGCCGAGGTAGGTAATCGAGTGGGTGAGGGTGTGCCGATACTGTTTCCCCGCCCGATTGCGCTTGCCGAGGTTAGCGGTCTGGACGGTCAGACTGTAGCCATGCGCTACCGTGCGTCAGCGGCCACTATGGCCACAGGGCCGCTCGTCGTGGCGGTCGTGTTGTATCATCGTACCCGTGCGCAGAGGGACGAGACGTCGCACGTCCTCCCCGGGGTCAATGGAGGAGGCGGCCCGGAAGGCAGCCGACCGAGGGTCAAGCCGGCTGCACGACTAGTCGTCCGTGTTGCCAGCCAGGGGCAGCTCGAGCCGGCCGTCCTCCAGCTGGCCATGAGCAGCCGGCCATGTAGTTTTTCTTCGAAGCGGGAGGGGGAGAACCCCGTTGCTTTGGCCTACCTAGGGGTAATGACCCTGTCAATAGATATGAATTTTTTTGATGCATGTCGCATAATTTACTCATAGATACTTGAGGAGACATTGGAGTATCTAGGCGACATTAGGGTTGATTGATATGTATCATTGGTTTTATTTTAATACAAACTCTAGGGATGTTTGTGACAATTATAGGAATAACTCAAAAGGTTGATTGGAAAGAATAGTTTGAGGTGATTCTACTATCTACACCAATTTCATGTTATGTTCTCCGCTAGATAGGAACTTTGGAGTGATTCTTTGTTGCATGTTGAGGGATGATCATGTGATTCAACTATGTTAGCATTGTTGAGAGATTGCACTAGTGAAAGTATGAACCCTAGGCCTTGTTTACAAACATTAATATACCATTTGTCTCATTGCTTGCCACCTGCTACCTTGCTGTTTTTCTATTTTCAGATTACAAAAATCAATATCTACTATCCATATTGCACTTGTATTACCATCTCTTCGCCAAACTAGTGCACCTATACACTTTGCCCTTGTATTGGGTGTGTTGGGGACACAAGAGATTTCATGTATTTGATTGCATGGTTGTTTGAGAGAGGCCATCTTCATCCTACACCTCCCACGGATTAATAAACCTTAGGTCATCCACTTGATAGAAAATTGCTAATGTCCTACAAAACTCTGCGCTTGGAGGCCCAACAGAGTCTACAAGAATAAACTTGTGTAGTAGACATCATTCTTCCTACATATAGTCCACAAAAGAGCCACACACAAAAATAGGGTTAAATCCTCATATCCGAACCAATCTAAGCCTTTGCAATTTTCTGTTTGGTGTTTGCTTTGTTGAATATGCGATTGCATCATCGTGTCATGTTGCCGGTCTTAGCGTCTAGTCCTTTAGAGTTTCGCGTTTTGTTCATAAGTTGTCATGCCGCCATACCCACCATAATCATCACCACCGCCATACCCACCATCATCATCAACACTGCTGCCATACCCACCATCATCAACACCGCTGCCATACCCACCGTAATTATCACCACTATCATATCCACCATCATCATCAGCACCGCTGCCATACCCACCATCATCAGCACTACTGCCATACCCACCATCAGCATCACTGCTGCCATACCCACCATCATATACCACCACCATATATCTGCCACCAATTTGTATCCATATATACCACCACATAATACACCACCAATCCAACTCCATCTCACATTAGGTTTGATTTCGAGATCCCTTTTTCAGATTCATGTTTCCTTGCCTGAGTAGATTTCGAAAAAAAATCGAGACCCCCAAACAGTTTTTAGGCCAAAATTTCGGTGGGCGAAAATATATATTCCCTATCCCGTTTTAGGATTTCCGGGGCGTTTTGAGACACTCGCCACCATAGTGATTTATTGCCGCACTTTTTGGTCGTCGCAGCTCCAAATCGTTCCAGAATTGTTTTGTCAATTTTTTGGTGAGCCTATCCTGCTTATACGCCTTCGGAAGAGTTTTGAGACACAAACCATTATAGTGATTTTCTAAAGAAAAAAAGTGCGCAAAAACAAGGTGCCAAAAAAAGAGAGATCTTTTTTTCAGAGTGTGCTCTTGCCTTGATTAGGTCTAGCCTTGTGATTTTGTTGGTGCTCTAGGCTCGCGTCTCTAGTACGATCTAGCATAGGAAGAGCACGGTACCGTCATTGAGCATCTTTTGAACTTTGCATCTCTAAACTGATTATTGTTGGCCCTTTTTCTACCATATTATAAGCCTTACTAGCTCCACATACATCTACTTCGTGTGTTTGACAAACACCTGACAATCACTCTATCCAGGCTTTGAGGTTTTTTGATTATAACGGTTGCCGATCACCACCTGCTGCTGGGTAAGAACTCGTAAGAATTTGAGATTTGCTAGATGAATTTGTGACACACCACCACTACCAATGCTTCCTAGTAGTTTGTAGGTTCATATTCTTGTGTGTTCCTATTGCTACTAACCATGCCAGGATCACAAGCCACCGAGATCAATTGGGAGGGCATGACGAACAAGGAGCTCCACGATAAATTTCAGCAAATAATGGGTGAACACATTCATGGCTTGGTGACGAGCCTTGGAGAGGCTATGGAGAAGCTAGATGGTTTGGAGAAGACGGTCGATGCCAAGCTTGATGCTAAATTCAATGAGGTGCTTGCACGTCTACCTCCACCAGTTGTACCTTTCGTACGTCGGCAACAACAATACCAACAATGCCCAAATTTCGCAGGACGACCGTGATGTGTGCCTATCGACAAACGCCAAAATTCTGGTGCAATTGCTACTACTGCAGCTTCGGTGGCTGTTGTTGCTGCTAGTACTGTCGTTGAGCAGAATGAGGATTATGATGGTGATTATGATGATGAGGGGGGGGGGGGGTGCTCCAAATCAGCTCCAGTGGCAACCACCCGCACAAGCACCAGGCCGTACACATGCATACAATTGCAATGGTAGGGCTGCACCACACCCTCAGGTATGGTATCATGACCATCTCCCTAAACTTAAATTGAATATTCCAACATTTGAGGGTAGATATGTTCCTGATATATATCTTACTTGGGAGTTAGAAACAGAACAACATTTTATATGCTTACAATTTCCTGAGGATAGACGTTGTGTTGCTGCCGTTTGTGCTTTAACTAGTTTTGCTTGTGTTTGGTGGTCTGAACATTGTAGAATACATCATGATAATATCCCTACTACTTGGGCTGATTTGAAAACTGCTATGCATAATCGTTGGATTCCACCATATTATCAACGTGAATTGCTTCAAAATTTGTAGCGTTTAAGACAAGGGAAAAATTCTGTAGAGGAATATTATTAGGAATTACAAACTGGCATGATTAGATGTGGTATTGTTGAGGAGCATGAAGCTACACTTGCACATTTTATGGGTGTATTAAATAGACTATTCGAGAATATAAGGAGTATAACACTATCACTCGTTTATTCCATCTTGCTTGCAAAGCTGAACGTGAAGTGCAGAATCGACATGCAATGGCGAGAACTATTTTTTTCTACAGGTCGAGCTTCATCATGGACACCACGTACATCATCCACTTCCACACGTCCTACTACAGCACCAGTTACTTCAGTTGCCAACTCCAACAGAGATACAAGAAAACGGGCACTGCCACCAGCCTCGAGCAAGGGCACACCTTCGGGGCCTATACAAAGCTCTTCTTCATCCATGGCATCTATAGGGCAAACACATGAGGTTATTTGCCGATGTTGCAAGGGTGGAGGTCATTATGCGAGATAATTCCCATCCAAGTGTGTGATGGTTGTTACTAAGGATGGTGTATATGCATCCGCTAGTGATTATGATGAGGAGACTTTGGCCCTTATTGCGAGTGAAGAATAGGGTGCCGAGGATACTGAACAAGCGACACACTATATGGCTGCTGACTACGCTAACAGGTATAAAAGTTTAGTTGCTCAACGTGTTTTGAGTGTGCAAGTAACACAGACTAAGCAAAATCAGAGGCACAACTTGTTCCATACAAAGAGAGTTGTGAAGGAATGTTATGTCTGTGTTATAATTGATGGAGGGAGTTATAACAACTTGGCTAGCATGGAGATGGTGGAGAAGTTGTCTCTCACCACCAGACCACCTCCTCATCCTTATTACATCCAATGGTTCAACAATAGTGGCAAGGTTAAGGTAACACATACTGTTCATGTGCATTTTAGCATTGCTACATATTCTGATTATGTTGATTGTGACGTGGTACCCATGCAAGCATGTTCCATTTCACTTGATAGACCATGGCAATTTGATAAAAAAATATGTACACAATGGTAGGACAAATCATTATACTCTTTTTCATAAGGATCAAAATATAACTTTGCTTCCTATGTCTCCTGAACATATTGTGAAAGATGACATTGCTAGAGCTAGTAAAGCAAAACAAGAGCTAAATAAGAGTGAAAATCAGATTGTAGCAAAGGAATTTGAGCAATACAATAAGCCTAATAAACCATCATCTAGTGTTGTAGCTGAAATAAAATTGAAGAGTGGATGTTCATTTGCTACTAAATATGATATTTATTTGCTACTAAAGGTTATATATGTGAATCCCTTGGTCCTTGTGTTGTTACTATTATTCTAGTTCCCAAAAAGGATGGTACATCACGTATGTGTGTTGATTGTAGAGGCATTAACAATATTTCTATTCATTATCATCATCCTATTCCTAGGCTAGATGATATGCTTGATGAATTAAGTGTCTCTAAAATTATCGCCAAAGTTGATTTGCATAGTGGATACCATCAAATTCGTATGAAATTGGGAGGTGAATGGAAAACAACATTTAAAACTAAGTTTGGATTATATGAGTGGTTAGTCATGCCTTTTGGGTTAACTAATGCACCTAGTACTTTCATGAGATTAATGAAGGGTTTTTTACGTGTTTTCATTGGACGATTTGTGGTAGTCTATTTTGATGATATACTAATTTATAGTAGATCCTTGTAGGAACACTTGGAACATTTACATGTTGTTTTTATTGCTCTACGTGATGCACATTTGTTTGGTAACCTTGGGAAATGCACCTTTTGCACCAATCGAGTATATTTTCTTGGTTATGTTGTTACTCCATAGGGAATTGAAGTTGATAAAGCCAAGATTGAAGCTATTGAGAGTTGGCGAGAGCCCAAAACACACACACAAGTGAGGAGTTTTCTTGGCCTCGGTAGTTTCTATAGGTGTTTTGTGAGAGATTTCAGCACCATTGTTGCACCTCTCAATGATCTTATAAAGAAGGATGTGCCTTTTGCTTGGGGTACCGCACAGGAAGAAGCCTTCACGGTATTGAAAGATAAGTTAACACATGCTCCTTTACTCTAACTTCCTGATTTCAATAAGAATTTCAAGCTTGAATGTGATGTTAGTGGAATTGGATTAGGAGGTGTGATATTACAAGATGGTAAACATGTTGCATACTTTTCTGGAAAAATTGAGTGGGCCTAGTCAGAATTATTCTACTCAGGATAAGGAATTGTATGCTCTTGTTCGGACTTAGGAAACATGGTAACATTATTTACGGCCCAAAGATTTTTTATACATTCTGATCATGAATCTTTGAAACATATTAAAAGTCAAGAAAAACAAACTGTAGACATGCTAAATGGGTTGAATTCATTAAAACTTTCCCTTATGTCATTAAACACAAGAAGGGAAAAGAAAATGTTATTGCTGATGCATTGTCTCGTCGCTATACTATGCTTCACAACTTGACTTTGAAATATTTGGTTTGGAGGCTATCAAATATAAATATGTGCATGATGTTAAATTTAAAGATGTGTTGCAGAATTGTAAAGAAGGGAGAACATGGAACAAGTTCGTCATTAATGATGGATTTGTGTTTCGTGCTAACAAGCTATGCATTCCAGCTAGCTCCATTCGTCTTTTGTTGTTATAGGAGGCGCATGGAGGAGGATTAATGGGACACTTTGGCGTGAAGAAGACGGAGGGCGTACTTTCTACACATTTGTTTTGGCCAAAGATGAGATGGGATGTTGAGCGTTTTGTTGCTCGCTACACTACATGTCAAAGAGCAAGTCACGACTCAATCCTCATGGTTTATATATGCCTTTAACTTTACCTAGTGTTGCTTGGGAGGATATATCCATGGACTTTGTTTTAGGTTTACCTCGAACAAAGAAGGGGAGGGATAGCATATTTGTTGTCATGGATAGATTTCAAAAATGGCACACTTTATACCATGTCATAAAAGTGATGATGCTGCTAGTGATGCTGATTTGTTCTTTCGTGGAATTATTCGCTTGCATGGTGTGCCAAATACTAATGTTTCAGATCGTGATGCTAAATTTCTTAGCCACTTTTGGATATGTTTATGGGCTAAGTTGGGGACTAAACTGCTTCTTAGTACTATGTCACTCTCAAAGTAATAGACAAACTGAAGTAGTCAATAGATCATTGTCTACTATGCTTAGGGTTATTTTGAAGAATAACTTGAAAATGTGGGCTTGCCTCATATTGAATTTGCTTATAATTGTTCGCTGCATTTTATTACTAAGATGTGCCCTTTTGAAGTTGTGTATGGTTTTCTATCTCGTGCGCCTATAGATTTGTTGCCTCTTCCATCTTCGGAGAAGGTTAATTTTGATGATAAACAACATGTTGAATTAATCTTGAAAATGCATTAGGTAACTAATGAAAAGATTGAACATATGAATGCTAAATACAAGCTTGCTAGAGATAAGGGTAGAAAACATGTTACCTTAGCACCTGGAGATCTTGTTTGGTTACATTTGTGTAAGGACATATTTCCTAATTTGTGCAAGTCAAAGCTAATGCCACATGTTGATGGTCGTTTTAAGGTGTTAGAGAAAATAAATGATAATGCATATAAACTTGAGCTGCTTGCAGAGTTTGGGGTTAGTCCCACTTTTAATATTGCAGATTTCAAGCCTTATTTGGGTGAGGAAGATGAGCTTCCATCGAGGTCGAAATCAATTCAAGAAGGGGATGATGATGAGGACATCAATACCATTGTTACACCCACAGCCCCTACCGCTAAACATACTAGACCAATTACTAGAGCTCGCACATGCCAATTGAATTACCAGGTACTTTCCTTTCTTGGAAATCCTTCTAATGCTCATGAACATATGATGCTGCCTAAATTAGATACTTTTGTTTTACTTATGAATGAAGGACCTAGCATGGACAAGAAGTATGGCCATTGGAGCGGGATCAAGCATGGAGGAGAAGGTGCACACGCGGGAATGAACAATGGAGTTTCAAGTGGTGATTTTCACACTTTGAAGACACCATAAGGAGAGCATGAAGGCTTGGACGAAATATAGATGCCACTTCATAAATTTCGTCGATAGGCTACTATAGGTGCTGCGTCACCTTATTTTTGGGCCAGGCCCATGTAATTTCGAAATACCACTTTATAGGTTGTTTTTATAGTCCATATGTGTGGGGAAACGGAGTTAGGGTTGGTTTCGGACCCCTCCTCCAAGGGGTCACGAAATTCCCCTCTATTCCCCCATATATATAGCCCTTAGGGCACCGTTTAGACTTGTTTTTTTAGATTAAAGGTTCACCATAGCTGCAACTTCGCGTTCTTAGTTTGTGTTCCAGGACCAGACCAAAGCGTCACAGAACCCCACTTTCATCAATAAAGCTTCCCTCTTATATTCGTACTATCCAGATTGCAATCTCAGTTTCTTGCTTGTTCTTTGTTTGCATGCAGGAAACATACCTTTGTGGTCAGGTTGATCGTGCTCCGGCGTGGTCAATAACCTCTTGAAGTTGGTTTAGCAATTACTTAGGGACGACGTCTTCGCACGTTCATAGTCAGATCGTCAAAGTCAACTCTACCAAAAAAATAGCCACATCTCGTCGAAAGACAAGGACAACTTTGCCTCTGTAAACAAGAGGACTTGTATGAGACCATTTTGCTTGACAAGAGTCCAACACTCTGTGACATGAGATATGTTGACTGGAGGTTCATCCAGGAGAATGAAGACCACTTCCCTCATGTGCAAGAAAACTTCAAGACCATTGACATTGAAGATTTTGTTGGCATAGAGATGACTGCCTGGAATGAGGACATGATCATGCAATTCTATTCCACTGCTCATTTCTATCCCGATGGGAAGATTGTATGGGTGACTGAAGGCACCAGATACCAGTCGACAGTTGATGAGTGGGCTGCCATCTTAGGAGCCCCAAAGGTGCAAGAAGGATATCTTGATGTGTATTATGACTCCAAGACGAACCACAATTCCATGGAAAATATGTATAACCCCATTCCCAGGGCATATGTGAAGACACATAAACTTGGCTTAGTCTACTACTTGCAAGGAGGACTGCCTACCACCAATATAATTCTGAGGCATACTTTGATGCCCAAGTCAGGTGATGAAAAGATGTTTTGGGGCTATTCCATCAACATGCTACGTCATGTGGATAGCCTCACTAGGTTTAGAGTGATGGATTTAGTTGTTGAAACAATCAACAGGACAACTGCTGACCAGAAGAGATATTGTGGATATGCTCCTTACATCCATATGTTAATCAACTCCAAAGTTGGGAAGAGCATATATCTACTTGATCGACCACACCTGCCCCTCCAACCATATTATGAGGATAATGTCATGGTTATGGACCCATATCTCCCACTTCATCTACTGCACATGCACACATAGAGGTTGAGGCCCCTGCAGAGGTAGCTAGGGCCACTAGTGCTACCGTGTTAAAGACAAAATGTGATCAAATGGACTATCTTATCAACACCACTCAGGGTATGGAGAAGAACACTAACGAGCTTTTTCCAAACCAGAAAAGTCTCGAGAGGATTGTGGAGACTAAGTTTCATGACCTTGATGTCAAGGTGGGTGAGCTGACTACCACGGTCAACCAGTTGAAGCAGGAGGTAGATGTAGTTGTTGGAAATATGCCCTAGAGGCAATATTAAATTAGTTATTATCATATTTCCTTGTTCATGATAATCGTTTATTATCCATGCTATAATTGTATTGATCGGAGACTCAAATGCATGTGTGGATACATAGACAAAACCATGTCCCTAGTATGCCTCTAATGGACTAGCTCGTTGATCAAAGGATGGTTAAAGGTTTCCTAGCCATGGACATAAGATGTCATTTGATAATGGGATCACATCATTAGGAGAATGATGTGATGGGCAAGACCCAAACTACAAACGTAGCATATGATCGTGTCAGTTTATTGCTACTGTTTTCTGCATGTCAAGTATATGTTCCTATGACCATGGGATCATGCAACTCACGGATATTGGAGGAGTGCCTTGTGTGTATCAAATGTCGCAACGTAACTGGGTGACTATAAAGGTGCTCTACCCGATGGTGTCTGTTGAGTTGGCATGGATCGAGACTGGGATTTGTTACTCCGTGTGACGGAAAGGTATCTCGGGGCCCACTCGGTAATGCAACATCACACTAAGCCTTGCAAGCAATGTGACTAATTGTTAGTTGCGGGATCTTGTATTATGGAACGAGTAAAGAGACTTGCCAGTAACGAGGTTGAACTAGGTATGGAGATGCCGACGATCGAACCTCGGGCAAGTAACATACCGAAGAACAAAGGGAACGTTATACGGGATTAACTGAATCCTTGACATAGAGGTTCGACCGATAAAGATCTTCGTAGAATATGTAGGAACCAATGTGGACGTCCAGGTCCCGCCATTGGTTATTGACCGTAGAGGTGTCTCGGTCATGTCTACATAGTTCTCGAACCCGCAGGGTCTGCACACTTAAGGTTTGGTGATGTTTCAGTAGTGTAGAGTTATGTATGGTGGTGACCGAAGGTTGTTCGGAGTCCTGGATGAGATCCCGGACGTCACGAGGAGCTCCGGAATGGTCCGGAGGTAAAGATTCATATATAGGAAGTCCCAGTTTGGTCGCCAGAAAAGTTTAGGGCTCATCGGTAGTGTACCGGGAGTGCCGGTAGTGTACCGGGAGACCTCCGGGAGGGGTATTTCGACCCCAGAGGGTCCATGGGCTGTGGATAGTGATAACCAGCCCTTATTGGGCTGGAGGAACAGCCACAACAAGGACCATGGCGCAGGAGGCAAAATTCGTAAAGGAAAAGGTGGGGAAAAGGCTAAAAAGGAAGAGTCCTACTCCTACTAGGAGTGGAGGAGGAGTAGGACTCCTCCCCCTCTAGCCGGCCGAATCCTAGAGGTCCTTGGCCTTGTGCCAAGGGCTGCCTCTCCCTCCCTCCTTTATATACTTGTGGATTGGGGCTGTTTAGACACAGTTTTACGGCCACGTGCTACCCGTTTCACCAGTGCTCCTCTAGATCGGATTTCTGCAGCGCTTAGGCGAAGCCCTGCCGGAATTGCTACACCACCATCACAGGAGCGCCGTCACGCTGCCGGTGAACTCTCTCCCCTATCCACCTCCTCTTGCTGGATCAAGATGGTGGAGATCGTCATCAAGCTGCACGTGTGCTGAACGCGGAGGTGCCGTCCGTTCGGCGCTAGATCGAAAGGACCGTGATCGAGATCGCGAGACGGTTCGTGATGTGATCGCGGAACAGATCATGATGAGTTTGCGGGAAAGATCGTGATCAAGATCGTGAGACGGATCGTGATGAGATCGCGGGACGGATCGCGATGTGTTCGTGGGACGGATCGTGATTGGATTGCGGGACGGATCGTGATGAGATCGCGGGACGCTCGGCTATTTGGATCGCGAAGAAGTTCGACTACACCAACCGCGTTTCTTAACGCTTCCCGCTTAGCGATCTACAAGGGTATGTAGATCCACTCTCCCTCTCGTAGATGCTCATCACCATGGATAGGTTTGCGTGTGCGTAGGAAATTTTTTGTTTCCCATGCGACGTTCCCCAACAGTGGTATCAGAGCTAGGTTGATGGTTCGATGAGATCTCAAGTAGAACACAAAAGGTTTGTGGGCGTTGATGCTTAGATTGCTTCCTCCCTTGGTCGTATTTTGGTTCAGCGGGATTGTGAGATGAAGCAGCCCGGACCAACATTACTCGTACGCTTACGAGAGACCGGTTCCCTCCACGCAACTTGTTGCCTAGATGGCTTGCGGGTGACAGTTTCTCTCACTTTAGTTGGATCGGATCCGACAAAGGCGGTCCTTCAGAAGGTTGAAAAGCAACTAGTGTATCACCGTTGTGGTTTATGCGTAGGTGAGAATCGTTCTTGCTAGATACCCGTAGCAGCCACGTAAAACATGCAACAACAATTAGAGGACGTCTTACTTGTTTTTGCAGGGTATGTTGTGATGTGATATGGCCAATTACATGATGAGATATATGTGATGTATGAGATGATCATGTGATGTATAGATTATCACGACTTCCATGTCGATGAGTACAGCAACCGGCAGGAGCCATAGGGTTGTCTTTAATTATTGTATGACCTGCGTGTCCAATCATTAAGCGCTATGTAATGCTTTACTTTATCGCTACGGTAGCAATAGTAGTAGACGCATGCAGGGCGTGACAACCCCGATGGCGACACGTTGATGGAGATCAAGATGATGGAGATCATGGTGTCATGCCGGTGACGATGGAGATCATGCCGGTGCTTTCATGATGGAGATCAAAAGCACAAGATCATGGCCATATCATGTCACTTATGATTTGCATGTGATGTTAATCCTTTTATGCACCTTGTTTTGCTTAGGACGACGGTAGCATTATAAGGTGATCCCTCACTTAATTTCAAGATAAATTGTGTTCTCCCCGAGTGTGCACCGTTGCGAAAGTTTGTCGTGTGAGACACCACGTGATGATCGGGTGTGATAGACTCCACGGGTGCAAGCTAGTGTTGCACAAGCAGAACACTCGGGTTAAACTTGACGAGCCTAGCATGTACAGACATGGCCTCGGAACACAAGAGATTGAAAGGTCGAACATGAGTCATATAGTAGATATGATCAACATGATGATGTTCACCATTGCAGCCACCTCAACTCACGTGATGATCGGACTTGAGTTGGTGAATTTGGATCATGTAGTCACTCGAATGATCGGAGGGATGTCAATTTGAGTGGGAGTTCTTAAGTAATATGATTAACTGAACTCATTATCATGAACATAGTCAATAGTGTCTTTACAAATTATGTTGTAGATTACTAGCTCGCGCTGTAGCTCCCTTGTTTTTCCTAGAGAAATATAGTTGAAAGATGATGGTAGCAATATTGCGGACTGGGTCCGTGATCTGAGGATTGTCTTCATTGCTGCACAGAAGGCTTATGTTCTTAATGCACCGCTCGGTGCGCCAACCCCTCTAGCGTCGTCTGTAGATGTTGTGAACATCTGACAGGCACGTTGTGATGACTACTTGATAGTTTAGTGCGTCATGCATTACGGCTTAGAATTGAGGCTCCAGAATGTTTTGAATGTCACGGAACATATGAGATGTTTCTAAGAGCTGAAATTAGGATCTCAAGCTCATGCACGTGTTGCGAGATATGAGATCTCCAACAAGATTCTTTGCCTGCAAGATGAAAGAGAATAGCTCAATCGTTGAGCATGTACTCAGATTGTCTAGGTGCTACAATCGCTTGAATCAAGTGGGAGTTGATCTTCCAGATAAGATAGTGATTGACATAGTTCTCCAAGTCACTGTCACTAAGCTACTAGAACTTGGTGATGAACTATAAATTGCCAGGGATAGAAATAATGATTCCTAAGCTGTTCGCGATGTTTGACACCGCGAAGGTAGAAATCAAGAAGGAGCGTTAAGTGTTGATGGTTAATCAAACCACTAGTTTCGAGAAGGGCAAGAGCTAGGAGGGAAACTTCATGGATAGCAAGTCAGTTGCTGCTCCAGTGAAGCAACCCAAAGTTGAACTCAAACCAGAGACTAAGTGCTTCTGTTATGAGGTGAGCGGTCGCTGAAGCGGAACAACCCTAGATACTTGGTAGATAAGAAGGCTGGCAATATCGACAGAATTATATTTGATATACGAGTTATTGATGTGTACCTTGCTAGTACTCCTAGTTGCACCTGGCTATTGGATACCGGTTCGGTTGCTAAATGTTAGTAACTCGAAATAAAAGCTACGGAATAAACGGAGAACTAGCTAAGGTGAGGTGACGATATGTGTTGGAAATGTTTCCAAGGTTGATCTGATCAACATCGCATGCTCTCTCTACCTTCAGGATTAGTGACGAACCTAAATAAATGTTATTTGGTGTTTTGCGTTGAGCATGAACATGATTAGATCATGTTTATTGCAATACGGTTATTCATTTGAATTAGAGAATAATGGTTATTCTGTTTACATGAATAATACCTTCGATGGTCAAGCACCCAGTGAGAATGGTTTGTTGAAATCTTGATCGTAGTAATACACATGTTCATAACATTGATGTCAAAAGATACAGAGTTAATAATGAAAGTACCACATACTTGTGGCACTGCCGCAAACTGTCATATTGGTATAAAGCGCATGAAGAAACTCCATGCTGCTGGATCTTTGGACTCATTCGATTTCGCATCGGTTGAGACATGTGAACCATGCCTCTTGGGCAAGATGACTAAAGGACCCCGTTGGATGGAGCGGGCAAGTGATTCATTGGAAATGATACATGTTGATGTATGCAATCCAGTGAGTCTTGTAGCGTGCAGTGGATATCGTTATTTTCTTACCTTCACTGATGATTTGAGTAGATATAATGTATATTTACTTAATGAAACGCAAGTCTGAATCATTTGAAAGGTTCAAGCAAATTCAGAGTGAAGTTTAAGATCATCGTGACAAGAAGATAAAAATGACTGCGATATGATCGTGGAGGTGAATATCTGAGTTACGAGTTTGGCATACAACTTAAGACAATGTGAAATTTGTTTCACAACTAACGCCACCTGGAACACCATAGTGTGATGGCGTGTCTGAACATCATAGTCATGCTCTATTGGATATGGTGTGTGCTATGATGTCTCTTATCATTTTACTACTATAATTTTGGGGTTATGCATTAGAGACGACGACATTCACTTTAAATAGGGCACCATCTAAATCCATTGAGATGACACCGTGTGAATTATGGTTTGATAGAAACCTAAGCTGTCATTTCTTAATGTTTGGGGCTGCGACACTTGTGTGGAAAATGTTTTCGCCTAACGAGGTCGAACCCAAGGCGGACAAATGCATCTTCATAGAATACCCTAAGATCAGTTGGGTGAACCTTCTATCTCAGATCCAAGTTCAAAGTGTTTGTTGCTTAAACGGATCCTTTCTCGAGGAAATGTTTCTCTCGAAAGAATTAAGTGGGAGGAAGATAGAACTTGATGAGGTTGTTAAACCTTTGTTCAACCAGAGAGTAGCGCAGCACAGAAAAATGTTTCTGTGAAGCCTACGTTAGTTGAAGAGGAAGTTAATGATGATGATCATGAAGCTTCATGATCAAGTTACTATCAAACTTCGTAGGTCGACAAGGATGTGTACTGCTCCTAAGTGGTACGACAACCCTATCTTCGAAGTCATGTTGTTGGACAACGATGAACCTACGAGCTATGGAGAAGCAATGATGGGCCCGGATTTCGACAAATGGTTGGAGGCCGTGAAATCGGCGATAGGATCCATGTATGAAAACCAAGTATAGACTTTGGTAGACTTGCTCGTTGGACAGCAGGTCGTTGAGTAAAAATGGATTTTGAAAATGAAGACAGACACTAATGGTAGTTGTCACCATTTGTAAAGCTCGACTTGTCGCAAAGTTCTTTGTGACAAGTTCAAGGAGTTGACTACGATAAGACTTTCTCACTCGTAGCGGTGCTAAAGTCTGTTGGAATTGTGTTAGCAGTTGCTGCATTTTTCAATTATGAAATCTGGCAGATGGATGTCAAAACATCGTTTCCTTAACGGTTTACTTGAGGAAAGGTTGTATGTGATACAACCAGAAGGTTTTGTCAGTCCTAAAGATGCTAAAAGGTGAGCAAGCTTCAGTGATCCTTCTATGAACTGGAGCAAGCATCTCGGAGTTGGAATATACACTTTGATGAGGTGATCAAAGTTTTTGTAGTTTATACAAAGTTTACGAGAAACTTGTATTTACAATAAAGTGAGTGGGAGCACTATAGAGTTTCTGATAAGTATATGTGGATGACATATTGTTGATCGGAAATAATGTAGAATTTCTGGAAGGCATAAAAGGTTGTTTGAAAAGTGTTTTTCAAAGGAAAACCTAGATAAAGCTACCTAATTGTTGAGCATCAAGATCTATAGAGATAGATCAAAATGCTTGATGAGACTTTCAATGAGTACATACCTTGACAAGATTTTGAAAGAGTTCAAATTGGATCAGTTAGAGAAAGAGTTCTCACCTGATTTGTAAGGTGTGAAGTTGAGTGAGACTCAAAGCTCGACCACGGCAGAAGAAAGAGAAAGGACGAGCATCGTCCCCTATGCCTTAGCCATAGGCTCTATATAGTATGCCATGTTGTGTACCGCACTTGTGTGTGCCTTGCCATGAGTCCGTCAAGGGGTACAAGAGTGATCCAGGAGTGGATCACTGGACAACGGTCAACATTATCCTTAGTGACTAAAAGGCTAAAGGAGATGTTTCTCGATTATGGAGGTGATAAAGAGTTCGTCGTAAAGAGTTATGTCGATGCAAGCTTTAGCACCTATCCGGATGACTAGTAGTAGCAATCTGGATACGTATAGTGGAGCAGCCATTTGGAAATAGTACCAAGTGGAGTGTGGTAGCAGTGTTTACGGTTTGACATAGAGATTTGCAAAGTACACACAGATCTAAATATCACAGACCCGTGGATTATAAAACCTCTCTCACATGCAAAGCATGATCGAGCCCTAGAACTCGTTGGGTGTTAGATTCATAACAATGCGAATCACATGGTGATGTGAACTAGATTATTGACTCTAGTGCAAGTGGGAGACTGTTGGAAATATGCCCTAGAGGCAATAATAAATTAGTTATTATCATATTTCCTTGTTCATGATAATCGTTTATTATCCATGCTATAATTGTATTGATCGGAGACTTAAATGCATGTGTGGATACATAGACAAAACCATGTCCCTAGTATGCCTCTAATGGACTAGCTCGTTGATCAAAGGATGGTTAGAGGTTTCCTAGCCATGGACATAAGATGTCATTTGATAACGGGATCACATCATTAGGAGAATGATGTGATGGACAAGACCCAAACTACAAACGTAGCATATGATCGTGTCAGTTTATTGCTACTGTTTTCTGCATGTCAAGTATATGTTCCTATGACCACGAGATCATGCAACTCACGGATATCAGAGGAGTGCCTTGTGTGTATCAACCGTCGCAACATAACTGGGTGACTATAAAGGTGCTCTACAGGTATCTCTGATGGTGTCTGTTGAGTTGGCATGGATCGAGACTGGGATTTGTTACTCCGTGTGACGGAAAGGTATCTCGGGGCCCACTCGGTAATGCAACATCACACTAAGCCTTGCAAGCAATGTGAATAATTGTTAGTTGCGGGATCTTGTATTACTGAATGAGTAAAGAGACTTGCCGGTAACGAGGTTGAACTAGGTATGGAGATGTCGACGATCGAACCTCGGGCAAGTAACATACCGAAGAACAAAGGGAACGTTATACGGGATTAACTAAATCCTTGACATAGAGGTTCGACCGATAAAGATCTTCGTAGAATATGTAGGAACCAATGTGGACTTCCAGGTCCCGCCATTGGTTATTCACCGTAGAGGTGTCTCGGTCATGTCTACATAGTTCTCGAACCCGCAGGGTCTGCAAACTTATGGTTTGGTGACGTTTCGCTAGTGTAGAGTTATGTATGGTGGTGACCGAAGGTTCTTTGGAGTCCCGGATGAGATCCCGGACATCATGGGGAGCTCCGGAATGGTCCGGAGGTAAAGATTCATATATAGGAAGTCCCAGTTTGGTCGCCGGAAAAGTTTCGGGCTCATCGGTAGTGTACCGGGAGTGCCGATAGTGTACCGGGAGACCTCCGGGAGGGGTATTTCGACCCCAGAGGGTCCATGGGATGTGGAGAGTGATAACCAGCCCTTATTGGGATGTAGGAACAGCCACAATAAATACCATGGCGTAGGAGGCAAAAGTCCTAAAGGAAAAGGTGGGAAAAAGGCTAAAAAGGAAGAGTCCTACTCCTACTAGGAGTGGAGGAGGAGTAGGACTCCTCCCCCTCTAGCCGGCCGAATCCTAGAGGCCCTTGGCCTTGTGCCAAGGGCTGCCTCTCCCTCCCTCCTTTATATACTGGTGGATTGGGGCTGTTTAGACACAGTTTTACGGCCACGTGCTACCCGTTTCACCGGTGCTCCTCTAGATCGGATTTCTGCAGCGCTTAGGCGAAGCCCTGCCGGAATTGCTACACCACCATCACCGGAGCGCCGTCACGCTGCCGGTGAACTCTCTCCCCTCTCCACCTCCTCTTGCTGGATCAAGACGGCGGAGATCGTCATCAAGCTGCACGTGTGCTGAACGCGGAGGTGTCGTCCGTTCGGTGCTAGATCGGAAGGACCGCGATCGAGATCGCGAGACGGTTCGTGATGTGATCGCGGAACAGATCCTGATGAGTTCGCGGGACAGATCGTGATCAAGATCGTGAGACGGATCGTGATGAGATCGCGGGACGGATCATGATGTGTTCGCGGGACGGATCGTGATTGGATTGCGGGACGGATCGTGATGAGATCGCGGGACGCTCGGCGATTTGGATCGCGAAGAAGTTCGACTACACCAACCGCGTTTCTTCACGCTTCCCGCTTAGCGATCTACAAGGGTACGTAGATCCACTCTCCCTCTCATAGATGCTCATCACCATGGATAGGTTTGCGTGTGCGTAGGAATTTTTAATGTTTCCCATGCGACGTTCCCCAACAGTAGTGCCCCTACCCAGCTCAGATGATGATGACGAGAGCCCCACACTACTAGTCCAAAGTTAGTTCAGGACTCAGGCCCAATCTGCTGTTGTGCGTGCTGAGGATGTGTGACCCTCTATGTCTGCACCAGCTGCTACGTCCATCGTGCCTCCATCATCACCTCTAGAGTCAACTCCACCAGCCCAGAGGACTTCTACTGAAGCTTTTGCCTACGCTCTCTTATCGACTCCTTCCACGACCACCGAAGCATCTTCATCGCCCCATGGAGGAGACCATGCCCACAATGACGATTAGCCCTATACTTTCGAACTTTTTGGTAACTTTTTGCCAAAGGGGGAGAAGTGTCATAGATTATAGGGCTGAGAGAGAGAGAGTTGCATCTTGGTTCCTCTTTTTTTTTAAACATTTGGCTTACCTTTTGTTTGTCTTAAACTTCATGATATTTGATCATACGCTTTGTTTTTAATGCTACTATTTCCTATCTTTGTGATGATCATTCACTCATGTTTGGTGTTATGTGCATTGTAATCCATTCATATCATTTATGTGCATAGCTTAGATGTATGTGACATGAAAGAGTGGCTCGTGATCCTAATCGATTGTGTATTTGCATTCAAATGCAAATTTAAAATAATGCACAAATTTAGGGGGAGCTCTTTCTTATCACATACTTGTCAAAGCAACGATGCTATTCATTGTTTATATCCCTATCGAAGCTTTGATCTATATGTTGTCATCAATTACCAAAAAGTGGAGAGATTGAAAGCACAACTTCTCACTAGGTGGTTTTGGTAATTAATAACAACATATATTTCATTCGACTAATGATTCTACCAAGTATATTTCAGGAAAAGTTCAATGAATAGATTGGCAAAGGATTGTGAGAAGATCCCCTAGATGCAAGGAACATCTATTGGCAACAAGCTTCAAGACTCTACATTTTGCATTTCATGAGAAATCAGATTTGAGTTCATAGGAAAGCTAATAGAATTAAAAGGGGATGAGGTATCTATGATGATCTAGTCGCTCAAGTGCTTAGAGTTAGCCACCAAAAACCCTCATGAATTCTCCCACAAATATATTATGTCCAAAACCCAAAGTCCAAATTTGGTGCCACCAAGTTTCCAAAATCAGCCCTACCGAGTTTTACCCTAGACAGAATCCAGAGCCAACCCTAGCTTCTCGGTGACACCAAGTCCCTTTTTAGTGCAACCGAAAACAGTGACCAACTTGTTGGTGTCCATGACAACCCACAAGTGTAGGGGATCAGTTGTAGCCTTTGTCTATAAGTAAGAGTGTTGAACCCAACGAGGAGCTAAAGGTAGAACAAATATTCCCTCAAGTTCTATTGACCACTGATACAACTCTACGGACGCTTAACGTTCGCTTTACCTAGAACAAGTATGAAACTAGAAGTACTTTGTAGGTGTAACGGGGTAGGTTTGCAAGATAATAAAGAGCACGTAAATAAAAACTAGGGGCTGCTAAGATAGAGAAATAACTAAGTTAGTTTAACGAGTGTGGAAAAGTGGTGGTAGGAGTTGCAGAATTGTCCCTAGGCAATCGATAACTAGACCGGTAATCATTATTGCAATTTTATATGAGGGAGAGGCATAAGCTAACATACTTTCTCTACTTGGATCATATGCACTTATGATTGGAACTCTAGCAAGCATCCCCAACTACTAAAGATCATTAAGGTAAAACCCAACCATAGCATTATAAGGTATCAAGTCCTCTTTACTACCATATGCAACAACCCACCTACTCGGGTTTATGCTTCTGTCACTCAAGCAACCCACCATAGGCGAGTCATGAACACATTGAAACACCCTACAGTGAGGATCCCTCATGCTTGTGCGACACGGAGAGCACCATAGGACATCACCAATAATAAAACATGCAACTCAAACCAATCATGATCATAAATCAACCAATAGGACAACAAAAATCTACTCAGACATCATAGGATGGCAACCCATCATTGGATAATAATATGAAGCATAAAGCACCATGTTCAAGTAGAAGGTACAACGGGTTGCGGGAGAGTGGACCGCTATATATAGATGGGGGAAGGTGATGGAGGTGTTGGTGAAGATGACGGAGTTGTTGGAGTAGATCGCCGTCATGATGATGGACCCGACGGCGTTCCTGTGCCACCAGGAGAGAGAGGGAGAGAGCCCTTGAAAGGATCGAGATGGACCTAGAGGGGGGTGAATAGGTACAATTACAAATTTTAATTGTTACTTAGCAATTTTTAGGCAATAATGCGGAATATGAAAGTAAGCCTAAACAATTGCAAGTAAGATGCTAAGAGTTACACCAAGCAAACAAGTACCATAAGTATATGAGTAAGAAAGCACACTAAGATATAAGTAAAGACTAAGAGACAAATAACCACACATAGTGAGTTAGGGTTTGGAATAACCGCAACTCCGAGAGATGAGGATGCATGCCGATGTTCACTTCCTTGGAGGGAAGCTACGTCGTCGTTTAAAGAGGTGGATGTTACCATGAAGGCACACCAACACCGCGAAGGCTCTCCCTATTCTCTCCTTGAGATATCACCACGAAGGCGATTCCCAACCACCAGTGGTAGACCTTGGGGGTGATCTCCAAACCCTTACAAACTTTCCGGGGGGTAATCACAATGGTTTGATTCCTCACCAAAGAACTCCTACTGCCTAGGAGTCTCCAACCTCCAAGAGTAACAAGATAAAAGGGAAAAGTTCAAGACTTGCTCAAGTCACAAATTCCTTTGGTGAGAAGAAGGGGAAGGAGTGGATCTATCACTTGATCGGACAACTTCTCTCAAAGTCTCTCAAATCCCCTTGGGATATTGGATTTGGTGTATGAGGTTGAGAGAGAGTGAAGTGTGTTCTTGTGTTTGCTCAATGTTAATGGTCAACTTTATCCCGTGGGGGAAGAAGACTATATATAGTACAATGTAAAAAACTGACCGTTGAGACACTTAATGTACTGCAGTTGACGGACGACCGGATGATACCGGACGTCCAGTGGCACAACTTGGACCGGATGTCTGAACAGCCATCGGTCGTCCGATAACTGGGAATTCATTCAGGCGTGGGACCAGCACAAGACACATAGCCATCGGACGTCCAGAACATGCCAGTCATCTGGTGACCGGTCGTTCGGTGGGTACCGGAAATCCGCTAAAAGTGTTTTGTTGAGGATGTACCAGATTTCCGGAGAGAAACAGACGTCCGGTGTCCGATCGTCTGGAGTGGACCGGAAATCCAGTAATTTTGTTCTGTTAAGATGCACCGGACATCCGAAGAGTGTCGGACGCCCGGTAGGCAGTGAGAGGTCGAACGTCCGTAGATTTCTGGACGTCCGGTGACAATAGAGCACACTGACTCAGTTACACAACATATTTTGTGCACTAAGAAGTGGGTACTAGAGATGAAACAGAGATGTTGTGAGAGGATACTTTATGGGTTTTGAGAAAGTCTTTCACGAAATCCGATGATCCCCTCTTAATAGTGCGGGATCCCTATACTCAAGAACAAACCGAAAAAGAGCCAAAGCTATTGTCTTGTATCTCCACTCTTGAGTGATATACATTTCTCTGTAGTCATGATCCACACATGGTCCTTGAGACATAATCCTAAGATATACTTGATAGACAAGATTAGTCCCATATATGCATGTTGTCATCAACATCAAAATAATATTAAGGGCATGATTGCATTTTCAATCTACCCCTTTTTGGTAGTTGATGATAACATACATGCACTTTTCAAAAAAATTGAATATCGAAAGGATTTGTTGCAGAGCTCCCCCTAAATATGTGCATAAATAAAATAAGCATGAGGAGAGCTCCCCATCAATTTGAACCAAACCAACCAAATCTCATACAGTAACCATAACACCATAACACCATAATAAGATTCAATATATAGGAACATTACTCAGCCCATAAAGGTTCGTTACTCATAGCATAGTACATCAAACGACAATAAACATAACATGGTTCGATACAAGCTAATATCACAGTACTACATAAAAGATAAGTGCTTACTCCCCCTTGGCATCAAGTACCCAAAACGGGCGAAGAGGAGCAGCCACAACATCATAAAACATCATCATCATCATCATAATCATGAGCACCACTGCCACCAGCCTCGTCAAAGAAATCAGACCACTCAAGACCCGAGGGAAAGCCAAAGTCAGAAGGAGGAGCCTCAGGAAAACGCTCATCATCACTCACATAAAACACTCCGGAGTCTCTCAAACGAGCCTTCAGAGCATTCTTGGAAGTGACCATGCGAGTGACAACATCATGATTTTGGGTGCAGTTAAAGGAAATTGCCTTCATCATGGCAGAGTGAGCCTTCCCAAGAAAGCTAGCAATGTGCCCAAATGGTGCGGATCCAGAAGGAGCAGTAGGAGGAACGCGAGCAGCTAATTGTCAAGCATTAGCAAAAGAGGAAGAGCCATTGGGACCCAATCATCCGCCATGTGAGCTGGAATGACCCACCGCTCATGCAAGTGCGTGCGAACAATGGGAAACAGGGTCACACTCTCGATGAATGCCTGAAGGAAGGGAGCATGAGGAAAGGCCCGCTTGTGCTAAAGACTAGCGAGACGGATCTCATGCCACAGAAAGTGAGGGACATTAATCTTCCCTTTGGGAGACGCATAGAGGTGATGCATGAGATCGGTGCAGTAGCTATTACAAGACTCCTTGTCACCCATCTTGGGATAAATGGTGCAAATGACACACTGATAGATAATGAAGAAAGGAGAGCGTCAAATGGAGACTTGGTTCAGATCCTTCCGTTTGTGCACATCATCCAATTGAGCTATGGGTATGAGAAGATTGCCACACACTTCAATGCCCTTGGGCCAATGGTTGGGGTCAGCCTTATGAATTTTGAACCCCGTGTCAAGAAAACCAAGGGCGACGACAAATTGGGAATAAGAAGCCGTAAGCATGGTGTCAGAGGTCATCCAAGTGACAGTGTTATTTGGACCAAAGAAGCATGTGGCATAGAACTGATGAATGGTAGCATGGTTAAAATAGCGCTGAAATGCAAAGGGAGCAGCAAGACCAAACGACTCGATGAGTTCAATAGCCCCTGGATATTTCACCGGATGAGCACGAATATGCTCTAAATCAATGTACACATGCAGAGATAGACCATTAGGAATGATAAAAGTGGTAAAAATGTCTGCCTGGATGTTAGTGCGAAAACGGTCATCCGTAGAGTCGCTAGCAACCGAAAATTGGTCACTATCACGACGAAACTTAAGATAGGCATGTTTCTTAACCTCGTTGAACTGTTGGAAGGTGCGGCCAAGAGGTGGAGGAGCTTTAGGAGAGATGCAATGGGCATCACCTTGAGGTTGCACCGGAGGAGGAGGAGGCGTGAAAGAGGGCCTCCAAGTGCCCGGCTTGGGTGAAGTGGTGCGAGTAGCAACATACTCGGCCCGTTCCATATGCTCCAGCTCATCCTCGTAGTCAGATTACTCCGTTGAGGAATCGCTGTCAATGCCGCAAGGCAGGGCAATGCGCTTCTGAGGATGAGCCCGTTCTTGAGAATCATTGGAACCACCACAACGCGACGCACGAGAGAACCCACCGGGATCCTCCTTGTGTGTAGTGTGCTTGATCTTCGGCATCCCTGCCTAGGGGAGGAGGGAGACAAAAATCAACACCCCACCTTCATAGATCGATGGAGAATCGAAAGAATGAGAGGAGGAGAAGAAGGGTGGGCGCTACCTCGAAGGAAGAGAGCAAGGCGGAGGGACACGGCCGGGGCGGCGCCGGAGGCGATATAGTGACCGGGGCAGCCCAGGCGACACGGCAACGACGAGGGGCACGGTCGGTGCGCGACAGTAGCAACGAGAGGTGGAGGTGGTTAGGGAGTGTGGCGGCGGAGGAGGTCGAAAAGGGGATCGGGAGTTAGGTTTAACAGCCCCGAACGCACCCCGTCCTATATGTTTGCACCAATTTTTAAGCATAGTTCATCATTTCGTGCTTCCTCATATTGGACTTTTTGCTCAAGGATTTCATACTTTTCCTTTTCCTCGGTGACGAGGGTTCCGAGTTCCTTAATGGTAGCAGTGTGCTTACTCACCATCTCCATAAGCATACGAAACATAGTGAGCTTCTTTCCTTTAAGGGAGCACATGACCTTATTTAGTTTAGCAAGCATAAGATCATCTATATCATTATCATCATTATCCTCCACATCAAGATCCTCATCCCAGGAAGTAGACGGAGTGAAAAGAGGAGGATTTGAGAATGGGGTTACCTTGACCTTGTCAGGAGAGTTTTGGTCCTCTCCATCTTCTATCACGGCCTTTGCCATTAAGCACTTGTGAGTGTTTCCCTTGTAGTCTTTCATATAGTTGTAGGTGCCAACCTCACCACTCTTGTTGACTAGCCTCAAGGTGTTTTGAGAATCTTGAGCTAATCCGGCTACACCACCAACATCATCTGGATCGGATTCTAAATGAGCAACCATTGCTTTCCCATCTCTATCGTCGTTTTATCACGACAGATGCCATGGCTAGGCTTATTGTGGGTGTTGGGGCTGGAGGACGCCGACGGGCTCCGAGTGTGAGATTGGGCACAAGTGGTAGTGACACACGATATACCCAGGTTCAGGGCCCTCCGTGGGAGGTAACACCCCTAGTCTTGCTTGGTCCAGTTGGAGGGATTGGTACGTTTACAAGGATGCTCCTAGAGCTGCGTCTAGAGGAGGAAGAAGGAGTGACTGAATTGTCTTCCCCTGTTGCTAAGAGTGATGTGTAAAGAGAGTTCTGCGTGGGGTGTGTGTGTGAGAAATTGTCCGTCCCCATTTCATGTGGGGCTCGGGGGGTTTTATTGGCCAAGCCCCGGCTCTATAATGTATTCTAAGGTACGGGGGTGGAGGGACCCGGCTGGCAGCCTCTCCAACCGACTAGGGGGTCCCACCCTTCGAGCCGTCTTGTTGTCTGTAGGGTCCACCAGCGGTGCGGTCCCGTTGCCAGTGGGGGGCCCGCCAGCTGGCTCTACGATTCGGCCTCTCCCACCTACCGGCACGGGTCGCCCGGGAGGTGTCATCTAGTGCCAACCGGCCAAAGTCTCTGGTACGGACGGCTACACTATAGCCACGTTGAGGCAGGTAATCGAGTGGGCAAGGGCGTGCTGGCACTATTTCCCCACCCGGTCGCGCTCGCCGAGGTCAGCAGCCTGGACGGCCGGACTGTAGCCATGTGTGCCCGTGCATGAGTGGCCACTATGGCCATAGTGTCGCCCGTCGTCGTGGTCGTGTCGTGTTGTTGTACCCATGCGCAGAGGGACGGGACGTTGCATGTCTGCCCCAGGGTCAACAGAGGAGGCGGCCCGGAGGCAGCCGGCCGTGCCTAGCCGGCCGGAGGTCAAGCCGGCTTTTTGACTAGCCGTTTGTGTCGCCAGTCAGTGGCAGCTTGAGCCAGCCATCCCCCAGCCGGCCATGGACAGCCGGTCGCTTAGTTTTTCTTCAAAGCGGAAGGGGAAGAACCCCATTGCTTTGGCCTACCCAGGGGTAATAACCCCGTCAGTAGTCCCCAAAGCCGGCGGAGGCCCGCGTCCGGCAGAAGGAGGGGAGCCGGCGGCTTCCCCCTAGCGGTAGCCGCCACCGGCGCGAAACCGAAGAGCCAACCGGGTCGGCCGTTGGAACCGACGCCTCAGGTTCCGGCGCATCGCCCCTGGTCCTGGGCCGGTCTGTCGCGTGCCATGCGGCGAGTAATGATGTGCGGGCCCCGCGCATGCAGGGATACGGGACGTCGCCCTGGGCCTAGCCCGCTAGGCATTGGGCATAGCCCAGTAGGCCTCGGGGCGCAGGCCAGGATCCTCTGCGCCCCGAAGTGGCCGTTACGGCCCGAACCACCCGTTCGTGTGCGGAGTTTTCGGGGGAGTGGGCGCAATTAATCCCCACGTCCCCCGGTCGTGGCCTCCCCTTTAAAAGGGGAGGAAGGGCAGGGGGTGGAGATACCCGCATCCCACTCGCCCCCTTGCTGCCTCGTCTTCTTACCTTCGCTGCTCTCCTCTCCCCCTCGCGCAACTGTGCTCCCGAGCCGCAAACACGCTCGCACGCTGTCGTTCGCCACAATGGCGGATGGGCACGGGGGAAGTTGGGCCGGATCCATCGTCACCGAGGGAGACATTGCGGACCTCCGCCGCGCGCGCATGCTGCCACCGGCGGAGCGCGTGGTCGCACGCGCAGCGGGCGATGAGGTGGTGCCGGCGCCGCAACCGGGGGAGCATGTCGTCTTCCTCTGGCATTTCTCCCGCGGCTTCGGGCTCCCAGTGAGCCATTTCTTCCATCTGCTCATGGACACTTTCAACCTCCAGCCGCACCACCTCGGCCCCAACGCGATCCTTTACCTTGCCGGCTTCATGACGTTGTGCGAGGGGTACCTGGGGGTCCTCCATTTCCCTGATCTCTTCAACGCCCTCTTCCACCTCAAGGCGCTGAATAGCAATCCCTACGGGGGCACGGCAGTGTGCTACCGTGGCACCGCGTGCTTCCTGTCTTTCTCTATTATTGAATCCGTCAAGGGGTGGCATTAGGCGTTCTTCTACGTGAAGAATGCCGACCCAAGCCTGGACTACATCCTGCTGTCGCCATTCATCGACGCGCAGTCCTCCGGGCTGAACTGGATGGGAGCCGCCCCGCGTGGCGTGGCTCTGGCGGAGCTCGGCCTGCTCGCACAGCTGAAGAGCACTGAGGGGTTGGTCGCCGCGATCTGGTGGCGGCCTTCATCTCACGCGGGTGTTGCCTCTCCAGTTGAGGCCGCACCGGATCTGTGACATGTTCGGCCGCCATGACCCCTGCCGGCTGTCCACCGTCGACCTGATGCCGGCTCAGGTGGCGATGCGGGTGAACGCCCTCACGATGTTCAAGCTGAAGCCTGCATCATGGACATTTGGCATGGAGCCATACGACCGCATCAACCTCCCCCCTTGCTAAGTCCTCGACGAAACAACTTCTCTTCGTTTAATTCTCGCCAGCCGGCAGCCAACGGCGCACCTTACTTTGTCGTGCTGACCACAGCTGTTCGTGCGACAGAACGCGTCGGACGGCCCGCACCCCCAAATCTTCGAGGCGGAGCGCGAACACTCTAACTCCGTAGACTCTGAGCGAGGAGGCCCGCCGGAGGAGGGGGTGGACTCCTCGGGAGGAGTCAAGGAGCCGGCAGACCCGCGAGCCGACGACCCCAGCGAAGCCGAAGGGTTCGGCGCAGCCGGGGAGCCCAGCAGAGCTAGTGAGTTCCCTATTGCCCCCACGATCAAGGACTGGACACACGATGACGATGATGATGACGATGATGATGATGTGATGATTCTGAACGAGCCTCCTCCCTCAGCTCAGCAGGGCCGGCACGAGCGGAGCGAGGAGCGGCCGACTCAAGCCCCGACGGCCGGAGCCGCCACCCAGGCGAAGAGGGCGGCGCAGGAGGACCCGACGGCGCCGCCACCCGCCCATAAGCGAGTGAAAGTGGTCGCGCGCAATCTGCCGGCACGCGCCAAGCGTGCCTTGGCCCTCGTCATCGGGTAAGTTTTTTCTTTTTCTTGCGTGTGTTTTCTTCTGGGTCACGAGTCGGTGGGCGATTGACCTTTGTGCACTGCAGGGACCCCATCAAGCTCCACGAGGGGGAGCCGGCAGGGGATCCGAGGGATGCCGCTAGCCGGCTGGCCCGCGAGCACGCAGCCACCCAACGGGAGGAGAAGAGGAGGCTTGCGGAGCTGCAAGCCTCAAAGTTTGGAACACGAGGTGGGCCCTCACACTCTGGGACTTCGAGTGGCGGGAGGCGGAGGAGGTCCGCGGACCCCGCGCGGGCGTCGGACTCGGCGGTGCAATCGATGCGTTTGTTGAGACCCCCGTCAAGCGAGCCGCAAGGGGCAGCAATGGAGCCGCCTGCGCCCCCCGTCCATGGAGGAGGCGGCCCGAACGAGGGAGGCGACCATGGAGCTGGCTCCTGAGGCGACCCGGCTGGAGGTGCCGGACGTGACTCTGCCTGTGGCCGAGCCGGCCCGGGTCGACGTGCCGGAGGCTCCGGCGGCCCCAGAGGCGGCGGCCATGAAGGCGGAGGCGCCGTCCATCGCAGTCATTGCGTCGGAGCGGCGACAGGAGGAGGCGGCGACGACGCCGAGCGTGGGGGGAGGCAGCGACTCCCGGGCACTTGCCGTCATTGACCCACCCCGGTGGCCGGCACCGTGGCGAGCCCGGGGACGTGCGGCACCGGCAGCCAGGCTCGGAGGACCCTGAGGACAATGTAGGAGGTGCTCCAGGATTGGGAGGCGCTGGCTGTAGGGTAACGCAGCAGAAAACAAAAAAATTCCGACCTACGCACCAGCCCAGGACCACTATGGAGACTGCATACAAGGTTTGATCTATTTCGTTACCGACTCGGAGCACAGCGGAAGTAGAGTCGATGACGATCGGCGGTGCAGATCCCCGCAGCTAGGATTTACAACCTCCCAACCGCGAGGATGTATACCCTCATCTGCCCCACGAATAGCCCTCCGGGAGGCCGTCGGACAGTCCCCTGGACGGTGTCGCGGACAGCCCTTCGGGAGGACCTCCGAAACTCGGACTATCACTCGGACAGCCCTTCGGGAGGACCTCCAAAACTCGGACGGTCACACGAACAGCCCTTTGGGAGGCACTCTCGAACTAAGACCGAAACTACGATCTCTCTACAGAGTTGCACACATACGTTGTCATCTATCCAGCAGGGCTTCGCCGTCCAGAACTAGTTCCCGTCGGAACCCAGACAGCCTTTCGGCTCTACGAAACTATTTCGCTGGGAGGGAGAGAGAGAGCCAGATCATGCATGGCATTTCTATGAGAGTAAGAGTGAGTTTTTGGGCTGCCTCCTCACCCCTATTTATAGGATGAGAGACTATGGTAAAAAGTCCAAAGCGCCCTCAGATTTTCACTATTCATAATAGCGATTCCACTATTCATAAATAGTGTTTCCCACTATTCACAATAGTGTTTCCACTGTTTCGTAACAGTGTTTTCACTAGTCATGACATATTTTCTCCCAATAGTGTTTCCCACTATTCATAATAGTGTTGCCACTATTCACGAGATATTTTCTCCCAAAAAGCACTTTCACTATTCACGACGACATTTTTCAGCGTCCGGTCGAACTGAAAATATTTATGCGGGCTTAGAACATTTCCAGTACCCCACTAAAATAAATGCGATCTCGAACAATTCCGGATTAGTGATTTTCATCTGCGAAAAGCATCTAAAGCGGTTCCGGCAGCTCCGGAACATTTCCGTTTTTTCTTCCGGAAAATTCCCAGAAGTTTCCCGAATGATTCTAGCACCCTCCAAGAATTATCAAGCATGAGCCGAAACCAATTTGACTTAATGGTATCCCCTGAAACAACTTTTCAGTTTTACCAAAACTGTTCCGGTGTTCTCTCTGTGAAACTTTTCCATTGTCCGAAACTTTTTCGGTGATTTTCTCTCACACTCCCTGTCTAGTATTCAACAGATAGATGACCCTTAAGTGTGTGACCCTATAGGTTAGGTGAAGCATAGACATGACCCGGAACCCCTTCCGATCAATGATCAACATCGGAGCCGCGGACACCCATATTGACCCCTATACCCACACGAATGAATATTCAAGTAAACCTCCAATTGCTGTGTGCTATTCCTATTGCTTCGCGATATGTTACAAATACCCGAGGTGAGACATGTTGGCATCCCCATGGATCAACAACTTTTCCACTATGCCAGTTACCTCGTTACCGGTATTGTTCTCTTTTCTCGTTCCCGTCTTTCGACATCCCCGTGATCAAATCACAAAGTGTCTGGCCAGACAATGATGGATATTGTAACACCGAGAGGGCCCAAAGATATCTCTCCATCATCGGAGGAGCAAATCCCAATCTTGAGCTATCAAGTTACTTGACATACTTTTCCATGAACCCGTAAGCCGCCGTAATAGCCACCCATTTACGGATGACGTTTAACAAACCCCAAAGTTCATGAAGCAAGCATGAAGAACCTCGATACTCTCATGGTCTAAGGAATTATGCAAAAAACTTCTCTGTGTTATTAACCATTAACTTATGATGAATGTATCTCATAGCATAACATCAATTTGGGTCGATTCAACACAAATGTTCTTCTAACATTGTGCCCTCAAAATTGTCGGCATAGCCATGCCCATGATTAGGAAAATAGGATCATCATGCAATACTTGAGCCAGTCTTAGAGGCCAGACTAGGAATACATTTTACCGTTTATTATTCCACACGTGCATATGAGTCTTCCTTCAAGCCTCGTGGTTATTGCAGACTCGAGAACCATAGCAGTTATAGCATCAAACATAAACCTAATTATGAACAGGGAGATAATCAATAACATTTATTATTGCCTCTAGGGCATATCTCCTACAGACTCCCACTTGCACTAGAGTCAATAATCTAGTCAATGCTAATGCACTTTACACCTATGTCATACTGGTGTAAAATATGCTTCGCTTGTGGTATAGCCTGATGTCCAACGGATCTGACAACTTCAGCTCCGTGTGTAACTTTGCATATCCTCACGTTTTCACACTATCACAAAATTCATATTTTGTGTGAACTTGGCTTTGCATATATGTGAATCATTGGTCGGAACCTGATTCCTCAGACTGAGCTATGGAGCAACTATCTGCAATAGTGTCTTATAGACCAAAGCCATCTTGGAACCATACTAAGTTCATGAATGAACTATATGATTCAACAACTTCTTTATCGGTTCTAAAGCGTCGGCATACTTAGCCTTTGTTATAGAATTCGCCACAGTATCTTGTTTGGAACAATTTCCAACTATCGTGCCACCATATTGTGTATCACACAAAACCCTCAATTAAATCGAAAATCGCATGGAGAAATGGTGAAGACTGTATCGATGTAACATATTACAACGACCTCTTCATGATTTCTGCTTGCGAGAAAACATGTCATTAGTACTACTCTAGTACTTAAAGGCATCTTTCACTGTTGTCCCATGATCAGTACTTTGATCACTTTGGTATCTATACTCGCAACAACTTTGAAGTATTGGACATATCTAGTTGTTTTACATACCATGCAATACATGATTAATCCAAACACAAGAGTGTGTGGAATCTCCATCATGTCTTTTACTCATCAATGTTTTGGGACACCGAGTCTTGCAAAAACTCTTTCCATGTGACTTCGGCAAGAATCACTCCTTGGCGTTTTAAATGCTAAAAGTTTTAGCATCTTGTCAATCTGTATTCATAGGTTAGGCCCATTAGGTAAATCTATCTCCATAGATCATCATGCATAATATTAAGGCTATTTAGCCTAAGCACTTCATCAAAAAACTATTTTCAAATGAAATCCTAATTCATGTCAAGAAATTTATTTCCAATTAACAATGTGTCAAGTAAACAAGGTTTTCAGAAATATTATTATGCTCCCACTTACTCTCTTGAATCACAAGCATCTTCGATACCCATTTGATGAAGTCAAACCCCTTTGACCATTCCATCAAAAATGAAGATTCCAACTCCACTATCCTCTCTTCTGTCCATTGCTGGAACTCTGAAGTTTGCATACTTATTAGCATCCTCTGGACTGACAAAATACCTTGGACTGTAACACATGCAAGTCCTTGGTTACATTTCCATCAAATGGAAATCCTTTCGTCATCCATGTTTCATATCTCATGATTGAAATGTGTATTAATTGCTAGTTCAACCTGAGCCGACTTCAAGCATCGCTACGGTGAGACAATCTCATCATAGTCAACTCCTTGAACTTGTTATTGCAATAAATCGATCTTTATGGATAAAACATTTTATTCGTATCAGTTTTTAGTTCCATAAATATTCGTTAGACTCTAAGTCTTCCGAAAGGTCTATCAAGATTTTAATCTTGAAACATTTATATGGAAACTATCTCGGATTGTATTGGCATTTAGCCAATTCTGGAGTCAGGGACCATCACCGCTTCCTTGTGTATCGTAGGTATACTGTTGTCCAACAGCAATATATCGTTTGCGCACGTGAGAGGTCTGCATGAGCCTTGCCTACGAGGTTCAGCTGCAAGTTCGACCGAAGTCCATACCTTTTATTGTAGAGACTTCCGTATCAATCGCAGTAGGAAACCCTGGAACCACTTCCAAGGTTCCTTTCCTTTGAACTGATGACGAAGATACTGTTTATCTCGTCAAGTTGCAGTGTTGCTCCCACTCACCCCTTTTGAAAGAACTATTTCCTTCAAAAAGCGTACCGTCCTTTGTGGCAAACCTATTTGCCGCGGTATAGTTGAGGGAGGAATACCCATTTTCTTGGGATAACCTACAAAGTAGCACTTGTCTGATTTGGAATAGGATTGTAACCTTTTACACAAGCCCCATATTCCAAATGTTAAGAAAAGATATAACATGGTTGGGCGTACCATACCGTGACGTCATTTCAACAGACCCGATGGAGCTCTTTTCAGTGTAAAAGCCACAGTCTCTAAAGCATCACCTTAAAAGGGATAATGGCAAATTTATTTAGGTCATCTTTGATCTTACCATGTCATAAATAGTTTCACTAGATCTTCACAGACTTTCCACTTGCAGTGGTGTTCCGGGAGCTGCAAGTTATGAAACTCTTTTCACAACTCATCGGACATTCGCGAAACTTGTAACTCAAATATTCCTTTCTGCAATCGAATTGTAGAAACATACTTTTCTGGTTACAACAACTTCTACTTTATTTTTGAAAGTAGACAAATCCACTATTTGCAACAACATTTATCAGACTACATACATCAAAATGTATGATCACCAATAAGTTCTTTGCTCGTTTCTTATGGCATGTGAACGGTATTTTAGTCACTTCACTTTTCAGAATCAAACGACTTCAAAATCCATCATAATGGAATTTTCCATCATAATGGAATTTTCCATGCGGGTTTCTCCAATGTGACCAAATGGAGTGCCACACATATGTGGAATTCTTTTAGTCTTGCGACATTTAGCGTCAGTGTTATGGATGTATTATTACCATAAATATTCACAACATACATCCCATCCTTGATGGAAGCATGGCCCTTCATGTTATTCATAACACCGAACATCAAAAGTTCTCTTATGAACAACCTTCTTGCAAGATACCTTATGCAAAGGGCTAGAGTATATGAAACTCTAAATGGATTATAAAAGTAAATATAGAGGTAATGTATTATTTATCAATATTCATAACCTACGTCTCATTCATAATGAAACTATGGCCCTTATGTTATTCATAACACCAAACATCAAAAATTCTCTTATGAACAACCTTCTTGCAAGATACCTTATGCAAAGGGCTAGAGTGTGAAACTCTAAAATGAATTATGACAGTAATGTTGGGGAACGTTGCATGGGAAACAAAATTTTTCCTATGCACACGCAAGATCTATCCATGGTGATGAGCATCTACGAGAGGGAGAGTGGATCTACATACCCTTGTAGATCGCTAAGCGGGAAGCGTTAAGAAACACGGTTGGTGTAGTCGAACGTCTTCGCGATCCAAATCGCCGAGCATCCCGTGACCTCATAACGATCCGTCCTGCAATCTAATCATGATCCGTCCCGCAAACTCATCACGATCCGTCCCACGATCTCATCACGATCTGTCCTGTGAACTCATCACGATCCGTCCCGTGATCTCATCGCGATCCGTCCCGCGAACTCATCGCGATCCATCCCGTGATCTTGATCACGGTCCTTCCGATCTAGCGCTGAACGGACGGCACCTCCGCGTTCAGCACACGTATAGCTTGATGATGATCTCCGCCTTCTTGATCCAACAAGAGGTAGCGGAGAGGTAGAAGATTTCTCCAGCAGCATGACAACGCTCCGGCGATGGTGGTGGAGCTATTCCGGCAGGGCTTCGCCTAAGCACTGCAGAAATCTGATCTAGAGGAGAAACTATGCACTGGAGGAACGGGTAGCACGTGGCTGAAAATCCTGTGCAAAAACCCTAAAACCTCCAGTATATATAAGAGGGAGGGAGGAGAGGCCTTGGCGCAAGGTCCAAGCCTCCTTGGTTCGGCCGAAGTGGGAGGAGAGGAGGACTCCTCCTCCAATCCTAGTAGGACTAGGATTCCTCCTTTTTTTGCCTTTTTCCACCTTTTCCCTTTGGGATTTTGTTCCCTAGCCGCATGGGACTTGTGTGGGACTTCCACCAGCCCACTAAGGGCTGGTATTTACTCTCGCACAGCCCATGAAGCCTCTTGGGTCGAAATACCCCTCCCGGTGGTCTCCCGGTACACGACCGGCACTCCCGGTAAACTACCGATTAGCCCGAAACTTTTCCGGCAACCAAAACAGGACTTCCTATATATGAATCTATACCTCCGGACCATTCCGGAGCTCCTCATGACGTCCGGGATCTCATCTGGGACTCCAAACAACCTTTGGTCACCACCATACATAACTCTATACTACCGAAACGTCACCAAACCTTAAGTGTGCAGACCCTGCGGGTTCGAGAACTATGTAGACATGACCGAGACACCTCTACGGTCAATAACCAATAGCGGGACCTGGATGCCCATATTGGTTCCTACATATTCTACAAAGATCTTTATCGGTTGAATCTCTATGTCAAGGATTCAGTTAATCCCGTATGATGTTCCCTTTGTTCTTCGATATGTTACTTGCCCGAGATTCGATCGTCGGTATCTCCATACCTAGTTCAACCTCGTTACCGGCAAGTCTCTTTACTCGTTTCGTAACACAAAATCCTGTGTGTCGTGGTTTTGTCATGGCAGATGTCCGGGTAAACGGACTTCGGTTCGAGGCCATTGCTAACGTGATGGACTCAAAGGGGTTGATAGGGACGAGAGACACGAATTTATCTAGGTTCGGCCCCTCAACTTGAGGTAATAGCCTACGTCCTTCTTGTGTTTGTATTGCTTGATGTATCGTTTACAAGGGAGATAAAGCGTGACCTAGTATTCGATAACCTGATCTCTAAGTCGCCTCGTGTCTGCCCTTATATAGGAGGTCTAGACCATGGTTCATACAATTGGTAACTGACTCTCATTGTCTATCCGAGTCTTCCTCTATCTTCTTGTCCAAGTTGTCCCCGGGCGGCTTACACACCCGGGTCTTCTGGGCCACCTTCCGGCCCACCTTATAAGCTGCCAAGCTTCCTGGGCTTTAGGACCACCGGCTCACCTTGGGCCAGTGTCGAGCCGTCCAGCATAACCCGGAGCCCTTAGGGAGGGTCATACCGTGGGGTTATATCCCCAACATTAGGCCCCAGGTTAATTTGAGCTTGCTCACTTCACCCTCTTGTCTTGCTCTTTTGGCGAGTCGCCCGGAATGACCCGCCATGACGTCACGCTGACCCTGCAGGAAAGATTCGCTGGCGTACGCACAAAATCTTCGCATTAAGTGACTATCACGAAAATCAAGGCGTCCTCCTCGGCCAAAACGTTTCCGTCGCCTAGATTTTCGCGTTCATTCCACCTTCTCCTTTTAAATAGGACCGCCCCAGGCGATTTTCCACTTCTCCCGCTCGCTTCCTCGTCTTCCTCTTCCTGACGCAGCCGCTTCCATCACCTCCAGCTCCGGCGCCGCCTCCGCTCCGTCAATGACAGGCCGCTGCATCAACCTATGCGAACCGGAGCTTCTTCCGTGTTTCACTGTGCCGTCACTAGTAAGCCAGTGCTTCTCCTTAGATCCCTTACCGCGCCGGTAGGGTTTGTAGGAAGCCCATCACCTTCACGCGGGCTCTTCTGATGCTGTTGCTCGGGATCCTCCGACGTCGGCCGCACCCTTGACGCTCACGTTGGCCGCGCCGCCGCGCACGGGGTGACCGTGCACAATGCACGGGCCCATGGCGGCTCCTTCTCATCGTTTCAGTTTTCATCTGCTTCGCCTGTTCTTCGCTAGGTCTAAAAATAAGAACGTTTTTCCTACTTTTGTAGAACCATAAATATAGCGGTAGTTGGTGAAGCCTGTTTCCCAGGACATAGCCAAATTTCCCCCCTCTGCGCTGGCTCTCATCAGCCAGAGCATAGCACCTTATACATAGAATCTTTAAGCTCGTAAGCCACCATAGATTTTAATCTCCTCTTGACTCGCCATGTTTAATTTTCACAATCTTTGAACCGGCAGAATGTCTCATGCCTCGAACTCCTGTAACTGGGTCGGGTCGTGCGTTACGGAAGTTTCTGATGGACTTTGTTCATGATGGTACTCTCCCTTCCAAAGACGCCATCCACTGGCGGGTCCCGGGTGACGAACTGAAGCCCGTTCCCCAAGAAGGAGAGGTGGTCGTTTTCTCGGGCCATATTGAGCGGGGTTTTGTGCCTCCCGGCTCAAAATTCTTCTGCGATGTCCTTCATTTTTACAAACTCCATCCTCAAGACCTCGCCCCCAACTCCGTCTCAAACATCTGCAACTTTCAAGTGTTGTGTGAAATTTATCTGCAAGCCAAGCCGTCGGTAGGCCTGTTCCGGGAGTTCTTCTACGCCAACTATCAAACTAAAGTGAAGGCTGGTCCATGTCTTGAGCTGGGTGGAATTTCTATCCAAAGGCGCCGGGACATCACCTTTCCGGCTATGCAGCTGCCGAGTCACCCAAAGGACTGGAATAAAACATGGTTCTATTGCAAAGATACTTCCCTAGAGGGTGAACATCCATTGCCGGGTTACCATCCTTTCCGGCTTAAGACAACGTCAGAGCTTCCTAGCCGGCTGTCAGCTTCAGAGCGCGCAAGATACGAACCGGCTCATGCCAAGATTAGGGCCCTCATGGACAACGGCTTAACCGGACTAGACCTGATCCGCTGCTGGATCTCTTGGCGGATCATGCCGCTAAGCCACAGAAGCCGCCTTATGTGCGAGTACAAGGGCGAATCCGACAACTCACACTGCTTCAGTCGGTCAACCTTGACAGAAGACGACATCACCACTGCTATCCGGAGTCTCGTTCACGAGACATCCGACGCCTGCAGCACTATCGGGTTGATCCCATTTAGTGCCCTTAATCCGGCCCCAGATGTAAGGCAATTTCTTCCCATCCGTCTCTTGGACCTTACTTGTACCCTGCTGATCTACTGCCTTTAACCGGCTTATTCTTTCAGGCCGACTCTGAGTTCTGGAAGAAGGAATACATCCCTCCCTTGAAAAAGACCAAGAAGAAGGCCCCGCATAAGAAGCCTAGGAAGGACGCCCCGCAAGCGGGATGGTTTGACCCGCCACAATCATCCGGCTCAGAGGTACAATTTTGGCTGTTTTCTGAGACTTTGTTTTCTCATTTCACTAACACATGTTTTACTCACAGGATGACATGGAGACCATCCGCGCCAACGCCCCTTGAGGTAATCTATGTTTCTTCCGGCTCAAAATATTTTATCCCTCGGAAGCCGCGGCGGGTTATTAGGAAAGTTCCTCTCTCTCACCCTCTTGCTTATCTGGACCCTCAATTTCTTTTCAAAAAGCAACAACAGGGTGATCATCGTCAGACCCGTAGCGCCGGTTCTACAGACCTCGTGTCCGGTTTACCAAACTCCCCGGCTCCAAAGAAGCGCCCTGTAGAGGAATGTATCTCTTGTTTGACTGGTTTACTTTGTCATTTCCATATTGTCTTATCTTTTCTCAACTATCTCTCAGAGGTCACCTTCCTCTGGCGACTCTACGGCAACCGCCCTGCCGCCTCCTAAGATTAATCCGCTGTAAGTATTTGTTTTAATCGTGCATTTCCGTTCCCTTTGGCGGCTGTAATCCTTGGGTTCTGACACTCGTGCCCTCCAGGGCTCAAGCAAAGCGTCGGAAGACGAACAAGCCCTCACCTAGCCCCGCAGCCCAAGAGTCGGAGCACGAACAACCGGAGGAGACACAACCAGATGTAGATCCGCCAGCCACATCTACTGGGCCAGCTGTGGAAGACATCATCCCAGAGAGCCCTCTAAGGAATCCTTCGAAGCCACCAAGTCATGCCTAGATGACCAAGAACACTGCCACTCCGGATGTCGTGATCACCGGCTCTGGCTTCCGGTCTACCCCGACTCACGTGCTGAGCAAGCATAAATAACCAGTTGAAGCCTCGAAGAAGTTGGAGTTTGAACCTTCTGCTTTTGAGAAGATGACGACCGAAGAGCTTCACGCCGACTATGTGAACCGGATTTCCCCCAGCCGAGATCTGGAGCTTCGACTGGTCAGTCTGATGAAGAAAAAATATGAGGTACTCCTTTCCTGTTATAACCTTCCTTAGCCCCCAGCCGGCTCAATCTAATCCAAAGTTGAGCCGGGTCTTTCATGATTTTCCTTGTAGAAAGTCCAAACTAGTAGCCCCCAAGGGCCAGCTCAATCTAGTCCAAAGTTGAGTCGGGTCTTTAATGATCTTCCTTGTAGAACGTCCAAATCCGTAGCCCCCAAGGGCCGGCTCAATCTAGTCCAAAGTTGAGCCGGGTCTTTCATGATCTTCCTTGTAGAAAGTCCAAATCCATAGCCCCCAAGGGCCGGCTCAATCTAGTCCAAAGTTGAGCCGGGTCTTTCAGTGCCAAAACGTCTGAAAATAGACATTAGCCCCCAAGTGTCATACATATTGCTTGCGATCTGTTTGGAGACTTGCCTACTGATATTATGCTTTGACACACCACAGGAAACTTTAGCTGAAGCCGGGTCGCAGCTGACGGATCTGAAGACCAATCTGGCGGCTCAACAAACAACTCGAATTGCTACAAACGAGCAGTGTCGGCTCCTTTCTGAGGAGTTGGCTACCATCAAGGCCGACTTTGCCGCCTTTAAAAAGTCAGCCGAGTCTGAAAAGGCCTCATTGACCAAGCGGGCGGAGGACGCTGATCAATGGCTGATAGCTGCATCAGATGAACTCCAAGCCTTGAAGCGTCATATTACTAGAATGATAGCCGCCCTCTTCGGTAATTTTCTAATAACTTGTGCTTCAATGGTCATATAATGCTTGTACTGGCGACTCATCATGAAATTTTCGACTTATGTCGGCCCTAGGAGCCGGCAACTGGCTTCTGACAGTCTGTTGCCGCTGAAGGCTATCTATACCCTGACGGAGCAGCTGTACTGCGGCGCAATGTGCACTATTAAAGTTTTGCAATACAAAGACAAGATTCCTGCGACTCTCAAGGGCGTCTTGGAGCTCTTGTCCACCATTCCCAAGCAGATTGCCGAGTTAAAGAAATCAGCCGCCCGCCAAGGGGCGATTACGGGCATCAGCCGGGCCTTGGCTTTCTCTCCAGAGCTGACATCAGCCGAGATGATGGATGGATTCCCTTTAAAGAAGGACGACGGCTCTGAGTTCACCGATGCTGACTACAGCCGGTGCGTGAAGGATTCCAGAGTGCTCGCTTCCGTCTTAGCGGAGGAAGCTTACCTGACAACCTACCAGGCGGCTTATGGCCCTGACCAAAAGAGAATTCGCGGCCTGCTTTACGAGTGCAAGGACTTAACGCCTGCCCGCAGTAAGGACCTCTTTGCTCCTGACCTTGACTCATCTCCTTACTTTGAAGAAGGCTCTTTTGTGGCTCTAACGAACTGCAACTGAGACTTGGACAATCTCCAGATCGGGCTCACCGAAGAGCCGGAGCAGGATGACCCGGCAGCTAGCTAGTCTACTTTGAAAAACTTGTAACCGCCGACTCTCCATGACCCGCCGCGTGGCGTTTGAAAAGACTTGTCCGAAATTTTGGGCTCCTTAGGGAGTGTATGTAATAAACTACATGTCACTTTTGACTCTGCTGAATCTTGTTCTATTATGCTATATAAAATGATCCGGCTCTTCAATTGCCTTTGTATGCTGCTTTGAGCCCTTATGCTGCTTTATCAACATAGAAGACATCGGTGGCCAAGATTAGGTATGCTACACCCGGAGATGGTAAGCCCCCTTGGCAATCATGGCTAATCTGGTTACCCGAGAATGGCATAAAGCCTGGCCGATAAGGCATTAGAAGCTATACCCGGAGGTAAGAAGCCGCCCTCTGCCGGTTGTTTAAGGTTTGATAAGCTACACCCGGAAGTGGGGAGCCCCCTTGACAACCATGGCTAATCTGGTTAGCCGGAGATGGCATAAAGCCTGGCTGATAAGGTGTTAGAAGCTATACCCGGAGGTAAGAAGCCGCCCTCCGCTGGTTGTTTAAGGTTAGATAAGCTACACCCAGAGGTGGGAAGCCCCCTTGACAACCATGGCTAATCTGGTTAGCCGGAGATGGCATAAAGCCTGGCCGATAAAGCGTTAGAAGCTATACCCGGAGGTAAGAAGCCGCCCTCTGCCGGTTGTTAGGGTTAGATACCCGTCGGTGAAAAACTTCCTACAACCGCGGCTAATCGTGTTAGCTAGAGATTTGGCATGAAGCCGACCGATAGGGTGTTAGAAGCGATACCTGTCGGTAAGAAGCCCCCTTCAGCAATATGGCATAAACGCCGGCCGATAAAGCATTAGAAGCGATACCCGAAGGTAAGAAGCCGCCCTCCGCCATGGCTAATCATGTTAGCCGGAGATTTTGGCATAGAGCCATGCCGATAAGCATTAGAAGCGATACCCGAAGGTAAGAAGCCGCCCTCCACCGCAGTTGATCTATCAACCGGAACTTTTATGAACTCTTCTTATATGAACAAAGACCCATGTAACAAAAGAGGTCCCGTCTTGTGGGGATGCTGTCTTATTTATATATGGTATGTACAATGATAGTGTACAATGTCCCATGGCCGGCGGGTTTCCTGACCTGCCGTCTCTGAGTCATCCCTGATATCGACGAGATAGTATGACCCATTGTTGAGATTTGTATTAACGACAAAAGGTCCTTCCCAAGGAGGAGATAACTTATGCATGCCTGTCTGGTCTTGAATCAGCCGGAGCACTAAGTCGCCTTCCTGGAACGTCCGAGTCTTGATTCTGTGGCTGTGGTAGCGGCGCAGGTCTTGCTGATAGATCGTCGATCGGGCAGCCACCAGCTCCCGCGCTTCTTCCAAAGCATCCAACGCGTCTTGACGTGCCGTCTCATTATCTGCCTTCACATAAGCCACCACCGGTGGCGAATCATGCCGGATGTCACTCGGCAATACTGCCTCAGCACCGTACACCATAAAGAAAGGTGTATAGCCTGTAGATCTGTTGGGGGTAGTCCTGACACTCCATAAGACGGAAGGCAATTCTTCTACCCAACACCGGGCGTTCGTTGTAAAGGAACCATAAGCCGTGGCTTGATGCCCCTTAAAATCTATTGATTAGCACGCTCCGCCTGACCATTAGACTGTGGGTGCGCAACTGCTGAAACATCCAGCCGGACGTGCTCCTTGTCACAAAACTCTTTCATAGCCCCCTTTGATAGATCTGTGCCATTGTTGGTGATAATGCTGTGAGGGTAACCAAAACGGTAGATCAGTTTCTTAACAAATTCAACCGCCGTAGCCGCGTCACACTTGCTAACCGGCTCTGCCTCCACCCATTTGGTGAATTTATCAACGACCACCAAAAGGTGCGTTTTCTTATCCTTGGATCTTTTGAAAGGTCCTACCATGTCTAGCCCCCAGACTACAAACGGCCATGTAATTGGTATCATCCTTAACTCTTGAGCCGGAACATGAGCACGCCGGCTGAAGTTTTGACAGCCGTCACATTTGCGAACCAAGTCTTTTGCATCCTTGTGAGCCGTCAACCAGAAGAACCCATGCCGGAAGGCCTTGGCTACCAGCGACCTCGAGCCGGCGTGATGTCCACAATCTCCGACATTAATTTCATGTAAGATTTGCTAACCCTCCTCAGGTGAGACACAACGTTGGAAAACGGCAGTCACGCTTCATTTGTGCAACTCACCATTAACTATCATCATTGATTTAGAGCACCGGGTGATCTGTCTGGCCAGGTCTTCATCATCAGGTAAATCGCCCCGGGTCAGATAATCCAGCTAGGGGACAGTCCAATCTGGGATAGCGTGCAAAGCCGCCACTAACTCCACCTCCGGGTCAGGAATAGCCAAATCCTCTTCCGAAGGTAACTTAACAGTTGGATGATATAAGACGTCTAGGAATACATTGGGCGGCACCGGCTTTCGTTGGGAGCCTAGCCGTGACAGCGCATCTGCCGCCTCATTCTTGCGGCGATCAATGTGATCCACCTGATACCCCTTGAAATGGTCGGCAATAATATCGACCGCCCGTCGATAAGCCGCCATCCGTGGGTATTTGGAGTCCAAAGTGCCCGAAACCTGTTGAGCCACCAAATCTGAGTCGCCCAAACACCTTACCTGGCTTAAATTCATCTCCTTGGCCAATCTAAGCCCATGAAGCAGAGCCTCATACTCAGCCGCATTGTTAGTGCACGGGAACATCAACCGGAGCACATAACAAAACTTATCACCTTTAGGAGACGTTCAAACAACTCCTGCTCCTGATCCTTCTAGCTGCTTGGAGCCATCAAAGTGTATAGTCCAGTATGTGTCATCCGGCTTTTCCTCAGGGGCTTGACATTCCGTCCAATCATTTATAAAATCCACAAGTTCCTGGGACTTGATGGACATTCAAGGCACATATTTTAGATTAAGAGATCCCAACTCGAATGCCCACTTAGCAATCCTTCCAGTGGCTTCTCTGTTCTGGATTATGTCCCCCAACGGGGCAGAACTAACCATGGTTATCTGGTGCCCTAAAAAATAGTGCTTTAATTTGCGGCTGGCCATGAAAACCCCATATACCAGCTTCTGACAATGCGGATACCTTTGCTTGGACTCCGTCAGGACCTCACTGATATAATAAACCGGCCTTTGAACCGGATACTCCTTTGCAGATTCCTTGTGCTCGACCACAATCGCACCACTTACTGCCCGATTATTAGCCGCCACGTATAAAAGTAACGGTTCTTTCTCAGCCGGAGCAGCCAGCACCGGCGGCTCAGTCAACTGTTTCTTGAGCATCTCAAGTGCTTCAACCGCCGCCTTGCTCCAAACAAATTTATCCGTCTTCTTCATCATCTGATATAAAGGAATAGCCTTCTCTCCAAGGCGGCTTATGAAACGGCTCAACGCGGCGATCCGCCCCGCCAAGCACTGGACATCGTTAATACAGGCTGGCTCTGCCAGAGAAGTGATAGCATTGATTTTATCCGGGTTAGCCTCAATGCCATGTTCCGAAACCAGAAATCCCAGGAGCTTGCCAGCTGGAACTCCAAAGACACATTCAGTCAGGTTAAGCATCATCTTATAAACCCGGAGATTATCAAAGGTTTCCTTTAAGTCGCCCAAAAGAGTCTCCTTCTTCCTGTACTTGATCACGATGTCATCTACGTAAGCATGGATGTTGCGGCCAATCTGACTGTGAAGGCTGTTCTGCACACATCGTTGATATGTCACCTGGGCACTCTTGAGCCCGAAAGGCATAGATACATAATAGAAAGCCCCGAAAGGTGTAATAAAAGTCGTCTTCTCCTGGTCTTTCAACGCCATCTTGATCTTATGATAACCTGAGTAAGCGTCCAAGAAACACAAGCTTTCACAACCCGCCGTAGCATCAATGATTTGATCAATACGAGGGAGGGCAAATGGATTAGTCGGGCAAGCCTTGTTAAGGTCTGCATAGTCCACACACATACGCCACGTGTCGTTCTTCTTGAGCACCAGCACCGGGTTAGCCAACCACTCTGGGTGAAAAACCTGAACAATGAAACCCGCTGCCAAGAGCCGAGCAACTTCTTCCCCAATGGCCTTGCGTCTCTCCTCATTAAACCATCGTAAAAACTACTTAATTGGCTTAATTTTTGGATCCACATTAAGCTTGTGCTCAGCGAACTCTCTCAGTACACCCGGCATGTCAGAAGGTTTCCATGCGAAGATGTCCCGATTCTCACGGATGAATTCGATGAGCGTGCTTTCCTATTTGGGATCCATGTGAGCTCCAACGATGAACTATTTGGATGAGTCGCCCGGAGTGAAATCTACCGCCTTAGTATCATCCGCTGAAAACTTAAGGGGCGGCTCAACCTCCGTGGTGGGCTTTTTCAGCGGGGTCATATCCTCCAGGTCAACATTCTCCTTGTAAAATTTAAGCTCCTCCTGAGCGCAACTGGACTCTGGATAAGCCGCATCTCCTTCCTCACACTCAATAGCCATCTTTCGGTCACCATGAACAGTAATAGTACCTTTTAAGCCGGGCATCTTGAGCTGCAGGTATACATGGGAAGGCCTGGCCATGAATTTCGCATAAGCCGGACGTCCAAACAGTGCGTGGTAAGGACTCTTGATTTTTACCACCTCAAACCAGAAGGACTCTACCCTGTAGTTATACTCGTCGCCAAAGGCCACTTCCAAAGAAATCCTGCCCACCGGATACACCGACTTGCCTGGCACCACACCATGAAAAACGGTGGACGGGGTTTTTAAATCCTTGTCTAGCAATTTCATCCTCCGAAAAGTATCGTAGTAGAGGATATTAATACTGCTGCCTCCATCCATTAATACTTTATTCACCATATACCCTCCCACTTGGGGGGCCACAACCAAAGCCAGCTGCCCGGGGTCATCGACACGCGGCGGGTGATCCTCCCGGCTCCATGTTATATCATACTTAGACCATCGTAAATACTGTGGCGGGACTGATGCAACCACATTGACTGCCCGCTTGCGCATCTTCTGATCCCTTTTGTTGAGGCTGGTTGTGAAAACATGATATTGACCGGAGCTGAGCTGCTTCGGGTTACTCTGATAGCCAGACTGATTACGTCGTTGTTGATTGTTGTTACCAGAATGTTGTTGGTGTCCTCCTTGATTACCTTGACCTAGGTGACCAGACCCTGAGCCGCCAGACCCAAAACCGGCCCCTGACCCGCCATGTCCAGAGCCGCCCGGCGGGCCGCCACCCTGATTGTTGGGGTGTGTAAAGTGATTCTTAAGTTTCTGCATGAAACGGCACTCCCCCCATGTGTGGTTCGCCGGCTTATCGGGCTGGCCATTATCCGACCAAGGACCCTTCAGCACCTCCTCCAAATTAAAGGCATGCATGTCCTTATTAAAAGGTGGCCTAAACCTCCTTTGCCCTTGGGTTGATTCTGATTGGTACTTGCATTGGCCACCAGTTCGGACCCGGCTTCTGGATTCTTACGTTTGCTCTCTTACCATTGTTTGCCGTACCCTTGCTCTGATTACCCTTCTTGCCTTGTCCAGATCCTTCGTGTTATCTGAGTCGGCGTATTTTGTGAGAGCCGTCATGAGCTCTCCCATATCTTGACATGTGCGCTTGAGCCGGCCAAGCTTCTGCTTTAGCGGGACAAAGTGGCAGTTCTTCTCTAGGATCAGTACTGCCTGAGCCACCGTGATCTGCTCCGAAGAGTGGATGATGGTCGAGACCCGCCGTACCTAATGATGAGCTGACTCGTTCTCCTGTTGAACACAATGATCAAGATCCACGATGCTCATGGGCTGTTTACACGTTCCTTGAAAGTTTTTAATGAATCTGGCTCTCAGCTCTGCCCATGAGTTGATGGTATTGGGTGGCAATCCCTTTAACCAGGTGCTGGTCGGGCCTTCAAGCATCATGATGAAGTATTTGGCACAAACCACCTCACTGACGTCCAGCATCTCCATGGCTAGTTCATAACTTTCCACGCAAGCCTCTAGGGGTAAATCAGCGATGTAATTTGGAACCTTGCGGGGGCCTTTGAAATCCTTTGGCAGCTGCTCACTCCGTAGAGCCGGTGATAAACATGGCACACCCCCCCCCCCACTCTGGTCGTTCCTCCAACTCCTACTGACATGGATGGCGTGGCCTCCTGGCGAGCCGGCTCGGCTAAAGCTGTCACCTCTTGCTAGACTCTTATATCCATAGCCGGTCGATGACCCGTCGGAATCTGTCGGTGCCGGTTGCTGCTGGAACCCGCCGGCGACTCATAACGCCGGCTAAAACTCCGGCTAGGGAGAGGGGTTGAATGAACATGGCTCCGGCTGTAGGTGTACTTTTCCTACTGGGCCATCGCCGTCTGCAAGTATCCAATGGCGTTTCGCACATCCTCCGCAAAGGGCGCTTCATCCGGAATAGGAATTGTTTTGAGTCGGGTGGCTGCTGCCACCATATTCTCGGACGGGTTAGAATAGTGACCTGCCGGTGTTGGAAAAGCCACAGGCGAAGCCTGATTTAGCCGGGTCGGTTGAGTCGCTGGCCGAGCCGTAGGGCGGCTTCCAGGCGCATCCGCTGTTCGCCCTGTCCCTGGCGTGTCGAAGAGGTTTCTTGCCTCATAACGTTCCGGCAGACGGGATTGATGCCTCATCAGATGAACCGCTAGTGTCGATTGTTGCTCCAGTCCGAGACGGAAAGCGCCTGTCTTGATGCGTTTTGCCTCTTGCTCCATCTGGGTTTTTAACTCAGCCATCCTCTGCTGCTCTTTTGCCATCCGGTCCTTGATCCTTGCAATCTCCAAGTTCCTAGTTGCTTGATTGTCCGGTGTAACGTCAATGGCCATTAGGGCCGCGAGCTCGTCCATTAGCTCCAAAAGAACTTGAGCTGGCGGCGGCGGGTTATCGCCTGAGGTGGCGGCCCCTGCGGGCGTACTATTTGTGCTTGGGACTGACCCCGCCATGAACACGACAGCATGAACCGGCGGCCCAAGATCGTCCGCCTCAGAGCGATCCGACTCAGGGCAGAGCTCATCAAAGCCCCCGATCCCACCGTTGTGAAGCCTGTAGACCGACTCTGTTTCTCCGCTTGAAGATTCGTCCTCTGAGTAAACAAGAGTTTCCTGTGATCCGGAAGCTTCCAGATCCATACCTTGAGTAAAGCCCATGAAGACGTGCTTCCGGCCTAGGCTAACGCGGGCGGGTTGCACGCTACGAGCAGGTTGCAGACACCGAGCCGGCTCGACGAGGTTGGCACAGACGTCCGGCCCGGGTGTTGCTCCATCAACCTTTCCGATAACACATGGATCCCACCGAATGGAACCCAGAAGCCATACTCCACAGAGCCGGCATCAAGCCCCCAACCGGCGTCATTGAGTTAGAGCCGGTCGCGGCGACTCTTGCTCATTCTACCAACCACGTATCCCTCGAGTCCCAAGAGAGAGCCCTTTGAGAACTCAACACCACCAAGCGCAAGCCCCATGGTGGGCGCCAACTGTCGTGGTTTTGTCATGGCAGATGTCCAGGTAAATGGACTTCGGTTCAAGGCCATTGCTAACGTGATGGACTCAAAGGGGTTGATAGGGACGAGAGACACGGATTTATCCAGGTTCGGCCCCTCAACTCGAGGTAATAGCCTATGTCTTGCTTGTGTTTGTATTGCTTGATGTATCGATTACAAGGGAGCTAAAGCGTGACCTAGTATTCGATAACCTGATCTCTAAGTCGCCCCGAGTCTATCCTTATATAGGAGGTCTAGACCACGGTTCATACAATTGGTAACCGACTCTCATTGTCTATCCGAGTCTTCCTCTATCTTCTTGTCCAAGTTGTCCCCAGGCGGCTTACACACCCGGGTCTTCTGGGCCACCGTCCGGCCCGCCTTATAAGCCGCCAAGCTTCCTAGGCTTTAGGACCACCGGCTCACCTTGGGCCAGTGTCGAGCCGCCGAGCATAACCCGGAGCCCTTAGGGCGGGTCATACCATGGGGTTATATCCCGAACACCGTGACTAACACTTAGTCACATTTCTTGCAAGGCTTATTGTGATGTATTACCGAGTGGGCCCTGAGATACCTCTCCGTCATACAGAGTAACAAATCCCAGTCTTGATCCATGCCAACCCAACAGACACCCTCGAAGATACCTGTAGAGCACCTTTATAGTCACCCGGTTATGTTGCGACGTTTGATACACACAAGGTACTCCTCCGGTGCCAGTGAGTTGCATGATCTCATGGTCATAGGAACATATACTTGACATGCAGAAAACAGTAGCAATAAACTGACACGATCATATGCTACGTTTGTAGTTTGGGTCTTGTCCATCACACCATTCTCCTAATGATGTGATCTCGTTACCAAATGACATCTCATGTCCATGACTAGGAAACCATAGTCATCTTTGATCAACGAGCTAGTCTATTAGAGGCATACTAGGGACATGGTGTTGACTATGTATCCACACATGTATCTGAGTTTCCGATCAACACAACTATAGCATGGATAATAAACGATTATCATGAACAAGGAAATATGATAATAACTAATTTATTACTGCCTCTAGGGCATATTTTGAATAGTCTCCCACTTGCACTAGAGTCAATAATCTAGTTCACATCACCATGTGATTCGCATTGTTATGAATCTCACACCCACTGAGTTCTGGGGCTCGATCATGCTTTGCATGTGAGAGAGGTCTTATAGTCAACGGGTCTACGACATTCAAATCTGTATGTACTTTGCAAATCTCTATGTCAAACTGTAAACACTGCTACAACACTCCACTTGGTACTATTCCAAATGGCTGCTCCACTATACGTATCCGGATTGCTTGTAAGAGTGATCCGGATTAGTGTTAAAGCTTGCATCGACGTAAATCTTTACGACGAACCCTTTATCACCTCCATAATCGAGAAACATTTCCTTAGTCTTTTAGTCACTAAGGATAATATTGACCGCTATCCAGTGATCCACTTCTGGATCACTCTTGTACCCCTTGACGGACTCATGGCAAGGCACACACAGGTGCGGTACACAGCATGGCATACTATACAGAGCCTATGGCTAAGGCATAGGGGACGACATTCGTCCTTTCTCTTTCTTCTGTCGTTGTAGAGCGTTGAGTCTCACTCAACTTCACAACTCGCAATCAGGCGAGAACTCTTTCTCTGACTGATCCATTTTGAACTCTTTCAAAATCTTGTCAAGGTATGTACTCATTGAAAGTCTCATCAAGCATCTTGATCTATCTCTATAGATCTTGATGCTCGACAATTAGGTAGCTTTATCCACGTCTTCCTTTGAAAACTCTTTTCAAACAACCGTTTATGCTTTCCAGAAATTCTACATCATTTTTGATCAACAATATGTCATCCACATATACTTATCAGAAATTCTATAGTGCTCCCACTCACTTTATTGTAAATACAAGTTTCTCGTAAACTTTGTATAGACCCAAAAACTTTGATCACCTCATCATAGTGTATATTCGAACTCCGAGATGCTTGCTTTAGTTCATAGAAGAATCATTGAAGCTTGCACACCTTTTAGCATCCTTAGGACTCACAAAACCTTCTGGTTGTATCACATACAACCTTTCCTCAAGTAAACCATTAAGGAAACTATGTTTTGATATCCATCTGCCAGATTTCATAATTGAAAAATACAGAAACTGCTAACATAATTCCAACAGACGTTAGCATCGCTACGAGTGAGAAAGCCTCATCGCAGGCAACTCCTTGAACTTGTCGTAAACTTCTTTGCAACAATTCTAGCTTTACAAATGGTGACATTTACCATGAGCGTTTGTCTTCATTTTAAACATCCGTTTGTACTCAACGACCTGCCATCCAACGAGCAAGTCTACCAAAGTCTATACTTGGTTTTCATACATGGATCCTTTCTCGGATTTCATGGCCTCTAACCATTTTTCAGAATCCGGGCCCATCATCGCTTCTCCACAGCTCGTAGGTTCATCGTTGTTCAACAACATGACCTCCAAGACAGGGTTGTCATACGGCTCAGGAGCAGTACACATCCTTGTCGACCTACGAGGTTCAATAGCAACTTGATCCAAAGCTTCATGATCATCATCATTAATGTCGTGGATTTGTCACGGCAGATGTCCGGGTCAACGTACTTAGGTTCAGGGCGAGACGCAACTACGTGGCGGCTTGAAGGGGTTGATCGGAATCGAGAAGACACGGAATTTTACCCAGGTTCGGCCCCTCCGATGGAGGTAAAAGCCTACGTCCTTCTTGTCTGGCATTGATGATGATGAAGATCTCTCGGTTACAAGGGTGCTAATTGCTACCTCCAATCTCTTGTGTTGTCTAAACTTGTAGACTTGTGCCTCTTGAGAACTTGTCCCTCTAGGGGTGCTCTACCCCTCCTTATATAAGTGGAGAGGGTAGGTTTACAAATAGAGTCCTACTAGGAGTAGGATTAGGACTAGTCTCTCATGAATCCTACTCCGGGTCTTATTCCTTTAAGGGAATCCTTCTCTCTTGTGGGCCTTCTCCTGTGGGCCTTCTATTGTGAGCCGCCTGGCGCCGTCTCACCCGCTAGGTCTTGGGCTTGGTCATCCTGTGACCCGCTTGCCGGGTCATAAATACGATGTCATGTCTTTAACGGGTCTCCTATGAGTTGCCTGGCCGGGTCATTAATAAGATGTCATGTCTTCGGCCGGGTCTCTTGTGAGTCGCCAGGCCGGGTCATACCATGGGGTATATCCCCGTCATTAGCCCCCAGGTTAGCTTGAATTTATTCATGGTAACCTCCTGAAATAAGAGTAACAAATATGTTAAGTGGCCGGCTTGCTCCTTTGGCTGGCTTATAAAATGGCTTCTCAGAAATCTGGGTCTTTTCTCATATGAATGAGTCGTCTTGATAATCATCTTGCTTGTCAATGTCCTTTGAAAAATATTGAGAATAGAACACCCATATGCCATTGAGTCGGCTTCCAATACTCTTGGCGGCTCATCTCCGCCGGGTTATAATCATTGATGACGCCAGGTCATTATCATTCGTGACTCCGGGTCAAATAATTAGAATCCAGCTGACTTGATAAAAATATTGGGATGAAAATCCATCTGATGTAAAACTAGACTTCCATTATTTGTGAAGCAAGACGGCTTATATAAACTCTGGCGGGTTATGATCTTTTGACGACGCCGGGTCATAAATGTTGGTGATGCCGGATCTAACAACTGAACTCCATAATTAACATCTTGAAAAATTCTCCTCAAAGTTTTGATATATCCATATTAGCTGTATCCCCCAAGCTCTGAGATTATCCATGATAACTTGGTGCTTTGCAAATAACATTTGGACTGTGTAGCCCCCAAGTGTCGGGTTGTCCTGCCTGCAGCAACCTGGGACTTATAACTGCCTTATACCTTATAAGCTTCGGCAGGTGTAGCCCCCAAGGGCCGGCTCATTAGGACATGATGCGCCGTGTCTTTAATTTGAATCTCTTAATCTGTTGGAACAGCTGAATACTGTAGCCCCCAAGTGTCGGGTCGCACGCCTGCAGCGACGTGGGACTTCTAGAAAATCTGATCTGAGCGGTGTAGTCCCCAAGTGCTGGGTCAGTAAGAATTACTGGGCTGGGACTTAGAAAATATAGAAAGGCCGACTCATCTTCTTGAGAAAATATAGAAACGCCGGCTCATCTCCTTGAGAAAATAGGGTCTTGCTGACAATGTAATGATTTGAAAACCGGCCTGCATTAGCCCCCAAGTGTCGTGGTGCATGCTTGCAGCGACATGAGACTTGCATAATTGATATAAACTGGACTTGAATAGTGTAGCCCCCAAGTGTCGGGTCGTCTGCCTGCGGCGACTCGGGACAATGTGAGAATAATATGACTCGCCACAATTTGTTGAATGAATCTTTGACCATGGTTGTAATATAACCCAGAATGAATATCCTAGAATAATTCCTTTGTCTTTGACATGAAATTCCTGCTCGTGGTTGCGGTGCAACCCAGCAAATATAAGTTTGAGAAATCCATGAGTGTTGTAGATTACTATAGAGCACAATTAAAGAAATCCGAGAACCGGCCAATTAGATGATACGGCATTATATCTGACAGGGCAACTCTTTGCAAAATAATAATTTCTCCGAGCTGGTTTGAAAAAACCCAATCATTTATTACTGGTTATGATAAACCATGAAGATCCGGCCATATTGGCTATTAAAAGATCCATTTTCTCTTGCAAAACACTTAACGGCGGTTCATCTTTTAAGAGATAGTACCTGCAAAAAATAAACAAGCCAGGATATATTCTACATTGTTGTAAGGGCGGCTTGAAGAAGCTCAACCCGGAGATGTTTATACCTTTCACAACATTGCTCCTTTTCTCATAATCTTGCTCTGACCCAGCTTGATAAGCCGGCATGTTATCTGGAGGTGGGAAGCCCCCTTGATAATCCACGGCTCCACCTTTTAGCTCCCATTTGAGAGCACCTTTGTAATAGCTTTAATGATAATTCTGCCTTTCTTGAATGCAGCTCCGGATGTATATATTTCCGTCTCTCCGTGTTTTTGTTCTACCGGCTCTTTATTGATTGATCCCCCCTTTGTATGAATCCATCTTGAACTTTTAGAGCCGGCGCTTGTCTTTGAAGATGTCACTCCTTCTCCAGTAATTTAGAGCCGACCGAGCACTTTGAAACTTGTCAACCGGAGTAGTATGACTCCGGCTCTTGTAAGATGAACTTTGTCGAGAACCGGTTGTCGTAGGGTAATGTAAGCTGTACCTAAAGGTAAGAAGCCTCCATCGACAACCGCGGCTAATAATGAGCCGGAAGCGGCGTAAAGCCGGCAGTTTGCAGGGCAATGTAAGCTATACCTAAAGGTAAAAAGTGTCCTGTTAACGTTTGAATATTGTATGCGCGAACGCCGGCTGTCGATGGGAGGTGTAAGCTATACCCTAAGGCAAGAAGCCTCCATCGACAACCGCGGCTAATGATTAGCCTGAAACGGCATAAAGCCGGCTGTTTGAAGGGAGATGTAAGCTATACCTGAAGGCAAGAAGCCTCCTTCAACAGCTACAGTTGATAAGCAACTGAGTTTTGGCGTAAAACGCCGGTTGTTAGGGTGAGATAAGTGAACCCGTCTGTAAGAAGTCCCCTTCGACAACCGCGGTTAATAAGTAACCGGAAGTGGCATAAAGCCGGCCATTAGGGTGAGATAAGCGATACCCGTCGGTAAGAAGCCCCCTTCGATGGCTGCAGTTGATAAGCAACTGGAATTTGGTGTACACGCTGTTGTCTTAGGGTCATGTAAGCTATACCAAAGGTAAGAAGCCTCCATCAACAACAGCGCTTAATGTAACCAAACTAGGCATAAAGCCAACTGTGCAAGGGAGATGTAAGCTATAACTGAAGGCAAGAAGCCTCATTGCAACAGTTTAATAATAGCTGGCTGTGCAAAGGAGATGTAAGCTATACCCGAAGGCAAGAAGCCTCTTTGCAACAATGCTTAATTGGGCATAACGCCGGCTGTGCAAGGGAGATGTAAGCTATACCCGAAGGCAAGAAGCCTCCTTGCAACAACGTAAAAGCAGACTGTGCAGGGGAGATGTAAGCTATACCCGAAGGCAAGAAGCCTCCCTGCAACAGCGCTTGATAGGGCATAAAGCCGGATTATAGATCAGCCGTTTTGACGGCGAACAAACCACTTCAACTCACATTTCTGAGCCGGAAAATTTCATCTTGCAAAGACCCGGGCTTCTCATTGAAAACGACCAAATGTGTCTTGCCATGTCTGTAGCCCCCGAGCCTCAAGTTGACTCGAAGAGGCGGCTTGAGGATCTTCACTGCAAGTTTGAGGTTGACCGTGGCGGGTTATAGATGATCTCGTATGAATTGTTTCAATGATCCGGTCGATGGTTTGTTCCGGCTGTTTGTTTGAAGTGAACCAAACTGTAGTGGCGGCAATTTATGCGCTTGTCTGTTGGACGGCTCGTATCAACGAGCACCCACCGGTATGTTGATGTAGATCACAGTGTGGGTGGCATCTTATGCGCGTCCGTTGGGCGGCTCGTATCGTCGAGCACTGCACCTGATGTTGATGTAAATTGGACCGTAGGACGGTGGATGGTTTGTACTGGTGTATGCAGCCACTGGCATGTTGATGTAGACGTAGAAATCAACCGCGACGTTGTAAGCCGGTGCTATTGTGACAGACGCCACGACGTTTGTAAACCGGCGCAGGTGACAAGAGACGGCCACGGTGTTGTAAGTCGGTGCTGTCGCGAGAGACGGTCGCTGCATTGTAGACCGGCGCGGTCGCGAGAGACGGCCATGGCACGGTGTTGTAAACTGACACAGATGGAGCATCGCCGGTGGCGCTGTAAGCTGGCATGGACGAAGAGTCGCCGGTGGAGTTGTAAGCCGGCACTGACGGAGAGTCGTCAGTGGCGTTTATAAACCGGCACGGACGCGCGGGTCATTGGCCGCATGTTGATGTAGCCTGCACTAATACGGGTGGCAGCTCCGTACTCGCAATATGGTGTTGCTTTTGTACTAAGTAATTGTCATGGCCATCCTCCTCCTTTTTTTTAGCTGGGCCTTTTTCTCTTTCCCCACAAATAATCAGCATACTGGAGCAAGGCGAGGCGGAATGGGGAGGGGCGGAGCCAGCCACTGCGTAGCTGGTGAAGAGAGGTCGTGGCCGCGAGTCGGCTCAGGGCGCGATGGTTCAAGGCGAGGATGCGGTGGTAGCTCGGCCAGGGCGTCTTGGAAGCACTGATCCGCGGCAGAAGCAGAGGCGCAGCGGCGGCTCGGAGCTGGCGCACAGGACGGAGCAGAGACGGAGTCTCAGGGGTGGCCGGCGGCTGAGCAATGCAGCAGCAGCAGTTTCAACTTGTGGTGATAATGATGCACTCGACGCAATCGAACAATGAAGTTTTCAGTTTCGCCAAAAGTTGTATCATGCCGGGTGATCCTGTTTGATTGATCCAGGCTCTTCTTCATCCGACTAATCATGAATTTCCTGATCCCTACAGATATCCCTTTAAAAACACAAACCACAGTGCGTGGCCCCATGGTGGGCGCCAACTGTCGTGGATTTGTCAAGGCAGATGTCCGGGTCAACGGACTTAGGTTCGGGGCGAGACGCAACTACGTGGCGGCTTGAAGGGGTTGATCGGAATCGAGAAGAGATGGAATTTTACCCAGGTTCGCCCCTCCGATGGAGGTAAAAGCCTACGTCTTGCTTGTCTGGTATTGATGATCATGAAGATCTCTCGGTTACAAGGGTGCTAATTGCTACCTCTAATCTCTTGTACCTCTAATCTCTTGTGTTGTCTAAACTTGTAGACTTGTGTCTCTTGAGAACTTGTCCCTCTAGGGGTGCTCTACCCCTCCTTACATAAGTGGAGAGGGTAGGTTTACAAATAGAGTCCTACTAGGAGTAGGAGTAGGACTAGTCTCTCATGAATGCTACTCCGGGTCTTATTTCCTTTAAGGGAATCCTTCTCTCTTGTGGGCCTTCTCCTGTGGGCCTTCTCTTGTGAGCCGCCTGGCGCCGGCTCACCCGCCGGGTCTTGGGCTTGGTCATCCTATGACCCGCTTGTCGGGTCATAAATAAGATGTCATGTCTTTAACGGGTCTCCTGTGAGTTGCCTCGCCGGGTCATTAATAAGATGTCATGTCTTCGACCGAGTCTCCTGTGAGTCGCCAGGCCGGGTCATACCATGGGGTATATCCCCATCAATTAACTTCCTCTTCAACTAACGTAGGCTTCATAGAAACAAATTCCTGCATTGCGCTACTCTCTGGTTGAACAAAGGTTCAACAACCTCATCAACTTCTATCTTCCTCCCACTCAATTCTTTCGAGAGAAACTCTTTCTCGAGAAAGGACCCAGTTTTAGCACCAAACACTTTATGCTGAGATCTAAGATAGAAGGTTTACCCAACTGTCTTGAGGGTATTCTATGAAGATGCATTTGTCCTCTTTGGGTTCGAGCTTATTAGGTAAAAACCTTTTTCACATAAGTGTTAAAGGCCCAAACATTAAGAAATGACAGCTTAGGTTTCTATCAAACCATAATTCACATGGTGTCATCTCAACGGATTTAGATGGTGCCCTATCTAAAGTGAATGCAGTTGTGTCTAATGCATAACCCCAAAATTATAGTAGCAAAATGATAAGAGGCATCATAGAAAGCACCATTTTCAATAGAGCATGACTATGACGTTCGGACACACCATCACACTATGGTGTTCCAGGTGGCATGAGTTGTGAAACAATTTTCACATTGTCTTAAGTTGTATGCCAAACTCGTAACGCAGATATTCATCTCCACGATCATATCGCAGATATTTTTATCTTCTTGTCACGATGATATTAAACTTCACTCTGAATTTGCTTGAACTTTTCAAAATGATTCAGACTTGTGTTTCATTAAGTAAATATACTCATATATACTCAAATCATCAGTGAAAGCAAGAAAATAACGATATCCACTACATGCTACAACACTCATTGGACCGTATACATCAACATGTATCATTTCCAATAAGTCAATTGCCCGTTCCGGAAAATGGGGTTTTATTCATCTTGCCGAAGAGGCATGGTTCGCATGTCTCAACCGATTCAAAATCGAATGAGTCCAAAGATCCATCAGCATGGAGTTTCTTCATGCGATTTATACCAATATGACATTTAACGGCAGTGCCACAAGCATGTGCTAATATCATTATTAACTTTGTATATTTTGGCATCAATGTTATGAACATGTGTGTTACTACGATCAAGATTCAACAAACCATTCTCACTGGGTACATGACCATTGAAGGTATTATTCATGTAAACAGAATAACCATTATTCTCTATCTTAAATGAATAACCGTGTTGCAATAAACACGATCTAATCATGTTCATGCTTAACGCAAACACCAAATTACATTTATTTAGGTTTGTCACTAATCCCGAAGGTAGAGAGAGCGTGCAATGTTGATCACATCAACTTTGGAAACATTTCCAACACACATCATCACCTCACATCTAGCTAGTCTCCGTTTATTCCATAGTTTTTCCTTCGAGTTACTAACATTTAGCAACCGAACCGGTATCCAATACCCAGGTGCTACTAGGAGTACTAGCAAGGTACACATCAATAACACGTATATCAAATATACTTCTGTCGACGTTGCCAGCCTTCTTATCTACCAAGTATCTAGGGTTGTTCCGCTTCAGCGACTGCTCTCCTCATAATCGAAGCACTTAGTCCCAGGTTTGGGGTTCAACTTTGGGTTGCTTCACTAGAGCAGCAACTGACTTGCCATCCATGAAGTTTCCCTCCTTGCCCTTGCCCTTCTCAAAACTAGTGGTTTTACTAACCATCAACACTTGACGCTCCTTCTTGATTTCTACCTTCACGGTGTCAAACATCGTGAACATCTCAGGAATCATTATTTCTATCCCTAGCATTTTATAGTTCATCACCAAGTTCTAGTAGCTTAGTGACAGTGACTTGGAGAACTATATCAATCACTATCTTATCTGGAAAATTAACTCCCACTCGATTCAAGCGATTGTAGCACCCAGACAATCTGAGCACATGCTCAACGATTGAGCTATTCTCCTTCATCTTGCAGACAAAGAATCTTGTTGGAGATCTCATATCTCACAACACGGGCACGAGCCTGAGATCCCAATTTCATCTCTTAGAACATCTCATATGTTCCGTGATGTTCAAAACGTTTCTGAGCCTCAATGCTAAGCCGTAATGCATGACACACTAAACTATCAGGTAGTCATCGAAACGTGCCTGTCATATGTTCACAACATCTACAGACGATGCTATAGGGGGTGGCGCACCGAGCGGTGCATTGAGGACATAAGCCTTTTGTGCAGCAATGAGGACAATCCTCAGATCACAGACCCAATCCGCAATATTGCTACCATCATCTTTGAACTCTATTTCTCTAGGAACATGTAAAAAATACAAGGGAGCTACAGCGCGAGCATGTAACCTACAACATAATTTGCAAAGACACTACTGACTATGTTCATGTTAATGACTTCAATTAATCATATTACTGAAGAATTCCCACTCAAATTGACATCCCTCCGGTCATTCGAGTGATACATGATCAATATTCACCAACTCAAGTCCGATCATCACGTGAGTTGAGGTGGTTTCAATGGTGAACATCATAATGTTGATCCTATCTGCTATATGACTCATGTTCGACCTTTCGGTCTCTTGTGTTCTGAGGCCATGTCTGTACATGCTAGGCTCGTCAATTTTAACCCGAGTGTTCTGCATGTGCAACACTGGCTTGCACCCGTTGTATGTGAATGTAGAGTCTATCACACCCGATCATCACGTGGTGTGTCGACACGATGAACTTTCGCAACGGTGCACACTCGGGGAGAACACATTTTATCTTGAAATTAAGTGAGGGATCACCTTATAATGCTACCGTCGTCCTAAGCAAAACAAGGTGCATAAAAGGATTAACATCACATGCAAATCATAAGTGACATGATACGGCCATGAACTTGTGCTTTTTATCTCCATCTTGAAAGCACCGGCATGATCTCCATCGTCACCGGCATGACACCATGATCTCCATCATCTTGATCTCTATCAACGTGTTGCCATCGGGGTTGTCGCGCCCAACATGCTTCTACTACTATTGCTACAATTTATCGATAAAGTAAAGCATTACATAGCGCTTAATGATTGACACGCAGGTCATACAATAATCAAAGACAACCCTATGGCTCCTGCCGGTTGCCGTAGTCATCGACATGCAAGTCGTGATAATCTATACATCACATGATCATCTCATACATCACATATATCACATCATGTAATTGACCATATCACATCACAACATACCCTGCAAAAACAAGTTAGACGTCCTCTAATTGTGGTTGCATGTTTTACGTGGCTGCTACGGGTATCTAGCAAGAACAATTCTCATCTATGCAAAAACCACAATGGTGATACACTAGTTGCTTTTCAACCTTCTCAAGGACCGCCTTTGTCGAATCCGATCCAACTAAAGTGAGAGAAACTGGCACACGCAAGCCATCTATGCAACAAGTTGCAGTTGAGGGAACCGGTCTCTCATAAGCGTACGAGTAATGTTGGTCCAGGCCGCTTCATCTCACAATACCGCTAAACCAAAACACGACCAAGGGAGGAAGCAATCTAAGAATCAACGCCCACAAACTCTTTGTGTTCTACTCGAGATCTCATCTACACATAGACCTAGCTCTAATACCACTGTTGTGGAACGTTGCATGGGAAACAAAAAATTTCCTACGCACACGCAAGATCTATCCATGGTGATGAGCATCTACGAGAGGGACTGTGGATCTACATACCCTTGTAGATCGCTAAGCGGGAAGTGTTAAGAAACGAGGTTGGTGTAGCCGAACGTCTTCGTGATCCACATCGCCGAGCATCCCGCGATCTCATCACAATCCGTCCCGCGATCCAATCACGATCCGTCCCGCGAACTCATCACGATTCGTCCCGCGATCTCATCATGATCCGCCCCGCAAACTCATCATGATCCGTCCCATGATCTCATCATGATCCGTCCCGCGAACTCTTCGCGATCTGTCCCGCGATCTCATCACGATCCGTCTCGCGATCTTGATCACGGTCCTTCCGATCTAGCGCCGAACGGACGGCACCTCCGCGTTCAGCACACGTACAACTTGATGACGATCTCCGCCTTCTTGATCTAGCAAGAGGGAGCGGAGAGGTAGAAGAGTTCTCCGGCAGCATGATGGCGCTCCTACGATGGTGGTGGAGCTATTACGGCAGGGCTTCGCCTAAGTACTGCAGAAATTCGATCTAGAGGAGAAACTATGCACTGGAGGAACGGGTAGCACGTGGCTGAAAATCTTGTGAAAAAACCCTAAAACCTCCAGTATATATAAGAGGGAGGGAGGAGAGGCCTTGGCACAAGGGCCAAGCCTCCTTGGTTCGGCCGAAGTGGGGAGGAGAGGAGGACTCCTCCTCCAATCCTAGTATGACTAGGATTCCTCCTATTTTGCCTTTTTCCACCTTTTCCCTTTGGGCTTTTCTTCCCTAGCCGCATGGGCCTTGTGTGGGACTTCCACCAGCCCACTAAGGGCTGGTATTTACTCTCCCATAGCCCATGAAGCCTCTTGGGTCGAAATACCCCTCCCGGTGGTCTCCCGGTACACTACCGGCACTCCCGGTACACTACCGATTAGCACGAAACTTTTCCGGCGACCAAAATAGGACTTCCTATATATGAATCTTTACCTCCGGACCATTTCAGAGCTCCTCATGACGTACGGGATCTCATCCGGGACTCCAAACAACCTTCGGTCACCACCATACATAACTCTATACTACCGAAACGTCACCAAACCTTAAGTGTGCAGACCCTGCGGGTTCGAGAACTATGTAGACATGACCGAGACACCTCTACAGTCAATAACCAATAGCGGGACCTGGATGCCCATATTGGTTCCTACATATTCTACAAAGATCTTTATCGGTCGATCCTCTATGTCAAGGATTCAGTTAATCCGGTATGATGTTCCCTTTGTTCTTCGGTATGTTACTTGCCCGAGATTCGATCGTCGGTATCTCCATACCTAGTTCAACCTCGTTACCGGCAAGTCTCTTTACTCGTTCTGTAATACAAAATCCCTTGACTAACACTAGTCACATTGCTTGCAAGGCTTATTGTGATGTTGTATTACCGAGTGGGCCCTGAGATACCTCTCCGTCACACGGAGTAACAAATCCCAGTCTTGATCCATGCTAACCCAACAGACACCCTCGGAGATACCTGTAGAGCACCTTTATAGTCACCCGGTTATGTTGCGACGTTTGATACACACAAGGTACTCCTCCGGTGTCAGTGAGTTGCATGATCTCATGGTCATAGGAACATATACTTGACATGCAGAAAACAGTACCTATAAACTGACACGATCATATGCTACGTTTGTAGTTTGGGTCTTGTCCATCACATCATTCTCCTAATGATGTGATCCCATTACCAAATGACATCTCATGTCCATGACTAGGAAACCATAGCCACCTTTGATCAACGAGCTAGTCTATTAGAGGCATACTAGGGACATGGTGTTGTCTATGTATCCACACATGTATCTGAGTTTCCAATCAACACAATTATAGCATGGATAATAAACGATTATCATGAACAAGGAAACATGATAATAACTAATTTATTATTGCCTCTAGGGCATATTTCCAATAATTAAATACATAGGGAATACATCGATGGAAGGCATAGTAACATTTACTATGTTCCCAGCATGTATCTAAACCTCATTCGTGGCTAGTCTTTCAGGCCATAGTAGTTCTTACATCGAGTTGCAACAGAATGCAATCGAGCGGGTATCTTTGTGATTAACTCACCATACCCAAGAATTAGTGATTAACATGTTTAATCATAATTCCCAAGAACTATATCTTTGACCAGCCTTCTATACATCAAAAACCTGTATGACATTCATACATGAGATGGATATTCCAGTTTTCTTTTCTATTGCCATTATACTTCTAACAGTTTAACTTTCAGTATTTCTCCTAGTCACGGAAGAAGCACCCAACTTAAGAGTGGTGATAGCCCCGGACTTCCTAGGCATGAAAGTTTCACTAACACCCTTCGACACTTCCTTTCTCTTTAAGTTGTTGTTTTATTCACCATCATCATATGACAGGCGTTTTTCTGGATCCCTCTCTTATTAGTCTAATGCATAGTAAACTCCTTTATTAATAGTTTGCAAACAAACATTTCTTTGGATATCTCATATCTTTTAGCCGTTGTCTATCTCTGAAAATGATTTTCAGATTCCATGAATATCACATAACTATCCAAACTTTTGAAGTTTGGGTCTAATGGAAGCAAACATATTGCACTTTGACTGAAAAAGGAATTCTAGCTTTTGGATCGAAGTACAAGAGTCATATCATCCATAGCATTAGCGGGAGAATATCAAAATCATGCGATAGGACAAAGTCCTTCTCGGCACTCTGAGGACAATCCTCACATCACGTTACCAACCGTAAAGTTTTGACCAGATATTAAACAGCTTATTCAATTTTAACAAGGAAGGTGGAAACGTGAGCCATTTATTCTACAACTATTATGCAAACCACACATAGACAGTGTTCAAAATTAATTGCACTAAGAAATAAAAAAGTTAATTCTATAGTGCGCTCCCACTCAAATCAATATCTCTCATAATTGATATTGAGTGATACAAGATCCAGCCTTCAATTCATCGCCATAGAATCATCATCTCATGACGCGAATTTTAATCGGTAGGCCAACTTGCCGATCACATCTCCATATGACTCTTGTTCATCTTTCGATGCGTGTGTTCTGAGCTCATGACTTTCATGCCTGAACGTCAAGACAACCAAGTGATCTCGCTCCGAGGTCTTTACTCACCCGCCTCACACATCCCTAATCGTTCGTACCCATGCATCCATGGCGCACCCCAAAAACTTAGGTGCCGTGACGGTGCTACACTTGGGAGAACACTATCTACTTGATATTTTTGTTAGAGATCACCCTAATAAAAGCGACTACCGCGCAATCAAGAAGGGTGCAACATAAGGGATAAACATCTTAGGCAATTCAAAATAGCATGATATGGTATGGCCCTTTCCGACGGAGAAGTCTAGTATTTCTTCGTCTTCGGCATTCGCGTCGGTGTTTACCTTCGCGAAGATTGGCACCACCTTGTCGATGCACCAGATAATATTGCTATATCTATAACTAATAAAATAAGTGCATTACATAAGGTTGACACACAGGTCATTAAAGTGCAATCATATGGCTCCAGCCATCATGCTGAATCACGACACGCAGGTCATGTTAATTTACATCATATAGTCATCTCATACATAATCAAATTATTATGAACACTGCTATACCACATCACATGCACATGCAAACTATCCTGTAAAACCAAGTTAGACGCCTCTAATCGGTTCATGCAAAAATTTATTTTACGTGGCTTTTAAGGTTTCGAAACAAACCGAAGCTAACAACGTCTATCATCAAGCATGATAATCCAAGTCACTAGATTAACCTTCCAGGGTGTATGAAACACGAGATCATAAAATCTCGAGCCCCATACTAAACTTCGTCATATGCGTGACCCCCGTGTAGATCACATCTGCATTGCCCTTTCGTCTGCAAAACATCCATCTTTCTCAACTATGGTGGAACCCAAAGAACTGTTAGCACTTCGTTGATTTGTCAATCAGCATACTCAGGAGCAGCATGAAAGGATCGCGGATTGCCAAAACTTTGTGAGATTCCACCATGCCATCAAGATCAGGACTACGCAAATTCAGGGGAAGCAACAGGAACATCGGGTAACAGATTTTATTTGCTACCCGCACAAATAATTTTCAGCAATAGATCTCATCTACTACCTAATTATGTTGTGCAACACCCATACAACTCTATGTATTCTAGATCGCAACCTGCATCTACGCATAGCATGGCTCTGTTACCACTGTAGGGTAACACAGCAGAAAATAAAAAAATTCGGCCTACGCACCAGCCCAGGACCACTATGGAGACTGCATACAAGGTTTGATCTATTTCGTTACCGACTCGTAGTGCAGCGGAAGTAGAGTCGATGACGATCAACGGTGCAGATCCCCGCAGCTAGGATTTACAACCTCCCAACCGCGAGGATGTATACCCTCATCTGCCCTGGGGACAGCCCTTCGGGAGGCGGTCGGATAGTCCCCCAGACAGTGTCGCAGACAGCCCTTCTGGAGGACCTCCGAAACTCGGACTTTCACTCGGATAGCCCTTCGGGAGGACCTCCAAAACTCGGACGGTCACACGGACAGCCCTTCGGGAGGCACTCTCGAACTAAGACCAAAACTACGATCTCTCTACAGAGTTGCACACATACGGTGTCATCTATCCGGAAGGGCTTCGCCGTCCAAACTAGTTCCTGTCGGAACCCAGACAACCTTTTGGCTCTACGAAACTATTTCGCTGGGAGGGAGAGAGAGCCAGATCATGCATGGCATTTGTATGAGAGTAAGAGTGAGTTTTTGGGCTGCCTCCTCACCCCTATTTATAGGGTGAGAGACTATGTAAAAATACCAAAATGCCCTCAGATATTTTCACTATTCATAATAGTGATTCCACTATTCATAAATAGTGTTTTCCACTATTCACAATAGTGTTTTCCACTATTTCGTAATAGTGTTTTCACTAGTCATGAGATATTTCCTGCCAATAGTGTTTCCCACTATTCATAATAGTGTTTCCACTATTCACGAGATATTTTCTCCCAAAAAGCACTTTCACTATTCATGACGACATTTTTCATCGTCCGGTCGAATTGAAAATATTTATGAGGGCTTAGAACATTTCCAGTACCCCACTAAAATAATTTTCAATGCGATTCGGAACAATTCTGGATTGGTGATTTTCATATGCGAAAAGCATCTCAAGCGGTTCCGGCAGCTCCGAAACATTTCCGGTTTTTCTTCCAGAAAATTCCCAGAAGTTTCCAGAATGATTCTGGCACCCTCCAAGAATTATCAGGCATGTGCCAAAACCAATTTGACTTAATGGTATCCCTTGAAACAACTTTTCAGTTTTATCGAAACTGTTACGGTGTTCTCTGTGCGGAACTTTTCTGTTGTCCGAAACTTTTCCGGTGTCCGAAACTTTTTCGGTGATTTTCTCTCAGACTCCCTGTCTAGTATTCAGAAGATAGATGACCCTTAAGCGTGTGACCTTATAGGTTCGGTGAAGCATAGACATGACCTGGAACCCCTTCCGATCAATGATCAACATCGGAGCCGTGGACACCCATATTGACCCCTATACCCACACGAATGAATATTCGAGTGAACCTCCAGTTGTTGTGTGTTATTCCTATTGCTTCGCGATATGTTATAAATACCCGAGGTGAGACATGTTGGCATCCCCATGGATCAACAACTTGTCCACTATGCCAGTTACCTCGTTACCGGTATTGTTCTCTTTTCTCGTTCCCGTGTTCCAGCATCTCCATGATCAAATCACAAAGTGTCTGGCCAGACAATGATGGATACCGTAACACCGAGAGGGCCCAGAGATATCTCTCCATCGTTGGAGGAGCAAATCCCAATCTTGAGCTATCAAGTTACTTGACATACTTTTCCATGAACCCGTAAGCCGCCGTAATAGCCACACATTTACGGATGACGTTTAACAAACCCCAAAGTTCATGAAGCAAGCATGAAGAAACTCGATACTCTCATGGTCTAAGGAATTATGCAAACATTAACCTCTCTGTGTTATTAACCATTAACTTATGATGAATGTATCTCATAGCATAACATCAATTCGGGTCGATTCAACACAAATGTTCTTCTAACATTGTGCCCTCAAAATTGCCGGCATAGCCATGCCCATGATCAGGAAAACAGGATAATCAATGCAATACTTGAGCCAGTCTTAGAGGCCAGACTAGGAATACATTTTATCGTTTATTATTCCACACGTGCATATGAGTCTTCCTTCAAGCCTCGTGGTTATTGCAGACTCGAGAACCATAGCAGTTATAACATGGAACATAAACCTAATTATGAACAGGGAGATAATCAATAACATTTATTGTTGCCTCTAGGGCATATCTCCTACAGTGGCGCGTGTCCCAACCCTTTCGGCTCCCCCGGCAGGAGGCCCGGTCCCCTCGTTTGGGGAGTTGGGGAGTGTTCTGGACCGGTGCCGCCAGGAGCTAGCCCAGTTCGCAGAGGCGGCTGACGCCACCCTGCAACGTGCGGAGGTAAGCATGGTCGCCCTTGTTAGAAATTTCAGTGGGGGCACGCAAGCGCATCCACTGGGTGTAGCCCCCGAGATACGGGGCGGCTGGCCGACTGACGGGCAGCCAGGCCGGATCTCCTTGGCATCTTTTGACTTTGGCTCCGTGTGACAGGAAGGGAAATCCCAACGTCAGAAGTTGTTCGAGGAGGCGGCCGCCATGCACGACTGCGGCAAGCATGGTTTCTACCGGCTGGAGGAGTTGGCGCGGGTGCAAGGTATACCGAGTCTTGTGGGGGGGACGTAGCCCCTGAGAGCCGGGTCCACTTCATGGTAGCCAGAGCAGGCTTGGTAGGACCGGCTGACGCATGTCTTGTTTTTGTAGACGAGCTGACCTCCCTCCGGGTGGAGAAGACCGGGGCTGTCTCCGAGCAGGACCGGCTGGCGCAAAGCGTCCAGGAGGCCATGTAGGAGAAGGACCGGCTGGCCGCGCTGCTGGTGGACGGGGAGGCGGCCTAGGACCGCCTCAAGGCTGACGTGGCGCCGGAGGTGGCGGCCAAGGAGACGGTCGTCAAGGAGTCGGCTGACGCTGCCCAGCAAACCGCCGCCCTCCAAGGCGAAGTGACCCACCTCGAGAGGTCGCTGGAGGAGCTTAAGGGCTCCCTCGTCGGGGCGGAGACAGCGTTGGCGTCGGAGAAAAACTCGTCGCTCCACTTTGCCATCGAGGTGGACGACTCCCTTAAATGTAAGTGTCTGCTTTTCCTATTTCCAACCGGTTGCTTTTTCCTTTGCTGGTTCTTGTATTTGATTTGCCCTTCTTTCCTTCTTCCCTTTCTTCTCTTAGGGCACTTCCCAGAAACTCAGCACCGTGCTGAGCGTGTCGTTGAGGAGTACCGGGAGTACCTCCGGCCACATGGCCGCACCATCGAGGGGGACACCGCGTGGGATGTGGCGGAGCTTGGGCTCGCCATTGAAAACCGGCTGATACACCTCAAGTGGAGCGTGGAGCGGCTAAAGACGGTCGGCAAGGAGGTCATCGCCGCCCTGTGGACGAACCGCAGGGGAGCTCCGGTGAACCGCATGGCCTTGTGGCTGGAGCATGTTGTGGCCCGGCTCAAGGCCTAGAAGGCGTCGGCGGCCCGAGCTGGCGCGCAGATGGCGCTCCAGTTCATCACGTCGTGGTATCGTGGCGTGGATCTGGGCCAGCTGGTCACTATGCGGGACGAGCCGGCCGAGGAGTGGGAGGCCCGTGAGCCGACTCTCATCCGCCAGGCCAACGAGCTTGCGTCGTATGTCGACGCGGATGAGTTCCTGTCGGCCCTTGGCGAGGACGGCAAGCCGGTACCTGAAGACTCCTTCGGCATCCCCCAAGGTCCGGCGGACGAGGAGGTTGCCGACGAGAGCACCGACTCGAGCGGCGAGACGGCTGGGACCACAAAGGCCACCTCGAAGGCCAAGGAGATCGACCCAAAGGCCACGACCACCTCCGGGGTGGGAGTCGAGCCGCTCAGTGACGCATCGGCTGGAGGCGCGCCGGTTGGCGACGCGTCGATGGCCTGAGCCCCCAGGCGTTTTTATCTTTCTTTTTACTTCCTGCATGTTAGGCTCAAGTCCACCCACTGGGGGTGTAATGTAATGAACCATGCTGGACATGGGCCTCTTTTGTCTTAACATTCTTACTGTGAATATTTGGTGTGTTTGCCTTCTTGCACGTGCTTTCTCATCCTTATCCTTTTTTGCCCTTTTGGTTCCTTCTATTCCGCCCCTTTTCCCCTTTGGTTTCGGCCCCGCCATCCCGACAGCCGAGAGCCGGTCTGTAGCTGGGTCGGGGCGTCCGCCTTAAGGGAGCCGGTTCTGAACTAAGGAACCGCGAGAGCTTTTTTAGGATAAGTAGAGTGGCAGAGGCGAGGCGGTGATCCGGCTGGGCCTAGCCAGCGTCTCCTTTGCGATCGTTCTTTCATGTGAGCTAAGTTTTGCCGCCCTGAGGCCCCGTCAGTCGGACAGCCGGGAGCCAGATCTATAGCTGGGAGGGGTGGGAGGGCTTGCTCGGCTCACACTACTTTGTCAATTTTTGAGAGAGGCGACCTAGGTCCAGTCGGCGAGCCCCCGGGCCCGGGAGCCAGGTCGGGGAGCCAGTGAGTGAAGAGACCTTCGATGGAAGCGAAAAGGGCGTGCCCCAAGAGCCGGCCTGGGGCACCCATTGCATTCATAAGCCCAAAAGGGAAGGGATACATACATACACTGGTCTTTTTCAGTAGTAAAAAGGACGGAGGAGCACCGCATTCCACGGGCGCTCGGTCTCCTCGTCGGAGGCGTCTCTTTTGTGCTTATGCGGCTTCTGGGCGTCTATTAGATAGTACGCATTGTTGTGCAAAGCCTTATTGACAATGAACGGGCCCTCCCATGGGGAGGATAGCTTGTGTTGTCCGGCTGTTCGTTGGATCCGCCTGAGCACCTGGTCCCCTTCACGAAAGGAGAGTGGCCAGATCCGCTTGCTATGGTAGTGCCGGAGCTTCTGCCGGTAGATTGCCATCCGGCTCAAGGCCAGTTCGCGGGCCTCTTCGAGTAAGTCGACACCGTCTTCTCTTGCCTCCTTTGCATCCTTCTCCGTGTATAGGGCGACCCGAGGCGAGTCGAACTCGATGTCGGTGGGAATGATCGCCTCGGACCCGTATACAAGGAAGAAAGGCGTGTAGCCGGTTAAGAGGTTGGGAGTGGTCCTGAGACTCCAAAGGACAGTCGGCAGCTCGTCGATCTAGCAGCCGGCTGACCTTACTAGCGGTGTCACGAGCCGGGGCTTGATGCCGGACAGGATGAGGCCGTTTTCCCTCTCGACCTGGCCGTTTGACTGTGGATGAGCCGGATTCCTTGCTTGGAGCAGAAACGTGCAAGGGCGCCCTTGGCGAAGTTCGTGCCGTTGTCGATGATGATGATGTGAGGGACGCTGTTGCGAACCGTGATGTCGTCGATGAACCGGACGGTTGTGGGGCTGTCTAGCTTCTTGATTGGTCGTGCCTCGATCCACTTGGTGAATTTTTCGACATCCACCAGCAAATGTGTCATGCCGCCTCGTGCGGTCTTGAAGGGACCCACCATGTCTAGCCCCCAGACGGCGAAAGGCCACGAGAGGGGGATAGTCTGGAGGGTTGATGCCGGCAGGTGGCTCTGCGTGCTAAAGCGCTGACAGCCCCCGCACTCGTCGACCAATTTCTTGGCCGCCTCGAGAGCGGTGGGCCAGTAGAAGCCGTGGCGGAAGGCCTTGGCCACCGGGGTCCTGGAGGCGGCATGATGCCCGCACTCACCCTGGTGGATGTCGAGGAGAATCTCCAAACCCTTTTCCGGCTCGACGCATCGCTGGAAGACGTCGGTGGTGCTGCAATGGACGAGCTCGTTGTTGATGATGTTGTATGCCGAGGCCCGGCGCTGAATTTGCCTTTCCAAGGCCTCGTCCTGGGGGAGCTCTCTGCATAGAAGGAATGCCAAGATAGGCTGGGCCCATGAGGGAGCCGAGACAGAGGCCGGCTGGGAGCCCCTGGGCCTAAATGATCAGCCCCCGGGACTGGCTCGCCAGGCCCCAAGGTCGGCTGGTCGATTGTCATCATGATAGCCGCGTCGTTGGAACCAGCGGCCTCGGACGCAGCCGGCTCAACTGGTGCTAGCAGGGCGGCCAAGGTTGTGGGGGCCGATGGCGAAGATGCCGAAGGGGCAGCCGGAGCCGCCGATGGGCTAGCGGCGTCTGCCGGCACAATGATTGATTCCGATTCTGGGGAAGGCTTGATCGACGGCTTGAGCAGTCACTCGAGGGAGACGCCGGCTGGGATGGCCTGCCGGGTGGAGCCGATCTTTGCCAGTGCGTTGACCACATCGTTATCCGCCCATGGGATGTGATGAAACTCACAGCCCTCGAAGGAGCCGGTGAGATGTTGTACGAGGAAGCGGTAGCTGGCCATGTTGGCGTCCCTGGCGTCCCATTCACCAGAGACCTGCTGCACCACAAGGTCAGAGTCGTCGAAGCATCGGATGCGCCCGATGTCAATCTCCTTGGCGAGCCGGTGGCCATGGACGATGGCCTCGTACTCGGCCACGTTGTTGGAGGTGGCGAAGCGGATCTAGAGGGTGTACTTGAGCTGGTCACCTTTTGGGGAGGAGAGGACTATGTCGGCACCCAAGCCGGTCCTCATTTTCAAGCCGTCGAAATGCATGCGCCAATGTGTGGAGTCCGGGGGAGGCGGCACGAACTCAGTTTCCGCCCAGTCGATGAGGAAGTCGGCCAGTGCCTGTGACTTGATGGCGGTGCGAGGTTCGTACCGGATCTCATGATCGGCGAGGGAGATGACCCATTTGGCAATCCGGCCTATGGAGTCCCGGCCGCTCATGATCTCGCCAAGCGGGGCCATGCTTACCACGGTGATGGTATGCTCCTGGAAGTATTTCTTGACATTCTTGGCAGCGAAGTATATGCCATAGCACATCTTTTGGTAGTGGGGGTAGTTCTGCTTGGACGCAGAGAGGACCTCACTGAGGTAGTAGACCGGGCGCTGGACCGGCAAGGACTTGCCCTCCTCCGGCCGCTTGACCACCAGGATGACGCTGATGACACGGGTGGTTGCCACGATGTAGGCGAGCAAGGGTTCCTTCTCAGCCGGCGTGGCCAGGATGGGCGCGTGGGTGAGAGCCTTCTTGAGGCCGCGGAAGGCCGCGGAAGGCCTTGTCGGGCCAATCAAACATGCCCGGATTCTTGGTGTGACCCGGCTCGGCCAGAGCCGTCTTGCGAAGGAGCCCGTAGAGGGGCAGGGCCTTCTCCCCCAGCCGGTTGATGAACCGGCTGAGCGAGGCGAGGCAACCGGTGAACTTCTAGACGTCGCAGAGCCGGGTCGGCTTGGGCATGCGCTCGATTGCGCTGATCTTCTTGGGGTTAGCTTTGATTCCGCGGGCGGACACGAAGAAACCCATGAGTTGTCCGGCAAGGATGCCGAAGACGCATTTCTCCGGGTTGAGCTTGATCTTGTATTCGCGCAGGTTTGCGGAGGTCTCTCGGAGGTCGTCGAGGAGGCTGAAGTGCTTCTTGGTTTTGATGACGATGTCGTCGACATAGACGTGGACGTTCTTGCCTATCTGAGGCATGGGGCACTTTTGCATGCACCGCTAGAAGGTGGCGCCAGCGTTCTTCAGGCCGAAGGACATGGTGATGTAGCAGTAGGCCCCGAAGGGCGTGATGAAGGAGGTCTTGAGCCGGTCTTTCAGATCTAGCTTGATCTGGTGGTAGCCGGAGTAGGCGTCTAGGAAGGACAGCAAGTCGCAGCCGGCCATGGAATCGATGACTTGATCGATCCGCGGTAGGGCGAATAGGTCCTTGGGGCACGCCTTGTTCAGGCTAGTGTAGTCAATGCACATGCGCCAGGTCTTATTTTTCTTCAGCACTAGGACTGGGTTGGCCAGCCAGTACGGTGGAACACTTCCATGATGAGCCCGGCTGCGAGCAGCCGGGCGATCTCTTCTCCTATAGTGCGTCGCTTCTCCTCGGAGAAACGGCACAGGGGTTGCTTGACCAGCTTGACGTCCGGTCGGATGTGAATTTTGTGCTCGGCGAACTTCCTCGGAACACCCGTCATGTCTTTGGGGGACCATGCAAAGATGTCCCAATTCTCATGGAGGAAGTCGACGAGCTCGCCTTCCTATTTGCTGTCGAGGCGGGAGCCGATGGTGACGCACTGAGCCGGGTTGGCCGGGTCAAGCGGGATTTTCTTGGTGTCCTTGGATGGCTAGGAGGCCTCGCCGACGGACTGCGAGGGGGGAGCCAGCATGGCCGGTTGGCTGGCGGCAAGGGCCACGAGCCGGTCAAGCTGCCGCTTCTCCTCGGCGATTTCCAGGGCCTCGGCCAGCCGGCTGCCGTCCCGAGCGCACTCGATTGACATCTCGTAATCGCCCGTGATGGTGATGATTCCCTTGGGGCCCGGCATCTTGAGCTTGAGATAGGCATAACGGGGGACCGCCATGAATTTGACAAGGGCTGGTCGGCCCAATAGTGCGTGGTAGGGACTTGTGAGGTCCACGACCTCGAACAACACTGGCTCGCGGCGGAAGTGGCCGGGTCCGCCGAAGAGGATGTCGAGCGTGATCTTGCCGATAGGGGAGCAGGACTTTCTAGGCACGATGCCATGGAAGACCGTCCGGCTCGCCTGTAGGTCTTCTATCTTTAGCCCCAGCTTGTGCATCGTGTCGAGGTAAAGAATGTTGATGCTGCTGCCACCATCTACTAGCACCCGTGAAAAGCGGCAGGTGCGCTTCTCGGTAGCGATGGTGGGGTCGAGGACCAGAGCATAGCTGCCGGGATTTGGCATCACGGCTGGGTGATCCGCCTGGCTCCAGGTGACCGGCTTCTCCGACCAATGCATGAACTGGGGAGTTGCCAGCATGGTGGCGTTCACCTCATGATGGAGCCGACGCTGAACATGTTTGCTCATCTCTTCACTGGTGAAGACCACGTAACAGCCGTCCTGGTTAGGGAACTGGTCGATCAGACGGCCGTCGTTCTAGGCCGGAGCCAGAACCGGTGCCGGGGCGGTAGCTAGGGCCGAGGCCGGCGCGCGGGCAGGTGGCGCGGGGGTGCGAAAGGCCGTCCCCCCGAGCCAGTCGCTATGAGAAGTTGCACTGCCGGAGCGTGTGCGTAGAGATTTTGGCCCCTGAGTGGTTCTTGCAGGGGAGGTCGAGCATCTGCTCGAAGGTAATCTTCGGCTGCCAGGCAGCCTTGCCAGCGCGCTGGCGCTGGCTGGAAGGCTGGGCAGCCGGCTCCGGCTCTGGCTCCTCGATGGTGGTGACCTGCCATCTCCCGTAGCAGGGATCCGGCTGGTCATTCTTGCGTTTGTTGTTCTGGGACTGCCGATTGTTGGCAGGCGGCCGGGACATTGCCGGTGTTGTCGTCCCCTTGGCAGGCGGAGTCGTCTTGACCCGGATGGCTGAATCAGCCGTGGCGTATTTGTCCACCTTGGTCATGAGCTCGGCAAGCGTGGCCGGCTCGGAGCATAGAAGCTTGTGCTTGAGGGGGTGCTGTCTCGATAGCCTTCGATGAAGTACTGTATGGCTTGCACCTCGTGCACCCCCTCGTAAGAGTTGCGGAGCTCGGTCCACCGAGTGAGGTAGTTGTGGAGGGACTCGTCCGGCCCCTGAACGCACATGGCGAGTTCATGGGGGCGGCCAGGCCGCTTGTAGGTGCCGGTGAAGTTGTGGACGAAGGCCTCCTTAAAGTCCATCCAGGTGTTGATGCTGCCGGACGCCAGGCTATTGAGCCAGGTGCGGGATGAGCCGGTCAGCATGAGGGGGGCATAGTGAACAGCTACGCGCTTGTTCCCTCTGGCGATGCCGACCGCGGTGGTATAGTCGATCGGCCAGGGCTTGGCAGCCCCGTTGTACTTCGGGGTGTCTCGGGGGAGCGTGAAGCTGGTTGGGAACGGCTCGTTGCGGATCCGAGGGCTGAAACAGGCCGGGCCAATCGAGCCCTCCTCCTCGAGGAGGGCAGACTGCGCGAGTTGGTCGATGCGGTTGCGGGCGTCGTTCTCGCTGCAGGGGACACGTGGCCCGATCCGGGGCTAAGAGCTCGAGGCGGATGACGGGCGAAACCAATCGTTCCAGCTCACGCCGTGGGGGTGGAGTATGCCCACGGCTGCGTGGGCTGCCGGCTGCTGACGCCTCGTGGTGGCGGTCGTTGCGAGGCGGGTTGTTGGTGCGCCGGCTGTTAACAGCTGGCTGCTCACTCCCCGGCAGCTGAGAGGGCCGGGGGTTACTTGCCTCGACCCGGCGGCCGGAGGTGCGAGGGAAGCACGAGTGTTGAGCCGGCTGATGGCCCGCAGTTCCCGTGCCCTTGCGCTCGGACCGAGGGCCTTCGAAGGCGGCGCCGCCAGCCGCGAGCTGATGCTACTGCGCGTCGGAGGCATCGATGAGGTCCTTGATGTGACGCTCGTGGGCGGCACGTTCTTTGCCCTTCAAGGTAGCCAAGTTCTCGTAGACTACCTTGAGGGCCCGCAAGTTGGCTACTGGGGTGTCGTAGACGGGCATTTTTCCACCCAGGATCTCAGCGACCACGTGGTCGCGGTCACACACAGTCCCACACTAGCTGGGCTCAGTGCCAGCCGGGGTGAGACCGTAGGCGGAAGCATATTCCCGCTGGGCGGCCTCCATGTGGCGTTGCGTGGCCGCGAGGATGGTGGCGTCCTCGAACAGGACGCGGTGAGCCTCCTCGAGCTCGGCCATGGCGGCATTGGGGTTTGCCATCGGGGCAATAGGGGTGCTCAAGCCCCTAAGGGCCACGCCAAGCGGGTCGGAGGTGCCGACGCGGGCTGCGGCGGCGTTAGCCTCGGCACGCGCACGTCTGGAGGAGGTGGAGGAGATGATGGCCATTGCCCCCACACGATCGTGGGGGCCGTTGGACGGGGTCGCAGCGAGTGTGCCCACGGCCAAGGGCGGACCGGCACAGACGAGCACCTGGCTAGGGTATTTGTCGGTGGCCGGAGCTTTGGCGAGGCTGAGCCTCTCGAAACGCTAGGTGAGCGTGTCGATGTCGAGCGCGAGGTCGATGGAGCTGCCCGTAGGGCGTGCCGGAGCAAGCCCCACGAGCCCACGGTTTCGCCTGGACGTGCGACGGCGGCGGGGAATGGCGAGGGGTCCCGCTCGGAGCATGAATCCGGTCGGTGCCGTGTACGGCCCCACGGTGGGCACCAACTGTCGTCGTTTTCTCATGACATATGCCATGGGTAGGCTTATCGTGGGTGTTGGGGCCGGAGGACGCCGACGGGCTTTGGGTGCGAGATTGGGCACAAGCGGTAGTGACACACAATGTATCTAGGTTCAGGGCCCTCCATGAGAGGTAACACCCCTAGTCCTGCTTGGTCTAGTTGGAGGGATTGGTACGTTTACAAGGATGCTCCTAGAGTTGCGTCTAGAGGAGGAAGAAGGAGCGGTCGTCTCGTCTTCCCTCATTGCTAAGAGTGATGTGTAAAGAGAGTTCTGCGTGGGGGTGTGTGAGCAAGTGTCCGTCCCCGTTGCATGGGGGGCTCGGGGGTTTTATAGGCCAACCCCTCGGCTCTATAATGTATTCTAAGGTATACGAGTGGACGGACCCGGCTGGCAGCCTCTCCGACCGGCCAGGGGGTCCCACCCTTTGAGCTGTCTCGTCATCTGTAGGGTCCACCGGCGGTGCGGTCCCGTCGCTAGCGGGGGGGCCTGCCAGCCAGCTCTGCGATTGGGCCTTGCCCACCTGCTGCGGCACGGGTCGCCCGGGAGGCGTCATCTAGTGCCAGCCGGCCGAAGTCTCTAGTATGGCCGGCTGCACTGTAGCCATGCCGGGGCAGGTAATCGAGTGGGCGAGGGCGTGCCGGCACTGTTTCCTCGCCCGGTCGCGCTCGCCGAGGTCAGTGGCCTGGACGGCCGGACTGTAGCCATGCGTGTCCGTGCATCAGCGGCCAGTGTGGCCATAGTGTCGCCCGTCGTGGTGGTCGTGTCGTGTCGTTGTACCCGCGCGCAAAGGGACGGGACGTTGCATGTCCGCCCCACGGTTAACGGAGGAGGCGGCCCGGAGGTCAAGCCGGATTTTCACTAGCCGTCCGTGTCGCCAGCCGGTGGCAGCTCGAGCCGGCCATCCCCCAGCTGGCCGTGGACAGTCGGTCGCTTAGTTTCTCTCCGAAGCGGAAGGGGTAAGAACCCCGTTGCTTTGGCCTACCCAGGGTTATTACCCCATCAATCTCTTTTCTTGAGCTTGGAGTTCATAGGATTTGGCAACTTCTTCTTAGGAAAGGTCTTGGAAAACCTTGGTTTATATTCTCTCTTCTCATAAGGGCAATCGTTGGAGAAGTGGTTGGTTTCTTCATAGGTGTAGCATTTTCTCACTTTCTTCTTCTTCTGGAATCTTCCCTTGAATTTTCTCACGCTAAACCTCTTGACAAAGAGGGCAATGTCTTCATATGAAGGACTCTCATCGGAGTCAATCTCATCACCATCTTCATCATCATCTTCTTCTTCTTCTTCACTTTGCTCTTCCTCACATACGTGCTTGGCCTTCAAAGCAAGATTGATCTTTGATGTTGAGGTACCATGCATGGCAAGATGTTTTGCAGCATTTGCCTTTGACTCTTCAAATAATTGGAAAGTGGATATGATGTCATCCGGAGTCATTTCCTTGAATCCATGATGTTGTCTTATGTCCCACCCCATTTGGTGATGATATGGGGCAAGAGCATGTAGTAGTTTGTCCACAAGAAACCGCTTGGTCAAGTTGAAACCATCTTGTGTCTTGTCACAATCACAAGACTCAATGTCAGCGAAGAGAGTCATGAGATGTTCAAGGAGCTGCTTGGGGGATTCACCTTTCTCCATACAAAAGTTTTGCAATTGACCCTTGGCAATTTCATATTGAGCAAGCTGGAGAGTGGAGGTACCAGTCTTGGTCCTTACAATGTTGTCCCATAATTCCTTGGCACTTGTGATATGTATGTAGCGTCTCCTTTGCTTATCATTCATTCATTTTATTATGCACATGATTGCGGTGTCGTTGAGATGTTTGTCATATGTCTCTCTTGGAGTGAGATTCTTTGGGTCGACATGGTTATAACCATGCTCCAAGATTTCCAAAATTTCATCATTGGCGTACCTAAGATGGTCCTGCATACCAACTCTCCTCAAAGCAAAATCGGAACTGTCATCAAGCAAAGGAGGTTTTCCTCCAGGATTATACTTAGGTTTCTCAACTTGAGGTCTTGCATAAAGCCATGGAACACTAGAGTGATCATTGCTAGGAGGTTGTTGGCCAAGTGAAGGAGTAGACACAGTTGGCCTCGAGGCCGCACCACCAGAAAATGGTGCAAGCATCGTGGTTAATGTGGCTAATCACATTTGGACCAAGGCCTCAAGAGAAGCATCATGCTCCTCCTTTTGCTTAGCAAGGGCCCATTCCAGATCCTCAGAAGTAAAAGACTTGATTTTCGTGGAGGTCGTGTCCTTATCATTCGGATCCGCAACAAGGGGAGTCCCATCGGGGTTCATCTCGCTCTAGGGCGGTTAAGCCACACGAATAGAGCACGAGGCTCTGATACCAATTGAAAGGATCAAGATGGACCTAGAGGGGGGTGAATAGGTACAATTACAAATTTTAATTGTTACTTATCAATTTGTAGGCAATAATGAGGAATATGAAAGTAAGCCTAAACAATTGCAAGTAAGATGCTAAGAGTTACACCAAGCAAACAAGTACCACAAGTATATGAGTAAGCAAGCACAATAAGATATAAGTAAAGACTAAGAGACAAATAACCACATGTAGGGAGTTAGGGTTAGGAATAACCGCAACTCCGAGAGACAAGGATGAATTTTGATGTTCACTTCCTTGGAGGGAAGCTACGTCACCGTTTAGAGAGGTGGATGTTACCACGAAGGCACACCAACACCACGAAGGCTCACCCTATTCTCTCCTTGAGATATCACCACGAAGGCGATTCCCAACCACTAGTGGTAGACCTTGGGGGTGATCTCCAAACCCTTACAAACTTTCCAGGGGTAATCACAATGGTTTGATTCCTCACCGAAGAACACCTACCGCCTAGGAGTCTCCAACCTCCAAGAGTAACAAGATCAAAGGAAAAATCTCAAGACTTGCTCAAATCACAAATTCCTTTGGTGAGAAGAAGGGGACGAGTGGATCTATCACTTGATCGGACAACTTGTCTCAAAGTCTCTCAAATCCCCTTGGGATCTTGGATTTGGTGTATGAGGTTGAGAGAGAGAGAGTGAAGTGTGTTCTTGTGTGTGCTCAATGTGAATGGTCAACTTTATCCCATGGGGGTAGAAGACTATAAATAGTACAATGTAAAAAACTGATCAATGAGACACTGAATGTACTGCAGTTAACGGACGACCGGATGATACCGGAGGTCCGGTGGCACAACTTGGACCGGATGTCCGAACAGCCGCCAGTCGTCCGATAACTGGGAATTCATTCAGGCCTGGGACCAGCACGAGACACACAGCCACTGGACGTCCGGAACATGCCGGTCGTCCGGAGACCGGTCGTCCAGTGGCTACCAGAAATCCGCTAAAAGTGTTTTGTTGAGGATGTACTGGATTTCCGGAGAGAAACAGACGTCCGGTGTTCGGTCGTCTAGAGTGGACCGGAAATCCACTAATTTTGTTCTGTTAAGATGCACCGAACATCCGGAGAGTGCCGGACGCCCGGTAGGCAGTGAGAGGTCGGACGTCCATAGATTTCCGGACGTCCAGTGACAACAGAGCACACTGGCTCAGTTAAACAATAGATTTTGTGCACTAAGAAGTGGGTACTAGAGATGAAACAGAGATGTTGTGAGAGGATACTTTGTGGGTTTTGAGCAAGTCTTTCACGAAATCCGATGATCCCCTCTTAATAGTGCGGGATCCCTATACTCAAGAACAAACCGAAAAAGAGCCAAAGCTATTGTCTTGTATCTCCTCTCTTGAGTAATATACATTTATCCGTAGTCATGATCCACACACGGTCCTTGAGACATAATCTTGAGATATACTTGATAGACATGATTTGTCCCCTATATGCATGTTGTCATCAACATCAAAATAAGATTAAGGGCATGATTGCACTATCAGCCCCCCCCCCTCCTTCTTCTTCTTCCTTAACCTCCTACCTAGATGGGAGGAGGGTTTGCCCTCTAGTCCTTGGCCTCCATGGCGGCGGAGGGGCGAGAGCCCCTCCGAGATTGGATCTCTCTCTCTCTCTCTCTGTTTTCTTCTGTTTTTACGCTCCCAGATTCTGGCCTTTCACCGTTTCTTAAATATCAGGAGGTTCGTAACTCAGATCGGGCTGAAATTTTTAGGGGAACTTTATCCAAAATTTAGCTTTCTTGCAGCCAAAGGAGAGCTCCAACCGACCTATGGGCTGGTGACAAGGGCCCAGGGCACGGCCAGGGGGTAGGGTGCACCCCCTGGCTTGTGGCTCCCTTGGGCACCGCCTTCTGTTGATTCCACTTCCCAAAATTCACATATATTCCAAAAATAATCTCCGTAAGTTTTTATCCCGTTTGGACTTCGTTTGATAAGGATTTTCTACGAAACAAAAAACATGCAACAAACAGGAACTGGTACTAGGCACTAGATCAATATGTTAGTCCCAAAAATAGTGCAAAAAGTTGCCAAAAGTATATGAAAGTTGTAGAATATTGGAATGAAACAATCAAAAATTATAGATACGATGGAGACGTATCAGTCCATTTGCTAAAAATCGGAATTTGCGGTTTTTGCAAATCGGTGCCACCGAGTTTAGGTAACTGCCTAGGCCAGCCAAATCGGACTCGCCTAGATTTATATATTGGTCTCACCAAAACGCCAAAAGTTGCCACATTTTGCATTAGTCGGTGCAACCGAGTTTTTACTTTGGTTTCACCGAGTTGGGCAATAATGTTGTAACGGTTGGATTTTTGGAGATGTCTATAATACCCCCCCCCCTCTCATTCGCAAAGAGAGCACTCAGAACAAGCCAACACTTGCCCCATCCATTTTCTGAGAGAGAATACCTACTCATGTGTTGAGATCAATATCTTCCACTCCAACCATATAAATCTTGATTTCTAGCCTCCCCAAGTTGCTTTCCATCCAATCAATCTCTTCTACCAAGCCAGATCTATGAGAGAGTGATTGAGTGTTGAGGAGACTATCTTTTGAAGCACAAGAGCAAGGAGTTCATCATCCATACCACATCTATCACCTTTTGGAGAGTGGTGTATCCTAGATTGGTTAGGTGTCGCTTGGAAGCCTCCGACTTCGTGTGGAGTTGAACCAAGAAGTTTGTAAGGGCAACAAGATCGCCTACTTTGTGAAGATCTACCCCGAGCGAGGCTAGTCCTTCGTGGACATAAGCCATGATGGAATAGACGAGGTTGCTACTTTGTGGACCCTTCATGGATGAAGCCCTTCGTGGACTCTCGTGATCGTTACCCTCCGTGGAATGAAGTCTTCATCAGCGTGGACATACGATAGCATCACCTATCGGAACCACGGGAAAAATCTTCGAGTCTCCATTGCATTTGATCTTCCTATCCCTACCCTCTACTTACATGTGCATGTCTTTACCTTCCGTTGCTATACTCTTAGACTTGCATGTGTAGCGTGTGCTTGACTTGATATAATTGCTAAAACTTGCCAACCTTTAAAATTGGTAAAAGTTTAGATTTTTATTTTGCTCACGTAGTCTAATCACCCCCCCTCCTCTAGACATACTTCGAACCATACAACCATCCATTCTCACAGGGTGTCGCTCTTTGTCTCCCATGGCCTCCTGTCACAATACTTTCATCGTGTCGTCTCCTCCTCCAACGTGGCTAAGGGACCGTTGGTTTTAGTGCCTCTACAAGGGTCATCATGCTCGTGAGTGTAGGGACCCAACATGGTGCATGAGATGCCTCCATTTTGGCCGCAAAGTGCATTTCTGCCATGCTCATCACTACATCGATCGGATTATGACACCATGATGTGCTACTCCATTGCCTTCCCCACCACATGCATCAGATGTCGATGCAACCCCAGTTGTCGGGTCATTGCAGCTCATGCTTGCGGAGCTACCGAGCTGCTTCGAGCGGGTCCAGTTACTCGAGACTCCAAATTACTATATCTGCTACTTCAAAAACTGAGCTTCGCGACTGCCTTGCATGAGTTGGGAATGTTCTAGCGAGAGCAGAGCTTGCTCCCGCCAAACTTTAGGTTGTGACAGTTGGGTCTACGTTGTCTGAGCTCCAGCTGTAGCAGAGCATGCTCCTATGCAGATTTCTCCCCTCGTGCTACACCCTACTCGTCACATTTGCATGTGGTATTGACTGCCTCTGGGAGTGTACTCGTTGTTGAGGTCATGCCTCCAGTGTTGCACGAGTTATGTGGGGAGCCCCCTTCGCCTCTTTTGATGGTGCTTCCTAAGGACATGTGCTCGCTAGTGCACTTGGGCAATGTCCATGATGTCCTCACACCACCGTTGGAGCTCAATTATGAGACGCTCTTTGTGGAAGAGCTTGCGACTTGCTCGCCTGCTTAGAGGCATCTAGCCTTGGATCTAGCAAGACGTTTGCTTGCCTCTTGGCATAGGAGGCTAATATGGGCAAAATCAAGAAAGTGGAGAAGGCTCTCGGGAGCAAAGGCAAGAAAAGTGGTGCCATAGGAATCATGACTGTGGCTGCCTAATGGATGATTCTCGGTCTCTTTGACCGTTCTAATGGGTTGAATTGTCTTCATGGATTTGATGGTGTTCGTTGTCTTCAATCGAGGTGCTTTCGTTGGGTGTCTCTTTGCGATGTAGAAGTGTGATGGATCATGGTTTGCGTGTTATGTGTGTTAGTGAGGTTGGTTGTGTGGTCTTGGGATTTCTCCCTTTTTGAGTAGTCTTTGGTCTATTTGTATTGGCTTTCGTCTTGTTGTTCGCTAATTAATTGGGCAATTCTCATCGATTAGAAAATTATTTTGCCTCCATTTTGGAAAAAAACAATCTGTGGAACAACTCAGGGGATTTTTTTTTAGAAAAGGAGGATGACTCCCGGCCTCTGCATTTGGAAGATGCATGCGGCCATTTTATTAATTATTCTCGAGGACCTTAAAAAATAGTACAACAATATACCTGAATCCGTCATCTTGGCAACATCTGCGCTACTCCTATCCATATGATGAAGGGGTGCAAGCTGGGCCAAATACCCAGACCTCTCATCTAAGCCTAACATCTAAAGCCGGAGGCCCCGACCGAGCCACATATCGGGTCCGGGGCACAAACCGGTCTGACGCACTCACATGTGTCGTCGCCACCATCTTCCACTAGTTCATCTTCAAAGCAGATTGAGATGTCATTCTTGGCAGGTGCCTCTGCCATCGATGCCACCATGACGCCAAACAACTCAGGGGATAATGGTCATTTTATCATGTTTGTGCACTAGCCGCGGTTGCAACGGCACAAGTACGAAATAACCGCATCTCAGCCTATTGCAACTGCAGTTGTGTACGCTGCAGCCCAAACAAACACGATCTTTTAGAGGGCAGAGAGTTACATTGAAAAAACCTACTGCTAGTTAGAGATCTCAAAAAGGAGTCAAATGACTTCATTATTTCAGTCTCTTGAAAACCAACATTCTTCCTTCGTCTCAAAATAAATGTTGTTATTTTAATTTTAAATTTATATTAATTTAATACTAAATTTACGATATTTATTTTAGGACTGAGGGAATAGTTCACATACATTTGAATGTCTAGACAACTGAAGAACCACCTGCCTCCAGGTCTCTGCCTGGGACCTTGTTTCCTGTGCAACAACACCACCACCATCGATCACCACACGTCTCATGCGCACCCCTAAACCAATCCCTCGAAACAGGACGCACGCATACCGCGTGCACTTCTTCTCTCTAGAAGTTTACTTCAACGGTACACATCAATTTGTTCATCACTGACAAAAACATTAGACCTCGAAATCAATCGTTAGCGAGGAGCAACAGACTGCTTCGTCTGATGGGCCGATGCGCATCGAAGGATAAAATTACCGTCATGCGCGCTTGGACGCACCAAGCTCTCCTCCATTTCGTATTTTTGTCCGCACAAAATCGAGTGTTCTCGCTCGGGCTCTCGATAGGTGTACAGATAAATCGATTTAGACTATGTTGTACTAGTAGTTAGAAATGGTTTGATCTCAGCCAGTTCATGCCATCTTCGTGTCGCGTGCAAGACCCGTGCATGGAACTAACCATGGAACAGACTCGCAGGTGGTTTCACCGAGACCCGCCTTGACTATAAATACATGATCAGTGAGCATCTCTAAACCCACCCAAGACTACTCACTAGCCAAGCTCACTAATCCTACGTGCAACGTGCTTAACCCTTCAGATCGAAGCCAAGCGCAATGACGTCCTCCGGCAAGCCCTGCGCCGCCGCGCTCCTCCTCCTCCTGGCCCTTGCCGGCGCCACCACGGCCGGCGCGGCGAAGTGTACCACTGCGTCGGAGCTGAAAACGTCGGGGATCAACTTCCCGAGGCCGCTGGCGAAGGACATCATCGTGACGGAGCCCCCCGTCCCGACTTCTGCGCCGACCGGCGAGTCGGAGCCCATCTTCCCGAGGCCGTCGGCGAAGGACATCGTCGTGACGGAGCCCCCGGTCCCGACGTCGGCCCCGACCGTCGCGTCGGACTCGGAGCCCATCCTCCCGAGGCCGGCGGCGGCGGCGGACGTGTCAGCGACGTGCATGGGGTCGCTGCTGGAGCTGAGCCCGTGCCTGTCCTTCTTCAGGGACGCGGGCGCGTCCAAGGCGCCGACGGGGTGCTGCAAGGGCCTGGGCGGCATCGTCCAGGACCAGCCGATGTGCCTGTGCCACATCTTCAACCACACCCTGGAGCGGGCCATCGGCGTCGACATCCCCGTCAACCGTGCGCTCGCCCTCGTCCGCGACGTCTGCGGCCTCTCGCCGCCCAAGAACCTCATGGCCAGCTGCGGCAACCGCGCCGCCGTGCCGCCGCTCTACGTCTGCCCGGCGCCCTCCGCCTGATCTCCATCTATCCAGGTGACCAAACCGGCCGTATGATCACTAGGACCTTCAGATTACGTGCAACGCAGAGCTAGGCTTCTAACTAATCCACTGTCTTTTCTTTGTATTTTCGTGCAGCTTATAATAGATGCGTGAGCAAAAGATGGCAGCCCCTCCTCCAAGCAAGACGAAGAAAGCATACGAATGCAGCTTATCATAGATACGCCATAACAATTGGAGTTTCGAATTCGAAATAGCAACACATGGGGTGGATATGAATACTAGCCACCAGATCGATCCTGGGCATAATGCCAGTGTGCCACACTGTGGTTACAGAAGTATGTACTGTCTCCACGCATAATGATAAATGAATAAGAAAAGAAAAAAGTACATATATATTTATATATATAATTGTGCTGCCACGGTTTTACCTTACGGAACAGTGCAGTTATCCATGTCTTTCGACTCAGCAAAAATTATACTACTATGCGACTTCACAAAGAAAAGACTAGCATCATCGCGTTATTACTCCCTCCGTCCCGTAATATAAGAGCGTTTTTTACACTATATTACGGGACGGAGGGAGTACATATCATTGGCAAAAGAAAATAGCTTTTCTTGCCCTGCGGAGTAGATAAGATGCTTAACTAGGCACTGTGCTGTGCTTAACATATAAGATTATCCCAAGAATGGACAATACAATTCCCTCAAATGGAATAGACAGTTTGATCATCACGTACCTACAAAGGGTTGCTTGAGTTTGAGTAGATGAAGCTCACATGGATGCTTGACGATGCGGCGGTATTACCCCTCTTCAAACACCCATGTAGAAGCATCCTACACCGTACGCGTGCTACGTACGCTAAAAAATACAAAACCGATCAAATTTTCACCAGAATCTTCAACCACCGTGTTGGTCAAAAGGCTAATCATCAACTCATCCCTAAGTGGGGAACAGATCTTCAGCAAGATTAATCGTCCATTCATCATCATACACTAACTGGGGAACAGACCTTCAGGAACTCGTCGATCTTGGCAGAGTACAGGTGAGGGAAGCTCCTGTAGTGGTCTACATGTGGCGATGAGACAAAATTGTGTGCTGAGACGCTCAGCCCCAGTGATCTCTGCGTGTTGATGAAGCTCTCTACGCATTTGGCAGGGATCACTCTGTCGGCGGAGCTGTACAGATAGAACTGGGGGCAAGCCGGCTGCTTATCCGAAAGAACCGAGAGGACCTTGTGCATTCTCCTGAACATGATCAGAAGGGGCAGAGAAATATCAGAATATCAAGTCTCATCTGGTGTTTCTGTGGTGAATACATTTGGAGATGAAAACTGGTCGTTTTCAAATGCATGGTAAAAGGGTATGAGATGAATTAAAGATGTGTGGACGAAAATGAAACTATGGTCATGCACTAGTTCACCATGCAGTAAGGACGGAAATGGAGAACAAACACACAGATGCAAGTTGTGCACGAGATAACTTAGGATATTTGGCCAGAAAACAGCTTAAGAAGAAGCAGGAAATCAGCAACATATCAATCTCACAAGGCAAGTAACTGGACAGAACACACAAGTTTTTATTACAAATTACAAATATAAGATACTCCTCAATCCAATCCTCGAACTCTCCAAGGGTTGGTGGATGTAAGAAGCAAATACTAAAAAATTGAAATGATGTAGGCCCATTTTTGTATAGGAATTGAGTCATGGTATGGCTATGGGCTCCTTTTTGACAGATATGGCTACGGGCACCTGATGATGATTTAAGGCTGCATGTAGATTCCAGACTAGAAGGGTCAACAGGCCATCGCATCAATGAAAAATACTTCCTCTGTCCCATAATATAAGAGCGTTTTTGACACTAGTGTAGTGTAAAAAATGCTCTTATATTATGGGTCGGAGGGAGTACAAAATAATGCAAATATGCATCCTGCCATCCAGATAGCCTAATTTTCAGGATGCACGTACGAATCTAAATTGGTAAGGGGAAAGCATATATCCTTAGTTTCTTGACACTGAATAAGCTATTGTTTTTCTTGATAATGTTCAGATATGACTGTGGATTAGTTAGAGTACATAATGTCACCGCTAAAAGAACACCCATTGTAACTTTACTTCAATGCATATGCCTTGGCCGACTTTACTCAAACAGAGATGTGAGATCTCAATACCATGTAAGCAAAGCAATAATTAATAATGGTGAATGGACTTACTGGTTTACATCAGGTAGGCGAAGGACAACCTCAAAGAACTTCTGAAGAGTTGACAGAAGAAAAGTTTCACTCCATGATGGTTTCGTCAACTCTGAGGCAGAAGTAACTTTGTTCAAGGCACCATTCAAAGTCGATCCATCAGGGGCGTCAGCTGAAGGTCCTGTTAAAGAACTGCTTTTCTTCAGCATGGCAGCAGAGAAACCAGCAGCCCAGACCTGAGTTTATGGCACACATGAGAAACTCCACGTATACAAGTTTGTCTGCATGGGAGACAAATACAAACGGTCGCAAGTGCAATAATATATTACTTACAATGAAATGTTCCATGGATACAAATTTCCCACAGGCTAAAATGGAGGAAGGGGATTGCAGCATTTACCACTACCAGTTGAAAGCTTATTTCAAGCAAGATATACAAACCTCTGGTCTAATCTCTAGAACTGGCGCAGAGTCTACAATACATCCCTTTATCCTCTCAATTATATCCGCCCTTGATTGTAGATTCTCAAGTACTGCACCATACCTGAAAATAAGATAAAAACAATCAAGTGTTATATCCGCAATAAATTTAAAGCCACGAACATCAGGCGAAAGACACAGACGAAGCAAAGCGCTAATTCAGTAGGGTTTTAAGTAAGATTAATATTAAAAAAGTATCCTTAACTACATGCAACAATCACTTGAAACTATTGGACATTGAAGCTCGTTGCCCAAAATTTAACTCCACTGACAAAACAGGATAAGACATGCCAAATCAACCATAGAAACTTGAGTATAGTTCAGCACCATATATCAGTAACCACAGCATTGCTGCTCCAGACCTAATCACTGTAAGTAAACCAATGTGACTCAACAAACAACACTATAAGTCCATAACCATGCTTTTATCAGGTTCCTGCTCTGTTTTATTCAACCTACTCACCCAATGATCTACCAGAAGTATATGTGATGTGTTCTCTTTTGGACAATAACAGTAGGATAGGATCAACCCTACTGTGAATACAAGTACAAGGAAAGAAGAAAATTAAGCAATCTGGCCAGTCTTTAATTGCACGCATACCTGACATGTTCATCGACAAAACTACCTAAATTAAATTATTTTTTGTTCACTTTCTCTATTTCTCTTAGATGCCGACCACTACGTGGTGGGAAAACATAATCCATACAGTTGAGAACCACAGATATTCAAACAGACACGAAACACAAGTGGCAAAAAAGAGTTAATCAAAAGTATGCTGGCACCCTCTGGTTTCCACTAACTAGCAACAACTCTCGTCCCGTCGCATGAACGTGGGCCTCCCCTAAACCAGGATCTCTTTAATGATAGCACACATACTCGATCCATCAAGCACGTTTATCCACCAAAGTCATGATTAGCAGGCCAAATTGTCATAACAAAAACATGCACACCAGGAACAAGCGTCCCTCAAGTCAGTGTGGAATCTGAGGAGCAATCCATGCAAAGGTGTCTAACTACAATGTGTTATCAACTTGTTTTGACCGGAATCAAACCCTCCATTTCTACCAGAACAAAAAGGATCCTACAGTAAGTACACAGAAAGATAAAAGGCACTAAGTCGAGCTAAATTGCCAGGATTTCATACTAGCAAGCAATACAATCTTACCTGAATTCTATTATTACTATTTACCTTGATGTTTCTCCTAGGTCCTACCTGGTGGTAATTTTTTACGAGATTTAATTATACTTAAAACTGTTATACAGAGCAAACAGGAAATGGAGGGCTTGTCCAAAGTATGTTGGGTTACTGGCACAACAACTTGTTGGTTGCTAAACTAGCAACTGATCCCACATTATTGCACGAGCAAAGCATGCTCCTACTCTAACTCGAGATCTCTTCAATGATGGCACGCCTACTTGATCAATCAAGCACGTTTTAGCCACCAAACTCATGTAGGAAACCAGAATGTCACAACTAAAACATGCGGCACCAAGTGCAAGCGCCCCCATATCAGTGTGCGTAGGTTCCTAACTAAATTGCGTTATCAACTTGTTTGATTTCTCAGAATTTAACACTCCCCATCCTACAGAGAATCGAAGAGCTTAAAAAATAGGGAGGAGGATTTGGTGTTCCCGTACGCGAGCCAGCCGGTGTTGCTGAAGGTGTGGAAGAGGAGCGTGCGGCTGCGGTCGGCGTCGCACCAGGCGGCGATCTCGGCGGAGAGGTCGGCGACCCTGCGCTCGACGCGGCGGCCGAGGTCGAGCCCCAGGAGCTCGCGGACGGGGACCACGAACCGCACGGACCCGACCCCGCGGTCGCGGTAGAGGTCGGCGTACCTCCGCAGGTGCTTCTGCCGCGCGCCGAGCCAGCCCAGCAGCACCACCAGCGCGGGGCCCTCCTCCTCCCTTCCGCCGGCCCCCGCGCTGCCCGCGGAAGCGTCCTGCGGGGGCGGGGGGTCCCACTGGATGAAGGGCTCGGAGTCCGGCGGGAGGAGGTTGAAGGGTGCGTGGCCCTGCGCGGAGGAGGCGGAGGAGGGGAGGGAGATGGAGGAGAGGCCGGCGCGGCCGCGGATACCGCCGTGGCCGCGCGGGAACGAGAGGGAGCACGCGACGGGCCGCCGCGGCGCATGGAGGAACGCGGCCGCGCCCCGGCGGTGCGCGGCGGCGGCGAGGAGGCGGACGGAGCAGGCCGCCATCGCCATGGCTGTTCCGCTGCGGCTCCGCGTCAGTGGCGATGGGGGAGAGAGCACGAGCCGGCCGACGATTTCCATTTTAATGGCACGCGCATGCGCTCAGAGTCACAGTGACAAGAACTCCCCTGACAAGGGGCGCCCGCATGTCATTCTGCGCGTGGTACCCGTAAATGGGCTGGGCGGGGAGTGATGGCGCACATGGGCCACGCGGCCTAAGGCTGTGCCGCCTGCAGTACTGTACAGTAGCCAGTAAATTCGCCGGTCCGATGTACTGTGCTTCCTTCATTATACGGCTGTGAGGGAGGATACTAGCCCTGCCTGCGATAATTCAAAACGGTTCCCAGGCTCATCTGCTTTTGGTGAAAGGTAAATTTACAAAAAAGAATAGCAAAAATATCTAAAAAATTCTAGACGAAAGTTGAGAGAATCTTCTAAGAGCGTGCAAAACTTCAACGTGTTTGGACATTTGAGAAGCTTGTGTCAAAACTAACAAAATCCGGTCTACACAGTGCACTTTTTGAAAGTTTTTTTGACAAGCCAAATTTGTTATTTTTTGCCTCAAGCTCCCCAAATGTCAAACCAGCTTGAAATCTGGCACACACCTGGAGGATTCTCTTAACTTTCATGTTAAAAAAAATTGTCTGCTATTTTTTTCGATTTTGTTGTTCATCAACGAATGCAGTTGAGCCTGAGTGGAGAAACGCCACACCCGCCTGCATGCTATAAAAGATTTGCATTGTCTCATTTGCAAAATTCTATGAACATCTACAAGTGGAGCCCGCAAATTCTCTCCCAACGGTTCAAACAGACGGTTTCGTCCATGGTGACAGGAGAGATAGAAAAAGAACCAACCAAATCCTTAAATTTTTCGCATATGTTCAAGCTGTCCGCGGACCCTCGTATTTATCCCATACGGGTGTGCCAAAGCCTAATACCGAGTGACGAACACGGCATGTTTGTGCACATAACTTCACCATCTACACACTCCGAAAGCGTTTTATGAAGACTAGGACCCGCAAGCTACCAGGTTATGTAGTCAACACATCAGGTTTGACTTTGGTGGCCTGGTGATGCAACGCTCCAGCACACAGCGGAAGATAGAGGAGTTTTTCTACACTCGTACTGGTGTACCAGGGGATTCGACGAGAACCCGCACGGCTTGCATTGCTTCCACAGGTGATCTGCTGTATCTAGCAGTCGCAAGGACGAGATTCCCCTGTACTATCCATCGCCAGTGTGCAGCGATAGTGCACTCCTTCCATCCGTAAATATTTATTGTAGAAATAGATGACGACTACTCAGCGTCGGCGCCTCGGCCGAAAGCTTCGGCCGGTCGCATGCCAGCCGCTGGATTACTTCATCTGTGGCTGTTAGATTAGAGCCCCCTACGTCATCTTTTCCATCCCCCGCTTCGTCTCAGATCGGATCAAGAGAGATGGAATATAGTGTTGACCTGCTGTAGACAAACTGCCCCTCGTGGGCTGCCTCGTCAGCGGCGACACGCCGCTCTCCATGGCCGTCGACGCATCACCGACGCCTTCTCGACTGCCGCCGTCATCGACCATGCTCATCGTCTCGCCATCCGTTCGTGATCTACACATCAAACCATGCCGTTCGTGGCCCTTGCCGTGGTCGGTTGCAACATACGTTACACTCGCCGTCGCAGCCCTCTTGTCTGTCTCCGGTGCAGCTCGCCGGCGGCATGGTCATGCGTCCCCGTTGCAACCTCCACCTCTCCCTTGGATGCAGCTCCCATGTAGCAAAAAAAACATGTCGATAGAAGCTTTTCCGGTTGCCGGTTGAAACAAAATAAAGGCCCCGACATTGCCGCCGCAGAAATTGCTCTGGTGGATGCAGCAAAAACAGATGTTGTTTCCAGCTCAAGGCTTCACTAGTTGTAGCAAAACAATCTGCCGGTTCCAGCTCTCGTCGTCTGGCATCGGGCTGTGGCAACAAACATGCTCTGTTAGTTGTAGCAAAATCCCTCGCTGCTAGTAGCAAAAACTGAGAACAGTTGCAACAAAAATAGCCACCGCCGTAGTAGGTCACAGCTCCGCTGTGATGGATGTAGCAAATCCATCGCCGGTAGTAGCAAAATTCATGGATGGTTGCAGCTTCTGGCTCAGTTGGTTGCAGCTCCCAGGGATGGATTTTCGCTCGTCGGAGGGAAGCTAGATGGATGGACGGAGCGGATTCAATGCCGGTGCTGCGAGGGCACGCGGGAGGAGCACGAGCGAGCAGCGCGCGACCAGTAGCATGCAGCTTCTGCCATTTCATGGCGTAAAAGGTAGGGGACAAAAAAAGAGAGGGAGAAGACGGAGGTTGCGGGGGAAAGGGAAGTGGGGTAGGGCCATCATGTAACGTGCATCCGCGGAATCAGGCGATCGAGCAAAACAATCGAACGCGCAGCACGCATCCGGCGCTAACGGTTCGGCCGTTGCGTCAGGACTAAACGTTTCGTAAAATTAAATGTATCTAAAACTTAAATACGTTAGATATATCCATTCCTTCAAGTAATTTCAGACAAAGGAGTACCAGCTAATATTCGACAAACCAATGGCAAATACCCACAGGCAGACATAGTACATCCCAAGACTGAATTTTGCTATTGGTAGATTGTTTTCCGTTGTCATTGCAGAAATTGTCATCGTCTGTCTGGGTTTGTTCAATTATATGTTTCCCAAGTATCCAGTAAAAAATACGGTAAACACTCCTAAAGGTAGCAGGATTTTATGATAAATAAGACGTAAATCTGTTCACACCAACCAAACAATTCTGTCCGCGACATCATCACATGATAGATAAAAATCAATCTCTCCAGACGCAGGCACCACAAAGCTGTAGTGGCACAGAAGCAAAGAGTACACACAATGGATGGCAACCTTTCTAAAACAACAGTCTAGTCTTTTTGGAAACTCTGAATGGTGTTCTGACAAGGGGGGGGGGGGGGGGGGGGGGGACGGACATGACATGTATCGATCAGACAACGCCTAGATGTCCATCGGCGCCGGGGCGTCCGGTGCAGCGGGTTCGTCAGCCGCCACGGGGGCATCCCCTGCCGCAGGTGCATCGCCCCTGTCCTCCTGCATCGAGCTTGATTCAGCCGGAGCATCGGCCGCTGGTGCTTCATCGGCAGCCTCCATGGAGTCGATGATCTCCTGGATCCTCTTGGAGTCTATCATGGAGAAGGGCTCGACGGTGCCATCCTCCTTTCTGCCGACAATGGCAATGGTGCAGTTGGAGCTCGTCAGCTTCTCACCTTGGAGGGTCTCCTTTATGGCTGAGAGCGCGTCCTTGATGAGCTCATCGGGGGTGTAGGCGTTGAATTTCTCGAATCTGCGTTCGAGGTAAGTCTTCGCTGCCTGAGAGCGGGAGCCAATGGCAAATGCCTGGTACTCAAAGTAGTTCCCGCTGGGGCAGTTGTAATAGAGATGGGCTCCAGACTCGTCTAGACCCGCAACAAGGAGGCCGACACCATAGGGCCTCTTCCATGATCGCTGTGTGCAAACCTGCAACATTAAAGTACATAGTCAATACATTACCCACCACACAATGTGAAGATAAATGGATAGCGGCAAAAACATGTTGATCTTCACATAAAAATATTCTTACACACGCTAGTACTAGAATAGAATCATGAAATTAAACCAGTAACTGAATGACTTTGATAAATCCCTCCCTCCCTGGTTTCAGTCTTGCCTCTCTCTCTCTCTCTCTGAATTAGGACAGGAAATCTTGAAATTTATTTGGCACATGGGAGTAGATGCAAAGTTCAGAAATCAGCATGATGGCGCTCACCGTGAAAGATTGAAGAGCAGCCCCAACTGGGCATGCTTGACTGGGGTTGAGCAAAGTTGTTACAAGACCAACCACGTACAGTTGTACAGGTACAGTTCAGGATTTGATTGACAACTCCAATCACTAAAATGTGTAATAAGCTATAGAGGATTGGGGTCCCTGTTAACTGGAAGTGGACTATAGAGGATTAGATATGTTGTTTGCATAGGTGACGTGGAATGCTAACATGTGTTGGCTTATAGTTGATATTTTGTAATAAGCTCTAACCAGCCACAGGTATTTTACATCATTTTGCAATGATAGCATTTCTTAGAAGAAATTTAAGGCAAAATTATCTTAAAGCATGTTGTTAATTTCTCATAAACATGTTTTCCCTCAGCAATGACAATGCCCTTCTTAAGGCTTATAATTTCTAAAGGTAAAGCAAATGTTCTAGAAGGAAACTTTCTTCCTGTATAAAATGTTGTTCTGCATGGCCATGTAATGATCGATGGCATGCATCCCAAATTAAAATCTTATTATAATATCTGTTATAGGCTTTGCTAGCAAGACAATAGGAGAAAAACGAAGACCTGTAGGACATAATAACAAACTGTAGGTACCATACATTTTTCTTTTGCGAGGATGAGTGTACCAAACATGGTAACCAGGAAAAGTAAAATAAAATTAACAGACGAAACAAACCACAAACTTTAGCTGCAGACAAATACGCAACAGAAATTCGGATTTGCTGATCACGGGAAACATGGCCAAACCTTAAAAGGAGCTAAAGGGGTGCATACTGACAGGATGAGAGCCCGCAGCCAGCATCAGCAGGGGTCTGCACCTTCGTGGACTGGTTGCAGAGCCACAGGATTAATCTGCAGCTGTGGTTTGTGGTGGAGATGTTTGTCCATCAATGACTATCAACTAAACTAGTTGTGCAACATCAATATTTATATATGTACTATTAGCATTAGCATCCTATTAATTGTTTTTATTCAAATTAAGAGCTCTCGGTTCAAGTTTCCCAATTTTACGGATGATATTTTTTCTATGCATGACATAATATGCTCATTCAGTGGAGCACTTTATCCATGCCATGATATACACGCGCTGTGCAGAGCATGATTACAACTAGTACACATAAGACAGTGTTTACCGTACTAAATCCTAAGAGTCAGCTCAATGTGGACAACTCCAGACCTTCAGCTTCAGGCTTTGTATATATCAGTTGAGCTGTGAGGACTCATCAGAGGGAAACTCTGATACGGTTAAAATTCTCAGTTACTGCACAGTTCTAGAACTCCTCAGCATAAGAAATCAAGCATCATCACTCCACATACCTAAACTGTAGGGTGGGTCCTGACCCGTACCACTAGCGAAATCGTCAAAATCCTAACCATCTGTACCACTGGATCGTGCTCCCCGCGACTTCGGCCAGAAAACCCTAGTTACCAGCATAGATCGCAGCCGGGATTAACCCACCACGCACGAAACCACACATCTCACGCACCAGATCTGACCCCTCCGGCACGAAACCCTAAGCGCGCGAGCAGATCGGGCAGGAAAAAACGAAAAGGGGATCGGGACGGGGACGGACCTGCGCCTTGTCGGCGAGGCGGAGCGCGAGCCTGGAGACGGCGAGCGGCGCGTCGTAGACGAAGGCGTGGTTGATGCACTCGTTGCGGAGGAAGCGGGAGAGGACGCGGCCGTCGGCGGTGAGGCCGGCGAGCGCGACCCCAGCGTGGTCGGCGACGCGGAAGACCTTGCGCTGGTGGGAGGAGAGCTCGTTGGCGGACTTGTTGGCGGCGGCGAGGACGGCGTGGGTGGCGGAGCGGAGGCCGACGCAGGCCGAGCCCTGCTTCACCGCCTCCATGGCGTACTCCACCTGGAAGAGCCGCCCCTGCGGGCTCCAGGTGGTGACATCGGTGTCGTACTGGTTGCGGAACATCGTCGGAGCTCCTTGGTCCTCCTCCTCCTCGGCTGCTCGTAGGGTTCGGGGCGGGGAGAGCTGTGGTTCTCTTCTTCTTTTGTGGGGGTGCGGCGTTCTTCTTGTTGTGCAAGAGATCGAGACGGGAAGAGGAGGAGATGGTGGAGGGGGCAAAGCTGGCCAAACGGGCCCGGCCAACCAGGCCAGCCCGCCAGCACGTCATGGTCCAGAAACGACACGGGTTAAATGGGCCGTGCCTGGCACGTGGCACGTCTAGAGCCGTGTAGGCTAGGCACGAGTGGCACGACACGATTCGTTTATTATTTTTATTTTTGGCTTTGCTAGAAATCAGTCGATTTAGACTTCAAGTCTAAGTCGATACTATAATCTGTTGATCTTGCATCGAGATTCGTGCAAATAATTTGTTTCCTGTTTTTTCTTCTTCTTCCATACTATATTATTTGATTGAGACTTCGTGAAGTCTCAGTCGACTGAGACCTAAACATTATTTTTCATAATTTTTAATAGCCCAATAGACAGAAAAACATGCGTCAGCTTACTAAATGTGCCATGGGTTGGCCCATTTTGTTGGAAAGATGCCCTAGAGGCAATAATAAATTAGTTATTATCATATTTCCTTGTTCATGATAATCATTTATTATTCATGCTAAAATTGTATTGATCGGAACTCAGATACATGTGTGGATACATAGACAACATTATGTCCCTAGTATACCTATAATAGACTAGCTCGTTGATCAAAGATGGTTAAGGTTTCCTGGCCATGGACATAAGATGTCATTTGATAACGGGATCACATCATTAAGAGAATAATGTGATGGACAAGACCCAAATTATAAACGTAGCATATGATCGTGTCAGTTTATTGCTACAGTTTTTTGCATGTCAAATATCTGTTCCTATGACCATGAGATCATGCAACTCACTAACACTGGAGGAGTACCTTGTGTGTATCAAACGTTGCAAAGTAACTGGGTGACTATAAAGGTGCTCTACAGGTATCTCCGAGGGTGTTTGTTGGGTTGGCATGGATCAAGATTAGGATTTGTTACTCTATGTGACGGAGAGGTATCTCAGGGCCCACTCGGGATACTCTTCGTACGATAAGTCTGGTCTCAATTCCACGAGTGGTAGTTGTGTTGCTTATGGCAGTGTCTTGCATATCTTTAGTGTGGATATATGAAAATCATTATGTACTCCTCACAAAATTGGCGACAGTTCCATGTCTACTGAGAACAAAAAATTTATAAGGAGAGGAGGATGTAGCACACATGTGTTACTGAGAATAACTAAAATACATTGCTTACGTAATACAACATCACAACAAAGCCTTGCAAGCAAAGTGACTAAGTGTTAGCCCCATGATCTTGTATTACGGAACGAGTAAAGAGACTTTCCGGTAACGAGATTAAACTAGGTATAGAGATACCGATGATCGAATCTCGGGCAAGTAACATACCGAAGAACAAAGGGAACGACATACGGAATTAACTGAATCCTTGACATAGAGGTTCGACCGATATAGATCTTCGTAGAATATGTAGGAACCAATATGGGCATCTAGGTCCCGCTATTGGTTATTGATCATAGAGGTGTCTCGGTCATGTCTACATAGTTCTCGAACCCGCAGGGTCTGCACACTTAAGGTTCGATGACGTTTCAGTAGTATAGAGTTATGCATGGTGGTGACCGAAGGTTGTTCGGAGTCCCGGATGAGATCCTGGACGTCACGAGGAGCTCCAGAATGGTTCGGAGGCAAATATTGATATATGGGATAATAGTGTTTGGTCTCCGGAAGGGTTCCGGAATTCACCGGAAGAGTTTCGAATGTTTCCCGAAATGTTCGGGGTACAAGAACACTTTATTTGGGCCAAGGGGTAAAGCCCATGAGGCTTTAGGAAGGTGCAAAAGGTGTTTTGCAAAGGCCAGGGGCCAAACGCCAGGGACCCTGGCATCTGGGGCTAGACGCCGAGGACCTTGGCGTCTGGTCCTGGAGTCCGAGGAGGACTCTTGCCTTGCGGGCAAACCAACCTCGAGGAGGATTTTTCTCCAAGTTTCGCCCCCAGGGCTCAGCATATAAATAAAGGGGTGGGGCTAGCACTTGAAACACATCAAGAAACCCTAAGCCACGTGTTGCCTCTCCTCTAGTTCGTAGTTTCTCCTCTAGATCGGTTTCAGCGGTGCTTAGGCGAAGCCCTGCTGGAATTGCTCAACCACCATCGCCGCAACATCGTCGCGTTGCCGGAGAACTCGTCTACCTCTGCGCTCCCTCTTGCTGGATCAAGAAGGCGGAGATCGTCATCGAGCTGTACGTGTGCTGAACGCGGAGGTGTCGTCCGTTCGGTGCTAGATCGAAAGGATCGTGATCAAGATCGCGAGACGATTCGTGATTGGACCGCGGTACGGATCGTGATGAGATCGCGGGACGGATCGTGATCGGATCGCGGGACGGATAGTGATGGGATCGCGGGACGCTCGGCGATTTGGATCGCGAAGACGTTCGACTACATCAACCGCGTTTCTTAACGCTTCCCGCTTAGCGATCTACAAGGGTATGTAGATCCACTCTCCCTCTCATAGATACTCGTCACCATGGATAGATCTTGTGTGTGCGTTGGAAATTTTTTGTTTCCCATACAACATTCCCCAACAATGGCATCATGAGCTAGGTCTATGTGTAGATGAGATCTCGAGTAGAACACAAAGGAGTTTGTGGGCGTTGATGCATAGATTGCTTCCTCCCTTGGTCGTGTTTTGGTTCAGCGGTATTGTGGGATGAATCGGCTCGGACGAACCTTACTTGTACGCTTACAAGAGACCGGTTCCATCGACTGACGTGTAACTTTGTTGCACAAACATGGCTGGCAGTTGTCTGTTTCTCCTACTTTAGTTGGATCGGATTCGACAAAGGCAGTCCTTGAGAAGGTTGAAAAGCAACTTATGTACCACCGTTGTGGTTTTTGCGTAGGTGAAAATTGTTCTTGCTGGATACCCATAGCAGCCACGTAAAACATGCAACAACAATTAGAGGACGTCTAACTTGTTTTTGCAGGGTATGTTGTGATGTGTTATGGCCAATTACATGATGAGATATATGTGATGTATGAGATGATCATATTTTGTATAGAATATCACGACTTGCATGTCGATGAGTACGGCAACCGGCAGGAGCCATAGGGTTATATTTAATTATTGTATGACCTGCGTGTCAATCATTAAGCGCTATGTAATTCTTTACTTTATCGCTAAACGGTAGCAATAGTAGAAGAAGCATGGTGGGCGCGACAACCCCGATGGCGACACGTTGATGAAGATCAAGATGATGGAGATCATGGTGTCATGCCAGTGATGATGGAGATCATGCCGATGCTTTCAAGATGAAGATCAAAAGCACAAGTTCATGGCCATATCATGTCACTTATGATTTGCATGTGATGTTAATCCTTTTATGCACCTTGTTTTGCTTAGGACGATGGTAGCATTATAAGGTGATCCCTCACTAAAATTTCAAGATAAATTGCGTTCTCCCCGAGTGTGCACCGTTGCGAAAGTTCGTCGTGTCGAGACACCACGTGATGATCGGGTGTGATAGACTCTATGTTCACATACAATGGGTGCAAGCTAGTGTTGCACATGCAGAACACTCGGGTTAAACTTGACGAGCCTAGCATGTACAGACATGGCTTCGGAACACAAGAGACCGAAAGGTCAAACATGAGTCATATAGTAGATATCATCAACATGATGATGTTCACCATTGAAACCACCCCAACTCATGTGATGATCGGACTTGAGTTGGTGAAACCGGATCATGTATCACTCGAATGATCGGAGGGATGTCAATTTGAGTGGGAGTTCTTAAGTAATATGATTAATAGAACTCATTATCATGAACATAGTCAGTAGTGTCTTTGCAAATTATGGTGTAGATTACTAGCTCGCGGTGTAGCTCCCTTGAGTTTTTATATGTTCCTAAAGAAAGAAAGTTGAAAGATGATGGTAGCAATATTGCGGACTGGATCCGTGATCTGAGGATTGTCCTCATTGCTGCACAAAAGGCTTATGTCCTTAATGCACCGCTCGGTGCGCCACCCCTCTAGCATCGTCAGTAGATGTTGTGAACATCTGACAGGGACATTCCGATGACTACTTGATAGTTCAGTGCGTCATGCATTACGGCTTAGAATTGTGGCTCCAAAACATTTTGAACGTCATAGAACATATGAGATGTTCTAAGAGCTGAAATTGGGATCTCAGGCTCGTGCCCGTGTTGTGAGATATGAGATCTCCAACAAGATTCTTTGCCTGCAAGATGAAGGAGAATAGCTCAATCGTTGAGCATGTGCTCAGATTGTCTGGGTACTACAATCGCTTGAATCGAGTGGGAGGTGATCTTCCAGATAAGATAGTGATTGATGTAGTTCTCCAAGTCACTGTCACTAAGCTACTAGAGCTTTATGATGAACTATAAAATGCTAGGGATGGAAATAATGATCCTTGAGCTATTCGCGATGTTTGACAGCATGAAGATAGAAATCAAGAAGGAGCATCAAGTTTTGATGGTTAGTGAAACCACTAGTTTCAAGAAGGGCAAGGGCAAGGAGGGAAACTTCATGGATTGCAAGTCAGTTGCTGCTCCAGTGAAAAAACCCAAGGTTGAACCCAAACCCGAGACTAAGTGCTTCTGTTATGAGAAGAACGGTCGCTGAAGCGGAACAACCCTAGATACTTGGTAGATAAGAAGGCTGGCAACGTCGACAGAAGTATATTTGATATACGTGTTATTGATGTGTACCTTGCTAGTACTCCTAGTAGCACCTGGGTATTGGATACCGTTTCGGTTGCTAAATGTTAGTAACTCGAAATAAAAGCTACGGAATAAATGAATACTAGCTAAGGGTGAGGTGACGATGTGTGTTGGAAATGTTTCCAAGGTTGATGTGATCAACATCGCACGCTCTCTCTACCTTCGGGATTAGTGACGAACCTAAATAAATGTTATTTGGTGTTTGCGTTGAGCATGAACGTGATTAGATCGTGTTTATTGCAATACGGTTATTCATTTAAGTCAGAGAATAATGGTTATTCTGTTTACATGAATAATACCTTCAATGGTCATGCACACAATGAATGGTTTGCTGAATCTTGATCGTAGTAGTACACATGTTCATAACATAGATGCCAAAAGATAGGAAGTTAATAATGATAGTACCACATACTTGTGGCACTACCGCTAAATGTCGTATTGGTGTAAAGCGCATGAAGAAACTCCATGGTGATGGATCTTTGGACTCATTCGACTTTGAATCGATTGAGACATGCAGACCATGCCTCTTGGGCAAGATGACTAAAACCCCGTTTTCCGGCTTGATGGAATGGGCAAGTGACTTATTAGAAATGATACATGTTGATGTATACGGTCCAATGAGTTTTGTAGCATGCAATGGATATCATTATTTTCTTACCTTCACTAATGATTTGAGTATATATGAGTATATTTACTTAATGAAACACAAGTCTAAAATGTTTGAAAATATCAAACAAATTCAGAGTGAAGTTTAAGATCATCGTGAAAAGAAGATAAAAATGTCTATGATATGATCATGGAGGTGAATATCTGAGTTATGAGTTTGGCATACAACTTTAGACAATGTGAAAGTTATTTCACAACTCACGCCACCTGGAACACCATAGTGTGATGGTGTGTCCGAACGTCATAGTCGTGCTCTATTGGATATGGTGTGTATTATGATGTCTCTTATCGTTTTGCCACTATCATTTTGGGGTTATGCATTAGAGACAACTACATTCACTTTAAATAGGGCACCATATAAATCCGTTGAGATGACACCGTATGAATTATGGTTTGATAGAAACCTAAGCTGTCATTTTCTTAATGTTTGGGGCTATGATGCTTATGTGAAAAAGGTTTTCACCTGATGAGCTCGAACCCAAAGCGGACAAATGCATCTTCATAGAATACCCTAAGAATAGTTGGGTATACCTTCTATCTTAGATCTGATTGCAAAGTGTTTGTTGCTAAATACCGGGTCCTTTCTCGAGAAAGAGTTTCTCTCAAAAGAATTGAGTGGGAGGAAGATAGAACTTGATGAGGTTGTTGAACCTTTGTTTCAGCCATAGAGTAGCGCAACACAGAAAGATGTTTTTGTGGAGTCTACGTCAGTTGAAGAGGAAGTTAATGATGATGATCATGAAGCTTTAGATCAAGTTACTATCGAACCTCGTAGGTCGACAAGGATGCGTACTACTCATGAGTGGTACGGGAACCCTGTCTTAGAGGTCATCTTGTTGGACAACGATGAACCTACGAACTATGGAGAAGCGATGATGGTCCCGGATTCCCACAAATGGTTAGAGGCCATGAAAGCTGAGAAAGGATCCATGTATGAAAACCAAGTATAGACTTTGGTATACTTGCTCGTTGGAGGGCAGGTCGTTGAGTACAAATGGACCTTTAAGATGAAGATAGACGCTAATGGTGAATATCACCATTTATAAAGCTCGACTTGTTGAAAAGAAGTTTCTGACAAAGTTCAAGGAGTTGACTGCGATGAGACTTTCTCACTCTTAGCGATGCTAAAGTCTGTTGGAATTATGTTAGCAGTTGCTGCATTTTTCAATTATGAAATCCGGTAGATGGATGTCAAAACATTGTTTCCTTCCTTGAGGAAAGGTTGTATGAGATACAACTATAAGTTTTGTCAGTCCTAAGGATGCTAAAAGGTGTGCAAGCTCCAGCAATCCTTCTATGGACTCGAGCAAGCATCTCGGAGTTGGAATATACGCTTTGATGAGGTGATCAAATTTTTGAGTCTATACAAAGTTTATGAGAAACTTGTATTTACAAGAAAGGGAGTGGGAGCACTATAGAATTTCTGATAAGTATATGTGGCTGACATATTGTTGATCGGAAATGATGTAGAATTTCTGGAAGGCATAAAGGCTTGTTTGAAAAGAGTTTTTCAAAGGAAGACTTGGATAAAGCTACTTAATTGTTGGGCATCGAGATCTATAGAGATAGATCAATACGCCTCATGAGACTTTCAATGAGTACATACCTTCACAAGATTTTCAAAGAGTTCAAAATGGATTAGTCAAAGAAAGAGTTCTTGCCTGATTTGTAAGGTGTGAAATTGAGTAAGACTCAAAGCTTGACCACGACAGAAGAAAGAGAAAGGATGAAGGTCGTCCCCTATGCTTTAGCCATAGGCTCTATATTATGCCATGCTATGTACCGCACCTGGTGTGTGCCTTGCCATGAGTCCGTCAAGGGGTGCAAAAGTGATACAGGAGTGGATCACTGGACAGCGGTCAAGATTATCCTTAGTAACTAAAGGACTAAGGAATTTTTTCTCGATAATGGAGGTGATAAAGATTTCGTCGTAAAGAGTTACGTTGATGCAAGCTTTAACACCAATCCGGATGACTCTTAGTAGCAATCCGGATACGTAGTGGAGCAGCCATTTGTAATAGCTCCAAGTGGAGTGTGGTAGTAGTGTATACAGTAAGACATAGAGATTTGCAAAGTACACACGATCTGAATGTCGCAGACCCGTTGAATAAAAGACCTCTCTCACATGCAAAGCATGATCGAGCCCAGAACTCATTGGGTGTTAGATTCATAACAATGCGAATCACATGGTGATGTGAACTAGATTATTGACTCTAGTGCAAGTGGGAGACTGTTGGAAATATGCCCTAGAGGAAATAATAAATTAGTTATTATCATATTTCCTTGTTCATGATAATCGTTTATTATCCAAGCTAGAATTGTGTTGATCGGAAACTCAGATACATGTGTGGATACATAGACAACACCATGTCCCTAGTATGTCTCTAATATACTAGCTCGTTGATCAAAGATGGTTAAGGTTTCCTAGCCATGGACATGATATGTCATTTGATAACGGGATCACATCATTAGGAGAATGATGTGATGGACAAGACCCAAACTATAAACGTAGCATATGGTCGTGTCAGTTTATTGCTACAGTTTTCTGCATGCCAAGTATCTATTCCTATGACCATGAGATCATGCAACTCACTGACACCAGAGGAGTACCTTGTGTGTATCAAATGTCGCAACGTAACTGGGTGACTATAAAGGTGCTCTACAGGTATCTCCGAGGGTGTCTTTTGTGTTGGCATGGATCAAGATTGGGATTTGTTACTCCGTATGACGGAGAGGTATCTCAGGGCCCACTCCGTAATACAACATCCCAACAAAGCCTTGCAAGCAAAGTGACTAAGTGTTAGCCACAGGATCTTGTATTAAGAAACGAGTAAAGAGACTTGCCGGTAATGAGATTGAACTAGGTATAGAGATACCAACGATCGAATCTCGGGCAAGTAACATACCGAAGAACAAAGGGAACAACATACGAGAATAACTGAATCCTTAACATAGAGGTTCAACCGATAAAGATCTTCGTAGAATGTCTAGGAACCAATATGGGCATCCAGGTCCCGCTATTGGTTATTGACCGTAGAGGTGTCTTGGTCATGTCTACATAGATCTCGAACCCGTAGGGTCTGCACACTTAAGGTTCGGTGACGTTTTGGTAGTATAGAGTTATGTATGGTGGTTACCGAAGGTTTTTCGGAGTCCCGGATGAGATCTCGGACGTCATGAGGAGCTCCAGAATGGTCCGGAGGTAAATATTGATATATGGGATAATAGTGTTTGGTCTCCGGAAGTGTTCCGGAATTCACCGGAAGAGTTTCGGATGTTTCTCGAAATGTTCGGGGTACAAGAACACTTTATTTGGGCCAAGGGGTAAAGCCCATGAGGCTTTAGGAAGGTGTAAAAGGTGTTTTGGGAAGGCCAGGGGCCAGACACCAGGGCCCCTGGCGTCTGGGGCCAGACGCCGAGGACCTTGGCGTCTGGTCCTAGAGTCCGAGGAGGACTCTTGCCTTGCGGGCAAACCGACCTTGAGGAGGATTTTTCTCCAAGTTTCGACCCTAAGGCTTAGCATATAAATAAAGGGGAGGGGCTAGCACTTGGAACACATCAAGAAACCCTAAGCCACGTGTTGCCTCTCCTCTAGTTTGTAGTTTCTCCTCTAGATCGGTATCAGCGGTGCTTAGGCGAAGCCCTGCTGGAATTGCTCCACCACCATCGCCGCAAGTCGTCGCACTGCCAGAGAACTCGTTTACCTCTCCTCTCCCTCTTGCTGGATCAAGAAGGCAGAGATCGTCATCGAGCTACATGTGTGCTGAACGCGGAGGTGTCGTCCGTTCGGTGCTAGATCGGAAGGACCGTGATCAAGATCGCAAGACGATTTGTGATTGGATCGCGGGACGGATCGTGATGAGATCGCGGGACGGATCGCGATCGGATCGCGATCGGATCGTGGGACGGATCATGATGGGATCGTGGGACGCTCGGCAATTTGGATCGCGAATAAGTTCGACTACATCAACCGCATTTCTTAATGCTTCCCACTTAGCGATCTACAAGGGTATGTAGATTCACTCTCCCTCTCGTAGATACTCATCACCATGGACAGATCTTGCGTGTGCGTAGGAAATTTTTTGTTTTCCATGCAATGTTCCCCAACACATTTAACAACTAGGCAGTGCCTAGGCTAGCACGTGGGCCACACAGCATAGCCTGGCTATTAAACGTGTGTTGCGACAGACAGTGACGTGTCAGGCACGATTAGCACGGGACGGGTTGGGCCGACCCGTTTCGCCAGCTTTTGGAGGGGTTCGTGAGGGGCTGCTTGTCGGGGAAGGATCGGCTCGCTTGATGGATGCTACATGGTTTGGGCTGTTGTTGAAGAAGATGTTAAGCCGGCTTGAAGAAATGACATGTACCAATAGAAAATTAGAGAAGTAAGGCCACGCCTGAAGAAAGGCATAAAATGAGACGACTTTTTCAAGCACACATAAGCTGCGCCTCCTTCACCCTTATCCCGTGCCCTAGAAGATGTGGACAAGGCTCTGGGTCGATCCCCTCTCTCTGTTGCATTTCCCCTCCTCCCTCTCATCTTCCACCTCGGAACCAAGCGCGTCATCGCCGTTGTCGATGTTCGTCATGGCCATCGAGCACCTGGCGTCCCCCCAAGCAAGTCCGGCAGGTCCGTAGCCCTAAAGAGGATCGTCACACTGTTGGGTTCGATCTTCCACAACCCAATACGACACAATCGAGTCCATCCTCGTCGTCTGTAGCCGAGGACCGCCGCCATCAATTCAGCCGCTCTAGACCGCCCCCGACCATGCAACTGGCTCCATTCACCTCGCTGTTAGCCACTGATTGTTCTTCCTATATTCCTTTTCTCGAAATGATGCCGTAGGAGCCAACCCGTGAGCACCCGCGTCGCCGTCTACCACGGCCGTCGAACCCCTCGCTCCCGAGCTCCCCCGCTTGCAGCCTTGGCACTTTCGTGCTCGCCGTGCTCCCAAGAGTGCATTGCTTCGATCCGTTTGGTCTAACTTGCGCCCAAACCCCGAACCCGCTCGAGGCCGAGCTCCACCGCCGCCACGAGCTCGTGTCCTACAAGCTCCGGCCACCCTGCAGCCTATCGCCACCTCTGAGAGACACCCGCAAGCATTAGCTCTTGAACTCGCCCTCCCGTACCCAAAACTGTCGCCAGATGGTGATTCCCAAGGCCTCCGACATGTTTTTTGGCCACCGGCAACTTGCCGCCGGCGTAGTGAACATGGCACTTACTTAGGCACTAAACGTAATTAGTTAGGAACTAGTTAACCACCCTATGGGTCACTTACATGCGGGGCCAGCCCCTGTTAACTTTTCATTTAGTTAATTCTAATCTTTATTTAGCCTTGTGCCTATGATAGTGGGACCCACTTATCAGATTTGACCAGAACGGCTCAGTTGACCCAGTGACGTCACAGTGACCTTAGGCCGATGCAATAAGTAATATATGGATTTCAGAAAATGTTCAAAATTTCTAAAAATCATAGAAAATAATATGTAACTCGGATTGAAATAATTTATATATGAAAAATTATCAGGAAAATCCAATGAATCTGTTTATGTCGTTCCCATGCATGTTTGAACAACTTAACATCACCAAGTAGTACATTTAATGATTAGGGAAAAGCTATAAAATGACATTTGGAGCTGGAATTTAATGTTGTTTGAATTCGACTTCAATTAACCTGATCAAATATTGCATTAGGTCAATTCAGTACCTTAAATTCTAATGGCATACATCATGGTGGTGCATTGCACAAATTTAATGTTGCTCTCTCTTGTTTGCCGGTGTTTGTTCCCTGCGGTAGACGTGATTCCGACGTTATGATCATTGACACTGATGAACATAAGTATTATCTTCAGAACTATCAGGCAAGCACCCCCCTTGAGCATACTAATATGAACCCACTCTCTCACTCCTATTCTCTTTTACTTCATTAAGACAATAACGATTTAACGGTTACATGTTCTCGATAGTTGAACCCATTCCTTTGCATTACCTATCTTTGTCACAGTAAATAGTTGAAACCACTTACCACGAGTAGCAACTGCTTGAGCCTTGATGTTCTTACTCATCCATGCTTGCTTTCTGTGCCTGCTATGATTAGAGTCGTGTTGGGTCTGATCCATCTAGGCGATGAATCAGAATGGACGTGTTCATATCCTACAGTGTGAGAGCTAAGTGTGTGAATCCTATTTGGTAAAGGTAGCAATGATAGGCCATGTAGGAGTACATGGCGGGTCGTCTAATTGGGACCATCCTTAAGAACTAAGTTCTGTCACTAGTATAAAACATGGCTTTGATCTAGGCCTGAAATGCCATTAATCCCGATTCACTCACGAACCGGGACCCATGGGGGCATCGGTCCCGGTTCGTGAGGCCAGGGCGCTGGCCGGGCCTCGTGGACCATTGGTCCCGGTTCGTCTGACCCCATTGGTCTCGGTTCCAGCCACAAACCAGGACCAATGGTTGGCCTATATATACCCCCTGCCCGCGAGCAGAGCAGTGCACTGTTCTGTTTTTTGGCCGGCCGTGAGAGAGCTTTGTGGTGTCTAGCTCACCTCCTATGCACATGAGGTGTTCGATGAAATGCCCAAGCCACACTTAAGATTGCTCCTCTCAAAGCTCCTTGTCCAAGCCTCATTTTCCTCAAGATTTGTCTAGGTTTGGTAGTCCGTCCTGTCCCGTCCCCGTCCTCACCGCCGTCGATCGCCCGCGCCCATCTCGGCACCAGCACCGTCGTGGTTAGCCTCTTCTTCTTATCTTCTTTATAAAAAAAGTTCTTACTTGTATGATTTAGATAGATAGTTGTGTAATTTTCTTACTTTTATTATTGTTTGTTATTATATAGTGCGATGGTTTTGGTATCCGCCTCCGTTGGCCCTCGTCCTGTCTGTGATTCAGATGTGGTATATATATTATATTTTATAACTATTTTGTTATTTAGTATTTATGAAAAATCTGCCGACCAACGTGACTTAGATTTTTTAATCTAGGAGGTATGTGAACCAGAAATTCCAACCGACATAGAAATTCTTGTCGAGAAGTTAAATTTGGTTGAAAAAGAAAACAATTACTTTAAATAAAAATTACAAAGAGTTGAAGAGGATAAGATGAAGTTGGAGTTGCATGTTGCCGATGTCGTTGACGATCACAAGATCAAGATGGATGCAATGCGCTTGAAGATTAGAAAGATTAGAAAATATGCCATTCATATTGAGGCTTGGTATCATTATGCTGTTGGATCAATTGGTACCTTAGTTGCGGTTATGATCGCATTTGTTGTTGCATTTAAATTTTTTACATAGTTTCAATGTATGTTTTAATTAGATGCTCTAGAGAGCATTATGTTGTCCAATAATGAGAACTATGTATGAACTTTATGTATTTATTTTGGTCACTACTGTACTTTGGCTTTAATGTGATGATGAATTTCTATTAATTTGGTCACTTATCTATTCATGATATGCTGTAATGGTTTTTAATACATTTTATTATATAATGCACGCAGATGAACCGGCAATGGATGTACGGTGATCGACGCACCTCCGAGTATATTAAGGGCCTGCGTAATTTTCTCGAAGTGGCTGAGGCAAACAAGCAGAATGGTTTTATGTATTAACCATGTACTGTCTGTGAGAATACGAAGGCTTTGTCCAACTCTAAAACCTTACACTTCCACCTGCTTGAGAAGGGTTTTATGCCATACTATAATGTTTGGACCAAGCATAGAGAAATAGGGGTTATGATGGAAGACAACGAAGAAGAAGAGGATGATGAAACCTATGTGCCTCCTGAATATGGTGATGCTGCAACGGGGGAAGCTGAAGATCAAGAGGAACCAGACGATCTTCCCGATGATGATCTTCGCCAGATCATTGTTGATGCAAAGAGACAATGCGAAAGTGAAAAGGAGAAGTTGAAGTCCGATCACATGTTAGAGGATCACAAAAAAGGGTTGTACCCCAATTGCGAAGATGGCAACACAAAGCTCGATACCACACTGGAATTGTTGTAGTGGAAGGCAGAGAATGGTGTACCTGACAAAGGATTTGAGAAGCTACTGAAAATATTGAAGAAGAAGCTTCCAAAGGATAACGAATTGCCTGACAATACGTACGCAACAAAGAAGGTTGTATGCCCTCTAGGATTGGAGGTGCAGAAGATACATGCATGCCCTAATGATTGCATCCTCTATCGAAGTGCGTACGAGGATTTGAACGCATGCCCGGTATGCGGTGCATTGCGGTATAAGATCAGACGAGATGACCCTGGTGATGTTGACGGTGAGCGCCCTAGGAAGAGGGTTCCTGCCAAGGTGACGAGGTATGATCCTATAATACCACGATTGAAACGTTTGTTCAGAAAAAAAGAGCTTGCCAAGTTGATGCGATGGCACAAAGAGGACCATAAGAAAGACGGGAAGTTGAGAGCAACTGCTGATGGGTCGCAGTGGAGAAAGATTGAGAGAAAGTGGAGCGACTTTACAGGTGACCCAAGGAACGTATTGTTTGGTTTAAGTGTAGATGGTGTTAATCCTTTTGGGGAGCAGAGCAGCAAGCATAGCACATGGCTTGTGACTCTATGTATGTATAACCTCCCTCCTTGGTTGTGCATGAAGCGGAAGTTCATTATGATGCCATTGCTCATCCACGGCCCTAAGCAACCCGGAAATGAAATTGATGTGTACCTAAGGCCATTAGTTGATGAACTTTTACAACTATGGAATGGAAGAGGTGTACGTGTGTGGGCTGAGAAAGAACAGGAGGAATTTGACCTAAATGCATTGTTGTTTGTAACCATCAACGAGTGGCCTGCTCTCGGTAACCTTTCAGGACAAACAAACAAGGGATACCACGCATGCACACACTGTTTAGATGACACTGACGGTATATATTTGGACAAATGCAGGAAGAATTTGTACCTGGGGCATCATCTATTTCTTTCGACCAACCATCAATTTCTAAAGAAAGGAAATCATTTCAAAGGTGAGGCAGATCACCGGAAGAAGCCCGCCTTCCGTACTGGTGATCACATACTTGATATGGTCAATGATTTACAAGTAATATTTGGAAAGGGTCATGGCGGACTATCTGTTCTAACTGACGATGCGGGACGCGCACCCATGTGGAAGAAGAAATCTATATTTTGGGACCTACCCTATTGGAAAGACCTAGAGGTCCGCTCTCCAATCGACGTGATGCACATGACGAAGAATCTTTGCATGAACCTGCTAGGCTTATTGGGCGTGTATGGGAAGACAAAAGATACACCGGAGGCACAGGAGGAACATTAACATATGCACACAGAAGATGACATGGATCCAAAGCAGTTTCAGGGTCATGCCAGCTATGCTCTTACCAATGAAGAGAAGGAAATCTTCTTCGAATGCCTGCTCAGTATGAAGGTCCCGTCTGGCTTATCGACGAATATAAAGGGAACAGTAAATATGGCAAAGAAAAAGTTCCAGAACCTAAAGTCTCATGACTATCACGTGATTATGACGCAACTGCTTCCGGTTGCATTGATGGGGCTTCTACCAGAAAACGTTCGATTAGCCATTGTAAAGCTATGTGCATTCCTTAATGCAATGTCTCAGAAGGTGATCGGTCCAGAAATCCTGCCAAGGTTAAGGAGTGATTTGGTGCAATGTCTTGTTAGTTTCGAGTTGGTGTTCCCACCATCCTTGTTCAATATCATGACGCACATCCTAGTTAATCTAGTCGATGAGATTGTCGTTCTGGGCCTTGTATTTCTACACAGTATGTTCCCCTTTGAGAGGTTCATGGGAGTCTTAAAGAAATATGTTTGTAACCACACTAGGCCAGAAGGAAGGATCTCAATGGGCCATCAAACATAGGATGTCATTGGGTTTTGTGTTGACTTCATTCATGACCTGAAGAAGATTGGTCTCCCTCAATCGCGGTATGAGGGGAGACTGAATGGAAAAGGCACGCTAGGAGCAAACTCAATAATATGTAGGGACGGGCATTCTTGGTCTCAAGCACACTACACAGTTCTACAGAATTCTACCTTGGTAACCCCGTATGTCGATGAACACAAGAATATTCTGTGCTCCAAACACCCGGAGCAGTGTGACGACTGGATTACATGTGAACACATCAAGACTTTCGACAGTTGATTGCAAACATGTCTCATGCGTGACAACACTATTTCTGATGAGCTGTACTCGTTGGCCAGGGGACCATCTTCGATTGTAGTGACTTACAAAGGGTACGAGATAAATGGGAATACATTTTACACGATCTCCCAATATCAAAAGAGCACAAACCAAAACATCGGTGTCCGCTTTGATGCAACAACCAAGAGGGGACATGACACATATTATGGTTACATAGTGGATATATGGAAACTTGACTATGGACATGATTTTAAGGTCCCTTTGTTTCAGTGCAAATGGTTCAATCTCTCAGGAGGTGGGGTACAGGTAGACCCACAGTACGAAATGACAACGGTGGATCTGAACAATCTTGGGTACACAAACGAACCATTTGTCCTAGACAATGATGTGGTGCAGGTTTTCTATGTGAAGACATGTCTACCAAACCGAGAAAAGGAAAAGATAAGCAAGCAAATACATCATACGATGAGCCAAAACGCCACATAGTTCTTTCAGGAAAAAGAGACATCGTGGGATTGGAGGGCAAGACATACATGTCTGAAGATTATGAAAAGTTTCATGAAATTCCTCCCTTCAAAGTCAAGGCTGACCCAAGCACCATGTTAAATGATGAATATTATCCATGGTTACGTCGCAATAAGAAAATGACACAAGCGAACAAAAAGTGAAGACTTTCTCTCCAAAACTATTATGATGATGCCTTTGATCTAGAATATCACTACAGTTACATGTGAAAATGATTGAAAATTGATGATGTGGCTTTGAATGGTTCATTTTGAACACGTAAAAATTCTGGAGTTCAAATAAGTTCAAAAAATGAAATACCTTTGTAACAGATGAGTTTTCGTGCGAAACCTTGATACTTCGAAAGAGATTGTCCATTTTGTACATGAAGTGTATCCAGTTTTTTCTGTAACCCTCTCAACTTTTTAGCACATGTTATGTTGGTGAAATGATGATACCATGCCAACCTTCGACCTTTTCAGAGTTCATTTGTAGTGCTTTTCAATTTCAGGGTCATTTAGCTCAAGAAAATCAGTAAATGCATGAAAAATACCAAATGAAGTCAGAAAGGGTTGAAAATTGATGATGTGGCTTTGAATGGTGCAGTTTGAACACACAAAAAGTTTGGAGTTCAAATAAGTTCAAAAAATGAAATCCCTTTGTAACAAATGAGTTTTCGTCCGAAACCATGATACTTCGAAAGAGATTGTCCATTTTGTACACGAAGTGCATCTAGTTTTTGCTGTAACCCTCTCAACTTTTTAGCACATGCTATGTGGGTGAAATTATTATACCATGCCAACTTTCAACCTTTTCAGAGTTCATTTGTAGTGCTTATCAATTTCAGGGTCATTTAGCTCAAAAAAATGAGTAAATGCATGAAAATACCAAATGAAGTCAAAAAGGGTTGAAAATTGATGATGTGGATTTGAATGGTGCATTTTGAACACACAAAAAGTCTAGAGTTCAAATAAGTTCAAAAAATTAAATCCCTTTGTAACAGATGAGTTTTCGTCCGAAACCCTGATACTTCGAAAGAGATTGTCCATTTTTTACACGAAGTGCATCCAGTTTTTTTCGTAACCCTCTCAACTTTTTAGCACATGCTATGTAGGTGAAATTATGATACCATGCCAACTTTCAACCTTTTCAGAGTTCATTTGTAGTGCTTTTCAATTTCAGGGTCATTTAGCTCAAAAAAAATCAGTAAATGCATGAAAAATACCAAGTGAAGTCAGAAAGGGTTGAAAATTGATGATTTGGCTTTGAATGGTCCATTTTGAACACACAAAAAGTTTGGAGTTCAAATAAGTTAAAAAAATGAAATCCCTTTGTAACAGATGAGTTTTCGTCCAAAATCATGATACTTCGAAAGAGATTGTCCATTTTGCATACGAAGTGCATCTAGTTTTTGCCGTAACCCTCTCAACTTTTTAGCACATTCTATGTGGGTGAAATGATGATACCATGCCAACTTTCAACCTTTTCAGAGTTCATTTGTAGTGCTTTTCAATTTCAGGGTCATTTAGCTCAAAAAAATCAGTAAATGCATGAAAATACCAAATGAAGTGAGAAAGGGTTGAAAATTGATGATGTGGGCTTTAATGGTGCATTTTGAACACAAAAATTTTGGAGTTCAAATGAGTTCAAAAAATCGAAATCCCTTTCTAACAGATGAGTTTTCGAAAGAGATTGTCCATTTTGCACACGAAGTGCATCCAATTTTTGCCGTAACCCTCTCAACTTTTTAGCACATGCTATGTGTGTGAAATGATGATACCATGCCAACCTTCAATATTTTCAGAGTTCATTTGTAGTGCTTTTCAATTTTAGTGTCATTTAGCTCAAAGAATGAACTAATAGCAAAAAGAATGAACTAAAAACTTTTATGAAACTCTAATAGAAAAAAGAATGAACTAAAAATAATCAATTAAAATATTCTATTATGATCAACTAAAACAAAACTATAATATTCTTCAATAGCAAAAAGAATCAACTAAAAAGCTTTTATAAAACTCTAATAGCAAAAGGAATCAACTAAAAAGCTTTTATAAAACACTAGTATTTTTGAAACTAAAATTATATAAAATATATGCAACTAAAATTATCAAAGTATTTTTTGTTCAAAACATTAATAGCAAGAAGAATTTCTATAAAGTATATTTTGTTACAAGCTTTAATAGAAACTAAAAAGCTTTTATAAAACTCTAATAGCAAAGGAATCAACTAAAAGAATCAATACAAAATAAAACTTATGCAACTAAAATTATATAAAAGTTATACAACTAAACTTATATAACTAAAAATAGCATATGAAAAAAATAAATATATTTTTTAAAACATAATATATGCGAAAAAATAAAAAAAGACCCGGCTACTAGGCACCACGACCTGCATATGATTAGAAACCCTAGAAATGGGCCAAGATGCAGGCCCGTAGTGCTAGTAGGCCCAACAGGGCGTAAGATAGGCATGTGCTGCCTGTATTAGAGAGGAGCTCGAGAGTGCAGTGGCAGCTACGCTTATAAACCACTACGAGCCCCTCTCGACTAGCAAGGTGGGACTAAAGTTGTGGCCGTGGGAAGGAGAGACCTATAGTCCCGGTTGGTGGCTCCAACCGGGACCAATGCAGACCTTTAGTCGTTTGGGCTGCTGAAAACTGACCGTTGGTCCTGGTTGGTGGCACCAACTGAGACTAAAGGGGGGCATTGGTCCCGGTTGGTGCCACCATCCGGGACTAAATCATGGGGTATATAACCGCTCTTGGCCCTCCCCCACCAATCTTACTCTCCACTCCCACGACATGAGGGGGGACGTCAGACATGACATGAGGGGGACATCTGACATTGGACATGAGGGGTGAGCGTCGTTGTCGTCTACCCCCTCCCAGATAACTTCGACATGAGGGGGACGTCGGACATGACATGAGGGGGACGTCGGACGTCAGACATGAGGGGTGAGCGTTGTTGTCGTCTACCCCCTCCCCGATAACTTGTTCATATAGAAAACTCCGGTAGCATAGATTTATCAAGAATGCCCCCATTATGGATGTGCACAAGTTGATCCAATTTTTTTGATCTCATCTATATATATATTCTTCTGTATGTCATGTTGTGTGTCAAAGTATTGAACAAATCCATGGCTTCATCATTAGCCGGAAGTAACAGGCGTAGATGCTACGAAGCTCTTCAATTTTTTTTGGAATGGAGTTCCGGATAGAATAATTCGCTTTTTGGTACGAATTTCAGCAAAGGCCTTCCAAATAGTGATATTCGGAAGGCTCTTGCTGAAATTCGTACCAAAAAGCTAATTATCCTATCCGGGACTCCGTTCCAAAACAATTTTGGAGAGCTTCGTACCATTATGCGCCTGTTACTTCCGGCTAATGATGAAGCTATGGTTTTCTTGAATCCTTTGACACTAGACAACGTGACATATAGAAGGGTAGATGAGATCAGGAAAAATATGGACCATTTTGTGCACATCCAGAATGGCGTAATTTTGTTAAATCCCTTAAAGGTTAAGATAATCCCTTGTTTGACATTCATGAGATAGGCGGTCTGGACGTCGGACATTCATGAGAGAGGCGGTCCGGTCCGGTTGCCAGACATGTCATGTGATAGGTAGTATTTTTTTGTTCATAGAAAACTCCGGTAACTCTTCAACATGAGGGGGACGTCGATCAACCCCCTCTCGCCCGACCAAACCCTAGAAGCGTCGAGGCGACCCCAAACCCTAGAAGTGTTGTCGAGGCCACCCCAAACCGTAGAAGCGTCGAGGCCACTAATATGATTCCTTGTTGTGATTAGCTAGCTAGGTCTATGTTTGCCACTAATATATCCATCTCTCATGATTGTATATTAATTGCCATGTTTTAATATTTGCAGAAACTATGGATCAAAGAGACTTGGAATAAGAACAATTGTTGGGGGACATAATCCGAGGTGGACGTGATGTCTTGTCGTTTCTAAACGACACCGATGGTCTTGAAGGAGAGGATTACGGCTCCGATGATCGAACAATGGAGGAGGAAGGACATGATCATGATGGCTCCAGTCACCGAATGCCGTAGGAAGAAGGAGACCATGGTGACGGCTCCGGTGACCGAACAGAGAAGGGAGCTGTTGCAAAGTCCGGCGAGGTATATATATTAATTAAGCCTGTGCTGACTAGCTAATTGATGCATTAATTGTTTTGGTATGTACATATATTAACTATTATTTCTTCTTTGATAGCCCTCCAGATCGAGCCAAACTTCGGTAACGACACGAGGCTCGAAGAGAAGGTTGGGAAAGGATGAAAGGTTCACGATCACAGCACCCGCGAATGATGACCTACCGATTGAACCAAAGCAGACCAAGGACGCATTTGCTGCTCAGTGCGGAGGTATTGTTAGGGACAACATTCCGATCAGCATCAACCAATGGAATAAGCCTAAGGACAATGACCCTGAAATTTCTTATGTCACCGATAGATAGAAATATGATCTTTGGACCTCGCTGAAGGCAAATTTCACCCTACCGCCAGAGGAGGATCCGAATAAGCCAGTTATAGAGCCACTGGTCCAGGCGTGTACTCTTAAGAAGATGGTAGATCTATTCAGGAGGTGGAAGAATGAGTTGAAATCAAAGTTGTCGACAAAGGGAAGACTCAGGAATTCATCAGCCAATTTGAGAAGATAAGAGATCACTGGCCCACATTTGTAGCCTACAAGACATCAGACAAGAGTAAGAAATGTGAGAGACAAACAAGAACAATGCTGCAAAGAAGCAGTATCACCATCACACGGGGTCATGTGGCTACCTCAAAGCCTGGCCGTTGTGGGACAAAGCTGAGACTGACCTGATTGCTAAAGGGGTCGAACCATAGACATTGAACTGGCCAGACCATTCAAGGACTTGGTTCTTCGGGGTTGGGGGAACTTTGGACCCCGAAATAGGGAAGTGCCGTTGGACGGACGAACAACTTGCAATACCCGTCAAGAGGCTTCAGAAGTATATCACCGCAACGCAGGAAGGGACGTTCATTCCTGACAAAGAGAAGGATGAGCTGACTGAGGCCCTCGGGAATCCTGAGCACCCTAGACGAACACGAGGCACAGCAGGCTCCGTTCCATGGAAGGTTGTGTTTCCCGATGCAGGCGGTTATAGAAGCTGGCAGAGAAAGAGGAAAGCGGAGCTGAGCGACTTGCAGAAGGTTAATGCAAGACTAGAAAATCTAGAGGAACTTGAGAGCCAGCGAGCTGCTGGCCAACCATCTCAGCGGCACGAAGCTACCCCAGAAGCTATCGCGCCATCTCAACGAAGAAGCAACATGGCTTCCACGGAGCTTGTTCAGCCTGACTTCACGGCTCATGGCTACCCCGTGGATACTATCACGGAGGCTCAACATTGCAAGCTTATGACGAAATTCCGGAACCTCACTTTCAAGGCGGCTGTCGGCTCTGTTGCACCTCCTCAACCCAATGGAACTTTTCACTGCCTTCTGATTCCACATGGCTATGATGTTCTGATGGTGGATGAAGTAATGAAGGGATTTGAGGAGCTTGAGCTTGACCACCCTATAGGTGAAGGGGAGAATCAACTGGTTCATGCTCTGAGGAGTACATGTCTATGGCGGAAGGATTACATCAAGCTTCCAAACCAGACGCCTCCTCCTCCTCCTCCTCCTTCGGCGAGTCAGGGCACTCTGCCTCCTCTTCCCCCTCCTCCGGTGAGTGATCAGGGCACTCTTCCTCCTTCTACGGCTCCTCCGACGCGTGAGGGCACTCCGCCTACTCCGGCGCATCGGAGCAGTCTGCCTCCTCTGGTGCGTGAGGCCACTCCGCCTCCTCTGGCGCATCAGGACACTCAGCCTCCTCCTCCGGCGCGTCAGGCCACTCCACCTCCTCCACGATGGAAGAGAGACGCCGCCGCCGCTCCGGCGGCTAGCTGTACAATAGGCGGGAAGAAATTCAAATTTGGTCCCAGTCTCAAGCCTGTTCCAAAGTTACCATACGAGAGGGCTGACGAAGAAAACGATGAAATTAGTAAAGCCAAAGTGAAGGCTCATTTTGCACGGAAACATCCAGCTCCGAAGGAAATGGTAGATCCGGTGAAAGCGAAGCGCACTCTGGATGCCCTGAAGCGACCATCACCGCCTCCGCTGCCATCAAACTATGACCGCTGTATTATAAAGACATATAATGAAGCGCAACGGTCGGGAAGTACTTCTAGTGCTGCAAGAGTCAAAGAACGAAGAAGTGGGGAAAAAATTCCCCAGCTCGGCGAACAAGAGCAGCAATCGTGCCCCCCTCTCAAGGTGTCTAGCGATATTGCTAATCATCCGATGCTACTACCCGATACGAAACTTGGTGATTACTTGGGGGATGATTTATTTTTTGAAACGACTGAGGTAACAAAAGAATAATATAAATACGTGCACGGGAAGCCTCTCGTCAAACCTGATCATCCTCCTCTAACAATGATGATGTACAAATTGTATGAGTGGTACATGAAAACCTGTAGGGAGTCTGGGAGAGACACTATGTATGTTAGAGTGAAACCAGAGCACGAATTCATCGGAGTCAACGTGATGCCTATTAAATTTGCGGAATTATTTCAGTTATACAATCAACTGGCCCTCGACAAATAACTCATTACTTCTTACTGTCTGTAAGTATTATTTCTATAGTTAAGTCTCTAGCTCAGCTCGTCCATTGCATGTATATATAATTATCCATACTATATTATGCAGATTGAAGATCATCGAATGCAAAAAGCAGGAATCTTCGATGTTGGGTTCATTAGCCCAGATGTCGTAAATGAATGGACGATATGAAATGAAATCAAAAAGACCGAGAACTTGCTAAAGTCATTCCTTATACATCAAAACAAAAGGGAAATACTCTTTCCTTACAACTTCAAGTGAGTGTTGCTGTCTTCTCTATATACTCGGTTTCGCTTACTCGAGGTTAAGTAATGTAATTGATGAGTTATATATGCGTGCGTAGTTACCACTTTATTATGCTATCCATTATGCTTGACGGGGCATTAGTATCTGTCTTAGACTCGAGACGTAAAGATCCCGAGAATTATGCGGACATGACTGCAATGCTCAAGAAGTAAGTTCAATCAATACCAAGACCATATCGACATGCAACTTTTGTTAATTCTTGATATCAAGTAATCATTTTCTTTGACTAGCAGGGTTTGGAAGAAGTTCACCCGCGTTCCCGGTCTAAATAAAGAGTTGCGATTTACGCACCCCAAAGTAAGTAGTATTAGCTAGTTCCACGCATCTCTAATTGATTCAAATTTTCATCAATATATCATTACCATGCTTGCTTATCAGTTTGATTGAACTCTATTCTCATAAAGTGCTTGTAACAGAAAGAAGGGACTGTTTTATTTGGATACTACATATGTGAGTTCATTCGCCACTCGACCTCTGAGTGGGGCTTCTCTGACAAACAATTTGAAGTACGTAAATAATATTCACAATTTTATTTTATATATTACCATCAATTGTGTTGAGTTTTATTCGTATATATGCATGTATTGACCCCCTTCTTTAAATTAGATCTGGAAGATGCGGGATGAACTCCTACCACATGATCGCATATGAGCAATTCAAGAGGAATTGGCGGGATTCTTTCTTGACCACGTCATACCTAAAGACGGAGAATACTATGTGGATTTGTGATTGGATCTTAGGGATTGTAAGAGATCTTATATTATATATATGTAGCTAGTAGCGTCGGATAGATATACGAAAACTTGTTGTTCGACCAATTCTCGGAGAAAGAGAGGTCGATCACTTCTCTCTGTATATATATATGTTCATGACGATCTTGTGTACTTAATGGTTCCTTCATCTGCTTACTAGCTAGTATGTCGAGTTCTCTCTATAGTAGCTAGCGTCGACCAAGCACGGAGAAAAAGAGGACACTTCTCTCTATTAGCTAGCTAACACAATATGATACCCCTAAATTAACCCTCCAAAAACCCCTAACCCCCCTTTCAAAAAAACCCAGCTCCTGCCAGATGCTGATGCGTGGATGCCTTTTGGTCCCGGTTGGTGTTACCAACCGGGACTAAAGGTCCTCCTACCTGGGCTACCCGTAGCGGCCACGTGGAGCCCCTTCTGTCCCGGTTCGTAAGCAAACCGGGACCAAAGTTTTTGGGCTTTAGTCCCGGTTCCAGAACCGGGGCTAATGGACCTCTGGAACCGGGACAAATGGGCCGTTTTCTACTACTATGTGTATGTGATCCAAGACAACGACTACCACATGCTGGGCCCTAAAATATGACCCCACTCGACTTATTAATCGCCTAGATCTCTGTTCAGGAGTTGCAACTAGTTTCTTGTTTTTGTAGGAAAAGTGCTGGCAACCATGCTTAGCGCTGCCCCACGGGGTGGGATTTGATGCAATAGATGCATAGTGGCACGATGTACCAAGTGACACCCGAACGATGGGCTTGTGGAACCCTGGGCACATTGTTTGAGGTTGTAGATGAAACTTCGATCGGACTTCCTTGCAGGTTCAGTCTCAAATAGGCGATAAACCTGGACTAGGGTCTTGTGTGGTTAACGGTCGTGGCTGACTCCCTCGTTGGGCTTCCACTTGAAGGTTCCCGAGGTGCCTTTTTACGTGCACATGGCGATAAGTGGCGGGAGCATGTGTGAAGAAGTACACCCCCCACAAGGTTATGAATCTATTTGAATAGTCGCGTCCTCGGATATGGACTACTTGGAATGCTTCATAGACAATTGAAATGGTTACTCTAAAATGCGCAAGATAAGCGTGAGTGCTATGGATGGCCTTCTCGTAGGGAGAAGGGAGTGGATCCATAGTGGTGTGTTGATTTGGTGAATATGTGGACTCGTGTGCGCTATCCCACCTCAAAGAAAGTACTTGTAGTCGTAGTACAGGTTAGCCAAGATTCAAAGCTCGTTTGCTACAATAAACTCCACAACCCCCTTCAATGATACTGATGCATATGTAGGTAGTTGTGATATAAGTCTTGTTGAGTACCTTTGTACTCACGGTTGCTTAATTTATGTTTTTGGAGAGGAGACGTCAGTCTCATTAGTTGTTCTTACAATGTGAAGTTCGATGTGGACCGGATTAGCTTGGGAATCCTAGACAAAGGTCTGGCTCCTTTGGTAGGGTCGTTGTAGATTTTCAGGCTCCTACAGTCACTTTTAGTAGATGTCTGTACCCAGACATGTTTTGCTTCCGCTTGTTGCTTGTATGACTTGAGTGTTGGGTCATGTGACCCCTGTTTGTAATACCACACTATGTTGGCTCTTATATGGTGTGTGTGTGTGTGTGTTTGAAATGCATTGGTATGTGTGGGATTCGACACCTAGTCGTATGCCTATGGTAGCCTCCTTTATAGGGAAATGCCTCTCTATGCTTTCGTTGAGCCCTGATAGCTTGCTACTGCTCTGGACACATTGATTGACCGGCATGTATCCTTCTTTGCTGTTGTGTATATCCCTACGGGTAAATGTCATGCGGTGTAATGGAGTCCATGCAGCTTGCTATGACTCGTCTACACACGTTGATGACTGACACCTGCACTGTTGGGTTATGTATGCATGTCCCTATACGGTTGTGCCACTTGGGTCTATAACTATCCATGTCGACCCGGGTTATTTGACATATGATTGCTAGCGACATATTCATATACGTGAGCCAAAAGGCACAAATGGTCCTGGCCAAGGTAAGGTGGCAGCCGTGGCGATTACCGTGCGTGAGGCCGCAAAGTCATATGATGTGTTACATGCTAGACTTGTATGGCTTAGGATTGGGGTCGTGACATCGTTGCTATTTCCTTTTTTCTCTTAGATTTTCTATTTGACTTCTTAAATCCCGTGTCCCATATTAATTGATTTTGGAATGGATGTTTTCTTGCACCGACAAGAAGTAGGTTGTTTGATTTTTTTACAAAGCTCGATTGAAATTTCTTGGCAATACATATAAGTATCATAAAGAACATTGTGGTACATAGACATCTTGTACTATAAATGTAAAAGTCTACTCTTAGGTAAATAAAAACAATTTCCTTGTGCTCACCATCTAGGGATAACACACAATTCTAGCTCCACTAATTAACTGAATGAAAATCAATATCATGGCATACCTATATTAGCATGATCAAAGACATATCAAATTCTATAAGGTGGAAAGATCACAAGAAACCATACTTTTATAATTCCAAAAAATCTGAAAAATTAGGACCACCTAGGGAATTTTTATAGAAATACTATGTAAAAATTTCAGATCAAAAAGTTGTTCCATTAAAATCAAAGAAATTCTGCATTGGACGCTAAAGTTTCTGTTTTTGCACCGTCTAGATTCTCCCCATCATGCAAGTCATCACAAATGCTTTACTTGGCACAAACACTAATTTAAACACAAAAACACAATCATTAAAGTAGCAATAATCATGTCATGACACACAAACAGAAGTAAAAAAGCAAGAATAAGATAACTATTGGGTTGCCTCCCAACCAGCGCTATTGTTTTACGCCCCTAGCTATGCATAATGATATGATTCAAGTGTTCTCATTGACACTCCACTCATAAGTATACCTAATGATAGATTCATAAGGTGGTTTGATTCTCTTCCTAGGGAAGTGTTCCATCCCTTTATTTAATGGGAATTGGAACCGTATATTTCCCTCATTCCTATCAATTAATGCACCTATAGTTTGTAGAAAAAGGTCTCCCAAGTATTATTGGACAAGATGGGTGATACGTCTACGTCGTATCTATAATTTTTGATTGGTTCATGCCAATATTATACAACTTTTACATACTTTTGGCAACAATTTATATGATTTATTGGAATAACCTATTGATCCAGTGCCCAATGCGAGTTCATGTTTTTTTGTGTTTTTTGTTTAGCAGAAATTCCATATCAAACGAAGTCCAAATGCGATAAAAATTTATGGAGAATTATTTTGGAATATTTGTGAATTTTGGGAGCTGGAATCAATGCAAACGGAGGCCCACGGACTCCACAATACACCAGGGCACGCTAGGAGGCCCAAGCACGTGATGGGTTCTGCCCTCCTCGTAAGTCAGTTGGAGCTCTCCTTCGGGCACAAGGAAGCTAATTTTCATATAAAAATCCCCTCATAATTTCAGCCCAATCAGATTTATGGATCTCCAGGAATACAAGAAACAGTTTTTGGTCAGAAAACAGGAACGCAAAACAGAAGAGAACAGAGAGGGAGATCCAATCTAGGAGGGGCTCCTTCCCCTCCACCGCCATGGAGGTCATGGACCAGAGGGGGAAATCTCCTCCCATCTAGGGGGAGGCCAAGGAATAATAATAAGGAGGGGTCTCTCTCCCCCTCTCTCCTAATGGTGCCAGAATGCCGCCAGGGCAAGGATCGTGACGGCGATCTACGCCAACAACTTTGCCGCCATGAACACCAACTCTCTACCCCTCTATGCATCGGTGTAACTCCCTTATTTCCCGCTATAATATCTACTTAAACATGGTTCTCAACTCCGTATATTATTTCCCAATGATATGTGGCTATCCTATGATGTTTGAGTTGATCCATTTTGTAGTGTGGGATAATCAATGATCGTGGTTGGTTTGAGTGTATATTTTATTATGGTGCTGCCCTACGATGCCCTTCGCCTCGCGCAAACATGAGGGGTCCCCACTGTAGGGTGTTGCAATATGTTCACGATTCTCTTATAGTGGGTTGCTTGAGTGACAGAAGCATAAACCTGAGTAAGGGGGTTGTTGCGTATGGGAGTAAAGAGGACTTGATACTTAAGACTATGGTTGGGTTTTACCTTAATGATCATTAGTAGTAGCGGATTCTTGCTAGGGGTCCAATCATAAGTGCATATGATCAAAGTGGAGAAAGTATGTTAACTCATGCCTCTCCCTCATGTAAAATTTCAAGAATGATTATCGTCTAGTTATAGATTGCCTAGGGGCAAATAACCTTCTTGTTTGACAAAAGCTTTCTACTAAACAACTAACTTTTATCATCTTGCTTTTTACTCATAGTTTTATCCCCACAAAGTACTTCTAGTTTTATTCGCGCAAACTATCCTATCACATATGAATAGTTTCATACTTGTTGTAGGTAAAACAAGCATTAGCGTGCGTAGAGTTGTATCGGTGGTCGATAGAACTTGAGGAAATATTCGTTCTACCTTTAGCTCCTTGTTGGGTTCGACACTCTTATTTATCAAAAAATGCTACAAACGATCCCCTACACTTGTGGGTTATCAAGACCTTTTTCTAGCGCCGTTGCCGGGGAGCAATAGCGTGGGGTGAATATTCTCGTGTGTACTTGTTTGCTTTATCACTAAGTAATTTTTATTTTTTGTTATTAGTTGTTTTATATCTTTAGTTATGTATATGGAACACGAAACACCAAAAAATTAGTGGTACTTGCTACTCATGGAGATGGGGAACCTCCTAAAACCCTCGATGCTAGTTATGTGCAAGGTATTAAATACTACTTTGATAATCCTGAGAAAACCCCATTCAACCTGATAATGGTAGTAATGTTGGATCAATGTGAATACTTTAGGGATTATTTCTTGACTCAAAAAGGGAAATTGTTATGGGATCAAATTCATATGTTGCATTGGTATGCAAGGGAGCTATGCTTGAGATATGATATTACTTGTTGCTCTAGGATGAACGCTCCACACTTTCCCTTTTCATGCAAATTTAATGATAAGGAAACCTTAGCTTCTTATGCTAATGGTATATATGATTACTATGATGTGGAACAAATAGAAGAATTTGTTGCTTTTAAGGGTGCTTATGAAATTGCTTCTTTGATTGAAAAGTATGATGATGTTTCTTATAAATCTGATTTTTTTTCCATACTTCAATATTGCTATGATAATTATGAACACAATGCTAATATTATTTAATTTATTGAAAGAATGTCCGTTGCCTTGGAAGAGACTAATATTTTGCAGGGACCTATGGAAGAAGAAGTTGCTGAAACTGTGAGCTCATTAGATGAAAAAGATGAGGAGGAGAGCGAAGAACAAGAGGATAGAGAGCAGATTGATCACCCGTGCCCACCTTCTAATGAGATGAACTATTCAATTCATACATTGTTTAATTACCCTTCGTGCTTACCAAAGGATGAATGCTATGATCCCTTGGATTCATTTGAAATATCCCTTTTGATGAACTTGATGCTTGCTATGCTTTTGGCCATGATGCCAATATGAATTATGCTTATGGAGATGATTGCCATAGTTCCTCATGTTAAGCATTAAATTGTTGCTATTGCACCCACACATGATAGTCCTATTATCTTTTTGAATTCTCCCAACTACACTATATCGGAGAAGTTTGCTCTTGTTAAGGATTATATTGATTGTTGCATTTTTATACTACACATGATGAGTTTGATGAATATAATATGCATGTGCCTGCTGCTCCTACTTGCAATTACTATGAGAGAGGAACCAATCTTCACTCCTTTATGTTTCCAATACGATAAAATTGCAAGAAACTACTTATGCTATGTATTGGCCTTTACTTTGTGTGAATGAATTGTTCTTTTATGACATGCCAATAGATAGTAAGAGAGTTAGACATCATTGTCACATGATATATATAACTTTGTGATCACTACTAAATTACAAATCATTGTTAATTAAAATTGGCTTTGATATACCTTGGGATCCAGATGGATCCATTACTTGAGCACTTTATGCCTAGCTTAATGGCTTTAAAGAAAGTGCTGCCAGGGAGACAACCCAGAAGTTTTAGAGAGTCATTTTATTATGTTGTGTGCTTTTATAAAGTTTAAAAACAAAAAATATAGAGGGTAACCTAAAACTTCACAAAAGGAAAGGTGAAAGTGGTAGAGATGATGAACATCGTTGAAGTTGGGGCTAGCCTTGAACTTTGTTCATGCCCATGGAAATTTTGTGAATCTTGAATCACATAAAATTTTGAAAAATAATAATTATCCCCTTTTACAAATCCATTTAATCATATGTGTCAAGATTTTCCTTTAGAATGATTAGATTGCTTGTAGGTATGTGCAGTGTAAAAACAGAAACTTTGGCTGTAGTGCGTGAATTTACATTTTTTACCAGAATGTCTAAAGTTTCTGAAATTTTTACACTGTAATTATATACAAAATGTTTATTTTTTCCTAAAGTTTTAGAATTGTTGGAATTACATAAGTATGGTCAAAGTTCACATTACTACAGACTATCCTATTTAAGACAAATTATGTTTTTGATGCATTGTTTTGCTTGTTTTGATGAAACTATCGATTTCATTGGTGGTATAAGCCATGGAAAAGTTATAACACAGAAGGGATAATTAAAATATAAAATATGAATGAGTTTTCAACAGTACTTAAAGTAGTAGTTTGCTTTATTATACTAACGGATCTTACCAGTCTTTTGTTAAGTTTTGTGTGGATGAAGTGTTCGAACATCGAGGAGGTCTCGATATGAGGAGAAGGAGGAGAGGCAAGAGTTCAAGCTTGGGGATGACCAATGCACCCCAAGTAAATATCCAAGGAAACTCAAACGTCTAAGCTTGGGGATGCCACGGAAGGCATCCCATCTTTCTTCAACAAGTATGAGTATGTCTTCGTTTTCGTTTCGTTCATGTGATATGTGTAAATCTTGGAGTGTCTTTTGTGTTTATTTTTCACTTTTCTTTTATGCACCATTCTGGTATGAGACATTCGATGGCTGATTTATAGAATGCTCATTACACTTCACTTATATCTTTTGAGTATGGCTTTATAGAATGCTTCATGTGCTTCACTTATATCATTTAAAGTTTGGATTGCGTGTTTCTCTTCACATCGAAACCCATTATTCATAGAATGCTCTTTTGCTTCGCTTATATTTATTAGAGAATGGTCTTTTTTAGAAATAATTAAACTCTCTTGCTTCACCTATATCTATTTAGAGAGTCAACAGGAATTGGCCATTCACATGGTTAGTCATAACATCCTACATAAAACTTTGGGATCACTGAATATGATATGTTTGATTCCTTGCAATAGTTTTGCGATATAGAGATGATAATATGTGGGAGGTACTAGTGGATGATCGTGTTTAGTAAGATATTGGTGTTAAGGTTTGTGATTCCCGAAGCATGCATGTATAGTCTCCCGTTATGCTAGGAAGTTGGAGCACAATTTATCCTTGATTGTCTATCTTTGTGTGAAGGTCGGGGGGGGGGGGGTTTAACTCCTACCAACCTCCCCCTATGGGCATGCATAGTAACACTTTGCTTTGAGGGCTAATAAACTTTTGCAATAAGTATGTGAGTTCTTTATGACTAATGTGAGTCCATGGATTATATGCACTCTTACCTTTCCACAATTTGCTAGCTTCTACGGTACCGTGCATTGCCCTTTCTCACCTCGAGAGTCGACGGAAACTTCGTCGGTGCATCCAAACCCCATGATATCATACGATCTATCACACATAAGCCTTATCATCTCTTCCTAAAAACAGCCACCATACCTACCTATTATGGCATTTCCAGAGCCATTCCGAGATATATTGCCATGCAACTTCCACCGCTTCTGTTTTGATGACTTGAGCATTCATTATCATATTGCTTTACATGATCTTTAGATAGCTAGCATGATGTTTCCATGGCTTGTCCATTTTCTTATATCTTTGCTACGCTAGATCATTGCATTCATATAGAGTCATACTTTGTTCTACTATTGAGTTGTAAGTAAATGGAAGTGTGATGATCATCATTATTCATTATTAGAGCATGTCTTAGTGAGGAAAGGATGATGGCAACTATGATTTCCCCACAAGTAGGGATGAGGCTCCAAACAAAGAAAAAAATAGAGAAAAAAAAGAAAAAAAATGAGAGACAAAGAGAGAATGCGCATGCTAATTCCACAATTGTGCTTCAAAGTATCACCATGTTTTTAACATAGAGAGTCTCCTATGTTGTCACTTTCATATACTAGAGAGTCTCCTATGTTAGATGCACACCCACTTAGTTTTCCTATTGAGCTTTCATACAATTGTAGCTCTTAGTGCACCCGTTGCATGGCAATCCCTACTCCTCACATTGATATCAATCAACGGGCATCTCCATAGCCCATTGGTTAGACGCATCGATGTGAGACTTCCTTACCTTTTTGTCTTCTCTATATTTACCCCTATCATCATACTCTATTCCACCCATAGTGTTATATCCATAGCTTGCGCTCATGTATTGCGTGAGAGTTGAAAATGCCGAAGCACATTCAAAAGTATGAACCAATTGCTTGGCTGACACCAGGGTAGTACACGATTTATACTTTGTGTTAAGAAGACCGAGCATGACAAGGCTATATGATGGTGTAGGGATAGCGTTCTTTATCCTTGATATTTTGAAAGACATGATTGTTTATTGGGATGCCTGAGTATTAAAGTCTTCATGTAAAAAATAGACTATTGCTTTGAATCACTCATGTCCTAATATTCATGCCATGATTATATATATGATCAAGTTTATGCTAGGTAGCATTCCACATAAAAAAATATCCTTTTTATCATTTAGCTACTCGAGGATGAGTAGGAATTAAGCTTGGGGATGTTGATACGTATCTTTCGTATCTATAATTTTTGATTGTTTCATGCCAATATTATACAAATTTTACATACTTTTGGCAACAATTATATGATTTATTGGACTAACCTATTGATCCACTGCCCAGTGCCAGTTCCTGTTTTTTGTGTGTTTTTTGTTTCATAGAAATTCCATATCAAACGAAGTACAAACGCGATATAAATTTATGGAGATTTTTTTGGAATATTTGTGAATTTTGGGATTTGGAATCACAAACGGAGGCCCACAACCTCCACAATACATCAGGTGCGCTAGGAGGCCCAGGCACATGGTGATGGGTTGTGCCCTCCTATTAAGTCGGTTGGAGCTCTCCTTAGAGAGCAAGGAATCTAATTTTCAGATAAAAATACCCTCAAAATTTCAGCCCGATCGGAGTTACGGATCTTCGGGAATATAAGAAACGGTTTTCGGCCAAAAAAACAGGAACGCGAAACAAAAGAGAACAGAGAGGGAGATCCAGTCTAGGAGGGGCTCCTTCCCCTCAGCTGCCATGGTGGCCATGGAACAGAGGGGGAACTATCCTCCCATGTAGGGGGGAGGCCAAGTAAGAATAAGAAGGAATGGGGCTCTCTCCCCTCTCTCTCGGTGGTGTCGGAACGCTGCCGAGGCAAGGATCGTGACGACGATCTACGCCAACAACTTTTTCGCCATCAACACAAACTCTCTGCCCCTCTATGCAACAGTGTAACTCCCTTCTTTCCCGCTATAATATCTACTTAAACATGGTGCTCAACTCCGTATATTAATTCACAATGATATGTGGCTATCCTATGATGTTTGAGTAGATCCGTTTTGTTGTGTGGGCTAATCGATGATCGTGGTTGGTTTGAGTGTATATTTTATTATGGTGCTATCCTACGGTGCCTTCCGTCTTGCGCAAACGTGAGGGGTCCCTGCTGTAGGGTGTTGCAATATGTTCATGATTCTCTTATAGTGGGTTGCTTGAGTGACAGAAGCATAAACCCGAGTAAGGGGGTTGTTGCGTATGGGAGTAAAGAGGACTTGATACTTAAGGCTATGGTTGGGTTTTACCTTAATGATCTTTAGTAGTTTCGGATGCTTGCTAGGGGTCCAATCATAAGTGCATATGATCCAAGTAGAGAAAGTATGTTAGCTCATGCCTCTCCCTCATGTAAAATTGCAAGAATGATTACCAATCTAGTTATCGATTGCCTAGGGACAAATAACATTCTTTGTTGACAAAAGCTTTCTACTAAACAACTAACTTTTATTATCTTGCTTTTTACTTGTAATTTTATCCCCGCAAAGCATTTCTAGTTTTATTTGCGCAAACTATCCTATCACCTATGAATAGTTTCATACTTGTTCTAGGTAAAGCAAGCATTAGCGTGCGTAGAGTTGTATCGATGGTCGATAGAACTTGAGGAAATATTCGTTCTACCTTTAGCTCCTCATTGGGTTCGACACGCTTATTTATCGAATAAGGCTACAAATGACCCCCTACACTTGTGAGTTATCAATGGGCTGCATTCAATATCAAGAACTATAAAATCTACACACACATAATTTCTATTAGCAATTATGCATCATTTATTCTTCCCAAAGGTTTATTGATAGTAGAGTTTGCAAGATGTAAATTAAGGAAACACTCATGAATCACTAGTGCGGTCGCGTGCTATACAAACGGTTTTAACCCCTTTATGTGACGTAGTCTTAAACCGTTGCCTTGCATGTGTGGGTGATAGGGGTGATATCCCACATGATAGGGAAAACCCATCGGCAATGCCTGCACCCGGTCACACACGATGGGACAAAATATATCGTTTGCAATCGGAAGGGCCATCACAAACATACATATTGGGGAAGACGTGTGAGATGAGCTTAGCATCCCACACAGGGAATCCCAATGGCACGTCTCCGTTTGTATTGCAGATCACACACAATTTTCTGCCTAACATCGTTTGTGACAGGGGTAGTAACAAACACGATATTTATAATTCTATCATTTGCGTTATTCAAAACATCACTCACGGTGTCTAGAAGATCTTTTTGGCATTGGGCTGCCCATCACACACACTAGCTATGTGAAAACATTTGTGATTGGGTGTCCTAACGCATACAATTGTCGACCAGAATTCATGTGTGATTGCTCACCGATCCAATGCGCCAACTTTATAGAAACATGTGTGGGTTTGTTCAGGTCATCACCCACAGTGTTGTGTTAGAAACCGTTTGCAATGGGAACCCCAATAATCATCCTGATTGGTCTAGTATTTATAATCCATTTAGTAATCAAATTAACATTTCATATCAACCATAGAATATATTTCTTATTCATACTACAGCAACCAGGATTTCATAATTGAATTACATCAGGGTACAACATCATATAGGCATACACTGCCTAACTATCCAATTGCACAACAATACAAAGTTTCAAATACAACATCTAAAACCTTTGGAAATTAAGTATCGTCATAGACGGTAAATATACAAATGAGTCTCATCTAGAAAACTGTTAAAGCGGAAGGCGAATATTGAGCCTTCAATGATGTTGAAGGTCCTCGCAACTTTAGGCCAGTGCCTATGGATGATTGCCCTCCCATACTTCATCCTCTTAAGGAAAACTTCAAGATTATATCGTGGGTGCTGTATCAATACCTTCATCGCCTCTTGATCATACAAGTGGTTTGAGACATAATCATCGATGAACTGCCTTGGGAAGGACTGAAAACAAACACACACATAAATATCCTTTCTCAAATTTGAAATGGTGCAAAGGGGAAAGGACAAGGTGAAAGAGATGGTACCATCCTATAGTTGACTGATGTCTTCTTCATTGTGTAGACAAACATCTTGTTGTTTTTCATAGCTAGTTTCTTTATCTTAACAATCTTTCTGAGTTTTTTGATTTGCCTGTTATTCAAGGACACCTCATTTCCCCCACATGCAAAATTTAGGGGAACACGACATAAAGCATAAAAATTCGGTACAGCGAGCACGCCCAGGACCACCATGGAGACTGCATACAAGGTTTGATCTGATCCGTACCGAATCAAAGCGTAGCGGAAGAAGAGTCATTGGAGATCATTGGTGTAGATCCCCGCAGCTAGGATTTACAACCTCCCAGCCGCGAAGATGTACTCCCTTGTCGGATAGCCCTTCGGGAGACGATCGGACAGTCCCTCGGACGATGTCACAGACAACCCTTTCGGAGGACCCTCGAAACTTGAAGGAAAATTTAGACAGACCTTCGGGAGAACACTCGAACAGCCCCTCGGGCAAAAGATCGAAACTATGACCTCTCTATGGGGTTGCACACATACGGCGTCAGCTATCCGGCAGGGCTTCGCCGTCCAGAACTAGTTCCTGTCGGAACCCAGACAGCCTTTCGGCTTTACGAAACTATTTTGCTGGGAGGGAGATAGAAGCCAGACAAGTCTATGGCATGTGTATGAGACCAAGGATGAGACTAGAGAGTGCCCCTCCACCTATTTTTCTAGGAAAACCCAAGGGGTAAGGGGCACATGAAAAACCCAAAATGCCCACACTTTATGTCACACATAAAGGGCATAAAGGGCACAAAGGGATGACAAGTGGAGCTCCATGGAGGAGCTGCACCCTTGAACGTCCCACCTTCATGGGGGCCCCACAAAGGGGGTTCCTTGATCCCCAAGTCCTTCTAGAAGCCTTTTGGGGAAAGCCCTAAAAAGTGGCTTTCCATAAAGTAACCCAAAAAGCACTTTCACTATTCACGAAGACATTTTTCTGCGTCCGATAAATCCTAAATTCTTTCTATGTGCCTAGAACAATTCTAGTACCCACTAATTTTTTTTGAATGCATTCCGAAACAATTCTGAAACAATGTTTTCTTCAGCGAAAAGCTACTACAGCGGTTCCGGCTGCTGCGGAACATTTCTGTTTTTTTCCTGGAAAATTCCCAGAAGTTTCCAGAATAAAACTGGTACCCTCCAAGAATTATCAGGCATGTGCCAAAAACATTTTGACCTAATGGTATACCCCGAAACAACTTTTTGGTTTTACTGAAACTATTCCGGTGTTCTCTCTCCGGAACCTTTCCGATGACTCCAAAACTTTTCTGGTGAATTTCTTTCAGACTCTGTTAAGGATATAACCCCATGGTAAGATCTGCCCAGGAGGGGTTAGGTCATACCTGGCGGCTCGCTATCATGTGGGCTGGAAGAGGAAGACTTGGCCGCACGACGGCTCACAAGATGGGCTGAGACGTAGGCCCAGAGACAGAAAGAAGGCGCAAGACCTGGGCGGGTGAGCCGCCCGGAGACAGCTTGCCAAGGAAGGCAAGGCGGTTTAGAGATAGAGCCACACACGTTGTAAGAGTCAGTTTGGGACTCGTGTAACCCGGGGTCTTGACCTCCTATATAAAGGCAAGACCTGGGGACGGCTTAGACTAGAAACCAATCAATCAAGAGCTAGGTCAAGCTAATATGCTCCCTTGTAATTGATACTCCAATCAATACACACAAAGCAGGACATAGGCTTTTACCTCTTCTCGAGGGGCCGAACCTGGGTAAACCCATGTCTTTTGTCCCGATCAACCCCTTTGAGTCCACCACCTTGGCAATGGCCTCGAACCTAAGTCTTCGGACATCTGCCGTGACAAAACCATGACAGTTGGTGCCCATCGTGGGGCTAGCGCACGGTGGTGTTGAGTTCTCAAAGGGCTCTCTCCCAAGGATCGAAGGATACGCCATGGGCTTGATGACGATAAGTCGCTGCGGTAAGCTCTACATCAATGACTCAGGATGGGTCTGGAGGCCGGCTCAACCGAGTACGGGTACCGGGTTCCCATTGACAAGATGCACGTGTTCATAGGCAAGCTCGACGGATCCACACCCGTGCCGGACATCTGCACCGACCTTGTCGAGCTGGCTCGGCCCGGCGCACAAAGCCCGCCTGGGTTCAACCAGGGCAGAAGAGTGTTTTCCTTAGCTTTACGCAAGACAAAGAAGATCCTGTCTCAGGAGGGAAACCTTGGCTTTCTTGGATGAAGGATCCTCCAGCGGGGACGCGGACTCAGTCTACCAGCTTTGAACCGGTACACTACCGATGAGCCCAAAAACTTTCCGGTGACCAAAACAAGACTTCATATGAAACCGTGACCATCTATTGATCAACGAGCTAGCCAACTAGAGGCTCACTAGGGACATGTTGTGGTCTATGTATTCACAAATGTATTACGGTTTCCGGTTAACACAGTTATAGCATGAACAATAGAAAATTATCATGAACAAGGAAATACAATAATAACCATTTTATTATTGCCTCTAGGGCATATTTCCAACTGTTGGAAATATGCCCTAGAGGCTATAAATAAAGTGTTTATTATTATATTTCCTTGTTCATGATAATAGTTTATTATCCATGCTATAATTGTATTAATTGGAAACACATTACATGTGTGGGTAAATAGACAACACTTTGTCCCTAGTATGCCTCTAGTGAAATAGCTCATTGATCAAAGATGGTCAAGGTTTCCTAGCCATTGACATGTGATGTCATTTGATAATGGGATCACATCATTAGGAGAATGATGTGATGGACAAGACCCAAACTACAAATGTGGCATATGATCGTGTCAGTTTATTGCTACTGTTTTCTGCATGTCAAGTATGTGTTCCTATGACCATGAGATCATGCAACTCACGAACATCAGAGGAGTACCTTGTGTGTATCAAACGTCGCAACGTAACTGGGTGACTATAAAGGTGCTCTACAGGTATCTTCGAGGGTGTCTGTTGAGTTGGCATGGATCAAGACTGGGATTTGTTACTCCGTGTGACGGAGAGGTATCTCAGGGCCCACTCGGTAATACAACATCACAATGAGCCTTGCAAGCAATGTGTCTAAGTGTTAGTCATGGGATCTTGTATTACTAAATGAGTAAAGAGACTTGCCAGTAACGAGGTTGAACTAGGTATGAAGATACCGACGTTCGAATCTCGGGCGAGTAACATACCGAAGAACAAAGGGAACATCATACGAGATTAACTGAATCCTTGACATAGAGGTTCGATCGATAAAGATCTTAGTAGAATATGTAGGAACCAATATGGGCATCCAGGTCCCGCTATTGGTTATTGACCATAGAGGTGTCTCGGTCATGTCTACATAGTTCTCGAACCCGCAGGGTCTGCACACTTAAGGTTTGGTGACGTTTCGGTAGTATAGAGTTATGTATGGTGGTGACCGGAGGTTGTTCGGAGTTCCGGATGAGATCCCAGATGTTACGAGGAGCTCCGGAATTGTCTGTAGGTAAAGATTCATATATAGGAAGTCCCGTTTTGGTCGCCGGAAAAGTTTCAGGCTCATCGGTAGTGTACCGGGAGTGCCGGTAGTGTACCGGGAGACCATCGGGAGGGGTATTTCGACCCAAGAGGCTTCATGGGCTGTGAGAGAGTGAATACCAGCCCTTGGTGGTCTGGTGGAAGTCCCACACAAGGCCCATGCGGCTGGGAAGAAAAACCCAAAAGGAAAAAGGTGGAAAAAGGCAAAAAAGGCAAAAAAAGGAAGGAGTCCTAATCCTACTAGGAGTGGAGGAGGTGGACTCCTCCCTCCAGGTTCGGCCGAGCCTCCTTGGCTTGGAAGCCAAGGCTGCCTCCTATCCTCCTATCCTCCTATATATACTAGAGGGTTTTAGGGTTTTTGGACAGAATTTTCAACCACGTGCAACCCTACCCTCTAGTCCATAGTTTCTCCTCTAGATCGGATTTCTGCAGTGCTTAGGTGAAGCCCTGCCGAAATAGCTCCACCACCATCGCCGGAGCGCCGTCACGCTGCCGGAGAACTCTTCTTCATCTCCGCTCCTTCTTGCTGGATCAAGACGGCGGAGATTATCATCAAGCTGTACGTGTGCTGAACGCGGAGGTGTCGTCCGTTTGGTGCTAGATCGGAAGGATCATGATCAAGCTCGTGGGACGGATCATGATCAAGTTCGCAGGACAGATCGTGATTGGATCGCGGGACAGATCGTGATCGGATCGCGGGACGCACAGCGATTTGGATCGTGAAGACGTTCGACTACACCAACCGCGTTTCTTAACGCTTCCCGCTTAGTGATCTACAAGGGTACGTAGATCCACTCTCCCTCTCGTAGATGCTCATCACCATGGATAGATCTGCGTGTGCGTAGGAATTTTTTTGTTTCCCATGCAACGTTCCCCAACACCAACAGTCTCCCACTTGCACTAGAGTCAATAATCTAGTTACATTGTGATGAATCGAACACCCATAGCATTCTGGTGTTGATCATGTTTTGCTCGTGAGAGAGGTTTAGTCAACAGATCTGCAACATTCAGATCCGTATGCACTTTACAAATATCTATATCTCCCTCCTGAATGTAATCACGGATGGAGTTGAAGCGACACTTGATGTGTCTTGTCTTCTTGTGAAACCTGGGCTCCTTCGCAAGGGCAATAGCTCCAGTGTTGTCACAGAATAGAGTCATCGGGCCCGACGCACTTGGAATTACTCCTAGGTCGACGATGAACTCCTTCATCCAGACTCCTTCCTTTGCTGCTTCCGAAGCAGCTATGTACTCCTCTTCACATGTAGATGCTGCCACGACGCTTTCTTGCTGCTGCACTAGCTGACTGCCCCTCCATTCAAAATATACACGTAACCGGTTTGCGACTTGGAGTCGTTTGGATCTGTGTCGAAGCTAGCATCGACGTAACCCTTTACGACGAGCTCTTCGGCACCTCCATACACGAGAAACATGTCCTTCGTCCTTTTCAGGTACTTCAGGATATTCTTGACCGCTGTCCAGTGTTCCGCTCCGGGATCACTTTGGTACCTCCCTACCAAACTTATGGCAAGATTCACATCAGGTCTGGTACACAGCATGGCATACATAATAGAGCCTATGGCTGAAGCATAGGGGATGACACTCATCTCTTCTCTATCCTTTGCTGTGGTCGAGCATTGAGTCATACTCAATCTCACACCTTGTAACACAAGCAAGAACCCCTTCTTGGACTGATCCATATTGAACTTCTTCAATATCTTGTCAAGGTATGTGCTTTGTGAAAGACCTATGAGGCGTCTCGATCTATCTCTATAGATCTTAATACCTAATATGTAAGCAGCTTCTCCAAGGTCCTTCATTGAAAAACACTTATTCAAGTAGGCCTTTACACTTTCCAAGAGTTCTATATCATTTCCCATTATCAATATGTCATCCACATATAATACGATAAATGCTACAGAGCTCCCACTCACTTTGTTGTAAATACAGGGTTCTCCATAAACCTGTACAAACCCAAACGCTTTAATCACCTCATTAAAGCGAATGTTCCAACTCCGAGACGCTTGCACCAGCCCATAGATGGAGCGCTGGAGCTTGCATACTTTGTTAGCATCTTTAGGATCGATAAAACCTTCTGGCTGCATCATATACAGTTCTTCCTTCAGGAAGCCACTAAGGAATGCCGTTATAACGTCCATTTGCCAGATCTCATAATTATAAAATGCGGCAATTGCTAACATGATTTGGACAGACTTTAGCATCGCTACAGGTGAGAAAGTCTCATCATAGTCAACTCCTTGAACTTGTCGATAACCCTTAGCGACAAGCCAAGCCTTATAGATGGTCACATTACCATCCGCGTCAGTCTTCTTCTTAAAGATCCATTTATTTTCAATGGCTCGCTTATCATCAGGCAAGTCCACCAAAATCCATACTTTGTTCTCATACATGGATCCTATCTCGGATTTCATGGCCTCAAGCCATTTGTTGGAATCCGGGCCCCCCGTCGCTTCTTCATAGTTCGAAGGTTCACCGTTGTCCAACAACATGATCTCCAGGACAGGGTTGCCGTACCACTCTAGTGCGGAACGTGTCCTAGTGGACCTTTGACATTCAACAGTAACTTGATCTGAAGTTTCATGATCATCATCATTAACTTCCTCTCCAGCCGATGTAGGCTCCACAGAAACAACTTCCTGTGCTGCGCTACTCTTCGGTTCGAGTGGAGGTACAATTACCCCATCAAGTTCTATTTTACTCCCACTTACTTCTTTCGAGAGAAACTCTTTCTTGAGAAAGGATCCATTCTTGGCAACAAAGACTTTGCCTTCGGATCTGAGGTAGAAGGTATACCCAATAGTCTCTTTGGGATATCCTATGAAGACACATTTTTCCGCTTTGGGTTCGAGCTTCTCAGGTTGAAGTTTCTTCACCTAAGCATCGCATCCCCAAACTTTTAGAAATGACAGCTTAGGTTTCTTTCCAAACAATAATTCATACGGTGTCGTCTCAACAGATTTTGACGGTGCCCTATTTAAAGTGAATGCGACAGTCTCTAATGCATATCCCCAAAATGATAGCGGTAAGTCAGTAAGAGATATCATAGACCGCACCATATCCAATAGAGTGCGATTACGACATTCAGACACACCATTTCGTTGAGGTGTGCCAGGCGGCGTGAGTTGTGAAAAAATTCCACATTTCCTTAGGTGTGTGCCAAACTCGTGACTTAAGTATTCTCCGCCATGATCAGATCGTAGGCACTTTATTTTCCTGTCACGTTGATTCTCTACCTCACTCTGAAATTCCTTGAACCTTTCAAAGGTTTCAGACTTGTGTTTCATCAAGTAGACATACCCATATCTGCTCAAGTCATTAGTGAGGGTGAGAACATAATGGTAGCCACCGCGAGCCTCAACGCTCATTGGACCGCATACATCGGTATGTATTATCTCCAACAAGTCAGTTGCTCGCTCACTTGTTTTGGAGAACGGAGTCTTGGTCATGTTGCCCATGAGGCATGGTTCGCACGTGTCAAATGATTCAAAATCAAGAGACTCCAAAAGTCCATCAGCATGGAGCTTCTTCATGCGTTTGACACCAATATGACCAAGGCGGCAGTGCCACATGTAAGTGGGACTATCGTTATCAACCTTAAACTTTTTGGTACTCACACTATGGACATGTGTAACATCACGTTTGAGATTCATCAAAAATAAACCATTGACCAGTGGGGCATGACCATAAAACATTTCTCTCATATAAATAGAACAACCATTATTCTCAGATTTAAATGAGAAGCCATCTCGCATCAAGCGAGATCCAGATACAATGTTCATGCTCAAAGATGGTACTAAATAACAATTATTAAGGTTTAAAATTAATCCCGAAGGTAGATGTAGAGGTAGCGTGCCGACGGCGATCACATCGACCTTGGAACCATTCCCGACGCGCATCGTCACCTTGTCCTTTGCCAGCCTTCACTTATTCCGCAGCTCCTGCTTGGAGTTACAAATGTGAGCAACTGCACCGATATCAAATACCCAGGAGCTACTACGAGCACTGGTTAGGTACATATCAATAACAAGTATATCACATATACCTTTAACATTGCTAGCCTTCTTATCCGCTAAGTACTTGGGGCAGTTCCGCTTCCAGTGACCGGTACCCTTGCAATAAAAGCACTCAGTCTCAGGCTTGGGTCCATGCTTGTTCTTCTTCCCGGCAACTTGCTTACCGGGCATGACAACAACTTTGCCGTCCTTTTTGAAGTTCTTCTTATGCTTGCCTTTCTTGAAACTAGTGGTCTTATTCACCATCAACACTTGATGCTCCTATTTGATCTCGACCTCCACTGATTTCAGCATCGAGTACAACTCAGGAATGGACTTCTCCATCCCTTGCATGTTCAAGTTCATCACAAAGCTCTTGTAGCTAGGTGGAAGCGACTGGAGGATTCTGTCAATGACCGAGTCATCCGAGAGATTAACTCCCAGCCGAGTCAAGCGGTTGTGCAACCCGGACATTTTGAGTATGTGCTCACTGACAGAACTATTCTCCTCCATCTTACAGCTGAAGAACTTGTCGGAGATGTCATATCTCTCGACTTGGGCATGAGCTTGGAAAACCAGTTTCAGCTCTTGGAACATCTCATATGCTCCATGTTTCTCAAAACGCTTTTGGAGCCCCGGTTCTAAACTGTAAAGCATGCCGCACTGAACAAGGGAGTAATCATCGCAGCTTGACTGCCAAGCGTTCGTAACGTCTTGGTCTGCTGGGAAAATGGGTGGGTCACCTAGCGGTGCATCAAGGACATACAATCTCTTGGAAGCTATGAGGATGATCCTCAAACCACGGACCCAGTCTGCATAGTTGCTTCCATCATCTTTCAGCTTGGTTTTCTCTAGGAACGCGTTGAAGTTGAGGGTGACATTAGCATTGGCCATTGGATCTACAATATAGATTGTAACAACAATTTTAGACTAAGTTCATGATAATTAAGTTCACATAATCAAATTATTTAATGAACTCCCACTTAGATAGACATCTCTCTAGTCATCCAAGTGACACATGATCCACGTCAACTAGCCCGTGTCCGATCATCACGTGAGACAGACTAGTCATCCATGGTGAACATCTCCATGTTGATCGTATCTTCTAAACGACTCATGTTCGACCTTTCGGTCTTCCGTGTTCCGAGGCCATGTCTGTACATGCTAGGCTCGTCAAGGCAACCTAAGTCTACCGCGTGTGTAAATCTGGCTTACACCCGTTGTATGCGAACGTTAGAACCTATCACACCCGATCATCACGTGGTGCTTCAAAACAACGATCCTTAGCAACGGTGCACAGTTAGGGTGAAGACTTTTCTTGAAATTTTATTGAGAGATCATCTTATTTACTACCGTAGTTCTAAGCAAATAAGATGTAAACATGATAAACATCACATGCAATCAATATGGTGACATGATATGGCCAATATAATCTTGCTCCTTTGATCTCCATCTTCGGGGTACCATGATCATCACTGTCACCGGCACGACACCATGATCTCCATCATCATGATCTCCATCATCGTGTCTTCATGAAGTTGTCTCGCCAACTATTACTTCTACTACTATGGCTAACGTTTAGCAATAAAGTAAAGTAATTACATGGCGTTTATGATTGACACGCATGTCATACAATAAATAAGACAACTCCTATGGCTCCTGCCGGTAATCATACTCATCGACATGCAAGTCGTGAATCCTATTACAAGAACATGATCAATCTCATACATCACAATGCATCACATCACATCCTTTGGCCATATCACATCAGAAGGCATATGCTGCAAAAACAAGTTAGACGTCCTCTAATTTGTAGTTGCAAGTTTTTACGTGGCTGCTATAGGTTTCTAGCAAGAACGTTTCTTACCTACGCCAAAACCACAACGTGATATGCCAATTTCTATTTACCCTTCATAAGGACCCTTTTCATTGAATCCAATCCGACTAAGGTGGGAGAGACAGACACCTGCTAGCCACCTTATGCAACAAGTGCATGTCAGGCGGTGGAACCGGTCTCACGTAAGCGTACGTGTAAAGTTGGTTCGGGCCGCTTCATCCCACAATACCGCCGAATCAAGATAAGACTAGTAGTGGTAAGAAAATTAACAAGATCGACGCCCACAACTGCTTTGTGTTCTACCGTGCATAGATTCTACGCATAGACCTTGCTCATGGTGCCACTGTTGGGATACGTAGTAGTAAACCCAAAAATTTCCTACGATCACCAAGATCTATCTATGGAGAAACCAGTAATGAGTGGGGAGATATTGCATCTTCATACCTTTGAAGATCGCTAAGCGGAAGCGTTACAAGAACGCGGTTGGTGGAGTCGTACTCATAGCGATTCAGATAGCGGTGGACTCCGATCTTAGCGCCGAACAACGGCACCTCCACGTTTAACACACATAAAACCTAGTGACGTCTCCCGTGCCTTGATCCAGCAAGGAAGAGGGAGAGGTTGGGGAAGATCTCCAACAGTAGCACGACGGCGTGGTGTGGAGTAGCAAGGTATTCTGGCAGGGCTTCGCCTAAGCATTGCGGAGGAGGAGGAAGAGAGGTAGGGCTGCACCATGGGAGAAAGAGATCGTGTCTCAAATCAGCCCCAATACCTTGGATACATATAGGAGGAGGGAGATGGAGGGCTGCCTTGGCCCCTCCTCCAAGGAGGAGAGGTTCGGCCGAACCTAGGGAGGAGTCCAACTCCTACAAGGGAGGTGGATCTCTTCCTTTTGAATCCTTTTCAGCCTTATCTCTTATCCCTAGCCACATGGGCCCTTCCAGAAGGTCTTGGCCAGCCCAATAAGGGCTGGTGTACCTCCTCTAAGGTCCCATGAAGTCCTTTGGTCGTCACACCCCTCCCGGGGGTCCTTCGGCACCCTCCCGGCACTCCCGGTACACTACCGATGAGCCCGAAAACTTTCCGGTGACCAAAACAAGACTTCCTATATATCAATATTTACCTCCGGACGATTCCGGAGCTCCTCGTGACGTCCAGGATCTCATCCGGGACTTTGAACAACCTTCGGTAATCACGTATACCATTTCCCTATACCCTAGCGTCATCGAACCTCAAGTGTGTAGACCCTACGAGTTCGAGAGACACGTAGACATGACCGAGACACCTCTCCGGTCAATAACCAACAGAGGGATCTAGATACCCATGTTGGCTCTCACATGCTCCATGATGATCTCATTGGATGAACCACGATGTCGGGGATTCAATCAATCCCGTATATAATTCCCTTTGTCTACCGGTATGATACTTGCCCGAGATTCGATCGTCGGTGTCCCTATATCTTGTTCAATCTCGTTACCGGCAAGTCTCTTTACTCGTTCCGAAACACATCATCCCGTGGCTAACTCCTTAGTCACATTGAGATCATTATGATGATGTCTTACCGAGTGGGCCCAGAGATACCTCTCCGTCACACGGAGTGACAAATCCCAGTCTTGATTCATGCCAACCCAACAGACACTTTCAGAGATACACGTAGTGTACCTTTATAGCCACCCAGTTACATTGTGACATTTGGCACACCCAAAGCATTCCTATGGTGTTGGGGATATGACCCCATGATATGACCTGCCCTGGAGGCTCTAGGTCATGTTGCTGGCTCGCGAGCCGGCCCAAAGGTGAGCCGTAAGACTGGTGGCCCAGGAAGATAGGCGGCTCAAGGTGTGGGCCGTACAAACGGCCCGGACGGAGAAGACCCGGGCGTGCAAGACGACTCATAGACAACTTGGACAATAAGATAGAGGGAGACTCGGTTAGCAATTGTACGACCCGGTGGTCCTGACCTCTTATATGAAGGCAGACCCGGGGCAACTTAGAGGAGGGGTAATCGAGAACTAGGTCAAGCTTCTAGCTCCTTGTAATCGATACACAAGCAATACAAACACAAGCAGGACGTAGGCTATTACCTCGACTTGAGGGGCCGAACCTGGGTAAATCCGTGTCTTTCGTCCCGACTAACCCCTTTGAGTCCACCCTGTTAGCCATGGCCTTGAATCCAAGTCCGTTCACCCGGACATATGTCGTGATAAAACCACGAAAGTTGGCGCCCACCGTGGGGCTAGCGCTTGGTGGTGTTGAGGTCTCAAAGGGCTCTCTCCCAGGGATCAAAGGATACGTGGTAGGAAGGATGAGTAAGAGTCGCTGTGGCCGGCTCTATATCGACGATGCCGGCTGGGGGCTTGATGCTGGTTCTGTGGAGTATGGATTCCGGGTTCCGTTCGGCGGGATCCAGGTTTTCATCGGAAAGGTTGATGGATCTACACCCGAGCCGGACATCTGCACCAACATCGTCGAGCCGGCTCGGCGTCTCCAATCTATGGGTGTTGTGCGGTCTGCCCGTGCCCATCCAGGTCAAAAGCATGTTCTCGTGGGCTTCACTCAAGGCATGGACCTGGAAGCGTCCGGGTCACAGGGAACTCTCGTTTGCTCGGAAGATGAGTCCTCCAGTGGGGAGACAGAATCAGTGTATCGGCTCAATGACGGTGGCCTTGGGGGCTACTATGACACCTATTCTGAGGTAGAGGGATTTGAGTCGGATGCTCTGAGACCCCCGGTTCATGCGGCGGTGTTCATGGCAGGATCGACTTTAGCCGCCGGAGACACAGCTGCGGGAGCCGCCGCAGCGGGTGATAGCCCGCCGGCGGCGGCTCAGGTTCTAGTGGAATTGATGGACGAACTTACAGCTCTCATGGCCACAGAAGTAACATCGGATAATCAAGCAGCCAGGAATCTAGAGGTGGCCCGGATCAAGGGCCGGATGGCAGAGGAACGACAAAGGATGGACGAGCTGAAGACCCGAATGGGGGAGGAAGCGGAGCGTATCAAGGCCGATGCTTTCTGTCTGGAGCTGGAGCAAAGGTCAGCGGCCGCGGTGCACTGGAGGAGGCATCAGTCCCGTCTGCCAGAACATTACGAAGCGAGGAACCTTTTTGACACCCCCGGTGCGGGGCGGGTTACAGGCGCGCCGGAAAGCCGCCCAATGGAACGCCCGGCAATTCATCCACCCCAGCATAACCAAATCTCACCCTGGGCTTTTCCAACACCGGCGGGTCATTACTCTAACCCGGCCGAGAACATGGTGGCATCGGCCGCCCGGCTTGAGACGATTCCCATCCCAGATGAAGCACCCTTTGCGGAGGATGTGCGAAACGCCATTGGATATTTACAAACGGCCATGGCCCAGCAAGAGAGGTATGCTCACAGCCGGAGCCGGGTTCACTCCACCCCCCTCCCCAGTCGAAGTTTCAGCTGGCGCTACGAGTCGCCGGCGTGTTCCAGTAGTCATCCACGTCGTGGACCACCGAAGGACGAGCGGGCGGCTCTAGATGCACAAGCCCTCATGGACCAGGTGAGAGACAGGTGAGAGGCAGAGATAGTGGCAACCCGTCCAGAGCCGGCGCTTTCCGTCTCAATGGGAGTAGTTAGTACCAGAGTCATAGGGGTGCCATGTTTAACTCCGGCTCTTGAGAAGTGAACGACTACCGAAAGATTTCAAGGGGCCTCGAAAGGTTCCGAATTACACAACTGATCTACCCCCTGGGGCATGGGTTGAAAGTTATGAGCTGGCCATGTAGATGCTGGATGTCAGTGAGGCGGTATGCGCAAAGTATTTCATCATGATGCTTGAGGGGCCGAACCTGGGTAAATCCGTGTCTTTCGTCCCGACTAACCCCTTTGAGTCCACCCCGTTAGCGATGGCCTCGAATCCAAGTCCGTTCACCCAGACATCTGCCGTGATAAAACCACGACAGTTGGCGCCCACCATGGGGCAGAACGTTATCCGGGAGTTGCACAATCTCATGTTCTAAGGAAACGATACTTGACATTGAAAAGCTTGAGCAAATGAACTACACGATCTTGTGCTATGCTCAGGATTGGGTCTTGTCCATCACATCATTCTCCTAATGATGTGATCCTGTTATCAACGACATCCAATGTCCATGGTCATGAAACCATGACCATCTATTAATCAACGAGCTAGCCAACTAGAGGCTCACTAGGGACATGTTGTGGTCTATGTATTCACACATGTATTACGGTTTCCGGTTAACACAATTATAGCATGAACAATAGACAATTATCATGAACAAGGAAATACAATAATAACCATTTTATTATTGCCTCTAGGGCATATTTCCAACAGGAGGACCTAGTTCGGTCTCCCTATTCTGCCTCGAAATCTCTTCAACACTCCTGAAGCTGGACCAAGTACACCGCCGGTGGTAACCCGGGCTGCGGAGGCACCGTAGTAGCCAGACCCACCAAGAAGGACCCCGCCACGACGGATTGTGATGCTACCCGACCATTACTCTAACCCGGTGGAAAATATGATAGTAGCGGCGGCCAGGCTCGACTCCCTCCCCTTGGCCGAAGGAACACCGTTCACTGAAGAGGCGCGGAACGCAATTAATCTGTTGCAGACAACAGTGGCTCAGCAGGAAAAGTATATGTACAGCCGGGGGTGGGTGCACTTTACACCAGTTCGTAGCCATAGCTACAACCAGCGCATAGAGTCGCCGGCGGTTTCCAGTAGTGAGCAGAGGCATAACCCGCCTAACGGTAACATGCCTGGATGGTCCGGAGGCTGTGGACAGGGAACGGGCTCAACAGGGATCAACACCCGTGACGGGTTTCCCGGAGATGCCTGAGCCAGCACCGACAAATCCTCCCGTTAGCACCTCATCCAGGGGAGTTGGTGTGCCGTGTCTTACGGCAGATTTAAGGAATGAGCAATTGCCTAAGGACTTCAAAGGGTCGCGGAAGGTGCCTAACTACACGGCTGATCTACTCCCAGAGGCCTGAATCGAAAGCTATGAGCTTGCCATGGAGATGCTGGATGTCAGCGAGGCAGTTTGTGTGAAATACTTCATCATGATGTTAGAAGGACCGACGCACACTTGGTTAAAGGGTTGGCCACCTAAAACCATCAAGTCTTGGGCCGAGTTGAAAGCACGCTTTATCAATAATTTCAAGGGAACCTGCAAGCAACCCATGACGATCGTGGATCTTGATCACTGTGTACAGCAAGAAGGTGAGTCGGCCCATCATTGGGTCCGGCGGGTCTCGACGTTGATCCACTCATTTGTGAATATTTCACCGTCTCAAGTGGTTCTGATTTTGGAAAGGAACTGCCACTTTTACCCCTTATGCCGAAGCTTGGGTGGTTGAAGCGTTCTTGTCAGTATATGGGTGAGCTCATGACGACACTCACCAAATATGCGGATTCAGATACCACCAAGGACCCGAGCTCCGACGATGAGAAGTCGGCTTAGGGCAAGAAGGGCAACAATGACAAGAATCAAGAGCAGAGCGGTGTTGGAAATGACAACCAGGGCAAACAGAAGAACCCAGATGGCTGGTCAGAATTAGTGGCGAATACCAATACCGGGAACAATCGTGCCAGAGGTAACAGAAATTTCAGGCCGCCGTTTAACAAGGGTAAGGCACCTCAGCCTTTCAACCTGGAAGAGGCACTTAATAAACCTTGCCCGGAGCACAGACGGCCCGATAAGGTGGCGACCCACACATGGAAGGATTGCAGCATCATGCGACAGTTCCGGGAATACAACCTTCAACATCACCATAATAATGGCAATGGACCGTCGGGCAGTTCAGGTCCGGGCGGCTCAGGAGCCAGTTTTGGTGCCGACGGGTCAGGTTTAGGTTACCAGGGCCAAGGCAGTCAAGGAAATCATCACCAGCAGACTAGCAATGGTGGTCAGCAACAGAACAATCGGTCAGGATACCAGAGTAACCCAAAGCAACTTAGCAGAGGGCAGTATCACGTCTTCACTACGAGCGTTGATAAGCAGGATCAGAAGCTACACAAGAGGGCGGTTAATGCGGCCACACCAGCTCTCCCACGATACTTGAAGTGGTCGGAATATCCAATCACGTGGAGCTGGGAGGATCACCTGCCATGGGATGATAATCCGGGTCACCTGGCTTTGGTGGTAGCTCCTCAGGTTGGGGGCTATAAGTTTACGAAAGTATTGATGGACGGGGGCAGCAACATCAATATCTTGTACTACGACACTTTCCAGCGAATGGGGTTAACTAATAAGGCTCTTGAGCTGTCATCGATAGTTTTCCATGGAGTGGTGCCAGGCAAGCTGGCTTACCCAGTGGGAAAGATTGCTTTAGAAGTGGCATTTGGGGATGCGTATAATTACAGGGTAGAAACCTTGTGGTTTGAGGTGGTGAAGATTAAGAGCCCGTATCATGCCCTGTTTGGCCAGCCGGCTTTCACAAAGTTCATGGCCAGGCCCTGTTGTGTCTATCTGCAGCTCAACATGCCGACTCTCAATGGAATGATTACAGTGCACGGTGATCGGAAGGTGGCCATTGAGTGTGAGGAAGGAGATGCGGCTTATGCAGAATGAAGTTGTGTGGAGGCCGAGCTCAAGTTCTATAAAGAAAATGTTGACCCGACAGATATGACTCCATTGAAGAAGCCCAGTACGGAGTCTGAGACGCCTTTGAAGTTTTCGGCGGATGATACCAAGCTGGTGGATTTTACTCCGGGCAATTCATCAAAACAGTTCACTATCGGGGCTAACATGGACCCTGCATAGGAAAGCGCGCTCAACAGATTCACCCATGAGAATCGGGACATCTTCGCATGGAAAACATCTGACATGCCGGGTGTACCGAGAGAATTCGTTGAGCACCACCTTAATGTGGATCCCAAGTTTAAGCCGATCAAGCAATTCCTCCACCGTTTTAATGAAGAGCGATGTAAAAGCAATTGGAGAAGACGTGGCCCGACTCTTGGCAGCAGGGTTCATCGTGGAAGTATTTCACCCTTAGTGGTTAGCGAATCCAGTGCTGGTGCTTAAGAAGAACGGCACGTGGTGTATGTGTGTGGATTACACGGATCTTAACAAGGCCTGTCCAGTTAACCCATTTGCTCTCCCCCGGATCGACCAAATTACTGATGCAACAACGGGCTGCGAGAGTTTATGCTTCCTGGACGCTTATTCGGGTTATCACCAGATCAAAATGGAAGTTAAAGACCAAGAGAAGACGTCATTTATAATGCCTTTTGGGCCTTTTTGCTTTGTGTCTATGCCTTTCGGGCTCAAGAGCGCGCAGGCGACTTATCAACACTGTGTGTAGAATTGCCTTCACGGTCAGATTGGGCGCAATGTTCATGCTTATCTAGACGATATTGTGGTTAAGTCAAGAAATAAGGAGACGTTGCTCGACGACCTGAAGGAAACATATTGACAACTTACGGGTCTACAAGATGATGCTTAACCCAGCTAAGTGTGTTTTCGGAGTTCGTGCAGGTAAACTATAGGAGATATGCCCTAGAGGCAATAATAAATGTTATTGATTATCTCCCTGTTCATAATTAGGTTTATGTTCCATGCTATAACTGCTATGGTTCTCGAGTCTACAATAACCACGAGGCTTCAAGGAAGACTCATATGCACGTGTGGAATAATAAACGGTAAATTGTATTCCTAGTCTGGCCTCTAAGACTGGCTCAAGTATTGCATGATGATCCTGTTTTCCTGATCATGGGCATGGCTATGCCGACAATTTTGAGGGCACAATGTTTGAAGAACATTTGTGTTGAATCGACCCAAATTGATGTTATGCTATGAGATACATTTGTCATAAGTTAATGGTTAATAACAAAGAGATGTTGATGTTTGCATAATTCCTTAGACCATGAGAGTATCGAGTTTCTTCATGCTTGCTTCATGAACTTTGGGGTTTGTTAAACATCCGTAAATGGGTGACTATTACGGCGGCTCACGGGTTCATGGAAAAGTATGTCAAGTAACTTGATTACTCAAGATTGGGATTTGCTCCTCCGACGATGGAGAGATATCTTTGGGCCCTCTCAGTGTTACGGTATCCATCATCGTCTGGCCAGACATTTTGTGATTTGATCATGGGGATGCCGGAACACGGGAACGAGAAAAGAGAACAATACCGGTAACGAGGTAACTGGCATAGTGGACAAGTTGTTGATCCATGGGGATGCCAACATGTCTCACCTCGGGTATTTGTAACATATCGTGAAGCAACAAGAATAGCACACGGCAACTGGAGGTTCACTCGAATATTCATTCGTGTGGGTATAGGGTTCAATATGGGTGTCCACGGCTCCGATGTTGATCATTGATCGGAAGGGGTTCCGGGTCATGTCTATACTTCACCGAACCTATAGGGTCACACGCTTAAGGGTCATCTATCTGCTGAATACTAGACAAGGAGTCCGAGAGAAAGTCACTGGAAAAGTTTTGGAGACAACAGAAAGGTTCCGGAGAGAACACCGGAAAAGTTTTGGTAAAACCGAAAAGTTGTTTCGGATAAAACCATTGATCCAAAAAGGTTTCGGCAAGCACCGGGAATGTTTTGGAGGTTGCCAGAGTGGTCTGGTAATTTCTGGAATTTTTCCGGAGAATAAACCGAAAAAGGTTTTCGGAGCTGCCGGAATTGTTTACTGGGTAAACGAAGATGGTTTTAAATTAAACCACCATATCGGAAATGTTCCAGAGCACATCCAGATAATTTTAGAGGGTGCCGGAAATGTTCTGGGACCTTCCGGAATTTTTCAGAAGTAATAGTCGCGGAAAACATCTTGTCCCAGCGTGAGGGGACAAGATCCCACGATGCGTGGGGCTGTTTTGGGGGCACCCCTCTTGAGGGGGCAGCTCCTTGTGGCTGGACAAAGGTGTTGGGGGCCCCCCATGGTGGGGGGCAGCCTCCACAAATGGTGGATAGTGTTGGGAGGAAGGTGGGGCCCCGTGGGGGAACACCATGGACAAGGGAACATGTTTTCTCCATGTTTGGTGGGAACATGTTTCCTTGTTTGGTGGGTGCATGTTTTGTGGGCTGAATTTGAGCCCCCCTTCACCCCTTCCACCACTATATAAGGAGGTGGAGAGGAGCTCTCCATCCTCACTAAAACTCTCTCACACAAGCCATGCATGATCTGGCATTCTCTCTCCCTCCTAGCGAAATAGTTTCGTAGAGCCGAAAGGCTATCTGGGTTCCGGTGGGAACTAGTTCTAGACAGCGAAGCCCTGCCGGATAGATGATACCGTATGTGTGCAACTCTGTAGAGAGATCGTAGTTTCGGTCTTAGTTCGAGAGTGCCTCCCGAAGGGCTGTTCGTGTGACTGTCCGAGTTTTGGAGGTCCTCCCGAAGGGCTGTCCGAGTGACAGTCCAAGTTTTGGAGGTCCTCCCGAAGGGCTGTCCGCGACACCATCCGGGGGACTGTCCGACCGCCTCCCAGAGGGCTGTCCGCGGGGCAGATGAGGGTATACATCCTCGCGGTTGGGAGGTTGTAAAATCCTAGCTGCGGGGATCTGCACCGCCGTTCGTCATCGACTCTACTTCCGCTGCGCTACGAGTTGGTAACGAAAATGATCAAACCTTGTATGCAGTCTCCATAGTGGTCCTGGGCTGGTGCGTAGGTCGGATTTTTTTTGTTTTCTGCTGCGTTACCCAACATAAACTTCTGGGTTTCTTGGTTTCAGAGCAAGGGATCAAGGCCAACCCGGACAAGATAAAGGCCATCACGTCACTGGCTAAGCCAGCGAGCATCAATGATGTGCAGTGCTTGGCGGGTCGTATTGCCGCTTTAAGCCACTTCATTAGCTGCCTAGGTGAGAAGGGTATCCCTCTGTACCAGATGATGAAAAAGATGGATGACTTTTTCTGGAGTAAGGTTGTGGATGAAGCCCTTTAAGCGCTCAAGAAGCAGTTGGTTGAGTCGCCGATCTTGGCTGCTCCAGCTGAGAAAGAGCTCTTGCTCCTCTATGTGGTGGCTAGCAATATGGCTGTCAGCGCCGCGACTGTTGTAGAGCACAAGGAAGCAGGGAAAGAATACCCGGTTTAGAGGCCGGTTTACTATGTTAGTGAGGTTCTTATAGAGTCCAAGCAAAGGTACCCACATTAGCAGAAGCTAATATACGGGGTGTTCATGGCAAATCGCAAGTTGAAGCATATTTCCTTGGACACCATATCACGGTGGTTAGCTCTACCCCGTTGGGTGATATAATTCAAAACAAGGAGGCCACAGGCAGAATTGCTAAGTGGGCGATGGATCTTGGGCCTCTGAATATGAAGTATGTGCCTCGCACAGCCGTGAAGTCTCAAGCATTGGTGGATTTCATAAACGACAGGACGGAGTGTCAGTCGCCGGAGGAGAAGCCAGACAACACGTATTGGACAACTCACTTTGATGGGTCCAGACAATTGGAGGGATCGGGGGCTGGAGTTGTCTTAACTCCCCCCAAAGGTGATAAGTTTTGTTACGTGCTAAGGCTGATGTTTCCTTGTACTAACAATGCAGCTGAATATGAAGCTTTGCTTCATGGACTTCATGTGGCAAAGGATATGAACCCGAGCCGGGTTAGATGCCTTGGTGACTCAGATCTTGTTGCACAACAAGTTCCAGGCACGTGGGACTCCAAGGACCCGCGGATGGTGGCTTATCGTGAGGCGGTGGATATCATTGCCGGTCATTTCAAGGGTTATCAAGTGGATCATATTGATCGTCGCAAGAACGAGGCGGATGATGCATTGTCAAGACTAGGCTCTCAGCATAAGCTGGTGCCGCCTAATGTTTTCTTGGATGTAATTTATCACCCGTCTGTTAAGCTACCTTCAGAGGAGGATCTGGCTATACCTGACCCGGAAGGGCAGCTGGTGGCGGCTCTACATGCTATTCCAGATGGGACGCTACCTTACCTGGCGTACCTGACCCGTTGCGAGTTACCTGAGGACGAGACTCTGGCATGACAAACTATGAGGCGCTCTAAGTCCATGACCATCATTAATGGGGAGTTACATAGGTGCAGTGTTACTGGCGTCTTCCAACGTTGTGTCTCTCTAGAAGAGGACAGGGAGATTCTAAATGAAATACACGCCGGTGATTGCGGACATCACGCTGGCTCAAATTCCTTGGTGGCTAAGGCCTTCCGACATGTTTTCTTCTGGCCGACGGCTCATAAAGACGCAGAGGACCTGGTTGCCAAGTGTGACGGGTGTCAGAAGTTCGGAAGACGTGCTCACGTGCCGGCTCAGGAATTATGGTTGATTCCCATCACTTGGCCGTTTGCAGTCTGGGGGCTTGATATGGCCATACCTTTCAAAAGGTCTAAGGATAAGAAGACCCACCTCTTGGTGGCGGTGGAGAAGTTTACCAAATGGGTGGAGGTTGAGCTAGTTAGTAAATGTGATGCCGCCATGACGGTTCAGTTTGTCAAAAAATTGATCTATCGTTTCGGCTACCCTCATAGTATCATCACAGACAATGGAACAAATTTGTCCAAGGGGGCTATGGAGGCATTCTGTGAAAGTGAGCACATCCGGCTTGACGTCTCTGCCGTTGCTCATCCCCAGTCCAATGGTCAGGCAGAACGTGCTAACCAAGAAATCTTGAGAGGCATCAAACCCCGGCTTATGGTTCCTTTGCAACGAACGCTGGGTTGTTGGGTTGAGGAGTTGCCCTCTGTCCTCTGGAGCATCAATACTACCCCCAACAGGTCAACATGTTATACACCTTTCTTCATGGTTTATGGTGCAGAGGCCGTGCTACCAAGTGACATACGTCATGACTCGCCACGGGTGGCAGCTTACGTGGAAGCTAATAACGAGACAACGCATTAGGACGCATTGGATGCTCTGGATGAGGCACATGATCTTGCAACAACTCGATAGGCGATTTATCAACAAGACTTGCATCGCTATCATAGCCATCGGGTTAAGATCCAGATGTTCCAAGAAGGCAACTTGGTGTTACATTTGATTCAAGATCATACGGATGCGCACAGGTTATCTCCCCACTGGGAAGGACCCTTTATGGTTAGCAAAAACCTGAACAATGGGTCATATTATCTCATTGACGTACGAAACGAGTCACATCTCATTGACGTACGAAACGAGTCACATACTTCTGGGCAGGAGACACACCGGCCATGGAATATCACTCATCTGCGGCCTTACTATACTTGAATTTGTGCAAAGGTGGATACCCGCCGGGTTTAGCTTGCTCACCCTCTTGATCGGCTCTTCAGCCACAATAATAAATTGGACGGCGGCTTACAATCTGGTGGCCACAAGACGACTACTTACAATGTGGCGGTCACAAGACGCCGACTTGCAAGTTGGCGGCCCACAAGACGTCGCTTTATAAGATGATGCACAAGTTGATACCATCAACAAGGTTGTTTGGGGGCTTTCAACCCACCGGGTTAAGCTTCAACCCTCTCGATCAGGATTTTCTGCCACTATAAGGCGGGTCATGGACCCAAACATTGACTTCATTAACCAGATCATTAGGGTTGTAGCGAGTTGTGAACTTACCCCCTTTTGATGGCTTGTCCAATAGGTGACCCACCAAACGCTTACCAGTTAATCACCGCTTAGAGACACTGTCTGTCCAACATACCGGACAGTTAATCTCGCGAGGAGACCCTGAGCACTAGTTAAGGTTCAAACGGCGGACTGTGTCATGTGAGAGGGGGCTTCTGGGCCCAAGGGATACTCATGCCCTGCTGTGTCTCTTCCTGGGATGATGCACTCATCAATCCTCGTCTGGAAACCGAGTATTGTTATGTTCAAGTAGCGAGTCCACCCAACGGAACCAGCGTCCGTGTCTCTTTCTGGTACGTTGCACTCATCAATTCTCGCCTGGAAACTGAGTATTGTTATGAGTTCAAGCAATGAGTCCACCGAGCAGAAATGGAAGATGTGTCTCTTTCTGGTTCGTTGCGCTCTTACCAGGTAATCTCGCCTAGAGACCCTGAGCCACTCAATGGAGTCGACGGTCACTCTCATTAGAGACCCTGTACTGGTATGAGTTCAAGCATCGAGCCCAGCCAGGAAGAACCATCCGATGAGTTTTTTGGAAAGGAAAAGGAAGAAAGATCAAGAAATGTCATACATTGCATCATACCTTGCATCATACATCACATCATACATTACATCATGCATTGCATTATCCATACATATCATGCCGGCTTGTCAAGCCGGGTCAGAGCAAGATTATGAGAGTAGAAGCAAGACTACAAAGATTTTAACATATCCAAGTTTTGCTTTTTCAAGCCGCCCTTACAAACACTGCAGAGCATTCTGTCTTTTTTGCAGGCTTTATCTCTTAATATGAATTGCTGTTAAAAACATTGTGAGAAGGATGCAAGGCATATCGAACGTGCATAAGATGATTCTAAAGTCATGGGTGCACGATGGCTGGAGCAATCAAGTTCTGCTAGGCCTATTACCAAGCTCTCCACGAGCTTAAAAGATGAAGGACTTAAAGTTTTTTCGTACATTTCCAAATCTCGGTGGCTCAACTGGCCAGGGTACATCCAGTTAAGGACAATAAAGTTTTAACTCGCCGATGGGTCATCTTGCGCAGGGTCATCGTGCTCTTCGATCTGAAGATCATCCACATCCCAGTTGTAGTTCAATAAAGCTTTGAATTGAGCATCGTCGAAAAGAGGAGACAGATCAACTAGGCGAAGAGCGGCTTACGGCATGCAGGTATCAAGTCCCTGGCTTCAAAAGTTGGGCAGCACAGCCATTGGTTGTTTGCATCGTAGGCCGCCTGGTAGGTAGTCTGATCCGTCTCGTCGACAAGGATAGAGGCAAGTCTCCTAGAGGCCCTAATGCATTTTGTGTAATCCGCCTCAGTAAAGTCTGAGCCGTCATCCTTTTTGGAGGGGAAGCCGTTCATCATTTCTTCGACAGTTAGCTCAGGAGCAAAGGCCAGGGACCGGCTTAGCGCCACTCTGGCCCCTCTCCTAGCGGCTGATCGCCTCATCTGTTCACTTGCTTGGGAAAAGTTGATAAGACTTCTATAATGCCCTTCATAAATTTGGGAACATACTTGGCAGTCATCATAGCTTTGATGGTATAGAGGGCTCCACTGTATAGTTGCTCAGTCAAAGTGTATACTGCCTTCAATTTCAGCAAACTATTAGAGGATAGCTGGCGGCTTCTCTCGCGTGCAAAGAAAGATCCAAAGTGATAAGCCGCCTGACAGGCATTATTTCAGCAAGAAAAATTTCTAAGCCGTACAGACTTACCAAAGATAGCGGCAATCATCTTGGATATATGGCCCTTGAGAGTCTTCAGTTCTTCTGATGTCAGCTCAAGATGTTCCTCAATGTCATTTGCACGCTTGGACAAGGCGGCTTGCTCAGATTCAGCAGTCTTTTTATACGTGGTGAAGTCAACCTGGAGCTTCTCAAGTTTTTCAATGACCATCCGTAATTTCTCTTCTGCTGTGGCTCGGGCGGTCTATTGGACAGTCAGGTCTTCCCTTAAGCCGGCCCATTCAGACTTAGCTGCGTCTAATGCCTCCTGCATTATACAAGTGAAAGATTGTAAAGGTTAAGTTGCGAGGATGAAGCAGTATTGAAGCTATTACGATACAAGTCCCAAGCAGATTACAAGCTATATACTTGGCACTTGGGGGCTAATGTCTGTGTTTTGTCTCTTCAACTTTATGATGAAGTTCCGGGTCATCGTTATCATAATACCCCGGACTTGGGGGCTACAATTGGATCTCATTTTCAAGCAAGTACGGGCTTACATGATTTAACCCATTACTTGGGGGCTACAGGATAAGTTCTCTACATCATGTCTTCGTTTGGAAGACCCGGTCCATTATTTGCAATATTAAACCAGCTCTTGGAGACTACACTGTTGGAAATATGCCCTAGAGGCAATAATAAATTGGTTATTATCATATTTCCTTGTTCATGATAATCGCTTATTATCCATGCTATAATTGTATTGATTGGAGACTTAGATGCATGTGTGGATACATAGACAAAACCATGTCCCTAGTATGCCTCTAATAGACTAGCTCATTGATTAAAGATGGTTAAGGTTTCCTAGCCATGGACATGAGATGTCATTTGATAAATGGGATCACATCATTAGGAGAATGGTGTGATGGACAAGACCGAAACTACGAACGTAGCATATGATCGTGTCAGTTTATTGCTACTGTTTTCTGCATGTCAAGTATATGTTCCTATGACCATGAGATCATGCAACTCACTGACACCGAAGGAGTACCTTGTGTGTATCAAACGTCGCAACGTAACTGGGTGACTATAAAGGTGATCTACAGGTATCTCCGAGGGTGTCTGTTGAGTTGCCATGGATCAAGACTGGAATTTGTTACTCCGTGTGAAGGAGAGGTATCTCAGGGCCCACTCGGTAATACAACATCACAATAAGCCTTGCAAGAAATGTGACTAAGTGTTAGTCATGGGATCTTGTATTAAGGAACAAGTAAAGAGACTTGCCGATAACGAGGTTGAACTAGGTATGGAGATACCGACGATCGAATCTCGGGCAAGTAACATACCGAAGAACAAAGGGAACATCATATGAGATTAACTGAATCCTTGACATCGAGGTTAGACCGATAAAGATATTTGTAGAATATGTAGGAACCAAAATGGGCATCCAGGTCCTGCTATTGGTTATTGACCGTAGAGGTGTCTCGGTCATGTCTACATAGTTCTCGAACCCGCAGGGTCTGCACACTTAAGGTTTGGTGACATTTCGGTACTATAGAGTTATGTATGGTGGTGACCAAAGGTTGTTCGGAGTCCCGGATGAGATCCCGGAAGTCACGAGGAGCTCCGGAATGGTATGGAGGTAAAGATTCATATATAGGAAGTCCTATTTTGGTCACCGGAAAAGTTTCGGGCTCATCGGTAGTGTACCGGGAGTGCCGGTAGTGTACCGGGAGACCACCGGGAGTGGTATTTCGACCCAAGAGGCTTCATGGGCTGTAGGAGAGTAAATACCAGCCTTTTGTGGTCTGGTGGAAGTCCCACACAAAGGCCCATGTGGCTGGGGGGAAAATCCCAAAGGGAAAAAGGTGGAAAAAGGCCAAAAAAAGGAGGAATCCTAGTCCTACTAGGATTGGGGGAGAAGTCCTCCTCTCCTCCCCACTTTGGCCGACCCAAGGGCTGGATTTTTGGCATCCAAGCCTCCTCCTCCTATCCTCCTATATATACTAGAGGATTTTAGGGTTTTGGCACAGATTTTACGGCCACGTGCTACCCGTTCCACCGGTGCTCCTCTAGATCGGATTTCCACAATGCTTAGGTGAAGCCCTGCCGGAATTGCTCCACCACCATCGTCGGAGCACCGTCACGCTGCTGGTGAACTCTTCCTCCTCTCCACTTCCTCTTGCTGGATCAAGACAGTGGAGATCGTCATCAAGCTGCACGTGTGCTGAACGCGGAGGTGCCGTCCGTTCGGCGCTAGATCGGAAGGACCGTGATCAAGTTCGCGGGACGGATCGTGATAAGTTCGTGGGACGGATCGTGATGAGTTCATGGGACGGATCGTGATGAGATCGCAGGACGGATCGTGATGAGATTGCGGGACGGATCGTGATGAGTTCGTGGGACAGATCGTGATAGGATCGCAGGACGGATCGTGATGTGATCGCGGGACGCTCGGCGATTTGGATCGCGAAGATGTTCGACTACACCAACCGCGTTTCTTAACGCTTCCCGCTTAGCAATCTACAAGGGTATGTAGATCCACTCTCCCTCTCGTACATGCTCATCACCATGGATAGCTCTGCGTGTGCATAAGAAATTTTTTGTTTCCCATGCGACGTTCCCCAACAGTGGTATCAGAGCTAGGTCTATGTGTAGATGAGATCTCGAGTAGAACACAAAAGGTTTGTGGGCGTTGATGCTTAGATTGCTTCCTCCCTTTGTCGGATTTTGGTTTAGCGGTATTGTGAGATGAAGCGGCCCGGACCAACATTACTCGTACGCTTACGAGAGACCGGTTCCCTCGACCGCAACTTGTTGCATAGATGGCTTGCGGGTGCCAATTTCTCTCACTTTAGTTGGATCGGATTCAACAAAGGCGGTCCTTGAGAAGGTTGAAAAGCAACTAGTGTATCACCGTTGTGGTTTTTGCGTAGATGAGAATTGTTCTTGTTAGATACCCGTAGCAGCCACGTAAAACATGCAACAACAATTAGAGGACATCTAACTTGTTTTTGCAGGGTATGTTGTGATGTGATATGGCCAATTACATGATGTGATATATGTGATGTATGAGATAATCATGTGATGTATAGATTATCAGGACATGCATGTCGATGAGTACGGCAACCGGTAGGAGCCATAGGGTTGTCTTTAATTATTGTATGACCTGCGTGTCAATCATTAAGCGCTATGCAATGCTTTACTTTATCGCTAAACGGTAGCAATAGTAGTAGAAGCATGGTGGGTGCGACAACCCCGATGGAGACACGTTGATGGAGATCAAGATGATGGAGATCATGGTATCATCCGGTGACGATGGAGATCATGCCGTTGCTTTCATGATGGAGATCAAAAGCACAAGTTCATGGCCATATCATGTCACTTATGATTTGCATGTGATGTTAATCCTATTATGCACCTTGTTTTGCTTAGGACGATGGTAGCATTATAAGGTGATCCCTCACATAAGTTCAAGATAAATTGTGTTCTCCCCGAGTGTGCACCGTTGCGAAAGTTCTTCGTGTCGAGACACCACGTGATGATCGGGTGTGATAGACTCTACGTTCACATACAATGGGTGCAAGCCAGTGTTGCACATGCAGAACACTCGGGTTAAACTTGACGAGCCTAGCATGTACAGACATGGCCTAGGAACACAAGAGACCGAAAGGTCGAACATGAGTCATATAGTAGATATGATCAACATGATGATGTTCACCATTGTAACCACCTCAACTCACGTGATGATCGGACTTCAGTTGGTGAATTTGGATCATGTATCACTCGGATGACCGGAGGGATGTCAATTTGAGTGGGAGTTCTTAAGTAATATGATTAATTGAACTCATTATCATGAACATAGTCAGTAGTTTCTTTGCAAAATTATGTTGTAGATTACTAGCTCACGCTGTAGCTCCCTTGAATTTTTATATGTTCCTAGAGAAATAGAGTTGAAAGTTGATGGTAGCAATATTGCGGACTGGCTCCGTGATCTGAGGATTGTCCTCATTGCTGCACAAAAGGCTTATGTCCTTAATGCACCGCTCGGTGTGGCAACCCCTCTAACATTGTTTGTAGATGTTGTGAACATCTGACAGACACGTTCTGATGACTACTTGATAGTTTAGTGCGTCATGCATTACGGCTTAGAATTGAGGCTCCGAAACGTTTTGAAGATCATGGAACATATGACATGTTCTAAGAGCTGAAATTAGGATCTCAGGCTCGTGCCTGTGTTGCGAGATATGAGATCTCCAACAAGATTCTTTGCCTGCAAGATGAAGGAGAATAGCTCAATCGTTGAGCATGTGCTCAGATTGTCTGGGTGCTACAATCGCTTGAATCGAGTGGGCGTTGATCTTCTGGATAAGATAGTTATATATATAGTTCTCCAAGTCACCGTCACTAAGCTACTAGAACTTGGTGATGAACTATAAAATGCCAGGGATAGAAATAATGATCCCTGAGCTCTTTGCGATGTTTGACACCGTGAAGGTAGAAATCAAGAAGGAGCGTCAAGTGTTGATGGTTAGTCAAACCACTAGTTTCGAGAAGGGCAAGAGTAAGGAGGGAAAATTCATGGATAGCAAGTCAGTTGCTGCTCTAGTGAAGCAACCCAAAGTTGAACCCAAACCCGAGACTAAGTGCTTCGATAATGAGGAGAGTGGTCGCTGAAGCGGAACAACCCTAGATACTTGGTAGATAAGATAGGCTGGCAACGTCGACAAAAGTATATTTGATATACATTTTAATGATGTGTACCTTGCGAGTACTCCTAGTAGCACCTGGGTATTGGATACCGGTTCGATTGCTAAACGTTAGTAACTCAAAATAAAAGCTACAAACGGAGCACTAGCTAAGTATGAGGTGACGATGTGTTTTGGAAATGTTTCCAAGGTTGATGTGATCAACATCGCATGCTCTCTCTACCTTCGGGATTAGAAACAAACCTAAATAAATGTTATTTGGTGTTTTGCGTTGAGCATGAACGTGATTAGATTGTGTTTATTGCAACACGGTTATTCATTTAAGTTAGAGAATAATGGTTATTCTATTTACATGAATAATACCTTCAATGGTCATGCACCCAGTGAGAATGGTTTGTTGAGTCTTGATCGTAGCAATACACATGTTCATAACATTGACGCCAAAAGATACAAAGTTAATAATGATAGTACCACATACTTGTGGCACCGACGCTAAATGTTATATTGGTATAAAGCGCATGAAGAAACTCCATGCTGATGAATCTTTGGACTCATTCGATTTCGAATCGGTTGAGACATGCGAACCATGCCTCTTGGGCAAGATGACTAAGGACCCCGTTTCCAGATGGATGGGGCGGGCAAGTGATTTATTGGAAATGATACATGTTGATGTATGCAATCCAATGAGTCTTGTAACGTGCGGTGGATATCGTTATTTTCTTACCTTCACCAATGATTTGAGTAGATATAGTGTATATTTACTTAATGAAACACAAGTCTGAACCATTTGAAAGGTTCAAGCAAGTTCAGAGTGAAGTTTAAGATCATCGTGACAAGTAGATAAAAATGTCCGCGATATGATCGTGGAGGTGAATATCTGAGTTACGAGTTTGGCATACAACTTTAGACAATGTGAAAGTTGTTTCACAACTCATGCCACCTGGAACACCATAGTGTGATGGTATGTCTGAATGTCATAGTCATACTCTATTGGACATGGTGCGTGCTATGATGTCTCTTATCGTTTTGCTACTATAAGTTTGGGGTTATGCATTAGAGACAACTACATTCACTTTAAATAGGGCACCATCTAAATCCGTTGAGATGACACCGTGTGAATTAGGGTTTGATAGAAACCCAAGCTGTCATTTCTTAATGTTTGGGGCAGCGACGCTTGTGTGGAAAATGTTTTCACCAAATGAGCTCGAACCCAAAGCAGACAAATGCATCTTCATAGAATACCCTAAGAACAGTTGGGTAAACCTTCTATCTCAGATCCAAGCATAAAGTGTTTGTTGCTAAAACTGGGTCCTTTCTCGAGAAAAGTTTCTCTCGAAAGAATTGAGTGGGAGGAAGATAGAACTTGATGAGGTTGTTGAACCTTTGTTCAACCAGAGAGTAGCGCAGCGCAGGAAGTAATTTTCTGTGAAGCCTATGTTAGTTGATTAGGAAGTAAATGATGATGATCATGAAACTTCGGATCAAGTTACTATCGAACCTAGTAGGTCGACAAGGATGTGTACTACTCCTGAGCGGTACGACAACCCTGTCTTGGAGGTCATGTTGTTGGACAACAATGAACCTACGGGCTGTGGAGAAGCGATGATGGGCCCGGATTCCGACAAATGGTTAGAGGCCATAAAATCCGAGAAAGGATCCATGTATGAAAACCAAGTATAGACTTTGGTAGACTTGCTCGTTGGACGGCAGGTCATTGAGTACAAATGGATCTTTAAAATGAAGACATACGCTGATGGTGAATGTCACCATTTATAAAGCTTGACTTGTCGCAAAGAAGTTTCCGCCAAGTTCAAGGAGCTGACTGCGATGAGACTTTCTCACTCGTAGCGATGCTAAAGTCTGTTGGAATTATGTTAGCAGTTGCTGCATTTTTCAATTATGAAATCTGGCAGATGGATACGAAAACATCGTTTCCTTCCTTAAGGAAAGGTTGTATGAGATACAACTAGAAGGTTTTGTCAGTCCTAAGGATGCTAAAAGGTGTGCAAGCTTTAACGAACCTTCTATGAACTGAAGCAAGCATCTCGGAGTTGGAATATACACTTTGGTAAGGTCATCAAAGTTTTTGAGTCTATACAAAGTTTATGAGAAACTTGTATTTACAATAAAGTGAGTCGGAGCACTATAGAGTTTTTGGTAAGCATATGTGGTTGACATATTGTTGATTGGAAATGATGTAGAATTTCTGGAAAGCATAAACGGTTGTTTGGAAAACAGTTTTTCAAAGGAAGACCTTGATAAAGCTACCTAATTGTTGAGCATCAAGATCTATAGAGATAGATCAAGAAGCTTGATGAGACTTTTCAATAAGTACATACCTTGACAAAGTTTTTGAAAGAATTCAAAATGGATTAGTCAGAGAAAGAGTTCTCGCCTGATTTGTAAGGTGTGAAGTTGAGTAAGACTCAATGCCCAGTGAATGCAGAAGATAGAGAAAAGATGAAGTGTCATCCCCTATGCTTCAGCCATAGGCTCTATCATGTATGCAATGCTGTGCACAAGACCCGATGACAACCTTGCCATAACTATGGCCGGAAGGTTTCAAAGTGATCCTGGAATGGAGCACTGGACAGTGGTCAAGATTATCCTTAGTAACTAAAAGACTAAGGAGATGTTTCTCGATTATGGAGGTGATAAAGAGTTCGCCATAAAGAGTTACGTCGATGCAAGCTTTAACACCAATCCAGATGACTCATAGTAGCAATCTGGATATGTATAGTGGAGCAGCCATTTGGAATAGTACCAGGTGGAGTGTGGTAGCAGTGTTTACGGTTTGACATAGAAATTTGCAAAGTACACACCGATCTGAATGTCGCAGACCCGTTGACTATAAGACCTCTCTCACATGCAAAGCATGATCAAGCCCCAGAACTCATTGGGGGTTAGATTCATAAAATGTGAATCACATGGTGATGTGAACTAGATTATTGACTCTAGTGCAAGTGGGAGACTGTTGGAAATATGCCCTAGAGGCAATAATAAATGGTTATTATCATATTTCCTTGTTCATGATAATCGTTTATTATCCATGCTATAATTGTATCGATTGGAGACTTAGATGCATGTGTGGATACATAGACAAAACCATGTCCCTAGTATGCCTCTAATAGACTAGCTCGTTGATCAAAGATGGTTAAGGTTTCCTAGCCATGGACATGAGATGTCATTTGATAAAAGGGATCACATCATTAGGAGAATGGTGTGATGGACAAGACCCAAACTATGAATGTAGCATATGATTGTGTCAGTTTATTGCTACTGTTTTCTGCATGTCAAGTATATGTTCCTATGACCATGAGATCATGCAACTCACTGACACCGGAGGAGTACCTTGTGTGTATCAAACGTCGCAACATAACTGGGTGACTATAAAGGTGTTCTACAGGTATCTCCAAGGGTGTTTGTTGAGTTGCCATGGATCAAGACTGGGATTTGTTACTCCGTGTGATGAAGAGGTATCTCAGGGCCCACTCGGTAATACGACATCACAATAAGCCTTGCAAGCAATGTGACTAAGTGTTAGTCACGGGATCTTGTATTACGGAACGAGTAAAGAGACTTGTTGGTAACAAGGTTGAACTAGGTATGGAGATACCGACGATCGAATCTCGGGCAAGTAACATACCGAAGAACAAAGGGAACATCATACGAGATTACCTGAATCCTTGACATCGAGGTTCGACCGATAAAGATCTTCGTAGAATATGTAGGAACCAATATGGGCATCCAGGTCCCGCTATTGGTTATTGTCCATAGAGGTGTCTCGGTCATGTCTACATAGTTCTCGTACCCGCGGGGTCTGCACACTTAAGGTTTGGTGACGTTTCGGTAGTATAGAGTTATGTATGGTGGTGACCAAAGGTTGTTCGGAGTCCCGGATGAGATTCTGGAAGTCACGAGGAGCTCCGGAATGGTCCGGAGGTAAAGATTCAGATAGAGGAAGTCCTATTTTGGTCGCCAGAAAAGTTTCGGGCTCATCGGTAGTGTACCGGGAGTGCCGGTAGTGTACCGGGAGACCACCGGGAGTGGTATTTCGACCCAAGAGGCTTCATGGGATGTAGGAGTAAATACCAGCCTTTTGTGGGCTGGTGGAAGTCCCACACAAAGGCCCATGCGGCTGGGAGAAAAAGCCCAAAGGGAAAAAGGTGGAAAAAGTACAAAAAAGGAGGAATCCTAGTCCTACTATGATTGGAGGAGGAGTCCTCCTCTCCTCCCCACTTTGGCCGACCCAAGGGCTGGATTTTTGGTAGCCAAGCCTCCTCCTCCTCTCCTCCTATATATACTAGAGGATTTTAGGGTTTTGGCACAGATTTTACGGCCACGTGCTACGCATTCCACCGGTGCTCCTCTAGATCGGACTTCCGCAGTGCTTAGGCGAAGCCCTGCCGGAATTGCTCCACCACCATCGCCGGAGCACCGTCACGCTGCCGGTGAACTCTTCCTCCTGTCCACTTCCTCTTGCTGGATCAAGACGGTGGAGATCGTCATCAAGCTGCACGTGTGCTGAATGCGGAGGTGCCGTTCGTTCGGCGCTAGATCGGAAGGACCGTGATCAAGTTCGCGGGACAGATCGTGATGAGTTCGCGGGACGGATCGTGATGAGTTCACGGGACGGATCGTGATGAGATCGCGGGACAGATCGTGATGATATCGCGGGACGGATCGTGATGAGTTCGTGGGACGGATCATGATAGGATCGCGGGACGGATCGTGATGTGATCGCGGGACGCTCGGCGATTTGGATCGCGAAGATGTTCGACTACACCAACCGCGTTTCTTAACGCTTCCCGCTTAGCGATCTACAAGGGTATGTAGATCCACTCTCCCTCTCATAGATGCTCACCACCATGGATAGATCTGCGTGTGCGTAGGAAATTTTTTGTTTCCCATGCGACGTTCCCCAACATACACAAGGGTATAAGGGAAATAAAAGAGATGAAAGGTACCTCATATTTTTTCTTCATTATGCCGACAAGCTTGGTTTCCATGTTGCGGCTGGCAGAAAGGTAAGCCAGCCATAAGATCTTCAAAGATGGTGCTCCGGGTTTGACGCTGAGAGTCGTACTGTTGCTTTTTCAAAGAAAATTCGGGATCTAAGTAAGCAAGAGGATGTGAAAAAGGAACTTTTAGGATGACCCGCCGTATCTTTTCTCGTGGTAAGATTTCTGAGTCGGAAGAAATGTAAGTTACCTCAGGGGCGTTGGCGTGGATCATTTCCGTTTCCTCCTGTGTACAGTCGTTGTCAATAAGTTGCATAAAAAGACGGCCAAGGGAGTCAAGTTCTACCTCTGAATCGTCAAGCTCGAGCAGGTCTTGAGCCAATGTCTTCTTCTTACGGCCATGGACTTTACCCGCCTAAGACTTCTTCTTCGCGGGGGGAGTGTATTTTTTCTTCTAGAAGCTAGAGTTGGCCTATATGCAAAGCCTCCAAATGGTTTAAAGTTGTCGTATACAAGGTCAAGACAAAGAGCAAGCAAATTTGAAAGTCATTCTTACATCCGGAGCTGGATTTACGACGTAGAAGGGTTTTAACCCAATCGTACTGCAAGCCTCCTCGAATTCACAGAGAAGTCCTTTAATAGAAGAGTTGGCATTTTGTTTTGTCAAAGGTGTGTGGTTGAAGCACAGAGGATCATTCTTGTCGCCTATGTATTCGCACATAAGTCGGTCATGCCGGCTTAGTGGCAAGACTTTCCATGAGATCCAACAACAGGTTAATTCGACTCCAGTCAAACCATTCGCCAGAAGGGCCTTGATTTTTGCGAAAGCCGGAGCATCCTTCGCTCGTGTTGTAGCAGGCATCCAATCCGGAAGTTCAGTGGAAGTACAGAGCCGGGTAGGACGATAACCCGGCAGTGGATTTTCTCCTTGTGGAGAGGTGTCTTTGCAGTAAAACCAGGTTCTATTCCAGTCTTTGGGGTGGCTTGGCATAAGGACAACCGGATAGGCTAGATCTCTTCGTCTCTGGATGGAGACTCTGCCGAGCTCCAAGCTTGGTCCAGCCGCCACTTCTATTTGGCGGTTGACGTAGAACAAGTCACGGAAGAGGTCGACAAACGGATCTTCTTGTAAGTAAACTTCGCACAGGACTTGGAAGTTGCACATGTTGGAGACATAATTTGGGGCAATGTCTTGAGGGTGCAGCTTAAAAAGTGGAGGACGTCTCGGAAGAATTTTGACCCAGGCGGTCTGAAACCGCGGAGAAGGTGATCGGTGAATATGACAACCTCCCCTTCCTTAGAGGTGGGTCTCTTCTCTCGCCTAGGAACCCACCAGTGAATAACATCTTGAGCCGGCAATGTGCCTGCCTCTACGAAATCCAATAAGAATTGCTCAGTGACTCTAGAGCCGACCTAATCACAGGATGAAGGTGCTCGTGACATGGTGGCGGGTCGAAATGTGAAAAGTGCAGGACACGAAGGGTTAGAAAACGCCAAACTATCAAGACGACTGTGACTAAACTAAATTGTGTGATGCTAAGCTACAGTACAATTCATCGGAAGAGCCGGTGATTCGATGGCGGGTTAAGTGGGCAATATTGTGCTACAAATATCACTAAGGGCAGAGAAACGGGTTTCACATGTTATTACTGTGACTACAAGATCTACAGGTAAGGAAAAATGAAATCTAATTAAGACCTAGAAGAGGAGCCGCGGAAGAACTGGCAGGTTGGCACACAGAAAGGAGTAGGATGCAGATCTAGGATGAACGAGTGTTGACTATATAAGGACGGTCGTGGCAGATTAACAACTCTATGAGATTCAAGTGATTGTTTATCATTCTACATTATGAAGAGGGATCCAATGAACATCGAAGAACGCTATTGGAAACCCAAAGAACTTGGGGAGATTCAAGCGAGGAGCCTACGGACTGGACAACGGTGGAGAGGAATACCTTGCGAAGGTGATCAACGTGGGTGAAACTCTGGACCAACTCAGGTTGATGCAGTAGCCGGCGTTGAAGGTGACGGCAAGATCCGGTCGATGGTGGAGTGCTGAAGGCACAAGTGTCGGGAGGAGGAAGAAAGCTAGCGGCAGCGGAGAAAAAGGAAAAGACCCCCTTGGGGCCCTATTTAAGAGATGGGAAGGCAAACAGTGTGCATGGGAATCAAGGAGGCGAAATGATGATTGACCGAAGTGATGCCTCAATTTTCGGGCCGGCCGTTTAATGAGAAGATCCATTGCAAATGTCACCGAATCTTTTCAGCATATCCGCAGATGACGTCACAACGGGTTATAAATTCTTTTGTTTTTAGGTGACAAGGACGTGAGACTCGCCACTGAATAAAATGAAGATTGACATGGGCAAGCTCAAATCAATCTGGGGCCTAATGTTGGGGATATAACCCCGTGGTAAGACCCGCCCAGGAGGGGCCGGGTCATACCTGGTGGCTCGCTATCATGTGGGTTGGAAGAGGAAGGCTAAGCCGCATGACGGCTCACCAGATGGGCCGAGAAGGAGGCCCAGATACAGAAAGAAGGCGCAAGACCCGGGCGGGTGAGCCGCCCGGAGACAACTTGCCAAGGAAGGCAAGGCGGTTTAGAGCCACAGCCAAAAACGTTGTAAGAGTCGGTTTGGGACTCGTGTAACCCGGGGTCTTGACCTCCTATATAAAGGCAAGACCCGAGGACGACTTAGACTAGAAACCAATCAATCGAGAGCTAGGTCAAGCGAATACGCTCCCTTGTAATTGATACTCCAATCAATATACACAAAGCAAGACGTATGATTTTACCTCTTCTTGAGGGGCCGAACCTGGGTAAACCCGTGTCTTTCATCCCGATCAATCCCTTTGAGTCCACCACCTTAGCGATGGCCTCGAACCTAAGTCTTCGGACATCTGCCATGACAAAACCATGACAGACTCCATATCTAGTATTCAGCAGATACATGACCCTTAAGCGTGTGACCCTATAGGTTCGGTGAAGTATAGACATGACCGGAACAATTTCCGATCAATGATCAACATCAGAGCCGTGGACACACATATTGACCCCTATACCCACACGAATGAATATTCGAGTGAACCTCCAGTTGCCGTGTGCTATTCCTAATGCCTCACGATATATTACAAACACCCGAGGTGAGATTTACTTGCATCCCCGTGGATCACAAACTTGTCCACTATGCTAGTTACCTCGTTACCGATTTTTTCTGTTTTCTCGTTTTCGTGTTCCGGCATTCCTCTAATCAAATCACACTGTGTCTGGCCCAGACGATGATGGATACCGTAACACCGAGAGGGCCCGATAATATCTCTCCATCGTCAGAGTAGCAAATCCCAATCTTGAGCTATCTCGTTACTTGCCATACTTTCTAGTGAACCTGTAAGCCGCCGTAATAGCCACCCAGTTACGGATGATGTTTAACAAACCCCAAAGTTCCCGAAGCAAGCACAAAGGAACTCGATACTCTCATGGTCTATGGAATTATGCAAACATTAACTATCTCTATGATATTAACCTTTAACTTGTGATGAATGTGTCTCATAGCATAACACCATTTTGGGTCGATTCAACACAAGTGTTCTACCAACATTGTGCCCTCAAAATTGCCGGCATAGCCATGCCCATGATCAGGAAAACAAGATCATCATGCAACACTTGGGCCAGTCTTAGAGGCAAGACTAGGAATACAATTTACCGTTTGTTATACCACACGTGCACATGAGTTTCCCTCCAAGCCTCGTGGTCAATGTAGATTCGAGAATCATTGCAGTTATAGCATGGAACATAAACATTCTTTACTAACTTGGAGATACAAATAACTGTTATTACTACCTCCAGGGCATATCTCCTACACAAAAGGGTCAAACAATGGATCTAAATAGCTTACAGCAGGACCTACATGTGCAAGAGCAAATTATTAAAAACATTAATATTACAATGGTTCCTACAATTGCACAATAATGTGCTATTAGCCAAACGACCATGGATGTGCAAACCTCGATGGTAAACTTCAGTGTCCCCCACTATTTCCCCTACAACATATTTAAGACAAATATTGATTAGGTTCCAAGTGATATTTGGCATACTATCAGTAAAATATGTTAATGGAAAATAAACACATTGCAGATCCAACAGATTAATTTGAGCCACATGGAAAAGCCAGTTATCTAAACCAAGCGTGCTAAGAACTAGGAAATATAGCAATTATATATGTTTCACATGTATTTAGTACATCTATATTCGATTTATTCATCACATGCATAACAATACAAAATTGTACCAACAACAATCGAACATCACATTGCAGAATTGAACTAAATAGTTAAATAATCACCACAACAAATGAACGAAACAGTTAACTAAGCACCACATTGCACAATAACAATCTAGAAGGTCAGATTGCAGTAGCATTATGCTACCTCTTGAGCTTGCATTGGTTTTCCCTTGAAGAGGAAAGGGTGATGCAGCAAAGTAGATAAGTATTTCCCTTAGTTGTTGAGAACCAAGGTATCAATCCAGTAGGAGGAACAAGCAAGTCACCAATGGATGCACCTACTCAAACAATGAAACTCTTGCACCCAACGCTATAAAGGGGTTGTCAATCCCTTCATGATGATTTGCAAGGATTAGATCTGATAGAGATAGATGTAACGAGAACGGAAAGTAAAAGGTAAATAAATTGCATCAAAGTATTTTTGGTGTTTTTGGTTTATAGATCTAAAAATATATTATGGAAAGTAGACCGGGGGCCATATGTTTCACTAGAGGCTTCTCTTTTGAAGGCAAATATCATGCTGGGTAAACAAATTACTGTCAAGCAATTAATAGAAAAGCGAATAATCATGTAGTTATCCAAGGCGATGATCATGCATATAAACATCACATCTGTATCAAGTAGACCGAAACGATTCTGCATCTACTACTATTACTCCACACATCGACCGACTCCTGCCTGCATCTAGAGTATTAAGTTCATGAAGAACGGAGTAACGCATTAAGAAAGATGACATGATGTAGAGGGATAAACTGAAGCAATATGATGAAAATCCCATCTTGTTACCCTTGATGGAAACAATACAATACATGCCTCGCTACCCCTACTATGTCACTGGGTGAGGACACCGCAAGATTGAACCCAAAATCAAGCACTTCTTCCATTGGAAGAATTACCAATCTAGTTGGCCAAACCAAACCAATAACTCGAAGAGACTAACAAGGATATGAAATCCTGCATATAAGAATTTAGAGAAGATTCAAATAAGATTCATGGATAATTTGAACATAAAATCACAATTCATCGGATCTTGACAAAGACACCACAAAAGAGGATTACATAGGATAGATCCCCATGAAGATCATGACGAACATGGTATTGAAGATCAAAGAGAGAGAAGAAGCCGTCTAGCTAGAAGCTATGGACCCGTAGGTCTATGGTGGAATAACTCACACGTCATTGGAGGGGCAATGTTGTTGACGTAGATGCCCTCCGTGATCGAAACACCCTCCAGCAGATTACTGGAAAAGGCTCCAAGATTGGATCTCTCGGGAACGGAGGCTTCTAGCGGTGGAATAGTATTTGCGTGGCTCGTTCTGGTGTTGGGGGAAGATTTGGGTATTTATAAGTTTGTGACCTCCTGGCAGGTGCCCCGGCATGCACTCCAAGACTGGTTGATTTGTTTCCTTCCAGAAAAATTCATTTCGAAGGTTTTATTCCGTTTGGACTCCGTTTAATATTCCATATCTCGGAAACTCAAAAACAAGGAAAAAACAGAAACTAGCACTAGGCTCTAAATTAATAGGTTAGTCCCCAAAATAATATAAAATAGCATATTAATGCATACAAAACATCCAAAACAGATAATATAATAGGATGCCATCATAAAAAATTATACATACGTTGGAGACGTACCAGCATCCCCAAGCTTAATTCCTGCTCGTCCTCGAGTAGGTAAATGATAAAAACAGAATTTTTGATGTGGAGTTGTCGGGGGACGACATCTATGGGATCATGAGTGACGGGGTTTATACCCCTAAGTAGGCCAAAGCAACGGGGTCTTCCCCTTTCGCTTCAAAAAAAACTACGTGGTCGGATGGCCGTGGCCGGCTAGAGGACGACCAGCGCAAGCCGGTGCCGGCTGGCGCCCCGGCCGGCTGGTCAAGGAGCAAGTTGGGCCCCCGGTCGGCTAGGCGCGGCCGGCTGCCCACGGGCCGGCTCTTCCGTTGACATCGGGACGGACATGCCCCATCCCGTCCCGCTGCGCGAAGGCGTGATGGCGCGACGTGACCGGCACGACGGGCGGCCCTGTGGCTATAGTGGTCGCTTACGCACCGCAGCGCGTGGCTACAGTCCAACCGTCCTGGCCACTGACCTCGGTGAGCATGAATGGGCGGGGGAACAATGCTGACACACCCTCGCCACTCGATTACCTGCCCCGGTGTGGCTACACTGCCGCCGGCCATACCAGAGACTTCGGCCGGCTGGCGCTAGATGACGCCCCCCGGGTGGCCCGTGCCACGGCAGGTGGGCAAGGACCAATCACAGAGCTGGCTAGCAGTCCCCAACGGGAGATGGGACCGCTTGGCCAGCGGGCCCCGCCCATGACAAGACGGCACGAGCGGTGGGACCCTCTGGCCAGCCAGAGAGACTGCCAGCCGGGTCCCCCTACCATTGTACTTATGACATATTGTAAGAGCCGGTGGGTTGGCCTATAAACCCCCCTGAGTCCCCCATGCAACGGGGACGGAAAAATGGTCGCTCACACACTCCCACGGAACTCTCATTCCCTTCTCTAGTAGCAGAGGAAGACGAGCCGACTGCTCCTTATTCCTCCTCTAGACACGGCTCCAGGAGCATCCTTGTACACATACCCATCCATCCAACTAGACCAAGTAGGACTAGGTGTGTTACCTCCCACGGAGGGCCCTGAACCTGGGTACATTGTGTGTCACCACCGCTTGTGCCTAATCTCGCACCTGGAGCCCGTCGGCGTCCTCCGGCCCCAACCACTTACGACAAGCCACCCCATGGCATCTGTCGTGAGAAAACGACAACAATGAGGGTCCCTTTATGGTTCGGCAGGGAGAAGGTGTGCACAAAGAGCAGATCTGGGCAATGCGAGGAATTTTTACCCAGGTTTGAGCCGTTGAGAAGCGTAAATCCCTACTCATGCTTTTGTGTATTATGGGCGTTTGGGTTCCACCTACAGGAGAGCTGTGTGGTGAACAGTACATAGCCGCTACGCGTGTGAGCCGGAAGGTTGGAAAAAAGAATCTCTCCTGCAACGCCTTGGGCCTCCTTTTATATGACTAAGGGGTTCCCAACAGCGGCGTACAGTACGTACACGAGGTGTACAGTTCTATAGTGTTATCGTACCTAATTCTAACGGTGTAAGACAAACGCATTTAACGCTCCGTCAAGCGTCCCTGGCCTTCTACGGGACGGGGCAGGAGCCCGTCCCATTGGCACTGCTTAGCCTCCTCCATCGTCGACGCCTCGACACGTACCTAGGTGGGATGACACCTGATCTCTGTGCTGGCAAGATGGCGAGGTCTTGTCGGGTGCACTTCTTGCCGGGGCTCCGTAGGCCATCCCGAAAAGATCTTGCCGGGGTCCCATCCTTTGGTCTTCGGTCTTGATTGTTGGCTTGAATTTTTTTTCTTGACTTCCTTGTACTTGCATCCAGCAAGTCCCTGCCAGGCCTTACCGCTGGTGTGGCTACAACTGCCCGTGCACAAGTAAGAGGTACTAAAAGACCCAAACTTTAGTACACCGACAGGAGCCCCCGGGCCTGGGCCACACACGGGCGCGAGGCGTTGTTGGGCTAGTCCCAAATAGTGCACGGGCACGCGTGGCAGGAGTCTGCGGTTGTAATCATTCCGCTTAATGCGCCTCCCATGATGCACACTAAGTGCACGACGTGGGATACATGCGCGGAGTGGCCGTAACTGCGGCGTGCTCGCAAAGGCGTTTCATGCCGATTAGTAAAGAGGCAGCCTCGCGTCTTCCCCATAAGGAGTAATCCGCAAAGGTAGTAGCTCATTTTCTTCCTGCCTTTCCAATCCGGGAACCTCCGTCCTCTCCTTCCTCGAGCCCGAACTTGAGTCTCTCCCAGTCATCCGCCGCCTCCACACTCTCCCCTTCTTAGACGTCGCTCCCATAGCTGCCATGATGCCCAAGACGAGCAAGGGCAAGGGAACGAAAGCTGCCATCATGGAGAAAGATTTGGCAAAGATGCAGAAGGAGCATGTCGTCTTCCCTCAGGCGCTTGATGCGAGCGCCTTGAAGGAGCGATACCAGAGCATGTGGGCGAGGGACACGAAGGCTCATCCCGCCACTCGCGTGAGTCCAGGTTCTTCCAAGGGTGGCCCAAACAAATTCCCTTTCTTTGTTGATTATTTTTACTGCGGGCTCTGTCCCCCGTTTTCCGATTTCTTCAATGACATCATGTCCACATATGGCTTCCATCTCTTGGATTTCATGCTGAATGCTGTGACATGTATGTAAGTCTTCGCCCATCTTTGCGAAAACTTCGCCGGAGTAGTCCCCAACACAACCCTCTTCCTCCACTTCTTCATTCCTATTATCCAAGGGGGAGAAGCCCTTTCTAGTTCTATCGCCTAGATTCGAAGGGCATGGAACAAGGAAATATATCCAACTGGGGCTTTCCATGATAGGTGGGATGAATGGCGGGCCAGGTGGTGCTGGATTCGGGAGGAAGATCCTTAACCCTTCTGTTTGCCCTGACAAACAAAGATGGCGTGCGGTGCTGGCTGGAGCGACTTCGACCTTCATGACGAGAAGCTCACAGTTGCAGTCACCAGGATTCACCGCCTCAAGGTTGTCGGGCTCACAATAGAGATGATTGGAGATGACTTTCTTCGCCGATGCATCACCCCTTTGTAGGACAAAGGGAGACCAGCCTGGGAATTCCGGAACGCGACGAACATCATGAGGCTGCACCCTGGCCTGAACAATAACTTGACAGTCATACACCACGCCGCTCTCTGCCAAAAGTTGTTCAGGTCCAACGCAAAACATAAGTTCTCGGCCAGTATAGTCCCCCTGTGCAACAACTTTGCCCTGGCTTCAATCCTCGCCATGATGCTGGTGTGCAATGCTCATGGCCTCGATAGAACTTGGGAAGAGCCGTCCGCAGAACGGGCGCAAGAGTTCTTAAACAACTTGTCGGAGAAGGCCATTCAGGAACAAACGAACCTCATTCGTCCCACCACTAAAGAAGAAATGGTGTACATCGCTAGCAGGATGGAAGAGGCAAATCTTGCCGCAGAGGCCGGCAGCGTTGGCTTTACGGAAGGGGAAGCTAGTGAAGGAGAAGTGGTATCGGAGGAATATCTTGCCGGGTAGAGCGAGGTTGTCGGAGAACAAAGCGGCTCTGCTGCCGGGGCCCCTTCTACCAAAGATATAGCAGAGGTGCAGCCGCACGAGGAGCCCCCAGCTCTTGAGAGGAGGAAGAGGCGTGTTCTTCGGAAAGCCTCTTCTGGCGCCCCCTTCGTACAACCTTCCTTGAGTGGTGCACCCCTCGGCAAGGGGGCGACCGGCAAGGCCACGAAGCAGCAAGAAGCTCAATAGTGACCCTCCGCTTTTTCTGTAGCCAAACGACCCAGGGCCACTCCTTCTCTTCCTCGCACAGACATCGTGGCAGAGGTTGACTTCGACCTCTCTGCCTTCAGCTTGGAGGAAGAAGAGTAAGGACCCCGTCGCACCTTTTATCCTCTGAATTTCCATCTTTCCTTAACTTGCTTGTCTCACTTTAGCCTATCCCTGCAGAGATATGGAAACACTTGCGCAAAGGATGGCAAAGAAGGCGAAGACTTCAATGGGTGATGTGCCGCCAGCAAGTACCACATGTGCATCGGAGTTGATCGACACCAGCCCGGAGTTCAGCCCACAACGCAGTCCCCAATATAGCCCCCAGCATGAGTCCGTTACTCATTTCCCCTTGGCGAGCGTTGGGACATGTATCTTCACTGCTAACATCACCGGGCTTGTAGAACGAAGGCGGCAACAAGGAGCACCATCGGAGGCCGCCCCTGATGTGTCGCCTCCATCGACTATGCCGCCTAGAGATTGATCTCTAGCGAGGGCTCCTATTGACAAGCATGTTCTTGCTAAGGAGAGGCCGGCAAGCGCAGGCACTAGCATTCCCACACCGGCAACCGATGTTGTCGGGGAAGGAGAAACTTCTTCTCAACAGCTTAGCAGAGGTGAACCTATCGCCGCAGAGTATTTGTTATTCTGTCTTCATATATATATATATATTGTCTTCTTGAACTTCAACCTTGGTCTCATATTGTTTTCTCATCCCTGGCTTCTAGATCTCCCTTCGATGGAACAAATGGACGTCGACGCCGTCATCGAGGAGACCGCCAGAGACGCTACCGCTGAGGCCACTAGGGTTACTGCTGACAAAGCCGCCAAGAACGTACATGAAGACACCGCCAAGGAATATGTTGAGGAGGCCAACAAGGAGTCTAGTGACCACACTGATGGCGTTCCTGCCGTAGGAGCACCAGGCGCTGCGTTGGCCACGGAGCCCCCGATTGCCGGTAAGGCGGCTGTCGAGGATCAGCCGTCCACACCTGAAGCCTCCTCTCTAAGTAGATACCTCATGGATGGTGAGGACCTGTTTGTCAACATGCCAGGAATGACAAACACTAGGGTGGCAACTGATGGAGAGATCTTTGACGATGAAGTCACCACTGTTGCCAGACCCGAAGTTATCAGCAAACCGAGCACCAGCGGCCAACCCAAGGAAGAACAACTCCTCCAAGCCATGAGCGATAACTTCCAAAAGCTCCAGGCACTCTACCGCACTTGAAATGAGAAGTTGGACACCATGGCGGCGGTTATGCAAGCGACGGAGGCAGATTCACAGAGGCACGTTGAGGAAACGCAAGCCTGGTTCGCCGAAGCCTTCCAAGAGTTGAAAACCGGTCGGGAGCAGCTGGGCGAAAGATGGAATGAACTCCTCTTGAAGCAGTCTGACGTCAAGAGGGCACAAGAGGAGGCGTCACAACAGGCTGCTGCACAGGATGCTCGCCTGACGGAACGCCGTATCGGGCTTGATGCCCATGAAGAAGACCTTACCGCCAGCGAGGGAGCGCTTGCCGACAAGCTTCGTCGCAAAGATGAAGAAATTGGAAAACTTGTCATGCAGCAGAGCCAGGAGCTGGAGCAGAAACACAAGGAAATCCTCGAGGCTCTGGTCACAGATCACGCTGGCAAGCTAAAGGAGGCCATCGATGCTGCCGAAGTTGCAGAGGCCACCAAGAACGAGCTCAACGATAAGATGAAGAGGCTGGAAGCAGACCTCGAGGATCACGACAAGGAGATCTCGATGCTGAAGGTCGACAAAGAGAAAGCTCTCTTTAGACTGGCGGAGATACAGGTCGTCATGTCCGAAAAGACCAAGGAAATTGCCTCCGCCAATGACTCCATTGCCGATCTAGAGTTGAAGTTGTCCATGCTAAATGAATCCCTTATGGACAGCACGGCTCGCAAGAAGGTCCTGATCAAAGATCTCCGGGAAGAATAGGACCTGCTCAAGAGCGCCGCCGGCATTCATAACGACTATGTGAAGGGTGTGCAAATATGGACTGAGTGCCTCGTTGAAGTGGCGGAGAGGCTTGGCGCACAATTGTCCACCATGGGCCCGTAGAACTTCAACTTTTTTCCGACGATAGGGTGTCCCCAAGCGCTAGGCTGACCAGGTTCTTTGAGGGCCTAGTTGACGTCTTGGAGCAGCTCCATTTTGACCGAGCAACCATCTGGCCAATGAGTCCCGCAAACTCTGTTGGGCTGTCCTCCTCAAGGTGCTCGTCAAGGTGGCGCACAAGAACCCCGACATCAACTTCACTAACGTCCTCGACCGCTTGCCGAAGGACGTGGACGTCAAGGCGCTTGAAGAACTTGTCGTGCCCATCGTCGATAAGGTGAACCAAGTTAAGAGGGTCGAAGGCCAGTGCAGGGACTGGCTGCTCCACCTTTTCTGGTGTCCACCATTCCATGCCAAAGACAATTTTATCTTAATGTCAGAATCACGACAAACTTTTGATGTAATATGACTGGCTGTGTTTCTGACAAATGCATGTTATTCCTCTTGTTAGATTCCTCACTGTATGGTTTACTCCCTACGCTTTATCTGAAACTTGCGGGAGCATGCAGCCCTGCCATGAGCCCTTTGAGGAGCGGATCCTTAGTAGCCTGCTGGCGGTGCTGCTACCGGCAAGATACCTTGACATTTTTAGTGCAGCCACTTCAGCTGTTGAGCAGAACCAAAACAGAGTAAGGGCACGACTAATCATGACAAGGTTACCTTGATGTTTTTAGTGCAGCCACTTAAGTTGTTGAGCGGACTCGAAATAGAGTAAGGGCACGACTGATTACGACAAGGTTCCTTCGCGTGCAGGTTTCCCATAAAAGAGTTGAAATCGTCCAAGGAAAATACTCTAGATTAAAAAAAATTCCTAGAGTTTTGCAACTTAGCTTTTCACCGCAGTACTTCTTTCCGTAAGATGTCAACTTTGAAGTAAGCGTAATGCAGCGTCTCAGATAAACATGCATATAAGTAAGCATGGAAATCGACAAGAGTTGCAGAACACTTGATCTTATTCAACTATGCATAGGGTCTGTGCCTGGCTTTGTACAAAGGATCACATGCCTCACCGGCAAGACTTGTACAAAAGGTGGTTGCCGGGAGGGCCAACAACGGGGCCTTATGGATAGAACTTACTTAGATGTTTGATATTCCAGGAGTTGCTCACTGGGACACCATATTTGGTCTCCACGTGGACTACACCAGGCCTGGTGACTCGTACTACTCGATAAGGGCCTTCCCACTTTGGCATCAAGTTGTTTGAATTCTTGGCTGACTGAACGCGCCAAAGAACAAGGTCCCCTTTCTCAAGACTTCGGGCATGAACCTTGCAGCTATGGTAGCGGCGCAAATCTTGCTGGTAGCATGCAGGCCGCACAGCATCCTGAAGACGATCTTCCACAAGGAGCGTTAGGTCATCTTGGTGCAACTGCTCTTGCTCAAGCTCATCATAAGCGAGCACTCAAGGTGACCCGTATATGAGTTTCGTGGGGAGAACTGCTTCCACCCCGTATACTAGGGAGAATGGCGTCTGGCTAATGGCTCGATTTGGTGTCGTTCTGATTGACCAAAGAATCGTTGGCATCTCATCAATCCAGCGTCTTCCACATTTGCGCAGCCTGACGAAAGTTCTTGTCTTAAGTCCTCGCAGCACTTCAACATTTGCCCTTTCCACTTGGTCGTTGCTCCTTGGATGATCAACAGAAGCAAAACAGATCTTGCCGCCAAGGTCTTGGACGTATTGCATGAAGGTGCGACTTGTGAACTGTGTGCCATTGTCAGTGATGACCCTGTTTGGTACACCAAAACGGCAAACTACTCCTTTGAAGAACTTGACGGCTGACCGCGCTATCACCTTTCTCACTGCTTCCACTTCCGGCCACTTTGTGAACTTGTCGATCGCGACATACAAGTACTCAAAGCCTCTCGATGGCATGGGGAAAGGGGCCCAAGATGTCGAGCCCCCAGACCGAAAATGGCCATGAAAGAGGTATTGTATGAAGAGCTTGGGCTGGTTGATGTAGTTTCATTGAATGGAACTGGCACGTTTCACACTTGGTTACTAATGCAGTTGCATCCTGGAGGGTAGTGGGCCAAAAGAAACCTTGCTGGAATGCCTTCCCGCCAACAGCTCTAGTCCATCCTGTCGAGGAATGCACTTCAATTTCACACCGTTCGGTCTCTTTTTGTACAGGACATTGTCCACAAACTTGTACATATTAGACTGACGGGCTACTTTCTTCGCTTCTTCCCGTTTCTCAGGGAGTTCTCCTATTTGAAGGAACTGAACAATGTGTTGTGCCCATGCTGGAGCCTGAGGCTCAATGGCAAGGACTAAAGGCATGTCTTTTGCCGCGGGAGCATTTGTCTCTACGGCAAGGACTTGAGGCCCCGCCAGAGCCTGTTGCTCCCCAGCAAGCTTGGCGTCGTTCCCGACAACTTTCTTGTCAGCAACCTCTGGGAGTTCTACGGGAAAGTATCAACCAGAATTTAATTTCCTTCTCTTGTTTTGCTTCACTGAAGGTGCTACAGATGGCTAAGTCAATTGGAGCAGAAAAGTCCTTGGTTCCATAGGTAACTTGAAGGCAGCATGCTTCAACAGCTTGTCGGCAATGCCGTTCTCTACACGAGGAACATGCTCTGTTTGCAGACCGTCGAAGAGCTCCTCCAACTTCCTCACTTCATCTACATAGGCTTCCATCAACGGGCTCTGATAATCCTTGTTAGCTTGCTTGACGACAAGCTATGAATCACCTCTGATGATGAGCTTTTTGATTCCAAGGTCCGTCGTGATCCTGAGACCGGCAAGTAGCCCTTCATATTCTGCTATGTTGTTCGTCGACTTCTCGTGGGGAAAGTAAATCCTAATCACATATTTGAGGTGCTCTCTCCGGTGGGTGTGACCAGCAGCATGCCAGCACTGGACCCTTGTAGGAAGAAAGCCCCATCAAAATACATGATCCATTCTTGATTAGTTTCCTTGCCGGGGAGAGTCGTTTCTTGGATCTCTTCGTCTGGCGTTGGAGTCCATTCCACAATGAATTCTGCCAAGGCTCTGCTCTGAATAGTCGAAGTACTTTCAAATCTGAGACCAAAGCTTGACAATTCCAAAGCCCACTCCACAATCCTGCCGGTCACATCTGGGTTTCGCAAAATCCGTTGCAGCAGAAAGCGAGTGATGACGATGATCTCATGTGCTTGGAAATAACGACTCAGCTTCCTCGAGGCCATAAGGAGACCAAAAAGAATATTTTTTGCACGCCAGAGTATCTTGACCTAGCCCCCTGCAAAAGGGAGCTGGCAAAACAAATTGGGCGCTGGACCATCTTCTTCCTCCGTGTCGCTTCACTTATCTGCACAGATCCTGCCTTGCCGGCACCAGACTCTACCGGGGAAAATCCTAGCTCATCGCTTGGTGGTCCTGCCTCTGTCATTGCTTCTTTGTCAACCTCTCTTTGTGCCACTAACGCAGCACTAGCCACTTGATTCATTCCCGGCAAGTATAACAACAACGACTCTTGTGGTTTAGGTGCGACTAGTGTTAGTGGAGAGGAGAGGTACCTCTTCAAATCCTGCAGCGCAACCTCCGCTTCCAGAGTCCACTTCTTTGGACCCGCCTTTTTCAAGATTTTGAAAAAGCGCAGGGTGCGCTCAGTAGATTTGGAGATGAACCTGCTCAGAGCCGCAACGCAGCCGGCAAGATGACAAACATGCTTGACGTGTCTTGGTGCCTCAATCTGCTCAATTGCCTTGATCTTGTCGGGGTTCACTTCGACCCCATGCTAAGACACAAAGAATCCGAGAAGCTTGCTGGACATGACACCAAACACACACTTCTCAGGATTGAGCTTCAAATTGATCTTGCGCGGATTTGCAAACGTCTCTTCTAGATATTGTATGAGTGTTGCTTTGTCCTTGATTTTAACCACTATGTCATCCACATAAGCTTCGATATTCCTATGTAGCTGGGGTTCAAAACCAATCTGGACTGCTCTTGCAAATGTTGAACCAGCACTTTTCAACCCGAAAGGCATACACACGAAGCAATATGTACCACATGGGGTGATAAATGCGGTCTACTCTTCGTCTTCCTTAGACATGAAGATCTGATGATACCCTGAATAAGCGTCAAGAAATGATAGCAAATCACAGCCTGCAATGGAGTCCACAATCTGGTCGATGCATAGCAAGGGGAAATGATCTTTTGGACATGATTTATTGAGATCCATATAGTCAATACACAACCTCCATTTTCCATTCGCCTTGTGCACTACAACCGGATTGGCCAACCATGTTGGATGGAGCACTCCTATGACCAAACCTGCCGCTTCCAACTTCCTGATTTCCTCGACAATAAATTCTTGCCGCTCCAAGGCTTGCTTCCTAACTTTCTACTTGACGGGCCGTGCATGAGGACAAACAACAAGATGGTGCTCAATTACCTCCCTGGGAACACCGGGGACATCAGATGGTTGCCATGCAAACACATCAACATTCGCCCGTAGGAAGGCAATGAGCATGCTTTTCTATTTGTCATCGAGGGTGGAACTTATGGTTAAGGTTCCTCTCGTACCATCATCCTTGATGGGCACCTTTTTGGTTTATGGTGGAGCTGCCTTGGATTTCTTGTTCTTGCCGGCAGAGCTCTGTGACACATTGTCAATGGGAGCGCAAGAAGAGGTGCGCTTGTTGTAGTGTGTACCAGAGGCCTTGCCGGTCTTCTTTCTCCCAGGAGCTTCAGCGGCAGGAGCAGATGCCTTGACAACAGGTGCTGCAACTACCTCCCAGTAAAGTTGGTTGGTGCAGATAAGTGCATCCTTCTTGTCAGAGTTGATCGTGATGACACTAATCGGCCCGGGCATCTTCAACACATTATAAGCATAATGTGATGCCACCATTAACTTGGCCAGCGCTGGACGGCCAAGGATCCCATTATATGGCAATGGAATCTTGGCGACGTCGAAAACAATCTTCTCTATCCTGAAGTTCATGTCACTACAAATGTTACCGGTAGTGTGATCTTTCCCTTCGGTTGGTCCTCCGTGGATTGATCCCCTGAAATGTGCCCGTCTCCGCGAGATCTTCATCAAGAATTTGCAGCCTTTTGATCACATCAGGCGAGATCAAGTTCAAACCGGCCCCACCATCAACTAACATTTTTGTCACCTTGAGGTTACGAATTGTTGGCGAAGCAAACAATGACAGACACCCGACCGCATTCGTGCGATCAGGGTGATCCTCAGTGTAAAAAATGATAGGCGTATGGGACCATCTCAATGGCCTCCCGGCTTCGACTGACGGCTCTGTCGCATTAATCTCGCATGCCCACTATTTAAGTTGGCGGTGAGAAGAATGCAATGAGGCGCCTCCATTGACGCACATGACGTTTGTAGCTTCTTGAAATTCATGCTCGCTGGACTCGTCGTCCTCCTCGTTGCCATCGTCATCCCCTTATTCGTTGTCGCGACCTCAAGGGGGCCTCTCCTGCTGATTGGCCTTGCCGCAGCGACCTCCTCGGCCACCATGCTTCTTGCCAGACCCTTCTACACCATCTTGGACCTTCTCCTTATCTCGCCTTACATACTTGGCTTTCTGCCTCTCGGCAAGCCGCTCAACTTGCCGGTAGTTTTGGAGATCGTGGCCCTTGGTGCGATGAATCTGGCAGTACTACTTGTTGGAGCCCTTCGGCTTGTCAGCAGCCGCCAAGCCCTGACAAGAGACGCACCCAGCAACCTCCTTGCTGGGGCCGTCAACCTTAGTCTTCTTGGCGGTGTTGAGTTTGACGAATTCCTTGACGGCAAGCATGGCCTTGTCTTTGCGTTTCTTATTCCGTCGTTGGCCTTTTCTTGCCAGGATTGAAGTGTCTTCGTCTTCAGAGTTGACTCCAGCGCCGACATCCTCGCCGGGGAGCCTCCTCCCTTCCTTAGCTCAAGCACATCTATTAGCCAGAGCATAGAGCTCAGCAATGTCTCTGAATTTTTTCATCGCCAGCTCTTAGCGCATCCTGCGGTTGCGCACGTTCTGTTGAAACGTGCTGATAACAGCAGCAGGATGAACGTCCGGGGTGTTGTGATGTAGACGGCTGAATCTTTGAATGTACTTGCGCAAGGTTTTGCCTTCCTTCTAAGGGATGAGATGCAAATCACTAGCTTGGCCATGAGTTTGGTGGCCTCCGGTAAAGGCGCCAACAAACTCATGGCACGGATCTGCCTAGGAAGAAATGGAATTCTCTGGCAGATGCATCAACCACGACCTGGCGTTGGGCTTGAGCACCAACGGGAAGTAGTTGACAAGTATCTTGTCGTCGCGAGCCTCGGCAGCCTGCACCGCATCGGTGTAGATGCTCAAGAACTCCAATGGGCAAGTCTTGCCGTCGTATTTCTCTGGGACCTCCGGTTTGAACGTTCGGGAATTAAGGCACTGGACTCGTCGCAGCTCACGGGTAAATGCTGGACAACCCACCTCATAAGGTAGGTCAAAAGGATACCCCAGCACAGGCTTGTCTACAGTGGGCCATGCATGCTTATCAGACTGATAGCGCGTTTCCTGCCGTCGCTCGTGTTGGGGAACATCGCATGGGAAACAAAAAAATTCCTACGCACACGCAAGATCTATCCATGGTGATGAGCATCTACGAGAGGGAGAGTGGATCTACATACCCATGTAGATCGCTAAGCGGGAAGCGTTAAGAAACACGGTTGGTGTAGTCGAACGTCTTCGCGATCCAAATCGCCGAGCGTCCCGCGATCCTATCACGATCCGTCCCGCGATTCAATCACGATCCGTCCCGCGAACTCATCATGATCCATCCCGCGATCCAATCACGATCCATCCCGCGAAATCATCATGATCCGTTCCGCGAACTCATCACGATCCATCTCACGATCTTAATCACGGTCCTTCCGATCTAGCGCCAAACGGACGGCACCTTCGCGTTCAGCACACGTACAACTCGATGATGATCTCCGCCTTCTTGATCCAGCAAGAGGGAATGGAGAGGTAGACGAGTTCACCGGCAGCGTGACGGCGCCGCGGTGATGGTGGTGGAGCAATTCCGGCAGGGCTTCGCCTAAGCACTGCAGAAATCCGATCTAGAGGAGAAACTATGCACTGGAGGAACGGGCAGCACGTGGCTAAAAATTTTGTGCAAAAAACCCTAAAACTCCAGTATATATAAGAGGGAGGGAGGAGAGGACTTGGCGGAAGGGCAAAGCCTCCTTGGGTCGGCCGAAGTGGGGAGGAGAGGAGGACTCCTCCTCCAATCCTAGTAGGACTAGGATTCCTCCCTTTTTTGGCCTTTTTCCACCTTTTTCCCTTTGGGATTTTCTTCCCAGCCGCATGGGCCTTGTGTGGGACTTCCACCAGCCTACAAAGGTCTGGTATTTACTCTCCCACAGCCAATGTAGCCTCTTGGGTCGAAATACCCCTCCCGATGGTCTCCCGGTACACTCCCGGCACTCCCGGTACACTACCGATGAGCCCGAAACTTTTTCGGCGACCAAAATAGGACTTCCTATATATGAATCTTTAACTCCGGACCATTCCGGAGCTCCTCGTGACGTCTGGTATCTCATCCGGGACTCCGAACAACCTTCACTCACCACCATACATAACTCTATACTACCGAAACGTCACCAAACCTTAAGTGTGCAGACCCTGCGGATTTGAGAACTATGTAGACATGACCGAGACACCTCTACGGTCAATAACCAATAGCGGGACTTGGATGCCCATATTGGTTCCTACGTATTCTATGAAGATCTTTATCGGTCGAACCTCTATGTCAATGTTTCAGTTAATCCCGTAAGATGTTCCCTTTGTTCTTCGGTATGTTACTTGCCCGAGATTCGATCGCCGGTATCTCCATACCTAGTTCAACCTCGTTACCGGCAAGTCTCTTTACTCATTCCGTAGTACAAGATCCCATGACTAACACTTAGTCACATTGCTTGCAAGGCTTGTTGTGATGTTGTATTACCGAGTGGGCCCTGAGATACCTCTCCGTCACATGGAGTAACAAATCCCAGTCTTGATCCATGCCAACTCAACAGACACCCTCGGAGATACCTGTAGAGTACCTTTATAGTAACCTAGTTACATTGCGACGTTTGATAAACACAAGGCACTCCTCCGGTGTCAGTGAGTTGCATGATCTCATGGTCATAGGAACATATACTTGACATGCAGAAAATAGTAGCAATAAACTGAACCGATCATATGCTACGTTTGTAGTTTGGGTCTTGTCCATCACACCATTCTCCTAATGATGTGATCCCGTTATCAAATGACATCTCATGTCCATGGCTAGGAAACCTTAAACATCTTTGATTAACGAGCTAGTCTATTAGAGGCATACTAGGGACATGGTTTTGTCTATGTATACACACATGCATCTAAGTCTCCGATCAATACAATTATAGCATGGATAATAAACGATTATCATGAACAAGGAAATATGATAATAACTAATTTATTATTGCGTCTAGGGCATATTTCCAACAGCTTGATGGTAGTCCGATCGTATTCCTTGGTTTGCTCCCGAAGAACTGGACGTTGATCGCGGCGAGTTCGTGGATCAGACGATGCCATTGAATCGTCCCCATGGTTGGCGCCAACCTGTCGAGTCAGCGACCGCCATTGTTTCCGTGGAGGAGAGTGCATCGTGGTCGTGCCGCCTCCGGCTTTGTCGCCATTGGTGCGCGCTGACTCGACGGACCGCCGCTACGAAGGCTCCACCCGCTGCAGCCCATCTCTATCAGCAAAGCTGACGAGGCTCTAGATAGTAGCTCTCCACTCATCAAGCTTCTCTGCAGCAGGAGGAAAATTCAAGAGTAGCTTTCCTCGCGCCAACGCTTCCGCTGATGTAGTTGGCAGTGCAAGGGGCGAAGAACTTGAGGTGCTCTGACTCCTAACCGTGTTAGAAGGAGCTCCACCATGGTCCCCCGACCGCGCACCACTTCCATCAGCACTTTGGCGTGCATGTTGGTCCCGCGCATCTTGGGGGTGGTGCTCAGGAGCCTTTCCATGTGGACGCTTAGAACCACCAACGTCATGACGCTGCTCATCGCGTGCGACCTGAGAAGGCCGTAGCGCATGCGCCGGCATGGGTGTTTAGAAGGTGCCCTTTCATTCCTGGAGTTCACCGCACCGCCCATAGGCAGTGCAGCTCCGTCCTGAGATTCAATGGCGCGTGGGTTGCCATCGCCACTGCGAACGATGTCGCTCGCTTGGACTTGATCACCAGAGTGTCGTGGAAGCTCAAGATCCCCACCTCCTCCACCTGCATCTACATCGTTTCCCGTGCGATTAGCTATAGGCACACCGGATGTGGATGGGTCGACCACCATGAAATCCTTCTTCTTGGGCGCCAATGCGATGAAGATGATGAAGAAACTGACGCGCTGATTGTTAGGTCAGGTTCATGCAACCTTTTCCCCATACCTGGTGTGACAAAGATGTCGGGGGACGACACCTATGGTATCACGAGGGTCCCTTTACGGTTCGACAGGGAGAGGGTGTGCACAAAGAGCAGAGCTAACGGGCAACGCGGGGAATTTTTACCCAGGTCCGGTCCGCTGAGTAGCGTAAAACCCTACTCCTGCTTTTGTGTTTTATGGGCGTTTGGGTTCCAGCTATAGGAGCGTTGTGTGGTGAAAAATACACAGCTGCTACGCGTGTGAGCCGGAAGGTTGGAAAAAAGAATCTCTCCTGCAACTCCTTGAGCCTCCTTTTATACGACTAAGGGGTTCCCAACAGTGGCGTATAGTACGTATACGAGGAGTGTAGTGCCATAGTGTTATCGTACCTAACACTGATGATGTAAGACAAATGCATTTAATGTTCTGTCAGGCGTCCCCGACCTTCTACGAGACGGGGCGGGAGCCCGTCCCATCGGCACTGCTTAGCCTCCTCCTTCGCTGGCGCCTCAACATGTACCCAAGTGGGATGACACCTGGTCTCTACGCTGGCAGGATGGCTAGGTCTTGCTGGGTGCACGTCTTGTTGAGGCTCAGTAGGCCATCCCGACAAGATCTTGCTGGGTCCCAGCCTTTGGTCTTCGGTCTTGATTGTTGGCTTGAATGTTTTCTTGACTTCCTTGTACTTGCATCCAGCAGTTCCCTGGCGGGACTTGCCGCTGGTGTGGCTACAACTGCCCATGCACAAGTAAGGGGTACTAAAAGATCCAAACTTTAGTACACCGACATGAGTGCTAACTAACATATTTATCCTTGTAATATCCTCTATTGTGGCATGAATATTCAGATCCGTAAGACTCAAAACAAAAGCTTAATATTGCTACAAAAACAATAATATTTCAAGCATACTAGCAAAGCAATTGTATCTCTTCAAAATATAATGGCAAAATAAAGTTATCCCTACAATATCATATGGTCTGGCTATGCTCCATCTTCCCCACACAAAGTATTTACATGATGCACAACCTTGATGACAAGTCAAGCAATTGTTTTCACACCTTTAATTTCTCAAACTTTTTCAACTCTCACGCAATACATGAGCATGAGCCATGGATATAACACTTTAGATGGTATAGAATATGGTGGAGGTTGTCAAGGAAGGGGAGAAGATAGTATCACATTGACTAGGCGTATAAACGGGCTATGGAGATGCCCATTAACATATATCAATGTGAGTGAGTAGGGATTTCCATGCAACGGATGCACTAGATCTATAAGTGTATGAAAGCTCAAGAGGAAACTAAGTGGGTGTGCATCCAACCTGCTTGCTCATGAAGACCTAGGGCAATTTGAGGAAGACCGTCATTGGAATATACAAGTCAAGTTATATAAAGAAAAATTCCCACTAGTATATGGAAGTGACAAAATAGGAGACTCTCTCTCATGAAGATCATGGTGCTACTTTGAAGCACAAGTGTGGAAAAAGATAGTAGCAATGTCCCTTCTCTCTTTTCTCTCATTTTTTCCTTTTTCTCCTTTTTTATTATTGGTGGGCATCTAAGGCCTATTTTTTTATTTGGGCTTCATTGGCCTCTTTTATTTCTTTTTCATAAAGTCCGGAATCTCATCCCCACTTGTGAGGGAATCATAGCTTCCATCATCCTTTCCTCACATGGGACATGCTCTAATAATGATAATCATCACACTTTTATTTACTTACAACTCAAAAGAAAATTACAACTTGATACCTATGAGAAACTATGACTCTATATGCAATATGGAAGTGATGGTGCAAGTCATAGAAGGAAAGAGCGGAAGTTGCACGGCAATATATCTCAGAATGGCTATGGAAATGCCATAATAGGTAGGTATGGTGGCTGTTTTGAGGAAAGATATATGGTGGCTGTTTTGAGGAAGGTATATGGTGGCTGTTTTGAGGAATGTGTTTGTTGTACCGGTGAAAGTTGCGCGGTACTAGAGAGGTTAGCAAAGGTGGAAGGGTGAGAGTGCGTCTATTCCATGGACTCAACATTAGTCATAAAGAACTCACATATTTATTGCAAAATTATATTAGTCATTGAAGCAAAGTATTAAACGCATGCTTCTAGGGGAGAGGTTGGTAGGAGTTAACCATCGCGTGCTCTCGACCCTCACACAAAGGTGGACAATCTATAAACAAATCATGCTCCAACTTCCTTACATAACGGTTCACCATACGTGCATGCTACGGGAATCACAAAACTTTACACAAGTATTTTTACCAAATCACAATTACTTCCTAACATGACTCTTAACATTACCATCTTTGTATCTCAAAACTTTATGCAAGGAACCAAACTTCTCATAATATTCAATGCACTTAATATGGAAGTTTTTATTATATCCCTCTTGGATGCCTATCATATTAGGACTAAATTCATAACCTAGACCAATTACCATGCTGTTTAGAGACTCTCAAAATAATATAAGTGAGGTATGAGAGTTCAATTATTTCTATAAAACACAAACACCACTGTGCTCTAAAAATGTATAAGTGAAGCATATAGACCAAAATTGCCTAACTCAAAAGATATAAGTGAAGCACATAGAGTATTCTAATAAATTCACGATTCAGCGTGTCTCTCTCAAAATATGTGTGCATAAAGGATAATTGTGTCAAACTAAGAAACAAAGACTCATATCATACAAGACGCTCCAAGCAAAACACATATCATGTGGTGAATAAAAATATAGCCTCAACTAAATTTACCGATGGATTGAAGACAAAAGAGAGGATGCCTTCCCGGGCATCCCCAAGCTTAGGCTCTTCGGCATCCTTTAATATGACTTGGGGTTCCTTGGGAATCCCCAAGATTAGGCTCTTGCTACTTATTCGATAGTCCATCAAATCTTTACCCAAAACTTGAAAACTTCACAACACAAAACTTAACAGAAAACTCGTGAGATCCGTTAGTATAAGAAAATAAATCACCACTTTAGGTACTGTTATGAACTCATTCTTTATTTATAATTGTGTTATATCTACTATATTCTAACTTTTCCATGGTTCATACCTCATGATAAACCCATAGATTCATCAAAATAGGCAAACAACCCAAAGAAAACAGAATCTATCAAAAACAGAACAGTCTGTAGCAATCTGAAAACTTTGTATACTTATGTAACTCAAAAAATTATTAAAAATTAGGAAAATCTGTTAACTTTACATATCCATCTTGGGTAAAAATTTCAGACTCATTTGACGCACTGAAAAAAATAGAAAATTCCTGGACTGAGCGCAAAAGTTTCTGTTTTTCAACAAGATCAAATCAACAACCACCACAGATCACCCTAAAGGTTTTACTTGGCTCAAACACTAACTAAAAGACCAAAACACAATTACTACAGAAGTAATAATGTGGGAAACACTCAAAAAACAGAAGCAAAAACCGAACACGAAAATAAAATCGGGTTGCCTCCCAACAAGCGTATTGTTTAACGCCCCTAGCTAGGCAAACCGCAATAGATCTAGATATTGTAATATTTGGTATTAGCAACCTTTGTGAGGACCTTCTCAAATCCGAGGGTATCTTTCCGCTTCCCTAGGTTTTCGAGCAAAGGAACCATCTTAAGATCCAAAATATCCAAATGCTTATTGCACAGGGAAATCAAAGTGATTAAGCGACTGAGATTCCCATTGATATGTTTGAGGGGTTCATGATATTATTGTAACTCGACTAAATGTTTATGCAAGTCACTTAATGCGTCAAGAATTTGAGCCCCCTCTTGTGAAAAGGTAGGCCCCTTCTTTTGTGGGGGAACCCCCAAAATTCCTTCCAAAACTTTATAAGCGGCACTTGTATCAAGTTCGATGAAATTCCCATGTGAGGCAAAATCCAAAAGCTACCTATGATGCAAAGCCAATCCAACGTAAAAATTTCTAAGCAGAACTTTTGTATCTCCTTTTAGAATGGAAATAATATGGGATTCCATCAGCCTATACTAGGCATCTTTCAGATTTTCCCCTTGTTTTTGCTTGAAGTATAGAACTTCAAAGTCTGGTAACAAGGGGGAGGTAGTAAAGCTAGTCATAGTAACAAGCAGAAGATTTGGCATGAAAAGAGGGTAAATGAAAGAAGGGCAAATAAAAAGGCAAATATTTTTGGTATTTTTTTGAAAATCGTTTTAGAACTGGGGAGAGGAAAATGAGAGGCAAAAGGCAAATAATGTAAATGCAAGAGATGAGTTTGTGATGGGTACTTGGTAAGCTTGTCTTGACTTGCTATGTATCCTCCCCAGCAACGGCGCTAGAAATCCTTCTTGCTACCTCTTGAGATTGCGTTGGTTTTCCCTTGAAGAGGAAAGGGTGATGCAGAAAAGTAGATAAGTATTTCCCTTAGTTGTTGAGAGCCAGGGTACAATCCAGTAGGAGGAACAAGCAAGTCACCAATGGATGCACCTACACAAACAATCAAACCCTTGCACCCAACGCTATAAAGGGGTTGTCAATCCCTTCACAATTATTTGCAAGGATTAGATCCAATAGAGATATATGTAAATGAGAGCGGAAAGTAAAAGGTAAATAAATTGCAGCAAAGTACTTTTGGTATTTTTGGTTTATAGATCTGAAAATATATTATGGAAAGTAGATCCGGGGGCATAGGTTTCACTAGAGGATTCTCTCTTGAAGGCAAATATCATGGTGGGTAAACAAATTACTGTCAAGCAATTGATAGAAAAGCGAATAATCATGTAGTTATCCAAGGTGATGATCATGCATATAGGAATCACATCCGTATCAAGTAGACCAAACGATTCTGCATCTACTACTATTACTCCACACATCGACCGACTCTTGCCTGCATCTAAAGTATTAAGTTCATGAAGAAGAGAGTAACACATCAAAAAATATGACATGATGTAGAGGGATAAACTCAAGCAATATGATCAAAACTCCATCTTGTTACCCTTGATGGCAACAATACAATACGTGCCTCGCTACCCCTACTAAGTCACTGGGTGAGGGCACCGCAAGATTGAACCCAAAACCAAACACTTCTCCCGTTGCAAGAATTACCAATCTAGTTGGCCAAATCAAACCAATAACTCGAAGAGACTTACAAGGATATGAAATCATGCATATAATAATTCAGAGAAGATTCAAATAAGATTCATGGATAATCTGTACATAAACTCACAATTCATCGGATCTTGACAAACACACCACAAAAGAGGATTACATCGGATAGATCCCCATGAAGATCATGACGAACATGGTATTGAAGATCAAAGAGAGAGAAGAAGCCATCTAGATACAAGCTATGGACCCGTAGGTCTGTGGTGGAGTACTCACGCATCATCGGAGGGGCAATGGAGTTGGTGTAGATGCCCTCCGTGATCGAAACCCCCTTCGACAGATTACCGGAAAAGGCTCCAAGATTGGATCTCTCGAGAACGGAGGCTTTTGGCAGTGGAAAAGTATTTACATGGATCGTTCTGGTGTTGAGGGAATATTTGGGTATTTATAGGACGAAGAATAGGGTTAGGAGACCTGCTAGGAGGCGACAAGCCTGCCAGGCACGGCCAGGGGGGTGACCGCGCCTACCAGGCTTGTGACCTCCTGGCAGGTGCCCTGGTGTGCACTCCAAGCTTGGTTGATTTGTTTCCTTCCAGAAAAATTCATTCCGAAGGTTTTATTCTGTTTGGACTCCGTTTAATATTCCATATATACAAAACTCAAAAACAAGGAAAAAACACAAACTGACACTAGGCTCTAGATTAATAGGTTAGTCTTAAAAATAATATAAATAGCATATTAATGCATATAAAACATCCAAAACAGATAATATAATAGCATGCCATCATAAAAAAATATAGATACGTTGGAGATATCGATGATGATGGGCTCCTTGATGATGGTCTCCTTGAACTTGGAAGAGGGCGAGGACTTGACGTGACTTGAGACAGCGTCGGTATTTCCCCAAAGAGGAAGGGATGATGCAGCACATCGACGGTAAGCATTTCCCTCCGTGATGAAACCAAGGTTATCAAACCAGTAGGAGAACCACACAACACTATGTAAACGGTACCTGCACACAAAAAACAAATACTTGCAACCTGACGCATAAGAGAGGTTGTCAATCTCTCCACGGTAAAAGATAGATTGATTTGTATGAGATTGAATGCACAGATCGCGTAGGAACACAAAATAAAAGATGTAAATAAAGATTCTAGCAAGATATTTTTGGGTTTTTGTATTAATAGATCTGAAAACAAAAGCGGCAAAAACATAGATCGGAAAGCAATATGTTGGAAGATAGACCCCGGGGGCCATAGATTTCACCAGTGGCTTCTCTCATGAGTATAGCTCACGGTGGGTAAACAAATTTCTGTTTGGCAATTGATAGAAGATCAAATAATCATGACGATATCCAAGGCAATGATCATTATATAGTCATCACTTCCAAGATTAGTAGACCGAAATGATTTTGCATCTACTACTATTACTCCACACATCGACCGCTATCCAGCATGCATCTAGTGTATTAAGTTCATGTGGAAAAGGAGTAATGCAATAAGAACGGTGACATGATGTAGACAAGATCTATTCATGTAGGAATGGACCCCATCTTGTTATCCTTAATAGCAACGATACATGCGTGCCTCGCTGCCCCTTGTGTCACTTGGAGAGGACACCACAAGATCGAACCCATCACAAAGCACCTCTTCCTATAGAAAGAAAAATCAATCTAGTTGACCTAACTAAACCAAATATTCGAAGAATAAATACGAGGCTATAAGTAATCATGCATATAAGATATCAAAGAAGACTCAAATAATATTCATGGATACAAAGTGATCATGAACTCAAAATTCATCGGATCCCAACAAGTACACTGCAAAAGTCATTACAAAAAATTGATCTCCAAGAGACCATTGTATTGAGAATCAAAAGAGAGAGAGAGGAAGCCATCTAGCTACTGTTGGAAATATGCCCTAGAGGCAATAAATAAAGTGTTTATTATTATATTTCCTTGTTCATGATAATTTTTTATTATCCATGCTAGAATTGTATTAATTGGAAGCATGGATACATGTGTGGATACATAGACAAACACAATGTCCCTAGTATGTCTCTAGTGAACTACCTCATTGATCGAAAGATGGTTAAGGTTTCCTAGCCATGGACATGAGATGTCATTTCATAACGGGATCACATCATTAGGAGAATGATGTGATGGACAAGACCCAAACTACAAACATAGCTTATGATCGTGTCAGTTTAATGCTACTGTTTTCTACATGTCAAGTATATGTTCCTATGACCATGAGATCATGTAACTCACGGACATCGGAGGAGTGCCTTGTGTGTATCAAACGTCACAACGTAATTGGGTGACTATAAAGGTGCTCTACAGGTGTCTCCGAGGGTGTCTGTTGAGTTGGCATGGATCAATACTGGGATTTGTTACTCCGTGTGATGGAGAGGTATCTCAGGGCCCACTCGGTAATACAACATCACAATAAGCCTTGCAAGCAATGTGACTAAGTGTTAGTTACGGGATCTTGTATTACAGAACGAGTAAAGAGACTTGCCAGTAACAAGGTTGAACTAGGTATGGAGATACCGACGATCGAATCTCGGGCAAGTAACATACCGAAGAATAAAGGGCACAACATACGGGATTAACTGAATCCTTGACATAGAGGTTCGACCGATAAATATCTTTGTAGAATATGTAGGAACCAATGTGGACATCCAGGTCCTGCCATTGGTTATTGACTGTAGAGGTGTCTCGGTCATGTCTACATAGTTCTCGAACCCGCAGGGTCAGCACACTTAAGGTTTGGTGACGTTTTGGTAGTATAGAGTTATGTATGGTGGTGACAAAAGTTTGTTCAGAGTCCCGGATGAGATCCTAGACATCACGAGGAGCTCCGGAATGGTCTGGAGGTAAAGATTCATATATAGGAAGTCCTGTTTTGGTCGCCGGAAAAGTTTCGGGCTCATCGGTGGTGTACCGGGAGTGACGGTATTGTATCGGGAGGCCACCGGGAGGGGTATTTCGACCCAAGAGGCTACATGGTATGTAGGAGGGTGTAAACCAGCCCTTAGTGGGCTGGTGGAACATCCACAAGAGTCCCATGCGGCTGGAGGAAAAAGTCCTAAGAGAAAAAGTGAAAAAAGGCAAAATAGGGTGAATCCTAGTCCTACTAGGATTGGAGGTGGACTCCACCTCTCCCTCTCTCTTTCGGCCGAAGCAAGGAGGCCTTGGCCCTTGTGCCAAGGCCTCTCCTCCTCTCCTCCTATATATACTGGTGGTATTGAGGGTTTTTACACAAGTTTTTCAGCCACGTGCTACCCATTCCTCCAATGCATAGTTTCTCCTCTAGATCGGATTTCTGCAGTGCTCAGGCGAAGCCCTGCCGGAACTGCTCCACTACCATCGCCGGAGTGCCGTCACACTACCGGAGAACTCTTCTTCGTCTCCACTCCTTCTTGCTGGATCAATATGGTGGAGATCGTCATCAAGTTGTACGTGTGCTGAACGCGGAGGTGTCGTTCGTACGGCGCTAGATCGGAAGGATCGTGATCAAGTTCGTGGGACGGATCGTGATCAAGTTTGTGGGACGGATCGTGATCAAGTTTGTGGGACGGATCGTGATCAAGTTCATTGGATGGATCGTGATTGGATCGCGGGACGCACGGCGATTTGGATCCCGATGACATTCGACTACACCAACCGCGTTGCTTAACCCTTCCCGCTTAGCGATCTACAAGGGTATGTAGATCAACTCTCCCTCTCGTAGATGCTCATCACCATGGATAGATCCGCGTGTGCGTAGGAATTTTTTTGTTTCCCATGCAACGTTCCCCAACAGTGGCATCATGAGCTAGGTCGATGTGTTGATGAGATCTCGAGTAGAACACAAAAGGTTTGTGGGCGTTGATGCTTAGATTGCTTCCTCCCTTGGTCGGATTTTGGTTCAGCAGTATTGTGAGATGAAGCAGCCCGGACCAACATTATTCATACGCTTACGAGAGACCGGTTCCCTCGACCGCAACTTGTTGCATAGATGGCTTGTGGGTGCCAGTTTCTCCCACTTTAGTTGGATCGGATTCGACAAAGGCGGTCCTTGAGAAGGTTGAAAAGCAAATTATGTATCAATGTTGTGGTTTATGCATAGGTGAGAATCGTTCTTGCTAGAAACCCATAGCAGCCACGTAAAACACGCAATAACAATTAGAGGATGTCTAACTTGTTTTTGCAAGGTATGTTGTGATGTGATATGGCCAATTACATAATATGATATATGTGATCTATGAGATGATCATGTGATGTATAGAATTTCACGACTTGCATGTCGATGAGTATGACAACCGGCAGGAGCCATACGGTTGTCTTTAATTTTTGGTATGACCTGCGTGTCAATCATTAAGAGCTATGTAATGCTTTACTTTATTGCTAAACGGTAGCAATAGTAGTAGAAGCATGCAGCGCGGGACAACCCCGATGGTGACACGTTGATGGAGATCAAGATGATGGAGATCATGGTGTCGTGCTGATGACGATGGAGATCATGCCGGTGCTTTCAAGATGGAGATCTAAAGCACAAGTTCATGGCCATATCATGTCACATATGAATTGCATGTGATGTTAATCCTTTTATGCACCTTGTTTTGCTTAGTATGATGGTAGCATTATAAGGTAATCCCTCACTTAAAATTTCAAGATAAATTGTGTTCTCCCCGAGTGTGCACTGTTGCGAAAGTTCGTCGTGTTGAGACACCACGTGATGATCTGGTGTGATAGACTCTACGTTCACATACAACGTGTGCAAGCCAGTGTTGCACGCGCAGAACACTCGGGTTAAACTTGACGAGCCTAGCATGTACAAACATGGCCTCGGAACACAAGAGACCAAAAGGTCAAACATGAGTCATATAGTAGATATGATCAACATAATGATGTTCACCATTGAAGCCACCTCAACTCACGTGATGATCGGACTTGAGTTGGTGGATTTGGATCATGTGACAGTCAGATGACCTAAGGGATATCAATTTGAGTGAGAGCTTTAGTAATTTTATTAACTAAAATCATTATCTTGAACAATAGTCTAAGTAAACTTTGCATATTTATGTTGTAGATCAATTGCTCGCATAGTAGCACCCCTGAATTTTAATGCGTTCCTAGAGAAAGCTAAGTTGAAAGATGATGGAAGTAACTTTGTTGACTGGGCCTGTAATCTGAGGATTATCCTCATGGCTTCCCAGAAATCATATGTCCTTGATGCACCGCTTGGTGACCAACCAGAAGACATGACCTCCGAAGACGTTAAGAACGCTTGGGAGGCACGTACTGGAGATTACTCAATAGTTCAGTGTGTAATATTGTATGGCTTAGAACCGAGACTTCAAAGACGTTTTGAACGTCATGGAGCATATGAGATGTTCCAGGAGTTGAAGTTTATCTTTCAGAATAACGCCCGGATCGAGAGGTATGAAACCTCCGATAAGTTCCATGCTTGCAAGATGGAGGAGAACGGGTCTATCAGTGAACATATACTCAGAATGTCTGGGTATTCAACTCGTCTAGCGGAGTTGGGAATTGCCCTTCCGCCAGAGGCGATCACTGATAGAGTTCTTCAATCACTGCCACCTAGTTACAAGAGCTTTTTGATAAACTATAACATGCACGGGATGAACAAGTCAGTTGTCGAGCTGTTTGCGATGCTAAAAGTCGCTGAGTCTGAAATCCAGAAAGAACATCAAGTGTTGATGGTCAATAAAACCACTAGTTTCAAGAAAAATGGCAAGGTCAAGGGCAAGGGCAAGAAGGGTAAAACCAAGAAGGATGGCAAAGTAGTTGCTACTCCTATAAAAAAGCCCAAGCATGGACCCAAGCCAGAAACTGAGTGCTTTCATTGCAAGGGAACTGGTCACTGGAAGCGGAACTGCCCCAAGTACCTGGCTGACAAGAAGGCGGCCAACGACAAACAAGGTATATATGATATACATGTTATTGATGTGTACCTTACTATCTCTCGTAGTAGTGCCTGGGTATTTGATACCGGTTCGGTTGCTCACATTTGCAACTCAAAGCAGGAACTATGGAATAAACGAAGGCTGGCAAAGGACGAAGTGACGATGCGCGTGGGAAATGGTTCCAAGGTTGATTTGATCGCCGTCGGCACGCTCTCTCTTCGATTACCATCAGGATTAGTGATGAACCTGAATAATTGTTATTTAGTGCCTGCGTTAAGCATGAACATTATATCTGGATCTTGTTTATTGTGAGACGGTTACTCATTTAAATCAGAGAATAAAGGTTGTTCTATTTATATGAGTAATATCTTTTATGGTCATGCACCCAATGTTAGGGGTTTATTCATATTGAATCTTGATAGTGATGACACACATGTTCATAACATTGATGCCAAAACATGTAGAGTTGATAATGATAGTACCACTTTCTTGTGGCATTGTCATTTAGGTCATATTGGTGTAAAATGCATGAGGAAGCTCCATGTTGATGGACTTTTGGAGTCACTTGATTTTGAATCACTTGACACATGTGAACCATGCCTCATGGGCAAGATGACTAAAACGTCGTTCTCTGGAACAATGGAACGGGCGAGTGACTTATTGGAAATCATACATACTGATGTGTGCGGTCCAATGAATGTCACAACGCATGGTGGATACCGTTATTTTCTCACCTTCACTGATGACTTAAGTAGATATGGGTATATTTACTTAATGAAACATAAGTCTGAAACGTTTGAAAAGTTCAAGCAATTTCACAGTGAAGTTGAGAATCATCGTAACAAGAAGATTAAGTTCCTGCGATATGATCGAGGAGGTGAATATCTGAGTTATGAGTTTGGCAGTCACTTAAGACAGTGTGGAATTGTTTCACAGTTGACACTGCCCGGAACACCACAACGTAATGGTGTGTCCGAACGTCGTAATCGAACCTTATTAGATATGGTGCGTTCTATGATGTCTCTTGCTGATTTGCCACTATTGTTTTGGGGTTATGCATTAGAGACAGCTGCATTCACTTTAAATAGGGCACCATCAAAATCCGTTGAGACGACGCCATATGAACTGTGGTTTGGCAAGAAGCCAAAGTTATCGTTTCTTAAAGTTTGGGGATGTGATGCTTATGTCAAAAATCTTCAGCCTGAAAAGCTGGAACCCAAAGCAGAGAAATGCGTCTTCATAGGATACCCGAAAGAGACAGTCGGGTATACCTTCTATCTCAGATCCGAAGGCAAAGTGTTTGTCGCTAAGAACGGAACATTTCTTGAGAAAGAGTTTCTCTCGAAAGAATTGAGTGGGAGGAAAATAGAGCTTGATGAGGTTACTGAACCTTTACTTCAACCAGAAAGTAGCACAGCGCAGAAAGATGTTTCTGTGGAACCTACGATGGTAGAAGAGGAAGTTAATGATGATGATCATGAAGCTTCGGATCAAGTTGCTATTGAACCTCGTAGGTCGACAAGGCCGCGTACTACCCCTGAGTGGTACGGCAACCCTGTCTTAGAGGTCATGTTGTTGGACAACAATGAACCTACAAGCTATGGAGGAGGAGTGATGGGCCCGGATTCCGAGAAATGGTTAGAGGCCATGAAATCCGAGATGGGATCCATGTATGAAAACAAAGTATGGACTTTGGAAGTATTACCTGAAGGGCGAAAGGCCATTCAGAACAAATGGATCTTTAAGAAGAAGACAGACGCGGACGGTAATGTCACCGTCTATAAAGCTCGACTTGTGGCAAAGGGCTTTTCACAAGTTCAAGGAGTTGACTACGATGAGACTTTCTCACCCGTAGCGATGCTTAAGTCTGTCAGAATCATGTTAGCAATAGCTGCTTATTTCGACTATGAAATTTGGCAGATGGATGTCAAAACAGCATTCCTCAACGGTTTCCTTGAGGAAGAGTTGTATATGATGCAACCCGAAGGTTTTGTCGATCCAGAGAATGCTGACAAAGTTTGCAAACTCCAGCGATCCATTTATGGACTGGTGCAAGCATCTCGGAGTTGGAATAAGCGCTTTGATGAGGTGATCAACGCGTTTGAGTTTATACAAGTTTACGGAGAAGCTTGTATTTACAAGAAAGTGAGTGGGAGCTCTATAGCGTTTCTAGTATTATATGTGGATGACATATTGCTGATTGGAAATGATATAGAAATGTTGGAAAGCGTGAAGGAATATTGGAACAAGAGTTTTTCAATGAAGGACCTAGGAGAAGCTGCTTTCATATTAGGCATTAAGATCTATAGAGATAGATCGAGACGCTTAATAGCACTTTCACAGAGCACATACCTTGATAAAGTTTTGAAGAAGTTCAAAATGGATCAGTCCAAGAAGGGGTTCTTGCCTGTGTTACAAGGTGTGAAGTTGAGTAAGACTCAATGCCCAGTAACTAGAGAAGATAGACAAAAGATGAGTGTCATCCCCTATGCTTCAGCCATAGGCTCTATCATGTATGCAATGCTGTGCACAAGACCCGATGTCAGCCTTGCCATAAGTATGGCCGGAAGGTTTCAAAGTGATCCTGGAATGGAGCACTGGCAAGCGGTAAAGAATATCCTTAAGTACCTGAAAAGGACTAAGGAAATGTTTCTCGTTTATGGAGGTGATGAAGAGCTCGTCGTAAAGGGCTACATCGATGCAAGCTTTGACACTAATCCGGACGACTCTAAGTCGCAAACCGGATACGTATTTATTCTTAACGGGGGAGCGGTAAGCTGGTGCAGTTCCAAGCAAAGCATGGTAGCTGATTCTACGTGCGAAGCTGAATACATCGCAGCCTCGGAGGCGGCGAAGGAAGGTGTCTGGATGAAGCAGTTCATGATAGATCTTGGAGTAGTGCCCAGTGCACTGAATCCAATGAGCCTGTTCTGTGACAACACTGGTGCCACTGCTCTAGCCAAGGAACCAAGGTTTCACAAGAGGGCCAGACATATAAAGCAACACTTCAACTCCATCCGATATTACATCGAGGAGAAGGACATAAATATTTGCAAAGTGCACACGGATCTGAATGTTGCAGACCCGCTGACTAAACCTCTTCCAAGAGCTAAACATGATTAACACCAGAACTGTATGGGTGTTCGATTCATTACAATGTAAATCACATAGTGATGTGAGCTAGATTATTGACTCTAGTGCAAGTGGGAGACTATTGGAAATATGCCCTAGAGGCAATAAATAAAGTGTTTATTATTATATTTCCTTGTTCATGATAATTGTTTATTATCCATGCTAGAATTGTATTAATTGGAAACATGGATACATGTGTGGATACATAGACAAACACAGTGTCCCTAGTATGTCTCTTATGAACTAGCTCGTTGATCAAAAGATGGTTAAGGTTTCCTAGACATGGACATGAGATGTCATTTGATAACGGGATCACATCATTAGGAGAATGATGTGATGGACAAGACCCAAACTACAAACGTAGCTTATGATCGTGTCAGTTTAATGCTACTGTTTTCTGCATGTCAAGTATATGTTCCTATGACCATGAGATCATGTAACTCACGGACATCGGAGGAGTTTCTTGTGTGTATCAAATGTCGCAATGTAACTGGGTGACTATAAAGGTGCTCTACAGGTGTCTCCGAGGGTGTCTGTTGAGTTGGCATGGATCAATACTGGGATTTGTTACTCCGTGTGACGGAGAGGTATCTGAGGGCCCACTCGGTAATACAACATCACAATAAGCCTTGCAAGAAATGTGACTAAGTTTTAGTTACGGGATCTTGTATTACGGAACGAGTAAAGAGACTTGCCAGTAACGAGGTTGAACTAGGTATGGAGATACCGACGATCGAATCTCGAGCAAGTAACATACCGAAGAACAAAGGGAACAACATACGGGATTAACTGAATCCTTGACATAGAGGTTCGACCGATAAAGATCTTCTTAGAATATGTAGGAACCAATGTGGACATCCAGGTCCCGCCATTGGTTATTGACCTTAGAGGTGTCTCGGTCATGTCTACATAGTTCTCGAACCCGCAGGGTCTGCAGGTTTGGTGACGTTTCGGTAGTATAGAGTTATGTATGGTGGTGACCGAAGTTTGTTCGGAGTCCCGGATGATATCCTGGACATTACGAGGAGCTCCGGAATGGTCCGTAGGTAAAGATTCATATATAGTAAGTCCTGTTTTGGTCGCCGGAAAAGTTTCGGGCTCATCGGTGGTGTACCGGGAGTGCCGGGAGTGTACCGGGAGGCCACCGGGAGGGGTATTTCGACCCAAGAGGCTACATGGGCTGTAGGAGGGTGTAAACCAGCTCTTAGTGGGATGGTGGAACATCCACAAGAGGCCCATGCGGCTGGAGGAAAAAGGCCTAAGAGAAAAAGTGAAAAAAGGCAAAATAGGGTGAATCCTAGTCCTACTAGGATTGGAGGTGGACTCCACCTCTCCCTCTCTCCTTCGGCCGAAGCAAGGAGGCCTTGGCCCTTGTTCTAAGTCCTCTCCTCCTCTCCTCCTATATATACTGGTGGTATTGAGGGTTTTTGCACAAGTTTTTCAGCCACGTGCTACCCGTTCCTCCAGTGCATAGTTTCTCCTCTAGATCGGATTTCTGCAGTGCTTAGGCGAAGCCCTACCAGAACTGCTCCACCACCATCGCCGGAGCACCATCACGCTGCCGGAGAACTCTTCTTACTCTCCACTCCTTCTTGATGGATCAAGACGGTGGAGATCGTCATCAAGCTATACGTGTGCTGAACGCAGAGGTGCCGTTCGTTCGGCGCTAGATCGGAAGGATCGCGATCAAGTTCGTGGGACGGATCGTGATCAAGTTCATGGGACAGATCGTGATCAAGTTCGTGGGATGGATCGTGATCAAGTTCGTGGGACGGATCGTGATTGGACCGCAGGACGCACGACGATTTGGATCGCGAAGACGTTCGACTACACCAACCGCGTTTCTTAACGCTTCTCGCTTAGCGATCTACAAGGGTAGGTAGATCCACTCTCCCTCTCGTAGATGCTCATCACCATGGATAGATCTGCATGTGCGTAGGAAATTTTTTGTTTCCCATGCAACATTCCCCAACAGCTACTGCCTACAGGCCCATAGGTTTATGGTGGACTACTCACGCATCATCGGAGAGGCATCTATGAAGAAGATGAACCACTCTGTGATGGTGTTAGATTGGATCTCGTGGTTCTAGAAGTTGCGGCGGTTGGAATTGTGTTTCTTCGACTCTCCTAGGGTTTTTGGAATACTTTGGTATTTATAGAGTTGATAGGTGGTGGAGAGGCATCCCGAGGAGGGCACAACCCATCAGGCAACGCCAGGGGCCTCTAGCGCGACCTGGTGGGTTGTGGCCTCCTTGGCCTTCCTCTATGACACTTCTTTGGTCCTCCATGTCTCTTCTAGCCCAAAAAAATCTACAATTTTTTTTTTGGTGTTTGGGCTTCATTTGGTACTGATATTCTGCAAAATAAAAAACAAGCAAAAAACATCAACTGGCACTTGGCACTATGTCAATAGGTTAGTCCCAAAAAACGATATAAAGTTGCTATAAAATGATTGTAAACATCCAAGATTGATAATATAACATCATGGAACAATCAAAAATTATAGATACGTTCGAGACGTATCGGTATCCCCAAGCTTAATTCCTGCTCGTCCTCGAGTAGGTAAATGATAAAAATAGATTTTTTGATGTGGAATGATGTATAACATGTTCATCACATATTATTTTATTTTGTAGCATGGACACTTTTAGTTGATTCAAAGCAATAGTTAATTTTGACATGAAGACTTTAATACTCACGCATACCAACAAGCAACCATGTCTTTCAAAATATCAACACTAAAGAAAGTTATCCCTAGCCATCATGCTCAATCATTGATCCATTCATGAAACATACTCAAATATTATCTACACTCAATGCACAAGTATGGTCATAATGCCCCTAGTTGGTGCTTTATAAGAGAAGATGGAGACTAAAATAAAAATAAAATTGCATAAAGTAAATAGATAGGCCCTTTGCAGAGGGAAGTAGGGATTTGTAGAGGTTTCAAAGCTCAAAGTTTAAATTGAGAGAGAAAAATATTTTGGGTGGAATGTCATTCCTATCAACGAAAACGATCAAGACCTTTCAATACCTTTCCATGCTAGATATATCATAAGCGGTCCCAAACAGAAAATAAAGTTTATTCCTTTTTCCACCACACTTTCACAATCCATGGCTAGCCGAATCCATGGTTGTCTTCCATACCAACACTTTCCAAGGAATTTATTATTTCACAATATAAAGTAATTTTCTTTTTCATTTCGGGACTGGGCATCCCTATTATCGCCGTACTCTCGTGCAATGACAAGTGAATAAACACTCATCTTGAGAATAACACATCTATAATGGAAAAATATCGGTCACCCCCTTCTGCTTCATGAGCGGTACGAGCACACAAAAAGGAAATTCATTTTGAAAATTAGAGATGGCACATACAAATTTTCTTGGAACGGCATGGAAATACCGCATATAGGCAGGTCTGCTGGACTCATGTGGCAAAGCCGGGTTTAAGTATCTTGGATGCACAAGTAGTATTTCTACTTAGTACAAGTGAAGGCTAGCAAATAGATTGAGAAGCAACCAACCAAGAAACAAAAAGTCTCATAAACGAGCATTAAGCACAACTAACACCAAATAATGCACCATAAGTAGGATGTAATTTCATTGCATAACTATTGACTTTCGTGCTTGAATAGGGAATCACAAACCTTAACAACAATATTCTTACTAAATCATAATTACTCACCAACATAACTTACATATTACTATCATCATGTCTCAAAACTATTACATGGAATCAAGTTTTACTTTGTCCAATGATCTTCATGAAAGTTTTTATTATATCCCTCTTGGATATCTATCACTTTGGGAATAGTTTCATATATTTCCATTGCTTTTGACAAGCTAAAATAAATTTAAGTGAAGAACACGAGCATACAAATTTCATCTCTCAAAATAGTGTAAGTGAGGCATGAGAGAATTTCTTCAAAAAAATTACTAGCTCTCAAATTAATCTAAGTGAAGCATGAGAGTATTTCTTCAAAAAAAAATTAAAGCACATCGTGCTCAAAAAGATATAAGTGAAGTACTAGAGCAATTCCATAGCTCAAAAGGTTTAAGTGAAGCATATAGAGCAATCCTAACAAATCATAGCATAATTTCGGGTCTCTCAAATAGGCATGTCCAGCAATGATACTTGTCAAAAAATAAAAATCAAAGCAAGCAAACACTCATATAATACAAGACGTTCCAAGCAAAACTCATGATATGTGCCGAATAAAAATATAGTTCCAAGTAAAATACTGATGGTCATTAGAAGAAAGAGGGGATGCCACTCGGGGCATCCCCAAGCTCAGTTTGTTGTTTCTCTTTGGATATTACCTTGGGGTGTTGTAGCATTCCCAATCTTAGGCTCTTTTCACTCATTATTACTTCATCCATCGTGATCTCACCCAAAACTTGAAAACTACAATCACACAAAACTTAGCAAAAACTTCGTGAGATCCGTTAGTAAAATAAAGCAAATCACCACTCTAAGTACTGGTGCAAAACCATTCATATTTTATTATTGTATTATATCTACTGCATTCTAACTTTAACATGGCTTATACCCCCCCCCCCGATACAAGCCATAGATTCATCAAAACAAGCACACAATAAAACAAAAATAGAATCTGTCAAAAAGTGAACAATATTTACTAATTTGTACTCTAACCATACTTCTGTAACTCAAAAAATTCTGAAATATTAGGAAAACGTCTGTAATTTGTATATCAACTTGTCTAAAAAATTCAGAATGTTTCTTCGCTTCTGTGATTTACATTCAACCAAAGCTAAACTATCACAATTAAAGTCTTTTAATCCAAAATAGTGGGCACATGAGTTGTTAAAGTTTTGACCTCTCCAAACCCACCTTCATCAATTTTTTCATCAAGATTTTCACCCTCCAAATTATTGTGATGCCCTCTAGATAAAGTGGACTCTTATTCAGTTCATTTATCATCAATTTCAATATTACTAAACAAGTAATCAATAGAACAAACACCAACCATTTTAATATCTTCATCATTTTTATGAAAGTAATCGCTAGAAAACACTTTTTCTAAAAAATCTCTTTTAGCTCTAAGCATAGTGGTTCTTTTCTTACTTTCATCCATAGAAACATATACATATTTAATTGATTCATTAATCTTAGGTGAAAAAGCTTGCAACTTGAGATTTTCTACATCATGGGAAATTCTATCAATGCTTATAGACATATCATCAATCTTATTCAACTTTTCTTCTATTGTAGTATAGAAAAAAAATTGAGCATTCATAAATTCTGTAATATCACTCTCAATATGAGAGGGGTTCCTATTATTATTGTAAGAAGAATTACTATAAGAATTACCATAATTATTAGAGGAATTTCCGGGAAAAGACATAGGATTAAAATTACCTCTATAAGCATTGTTACTAAAATTATTACGGGAGATGAAATTCACATCTACGGAATCACTATTTTTCTTAATAAAAGTAGACAAAGACACATCATTAAGATCAATAGGAGCATTTTTACTAGCAACCAACTTCATAAGAGCATCAACTTTTTCACTCAAAGTACTAATTTCTTCAACCGAATTAACCTTTTTACTAGTAGTGTAACATCCCAAATTTTTCCAAATTTTGGAATGTTAATAATAGAATAATATTGAGTGAATTGCTTTGATTTTCACTAGATATGTAAAAAAAAATCTTTTTTGAGTCCTTGTTTAATCTTTTTCTAACCAGGTCATAAAAGTTGGATAACACTTTATCCAATAATGAAAACTATGGTTGGAAAATTTATCCAAATGGCATTCCAATTTTTTTAAAACTTTTTGAAATATTTTGATACCACCTTCAAATGGACGAGTGAGAATAACATGACTTTCTCCAATGAGGTGCAAGAATATTTCATAAAGAATTTTATTTGGAATTTGGAGGTTCTTTTTGCATTTAGAGATCATTTAAATATTTCTAAGAAATATGAGGGGAGATAATATGACTTCTCCAAAAGTATTATTGAAACATTTAACGTTTCTTGTTTGTAAATTTTGTCATTCATAAATTCCTAAGGAATATGTTCGTAAAAATTATGAAGTCCATAATTCATTAAAAAAACATGTACGTACACAAAATTATTGCTATTTTATTATGAAAGCACATTCCTCGGCTATAAATAATTAAAGAGGTAAAGTGAACATTTTTCCTCAAGTCTAAATAATTATGAGAGTCCAACATTTTTTCACAAATGTTATTCCTCTATAATATTTTTATTATCAGTGCTATAATCAAAGGAATATAATTTTTTCTCTTGCAATCAGGCCATGGCCTTAATTTTCTAATCCATTTTTTCTATCTCTATCTATTTTCCCTCTAACTTTCATTCTACATGGGCTGTCGGCCAGGCGCAAATCAGCCCGAGCCCAGCCGTTCGTCTTCCACCTCCTGCTCGTGTTCCACATAGCTTACCTATAGGAACAAGGCAAAAAGCCATGGCTTCCTCGGGATGTCTCTCCACCATCAATTCTGATAACCGCTTCGCTTCAACTTCAACACGAGAAATATTGCCCACTTAACCACGAACCCATTCTGCTACTTAATCGTCCGTTTCATCTCTTCAATTCCCCGAAAGAAACCGATGGAATAAAACGTGAATTGTCGACATCCGACCCCCGATCTCTTGGCCTTCTCTTCCTCTATAAAAGGAACCCTTAGTATAGCCTCGAAGTCTCCCACCTCCTCTCCAGAAACCCCTCTCCAACTTGCCCTCGTCCACGAGCAATTGCTCGCCAGAGTTCGCATCATCCGCCACTTCATATGACGAGCATGTCACGAATGGTGAGATCCTAACCTTGTCGTTCTTTCCCTAAACTATAGAAGACCGCTCGAACCTTTTTGACCTGCTAGTTGGGTTTAAATTGCAGCCGGAATGCGACGTCTGCAGCACCATGCTCACCACACGTTTTCCTCAATTCCGGTGAGCCCTCGTCGTTTCGCCTTCTACTTGTCCATGAGATTTACCTCATCATTTTATACGTCATTCGTCCATTCGTTGAAGCTGGGGACTATCTTCTACAACTCCAGCGAAACTCCGGCAACTTGCCCACCCAACTCCGGTGAGACCCCTCTCTATTTCTAATAAAAAAAACTAAGGGGTATCAACCACTTAGAATACGCCACTTGGCAGCTCATATGAAAATCCCGTAATTGATTTTCAGAAAAATGCCCAATCTCCAGAAATTTATATCTTTTAATCTCCAACCAAGATTTCAATAAATAAGATATCCACGGATTCGTTAGAACCTGTAGTTTATGATAAAATTATGACATTTGACTTTTGGACAAATTAAAATTTCGGTTTTGTTTAGATACGAATTTGTGTAATTTTCCTTATCTTTTATTCTGTAAATCATATAAAAATGTTTAATATATGAAAGTTGGTCCTTAGAACCCTATCCTTCTGTTAGAGCACTTCACATAGATTTTCATCCATGTATAGATACTGTTTTGATCTTAACACTCCAAATTAACTTTCTTTTATCATGATTCAATCCCATCATTAGTTTAAACTTTATTCTTGAGTCAATACTCTTGAGGAGATAATTAGAACCTCTCCGGCCATATTTTGTCAAGTGAAATTTGGAGTTACAAGATTAAGAATTTAATTTTTTATCTTGAAACTTATGCCATATCCATTCCATTAACCCAAATTCAAATATTTTGATCAAACCCATTTTAGGATTTGTCATAGAACCTTCACCCACAACCTTTAAATCATGATATCCACTTTGTATCCATATGGTACAACCCTAGAATATGTCTATGCCATATTTTTCTTCACAGACCAAACTTGATCCTATATCAACCCTAGCCATGCTCTAGAAATTATCGTAGTGGCAATTGTTAAACTTGTATTGTCAATTTGCATCTTTTATTTGGATTGTCATTTGAATTTTGATGTGTGTTGAAGTACTTTCATTTTATTTTTAGATATATCTTAAGGTCAAGAAGAGACGACTAATAGTAGAACATTTCATCTTCAAGTGACCCAGGCAAGTTGCAACTTTATCATACTTTGTCCTATGATTTTGAAATGTGCATAATCTCTTTAAAATTTACTAGTATGGATGTTTTTCTAAAACGTTTGCAAAGCATTATTGCTAGTTAAAGCCCTAGGAACTTGTAGCTATGCTTAGCCTTGCTTACAATGAAAGGGTTGGTAATCAAACATGTTTTAAACGAATAAATTGCTCTCTTTTGGGGCAACGTATTGTGAAACTTTTGAAAAACAAAATGATATAATATTTTACTTCTACTCTCTCGACAAAATGGTATTGATGGGAGCGTCTATAAGTGATTGTGCCCATCGCGGTCTTGTAGTGAATGCGCTCGACTAGGGTCTTGCACACAGGTTTTTGGTGGGGGCCGTCGTCTAGGGGACCGAGATCTTCCAAGTACAGGTTGATGTAGCTTCCAGTATAGCCACATGTTATTATGGCTCTGGCTTAGCTTTTCCTTAATGGGAAACCCTTACTCAGGTACGGTCATTGAAGAGGGGCCTTAATAGCCAAGGGAGCGGGCCGTGCTAGAACTAAGGGTTAGAAAGGCTTTGTCATAATCTCCTCCTGGTCACAAACCTAAGTGGTGTCATGACATGAAGGGTTGATTGTGTCATGTGGGGAATGTGTATGACCAATGCAGAGGGTTAAACCTAATCGATTAGCCATGTCCCCGGTTACGGCCAACTTTGAGCAACTAAAGACTTGGACTAAAGAAGAATCTCCCCTCTCTTTTCTAAAAGTCTATTTTAAGGGTTAAAGTTGAGTAATGAGCATAGTGAATATGTTTCACTTCAACCTTATGTATGTTTTAAAAATAATTTGGAGAATGAGCACCAATGTGTAAATCCAAGTGTTTCACTCCTACCTCTTATACTAAAAATTATTATTATTTCAAACAAGTTTACAAAACTTAGTGTAGGAGAAATTTGGCTTTATGCAAACAAAAAACCTCCACCAATACTTATGCTGCATATATATTCTGTTAAATTTTACTTTGCAACTTGCGAGTACATTCAACATACTCATCTGCACCTGTCATGTGTAGATCTTGACAAATTAAGATACGATAGGGTTATGGCCTACACTCAACAGTCCAGTGGTGTTGATTGAAGCCCTAACTTAGTGACTGTGTATTATTCTGCTGTATTATGTGCCAGCATTGAGCTGTGCCAACGGTATGCATTTGCCTAACTCTGGATCTATGATTGTAGTAAAATGATGTATGTCTTACTGATATTCATTCTTGTTGCTGTGTGTGCTAGCTTCGATCCAGGGATAGCACAATAAGCATAGAAACATGGATTTTACCAAATCTGGGTCGTCACAAGTAGGTGCTCTTTTAGTATGATATTGTGAATAATTTGCCATAATATTATCTAGCAATTTAGTAGCTTTACCCAAAGTAATTTTCATAACAGTACCAACTGCAGTGAAATCTAAAAGATTTCTAGAGATAAAATTCAACCCCGCATCAATTATTTGTATGATCATCCAAAGATTTAAACCATGAGTAGGACAATTTCTTAGCATAAATTTCATTCTTTTCCAAGATTGTATAATATGTTCATGATCAAGTTTCTTAAAATTTATGATTTGAGTTCGAAGGGAAATAATTTTTGAGGGCGGAAAAATACTTAGTAATAAAAGCATCCTTGCACTTATCCCAAAAGTCGATACTATTGCGAGGCAAAGACGAAAACCAAATTTTTGCACGATCCCGCAAGCAGAAAGGAAATAATTTCAAGTTCACAATATCATTGTCCTCATCTTTTTTATTTTTCATATCACACAATTCTATTAATGTGTTTAGATGGGACGCGACATCCTTATTAGGAGTACCGGAAAATTTATATTTCATGACAAGATTCAACAAAGCGACATTAATATCACTAGACTCCGCACTAGTGGCGGGAGTAGCAATCAGAGTGCTAGTAAAATCATTATTATTGGTATAGGAAAAATCACACAATTTGGTATTTTCTTGAGTTATCGTGACTACACAAACATGATTGCAAGCAAACAAGAGATCTGACGAGGAAAAGGCAAACGAAAAAGAGGGCGAATAAAACGACAAATTTTGTGAAGTGGGGGAGAGGAAAACGAGAGGCAAATGGCAAATAATGTAAATTGTAAGGATATGAGATTTGTGATTCGGAACATGATAGATGTTTCTGATGTCTCCTCAGTAATGGTACCAGAAATTCCTTTGACCCGGCTTCAAACTGCGTAAGTATTTCCCCAAATAGGAAGGAATGATGCAACACAACGACCGTAAGTATTTCCTTCAGTGATGAAGCCCTGGTTATCGAACCAGTAGGAGAACCACACAACATTATGTGAATGGTACCGGCACATAGAACAAATACTTGCAGCCCGACGCGTAAGAGAGGTTGTCATTCTCTCCATGGTAAAAGATAGATTGATTTGTATGATATTGAATGAGTAGATTGCATAGGAAAACAAAATAAAAGATGTAAATAAAGATTGCAACAAGATATTTTTGGGTTTTGGTACAAATAGATTTGAAAGAAAAAGCGACAAAAAGATAGATCGAAAAGCAATATGTTGGAAGATAGACCTCGGGGGCCGTAGATTTCACTAGTAGCTTCTCTCATGAGTATAGCACACGATGGATAAACAAATTACTGTTAGGAAATTGATAGAAGATCAAATAATTATGACGATATTCAGTCAATGATCATTATATAGGCATCGCATCCATGATTAGTAGATCGAAACGATTCTGCATCTATTACTATTACTCCACACATTGACCGTTATCCAGCATGCATCTAGTGTATCAAGTTCATGGAGAAACGAAGTAATGCAATAAGAACGGTGACATGATGTAGAGAAGATCTATTCATGTAGGAATATACAACATCTTATTATCCTTATAGCAAGGATACATGTGTGCCTCGCTATCTCTTCTCTCACTAGGAGAGGACTCCGCAAGATCGAACCCATCACAAAGCACCTCTTCCCATGGCAACAAAAATCGAACTAGTTGGTCTAACTAAACCAAAGATTCAAAGAAGAAATACAAGGCTATAAGTAATCATGCATATAAGAGATCAAAGAATACACAAATAATATTCATGGGTAGAAACTGATCATGAACTGAAAATTCATCGGATCCCAACAAACACACCGCAAAAGTCATTACATCAAACAGATCTCCAAGAAAACATTGTATTGAGAATCAAAAGAGAGAGAGAGAGAGAGAGGAAGTCATCTTGCTAGTGCCTACGGACCTGTAGGTCTATGGTGGACTACTCATGTATCATAGAAGAGGAAGCTATGCAGTAGATGGACCCCTTCGTGATGGTGTTAGATTGGATCTCGCGGTTTAGGAACTTGCAGCGGATGGAATTGTGTTTTGTCGATTCCTCTAGGGTTTTTGGAATATTTGGTTATTTATAGAGATGATATGCGATGGAGAGGCGTCCCGAGGAGGGCACAACCCATCAGGCTGCGCTAGGGCCTCTAGTGCACCTTGGTGGGTTGTGGCCTCCTTGGTCCTCCTCTCTTGCACTTCTTTGGTCCTCCAGGTCTCTTATGGCCCAAAAGAATCGCGGTGTTTGACCTTCGCTTTGTACTGATATTTTTGAAGTGAAAAACAAAAAAATATATCAACTGGCACTTGGCACTATGTCAACAGGTTAGTCCCAAAAACTAATATAAATTTGTTATAAAATGATTGTAAAACATCCAAGATTGATAATGTAATAGCATGGAACAATCAAAAATTATAGATACGCTGGAGATGTATCAGGCCTCCACACCGTGGGTGCACCCCTCGTAGTGGTGAGTGGCATGATCCTGCCCCGACACCAACATGCTGGCTTTGGAGTTGAGATAAGCACGGGTACGCTGAGAAAACACATCGAAGTCTTCGTCAAACGCATCGGCGGTGCCCTCGAGAAAAGACCATGAGTTGTTGTTTAGAGCAACCAACCGCATGGTGGCATCAGCGCGTGAGGCGTCGATAGTGGCCTCGACGGTGAGGTGCCTCTCCAAGATCTAGGGGTCAGCATGCATGGAAACCATAGCTGCCTCATCTGCGCGTGCAGTCGCGATTTTCTTCTCCATAGCCAAATGCTTTTTGAGATCCTGGCTATACTGCATGCAGAATGGTTTTCGGTGGTGATTATTTGGAGGATGGGGCGGTGATTTGGGTGGAACAAGTCACGCCGGCGGTCGGGCCATGTGGGATGATGGAGGAGAGGGTGAGGGGGTATTGGGGAGGTGTTGATTACCTGACTAGATGGAGGAGTTTGAGCAACAGGAAGGAGCGTTGCCGGCGAGGAGGCGACGCTGCAAGCAAACAGTGAAGATTTGAACTAGGAAAGGTAGAGGAAAAGGGGGAAATGTGGCTTTTTATTGGTACCAGGGGGCGAGGAAGGTAGATATTTCTACAGCAGCCCAAAAATTTTATCTGGTGCGGAATAGTTCTCGATATATATCAACACTTCACAAACAAAGTCTGTGCTATACCCCATGTGTGATGAACTTGGACATGCAAATGTTTGTCTCCAAGCTTTCGACGTAAGATTGGGTACTACATGGCACACAATTCGTTCCAAAAAATTGTGTGTGTTGAACTTCAATTTCATTTTCAATTCGAAGATGAATGGGGATATGGCGACAAATTTTTGGTCTAAATTTCCCTAGTTACAGTGGTCGTCCACGTTGTCACATAATTTAACATCAATTGCTAATTTGGGTACTACAGAAAAGAGCCCACACCACAATACTTGATCGAGCAATTAAACAGAGCTGATTGATCTAAACATTACTCTAACAAAAGACCAGTGCTCTAAACAAAGACTAATGTTCCACCTAATGCTCACCAATCTCCGCCGCATCCTCCATGACCAGCTCGTGCTTGATGACCTCTAGGGGAAGGGCTCCATGGCATCCATCACCACATACTATGCAAGCATATCACAGTCTGTGTCCACCATCTCTTTGGAAAAGGCCGCCACGAGTTTGGTGTGGGCGGCCACGGCCCGGGCATTGATGGCCTCCATCTCGGCAAGGGAGGCTGTCGATGAATGGACGACTTGTTGGGAGACGTAGTAGTAAATCAAAAAAAATTCCTACGATCACCAAGATCTATCCATGGAGAAACCAGCAACGAGTGGGGAGAGATTGCATCTTCATACCTTTGAAGATCGCTAAGTGGAAGCATTACAAGAACGCGGTTGGTGGAGTCGTACTCGCAGCGATTCAGATCACGGTGGACTCCAATCTTAGCGTCGAACAATGGCGCCTCCGCGTTCAACACATGTGCAGCCCGATGACGTCTCCTATGCCTTCATCCAGCAAGGAGGAAGGAGAGGTTGAGGAAGAGCTCCGGTAGCACGATGGCGTGGTGACGGTGGAGCTACGTGAACTCCGGCAGGGCTTCGCCAAGCGCTACGGAGAACGAGGAAGAGGAAGAGTAGGGTTGTGTCGAGAGAGAGAGAGAAGTCATGTCTCAAATCAGCCCAAACCCTTGCATATATATAGGAGGAGGGAGAGGAAGGGATGCCTTGGCCCCTCCTCCAAGGAGGAGAGCTTCAGTCGAAGGCGGGGAAGAGTCCACCTCCCACAAGGGAGGTGGATCTCCTCTTTTAAATCCCTTTTACCCTTTATCTCTTGATCCCAGCCGCATGGGCCTTTCTAGAAGGTCTTGGCCAGCCCACTAAGGGCTGGCACAACCCTTAGTGGGCATTTGATGTGTCTTGTCTTCTTGTGAAACATGGGCTCCTTCGCAAGGGCAATAGCTCCAGTGTTGTCACAGAATAGAGTCACCGGGACCGACACACTTGGAATTACTCCTAGGTCGGTGATGAACTCCTTCATCCGGACTCTTTCCTTTGCTGCTTCCGAAGTAGCTATGTACTCCGATTCACATGTAGATGTTGCCACGACGCTTTGCTTGCTGCTGCACCAGCTGACTGCCCCTCCGTTCAAAATATACACGTATCCGGTTTGCGACTTGGAGTCATCCGGATCTGTGTCGAAGCTAGCATCGATGTAACCCTTTACGACGAGCTCTTCGGCACCTCCATATACGAGAAACATGTCCTTTGTCCTTTTCAGGTACTTCAGGATGTTCTTGACGCTGTCCAATGTTCCGCTCCGGGATCACTTTGGTACCTCCCTACCAAACTTATGACAAGGTTCACATCAGGTCTGGTACACAGCATAGCGTACATAATAGAGCCTATGGCTGAAGCATAGGGGATGACACTCATCTCTTCTCTATCTTTTGCCGTGGTCGGGCATTGAGTCGTACTCAATCTCACACCCTGTAACACAGGCAAGAACCCCTTCTTGGACTGATCCATATTGAACTTCTTCAATATCTTTTCAAGGTATGTGCTTCGTGAAAGACCTATGAGGTGTCTCAATCTATCTCTGTAGATCTTAATACCTAATATGTAAGCAACTTCTCCAAGGTCCTTCATTGAAAAACACTTATTCAAGTAGGCCTTTATAATTTCCAAGAGTTCTATATCATTTCCCATTATCAGTATGTCATCCACATATAATATAAGAAATTCTATAGAGATCCCACTCACTTTCTTGTAAATATAGGGTTCTCCATAAACCTGTACAAACCCAAACGCTTTAATCACCTCATTAAAGCAAATGTTCCAACTCCGAGATGCTTGCACCAGCCCATAGATGGAGCGCTGGAGCTTGCATACCTTGTTAGCATCTTTAGGATCGACAAAACCTTCCGGCTGCATCATATACAGTTCTTCCTTAAGGAAACCATTAAGGAATGCCGTTTTGACGTCCATTTGCCAGATCTCATAATCATAAAATGTGGCAATTGCTAACATGATTCAGACAGACTTCAGCATCGCTACGGGTGAGAAAGTCTCATCGTAGTCAATTCCTTGAACTTGTCGATAACCCTTAGCGACAAGCTGAGCCTTATAGACGGTTACATTACCATCCGCGTCAGTCTTCTTCTTAAAGATCCATTTATTTTCAATGGCTTGCTTATCATCAGGAAGTCCACCAAAGTCCATACTTTGTTCTCATACATGGATCCTATCTCGGATTTCATGGCTTCAAGCCATTTGTTGGAATCTGGGCCCGCCATCGCTTCTTCATAGTTCTCATACACTCATTGGACCGCATACATCGGTATGTATTATTTTCAACAAGTCAGTTGCTCGCTCAATTGTTCCGGAGAACGGAGTCTTAGTCATCTTGCCCATGAGGCATGGTTCGCACGTGTCAAATGATTCGAAATCAAGAGACTCCAAAAGTCCATCAGTATGGAGCTTCTTCATACGTTTGACACCAATATGACCAAGGCGGCAGTGCCACATGTAAGTGGGACTATCGTTATCAACCTTACACTTTTTGGTACTCACACTATGGACATGTGTAACATCACGTTCAAGATTCATCAAAAATAAACCATTGACCAGCGGGGCATGACCATAAAACGTTTCTATCATATAAATAGAACAACCATTATTCTCGAATTTAAATGAGTAGCCATCTCGCATCAAGTGAGATCCAGATACAATGTTCATGCTCAAAGCTGGTACTAAATAACAATTATTAAGGTTTAACACTAACCCCGAAGGTAGATGTAGAGGTAGCGTGCTGACGGCGATCACATCAACCTTGGAACCATTCCCGACGCGCATCGTCACCTCGTCCTTTGCCAGCCTCTGCTTATTCCGTAGCTCCTGCTTGGAGTTACAAATGTGAGCAACTGCACCGGTATCAAATACCCAGGACCTACTACGAGCGCTGGTTAGGTACACATCGATAACAAGTATATCACATATACCTTTAATGTTGTCGTCCTTCTTATCCGCTAAGTACTTGGGGCAGTTCCGCTTCCAGTGACCGGTACCCTTGCAGTAAAAGCACTCAGTCTCAGGCTTGGGTCCATGCTTGTTCTTCTTCTTCTCGGCAACTTGCTTACCGGGTGCGGCAATAGCTTTGCCGTCCTTCTTGAAGTTCTTCTTACCCTTGCCTTTCTTGAAACTAGTGGTCTTATTTACCATCAACACTTGATGCTCCTTTCTGATCTCGACCTCTGCTGATTTCAGCATCGAGTACAACTCAGGAATGGACTTCTCCATCCCTTGCATGTTGTAGTTCATCACAAAGCTCTTGTAGCTAGGTGGAAGCGACTGGAGGATTCTGTCAATGACCGAGTCATTCGGGAGATTAACTCCCAGCTGAGTCAAGTGGTTGTGGAGCCCAGACATCTTGAGGATGTGCTCACTGATAGAACTATTCTCCTCCATCTTACAACTGAAGAACTTGTCGGAGACGTCATATCTCTCGACCCGGGCATGAGCTTGGAAAACCAGTTGCAGCTCTTGGAACATCTCATATGCTTCGTGTTGCTCAAAATGCTTTTGGAGCCCCGGTTCTAAACTGTAAAGCATGCCGCACTGAACAATGGACTAATCATCGCAGCGAGAATGCCAAGCATTCGCAACGTCTTGCTCTGCTAGGAGAAGGGGTGGGTCACCTAGTGGTGCATCAAGGACATACAATTTCTTGGAAGCTATGAGGATGATCCTCAAGCCACGGACCCAGTCCGCATAGTTGCTTCCATCATCTTTCATCCTGGTTTTCTCTAGGAACGCGTTGAAATTGAGGGTGACATTCACGTTGGCCATTGGATCTACAATATAGATTGTAAAGATAATTTTAGACTAAGTTCATGATAATTAAGTTCACATAATCAAATTATTTAATGAACTTCCACTTAGGTAGACATCTCTCTAGTCATCCAAGTGACACATGATCCATGTCAACTAGCCCGTGTCCGATCATCACGTCAGACGGACTAGTCATCCATGGTGAACATCTCCATGTTGATCGTATCTTCCATACGACTCATGTTTGACCTTTCGGTCTTCCGTGTTCCGAGGCCATGTCTGTACATGCTAGGCTCGTCAAGTCAACCTAAGTGTTTCGCGTGTGTAAATCTGGCTTACACCCGTTGTATGCAAATGTTAGAACCTATCACACCCGATCATCACGTGGTGCTTCGGAACAACGATCCTTAGCAACGGTGCACAGTTAGGGTGAACACTTTTCTTGAAATTTTAGTGAGAGATCATCTTATTTACTACCGTCGTTCTAGGCAAATAAGATTTAAACATGATAAACATCACATGCAATCAATATAGTGACATGATATGGCCATTATCATCTTGCTCCTTTGATCTCCATCTTTGGGGCACCATGATCATCACTGTCACCGGCATGACACCATGATCTCCATCATCATGATCTCCATCACTATGTCTTCGTGAAGTTGTCTCGCCAACTATTACTTCTACTACTATGGCTAACGTTTAGCAATAAAGTAAAGTAATTACATGGTGTTTATGATTGACACGCAGGTCATACAATAAAATAAGACAACTCCTATGGCTCCTGTCGATTGTCATACTCATCGACATGCAAGTCATGAATCCTATTACAAGAACATGATCAATCTCATACATCACAATGCATCACATCACATCCTTCGGCCATATCACATCACAAGGCATATGCTGCAAAAACAAGTTAGACGTCCTCTAATTTGTAGTTGCAAGTTTTTACGTGGCTGCTATTGGTTACTATCAAGAACGTTTCTTACCTACGTCAAAACCACAACGTGATATGCCAATTGCTATTTACCCTTCATAAGGACCCTTTTCATCGAATCCAATCCGACTAAGGTGGGACAGACAGACACCCGCTAGCCACCTTATGCAACAAGTGCATGTCACGCGATGGAACCAATCTCACGTAAGCGTACGTGTAAAGTCGGTCCAGGACGCTTCATCCCACAATACCACCGAATCAAGATAAGACTAGTAGTGGTAATCCAATTAACAAAATCGACGCCCACAACTGCTTTGTGTTCTACTCGTGCATAGATTCTACGCATAGACCTAGCTCATGATGCCACTGTTGGGAGATGTAGTAGTAAATCAAAAAAAATTCCTACGATCACCAAGATCTATCCATGGAGAAACTAGCAACAAGTGGGGAGAGATTTCATCTTCATACCTTTGAAGATCGCTAAGCGGAAGCGTTACAAGAACGCGGTTGGTGGAGTCGTACTCATAGCGATTCAGATCACGGTGGACTCCAATCTTAGCGCCGAACAACGGCGCCTCCGCATTCAACACATGTGCAGCCTGATGACGTCTCCTATGCCTTCATCCAGCAAGGAGGAAGGAGAGGTTGAGGGAGAGATCCAGCAGCATGACGGCGTGGTGACGCTGGAGCTACGTGAACTCCGGCAGGGCTTCGCCAAGCGCTACGGAGAACGAGGAAGAGGAAGAGTAGGGCTGTGCCGAGAGAGAGAGAAGTCGTGTCTCAAATCAGCCCAAACCCTTGAATATATATAGGAGGAGGGAGAGGGAGGGCTGCCTTGGCCCCTCCTCCAATGAGGAGAGCTTCGGCCGAAGGTGGGGAAGAGTCCACCTCCCACAAGGGAGGTGGATCTCCTCTTTTAAATCCCTTTTACCCTTTATCTCTTGATCCCAGCCGCATGGGCCTTTCTAGAAGGTATTGGCCAGCCCACTAAGGGCTGGAACACCTCCTCTAAGGTCCCACAAAGTCCTATGGTCGTGACACCCCTCCCGGGGGTCCTCTGACACCCTCCCGGCACTCCCGATACACTACCGATGAGCCCGAAAACTTTTCGGTGACCAAAACTGGACTTCCTATATATCAATCTTTACCTCCGGACCATTCCGGAGCTCCTCATGACGTACGGGATCTTATCTGGGACTCCGAACAACCTTCGGTAATCACGTATACCATTTCCCTATAACCCTAGCGTCATCGAACCTTAAGTGTGTAGACCCTATGGGTTCAGGAAACACGTAGACATGACCGAGACACCTCTCCGGTAAATAACCAACAGCGGGATCTGGATACCCATGTTGACTCCCACATGGTCCACGATGATCTCATCGGATGAACCACGATGTCGGGGATTCAATCAATCCCGTATACAATTCCCTTTGTCTATTGGTATGATACTTGCCCAAGATTCGATCATCGGTATATCTATACCTTGTTCAATCTCGTTACCGGCAAGTCTCTTTACTAGTTTCGTAATACATCATCCCGTGACTAACTCCTTAGTCACATTGAGCTCATTATGATGATGTCTTACCGAGTGGGCCCAGAGATACCTCTCCGTCACACGGAGTGACAAATCCCAGTCTCGATTCGTGCCAACCCAACAGACACTTTCGGAGATACCCGTAGTGCGCCTTTATAGCCACCCAGTTACGTTGTGATGTTTGGCACACCTAAAGCATTCCTATGGTATTCAGGAGTTGCACAATCTCATGGTCTAAGGAAACGATACTTGACATTGAAAAGCTTTAGCAAACGAACTACACGATCTTGTGCTATGCTTAGGATTGGGTCTTGTCCATCACATCATTCTCCTAATGATGTGATCCCGTTATCAACGACATCTAATGTCCATGGTCATGAAACCGTGACCATCTATTGATCAACGAGCTAGTGAACTAGAGGCTCACTAGGGACATGTTGTGGTCTATGTATTCACACATGTATTACGGTTTTCGGTTAACACAATTATAGCATGAACAATAGACAATTATCATGAACAAGGAAATACACTAATAACCATTTTATTATTGCCTTTAGGGAATATTTCCAACACGACTGCCCAAGCGCGCTTGGTGATTGCAAACTCTTCGGACGTAGGTTGTTGACCGTTGTCAGAGAAACCCGCTTCTATTTGTGCGGTAACCGACACGAGCTAGGCATGGGCGGCATCGACATAGGTGTGGGCAGCCGCCATCAGGGCAACAACGACCATTGAGGAAAGGACAACTCCTGTGCCGTTCTCGCCATTTGCTATCCCGAACGCAAATGTTGTTGTCGCCATCTCAGATGCAGCAGCTGCCCTTTCAACAGTTGTATCCGCCCTGTCGGAGAGTGTTGCCGCGCTCAAGGATGATGTGAGCGCGTTCATGGCTGATGCAGCGATGCTCGAGACGGAGTGGGTCTCCGAACTTTCCCTCACGGCGTGAATCCACGTCCCCATATTTCGCCGGTGATGCTAGGACAGTATAATAGTCTTGGGGAACAAGTGTGACTGTGTAGTTGATGCGCTGATAGTGGAGTGAAGCTTTCGTCCTAAGCCATATATGAGGATTGGACCAAGATATTTTTATACCACATCACACATGTTCCACGATCAAGAACTGTTTGTGAGGTATTTGATTTTCATATTGCTTTGAAATGAAAAATGAAGTTACATCGGCAATTGAAGGTGTTTGGATGGCAATAACATTATCTAAAGTGAATTTGCAACTATAGGAGTGTCTGTTAAATATGGAGTTATTCAGGGTTGTTTAGGCCCTTCTAAATATTTAAAGAGTTCTTAAGACATTTCATGTGCATAGTTCAAATTTGAACTGCAGTTAAGCACATACTAGAGTGCACCTGAATGGGTTAAAAATCATCTATGTATCACTGGATACATGTTTTGGTCCCATGCAAGAAATGGAAATTAGACGAATTCCAAACCTCTCGGTATTTTGGCTCTGCCTTAGAGTTTGAGAAGCCGTGTTTTCAAATTCCAGTAAATCCAAATACTGTTCGAAATTCATGAAACTTTGCATGGTGTCATGTCCTCATGCATGTGTGTTGTGGTCAAAACAATGTCTAGTTTGGGACAAGTTGTGGCACAAACCTCTTACAAACCGAAGATTCTCACAAGAAGTCATGTCATTTTGGTAGGGAAAGGTCACATTTTATGTGCGAAACAATATCCAATGTCTCTTATCACCTTAAATTTATTTCTAGAGTCTTCATACAACAACATTAATGTGTCGTGCTAAATAATGGAATCTTACAGAGTTCCTTTGGACTTTTTAGTACATTAATTGAGTTTTCTAGGCATTCAATGTGCATAATTCAAATTTGAACTACAATCACATGGTCCAGCGCATGAAAATAGGTCAAAAAATAATATATGTTTCCCTGGCCGCATGTTTAGGTCCCACACAAGAAATGGGAATGAATTTGAAACATATCATCGTCTTGGATCGACTCTGAACATTGGGAAACTTAATTTTTAAATTCATGTAAATACAAACCTCGATAGAAATTCATGAAATATGGGCATGGTGTCATCAACTGCCCTATTGTGTGTGTTGTAGTAAAAAATTGCCCAAGTTTGGACAAGTTCTAATACAAAGCCTCTTACAAACCAGAGGTTCTCACAAGAATGTCATGTGTTCTGATAGAAAAAAGTTCAAATTTTAAGTGCGAAACAACATCTGTTGTCTCTTCTTGCCTTGAATTTATTTCTGGAGTCACCATAGATCAACATGACTGTCATGCTAAACTATGGATTTTTTTCTAGTGTTCGTGAGACCTATTTAATACATTAATTAAGTTTTTTAGTTGTTTAATGTGCATAGTTCAAATTTGAACTACAATCACAAGGTCCAGCGCGTGAAAAAAAATTGAAAACAATATATGCCTTTCCCTGGATGCATGTTTAGTTCCCACGCAAGAAATGGAAATGGATTCCTAACGTCTCATTGACTGTTGGCTCGGCTGCAAAACATTGAGATACTTGGTTTTCAAATTTTCGTAAACCCAAAATTCGTGAGAAATTCATCAAACTTGGCATGGTGTCATAACAAGGGCAAGGACACACATACGCCGTGGTAATAATATGTCCAAATTGGACATGTTCTTGTACAACCCCCTTATAAATCGAAGCACCTCACAAGAAGCTTTGTGGTTTCGATAGGGAACATTATATATGCATGTCACATATGCGGGAGAAAAGATATCCGATGCCTCTTCTCTCCTTGATTTTTAATAGAAACAACATAGACATGGGATGTCTACTACACAACTTTATTCTTGTAGACTCGTGTTGGGCCTCCAAGCGTAGAGTTTTGTAGGACAGTAACAATTTTCCCTCAAGTGGGTGACCGGTTTATCAATCCATGGGAGGTGTAGGATGAAGATGGTCTCTCTCAAACAACCCTACAATCAAATACAATAAATATCTTGTGTCCCAAACACACCCAATACAATGGCAAATTGTATAGGTGCACTAGTTCGGCAAAGAGATGATGATACAAGTGTAGTAATGATTGTAGATATTGATTTTGTAATCTGAAAATATAAAACAGCAACGTAGAAAGTGACAAAAGTGAGCACAAACGGTATTGCAATGCTTCAAAACAAGGCCTAGGGTCCGTAATTTTGCTAGTGCAATCTCTCAACAATGCTAATATAATTGGATCACATAACCACCCCTCAACATGCAACGAAGAATCACTCTAAAGTTCTTATCTAGCGGAGAACATAAGAATAAATTGTGTGTAGGGTACGAAACTACCTTAAAGTTATTATTTTTGATCAATCTATTCAAGAATTTGTACTAGAATAACACCATATGATACACATCAACCAACTCTAATGTCACCTAGATACTCCAATGTCACCACAAGTATCCATGAGTTAATTGTACGATACAAATCAAACAATTTTAGATTCATAATACTCAATCCACACAAAGAACCTCAAAGAGTTCCCCAAGATTTCTATCGGAGAAAGTAGGACAAGAACATGTATTAACCCTTATTCATAGATTACCCCAATGTCACCGCGGGAATCCGCAAGTTGAGTAACAAAACATATATCAAGTGAATCAATAGAACACCCTATTGTCACCACGGATATCTGCATGCAAGACATATATCAAGTGTTCTCAAATCCATAAAAGTATTCAATCCAGTAAAGAAATCCAAAAGGGAATACTTAATTCATCACATGTAGACAGAGAGGGAAACACATCTTATGATTCGACTGTATTAACAAAGCCCGTGATACATCAAGATCGTGACATCTCAAGAACAAGAGGATTACTCACACATTATCATGGTGAGAAAGAGAGATTTGTTGATGGATAGGTGCAACCCTGAAGAGATGGAGGCGCCGGCGGCCACGGCGCCGGCGACGGGCGACGACCCCTTGCCCCTCCTTCTTCCTTGGTCTTGGTGCTGCAATGGAGGATCCTCTCCCCTTCTTGGCGGCTGCCAAGGCAGAGGCATATTCATGGTTCTTGGTGGTTCTCTGAAATTAGGGTTTTCCTCTCCTTATATGTGCCTCTGTGGTGCTCTATTGCCCTTCGATGGATAGACCCTTGATCCAATGGCTCTTGGTCACCTCTAGAACATTCCTAGGGACTTCTCGCAGAACTCATGACTCCCGAAAGTCCTGTTTGGCCGAATATATCAGATATGGTAAGAGTTGTACCTTATTCTTGTGATCCCGTAATCTGATATATTCGGCCAAACTCATGACTCCCAAAAGTCCCGTTTGGCCGAACTCATCAATTCTTGTGATCCCGTAATCATATATTTTCCTTCGGTAGAACGGGTCCCAAGATGGCATACGTACTTCGTTTTGGACGAATTTGTAGTCCAGAATCATTGCCATAAAATTCCCCACACTTTCCTAGTTTTAACCTTTTCCATTTCATGCCATCTTAGAGGGTAAAAATGACGATATCTAAAAACTGCTTGTGAACAGATTTTAGGAAAGTCAGAGTCCTCCAACAAAGCTCCTTTTGCGTTTTTTTCGAAAATTTCCAATTAATTCCTATGCATCAAAGTGTGAAACAAGGATTTTCGCAATTTTGCAACCATTAATAGGTTAGTACCAATAAATCAAAAAACGATAGTGAAAACATAGGCAAATATGACATGAGTACTTCATAAATTATCTATACGTTGGAGAGGTATCAATATATAGGTGCGAAGTGCAAAATTATGTATAAATTAAGGGATTATGTGGCTTTTAAATACATTAATTGAGTTTTTGCTGCATTATTTAATATGCACAATTCAAATTTTATTTACAATCACAAGGTCGGGGGCAGCAAAATGGGTTGAAAAGTCATATATGTGTCCTTTGATGCATGTGTTAGGTCACATGCAAGAAATGAGAACGAATTTCAAATGCCTCAGCATGTTGGCTCGACCACAAACATCAAGAAATTTGGTTTCCAAATTCTCGTAAATCCAAAACTCCATCAGAAATTCATGAAACTTGGAATGGTGTCATGACAAGGCACACATATGCCTCTTACAAACTTGGAATGGTAAAAAAAATACCAACTTGGGCATGTTTTGTCACAAGCCTCTTACAAACCGGAGGTGCTCACACAATAAGCTACGTCTAGTGGTTCCGATAGGGAACATATGCATGCCACATTTGCAGGTGAAATGACATCCGATGCCTCTTCTCTCCTTGATTTTTTTTCTAGAAACAACATAAAGCAATAGGTGTGTACTGCAAATATATGAAATTATTAAGGGTTCGTATGACATTTTTATACACTAATTGAGTTCTATGTACATTTAATGTACATAATTCAAATATGAACTATAGTCACAAGGTCTATGTTGGCCAGGGCCTCGTCATATAAAGCACAAATATGATGTGGCATTTTTAGTGTCCACTTTGAGAGAAAGAGCAAGCACTATTAATAGCCAACAAACGCATTTTGGAACAAAAATCGGTCACGTAACCATCACAAACGGGCATATTATTTATAATTCGTGGACGTTCTACAGACCATTTATGTGTTGCCACCTGTTGCTCTCTGTATTGGCAAAGAGGTAGCGTGTGGATGGGTGTTTGAGTAGACTGGTGGCGTGCGAGCAGTGTCCTACGCATGCTTATTAGGGAGGCATGTCCTTTGGCAATCATCACGTTTCAGACTGAATACCCATATGCGGTCCGAGGGCATTTGTTCCTTCCCTAATTAGCCAAGCGAAAATCTGGTACGAAGGAATTTTTTTCGTTGCGTCATCGCCAACGGTTGTGAATGATGACCCGTGTGCCATTCTTGATGATACACCTTGTACTGGTGCAAACTACCGAGGTTGCCATGTATGCAAAAAAATATGACGTGAGAAGGTAATGATGTCTACTACGCAACTTTATTCTTGTAGACTATGTTGGGCCTCCAAGCACAGAGTTTTGTAGGACAGTAGCAATTTTCCCTCAAGTGGATGAACTAAGGTTTATCAATCCGTGGGAGGTGTAGGATGAAGATGATCTCTCTCAAACAACCATGCAATCAAATATAAGAAATCTCTTGTGTCCCCAACACACCCAATACAATGGCAAATTGTATAGGTGCACTAGTTCGGTGAAGGGATGGTGATACAAGTGCAATATGGATAGTAGATATAGGTATGTGTAATCTGAAAATATAAAAACAGCAAGGTTCCAAGTAATAAACAACGAGCGAAATGTTGTATAAATGTTTGGAAATAAGGCCTAGGGTTCATACTTTCACTAATGAAATCTCCCAACAATGCTAACATAATTGAATCATATGATCATCCCTCAATGTGCAACAAAGAATCAGTCCAATGTTCCTATCTAGAGGAGAACAATAAGATTAAATTGGTATCGGCACACTAGTGCATAATCGGCCTATAGTCGCGGGTCGTAAAGTTATTTAGTGTCGGTTCTCGAACCAGTACTAAAGGGTGGGAACTAAAGCCCACCCGCTTTAGTCCCGGTTCAACACGGCCCGACACCAAAGGCCCACCACGTGGCATCCGCCGGCGCCGTGGGCTGGGGGACCTTTAGTCCCGCTTGGTAACACCAACCGGGACTAAATGTATTTAGTTTTTTACTTTTGTTTTATTTTTCCTTTTAATCCTTTAGGATTTTATGAATTAATTATGGTTTAATTTTCCTTTAAATTTTGTGCTTTCCATTTAATTAATTTCCATTTCAAACATATATTACGCTACTACATACTTTACACACGCTGTGCATATATATATATATGTATGTATATGTATATATGTATGTATGTGAATATATAATTGTCGTACGAGCAATTCAATGATATATATATATATAATTTCTATTATAACTTGAGGATCATTACATATATATGCACATGCATTACTTGTTCTTGATCTTGTAATGGTATTCTCCTTTGGGATCTATGACCTGGTCGACCAGAAATCCAGCTAATTCCTCTTGAATTGCTCATACCCGAGCCTCTGGTAGGAGCTGGCCCCGCATCTCCGTTAGCTACAAGATGGAGATCAAGATGAATATATTAGTTTTGTGTATATATATTAGCTAGATCATGATAAAAAAATTATGGATAGTGTTCTGGTAAACGCACTCAAAGATTTCTTTCATCTCTGCTCCTTTCATACGTCATCATGTGAATGTTCTCACAAACGTAGTATGCGCATAAATTAGTTCCCTGCTTCTGTCCCATGCACTTTACGAGAATAGAATTCAATCAGGTAATAATTAGCATGATAATGGTATTGAAACTAGAATTAAATATGTGCATGGATATAGCTAGCTAGTAGTACTTAATTACCTTGGGTCGCACCCATTTCAGTTGTTGTGGCCAGTCGCCTGGGACCTGTTTGATGAACATGGCCCAAGCCCTGCCCGCCGGCAAAGAAAATGAATAAATGAGTTATCAACTAGTTGATATTAGGAAATGAAGTAATTAAAGAGGCCGACATAGTGCGATAATGATTGAAATTACCTGTCAACCATCCCCTCACGATTGCGTATTCGAATGGATCCTTATATAGTGTGTCGAGTACTTCAATGTTTCCCTTGTCAACTTCAATGATTAACAAGATCCAGTGGTAACTGCATAACTCATCAACAACACTTATTAACATCTAGTAAGAAAAAAAAGAATTTGTAGTACAAGATATATATAGTAACACTCACCCAAAGTTGTAAGGAAGTAGTATTTCTGGTTGGGTGTTTAGACGCTTCAAAAAATCTAGCATGGCTTTCTCTGTGTCTTTTCTCGAATATGTAGTTTCCCATATCTTTTGATTAATTGTATTTGGGTCAATGAACCCAATGCCATAGCGTCCAACTTGTTTCCTTTCATACATCTTCATTCTGCATAATACCACAGAAACGAATATAGTGAGGATAATTACAGGTAATGAACGAGAGCACAGCTAGCTAGAAACTTAAATTATAGAAAGAAATCACTTACAGACAATAGCAACTGACTAAAGATTTGTCGAGTGCGTCTTGATTGAATAACTGAAAAAACTCTGAATAATGAATCCACGGATCTTTTTTATGGAAGTAATGCCTCTCCGTGACTCTCACCGTGAGGGACTATGTATTGGTATTTGTTGTTATTTGCATGTACCACATATGAAAATTGTATAATCTCGTTGGTAGAAGCTTGACATCTCCAGGTTTGACCAGAGGTTTGCCTCGGGCATATTGATATTTTACTTCCTCCTCTTTAAGCCCGGGGATTTCCTCAAGGCCTAGGAGTTGTTCAACAGCGACACCGACATCTTGAGCCTGCCTTATATGATCGTCGGTTACTCCTAGCCAACCGATGGTACTCAGAGGTATTTGTAAAACGAGTGGGGGGATGGATTGCGCTACCTGTTCTCTCAGCTGGGGAACAATTTTCCTGCTTTTTTGCCAACTCCTTGGCTCAAGCTCGAGCTCGACTCCTTTTGTCCTGCAAGATATGACTTCTTGATACACCACAGATAGTCGCTGTCCTTTTGATTGACAGTCGGTCGAGCCATATCAATAAAGTGTTGTGATACGTGCTCAGTTACTTTCTCCTTTGGTTGTTGGGGCAATTTTAGTCCAAAATGGGCCTTCAATTTGGCATCCACTGTGCTATTGAGTTCCTGCTCGGTTAGGTGGTAAGGCAACTTTGGAAGAGGCTTGAGTCTTGGACCATATTTGTATTTCTTTCCTATTGTACCGCTAGTTGTCGTAGCTACGTCCTCTTTCCTCCGTTGTTGCTTAGGTGATGGAGCACGCTGAGTCGATGGAGCACGCTGACGCGGTGCCGGACTTGGAGCAGGAGGAGTTGGCTGACGTCATGCCGGACTATTGGATATATTCCCTAGAGGCAATAATAAATTAGTTATTATCATATTTCCTTGTTCATGATAATCGTTTATTATCCATGCTATAATTGTGTCGATCGGAGACTAAGATGCATGTGTGGATACATAGACAAAACCATGTCCTTTGTATGCCTCTAATAGACTAGCTCGTTGATCAAATATGGTTAAGGTTTCCTAGACATGGACATGAGATGTCATCTGATAATGGGATCACATCATTAGGATAATGGTGTGATGGACAAGACCCAAACTACAAACGTAGCATATGATCGTGTCAGTTTAATGCTACAATTTTTTGCATGTCAAGTATCTGTTCCTATGACCATGAGATCATGCAACTCACTGACACCGGAGGAGTGCCTTGTGTGTATCAAACGTTGCAACGTAACTGGGTGACTATAAAGGTACTCTACAGGTATATCCGAGAGGTGTCTGTTGGCTTGGCATGGATCAAGACTGGGATTTGTTACTCCGTGTGACGGAGAGGTATCTTAGAGCCCACTCGGTAATACAACATCACAATAAGCCTTGCAAGCAATGTGACTAAGTGTTAGTCACGGGATCTTGTATTACGGAATGAGTAAAGAGACTTGCCGGTAACAAGGTTGAACTAGGTATGGAGATACCGATGATCGAATCTCGCGCAAGTAACATACCGAAGAACAAAGGGAACATCATACGTGATTAACTGAATCCTTGACATAGAGGTTCGGCCGATAAAGATCTTCGTAGGATATCTAGGAACCAATATGGGCATCCAGGTCCCGCTATTGGTTATTGACCATAGAGGTGTCTCGGTCATGTCTACATAGTTCTCGAACCCGCAGGGTCTGCACACTTAAGGTTCGGTGACGTTTCAATAGTATAGAGTTATGTATGGTGGTTACCGAAGGTTGTTCAGAGTCCCGAATGAGATCCCGGACATCACGAGGAGCTTCGGAATGGTCCGGAGGTAAAGATTGATATATAGGAAGTCCTATTTTGGTCGCCGGTAAAGTTTCGGGCTCATTGGTAGTGTACCGGGAGACCATCGGGAGGGGTATTTCGACCCAAGAGGCTACATGGGCTGTGGGAGAGTAAATACCAGCCCTTTGTGGGCTGTCGGAAGTCCCACACAAGGCCCATGTGGCTGGGAAGAAAAGCCCAAAAAGAAAAAGGTGAAAAAAAAGGCAAAAAGGAATAAATAAGGAGGAGTCCTAGTCCGACTAGGATTGGAGGAGGAATCCTCCAATCCTCCTTGGTTCGGCCGACCCAAGGGCTGGCTCCTTGGGAGCCAAGCCTCCTCCTCTCTTCCTCCTATATATAATAGAGGTTTTTGGGTTTTTGGCACTAGTTTTTCAGGCACGTGCTACTCGTTCCTTAGTTTCTCCTCTAGATTGGATTTCTGCAGTGCTTAGGCGAAGCCCTGCCGGAATAGCTCCACCACCATCGTCCAAGCACCGTCAAATTGCCGGAGAACTCTTCTACCTCTCTGCTCCCTCTTACTGGATCAAGAAGGCGGAGATCGTCATCAAGCTATACGTGTGCTGAACGCGGAGGTGCCATCCGTTCGGCATTAGATCGGAAGGACCGTGATTAAGATCGCGAGACGGATCGTGATGAGATCGCGGGACGGATCGTGATGAGTTCGCGGGATGGATCGTGATGAGATCGCGGGACAGATCATGATGAGTTCATGGGACAGATTGTGATGAGATCGTGGGATGCTCGGCGATTTGGATCGTGAAGAGGTTCGACTACACCAACCGCGTTTCTTAACGCTTCCCGCTTGGCGATCTACAAGGGTATGTAGATCCACTCTCCCTCTCGTAGATGCTCACTACCATGGATAGATCTGGCGTGTGCGTAGGAAATTTTTTGTTTCCCATGCAATGTTCCCCAACATGAACTTGGAGGAGGAGTCGGCTGACGCGGTGCCGGACTTGGAGGAGGAGGAGGAGTTGGCTGACGTCGTGCCAGACTTGGAGGAGGATGAGTTAGTGGACTTGGAAATACGATGCAATCCTTTTCCATGGAATAATACGATGTATGGCCTCTCCCAGTGTTCTCTCCTCATCACCTCCAGGAATGTCAAGTTGTAGCTCGTGATATGCTGACATCACTTCATCAACCCCGACACGAGCATAGCCAGCTGGAATGGGATTGCAATGGAAGGTTGCTTATGGGGGATTTCCTAAAGCATAGCTGTCCGCCACCTTCATGGATAAGTTCTTAACTTTCATGTGTAGCTCACAGTTAGTCCTGTCTTTGATATCATCCACAAGGTAGCTAGCTAGCAGTGCATTGTCATCGATATCGGCCGGGGCGTAACCCACGCCGCTTCTCGGCATAGATGGGACGATGGTATCCAATGCTGGATTGATCTGCTCATGCTGCCGCTGAGACGCCCTTTCCTGGCTGAGTGAGTCGATTTGCTCCTGCTGCCGCCTGACTCTGGATTCCAACTCCAAGTGCTTTGATTCGAGGCCTTCAAGGAGGAGTGCTTCCTCCTCCTTCTTCTGCTCCTCCTGCATCTTCTTTCTCGCATGGCTTCTGTAGTCATCGTTCCAACCAGCAAACCCCTCAAACCACGGAACAACGCCTTTCCCTCGTGTTGTTCCCGGGTGTTAGGATTCTTCAGGGCGCGCATAAGCTTGTCGTCCTCTCTGTTGGGCATGAACACCCCCGTTCGAGCTTCTTTGGTTTTCATCAGAATTTCGTCTATTACTTTTTTAAGACTTGCCTTCACCATAATAGCCCCTGTCATTGGGTCCAACTTCCCCCATGCACATAAAACCATGTCCTGCACCTCGGGGGCCAGGTCACTATAACTGGAGTGACCCCTACACTAATCATATCTTGTTCGGATTGATCCCACTTAGGCAGGGCCGTCTGGTAGCCACCTGACCCTAGAGTATGGTGCCACTGCTTTTTTGCAGCATTAATCTTGTTCTTTCTCGACTGTTCCTTAGCTAGTTCCAATTCCTTAAACTTTCACGTAATCATCCCAGTGATCTTTTGCCTTCACCAGTGCTCCCTTGAATTTTGGAGTCATCTTGTTTGCTTTGACATACGCAGCCCATCCATTTTTCTTGAAGGTGTTGAATGCGATCGCCATCTTTTTAAGAGCATAGTTTCTGACGTTCTTCAGATCTGCATCTGTCAAGTTATCTGGTAGTGTGAAATGTGACATCAACTCGGTTCAAAGCACATATTTTTCTCTTTTGTCGACAAAAGTAACTCTTTCTCGGTCTCCCTTTGTTGGCCTTTTCCATTCTTGTGTGGAGATCGGGATTTGGTCCTTGACAATAACTACGCATTGATTCTTGAACTTGGTTGCATTTTTCTTAGGTTCAAGCGATTCGCCAGTTGATGTATTGATGGAATCGATGTTGAACTTTATGCCAGGGTCCAACTTTCTGGCCAGGCCTTGAACTACCCTGTCGCTTGTAGAAGATTTTCTTGATCCGGAGGCCTAAAAGAAGAAAGATCGATTCGTTAATACATATACACAAAGATCTTCTACAAGGATGCATTTTGTGTATATGTATTAATGGATCAATCTTTCGTCTTTTAGGCCTCCGGATCGACCAAATCTTCTACAAGCGACAAGGTAGTTCGAGGCCCGGCCAAAAAGTTGGACCATGGCATAAAGTTCAGCATCGATTCCATCAATACATCAACTGGCGAACTGCTTGAACCTAAGAAAAATGCGACCAAGTTCAAGAATCAATGCGGAGTTATTGTCAGGGATCAAATCCCGATCTCCACACAAGAATGGAAAAATCCAGCAAAGGGAGATCGAGAAGGAGTTACTTTTGTCGATGAAAGAGCAAAATATGTGCTTTGGACCGAGCTGATGTCACATTTCACACTACCAGATAACTTGACAGATGCAGATCTGAAGAAAGTCAAAAACTATGCTCTTAAAAAGTTGGCGATCACATTCAACACCTTCAAGAAAAATGCATGGGCTGCGTACGTCAAAGCAAACAAGACGACTCCAAAATTCGAGGGAGGACTGGTGAAGGCAAAAGATCACTGAGACGATTTCGTGAAGTTCAAGGAATCGGCACTAGCTAAGGAACGGTTGAGAAAGAACAAGATAAATGCTGCACAAAAGAAGTGGCACCATACTGTGGGGCCAGGTGGCTACTAGACGGCCCTGCCTTAGTGGGATCAATCCGAAAAAGATATGATTAGTGCAGGGGTCACTCTAGTTACAATGACCTGGCCCCCAAGGTGCAGGACATGGTTTTATGCGCATGGGGGAAGTTGGACCCAAAGACAGGGGCTATTATGGTGAAGGCAAGTCTGAAAAAAGTGAGAGACGAACTTCTGATGAAAATCAAAGAAGCTCGAACAGGGGTGTTCATGCCCAACAGAGAGGATGACGAGATTACGCGCGCCCTGAAGAATCCTAAACACCCGGGAAGAACACAAGGGAAATGCGTTGTTTCGTGGTTTGAGGGGTTTGCTGGTTGGAATGACGACTACAGAAGCCGTGCGAGAAAGAAGATGCAGGAGGAGCGGAAGAAGAAGGAGGAAGCACTCCTCCTTGAAGGCATTGAATCAAAGCACCTGGAGTTAGAATCCAGAGTCAGGCGGCAGCAGGAGCAAATCGACTCACTCAGTCAGGAAAGGGCGTCTTAGCGGCAGCATGAGCAGATCGATCTAGCATTGGATACCATCGTCCCATCTATGCCGAGAAGCAGCATGGGTTCCGCCCTGGCCAATATCGATGACGATGCACTGCTAGCTAGCTACCCTGTGATGATATCAAAGACAGGACTAAATGTGAGCTACACATGAAAGTGAAGAACTTATCCATGAAGGTGACGGACGGCTATGCTTTAGCAAATCCCCCAGAAGCAACCTTCCATTGCAATCCCATTCCAGCTGGCTATGCTCATGTCGGGGTTGATGAAGTGATGTCAGCATATCACGACCTACAACTTGACATTCCTAGAGGTGACGAGGAGAGAACACTGGGAGAGGCCATACATCGTATCATTCTATGGAAAAAGGATTGCATTGTCTTTCCAAGGACACCGACTCCTCCTCCTCCAAGTTCGTCACCGCGTTAGTCGACTCCTCCTCCTCCTCCAAGTCCGGCACCGCGTTAGCTGACTCCTCCTCCAAGTCCGGCATGACGTCAGCCAACTCCCCATCCTCCAAGTCCGGCACCGCGTCAGCTGACTCCTCCTCCAAGTCCGGCACCGCGTCAGCGTGCTCCGTCGACTCAGCGTGCTCTGTTGCCTAAGAAACAATAGAAGAGAGAGGCCACAGCTATGATGACTAGCGGTACAATAGGCAATAAATACAAATATGGTCCAAGCCTCAAGCCTTTTCCAAAGTTGTCTTACCACCTGACCGAGGAGGAACTCGACAGCGCAGTGGATACCAAATTGAAGGCCCATTTTGGACCAAAACCGCCCCAGCCGCCAAAGGAGAAAGTACCTGAGCATGTATCACAACACTTCATTGATATGGCTTGACCGGCTCAAAAGGACGGCGACTATGTGTAGTATTTCAAGAAGTCATATCTTGTAGGACAAAAGTAGTTGAGCTCGAGCTCGAGCCAAGGAGTTGGCAAAAAAAGCAGGAAAACTGTTCCCCAGCTGGGAGAACAGGCAGCACAATCCACCCCCTCTCATTGTACGAACACCTGTGAGTACCGTCGGTCGGCTAGGAGTAACTGACGATCATATTAGGATGGCTAAAGAGGTCGGTGTCAGTGTTGAACAACTCCTAGGCCTTGAGGAAATCCCCGTGCTTAAAGAGTCAGAAGTAAAATATCAATATGCCCGCGGCAAACCTCTGGTCAAACCTGAAGATGTCAAGCTTCTACCAACAAGAATGTATGATTTGCATACGTGGTACATGCAAATAACAGCAAATACCAATGAAGAGTCCCTCAGGGTGAGAGTCAAGAAGAAGCATTACTTCCATAAAAAAGATATGTGGATTCATTATGTAGAGTTGTTTCAGTTATTCAATCAAGACGCACTCGACAAATCTTTAGTAAGTTGTTATTGTCTGTAAGTGATTTCTTTCTATAATTTAAGTCTCTAGCTAGTTGTGCTCTCATTCATTACCTGTAATTATCCTTACTATATCCATTTCTGTGGTATTATGCAGAATTAAGATGTATGAAATGAAACAAGCTGGACGCTATGGCATTGGGTTCATTGGCCCAAGTACGATTAATCAAAAGTTATGGGAAACTGCATATTTGAGAAAAGACACAGAGAAAGCCATGCTAGAATTTTTGAAGCATCTAAACACCCAATCAGAAATACTACTTCCTTACAACTTTGGGTGAGTGTTACTACAAATTCTATTTTTTGCTTACTAGATGTTAATAAGTGTTGTTGATGAGTTATGCAGTGACCACTGGATCTTGTTAATCATTGAAGTTGACAAGGGAAAAGTTGAGGTATTCAACTCGCTATTAAAGGATCCATCCGAATACGCAATCGTGAGGGGACTGCTTGATAGGTAATTTCAATCATTATCGCACTATGTCGGCCTCTTTAATTACTTCATTTCCTGATATCAACTAGTTAATAACTCATTTATACATTTTCTTTGCCGGTGGGCAGGGCTTGGGCGAAGTTCATCAAACAGGTCCCAGGCGACTGGGCACAACAACTGAAATGGGTGCGACCCAAGGTAATTAACTACTACTAGCTACGTCCGTGCATCTCTTTAATTCTAGTTTCAATACCATTATCATGCTTGGTTAATTATTATCTGATTGAATTTTATTCTCGTAAAGTGCATGAGGCAAGAGCAGGGGACAAGTTTATGTGCATACTACGTTTGCGAGAACATTCACATGATAATGTTTGAAAGGAGCAAAAACAAAAGAAATCTTTGGGTACATTTTGCGAGAACACTATCCTAATTTTTTATCATGATCTAGCTAATATATATATACACAACTAATATATTCATCTTGATCTCCATCTTGTAGCTGACGGAGATACAGGGCCAGCTCATACCAGAGGCTCGGGTATGAGAATTTCAAGAGGAATTAGCTGGATTTCTGGTCGACCAGGTCATAGATCCCAAAGGAGAATACCATTACAAGATCAAGAACAAGTAATGCATGTGCATATATATGTAATGATCCTCAAATTGTAGGAGAAATTGTATATATATATATGTATGTGAATGGTCATTGTACGAGCAAATCGATGATATATATACATATATGATCGGTTCTACAAGAAATTCTATTTATATTTATATATATGTGCATGCACAACGTGTGTACAATATGTAGTAGCGTAATATATGTTTCAAATGAAAATTAAACTTAATGGAAAACACAAAATTAAAAGGAAAATTAAACCAAAATTAATTCATAAACCCCTAAAAATTAAAAGGAAAAATAAAACAAAATTTAAAAAACTAAATACTTTTAGTCCCGGTTGGTGTTACCAACCGAGACTAAAGGTCCCCCAGCCCACGGCACCGGCGGATGCCATGTGGTGGGCCTTTGGTGTCGGGCAGTGTTGAACCGAGACTAAAGGGGGGTAGGCTTTAGTCCCCACCCTTTAGAACCGGCACTAAAGGCCCTTACGACCCGCGACTCTAGGTCGGTTCTACAGTAGTGATGTTTGAGCATTGAGTTGCAACATCTTCAATTCATCCACAGTCGCTTCGCGATCCGGTTCTCTTCCATCCGAAAAGAATTCACCTTGCAATCCAACAAGAACAACAACCCAAATGGCGGGGTTATGACTGAGTAGATGCATTTTGATTTTGTGCTTCCAACTAGCAAAATTAGTGCCATCAAAGTACGGACCTCTATGATGATAATTTCGCTCACTAGACACCATACTCTCCTAGGTTGTGAGACCAATGCAATGAAGACCAATACTCTGATACCACTTGTAGGATCGAACATAGTGCTAGAGGGAGGGTGATTAGACTACTTGACCAATTAAAAATCTATTTTTTCCCAATTTTAAGTCTTTGCAGATTTTAGCATTCATTGCAAGTCAAGTACACCCTACACATGCATGTCTACGAGTATTGCAGCGAAAAGTAAAGACAAGCATGTATGTAAAGGAAGGGTAGGAAGATCAAATGCAATTGGTGACTCTATGATTTTTCCTGTGGTTCCAATAGGTGGTGCTATCGTACATCCGCATTTATGGAGTCTTCAACACACGGAGGGTAACGGCCGCGAGAGTCCACAGAGGGCTCTATCCATGGAGGGTTCCATGAAGAAGCAACCTTGACATACCATGATTGTGTACATCCATGGAGGACTAGCCTAAATCAGGATGGATCTTCACGAAGTTGGCGATCTCCTTGCCCTTACAAACTTCTTGGTTCACTCCACAACAAGAAGTAGGAGGCTCCCAAGCGACACCTACCCAATCGAGGAGGCACCACCCTCCAAAAGGTAGTAGGCTTGATAATGTTGATGAACTCCTTGCTCTTGTGCTTCAAGATTTGGCTTGGTATAAGAGATTGATTGGGTGGAAAGCAACTTGGGGAGGCTAGAGATCAAGATTCATATGGTAGGAATGGAATGGCATGATCTCAACATATGAGTAGGTGGCTCTCTCTCAGAAAATCAGTAGGTTTGAGTGGTGTCGTGGATTTGTCATGACAAGGTGTCCTCGCGAGAGAACTTAGGTGTGAGGCCATTGTAACTAGGTGGCGACTTGAGAGGGGTTGATCGGAATCGACAGATGCGAGTTTACCCAGGTTCGGTCCCTCCGAGGGAGGTAAAAGCATATGTCTTGCTTTGTGTGTATTGATGATGAGGGTGATCTCGATTACAAGGGTGTTGTCTTGCTACCTTCAATCTCGAGAGCCTCTAATCTATCTATCTCTAATGCCTTGAGTCTGTCTTAACTTGTCCCTCTTGGAGCGTGTTGTGGTTTTGTCACAACAGATGTCCGTGTCAACAGACTTGGGTTTGAGGCCATCGCTAACGTGATGGACTCAAAGCGGTTGATGGGGTTGAAGGACACGAGTTTACCCACGTTCGGCCCCTCACGTCGAGGTAATAGCCTATGTCCTACTTGTGCTTGTATTGCTTGTTCTATCGATTACAAGGGAGCTAAAGCTTGACCTAGTTCTCGATCACCTGCCCCTAAGTCTCCCCGGGTCTACCTTTATATAGGAGGTCAAGACCACGGGTCATACAAGTTGTAACCGACTCTCATTGCCTATCCGAGTCTTGCTCCATCTTCTCTGTCCAAGTCGTCCCCGGGCGGCTTACACAGACGGGTCTTCTCTATCCGGGCCACCTTCCGGCCCATCCTATGAGCCGCCAAGCGCCCTGGGCTCTAAGCCTACGGCTTACACTTGGGCCGGTACACGAGCCGTCAGGTATAACCCGGAGCCCTTAGGGCGGGTCATACCATGGGGTTATATCCCCAACATTAGGCCCAGGTTGATTTGAGCTTGCTTCATACTTTCTTCTTGCTTCCTCTATGAGTCGCCCAGAAATGACCCATCGTGATTTCATGTCAACCCTGCAAAAGATTCGCCGACGTATACATGGAATCCCTTTATTAAATGGCCATCCCGAAAGTCGAGGCGTCCGCCTCGGTCGGATGGTTTCTATCGCCTGGATTCTCCCGCCCATTCCATTTTCTTTCTTTTAAATAGGACCGCCCGGGCGACATTTTCTCTTCCCGCTCGCTCTATCATCTTCTTCCTCCTGACGCTGTTGTTTCTATCGCCTCATGCTCCGGCGCCGTCTCCGCTTCGCCATCGACAGGGCCGCTGCATCAACCTGTTGCGAACCAGAGTGCCTTCCGTATTCATCACGTCAACGCCGGTAAACTCTTCTCCCCTTAGATCCGCAATGGCTCCGGTTGGGCTTTTCGTGGAAGCTCCGCCGGCCCCGTTTTGTAATTCGGGCTCCATCAATGCCGGCCACATCTTGGGCATGAACTTTGAACGATTGCTCGTCCTCACCTCGCCGCGATGTATTGGGCGGTCCTCAATACTATGTAGATCCACTGTGGCTCCGTTCGTCATTTTAGGTTTTCCTTGTTTCGCCAGTTCATTCTTAGGTCTGAAAATAGAAGTATTTCCCTGGTTTTGTAGATCCATGATCATAGCGGCACTTTGCGAAACCTGTTTTTAGGACTTAGCCGAATTTTACTCCGTCTTCTTGCTATGTTAACCTGCCACGCCGTTCCGGCTCTCATCAGCCGGATCATGACGCCTCATCTGTAGAGTCTTAAGCTCGTAAGTCGCCCGTAGATACTTTGCCTTTTCTTGATTCGCTGTGTTTGATTTGCACAATCTTAAACCACCACAATGTCTCGCACATCCAATTCCTGCAACTGGGTCGGGTCGTGCATTATGGAGGAGTACTTGATGGATTTCGTACACGCGGGCACTCTTCCTTCCAAAGAGGTCATCCATTGGCGGGGCCCGGGTGATGAATTGAGGCCCATCCCACAGGAAGGCGAGGTGGTTGTTTTTTCTGATCATATTGAACGTGGGTTCATGCCCCCCGGCTCAAGGTTCTTCCGCGACGTCTTTCACTTCTACAACCTCCATCCTCAAGACCTTGCCCCCTACTCCGTATAAAACATATGCAACTTTCAAGTGCTCTGTGAGGTTTATTTGCAAATCAAGCCGTCTGTGGGATTGTTCCGAGAGTTCTTCTACGCAAACCGGAAAACCGAGGTGAAAGCCGGCCCGAGTCTAGAGCTGGGTGGAATTTCTATCCATAGGCGCAGCGATATTACCTTTCTAGCTATGCAGATGTCGAGTCATCCGAAAGACTGGAATAAGACATGGTTCTATTACAAGGATACTTCTCCGAAGGGCGAGCGTCCACTACCGGGTTATCGTCCCTCCCGGCTCAAGACAACTTCTGAACTTCCTGGCCGACTATCAGCTTCTGAGCGCACAAGGTACGAGCCGGCTCACGCCAAGATCAGAGCCCTCATGGCCAATGGTTTAACCGGACTGGACTTGATCCGCTGATGGGTTTCCTGGCGGATTATGCCTTTAAGCCATAGAAGCCGCCTCATGTGCGAATACCAAGGCAAGTATTGATGGTTCATTATGCTTCAGCTGGTCCACCTTAACAGAAGATGACATCACTACTATTATCCGGAGTCTTGTCCATGAGCCATCCGGGACTTGCAGTGCTATTGGGCTAGCGCTTTTTAGCGCCATTAACCCTGCTCCAAATGTAAGGCGACTCTTCACACCCCTTTTCTCTTGGTTCACTCATATTTTGCCAATTTCATTACCGTTAACCAGATTACTTTCCAGGCTGACTCTAGTTTCTAGAAGAAGGAGTATGTCCCTCCTTTGAGGAAAACCAAGAAGAAGGCCCCAGTTAAGAAGCACAAGAAGACCGCCCCACAAGAGGAATGGTTTGACTCGCCCCAGTCGTCCGGTTTAGAGGTACAATCTTGGCTATTTTCTGTGATCTTGTTCTTTCATTTTACTAACACCTGCTTGACTCACAGGATAATGTAGAGAGAAGCCGCGCCAACGCCCCTGAGGTAATCTATATTTCTTCCGGCTCAGAATATTTTGTCCCTCGGAACCCACTGCGGGTTATTGGAAAAGTTCCTCTTTCTCATCCTCTTGCTTATCTAGATCCCCAATTTCTTTTGAAAAAGCAACAACAGGCCGAACGTCGTCAGACCCGGAGCACCGGCTCTACCGATCTTATGTCCGGATTACCGAATTCTCCGGTTCTGAAGAAGCGCCCCGCAGAGGTATGCATCTCCGCTTGATTTAGCTTTACCTTTGCAATCTCAATGCTGTCTTATCTCTCCAAAATTGTCTCTCAGAGGTCACCGTCCTCTGGCGACTCTTCGGCAACCGCCCTGCCGCCTCCCAAGATTAATCCGCTGTAAGCGCTTGCTCTAATCTTGCGTTCAGTTCTCTCAGTGGCTGTAACCTTTGGGTTCTGACTTTCGTGCTTTTCAGGGCTCAAGCCAAGCACCGAAAGACCAACAAGTCGTCTCCTGGCCCTGCTGCCCCAGAGCCGGAGCATGTCCAGCCGGATGAGTCGCGGCCGGCTATGGACCCCCTGCAACATCTCAGGAGTCGGCTGATGATGTCACCCCAGAGAGCCCGCCAAGGGACCCTTCCAGGCCGCTGAGCCCTGTCCAAGTGGCCAAGGACACCACCGCTCCGGACGTTGTGGTTACTCTCACTGGCTTTCACTCTCCCCCGGCTCATGTGCTGACCAAGCATAAAGAACCGGCTGAAGCTTCAAGGAAATTGGAGTTTGAACCCTCTGCTCTAGAGAAGATGACAGCCGAGGACCTTCATGCTAGCTATATGAACCGGCTATCCACAAGTCGGGATCTGGAGCTCCAACTAGTTAACCTCATGAAGAAGAAATATGAGGTATTCCTTTCTTCTCCTTATATCCTGACGTAGCCCCCAAGGGTCGGCTTAATCTTTCGAAAGGTTGAGTCGGGACTTTTCATAATCCTCCTTAGAAAATCCAATTTATAGCCCCAAGGGCCGGCTTAATCTTTCCAAAGGTTGAGTCAAGACTTTTCATGTCGAACCTCTGAAAATAGACATTAGCCCCCAAGGGTCATGCATATTGCTTGCAATCTGTTTGAGACTTGCCCGTTTATTCTATGCTTTGATATGTCATAGGAAACTTTAACTGAAGCCGGGTCACAATTGGCCGACTTAAAAGCCGGTTTGGCTACTCAACAAGCTGCTCGGAACGCTGCAGATGAAAAATGCCGGCTCCTGTCCGAGGCGTTGGTGAACATCAAGGCCGACTTCACGGCTTTCAAGGAGTCTGCCAGGTCTGAGAAGGCTACCTTGACTAAGCAGGCAGATAATGCTGATCAGCGGCTGATGATCGTATCTGATGAGCTTCAATCTTTGAAATGCCACATCGCAAAAATGACAGTCGCCCTCTTTGGTGAGTTTTCGACCACTTTCACTCAATTGGCATTTAAACGCTTGTGCTGGCAACTTATCATGAAACCTCCGACTTACACAGGTCCCAGGAGCCGCCAACTAGCTTCTGATAGTCTGCTACCTCTGAAAGCCATATATACTCTGACGGAGCAACTCTACTGCGGTGCAATGTTCACCATCAAAGCCGTGCAGTACAAAGATAAGATCCATTCAAATCTCAAAGGGGTTTTGGAACTTTTTTCAACTATGCCGAAGCAAATCGCCGAACTGAAGAAATCAGCCGCCCGGCAAGGGGCAATTGCAAGCATCAACCGGGCTTTGGCTTTTGCTCCGAAACTTACTCCGCCTGACATGATGGATGGGTTTTACTCTAAGAAGGATGACGGCTCTGAATTCACGGAAGATGATTACACCCGATGTATGAAGGACTCCAGGACTCTGGCCTCCATCTTAGCAGAAGAGGTTGACTTGGCAACTTATCACGCGGCTTACGGTGCCGACCAAAAGAGGATTCGTGGCCCGCTTTATGAGTGCAAAGACTTGACACCCGCCCGCAGTAAGAACCTCTTTGCCTCTGACCTTGACCCGTCCCCTTTCTTTGAAGAAGGAAGTTTTGCAGCTCTAACCGACTGCAACTGGGACTTGGGCAATCTCCAAATCAAGGCAACCGAAGAACCGGAGCAGGATGACCCGCCAGCCAGCTGATCCTATATAGAAATTTCGTAATAGCCGGCTCTCCGTGACCTGCCATATAGTGTCACAATACTTGATCGATATTTTGGGCTCCACATAGGGCATTTGTAATAGACTAATCGTAACTTTTGCTCTTGCTGAACTTGTGCCATCGTGTTTATACGAAAAAGTCCGTCTTTAAATCTGCCATCTTCCTTGTCCTTCCATGTTGTATGCCTTTTTCCGATTCCTCGTAGCTTATGTCCTTGTATACGTAAGCACACTTTTACTCCTTTGGGAGGTCGGCTTAAAAGTGCAACCTGAAAATGCCGTATCTTCCCGGCGTGGGGACACGAAACTTTTGCTTGGATCGAGAATCGGCTGAGAGGTTTTAATAAGCCTCACTCAGAGGGCAGGAAGCCCCCTGTGTAACCGTGGCTAATCATGTTAGCCGGAGATGGCATAAAGCCGGCCGATAAGGTATTAGAAGTGATACCCGTAGGTAAGAAGCCACCTTCAGCAATATGGCACGAACGCCGGTTGATAGGGTTAGATAAGCTACACCCGTAGGTGGGAAGCCCCCTTGAACAACCATGGCTAATCGTGTTAGCCGGAGATAGCATAAAGCCGGCCGATAAGGTGTTAGAAGCGATACCCGAAGGTAAGAAGCCACCCTCGGCAGTATGGCGTAAACGCCAATTGATAGGGTGTTATAAGCTACACCCGGAGTTGGGAAGCCCCCTTTGACAACCATGGCTAATCGTGTTAGCCGGAGATGGCATAAAGCCGGACGATAAGGTGTTAGATGCGATACCCGAAGGTAAGAAGCCACCCTCAGCAGTATGGCGCGAACGCCGGTTGATAGGGTGTTAGATACCCGTCGGTAAGAAACCCCCTACAGCCGTGGCTAATCGTGTTAGACGGAAGATGGCATAAAGTCGGCCAATAGGGTGTTAGAAGCGATACCCGTCGGTAAGAAGCACCCTTCAGCAATATGGCATAAATGCCGGTCAATAAGGTGTTAGAAGAGATACCCGTAGGCAAGAAGCCACCCTCAACCGCGGTTAATCATGTTAACCGGAAATTTGGCATAAAGCTGGCCGATAAGACATTAGAAGCGATACCCGAAGGTAAGAAGCCGCCCTCCGCTGCGGCTAATCATGTTAGCCAGAAATTTGGCATAAAGCCGGCCGATAAGGCATTAGAAGCGATACCCGAAGGTAAGAAGCCGCCCTCCGCCGCGGCTAATCGTGTTAGCCGGAAGATTTGGTATAAAGCCGGCCGATAAGGCATTAGAAGCGATACCCGAAGGTAAGAAGCCGCCCTCAGCAGTCGCAGTCGATATATCCACTAGAATGTTTGTCAACTCTTTCTTGTATGAGCGAAGATGTGTGAAACAGTAGAGGCCCCGTCTTGCAGGGATGCTACTTTATATATAAATATGATATGTACAATGATAGTGTACAATGGTGAGTCTCGACACCTTTAAGTGTAATAAGGCCGGAGATGCGCTATGTTCCATGGCCGACGGAGTCCCGCCATTTCTGAGTCGTCCCGGATATCAATGAGATAGTACGACACATTGTTAAGATATCTATTGACCACGAAAGGCCCTTCCCAAGGGGGAGATAACTTATGCATATCTGTCTGGTCTTGAATCAACCGGAGCACTAAGTCACCCTCCTGGAACGTCCCGGTCTTGACCCTGTGGCTATGATAGCGGCGCAGGTCTTGTTGATAAATCGCTGACCGGACAGCCGCTAGCTCTCATGCCTCTTCCAAAGCGTCCAACGCATATTGATGTGTCGTCTCATTATCCGTCTCAACATAAGCCGTCACTCGTGGCAAGTCATGCCGGATATCACTTGGTAACACCGCCTCGGCACCGTACACCATAAAGAAAGGTGTATAGCCTGTAGATCTATTGAGGGTGGGTCTGATGCTCCATAAGACGGAAGGCAACTCTTCTACCCAACACCTAGGCATTCGTTGCAAAGGAACCATAAGCCACGGCTTGATGCCCCTTAAAATTTCTTGATTGGCACGTTCCACCTAACCATTGGACTGTGGATGCGCGACCGCTAATAAATCAAGCCGGATGTTCTCCTCATCGCAAAACTTTTTCATAGCCTCCTTCAACAAATTTGTGCCATTATCAGTGATGATGCTATGGGGGTAACCAAAACGGTAAATCAACTTTTTAACAAATTGGACCGCCGTAGCCGCGTCACACTTGCTGATCGGCTCCGCCTCTACCCATTTGGTGAACTTATCAACCACCACCAAGAGGTGCGTTTTCTTATCCTTGGACATCTTGAACGGTCCCACCATGTCAAGCCCCCAGACCGCAAACGGCCAAGTGATTGCGATCATCCCCAATTCTTGAGCCGGAACATGAGCACGCCGGCCAAACTTTTGACAGCCGTCGCACTTGTGGACCAGGTCCTCTGCATGTTTGTGAGCCATCAACCAAAAAACGTGCCGGAAGGCTTTGGCCACTAAAGATTTTGAGCCAGCGTGGTGTCCACAGTCTCTTCATCGGAACCCATATCCTTTGTATTGTCAGAGTCAGCATATTTTGTGAGAGCCATCATGAGCTCTCCCATATCCTGACACGTATGCTTGAGTCGGCCGAGTTTCTGCTTCAAAGGGATAAAGTGGCAGTTCTTCTCTAAGATCAGCACTGCCTGAGCCGCCGTGATCTGCTCCGAGGAGTGGATGATTGTTGAGACCCGGCAAACCCAATGATGAGCCGACTCATTCTCCTACTGAACATAGTGATCCAGGTCCATGATGGTCATAGGCTGTTTGCACGTTCCTTGAAAGTTTTTGATGAACCTGGCCTCTCAGCTCTGCCCATGAATTGATAGTATTGGGTGGCAATCCCTTTAACCATGTGCGAGCCGGGCCTTCAAGCATCATGATGAAGTACTTGGCACAAACTGCCTCGCTGACATCCAACATCTCCATGGCTAGCTCGTAACTTTCCACCCAAGCCTCCGGGGGTAAATCGGCGGTATAATTTGGGACCTTGCAGGGTCCTTTGAAATCCTTTGGCAACCGCTCACTCCGTAGAGCTGGGGAAAAACACGGCACTCCTACCGCCCTGGTGGTCACTCCCACCGCTATTGAAACAGAGGGCGCGGGATCTTGGTGAGCCCCCGCGGAGGGAGCTGCCGCCTCTTGCTGGCTTCTTTCCCAGTTTACGATTGCTTGTGCGTCCCGCTAATGACCCGTCAGAATCTCTCTATGCCGATTACTGCTGGAACCCGCCGGTGACACGTAGCACCGGCTGAAGCTCTGGCTAGGGAGAGGAGTTGAATGAACACGGCTCCGGTAGTGAGTATACTTCTCCTGCTGGGCCATCGCCATCTGCAGGTATCCAATGGCGTTCCGCACATCCTCCGCGAAGGGCGCTTCATCCCGAATAGGAATTGTCTCAAGCTGGGTGGCTACCACCACCATATTCTCTGCCAGTTTAGAATAATGACCCGCTGGCGTTGGAAAAACCACTGGTGAGGCCGGGTTTCGTCGGGCCGGATGAGTCGTTGGCCGAGCCGTCGGCCGGCTTCCAGGCGCCTCTGTCGCTCGCCCCGTCCCTGGCATGTTGAAGAGGTTCCTTGCCTCATAACGTTCCGGCAGGTGGGATTGATGCCTCATCCGATGCATCGTAGCTGCCGACTGTTGCTCCAGCTCGAGACGGAAAGCGTTTGTCTTGATGCGTTCCGCCTCTTGCTCCATCTAGATCTTTAGCTCAGCCATCCTCTGTTGCTCTTCCACCATCCGGTCCTTGATTCTTACGATCTCTAAGTTTCAAGCTGCTTGGTTTTCCGGTGTAACCTTAGTAGCCATTAGGGCTGCGAGCTCGTCCATTAGCTCTAGAAGAACTTCAACCGGTGGTGGCGGTTTAGCGCCTGAGGTTGCGGCTCCCACGGTGGTACCACTCGTGTCTGGGACTGACCCTGCCATGAACACGGCAGCATGAACCGGCCGCTCAAGATCTTCCGATTCAGAGCGATCCACCTCAGGGCAGAGCTCGCCGTTGCCCCCAAGGCCCCTGTTGTGCAGCTGGTAAACCAACTCTGTTTCTCCACTTGAAGATTCATCCCCTGAATAGACAAGAGTTTCCTGCGATCCGAAAGCCTCCAGACCCATACCTTGAGTAAAGCCCACGAGACGTGCTTCCGACCCATGTTAACGTGGGCGGGTTGCACTTTGCCGGCGGTTTTTCTATGCCGAGCCAACTCAACAGTGTTGGTGCAGATATCCGTCCCGGGCGTAGATCTGTCAACCCTTCCGATGAAAATGTGGATCCCACCGAATGGAACCCAGAATCCATATTCCACAGAATCAGCGTAAAGCCCCCAGCCGGCGTCGTCGATGTAGAGCCGGCCGAGGCGACTCTTGCTCATCCTTCCAACTACGTATCCCTCGAGACCCGGAAGAGAGCCCTTTGAAAACTCAACACCACCAAGCGCAAGACTCACAGTGGGCACCAACTGTCGTGGTTTTGTCACGGCAGATGTCCGGGTCAACGAACTTGGGTTCGAGGCCATCGCTAACGTGATGGACTCAAAGGGGTTGATGGGGTTGAAGGACACGAGTTTTACCCAGGTTCGGCCCCTCATGTCGAGGTAATAGCCTACGTCCTACTTGTGCTTGTATTGCTTGTTGTATCGATTACAAGGGAGCTAAAGCTTGAGCTAGTTCTTGATCACCTGCCCCTAAGTCGCCTCGGGTCTACCTTTATATAGGAGGTCAAGACCACGGGTCATACAAGTTGTAACCGACTCTCATTGCCTATCCGAGTCTTCCTCCATCTTCTCTATCCAAGTCGTCCCCAGGCGGCTTACACACCCGGGTCTTCTCTGTCCGGGCCACCTTCCGGCCCATCCTATGAGCCGCCAAGCGCCCTGGGCTCTAAGCCTATGGCTTACACTTAGGCCGATACACGAGCCGTCAGGTATAACCCGGAGCCCTTAGGGCGGGTCATACCGTGGCGTTATATCCCCAACAGAGCGCCTTACCCCTCCTTATGTAGGGGGAAGGGGTAGGTTTACATGTAGAGTCCTACTGGGAGTAGGACTAGGACAAGTCTTTCATGAATCCTAATTCGGGTCTTGTTTCCTTCATGAGGGAGTCTTTCCTCTCCTTGGGTCTTCTCTATGAGCCGGCCCTCCAGGGTTGTCCACGAGCCACCTTGCACCGGCTCGCATGCTGGGCCATGTTCCTGGTCATCCTGTGACCCAGTAATAGAGGTGACGCATGAGCTGCCATATGATGATCCGGGTCATACCTCATGTCGGGTCACCAATAAATCGTCAAGTTCGGACAGGGCTCCAGTGAGTCACCAAGTCCCGGTCGGGTCATACTTCAGGCCTGGTTATACCGCGGGGTATATCCCCGACATTAGCCCCCAGGTTAGCTTGAATTTATTCATGGTAAGCTCCTGAAATAAGAATAACAAATATGTTAAGTGACCGGGTCACTCCCCTGGCCGGTTATTTCACTGAAGCGGATCCTCAAAAATCCGGGTTTCTTCTTCATATGAATGAGCCGTCTTCACCATCGTCTTGCAGGTACGTGTCATGTGCAATAAAACATATTGGGAATAAAACATCCATATGTCGTCAAGTCGGACTCCAATACTCTTGAATTTGTGAAGCCGGGTTGCTCATATAAACTCTGCTCGGTTATGATCTTTTGATAATGCCGGGTCATGATCGATGGTACTACCAATTCAAAACAAGCAGACTCCGGTTGACTTGACAAAATTATTGGATATAAATAAATCCATGTGATGCTAAGCGAGACTTTCAATGCTTCGGCTAGATAAAAATATGTTGAGCCGGTCTCACTCACAATTGACATCTTGAAAGTTCTCTTCAATTTTTTGATATATCCATATTACATGTAGTCCCCAAGATCCAATCATGACTTGGTGCTTCTCAATAATATCTTTGATTGTGTAGCCCCTAAGTGCCAGGTTGTTGTGCCTGCAGCAGCCTGGGACTTGTAACTGTCTTATACTTTATAAAGCTTCGGCTGGTGTAGCCCCCAAGGACCGGGTTGTCTTGCCTGCAACAACCTAGGACTTTGAACTTAGTGTTGAATGTTTGAGAAATCTGGGTTGTCATCTGAGTCGCCAGATATGGACTGAATGTGTTGAATTTCACATGTGTAGCCCCCAAGGGCCGGCTCATCAGTGTGTGATGGTCCAAGTCTTTTAGTTTGGACCTTATAATCTGCTTGAACAACTGAATACTGTAGCCCCACAAGTGTCGGGTCGCACGCCTGCGGCAACATGGGATTTTAGCAATTTTGATCTAAGTAGTGTAGCCTTCGAGTGTCGGGTTGCATGCCTACGGTGACTCGTGACTTATATCCACTTCTCCTTTGAAAAGAAAAACATCATATGATGTAGCCCCCAAGTGTCGGGTCGCATGCCTAGAAAGACTTGGGACTGTATGAGAATAGCCCATCATAATGCACTTCAGAAATTTACTTGAACTGATATTGATCTGATTCGAATGAATCCTTGACCATGATTGTAATATAACCCAGCATGAATATCCTGGAATAATTCATTTTTCTTTGAAATGAAATCCCTGCACATGGTTGAGATGCAACCCGACAAATATATGTTTTGAGAAACCCATGAGTGTTGTAGTATACTACAGAGCACAGGTTGAAGAAATCCAATAGCCGGTCAATTAAATGACATGGCCTTATTGTTGGAAATATGCCCTAGAGGCAATAATAAAATGGTTATTACTGTATTTCCTTGTTCATGATAATTGTCTATTGTTCATGCTATAATTGTATTAACCGGAAACCGTAATGCATGTGTGAATACATAGACCACAACATGTCCCTAGTGAGCCTCTAGTTGGCTAGCTCGTAGATCAATAAATGGTCACGGTTTCATGACCATGGACATTGGATGTCATTGATAACGGGATCACGTCATTGGGAGAATGACGTGATGGACAAGACCCAATCCTAAGCATAGCAGAAGATCGTGTAGTTCGTCTGTTAAAGCTTTTCTAATGTCAAGTATCGTTTCCTTATACCATGAGATTGTGCAACCCCCGGATACTGTAGGAATACTTTGGGTGTGCCAAACGTCACAACGTAAATGGGTGTCCATAATACACTACGGGTATCTCCAAAAGTGTCTGTTGGGTTGGCACGAATCGAGATTGGGATTTGTCACTACGTGTGACGGAGAGGTATCTACGGGCCCACTCGGTAAGACATCATCATAATGAGCTCAATGTGACTAAGGAGTTAGCCACGGGATGATGTGTTATGGAACGAGTAAAGAGACTTGCCAGTAACGAGATTGAACAAGGTATAGGGATACCGACGATCGAATCTCGGGAAAGTATCATACCGATAGACAAAGGGAATTGTATACGGGATTGATTGGATCCCCAACATCGTGGTTCATCTGATGAGATCATCGTGGAGCCTGTGGGAGCCAACATGGATATCTAGATCCCTCTTTTGGTTATTGACCGGAGAGGTGTCTCGGTCAGGTCTACATGCCTCCCGAACCCGTAGGGTCTACACACTTAAGGTTCGATGATGCTAGGGTTATAGGGAAATAGTGTACGTGGTTACCGAAGGTTGTCCGAAGTCCTGAATGAGATCCCAGACATCACGAGGAGTTCCGGAATGGTCCAGTGGTAAAGAATGATATATATGAAGTGAGGATTTAGGTACCGGAAGTGTTTCGGGCATCACCGGTAATGTACCGGGACCACCAGAAGGGTTCCCGGGGTCACCGGGAGGGGCCACCAGCCCCGAAAGGATGCATGGGCCTAGAGTGGGAAGGGACCAGCCCCAGAGTGGGCTAGTGCGCCCTCCACCCTAGCCCAAGGCGCAACAAAGGAGAGAGGGGGGCAAACCCTAGGCATGATGGGCCCTAGGCCCACCCTAGGGCTGCCGCACCCCTCTCCCCTCCCTTGGCCGCCGCGCCCAAGTCCCATCTAGGGTTGCCGCTGGCCCCTAGGGTGGGAACCCTAGGGGCTGCACCCTACCTCCTCCTCGGCGCGAGTTCTTCCTCTCTCGGCGCAGCCCTACCCTTCCTCTTCCTCGTTCTCCATAGCGCTTGGCAAAGCCCTGCCGGAGTACCACGCAGCTCCACCGTCACCACGCCATCGTGCTGCCGGAGCTCTCCCTCAACCTCCTTCCTCCTTGCTGGATCAAGGCGTAGGAGATGTCATCAGGTTGTACGTGTGTTGAACATAGAGGGGCCGTTGTTCGGCGCTTAGATCGGAATCCACCGCGATCTGAATTGCTGTGAGTACGACTCCACCAACCGCGTTCTAGTAACGCTTCCGCTTTGCGATCTTCAAAGGTATCAAGATGCACTCCCCCTTTGCTCATTGCTGGTTTCTCCATAGATTGATCTTGGTGACACGTAGGAATTTTTTTGATTTACTACTATGTCTTCCAATAGTGGCATCATGAGCTAGGTCTATGCGTAGAATCTATGCACGAGTAGAACACAAGTTGTTGTGGGCGTCGATTTCGTCAATTTGCTTGCCGTTAGTAGTTTTATCTTGATTCAGCGGCATTGTGGGATGAAGCGGCCCAGACCGACTTTACACATACGCTTACATGAGACTGGTTCCACCGCCTGACATGCACTTGTTGCATAAGGTGGCTAGCAGGTGTCTGTCTCTCCCACTCTAGTCGGATCGGATTTGATGAAAAGGGTCCTTATGAAGGGTAAATAGAAATTGGCATATCATGTTGTGCTTTTTGCGTAGGTAATAAACGTTCTTGCTAGAAACCTATAGCAGCCACATAAAAACTTGCAACTACAAATTAGAGGACGTCTAACTTGTTCTTGCAGCATATGTCGTGTGATGTGATATGGCCAAAGGATGTGATGTGATATATTTGATGTATGAGATTGATCATGTTCTTCTAATAGGATTCATGACTTGCATGTCGATGAGTATGACAACCGGCAGGAGCCATAGGAGTTGTCCTAATTTATTGCATGACCTGCGTGTCAATCATAAAAGCCATGTAATTACTTTACTTTATTGCTAATCGTTAGCCATAGTAGTAGAAGTAATAGTTCGCGAGAAAAATTCATGAAGACACGATGATGGAGATCATGGTGTCGTGCCGGTGACAGTGATGATCATGGTACCCCGAAGATGGAGATCAAAGGAGCAAGATGATATTGGCCATATCATGTCACTATATTGATTGCATGTGATGTTTATCATGTTTACATCTTATTTTCTTAGAACGACGGTAGCTAAATAAGATGATCTCTCACTAAAATTTCAATAAATGTGTTCACTCTAATTATGCACCGTTGCTAAGGATCGTTGTTCCGAAGCACCACGTGGTCATCGGGTGTGATAGGTTCTAATGTTCACATACAACGGGTGTAAGCCAGATTTACACATGCGATACACTTAGGTTGACTTGACGAGCCTAGCATGTACAGACATGGCCTCGGAACACGGAAGACCAAAAGGTCTAACATGAGTTGTATAGAAGATACGATCAACATGGAGATGTTCACAATTGATGACTAGTCCGTCTCACGTGATGATCGGACACGGGTTAGTTGACGTGGATCATGTGTCACTTGGATGACTAGAGAGATGTCTATCTAAGTGGGAGTTCATTAAATAATTTGATTATGTGAACTTAATTATCATGAACTTAGTCTAAAATTTTCTTTACAATCTATATTGTAGATCCAATGGCCAACGCTAATGTTGCCCTCAACTTCAACGCGTTCCTAGAGAAAACCAAGCTGAAAGATAATGGAAGCAACTATGCGGAATGCTCCGTGGCTTGAGGATCATCCTCATAGCTTCCAAAAGATTATATGTCCTTGATGCACCGCTAGGTGATGCACCCATTTTCCCAGCGGCTCGGGACGTTATGAACGCCTGGCAGTCGCGCTGTGATGATTACTCCCTAGTTGAGTGTGACATGCTTTACAGTTTAGAACCGGGGCTCCAAAAGCGTTTTGAGCAAGAAGGAGCATATGAGATGTTCCAAGAGCTGAAACTGGTTTTCCAAGCTCATGCTCGGGTCGAGAGATATGATGTCTCCGACAAGTTCTTCAGTTGTAAGATGGAGGAGAATAGTTCTGTCAGTGAGCATATACTCAAAATGTCTGGGTTGCACAACCGCTTGACTCAGCTGGGAGTTAATCTTCCGGATGACCCGGTTATTGACAGAATCCTCCAGTCGCTCCCACCTAGATACAAGAGCTTTGTGATGAACTACAACATGCAGGATATGGAGAAGTCCATTCCTGAGTTGTACTCGATGCTGAAATTAGCGGAGGTCGAGATCAAAAAGGAGCATCAAGTGTTGATGGTGAATAAGACCACTAGTTTCAAGAAAGGCAAGGGTAAGAAGAACTTCAAGAAGGACGAAAAGCAGTTGCCGCGCCCGGTAAGCAAGTTGCTAGGAAGAAGAACAAGAATGGACCCAAGCCTGAGACTGAGTGTTTTTATTGCAAGGGTACCGGTCACTGGAAGCGGAACTGCCCCAAATACTTAGCGGATAAGAAGGCTGGCAATGTTAAAGGTATATGTGATATACTGTGTATTGATGTGTACCTAACCAGCGCTCGTAGTAGCTCCTGGGTATTTGATACCGGTGCAGTTGCTCATATTTGTAACTCCAAGCAAGAGCTGTGGAATAAGCGGAGGCTAGCAAAGGACGAGGTGACGATGCGCGTCGGGAATGGTTCCAAGGTCGATGTGATCACCGTCGGCATGCTACCTCTACATCTACCTTCGGGATTAGTTTTAAACCTTAATAATTGTTATTTAGTACCAGCTTTGAGCATGAACATTGTATCTGGATCTCGCTTGATGCGAGATGGCTACTCATTTAAATCTAAGAATAATGGTTGTTCTATTTATATGAGAGAAATGTTTTATGGTCATGCCCCGCTGGTCAATGGTTTATTTTTGATGAATCTCGAGCGTGATGTTACACATGTCCATAGTGTGAGTACCAAAATATGTAAGGTTGATAACGATAGTCCCACTTACATGTGGCACTGCCGCCTTGGTAAAACGCATGAAGAAACTCCATGCTGATGGACTTTTGGAGTCTCTTGATTTTGAATCATTTGACACGTGCAAACCATGCCTCATGGGCAAGATGACCAAGACTCCATTCTCCGGAACAATGGAGAGAGCAACCGACTTGTTGGAGATAATACATACCGATGTATGCGGTCCAATGAGCGTAGAGGCTCACGGTGGCCACCGTTATGTTCTCACCCTCACAGATGACTTAAGCAGATATGGGTATGTCTACTTAATGAAACACAAGTCTGAAACCTTTTAAAGGTTCAAGGAATTTCAGAGTGAGGTAGATAATCAACGTGACAGGAAAATAAAGTGCCTACGATCTGATCGTGGCGGAGAATATTTGAGTCACGAGTTTGGCACGCACCTAAGGGAATGTGGAATTGCTTCACAACTCACGCCGCCTGGCACACCTCAGCGAAATGGTGTGTCTGAACGTCTCAATCGCACTCTATTGAATATGGTGTGATCTATGATGTCTCTTACCGACTTGCCGCTATCATTTTGGGGATATGCATCAGAGACTGCCGCATTCACTTTAAATAGGGCACCATCTAAATCCGATGAGACGACACCGTATGAATTATGGTTTGGAAAGAAACCTAAGATGTCGTTTCTGAAAGTTTGGGGATGCGATGCTTATGTGAAGAAACTTCAACCTGAGAAGCTCGAACCCAAAGCGGAACATTGCGTCTTCAGAGGATACCCCAAAGAAACTGTTGGGTATACCTTCTACCTCAGATCTGAAGGAAAAGTCTTTGTTGCCAAGAATGGATCCTTTCTAGAGAAAGAGTTTCTCTCGAAAGAAGTAAGTGGGAGTAAAATAGAACTTGATGAGTGAATTGTACCTCCACTCGAATCGGAGAGTAGCGCAGCACAGGAAGTTGTTTCTGTGGAGCCTGCACCGGCTGGAGAGCAAGTTAATGATGATGATCATGCAACTTTAGATCAAGTTGCTATTGAACCTCGAAGGTCCACAAGGACACGTTCCGCACCAGAGTGGTACGACAACCCTGTCCTGGAGATCATGTTGTTGGACAACGGTGAACCTTCGAACTATGAAGAAGCGATGGCGGGCCCGGATTCTAACAAATGGCTTGAAGCCATGAAATCCGAGATAGGATCCATGTATGAGAACAAAGTATGGACTTTGGTGGACTTGCCCGATGATAAGCGAGCCATAGAAAATAAATGGATCTTTAAGAAGAAGACTAACGCGGATGGTAATGTGACTGTCTATAAGGCTTGGCTTGTCTCTAAGGGTTATCGACAAGTTCAACGAGTTGACTACGATGAGACTTTCTCACCCATAGCGATGTTGAAGTCCGTCTGAATCATGTTAGCAATTGCCGCATTTTATGATTATGAGATCTGGCAAATGGATGTCAAAACGGCATTCCTTAATGGCTTCCTTAAGGAAGAATTGTATATGATGCAGCCGGAAGGTTTTGTCGACCCTAAAGATGCTAACAAGGTATGCAAGCTCCAGCGGTTCGTCTATGGGCTGGTGCAAGCATCTCGGAGTTGGAACATTTGCTTTAATGAGGTGATTAAAGCATTTGGGTTTATACAGGTTTATGGAGAACCCTGTATTTACAAGAAAGTGAGTGGGAGCTCTATAGCATTTCTCATATTATATGTGGATAACATATTGTTGATGAGAAATGATATAGAACTTTTGGAAAGCGTAAAGGCCTACTTGAAAAAGAGTTTTTCAATGAAAGACCTTGGAGAAGCTGCTTACATATTAGGCATCAAGATCTATAGAGATAGATCGAGACTCCTCATAGGTCTTTCACAAAGCACATACCTTGACAAGATATTGAAGAAGTTCAATATGGATCAGTCCAAGAAGGGGTTCTTGCATGTGTTACAGGGTGTGAGATTGAGTACGACTGAATGCCCGTTCACGGAAAAGAATAGAGAAGAGATGAGTGTCATCCCCTATGCTTCAGCCATTGGCTCTATTATGTATGCCATGCTGTGTACCAGACCTGATGTGAACCTTGCCATAAGTATGGTAGGGAGGTACCAAAGTGATCCCGGAGCGGAACACTCGACAGCGGTTAAGAATATCCTGAAGTACCTGAAAAGGACCAATGACATGTTTCTCGTTTATGGAGGTGCCGAAGAGCTCATCGTAAGGGGTTACGTCGATGCTAGCTTCGACACAGATCCAGATGACTCGAAGTCACAAACCGGATACGTGTATATTTTGAACGGAGGGGCAGTCAGCTGGTGCAGCAGCAAGAAAAGCGTCGTGGCGGCATCTACATGTGAAGCGGAGTACATAACTACTTCGAAAGCAGCAAAGGAAGGAGTCTGGATGAAGGAGTTCATCACCGACCTAGGAGTGATTCCCAATGCATCGGGCCCGATGACTCTATTCTGTGACAACACTTGAGCTATTGCCCTTGCCAAGGAGCCCAGGTTTCACAAGAAGACAAGACACATCAAACGCCGCTTCAACTCCATTCATCATTACATTCAGGAAGGAGATATAGATATTTGTAAAGTACATATAGATCTGAATGTCGCAGATCCGTTGACTAAACCTATCTCACGAGCGAAACATGATCAACACCAGAACTCTATGGGTGTTCGATTCATCACAATGTAACTAGATTATTGACTCTAGTGCAAGTGGGAGACTGTTGGAAATATTCCCTAGAGGCAATAATAAAATGGTTATTATTGTATTTCCTTGTTCATGATAATTGTCTATTGTTCATGCTATAATTGTATTAACCGGAAACCGTAATACATGTGTGAATACATAGGCCACAACATGTCCCTAGTGAGCCTCTAGTTGGCTAGCTCGTTGATCAATAGATGGTCACAGTTTCATGACCATGGACAGATGCCATTGATAACGGGATCATATCATTCGGAGAATGATGTGATGGACAAGACCCAATCCTAAGCATAGCACAAGATCGTGTAGTTAGTCTGCTAAAGCTTTTCTAATGTCAAGTATAATTTCCTTAGACCATGAGATTGTGCAACCCCTGGATACCATAGGAATACTTTGGGCGTGCCAAACTTCACAATGTAACTGGGTGGCTATAAAGGTACACTACGGGTATCTCCGAAAGTGTCTATTGGGTTGGCACGAATCGAGATTGGGATTTGTCACTCCGTGTGACAGAGAGGTATCTCTGGGCCCACTCGGTAAGACATCATCATAATGAGCTCAATGTGACTAAGGAGTTAGCCACGGGATGATGTGTTACGGAACGAGTAAAGAGACTTGCCGGTAACGATATTGAACAAGGTATAGGGATACCGACGATCGAATCTCGGGCAAGTATCATACCGGTAGACAAAGGGAATTGTATACGGGATTGATTGGATCCCCGACATCATGGTTCATCCGATGAGATCATCGTGGAGCCTATGGGAGCCAACATGGGTATCTAGATCCCGTTGTTGGTTATTGACCGGAGAGGTGTCTCGGTCATGTATACATGCCTCCCGAACCCGTAGGGTCTACACACTTAAGGTTCGATGACTCTAGGGTTATAGGGAAATAGTGTACGTGGTTACCGAAGGTTGTCCAAAGTCCCGGATGAGATCCTGGACGCCACGAGGAGTTCCAGAATGGTCCGGAGGTAAAGAATCATATATAGGAAGTCAGGATTTGGTTACCGAAAGTGTTCCGGGCATCGCCGGTAACGTACCGGGACCACCGAAAGGGTTCTGGGGGTCCACCAGGAGGGGCCACCAGCCTCGGAAGGCTGCATGGGCCTAGAGTGGGAAGGGACCATCCCTAGAGTGGGCAGGTGCGCCCTCCACCCTTGCCCAAGGCGCAGCAAAGGAGAGGGGGAGCATACCCTAGGCGTGATGGGCCCTAGGCCCACCCTAGGGCTGCCGCACCCCTCTCCACTCCCTTGGCCGCCGCGCCCAAGTCCCATCTAGGGTTGCCGCCGTCTCCTAGGGGCTGCACCCTACCTCCTCCTCCTCCTATATATAGTGGGGTTTTGGGGACTGCCATCTACATGAGTTCTTCCTCTCTTGGCGCAGCCCTACCCTTCCTCTTCCTCGTTCTTCATAGGGCTTGGCGAAGCCCTGCCGGAGTACCACGCAGCTCCAACGTCACCACGCCGTTGTGCTGCCGGAGCTCTCTCTCAACCTCTCCTTCCTCGCTGGATCAAGGCGTAGGAGACATCATCGGGCTGCACGTGTGTTTAACGCGGAGGCGCCGTTGTTCGGCGCTTAGATCAGAATCCACCGCGATCTGAATCGCTGCGAGTACGAATCCACCAACCGCGTTCTAGTAACGCTTTCGCTTTGCAATCTTCAAAGGTATGAAGATGCACTCCCCCTTTGCTCGTTGAGTTTCTCCATAGATTGATCTTGGTGACACGTAGGAATTGTTTTTGATTTACTACTACGTTCCCCAATACTTATATCTGATAGGGTGGCTCTTCAAGAATAATCAATTTTCCAATCTGGCTTCAAAAAACCCCAATCATTTAATACTGGTTATGATAAACCATGGTGAAGATCCAACCATTCTGACTATCAAAGATCTATTTGTTCCTGCAAAAGTTTATGCTTTAACCCGGTTTGAAGACCGGCATGATATGTATGTATGATGCATGATGCAATGCACGATGATGTATGCATATGATAAGAACAATTAACTTGTATATGTTCCTGACATTTCTTTTCAAAAACTATTATGCCGACTCTTCATGGCTTTCGTTGTTTGAACTCTTAACAGTACAGGGTCTCTCGTGAGAGTGACCGTCAAATACTTTTAACATCTCAGGGTCTCTGGTTGAGATTAACTGGTAAGAGTACAACGAGCCATATAGCGGAAAGGCGCAGCAGGGCACGAGTACCCCTAGACCCATAAGCTATGTCTCACGTGACATAAATCCGTCGTTTGAACCTTAAACAGTGTGGGGTCTTTAAAAGAGTAACTGTTTAAGAGTACGAACGGGCCACAAGCCGGAGAGTCTGCAGCAGATGGGTGAGTTTATCCTTGCTTTCCGTAAGCCAGCCCTCATGTGACAAGAGCCGCCGGTTTAACCTTGACCATTACAGGGTCTCTGGTGAGAGTGATTGTCAAATACTTTGAACAACTCAGGGTCTCTAGTCGAGATCAACCGGTAAGAATATGGCGGGTCACCTAGCGGAGCAGCAGCAACATACAAGCAGGTTTAACTCAAACTTGCGATGACCGAAGAGCTGATCAAGAGGGTGTGTAACCTAAACCTGGTGGGTTGGAAGCCCCCAAATGACCTTTGTTGACGAAATCAACCTTTTGCACCATCTTGTAAGCCGCCATCTTGTAAGCCGCCATCTTGTAAGTCACCATCTTGTAAACCACCATCTTGTCAGCTGCCATCTTGTAAGTCACCATCTTGTAAGCCACCATCTTGTATGAAGAAATGGAAGAAACTCCAAGTGACTTTATGATGATCCAATAAATTAGGGCATCCATGTTTGAACGGTGCATCATGGCGGCTCCTTCTCTTGGGTAACTTTTAATTCTTTCGTCAATAATGTAGTAGCCCCCGGGATCGGGTTAACTTCCTTGCAATGACCTAGGGTTCTCGCTGAAAAATGACCAAATGTGTGGATCCATGTCTCTAGCCCCCGAGTCTTAAGTTGACTCGAAGAGGCGGCTTGAGAGTCTTCACTAAAGGTTGAGGTTGACCGTGGCAGGTTATAGACGATCCCGTATGAATTGTTTCAATAATCTGGTCGATGATTCGTCCCCGCAGGTTGTTGAAGTTAACCTAACCGCAATGGAGGCGACTTGAACGCCTATCCATTGCGCCATCCGGTGGAGACAGATGCTGATAATATATCATGACTTGCTCCAGAATTGTTGAAATAGACCGGACCGCAGAGCGACGACTCATGCGCATCCGTTGGGCAGCTTGAACAAGCAAGCACATCACCAGCATGTCAATGTAGACCGGACCGCAGGGCGGTGACTCATAAGGGTCCATTGGGCGGCTTTGAACAAACAAGCACGACACCAGCATGTCAATGTAGTTTGGACCGTAGGAGCAACAGCTTGAGCATGTCCATTGGGTGGCTCTTCCAGCTATATGTGGCCTCGGCATGTTGATATATACGTAGAAGTCAGTTGCGGCGTTGTAAGCCGGTGCGGTCCCGAGTCGGCCACAGTGTTGCTAGTCGGCGCGGACGCACGAATTGGCCATGTCATCGGAATCCAGCATGAATGCGTGAGTCAGTCACGTCACGTTGACGTAAACTGAACCGCATGGACGGCGGCTTGTGCGGGTCTGTTCCTATGGCATGGAATCACCTTTCCTGCATATTAAAATATACACGCGACAGTAACTGTTCTCAGAAGAACTATAATATACTGGAAAAATAAACAAGACAAATAGCACCTGATTTAAGACGATAGATGATTCATATGTGGGTCTGCCGCATGTTCGCATGTTCGAGACTTAACTATGGTATTTTGCTTAACACCACATTTTCATTCGGCTTCCACCTCCTTTTCTAACGAACCCCCACTTATATGTATGTATATATATATATATATATATATATATATATATATTCCTAACTCCCCTTCTTCCCTGCAGCAAGTCTTAAAAAAAATTTGCAAGAGCAGCAGCATGGCGCGGAGACAGGCAGAAGCAACGGTGCTGGGCGGCTCGGCTGTTGAGAGAGGCGAAGTGAGCCACGGCGGCGGGCTTAGCACGGAGTGGCGGCTCGCGGCATAAGGTGAGATGATAGGAGACGGTACATAGGGCAGCCGACCAGAGGCAAGCGAGCGGGCCGCGGCTGGCCGCGGTGAGCCGGAGCGAAGGCTCGGACTGTTGGCATGGCGGCTGGCGCTGAGCAGCCGTTGCGGGGCGACCGACGGTTCGCGTTTCTACAAGCAGGCGAGGCCAAGCGGGGAGCATGAAGCGGAGCAGAGCGTAGAGGCGATGAAGAGGGCTGGTTCAAGGCAAGGCGAAACCATGGCCGAGGCGGGCGGAGGCGACACTACCAGAAAAACTTGCGATGTCGACGACCAAATCTATGCCGACGGCCCCCGTCGGCATCGATGGGCATATCCTGACGGCCCAGCTAAAGCTGTTGATGTATATCAATCTATGCCGATGGCAGCTGTCGGCATAGATCACCCGTCGGCGTCCAAATAAGTATGCCTACGGCAGCCGTCGGCACAGGGAAGGCCGTCGGCATATCTCGTGGGCCCGTCTACCCGCGGCGACGGCCGTTTGATGGCGTCAGGCTCCCCGACGGTCTAACGGTGGCCGTCGGCATAGCTATGCCGACATCATCGATCCGCGGCGCCACCACGTCATTGATCCGCGTCGCTCATAGGTCCCGTGGGGTGGCATATCTATGCCGACGGCCTTACCGTCGGCATAGGCCTGGTCCACGGATCCCTACGCCACGTCATCGATCCAGGGTCGTGGCCGTAGCTATGCCGACGGGTTTGCCGTAGGCATATATTTCTAATAATATTTAATATTTTATTTATTTTCTCTTTTTATTTTTATTTTTTCCAAAACTAATTTTATTAACTTAAATGTACAGAAAACATATATCCATTGCCCCACACACGGGCCTTGCTTCCGTCGTGTCACGGAGAGGTTAGACGGGACGGGGTACCTGTGGGGGTGGGGGGTAGCAATGTTGCCAGGTCTTGCGGTGGGCCCTCCTACGGTTGTGGAAACGTGGTGGCAGGTGCAGGCACCCGGCACGCGGCTCCGGGGTGTGCCCCCCCTCACAGGCGTCGCGGCCGCCGTGGCCCGGAGGGGGAAACGGCCACATCGGGCCGACGCGGAGGGAATCTTGGGGTGGGTTGTGCCGCGACTGTGTTGGGGGGTGTAGCTATGGCTGGGCTATGACAACTAGGTGAAAAGGTCCACTGGTCAAACTACGTACAGCGAAAGTCAAAGGGCTAGACCCGGCGGTCGTTTGTGTCAGGGTTAGACGGGACGGGGTACCTGGGGGGTAGCAATACCGCCAGGTGTTGCGGTGGGTCCTCCTAGGGTTGTGGAAGCATGGTGGCAGGCACAGGCACCTGACACGCGGCTCCGGGGAGTGCCCCCCTCACGGGCGTCGCTGCCGCCGTGTGCCGGCGGCGGCGCCGTCCGTGAGGGGGGCACACCCCGGAGATGCGTGCTGGGCGTTTGCAACCGCCACAACACTTTCAGACTTGTGAGAGGCCGCCTATGCAAGATTTGGCGGCATGCTATCCCCTAGAGCCCGCCGGCCACAGTCGTAGAGGCCGTCTATGCAAGACATTCAGACTTGTGAGAGGCCGCCTATGCAAGATTTGGCGGCATGCTAGCCCCTGGAGGCCGCGTATGCAAACGCCCGGCACCCGTCTCCAGAGTGTGACCCCCCTCACGTCCGCGGTGTGCCCCCCTCACGGACGGCGCCGCTGCTGGCACCTGGTGGGCGGAAACAGCCGCAACGGGTCTATACGGAGGGGACATTGCTCCCAAGTGTTCCTATGGGATGACCTACCACAACCGGGTGATGTTGTGGCATGTCCGAAGAGGTGGCACGCGTCTCCAGGGTGTGGCCCCCCTCACGGACGGCGCCGCCGCCGGCACCTGGAGGGGGGGAAACGGATGCGTCGGGTCTACACAGAGGGGATGTAGCTGTGGGTTTTGCCTGGATGTTGCTCCCAGGTGTCCCTCTGGGCTGACCTGACACAACCGGGTGGAGAGGTCCACTGGTCAAAGCCCATCCGTGGAAAGTCAAAGCGTTAGATCTCGTGGTCAACCGCTCTAGGGTTAGGCGGGACGGGGGCCCTGGGGGTAGCAATGCCATCGGAGCGTCGCACCGGCCCCTCATACATGCGGGGTGGTGTTGTGGCATGTCCGAAGAGGCGGCACGCGTCTCTGGGGCGTGGCCCCCCTCACGGACGGCGCCGCCGCCGGTACCTGGAGGGGGGAAACGGACGCGTTGGGTCCACACGGAGGGGATGTAGCTATGGGTTTAACCCGGATGTTGCTCCCATGTGTCCCTCTAGGCTGACCTGACACAACCGGGTGGAGAGGTCCACTGGTCAAAGCCCGTCCGTGGAAAGTCAAAGCGTTAGATCTCGTGGTCAACCACTCCAGGGTTAGGCGGGACGGGGGCCCTGGGGTAGCAATGCCACCGGAGCGTCGCACCGGCCCCTCATACATGCGGGTTGGTGTTGTGGCATGTCCGAAGAGGTGGCACGCGTCTCCGAGGTTTGGCCCCCCTCACGGACGGTGCTGCCGCCGGCACCTTGAGGGGGGGAAACGGACGCGTCGGGTCTACACGGAGGGGATGTAGCTGTGGGTTTTGCCCGGATGTTGCTCCCAGATGTCCCTCTGGGCTGACCTGACACAACCGGGTGGAGAGGTCCACTGGTCAAAGCCCGTCCGTGGAAAGTCAAAGCGTTAGATCTCGTGGTCAACCGCTCCAGGGTTAGGCGGGACGGGGGCCCTGGGGGTAGCAATGCCACCGGAGCGTCGCATTGGCCCCTCATACATGCGGGGTGGTGTTGTGGCATGTCCGAAGAGGCGGCACGCGTCTCCGGGGTGTGGCCCCCCTCACGTACGGCGCCGCAGCCGGCACCTGGAGGGGGGGAACGGACGCGTCGGGTCTACATGGAGGGGATGTAGCTGTGGGTTTTGCCCGGATGTTGCTCCCACGTGTCCCTTTGGGCTGACCTGACCCAACCGGGTGGAGAGGTCCACTGGTCAAAGCCCGTCCGTGGAAAGTCAAAGCGTTAGATCTCGTGGTCAACCACTCCAGGGTTAGGCGGGACGGGGGCCCTAGGGGGTAGCAATGCCACCGGAGCATCGCACCGGCCCCTCATACATGCGGTGTGGTGTTGTGGCATGTCCGAAGAGGCGGCACGCGTCTCCGGGGTGTGGCCCCCTCACGGACGGCGTCGCCGGCGGCACCTTGAGGGGGGGGAGGGGGAACGGACGCGTCGGGTCTACACGGAGGGGATGTAGCTGTGGGTTTTGCCCGGATGTTGCTCCCAGGTGTCCCTCTGGGCTGACCTAACATGACGGGGTGGAGAGGTCCACTGGTCAAAGCCCGTCCGTGGAAAGTCAAAGTGTTAGATCTCGTGGTCAACCGCTCCAGGGTTAGGCGGGACGGGGGTCCTGGGGTAGCAATGCCACCGGAGCGTCGCACCGGCCCCTCATACATGCGGGGTGGTGTTGTGGCATGTCCGAAGAGGCGACACGCGTCTCCGGGGTGTGCCCCCCTCACGGACGGTGCCGCCGCCGGCACCTGGAGGGGGGGAAACGGACGCGTCGGGTCTACACGGAGGGGATGTAGCTGTGTGTTTTGCCCGGATGTTGCTCCCAGGTGTCCCTCTGGGCTGACCTGACACAACCGGGTGGAGAGGTCCACTGGTCAAAGCCCGTTCGTGGAAAGTTAAAGCGTTAGATCTCGTGGTCAACCGCTCCAGGGTTAGGCGGGACGAGGGCCCTGGGGGTAGCAATGCCACCGGAGCGTCGCACCAGCCCCTCATACATGCGGGGTGGTGTTATGGCATGTCTGAAGAGGCGGCACACGTCTCCGGGGTGTGGCCCCCCTCACGGACGGCGTCGGTGCCGGCACCTGGAGGGGGGGGAACGGACGCGTCGGGTCTACACGGAGGGGATGTAGCTGTGTGTTTTGCCCGGATGTTGCTCCCACGTATCCCTCTGGGCTGACCTGACCCAACCAGGTGGAGTGGTCCACTGGTCAAAGCCCGTCCGTGGAAAGTCAAAGCGCTAGATCTCGTGGTCAACCGCTCTAGGGTTAGGCGGGACGGGGGCCCTAGGGGGTAGCAATGCCACCGGAGCGTCGCACCGGCCCATCATACATGCGGGGTGGTGTTGTGCAATGTCCGAAGAGGCGGCACGCGTCTCCGGGGTGTGGCCCCCCTCACGGACGGCGCCGCCGCCGGCACCTGGAGGGGGGAAATGGACGCGTCGGGTCTACACGGAGGGGTTCTAGCTGTGGGTTTTGCCCGGATGTTGCTCCCAGGTGTCCCTCTGGGCTGACCTGACACACCGGGTGGAGAGGTCCACTGGTCAAAGCCCGTCCATGGAAAGTCAAAGCGTTAAATCTCGTGGTCAACAGCTCCAGGGTTAGGCGGGACGGGGGCCCTTGGGGGTAGCATTGCCACCGGAGCGTCACACCGGCCCCTCATACATGTGGGGTGTTGTTGTGGCATGTTCGAAGAGGCGGCACGCATCTCCAGGGTGTGGCCCCCCTCATGGACGGCACCACCACCGGCACCTGGAGGGGGGAAACGGACGCGTCGGGTCTACACGGAGGGGATGTAGCTATGGGTTCTGCCCGGATGTTGCTCCCAGGTGTCCCTCTGGGCCGGCCTATCACAGACAGGTGAAAATGACCCTCGGTCAAACCCCGTCCGGTGGAAGTCAAAGGGGTAGATCCGTCCGGTCAAGAGCATCAGGTTTAGACGGGATGGGGGACCTGTAGGGGGCTATGCCGAGAGGTCTTGCCCTGGGCCCTCTTAATTACGTTCGGAAAACGTGGCATCGGGTCGACACCGAGGGAATCTTTTGGTGGGTTGGGCCCAGACCTTGTGCTAAGATGTTGCTATGGGCTGGCCTATCACAGACAGGTGAAAATGACCCTCGGTCAAACCCCGTCCGGTGGAAGTCAAAGGGGTAGACCCGTCCGGTCAAGATTGTCAGGGTTAGATGGGACGGGGGACCTGGAGGGGGCTATGCCGCGAGGTCTTGCCCTGGGCCCTCTTAATTACGTTCGGAAAACGTGGCATCGGGTCGACACCGAGGGAATCTTGTGGTGGGTTGGGCCCAGACCTTGTGCTAAGATGTTGCTATGGGCTGGCCGATCACAGACAAGTGAAAATGACCCTCAGTCAAACCCCGTCCGGTGGAAGTCAAAGGGGTAGATCTGTCCAGTCAAGAGTTCAGGGTTAGACGGGACGGGGGACCTGGAGGGGGCTATCCCGCGAGGTCTTGCCCTGGCCCTCTTAATTATGTTCGGAAAATGTGGCATCAGGTCGACACCGAGGGAATCTTGTGGTGGGTTGGTCCCAGACCTTGTGCTAAGATGTTGCTATGGGCTGGCCTATCACACACAAGTGAAAATGACCCTCGGTCAAACCCCGTCCGGTGGAAGTGAAAGGGGTAGATCCGTCCGGTCAAGAGTGTCAGGGTTAGACGGGATGGGGGACCTAGAGGGGGCTATGCCGCGAGGTCTTGCCCTGGGCCCTCTTAATTACGTTCGGAAAATGTGACATCGGGTCGACACCGAGGGAATCTTGTGGTGGGTTGGGCCCGGAGCTTGTGCTAAGATGTTTATATGGGCTGGCCTATCACAGACAGGTGAAATTGACCCTCAATCAAACCCCGTCCGGTGGAAGTCAAAGGGGTAGATCCTCTCGGTGAACAGTGTCAGGGTTAGACGGGACGAAGGACCTGGGGGTGGCAATGCCGGACGTTGCTCCCAAGTGTTCCTATGGGCTGACCTACCACAACCGGGTGGAGATATGCACTGGTCAAAGCCCGTCCGGGGAAAGTCAAAGGGTTAGATCTCGTGCTTAACCGCGTCAGGGTTAGACGGGACGGGTGTAGTTTGGGGTGGGGGTAGTAGCTATGCCGTCAGGTCTTTAGCTGGGCCCTCCTACACGTCCTAGTGCGATGGCGGGTGCAAGGACCCGACACGGAGCTCCGTGGTGTGACCCCGTCACCGATGTCGTCGCTGCCGTCGCATGGAAAAGGGGGAACAACCACGTATGGCATACTGGGCCCAACAGTCACGCGTGGTGTGTTTATGTATGTTTATACTTAGATAAGACACATTTAAATTAATCAAATTTCTATTTAGGAAAAAAATATAAGAAATAAAAAAAATTAAAAAAATTAAAAAAGAACTATGCCGACGGCCAAGCCGTCGGCATAGCTCCTTTTAAGCTATGCTGACGGCCATGCCGTCAGCATAGCTCCTTTTTCCTTTTTTTGGTTCATCTTATCCTCTCGCGCACCACGCCTGGCACCCGCGCTGCCGCAGCCTCCCACACCCACACCGCACCCGACCCCGCCGCCACCTCCCCCACCTGCCCTGCCCTCCCCGCCGGCCGCCCCGTCGCCTCGGCCTCCTCCCAACCCCGCCACCGCCTCCCCCCACCTGCCCCGCCCACCATGTCGGCTGCCTCCCCACACCCACACCCGGCCCCGTCGCCGCCTCCCCCACCTGCCCCGCCCACCCCGTCGGTCGTCACGCCGCCCTGGCCTCCTCCCGACCCCGCCGCCGCATCCCCCCACCTGCCCCGCCCACCCCACCGCCGCCTCCCCCCGCCGGCAGCCCTGACCACGGCTGGCCACGCCCCTGCCCGACCGACCCTGCCGGTAGGGGCACCTGCCGCTTCGAGCATGGCTGGCCGCGGCTCTGCCCGGTCCCGCCCCGGCCCTCCCGTCCCCGGCCTCTGCCTCACCAGCCCGTCCACCACCGCCGGCCCCTGCCACCCCCTCGTAGTGAGCTACCATTCCTATTTTTTTCATTTTTTTCATTTTTTTTCTACTTTAGATGTTGGATGTTGTTAGGTTGATAGATGGATGTTGGATGTTGGATGCATGGATGTTGGATATTGTTAGGTTGATAGATGGATGTTGTTAGGTTGTTGTTAGATGATAGATGAATTGATGATAGTTAGAAATGTTAGAAATGCAAGAATAAATGCAAAAATTTAACAAAATGCAAGATATGCAAATGATAGATGATGATGTTGATGATGATGATTTTTTTATGCTCCAATGATTGTTAGGTGATGATAGATGATGATGATGATGATGAAGATATTGTGATGTTCTTAATTTTGGTCACGGTGCAATTTGCAGGTTGTGTGGTGTTCCATCTCGGTGGAGTGATCGTCGTAGGAGCTGTTGGTCCCCGATCGTCCCTCCGCTGTTGGACTACTTCCTCTACAGCCGAGGGTGAGCTACGAATCATGCCAATAGAATTTATTTTTGAGTCAAGTCACGTAACCTAGGTGTCTCCCGTCCGAAAGGGTTGCATCGATAAATATGCATTCAATTGCATATTTATCACCGCAACTCTTTCGGATTGTCCAGCGTTTTCCACGGACAGCCCAAGGATGTGTAGATTGGGTACGCTCTCCATGCCCTACCCCGTTTCGAGACAGGATTTCGGTGGTGCCTCCCCATTGTTCTATCAGGATTCCGTGACATATGAGGGAGTGTTCTATCAAGAGCATGATGATGATGTGGTTAGAAACGATGACTCTAGACCATTGGCTGATGATGATGTGGATCCAAACGAGGACGATGCACGGAATGATGGTGAGACCATTGTCAATGAAAGTGGCATACTTATGCTACAAAAGTTAAACGAAGATGCTGACGACGAGGAAGAGCCTCCACCTCCGTCAGACAGCGAAGATGATATGATTGATAGTGAAGATGAGACCGACCGAGAAATAGGTTACAACAGTGATGATTTGTATGGGTTCTAGCAGATGTACGTTTCAAGACTTTTTTCTATGGTTTAGGATTATGCCTTTTTATGATTATTTATTACTATGCCTTTTTCCTTCATTACTAATTGTTTATTCTCTTTTCAATGCAGGTTCATTGAACATGGGCAAGGGGAAGGCCGACGGCGTGGGTTTCATACGCAAGGTCGTCGGCATGCCTAGTCGGAGTGGTCGAGCACGTAATCCTACCCCCCCGACTACTTGAGGATGACTCCTCACAGGGAGGTCGAGGGAGAGGTGCCCCTAGAGGAGGAGGGGGCGGTGGGAGAGCCCCTAGAGGGCGAGGGGGTGGCGGCCAGAAACATCGCAACCTCACCGACTTAGGGGTGTTGTCTTCGAGGCCCTCCTCTAGTGAGGTACCTTCCTCTAGTGAGGTACCATCTTATGGCGAGGAGGAGGAGGACGACGAGGAGGAGGACGAGGAGGTTCAGGAGGAGGAGGAGGCGGAGGTTCGAGGTGGGGGCGAGGAGGAGGGGGCTGAGGATGAGGAGGAGGAGGCAGGCGAGGAGGATGGTGGTGGCGGGGATGATGGTGTTGGCGGGGAGGGGGGTGGTAACAACAAGGGGTGGCTGCGTGGTAACGCAAAGCTACCAAAGCAGGTTCCTGCTACTAAGGATCAGAAGTGGCTCATTGAGCCCACGGGGAAAGAGTAAGTGTCACTTTATAATAATTTCATTATTTTGCTTGTCACATGCTCATTCCGGTTGTTATTTATTTTGCTTGTCACATGCTAATAGTTCATTCTTTTGCAGCAACTAGATATATTCTAAAGGGGTCCGTATTCCCAACGGCATCATCACCGTCTTGCTGAAGTTATACTGGCCGGGGTTGTACTGTCCGGATCCAATCAGGCACCCAGACAGTCGGGTTTTGGCCACGAGATGGGACCACTGGAAAGCGGCCCTCCACGCGGAGCATGAGACCCATGCCAAGGCCGTGATCACTACTTTCTGGGTGAGTTCTCTTCAGAAGCACAAGTCCATTCTAGTTTCATGAATGATTTAACTCATGGCTTCTTCCATTCTTGTTTCATGCATGATTGTAGAAATTCTATCGTGTTCTTCCGGAGCACAAGGCCAGAGCCGACGAGATCGTGCCGCGCCAATGCAAGAAGAAGGCCTGCCAGATGTAGTACGAGGCGCGCTATGTGGCCATCACGACATACTATCATGACGCTCTTGGTGTGAAGATGACCAAGGAAGAAGCGCGGAGGACGGGCATTACCTTGGAGAGGGACCAATACTTGGCGGTAAGTATAAAAGATTTTTCATTCCGATGTTTGTGGTATATTTTACCGTTTCGTGTTGACATGCCATTATGCTTTCATTATGTAGGTGTGTCCAAATTGGTGTTATGGAAAAGACGAGTCTTGGGCGGCATTGGTGGATGTTTGGTGTGATAAGGATGGAGCCTAGGCGGCTACGAGCATCAAAAACAAGGCTAACCGAGGGACGGAGGGAGTACATGCTCAGGGAAACCGAAACCACTTTCTCCACAAGGCACTTAATGTATGACTAACCTCATTAAATATTCTTCTTCTATTTACCGTCACTTTCTTATGTATGACTAACCTCTGTTTGGTGGTGCAGGAGGAGAAACTGAAGCGGCCGCTCTCACACATGGAGGCGTGGGAGATCGCCCATACGCGGAGGAGTGCCAAGCCTGGCGAGCCCAAGTACTACGGCAACACCGCGGAGAAGAAGCAGGCCTACTCTCAGGAGTATCTCAGCTTACATCCTGGCACATCTGACCCCATGAGTGCGGATCTGGACGAGAGGGTGACGGTGGGCATGGGGCCTAAGAAGCACGGTCGGCAGGTGGTTCTCGATGCTGTTATCACTCCGACTATCTCCTACACGCAGCTCCGAGCTACCGACCCGAGCCTGAGCCAGCGCACGAGCACGCCCATGACCAGTGCGCAGTCACAGTCCCTCTTTCAGGAGCGGCAATCTGTAAGTATTTTCCCTATTATCTACATTGCTCACTTTATTTTCCAGCATTGAGATGTTTATGAGTTTCATCATGTCATACCGTAGGCCTACATGGTGTACACACGCCAAGAGACCATGACGTGGCACACGAGCCTTTATGCATACCATGAGCAGAACAATGCCAGGATGCAGTGCGCTCTTGAGGAGATGGCGGCCGGACGGGTTCCTCAATTTGCAGCAGCACCACCTCCTCCAGCACAACCAACACTGCTTACCTTTGAGGAGTTTGTGGCACAGCAGCACGATGGCCCCTCGCCGGTATGTACATCCCCCAACTATTCACCCAAAGCATATCATGCCTTTCAACACAGTCATATATCCCGTTAATATGTCTTTTCAACATCCAAGGAACCGGTACATCAACCGTTGGCGGTGGTCGTCGCAGCACTCCTGAGTCACGAAGCCCGACCACTCCGATCCACAGAGGCAGAGGTGGAGGCGATCTTGGTGGTAGCGCTGCCGCTAGCAATGACGACCTAGGCTTCAGCGGTCTTGGCGGTGATGACCTTTGCGGTGCTCGACGTCCTGACGCTTAAGACTTTCGGTTACTTGTCTGCTTATGCTTATGTTTCTTTAGATGACTTGTGTATGGTGATGATGATGATAAACTTATGGTATTTGATGGTCCTTTAGATGACTTGTGCACTTCTTTATATGCTTATGCTTATGCTTATGTTGATTGTGATGATGCTTGTGCATATATTGTTGTGACGGTGCTGGATGATACTTAGATGTGTTTTATATATCTATTTCCATCATATATATCTGCTGTATATTTGAATTGAATTGATCTGAAAACAAACAAAAAAAGAAGAAAAATCAAATACAATCTATGCCGACGGCTAGAGCTGGCGTGAGCACCCAACAACTGACACGTGGCATCTATGCCGACGGTTTAGCCATCGGCACAATTTGAAGCTACGCCGACGGCTAGGCCGTCGGCATAGCTGCCACGTGCCAGCAGCTGGGCACATTTGGGGGAGGGCTATGCCGACGGCTAAACCGTCGGCATAGTTTAAAGCTACGCCGATGGCTCGGCCGTCGGCATAGCTCTACCCCAGGAGCGCCCAAGTGCTGGCACGTGGCGAGCACCCATTGGTTAGCACTTGACGGCGGACAGCGTTAGGCGGAAACGTTGCCGACGGTCCGGGCCGTCGGCATAGATGTACGGACACCCTCAGCATAGATCCTATGCCGACGGCCTTTCTATGCCGATGGCCCTCCGAGCTACACTGACGTATATGTTACCGATGGCCCTATGCCTACGGAGGCCGTCGGCATAGGCCTGTCCCGATGTGAATCAAGGCTATGCCGACGGCCTTAGCCGTCGACATAGGGTGCGATTCTGGTAGTGCGATGGCAGGAGGCCTGCTCGGACACGGCCGTAGCGTTTCCTCGGGTGAACGGGAGGTGCCGGGTACATCCTCTGATTCTTTTCACCTTCGGTTTGGACGTCTGGTCATGCTTTTCACATGTAGCGACCCGACCTGAAAGGTCGAATCTCCGGTGTTTCCGTACCATCCCAAGATCATGCTGGTACACACACGGTACATCAATGTATATATCAAAGGGAAATCACACAACATTATATTAACGAAATCTCATATCGAGTCCTTTATTACAATAATCATTACAATAAAGTGGTCGAAGGCCAACTCATGAGAATAACTAAGTCTTGCGGAAGCGTCGAAGGTAGATGAGTCCATCTGACTCCAAGGGCATCTCACCGAGCGTAGAACGTGTCCTCACTCCTGGTCGTAAAAGTACTCTGCAACATGATACGTTGCAGCCGTGTAGGTCAGCATATGGAATATGCCGGCAAAGTCACAAGAGAGGGGTGAAAAGATAATCATCTAGTCTACATGCTTATATGGCAGGTGGGGTGGTAAGTTTTTGCGTAAAGCCAATTTTTCCTACATCAAGAGAGGGATAAGCAAAAATTATTACTAAGTTGGTTGATTAATGAGATGGTTCCACCAACCAATTCTCATACCCAAGTTATTAATACCCACATCATCATATTACTTGTGTTGAGAGTTCCGAAAGTTTCAGTTCCTTTGGCTCAAGTCGTCCATGACCGTGGACACGGCTAATCGATTAGGTCTGAGTACTCTGCAGAGCTTTGCACACGTTCCCCACAAGATTTGGTCGCCTCCGTTTGATTTCTCGCACTTCAGGGTGTTTGAGAAACGGATGACCAAAACATGGTCTTCCAAAGGGTTTCCCTGCGACTCTGTCGGTGCCCATCCTTTCCTACCGTTCTTCTACATCTCGTAGCACCGCCTGTCCAGGGTCACCACGATATCCAACCAAGCCAGAGCCCATAATGACTTGTGGCTGTGCAGGCAAGCCTTGGGTCTTGAAGCACCCATCCATCTCTTTGTGCCTGGGTGGATCTTTCCGCGTGAATACTGGCCATCTCCAGCATCACCTAGGCAAATCCACTGGTTTCTCCAGGGTGCCGTTCAACCATCATCCACCCAGAGGTATGTTGAAAACTCGGAGTCTTGAAGTCTTGATCATTATGTAGGTCTTGAAATTAATCTCACAACTCTCATGAATCACACAACCAACCCCGTCTACTAATAGCATAGCCAAATGTAAAACAACGTTTCCCGGGGCCAAATGTGTCAAGTGTTGAGGGGGAGTACCTACCACATGATACTACAACAGTAACCAAGTTTCCAATTACCTACTTTGCATGCAATTGGGGGGATGGAAGAACTAATGCAATAAAAACATGGGTAAAGATGATCAAAGTGACTTGCCTGATTGATGATCTTCGTACGTGAGTGACTCTAAGTAACAAGCTTCGCACTCCGTATAATCTAACGAAGCAAACAAGAGCACTCAATAAGCATAAAACAAAATAATGTAATTCCCAAACATCAACAATGAACTAGTAAACAATCAAGATAAAAACAATGCACAAAACACAAGCAAGAAAACGCACAAAGTTTTGTTTTCTAGAAGATGATTGATAAAACACTACTAACATAATGAAACTATTGGTATTAACCAAAACAATAGTTGACAGCAAGAAAACAATAAAATATTTTATTAATAACAGAATTGAATTCGTTAAAGTTTATTGGGAAAAACTTCAGTAAATTTTTTTAAAAGTTTGGTTAACACTATTAGATGAGGTAGCTATAGTTTTACAAACAAAAGAATGAAACTAAACTTATTATTTATTAACAAAACATTATCTTAACAGAATGGAAATTACTAAAAACTTGTCTTAGAAAACAGAATTAAATTATATAAAACTTTGTTGAAAGAAAACTATTACTAACTAGTTGTTTTAGTTCAAATTAAACCTATTTGAAAATGTGTTGAGATTCCTATGTTAATAAAGAAACAAACTAAGCAAATTTATATATTTTTATTAACATAAGTAAAACACCTAAATTTTAACTAACAGAACCTATTAAACAAATAAAACTAAATCTAATTTAAACCAACTAAAACTAAGTTAATTTAAACTATACTAACTAATAGGCATAAACTGTTTATAGATAAAACACTAAGAAAAATCATCCTAAAAAATCTGAAACTAAGCATGAAGGTAGTCCTAACTAATACCAAACAGTATCAAAAAGATTCATATCAAAATCTATTTTCAAACTCTAGTTATTTAGATTTGAATGTTTTGAGCAAATTTGATTAAATTCAATTTTTATAGTTCAAATTTGAAATTTAAAAGTACAGGGTGAAACTACATGAAAAATGTGAGCTATTGCAAAAAGAATCAACTCAAAACATTAAATAGATTAAAAGTTATAGCTAAAACAATTTTCTAGAACACTCTGTTTAACTAAAACTAAACAAAAAGAAGAAAATTTCTACCGGACGGACAGGGGTGACGTGGCACTATCCTATTGGCTGGCTAGCGCGTGTGTTGGATGGTTGCGGGCGGTCGACCGGACCGAAGAGGAAAACGATTCGGGTATTAAGTTGATCTAATCTGGGCCGTTGCGTGTGGATCGGAGGGATGGGGTGAGCTCGAAGATTTTACCGGAGGGGGAGGTGGACTCCGGCGATGGTGACGGCGGCCGGTGGTCGAGGACACTGCCGGAGGTGGCTCCGGTGGTCAAAATGGAGCGCGGACGGGCTCAGACGGCGGAGGAGGTCCTCCGGTGCCGATTGGTGGTGTCGGAGAGGGGCGAGGATGACCGAGGCGATGGCTACGGGCGATGGGAGCTCCGGTGGTGGTGCAACTCCGGCGAGAAATTTGGCAGCGTCTCGGCGAGGGAGAGAGGGGGCTCGGGGGGGAAATGGATGCGGGGAGTTGGGGCTCTATTTATAGAGTGCTCGGGGTGTGGGGGGGAAGAGAGGAGAGAGATCCGGGGGGAAACGGCCGGCGACGTGGTCGGGCGAGAGGAAGGAGGCGACCGCGCGGGCGAACGGTCGGTCGGGGTGGGACCCAGTGTCAGAGAGAGAGAGAGCGAGGTTTCCGCGTCGGTCGGCCGGCTCGAATTGAATTCGCGAATAAAAGCATGTGGGCCGGCCCGTTTAATTCTAAATCCGTTACTGTTTTCATTTAATGAGTTATCAGCGCGTTTCAAAAACATTTAAAGCATTCAAATCATTTCTAAATATAGGAGTATTATATATAGAATTAACAGAATAATAAATTCCATTTATTGAACATTTTTATTCTGTCATTTGAATACTTTGAAAAAAAAATATTTTCAGAAATTGCCTAATTGTTTTTAAATCCTTTTTGCAAATATTTTCAAAACAACCCCTGGTTTTTATTGTTCAAATAAATCACCAAATAGTCCCTGGTATGGAGTGTCATGTTTCTCCCCTCATATTTGAACATTTTACCAAGATTTTCAAATAGGTGAAAGCAACTTAGGAAAAATAGAAAGGGGCTTTCTGAAAGTCAGAAGAAACATTTCAACCAATACATGTATTCAAGCAATGATGATGATAGATGCATAGCTATATTTCATAACATTTCAAAATAAAATTTTGAGATGTTACATCACAAGGTTTGACGGCCGGGCAAGCGGCAGCCGCATTGTGTGACGAAAAGCCAGACGGACTCGAATCTGAAAAACTAGCAGACTCGAATCACGTTTATGAGTAAGTAAAGAGCATCCAAAATATTAACGTACGCATGAAGGGAGCCTCCTCGCGAAGGGGCTGGCAAGGTATTACTGTATTTCTGCAGGAGAAAAGAATAGATGAAAAACGCAGGTAACACCTCCCCCAGGTAATTTCTTCCTTCTTATCTTCACGACAAAGGCAGCTAGCCAACGAACGCGACCTTTCTCTCCTTACCTCCACCTATCGGCACGTCCTCCCCATCCATGGCCAATTGGCCATGGGAAGCGGCCGTGCAGAGCAGGGCGTCGCCAGCTGGAGAGGCGCTGGCTCCGCTCAAATCGACCGACCGCGTAGTGTGGGGAGCTGGGGAAGATGGAGAGACGGCGGATTTAGGGGTCGAGTGGTGTAGATGTGGCTGATGGAGATGATCGGATCTCTCGTCTCCCTTATTTTCATGTCGCCACCACCTCTCCTCTCATCCATGTCAGGGCCTCGCCCTCACCGCCCACCGGCGCGACCTCCCAGTCCCCCTTACCGCGTGGTGGTCAAGATGGCAGCGGCTGGTGCCGTCGACGCCGATTCAGCTTCGTTTGCGTGCCAGGGCGGTGGTCTCGGCAGGCAGAATGGCAGGGTATAAGGAGGGGAGGAGGAAGAAAAGGAGGATCAGGAGAGGCCTGCCGCTGAGGGGGCGCGAGATGTAGAAGGTGCAGGGGAGGCCGTTGGCGGCGGAGACGCTGGTGGCGCGCAAGGCAGGGACGTGCTTGCCGAGCCCCCCGACGGCGATGGGTCTGGGTAAGTTCGTCGAGCTTTTAGGTTTTGGTTTGGTCTGTTGGACTGGGTGAGGTTTGGTTAACTCGTTTTTCGACGGGGTCGTCGACGACGTGCTGTGGGAACAGGAGACCGGGATCTAGTCCCAGCAGTCCGGGGCATGCTGCTGCTGCTCGTGCAGCAGAACGACGGCCGCAGCGGCGCGTCGACCTGGTGGGCAGGTGAAGTCGTTCGACGACATTCAAGAGTTCTTCGTCCACTTCCACTACCCCAACGCACAGTACGCCCTCATCCCATCTCATCTCCTGCTTAACTGTTTTGCTTCTCTTAATTATTCAGTGCTTTCATTTCACACGTACTGAATTATGCAATACTCCATGTGAAAATGGAATGGAGGGAGTACTAAGTTTAGGATTCCATTTTCCAATTACACCATGTATTCAATTTTTCACTTCCTGCCAACAAGTGTGAATTATACTGACATGTCCTGAACTCTTTTGCTGGTCAGGAGAGAAGAAGTGGATGAGAATGTTGGCGTAGAAATTCAGAACATCCAAGAAGTGGTCGGGGGACTGGTCTTGGTAAGTGAACACTTTACAAAGTTAGTTCGGCTTATGATTTGGACGTGGTTTAATGTTATGAACCATCTGTTTTGTTTTTGTAATATCTTTTTTTTCCTATCTAACAAGAGGTTGTTATTGTTCATTGCCCTAGATTGGATGGTTATGCAGTAAGCCAGTAACATGCTTCTGTGAACAAGCAAACATTGATGTTTAGATCCTGTACAACAGTACATGTAAATATCATTTCATTTATTTGAAATTCCACACACCCAATTCATATGAGAGTATCTTGAGAAGATCAGTTTTGCCACTGTGCTGCTGTTGGAGACAGAATTGGACAAGCTCTTCCTTTGTATCATCTTCCTTATATTGATTAGTGAATAGTTGTTGCTGCTTTTAGCCCTCGTTTCCATGAGAACTTGTTCAGAGTGTAGATAATAAAATTATGTGGCTATAGAAGCATATATGCCATTCAGTAAAACACCAAAGAAAAATAACTTTGAAATCTATATATTTATTGACTGTGCACCTATTCCATCTGCCAGATAACTTCTGTGGGGTCATCCTGATCAGAAGTTTATACAACTTCCCTTCTTTTCATTGCCATACTCTCTTATACGTTTTATATAGCCGGACCTGTTATGCCGTAATATTACCATGTACTAACATTTTGTTCATCTGTGTTGGATTTGCTTACAAGATCAAGGGATAGAGGATATGAATATTGGTGTGCTGCACCCCAATGCAACTTTCTGTTTTTTGTACTGTGACAATTCTGTATTTTGTTTGCTTCGTCCAGCAATGGCGTTGACTAGGACAAGCTAATGAAGGAAGGTAGGTTTTCCCTTTGTCTGTACATTCTCATGTCTTTCCAGCTGCTCTATTCTCAATCAATTGAATGGTTCTATTAGCCCTGCAGTTGCAATCAATCCTAGGAAAAGAGCAACCAGAGCAATTAATAATGCGTGACTACGTCTCCTTCATGCTCTACATGGAGCCGGATGGCTGTCCTAAGCAGAGGGTCAATGTTGTGAACATATCGGCAGGAGGCGCTATGACGTAGGCCTTTACACGAGGTGAAGCTGCAAACACCTTTATATCCTGATCTTCTGAAAATCTTTCCTTCTTTCTATAGTACTCTATTTCATGAGGTATTATTAATTTTATCACATGGATGTAGATACGAGTAATTCCTGTTTGGAATGCTAGCATATGCTTCTGTGTCGTCGCTGGATTATTATTATTGCAGTTCAGTAGTAGTCATTCTTGGCACTGCAAATTATACTTGTAATGCTAGAATATACTGAAACAAACGTCAACCATATATAACTTCTTATGCATCACCATTGCTTGTCAGGGTCACTTCAGGGAGGCGTGCTGTGGAAGCAGCAGGTTGCAGGTTTGTGCTAAGTGGGGGAGATATGGTGAAAGCGGCAAAAGGGAAAGGTTCAGGATTGTTGGATTGGGAGTTTGGCACTCTGCATGCAAAATGATTGTCGGCCTGAAAGGGTAGGATTGGGAACTCTTCTGGGTTGCTCTTTGCTTATACATGCAACAAAATATATTGCACTTAAACTGATCACAGTTCATCTCTACATTATCAGTAGGTACTTTAATTGAAGAGTTTTTCTCATTGTGATAGGAGATAATTTGATAGTTTCAAAACATATCTATCTATTTTTACTAATTTCTTCATTGCTCAAATGTATGGCATTTTCTTTTCAAAAAAGGAAGTAGGATGGATGGTTGTAGAAAGAGAATTGTCGTACATGGATAGCTTTATTTACTGTCGTTTGTAGTCAAGTAATATAGCAAGTTTTACAAATTAGAAGGATTTCGGTGTTGACCATGAGACACTAAAGGATTTCACTATTACTAGGGGTCTGAAAGGAAAAAAGTTGTTGTACAGAAAATGTGAATATTTATCTGTTTGAGGTGATAGATTTTTTTCCAGGTTTGTAAGACTACCCTGACAACTATATATACCAAATCCAGGACATAGTTCAGTGGATCGGATGGGAGCACTACAAAGTTACATATAGATAGAGATAACAAGTTCTTTGTGATGTGCCCTATTGCTTCTTCCTATGTGAACCCAAATATCAGAGAATATACTTTATTTGTCATGTTTGTCAGTTTAATTTATTACTTATTTAACTTGCTAGGAATTGAATTGGTACCAAATATACTCCCTCCATCCCATAATATAAGACCTTATTACATCTAATATATGAGTACATTGGATGTAATAAGGTCTTATATTATGGGACAGTTATACCAACTGAAGCGAAATCATTCTCTTGCAGGCGCTGGTGCTTATGGTTTAACTGCTATTGTTGTTGGAACCATTGTTTATTTATACATAGATGGAAGGTATACATTTATCTCCCTCTCAACTTGGTGCCAAGATAATATATGTTAAAACATTACAAAGTATAAAGCTTATTACACTGTCCTACTCTGATGTTTCAACAAGAGGTCGTCCCTGTTCCTACTCTGATATTTGAAGTTCACCATTGGCACTTCTCCTGAAGCTAACTTGCTAATTTACAGGGATGAAAAATTTCTGATATGATGTTTGTGACCAAGAGTGGCTTGGCTGATGGCTGCAACATAGCTGCCAAACAATTGGATCAGGTTTCAAAAAATGTTCATGTAAGACTTTTCGTCCTATATTCAGTAAATACTTCAACCACTTGCTCGGAGAGGGGTTGTCGAGGATGATGGTGACGAGCAAGTCGGTGTCCATGAAGCCGAAGCCATTCTAGCTCTTCAACAAAAATCCACAAGGAGAGCGTTGATGGGCTGTACGAGTGGGACAAGAAGTTCTACGAGGAAGTCAAGGTACATTTGATCCAGCACACGCGCTTCTCCCAGAATTCGTATGATCATTAGAAGTTGAAAACTAGTCAAGAAAAGATATGAAATGGAATGGACTTGTAGGCAGAGGAGCGCGTCCGGCTGTGGTACGACAAGAAGTGAGCGCACCTGAGGAGCTAGGACACCAACAGTGCAGAGCTGTTCGCCTTCAAGACCAAGCTCAGCATCTCCCTCTCCTTCGAGAGAACCAGAGCTGCCATCAGGACCTCCGGACCAAGCTCAACATCTCCCTAGCCTCCGTCGACGCCGTGTCCCGGAGGGTTGTCGCCATCCACAACAACGAGCTGCTGCCGTAGCTCGCTTAGCTCATCCGAGGTTGCGTGTATTTATTGTAGTGTGCTCAATCGATCCCCAAGAACACTGAGGCTGCAGGTGTTTGATGAATGTTTCTGATTGTGTTCTATGTATAGGTTGGCAAGGATGTAGCTGAGTGATCTGCGTGCACCACCGGGTGATGAAGCGCATGGCGGACGAGGCGAGTGTTCTCGTCGTGGGTCGTGTGGTCGTTCATCAAGACTTGTTGTGTATGTATATGTGCTATCCTGATTGAAAAAGGCAATTGAAAAGCCGTATCAGGCGGCGCCTCTTGATCTCCCATGCTTCTAATTAACCATCTGATTGATTTCAATTCCTGTATGATATGCATGGCAATATAATATGTTCATCAACAAACTGATCACTTACATATGCATGTGCAAACAAGAACCGAACAAAAAAAGTTGAATAGACAGTATCCTACCTGGGTATGCACCTGACCGCCTCAGGAGGCGCGCTCAGGGCGCGCTCCATCCACTAGTCTGTACTAGTATTGGTCCCATGGATTTCACGTATGTCCATCTAATAGGTTTAGTGCTTCTCAAATCTTGAGACACGTGCCAAGATAAACAATGTTGTGGAGCTCCTTGTCTTTTCTTTCTTCTAGCGCCTGACCGAAGATGTTTTTGTCTTTTTTTTTTTTTGGTAGTCACATGTCAGACCAATGTAGTAGCTTTTCCTTTCCTTAATTCATGAATTGGCCTCATAGTAGCTTCGGCTGATTTCCTTGGGACTATACGATAATAGCAGCAACTTCGGCGAATCTGACAGAACAGTTGCAACTTTGACGTGGATGGATGAAACTCCTATAGCACTGGTTTCTTGCGGGGTGTAGCAGAAATCCCCAACTTCGATGCATCGCCTGGTTGCGTGTGACGGCGCACGTCACGCAACCCTAAATTTCCCATGATCTTAGTCTCATGGGTACCTTTCCGAATGCTCTTCATGAAGACGATGTAGACCCATCTGTGTCGGCTCTTATCCAGTTGGTCAATTGCAAATTTCTTGATCCCTGAAAGAGAATTCCCTCCAAGAATACAACATCACCATGCGCTGGCCCCACGGTGGGTGCCAACTGTTGTGGATTTATCATGGCAAGATGTCCTCGCGAGAGAACTTAGGTGTTAGGCCATCACAACTAGGTGGCGGCTTAAGAGGGGTTGGTCGGAATCGAGAGATGCGAGTTACCCAAGTTCGGCCCCTCCGATGGAGGTAAAAGCCTACGTCCTGCTTTGTGTGTATTGATGATGAGGGTGATCTCGATTACAAGGGTGCTGTCTTGCCACCTCTAATCTCGAGAGCCTCGAATCTGTCTATCTCTGATGACTTGAGTCTGTCTTGTCTATCTCTAATGTCTACGAGTATTGTAGCGGAAAGTAAAGACAAGCATTTAAGTAAAGGAAGGGTAGGAAGATCAAACGCAATTGGTGACACGATGATTTTTCCCGTGGTTTCGATAGGTGGTACTATCGTACATCCACGTTTACGGAGTCTTCAACCCACGGAGGGTAACGGTCGCGAGAGTCCACGGAAGGCTCTACCCACGGAGGGTTCCACGAAGAAGCAACCTTGACTATACCATGATGGCCTACGTCCACGGAGGACTAGCCTAACTTGGGGTAGATCTTCACGAAGTAGGCGATCTTCTTGCCCTTATAAACTTCTTGGTTCACTTCACAACAGGAAGTAGGAGGCTCCCAAGCGACACCTAACCAATCTAGGAGGCACCACCCTCCAAAAGGTAATAGTCTCGATAATGTCGAGGAACTCCTTGCTCTTGTACTTCAATATGATAGACTCCTCAACACACAATCACTCTCTCATAGATTTGGCTTGCTAGAAGAGATTGATTGGGTGGAAAGCAACTTGGGAAGGCTAGAGATCAAGATTCATATGGTAGGAATGTAATGGCATGATCTCAACACATGAGTAGGTGGCTCTCTATCAGAAAATCAGTAGGTATGAGTGGTGTCGTGGATTTGTCACGACAAGATGTCCTCACGAGATAACTTAGGTGTGAGGCCATCATAACTAGGTGACGATTGATATGGGTTGGTCGGAATTGAGAGACGCGAGTTTACCCAGGTTCGGTCCCTTTAATGGAGGTAAAAGCCTATGTCTTGCTTTGTGTGTATTGATGATGAGGGCAATATCGATTACAAGGGTGCTGTCTTGCGACCTCTAATCTTGAGATTGTCTAATCTGTCTATATCTAATGACTTGAGTCTGTCTTAACTTGTCCCTCTTGGGGTGCCTTACCCCTGCTTATGTAGGTCGAAGGGGTAGGTTTACATGTAGAGTCCTACTGGGAGTAGGACTAGGAATAGTCTTTCATGAATCCTAATCCGGGTCTTGTTTCCTTCATGAGGGAGTCTTTCCTTTCCTTGGGCCTTCTCTGTGAGCCGGCCCTCCAGGCCTGTCCACGAGCCGCCTTGCACCGGCTCGCACGATGGGCCATGGGCCTGGTCATCCCGTGACCCGGTAATAGAGGTGACACATGAGCCACCATATGATGAGTCGGGTCATACCTCCTGCCGGGTCACCAATGAATCGTCAAGTTCGGCCAGGGCTCCAGTGAATCGCCAAGTCCCGGTCGGGTCATACTTCAGGCCGGGCTATACCGCGGGGTATATCCCTGACAAGTGGGGAACTGTTCCGAGTGCTTCTCTTACGAGTGAGTGGTGGTGGAGGGGTATATATAGACATCTCCAAAAATCCAACCGTTTCACCTAATAAGTCAGACTCGGTGACACCGATGTGTTAATCTCGGTGGTACCGAGTTGCCTCAAAGGTCGTAACTTTTGAATCTCGGTGATACCGATACATAAAACTCGGTTGCATCGATAAGGTGACCTACGGTTCGATTGCCAAACTCGGTAACGCCGATTCAACAAACTCGGTGGGACCGATTTTGTGAATTTGCATAACAGGAAGTTGGCAACCCAAACTTGGTGGCACCGAAATGAAATCGGTTGCATCGAAAGGCTGGGGTTTGGCTGAGTCTGTCTGATGCTCAGATTGGGTGGCACCGAGTGAAAAGTGTTGGTCGCACCGATTTTAGATATTTGGCTTTGGACAGACTTTTGTGGAAGAGCTTGTGGGTGTATGTGGTGACTATCACTTGTGCACGTATGAACATTTTGTTCACCAACAGTACCTACAATCTTTTTGCCAACCCATCATTAAACTTTTCCTAAAACATGCTTAGTGAAAACATTAGTTCAATGACATATATTTTGTTATTAATTACCGAAACCACCAAGCGAACAAACGTGCTTTCACCCTAATGCAAGCAAAATTGCAAGGTTCTATAAGGACGTCTTCCCGCATAAGCGTCGCCTTAGCATCCATGGCAGGATGCCTTATAAACAATGATGCACCTATATCCATTGATAATACACTATAAACTCTCTGCCACCAAAAACCAAATCAAGTTTCCGTTAACTTCACAATGCATGTACAAAGCATTGATATAGATTTGAGTAGTAGGAAAAAAATAGAGCCCGCGATAGAGAACTCGAGCTCTTCAAGAGATGAAAGTCAACAGAAAACATGAATAACTAAGATTTATGGGAAACAACTTGAGTTATCTATAGAACTGTGCTGGGAGTATCAAAACAAAGCGTTGGTGGACAGGGCATAGGAAGGGAGAGTCATTCTAATTACCGAACGATGGCTTGCTTCCACTATCCATATAAAATTTCATATAGGCTATTTACCATGATGTGTGTGTGTCTGTATATATATATGTATATGTATGTATATGTATATATGTATGTATATGTATATATGTATGTATATGTATATATATATATATATATATATATATATATATATATGACATATTTTTGTTACAACCGGGGGTAGTTATCGTCCCAAGCGTTTGCTCTCCACGTGTCCATGTGCAAAGATCCACTACGGTGCAACTAACACACACAAAAAAAACTAGCTGATTCTGTTACTTAATCAATTTTATGACGGAGCTGTACTAACAACCTCCTACCTTATTGCCGGCCAATCAGAATTTAAATGCATCAAGTTGAAATTGGTACGTGCCACGTAACCACGTGCTACTCTAATAAATATAGCAGTACACATACTGCCACCAAATAAAATCGGAGCCTATATAATGAAACTAGAAAATTTAACGGTGCAACTGCTTTCTAGACTATTAATATATTACTAAAAAATATGACCTTACAGTTTGTAGTATAGGTTTACACAGGATTAGGGGGTATGTGCGGTATTTAGAAATGAATGTATTTAGTTTACAATCTCGAAAAAAGTATGAAATATTATTCTACATAGAATGGAGTACGAAACATTATGAATCAAGAGTATGTGTATATACTACTAAGTGGTATGCATGAGTATGGACATATTTTGGGAGAGGCACACGTGAGTATGTAGAATATACATTTTTTGGTAGTATATAGTATTTTTTATGAAGATATTATATATGGTACACATATATACTACTCTATTTCATATTGTAAGACGCTTTTACAAGCTAGTTTCGTCTTATATTATAGGACGAAAGAAGTACTTTTTTCAACATACATATACTTCATTCTGAAGAAGTTTGGAAGTATGTCCACATCTAATTGATACATCTGTTATCCATTACATGCTCTTTAACGAACAAAACATGTACATGATGCCATGTATGCATTGTTGCAGCATATCGTGTACTGGCCAACAGGAAAAGCAATCCGGAGTATGCAGTATGTAGTATATCTTATAGGCAACATACACTACTATTTTAATTAGAAGATGGAGTATATAAGAAACTGGCGTATTATTCTAAGGATATGTATTTTGTATAGTATGTAGTATGTCCAAAAGGTGCATGAAGTATGGAGTATGCCCAAAAATAAGCAATATATTGTCCAAAATAAGGAGTATCTTCCCCCCCAAAAAATATATTGCAAGATAAGAGGAGCATCTCCAGAAAAAAAAAATACTGATTAAATGTATTAGAGTGTGGATGTGTTTGTTATATCTTTGTTCACGTACAAATACAAGATTAGAAAATCAAAAAATCCGCGAAGATATGGCATGCATCTTGAAGCAATTCCATGTCCTAGCTAGAACATAATTGACCTAGATACAATACGGGGATACAACGTTAACACGTATAGTGGTGATGCATGACCATGCATATACGTATATTGATCTCTAACTTGAGAGCTGGATTGGAATTCACAGTAGTATTGAATCGTAGTGATATTTTGGGCACTTTTGAGAACATGGGAACAATATTGCGATGGTGAGCTCTTCAATGGCCATGGCGACGGAACGTGCAACTCGATGGCGGCTGGTTGGAGCATGCGTCGTTCAGTATAATAGTACTCCACCACACATGACCATCGAAGGAAACCATCAATATCAAATATGAAGGGACGGATGTGTCGTCGGCGGCGACGGCTGTACGGTTGTGACGCCGTGCATAAGGTCCTGAAAAATTGATGCATGCATGGGTCTGTGTATGGTTGACATCACCCCTGGCTGCAGATTGAAGAATTCTATTAGATAAAAAATTGATCAGGAACAGTTTGAAAGATTTTGTCCGCCAGATGAATACCTTGCAGCATGCATCAATGCTCATAATCCCAGTCGGCTGAAATTGCCATTGACGGCCGCAACAAAATTTGATTCACGCGAATAGCGGATCTCTTGTTCACATGAATGCGAGCTGACATAAAACGTGCTGCTCGCCCGCGGCCAAAAATGTAATCTAGCTATATTATTGTTGGTCGTCGTGTAGCTTATCCACGCATGAAAAGAGAAACCATACGGCTGATTAGTTTATTGGGTTGAGAAAAAATAGTCTTTTTTCAGAACCAAACCCGTTAATCAAAGCGTTGCTCGAGACTAGATCAGACGACGCGAGGCATGGGGATAACTACCCCGGTGGTAGTATTGATTTTCTCTCTCTATATATATAGGGATCGACTATTCGTCACCTAGGGTGAAGAATAGTTATTCCTCACCCTAGGCGAACCTAGAATCACAGCGTCTATCAGAGAGCAAAACTGTTCGATATAAACTTACCTCACCGAGAACAAAACTGTTCGATGTAAATTTACCTCACGGGTGGACGAGAAAGAAAAAAACACAGTAAGGCTTCCGAGGTAAATTTACCTCGGGTACGTCTAGTTGTCTACTACTATTACGGATAGAAAACCAATTTTACGAATCGTGGGAGAGTTCTTCCAACCATCTATTCCATGCATAGCCAAGGCGGTTCCCATTCTCCGGAGGCCAGCAGGGGTCACTCTTCCCTACGGCCGTTGACGGGATCCAGTTCGACGAAGCTGCGGCGTCGGGTCTAACCACAATCTCCTCGCTAGGGCGGTGCTCGTCCACATCGCGGCACTACGCGTCGGGCTCAGCACTACCCACACCTTGCCTCCCTGCACCTCGTCGTGTAATCCTACTACAGCAAGCTGATGCAAGAGGTTAGTGAGGTCTCTATAGGAGTGGCGCTGCCGTGTTGGTCTTGTGTCTCCTCTAGTCATCTCCCATTCTCGCATCCCCCCGATTGAATCTGGATCCGAAGATTTCACTGGCTGCCGACGAGTCGCCATAGTTTAACTGCCATCGGTCTCATCTCTAAGTTTTCTCACTGCCTCCTACCTCATGCGCCCACACGCTCATGCTCCGCCCTGCATCTTTCGTACCTGGCCGCTTCCATCCCCTCTCACGGCATCCCTACCTATTTTTTATAGACTGGAATTTCTTTCTGTCGTCAATAATGCATCAGAATATTTTGTGTGTGATGAGCTTAACATCTAAGCAGGGATAAGGTTATGTGGTAAGGCAATTCCATGTCAAGTGATCCCTTTTTCCTATTCTAATGAGAGCAGAAGGACCATGTTATGTGAAATTCAAAAAAATTATGTTAAGGCCCTATAATATTAGTGCAATCAATGCATATCTTTCTGAAAAAAGGGAGAAGAGTATTAGTAGCTCAATTTGCAGAGGGCACATTTGAACATTCAGTCAGTTGTATTTTTTAGTTGTTGTTTAGGAACTATAATATCATATCTGAATGTTAAAGTGATTCTCAATTTATACGATGACCATGTTCTTGTTGTATTTCAGTTATGTGTGCAAATCAGATTTTGAGTTCTCTTGGTTTAATTAAGAACCAGACCAGTTATGTATTTCATCCACTCTCCTCTTTGTTTTCGTGATCCCTCAAAAAGTCTGGTCTATTTGACGTGAAAAAGACGACAAAATGTGTTGCAAACCATGATATTTTCCTAACATCCAATTGATTTGGTTGCAGGATTCATTCAGCACCACATGCAGATGCATCATGAACAAAGGTTCATTTATGGATTTCTATAAGATAAAAAAAGGAACATTTGTGTCTACCGCCCGGCACTATGCTTTAAAATGTGTTTGCTTATATAAAAAAGATTTTGGTCAAGAAAAAAAAGTAGAGATAAGACATAATTATCATTAGCTTCATTTTTGTTTCGGACTTAAATGCTTTAGATCCTGGATGCCGAGTTTATCTCCTCCATTACGTTGGAACATGTTTTATTACAAAATCAATTGATATTTTGTTTGCATCCAAAAATTTCCTTTAGTTTGACATAGTGTTGTTATGATGCATGTAACTGGACATTAGAAGAAACTCTTGTTCATATTTAGTTCCTTGCTTACATTTTTCTATCAATTTTGCATTTTAATGGCTCTTGCTTTTTAATAGCTCATCGAGTTTCTTTGTGACAACTGCAGTTTTGCACATTTCTAAATGTATTCTCTTGATATGAAACTATTGTTCACATTTAGTTCCTTGCTTACATTTTTCTGTCAATTTTGCATATTAATAACTATTGCCTTTTAATAGCTCATCGAGTTTCTTTTTGACAACTGCAGTTTTGCACATTTCTAAATGTATTCTCTTGATATGAAAGGCATGGAGGCAGTGGCAAAGCTACCCATAAATGTAGGGCAGTTGGATAGTGCAAACAGTGCTACCAAATTAAAATCAATGCATTATTGTTGGATAAACTCCATGTAAAACTCCTTGCTCCAGCCCAGGGCGGGCCATGGCCCTTTGAGCCTTGCCATAACTTCGCTGGTGCATGGAGAGAAGAGATCAAATTTTCCTTCTTATTCTCATGCAACTCCCGGTATTTGACCTATCAGCTATGTGCATTTGGGCTTTCATACATGTTATTTAGCTTGCGGTGAGATCTGCATCTTTGTATTGCAGGTGGTTGTCAATCTGCATTTTCTAACAACTTTGGGAAGGGTGCTCTCACGCGATATTGTTCCTTATGCTGATAATTCCAGTATTCCACCACACTTGCTGATACTACTTGTGTAGGCTTACTTCAGAAGTTCAGGTTTGTTGGTGTAACACCTTCTGCATTCTCATTTCTTTGTCATTGCTGATTTTGTTCATCTTCTGCCTCTACATGCTTGCACAAATCCCCAACCTGTGTTCGACCAGCTGCCTTCTTGAGTTCCCGTAGATGAAGAGACTCTCATCTCCTCTTAGCTGCAATGGAAGAGTCAATCTGGCCGGGGAAGTTGTGGACATCGTAGGTGTATCCACCTTATCAGGGTGCATGCATCCATGATAGAGACAAGTGAATAAAGTAATTCAGTATGAACTTCTTGAGTGCATGGAGCACTAAAGGTGCAGCAACATCAAGGACTGTGCCACGAGGAACAGGTGGAGCGGTCATGGAAACACTGGGATGCTTATCATCGCCCATGAGGACGGGCACAACCACGTGCAGCCGCTCTACTTGTCGGCACTCGCCGCAAATTCCAAAGCCTGACTGAAGCCGCCAATGGCAGAAGAGATAGAAGAACTCCCAATTTTTATGCTATTGATGGAACAGATCATTTAGCTGCTCTTTGGTTATTTAGTCTGACAAAAGATCAGAATGCAAGTGAAATTTGTAACACCAAGGCAAATATTTGCCCTTTATATTTTTCACGACCTATAATAGATACTTGATTGGGGCGCAATACATTTACCTTTTGAAATATTATGTCGATAAAATTACTCCATGAGATTGTCAAATTGCCTTGTGTGTGTGTGTGTGTGTGTGTGTGTGTGTGTTTAGAAGATTGTGACAGGCTTGTCAATAGGTGTCTTTGTTGAGTGTATCCGAGAATAATCATGTTAATTTCTTGGTCCCGGATATTCTTCCTGTTTGCACTCCTGCAATATTTAGCCTAACTATCCTATCATACACAAAAGGATTGCTGAGCGTGATGGGCATATTAAATAAGAAAGTTCTTATCCTACAGAATGACCTTGAAAATGGTAGTCCGAAAATCCTTGAACAGTATTTGAAACCTTTGTTTTGTCTCATGTAGTTCGACTGTAACCACGTTTAAACAATTTTTCATCATCCATACAAGTCAAAAACAATGATTTCAGGCATGCGCGTTGTATGAACAATGGAAGCACCACAAGTCTCGGATTTTTTTTTTCAGAAAAGAGGCAAACGCTTTTCCTCAGTCTAAACCATACCACAAGAGCATAGTACCTCTCCCAGCAAACATGGTGTCCCAGTACCGCGCATTTCATTTCTTCTAGGGATGTGCACCAGCACTAGAGTGATGACAAGTTGACAACAATCCAAATGCCCATGACCAATGCTCAGTGTTGAACTTTTGATGGAAATAATAACATGTTCTGAAGAACCAAATATAAATGGGGCATATATATCATCAACAAAACACACTGCACCCCATCCCTAGTTCCCTACGACTAGGAGTGTAGACAAAATTCATCTCGAATGCTACTCGGTAACCAGTAGCGGGAAAAATCCCCCAAAACAAAAACCACTCCGGCGACTATAGGAGTATTTCAGAAGTATTTCAGAACAGATCACTACTGGAATGATTACATCATCTTGCAACTAGACTCACATGTCCAACTTCACTGTCCTCGTACATATTCGAACTTGATCTTCAAACAACTTAACTTGCAGGTGGCTAGAGATTTCCATCAAATGTCTTCTGTTCAACAATCTCTCCGGCAACTGAAATATTCTTATCCACGGGCTGGAAGAAACAAAGTATCCAATGAATAGTGCTGAAGCCATACCCTAAAATACGAAGACATGTTCCAGAAAACCAATTCAGTTTGCAAGAAAATACATTCCTCTAACACAGACCTGAAAAAACAGAATATATTGAGTTCTCAAACGCATACCAACAAACAGGTAGAGGCCAGCAACATGAACATACCGCATTTGAAGGTTAACCGAGGCTTCACTGCCTTATAAACTAAAAAAGGACATCACATGGGTAGTTTGGATGTATTCAATTCATCATAATCACATGAACATGCTAGCTACAGGTGTGAATAAAAAGTATACTGAGAAACAAGATAGAAAGGTCAAGCTCTGTAAATGTCAGGCTCTGTTTCAAATTGAGCCAGATACAATTGGATAAAAGCATGGAACAAACGAGATAACGATTAAAAGATGTGGACACACCATGCCATAGCATCAGAATTTAAATAGCTTAAAAAGCAGGCTACCACTGGCTATAGTCATGATGAAGCGGAGCACATAATTAAGAGCATTAATTTATATAAAGGGTAAATTCGCAGCACAACCAGGATGACAAGAAAGTCTTGCGACAGAAAATATTTTGAGCTACTAAAACAACATGTTGCGAGTATTTATATGGCTCTCATGCATTGTAGAGCCACATTATTTTATATGTGTACCAACTACAACATGAGCACATTCTTCTGTCCAGACCAAAAATAACAGAGATACCATCTACAATCCTACATTATCAATACATCAGTCCATTGCATTTCCATTTCATATGATACAAATAAATCGAGTGAGAGAAAACACATATAGATAGGCAGTCGCGGATGGTGATGGAGGCCTTGGCGCAAACCCTCCAGCGTCTTGAAGCACGGACAATGAAGCCTGGTCCAGGAGGAGGTAGTGGCCACAGTGGAAGGATGCCGCAAGGACGGTCAAAGAAGAGGTAGTGGTGGTGCGCACTGATGCTTCTCGGCCGTTAAATACAAGGAAAGGAAGGGATGTAAGAGGCACTACCATGGTGCGTTGCTCTCCATCTTGGAAGGAGAGAGTCTGCCCACCCACGGCAAGCTTGTAGAGCTACACCAATAAGTTGGCGGCGCCCTGGAGTGCCCCATAGATGGCTTCTTCTATCACCAACAGCCGCGCTGCCTCCGCCCTCCGCTTCTTCCACCAGGCAAATCGTCTCAGCACCATCCATCCCAAATCAAGGGCCCAAGCGAGAAGCTAATTGAGAGCAAGGAGGTTGGTTCCGATATCAATATGAGACGGAGGATGTGGGGAAGATGTTGCAGCACAAACCAATCGGAGGGGTAGGCGAAAGAGGAGGAGGCAATAGTGGCGGCAGCGTACGATGAGCGCCTAGGGTGGCGGCCGACATAGTTTCGAAGAGGCGGAAAACTGCTCCGGTAGTGGGCTACAGTTTTTTCTTTTAGGGTAGTCCCCACGATCACTCGATGTAAAATTACGTTTGTTAGGCTGAAATTTACTTTGGTGAGCCCGAGAACAGTGGAGGCTTCCTTGAGCCATGCGCATGCGGTGCGGTGCGATTTGCTCCGGACTTGGCTGGCTCGGCTGATCCACCGGGGCGAAGAATAACTAATTCTTCACCCACCCAGGGTTATTAATAGACACACATCTGGATTATTTTATTTTACGTAATAGAATATTATTTTGTTATCTTATTTGAACTGACGTAGTTTACAGATTGGACTGACGAATTCAAACGGATGGATTCATGCTTTCATTACGCCGAACTGATCATCTTGTTTAGTTCAAAAACATAATAATCAAACTTGCAAGAAAAAATCGTCGGAACGGGGCGTATAATATATCGTTGGAAAGTCCTTGACATCTAAATTACAGTCATATAATTTGTTTTTGTAAAATCATCATGGTTTAAGAGCAGTTTTGAAAAAATCATTTTTTTGAAAACCGAAAACGTGAATCGTATTTTGGAGTTAATTTTCAAACGGTTTTTCGGAATTGAGCAAATGAGATGGCGTTGGAAAGCTGGTAAAAATTCACATCTTCCATATGCAGATTGATTTTTCAAATCATGTATGATTTAAAAGTAATTTGGAAAATGGTGAAATTTCGGGCAAAACGTATTTTCGGGATTTTTTGCAAACGGCTTGTCGGATTGACGCAAATGACATGGCGTTGGATAGCTATGGAAAATACATAACTTTTGCGTATTTAAAGTTTTTTCTAATTCTTTACGGTTTGAAATCGAATTCGAATCTGGTGAAATTTGGTTTCGAACGTGATTTTTTAAAAAAGTTTGTCGAAATAAGGCAAATAATGTACTGATAGAAAGCTATCAAAAATGCAAAACTTAGTCTTATTGAACGTTTTCTCAGTATTTTTGAACTGATGACTTGGAGTAGTTGTACTGACGCTTTCCATCTCGTCGAACTGATCGTCGAGCTGGGGCGGCACGCGCGGCCGGCGGGATGGGGCGGCGCGACGATTGCCTCCGACGGTAGGAGGCGGGTCGGGGTGAGGCGGGTCGCAGTAGAGCCCAGCCTCGTACTGACGCTTTCCATCTCATCGAACTGATCGTCGAGCAAGGGCGACGCGTGGGGCCGGTGGGATGGGGCGGCACGTGAGGCCAGTGAGCTGGGGCGACGCGACGACTGCCTTCGGCGGTAAGAGGCGGATCGAGATGGAGCGGGTCGTAGCAGAGCCAGCCTCGTACATGTTGAACGCATCGCTCCCTTATGAGGGTCATAGATATTTTGTTACTAGTAACAGAATAGCTCTGTTCTCTCTGTATATATATATAGAAAGTCTATTCATCATCCAGGGTGCACAATAAGTAATTTTTCACCCGAGGTAATCTTATGAGCGTTTCATAAATAAATTACGTTTGGAATACAAATAGTTACATTTATATTGATCATTATGTAAAATTTGATATAAGAAAACAAAAATACACATGATGAGACCAGAAAATTTGCATTTTATGTATATTTTATATTATGTTTTTATGTTTATAAATTTTACGTGACATGAAATATTTTTATGGTGATCTTATGTTTTCTTACCGTCACTTTTTACATATGAAACAACGCAAAATTTATACAACGTAAAATTACGTTGAATGGATGTTAAAATAGAGGAGGTGAAGAATAACTATTCCTTATCCAGGGTGACGAATAGCACGACCCTATATATTATATAGTATATGAACATACTAAAAATAATAAAGTAGTATATATACTACCACATGATAGTATATGAGACATGAAAGTAACTACAACCGGTCACATGATAGTATATATATACTATGACATGATATAATACTATTCATCACCCAGGGTGCAGAATACATTATTCTTCATCCGAGGTAATCTTATGATTACATTTGTTATACAATTAGATTGATTCACTACGTAAAATTTTGGCATAAGAAAGCAAAATTATTGGTCATAAGACGCTAAAAAATACATTTTAAGTGTATTTTACACTATTTTTTACATTCGTAATTTTACATGACATAAAATATTTTTTACGGTGATTTAATATTTTTTATGTTTTTTTTATGTATGAAATGAGAAAAAAAATTATAAAACATAAAAATAGGATGTATTGATCTTAAAATAGAGAGGGTAATCATAGCGCGAGTAAAAAATGAGAATAACTATTTCTCACCCAGGATGACAAATAGCGCGAGTACATATATATATATCACCCATGTTACTCTCGGTATGTACCTCATTTGCTCCCTCAATCAAATTCAACACATGATTCTGTAATTACATTTTTATGTGCTCTACATAATCAGTAAAATAACATGAAAACCTCGCAAGAAATCGGAATAGAACAATGGAGTCTATTCAGGAAACATTATAAATTGAAAGAAGCAATAATATATTAACATCCAAGGTATGCAGCGGTAATAAGGAACGAATATCCTTGACACAACCAATAATCACAATAGTTATGAACATATATATCACCGTAAACACAATAAGCATGAGAGCCAATGGGGCAGAAGGAACAACGAGAACAGCATGAGAGCCAAGGCTGTGCATTAAATTTCATCGTATATACCCTGTTATTTTGGAGCTCAAATGATTTTGTATGAAACATGAAAAAAAAACAGCACAAAACTACGTCGACAGCTATAAAAATCCTTCGAATTACCAGTGGCTGCCACGTCGCAAGCTGTGTCGACGGCTATGCCATCGGCGTACAGTTGTAGCCTAAGCCCACGGCCTGAGCCGTCGGTGTGTGCACGCCCTAGGGGATACCAGTGCCTGCCACGTGGCAAGCTATGCCGACAGCTATGCCATTGGCGTACCTTTGTAGCTTAAGCCGTCGGCCTGGACCGTCGGCATAGGTTTGCCCTAGGAACCACCGCAGGCCGCCACGTAGTTCTCTATGCCGACGGCCATGCTGTCGGCATAGGACCGACACGTGGCCGTCCCTGGATGGTGCACTCTTGACGGCAGCGCTGCTGGACGCCGTTTGCCATGGTATCTCTATACGGACACTGTCGACATAACATTTATGCCGACGGCTTTTTTATGCCAACGGTGACTTGGGGTACGCCGACATATATGGCGCCGACGCCCTATGCCGACGGGGGCCGTCGGCATAGACCTTTGCCGACGGGAATCGAGGCTACGCCGACGACCTAAGCCGTCGGCATAGAGCTTTATCCTGGTAGTACCTGAGCCCATCGCAACATCCTAGCAGATATGGCATTCTCATGTGAAGACTTGAGTGGATTACCTTTCGTCAGGCTTGAGCGAAAGATTGGCAGTCAAATCTAGTCAAACGAATATGCCTCCACCATGATATTTCGTCAAACTCAGGTGGAGTTGCTGCTGTTCCAGACGCGGGGATCCATCAAAGGAGGAGGTGCCACGATTAAGGCTTGTGCTTGATAGAACATACACTGCTGCCGAAAACACGATCAGCTTTAAACCACCATCGGTACACCTTCTACTACCCTCCGTCGGCCACAATCATTGGATTGCTGTTTAGTCGGAAGATGGTAGGCAAGGAGATTAGGTGTGAGGCTGGTGATGATGATGGATGCTAGATTCACTCGGAGGCACGGTGATACTCGGAGACACGATTTTTTTTCAGAACTGTACTATGTTTGTAGCAATTTTAAAAAAAATGTGGCGAGGAAAAAAATTTCAAAAGTAATACCTTGTCGGCCTACTGTGGACCGACCGAAGGCCCGTCGGCCTAAGCGGACCCGAAGCAGACCAGTCGGCCAGAGCCAGGCCGACACGCCGGGCAGTCGGCCAGAGCCAGGCCGAGGCCCATCTGTCGGCCACCTGCTGGCCGAAAGGTGGCGGATAAGGCCCCCGTCGGCCACATCTCTTGTTCCTCCTCCAGCTTCCATGTTAGCTTAGTTTAGGCCAAAAATCCACCCCCTTTGATCTCCCATTCCATCCACTAATTTGCCGTTTCAATCCGATGAAACGATAGATCGTGTGTTTCTCCCCGCCCTACGGTTTTATTTTTCGCAACGGTGTATTGGTTTGTTCGTGTGGAGGAGAAAATGGTGTGGTGGTGGAGGTTTCAATGGTGAGAAGGTGGAGTGGTGGAGAGGAAGAAGAAGGTGGAGAGGAAGAAAGAGTGCACTCACGCGTCGAAGGCATAAATTTTTGATGTTATTTTCGGTTATTTTTTGTTATTTTTGTAATGTACGTATAATTAGTTTATGATATTTTTAGTATCGTAGTTATTTTAGGTTAGTTGTGTTAGTGTAGTGATTTTAGTGTAGTCATATTAATGTAGTTTTAGTTACTGTAGTCATATTAGTACCGGGTTTTAGTTTATGTTTTCGTAGTGTAGGTTTAGTTCGTTTAGTCATAGTAGTGTCGGTAATTTTTTTGTCGATATATTCGTTAGAGTGTACGTTTTTGTAGGTACATTACAGTGTACATTTTATTTTAGTGTAGGTTTTCTTAGGTACATTTTATTTTAGTGTCGATATATTCGTTGCGAATAATGCGAAGCTGGCATTGTCTGACAGGTTAAAATGTCTGAATCCGTAAATTTGACTGTGTATTACGGCCCTGGTACTGTTCGATATAATGAGTTGGGGGTTGATCTTAGCGAGTTTAAAACAGGCGAGATGACACTTTCACACCCGGACAAACTGGACATTAGGCAGTTGAAGCATTGGTTGACTACTAGTTTTGGCCTCGATCCCGAAGTTTGTTCCATCAGTATTCATGCCTTGTGGACCAAATCCTGTAAGAATGTCAAGTGAGATTTGATTCCGATAGATAGGAGCCAGCATTGGTTGTCTCTGTTAAGTCGTTGCAGAGACCGAAGAATCCATCCTTATGCCCTAGTGCAACCAGTGACGAGAGAGGAGAACATCGTACCGCCAACCGTGGGGTATGATCCAGGCCAGAGTAGTCAAGTGGCTAACGAGATTTATGTATCCGGGTCACAGCCACCGGATATGAATGCTACCCAAGCCGACAATGAGTCAGATTATGTTAGTGGTCATGCTGCTGGTCAGAGTATTCATTTGGTAGTATTAGCTGCCTCTGGTGTTGCTGATGGGGACGAGGAAGGCGAGGAAATACAGAGGGTGATGGAGGAAGATGACGAGGATGGGATTGCAGAGGAACTTGATTCTGAAAATTCCGAGGATGAAGAGGAGGTACCAATTCCTGCTGCATGGGAGCAGGACATATCCGCCGGCTTTACTGTCAACGATGGCCATGAGACTCCATGGCAATATAATCTGTACCAAGTCCAGATTGGTGCTATGTTTGACACAAAGAAGAAAGTGAAGTATGCGGTGATAAAGTGGGCTATGTCTACGCAGAGGGTTTTTCGGACACACACATCGAGTCCAGCGAAATATACTGTGAAGTGTGTTGAATCAGGTTGTCCTGCAAAGGTGCACACCCACGTGCCAAAGTATCACATCCATTGGGTTGTGACAAATGTTGTACCACATAATTGTGTTAGGAAAAACATGTTGGCTCGTCATCCAAACCTTACTTCAACTCTCATAGCGCAACTCATGTATACTGAGATAGTGACGTAGAAAGATATGGAAGCAAAGCACATCCAGACATCAGTGAAGGTCAGATGGAAGTATGACATTCCATATGGGAAGGCTTGGAGAGCTAAGCATAAGACTATGGAGGAGAGGTTTGGGACGTTCTTCGACTCCTACAATAATGTTGTGCGTCTCCTTGACATACTGAAGGAGAGGAATCCTGGCACTTATGTTAACATTCAGCACACGAGGTTGGATAGCATACCAGATTACAAGGTGTTGAAACGAGTATTCTTCTCTTTCAGTATGTGCATCGAAGCTTTCAGGCATTGTCCTCCTGTGATGTTTGTGGATGGTACATTCCTGACAGGTCAGTACAAAGGGCAAATCCCGACTGCTATTGGTGTGGACGGGAACAACCAAATCATCCCACTAGCCATGGCATTTGTGGAGGGTGAAAACTTTCCGAGCTGGGTATGGTTCTTTCGTCAAATTAAAATTGCGATCGTGAAGGACCGATCAAATGTGTGTTTCATTCATGACAGACATCCCGGTATATTGAAGGCCGTGAAGACACTGAGTAATCCAACTGCTGACGAGCCAACACCTTGGAAGGACTTGCAAAGCCGGTGGTGCATGCGCCATCTGGGTGCTAATTTTTTCTCACAGTTCAAGAACAAACGGTTGATGAACTTGTTCAAGAAGTTATGCAAGCAGAACCAGTGGCGCAAATACGATTTCATTTGGTCCAAACTAGATGAGTTCACTAAGAAGCAGGTCGTTGCTAGGAAATAAATGGAAAAAGACTAGGTTAAATTAACAGCACTCATTGCAGAGATGGAGGGGCCAGTTGGTCTTTGTGACTTGCCAACAATTGACCCTCTTAACACGAAGAGAAAGAAGGGCAGGGCAATAAAGAATTTTTCTGAGTGGATAGAGAAAGAGCCTCCAGTGAATTGGTCTTTGTTGGATGACACCCATGGGGCTAGGTATGGCCACATGACAACCAATCTTGCAGAGATCTATAACTTTGTTCTCAGAGGGAATAGAGCATTGCCATTGACAGCTATTGTGGAGGGTGTATTCCATGGCACTGTGAGGTATTTCAAAGAAAGGCATGAGTTAGCAAGGAAGCATAGTGTAGATAATCAGAACACTCCTTACTGCAGCCGTGTCATGGAGTACATGGCTGAGAAGATAAAGAAAGCAAAAAAGCACACCGTCACACTCATAGGTAATCAGGAAAGGAGGTATGAGGTTCAGCTTCCTACTGATGGTTTTGGTTCGGCAAATGAGGTGAAGACGCATGAGGTTACAATCGGAACATAATTTCATCCAACTTGTGAGTGTACATGCAACAAGCCTCAGTTGTTGCACCTGCCTTGCTCACATGTGTTGGCTGCCTATGGCCAGATTCAGTTGGACGCTATCTCCTTCGTGTCTCCGTACTATTCAAAGGAGGCAGTACTCAATGTCTGGACAGGTGAGATTACAGGGTTTAGAGTCGTCGGCAATTTCAACAAGGTAAACGATGGTGATAGAATATACATCCCGGATCCTGCACTACGACGCACTAGCAGGGGCAGGCGTAAGGTAAAGCACATACGAAACGATATGGACCAATCTGAAGCTGGTGGAGCAACCAGATAATGTTTTCTCTGCGCAACTTATGGGCATAGGATGAAATATTGCCCCGACCTGGAGTTGCACGATCCCTTTCTTTCGTTATCACTATGGCAGATATCTGAAAACAACAGCAAGCTCCCGTTCACGCTGTTTGAATGTTACGAGCACCAAATTGTTGATTTCCATAGACGATGCCAGCAGAAACTTACCGAAACCTTCCCTCTTCAACACCATTCGATCACCCAAGCCAATGAAGTAGGAACAAGGAATGCTCACAAATATATCATCATCTTCTGGATCCAAAGTAATTTCAAGAAGTAAAGAACCAGTCCTAGGAATAGCCACAAATTCCATCAAACTCCTCACAACCATGGTAGGAATAACCTGACAAAAACAAGCAAGTTATATGATCCATCCTATGAACCAACAAAGAACAAGCAAATAATAAAAACCAGAGGCCAAAGCTTACCATATGTTGGGAAATAACGTTCATGCAATCCATCCTATGAACAAAAGGAGTACACAGTATGTAGTTGTCATCAAAGAGCTGGTGCAACACGACATACATTTGATGATAATTCATAGTGATACCACGACTATAAAAACAACTGTCAACAAGTTCCCTCTGAGTTTCACTCAGATCCTCAAGAGCTACAAAAAAATGATTTCAATAACTGAGATGAACCGCAAAACGTATAAGCTGAATCATCTTCTGAAAATTAGTCAAACAAATATCTTACCAACATGGGGTAAAGGAAACAACATAACACCATCCCGATGGAATTCGACACTAATATAAGTTCCATCGTGCTCAAGCATAACAGTCATCATGTGACTGTGGCGGAGACCATAATCATTCACGAGTTCCTCCCACGAAGGACCATGGATTTTACTGCTCATCCTACCATGTGTAAATATAACATGGTATAAGTTACCCTCACTGTTGTGCAGAGCAAGATCAATATCTATGTCACCTCTCCGAATAGCTAAAGCTCTGCACTCCTCAATGTACCGAGCAAGATGTGATCTAACACTGCACGGAACATACTATAACAAAAATGGAAGCAAGGATCATAAACTTATAAACAAAGGCATTCGAATATGTCACAGTTAGATAATCAAGACATAGAATCTTACTACATGTCTTGCACATCGACGATCCAGCACCACAGTAAATATAGACGCACCGGAATCAACGGCAGCACAAGGGCCACCTGGAGCTCGGCAAAATGGGCAAGCCATTACCTACAGACGGACGGTGACAAATATGAACTAAATCCACTACCGACTTGACAGTTCTCATTCGATTGAGTTGGAAGCAAAAAAATATACCGTACGCCGGTGGAGAATGCCCTGATCTATTTTTTACGCGGTTAGGATAACAAAATGGGTGGTCCAACGAGGAGATCAGCGAGGAGGTGGAACCACCGGAGAGCAACAGGAGTGAGAGGGGAAGAGCGGAAGGCTAGTAGACGGGGGAGGGTGAAATGAGTGGTCAGAGGAAGAAGAAAAGAGGGCCGGGTCTTATCCAGGGGCCCATCGGCCTCCCACTGGTCGACAGGTGGCCCTTCGGCCTACACCTGGCCGACAGGCCTCTGACCTGGCCTCTGATTGGCCGAAAGGGGCTCTTCGGCCTACAGGTGGCCGACAGGTCCCTGTTCGGCCTGCTATTGGCCGACAGGGTACTAGTTTTAATATTTTTTCAACTCAGACACCTGTTTTCAAAATTGCTATAAAAATGGTAGTAGTTCTGAAAAAATTCCGGAGACACGGTGATCCAGAAGAACCTCAAGCGAGAGATCTATTTTCCATGGATGGTTGGAGAGATGTATCCACGTATGTGGAGAGGGCATGAGATATGCTGCTAGGCACTCCATCAGGCTAGAGATATGAAACACGTGAATCAGAAGGACATGAGTTACGTAAACCTATTTGAGTGAGGTTGGATTCTTTTCTTTTTCTATTTCTTATAAACCATGAAATGATTATGCGCTTTTTATGTTTTTTTCTCAAATATTATAAGTTAATCTACATCATAATAACTCGGTCACACCAAATGAACGATTAGTATTTTCTAATTAATGTGGCAATTAGTTGAGAGTCTCTAATTACCGTAATAACTCGGTCCCACCAAATGAACGTTTAGTATTTTCTAACTAATGTAATTAGTTGAGAGTCTCTAATTAGGTTAGGTATAGATGATAAAGAATTTATATGAAAATATTGTGTAAATTTTTTAGAAACTTTCCAGTAAAATATGATAATTCAAACACTACCGTAAAAGTTTCTGTTTTTATATAACACACATCAAAACAGGCAATGGAGGCATCTTAAGGCAATTCTTGGAACTTTTTCTTGAAAAACAAGATTTTAAGTAACACTATAACAGAGAACAACATAATGAAATGACTCTCCAAGGAAAACACATATCATCTGATGAATAAAAATATAGCTCCAAGTAAGATGTACCGATAATGTTGGAGACGAAAGAAGGGATGCCTTCCGAGACATCTCCAAGCTTAGAAGCTTGAGTCCTTCTTGGATATTACCTTGGGGATGACTTGGGCATTCCCAAGCTTTGGTTATAGCTGCTCCTTATTCTCCTCATATCGATATCTCATCCTAAACTTGAAAACTTGAATCACACAAAACTTAATGGAACTTTTTGAGATGGGTTAGTGTAATAAAGATAGATCATTCACTTAGGTACTGTCAAGACAAGATTCATAATTGTTCTCACATAATACCTATTGTATTACAACATTACCATTATTTATATCACTCAATATAAGCTATAGAAACACTTAAAACAAGCAAACTATGCATGCAAAACAGAATCTGCCAAAAACAGAACAGTCTGTGAAGATCTGAATGAACACCATACTCCCGTGACTCTAAAAATTCTGAAAGATTAGGAAAACGCAAAGAATTTGCATGTCAAACCTCTGTAAAAGTTTCAGAATTTTTGACGTGCCAGTAAAATCAAAGAAATTTTGCACTGGACGTAAAAGTTTCAGTTTTTGCACAAAATCAGACTAGCAAGTATCCACACTATCCCAAAGGATTTACTTGACACTTTATTGAAATAAAATCTATAAAACATGATTATTGAAATAGATTAATCATGTGAACATAAAGAACAGAAAGAAAAAGTGTTGGATTGTCTTCCAACATGCGTTTTCTTTAATGCATTTTAGTTAGGCATGATGATTTCACTGATGCTCATGTAAAAAATAGTGATTGAAACATGCAAAAGAGCATCATGAATCACATGACAAGCACATTTAAGCCTAACCCACTTCCTATGAATATGGATTTTATGATCAAACAATTCATGGGAACAAGAATCATCTAGCATAGGAAGGCAAAACAAGCGTAACTTCAAAACTTTGAACACATAGGGAGGAAGCTTGATATTATTGCAATTACTACAAGCATATGTTCCTCTCTCCTAATAATTTTCAATAGCATCATTAAGTAATTCAACAATATAACTATCACATAAAACATTATTTTGATGATCTACAAGCATAGAAAATTTATCACTCTCCACGTAAGCAACCTTTTTCTCATTGATAATAGTGGGAGCAAACTCAACAAAATAACTATCATGAGGTAAATGAGTGACATAACCACATTTAATATTAAAATAATGATTAAAAGTTTCATGGTTACTATCACTATTTATAGTATACATTTCATTACAATAATCAGCATAGATAGGAGGCATGCCATCATCATAATAAATTTCTCATCAAAACTTAGGGGACTAAAAATTTCATATTCAAACATAGCTTCCCCAAGCTAGCGGCTTTGCATATCATCAGCATCATGGATATTCAGAGAACTCATTCTAGTAACATTTCAACCATGATCATCATTCAAGGAATTTTCATTAAGTATTTTCATCAATTCTTTCTATACAAATTGAGCATAATTTTCTGAAACATCATTTTCACAAAAGACGTAAAAAGACAAAACAATTGATGCGACATACACTCCATTTTCTTGTAGTTTTCTTTTATAAAACCAAATTAGTGAAAAGAGAGAAACTAAAATATTTAATTGCAAGATCTAAAGTTATACCTTCAACCACTCACCTCCCCGGCAACGCGCCATAAAATGGCCTAATGTCTACTATGCAACTTCATTCTTGTAGACTATGTTAGGCCTGCAAGCGCAGAGTTTTGTAGGACAGTAGCAATCTTCCCTCAAGTGGATGAACTAAGGTTTATCAATCCGTGGGAGGTGTACGATGAAGATGGTCTTTCTCAAACAACCCTAAAATCAAATACATGAAATCTCTTGTGTCCCCAACACACCCAATACAATGGAAAATTGTATAGGTGTAGTAGTTCGGCAAAGAGATGGTGATACAAGTGCAATATGGATAGTAGAATAGGTTTTTGTAATCTGAAAATATAAAAACAACTAGTTAGCAAGTATTAAATAGCAAGTAAAATGTTGTATAAATGCTTGGAAATAAGGCCTAGGGTCCATCCTTTCACTAGTGCAATCTCCCAACAATGCTAAGATAGTTGAATCATATGGTCATCCCTCAACGTGCAACGAAGAATCACTCCAAAGTTCTTATCTAGCGGAGAACAATAAGATGAAATTGGTGTAGGTAGTAGAACCACCTCAAAGTTATTCTTTCAATCAATATTTTGATCTATTCCTATAAGTGTCACAAACAGCCCTAGAGTTCGTACTAAGATAACACCAATGATACATATCAACCAACCCTAATGTCACCTAGATACTCCAATGTCAAGTATCCATTGGAAAATTATGCGTCATGCATCACACAATTTTAGATCTATCATATTCAATCAAACACAAAAGAACTTAAAGGAACTCCCCAAGATTTCTATCGGGGAAATTAGTATGGAAACGTGCAAGCAACCCCTATGCATAGATCCCCAAGGTCACCAGAATCCGCAAGTTGATGCCATGACATATATCAAGTGAATCACTTGAATACTCCAAAGTCACTACGGGAATCTGTATGCAAGACAAACATCAAGTGTTCTCAAACCAAAATATTCAATCCAACATAACGAGATCTTAAAGGCAAAGATTCAATTCATCACAACTAGATAGTAAGGGAAGAACACCATATGATCCAACTATATTAACAAAGGTCGTGATACATCAAGAATGTGCCATCTCAAGAACACCAGAGAGAGAGAGATTGAACACATTGCTACTGGTACATACCTTCAGCCCCGAGGGTGAACTACTCCCTCCTCGTCATGGCCTCCACCGGTATGATAAAGATGGCCACCGGTGATGGTTTCCCCTCTCCGACAGGGTACTGGAATGCCTCTAGATTATTTTTTCATCGATACAAAGAGTTACAGTGCCGGAACACAGAGTTTTTCTTTATTTCTGGGGTTTCTAGGATTTATAGGATTTTCAACGTTGGAATCATGCGCAACGGAGCCACATGGGCACCACCACAAATCAGGGCGCGACCTAGGGGGACGCCCTGATGGCTTTTGGCCCACTGCTGGCTCCCCTCCGATGGTTCTTTGCTCCAATATTCCTTATTTCCTCTAGGAAAAAATATAAAAAAGTTTCGTGCGATTCCGAGAACTTTCATTTTCTGTACAAAAACAACACCACAATAATTCTGCTAAAAACAACGTCAGTCTGGGTTAGTTCTAAATAAATCATAAAAAGTGCATCATAACCATATGAAAGTATTGTTAACATATGTGAAGATGGCATGAATACTTCATAAATTATTGATATGTTGTAGATGTATGCGTATCCCCAAGCTTAATTCCTATTCCTCCCTGAGTAGGTAAATGATAAAAGTAATAATTTATGAAGTGTGAATGCTAGCATAATGCATAATACTGATCAAGCATAATTTCAGTCACTTTTCTAACATCATAACCAACAAGTATTTCTCATAAAACTTCTCATGATCACGTAGCAAGTTATTCACATCTTAAAGTATAGACCATAAACTTTCTTAAAAACAAGAAAACTATGTCTTCAGTCATCAAACAATTACAATTCATCTTATTTTCAGGAAGGGTCTATGTAAGAGCTTTGGTTTAGCATACTCAACTATCATTTAGTCTTCCATGATTGCTGACACTCAAAGCATATTTTTTAGAACAAACATTTTCAGTCAAACACATAGGAAGATAGGGGCTTAAAGTTCCGCCTCCCAACTTATTTATCTCAGGGATAATGTCAACAAATAATGAATCATGATCACTTATATTCAATTGGATATATATGTTTGGATGTTTACCCACCAGATGATGCTTTCCAACTAATAGATCGAGGATGGAATAAGAAGTTGACTCAACCTGAAGAGTAAAAGATAGGCCTTTCACAGAGGGAAGCAGGCATTTGCAAAGGTCCAGAGCTCATTGTTTTAAAACAGAGACGAATATGTAATTTTGAGTGGTATACTTATCTTGTCAACGTCACAAAGGAGTTTTCAATATCTTCCATGCTAATCACATTATTGGCAGTTCCCAAACATAATTGAAATTTTACTCCTCCTCCGCCATTCAAACACATTCCATGGCTGGCCGAATCCACGGTTGCCTTCCAAACAATCAACTTTGTAGGGGGAGTTTTTATTTATTTATTTATTTATTTTGTATTATGCATGATTGGGCATCGTTTTTACCAGCCTCTGTCGTGCAATGACAAGCGATTAAACACTCATCTTGAAAATAGCCCGTTTAGCATGGAAGATAATAACCGCCCCATCGTTCCTTGAGCGGTACGAGCACACGAAACGGGTGTTTATTTGAATTTTTAGAGGTGACACATGCAAATTTACTTGGAATGGAAGTGAAATACCATATATAGGTAGGTATGGTGGACTCTCATGGAAGGAACTTGGCTCAAGGATTTAGATGCGCAAGTAGTATCTCTACTTAGTACGAAGTTTAGGCTAGCAAAAGGTTCTAAACAAGCACCACATGTTAAAGGATCCGTGACAATATAACTGCTATGTGAATATAAATAAACATAACCATTAAGTTGTCTTCCTTGTCCAATGTCTACTACTTGATCAAGCTTGAAAATAATTAATGGAGCTCACAATCATACAAGATGTCCAAGATAGAATATCTATATTTGAAACCTCTCTTCCTGCAATATACTTTCATGAATCATTTAAATGACCAATGTTATGTTTGCTAACTTCCAAGAAATTTTAACGCTTATACTCCTAGAATGTGAAGTAACTACTCCCCATGCAACAAGAATATGAAGCATATATAATTTCACATTTATGACATTCAATTCATTCAACGTTTACTCTTAGGATATAAGTGAAGCACAAGCGTAAATTTATAACTACTCTCAAAAGATATAAGTGAAGATCAATGAGTCTACCGACGAGCTAGAGGAGTCGGATTCGTCAGCTTTCGCTGCTGCCCTCCGCCGCTCCTGACGCGCCTCCTTGAAGTGGCAGGACTCGGCGTAGATCTCCTCATTCCGCGCCACAACTGTGACATCTCCTGCAGCCAAGACGACGGCGAGCTTCTTTGCATGCTTGACCTAGCGCTCGTCCTCCTCATGTAGGAAGTTGATGTAGCGCGCTAGGCCACTGACGCAAAAGCCGAGCGGCTTGGCTTTAGCGGCAGCCTCCTCCTCCCGCCTTCAGGCCGAGGTGGCGGAGCAGGTGTCGGGGAACATTGCATGGGAAACAAAAATTTTCCTACGCACACACAAGATCTATCCATGGTGATGAGCATCTACGAGAGGGATAGTAGATCTACACACCCTTGTAGATTGCTAAGCGGGAAGCGTTAAGAAACGCGATTGGTGTAGTCGAACGTCTTCGCGATCCAAATCACCGAGCGTCCCGCGATCTCATCATGATCCGTATCGCGATCCAATCATGATCCGTCCCGCGATCTCATCACGATTTGTCCCGCGATCCACTCATGAATCATCTCGTGATCTTGATCACGGTCCTTCCGATCTAGCGCCGAACGAACGGCACCTTCGCGTTCAACACACGTATAGCTCGATGACGATCTCTGCCTTCTTGATCCAGCAAGAGGGAGCGGACAGGTAGATGAGTTCTGCGGTAGCGCGACAACATTGCGGCGATGGTGGTGGAGTAATTCCAGCAGGGCTTCGCCTAAACACTGCTGAAACCGATCTAGAGGAGAAACTACGGACTAGAGGATAGGGTTGCACATGGCTGAAAATCCATAGCAAAACCCCTAAAACCTCTAGTATATATAGGAGGAAGAGAGGAGGAGGCTTGGTGCAAGGGCCAGCCCTAGGAGGCTTCGGCCGAAGTGGAGAGGTGGAGTCCTCCTCCTCCACTCCTAGTAGGATTAGGACTCCTTCCTTATTTCCAGCTTTTTGCCTTTTCCACCTTTTTCTCTTTGGAATTTCTTCCCAGCCGCATGGGCCTTCTATGGGACTTCGGCCAGCCCACTAAGGGCTGGTATTCATCCTCCCACAACCCATGTAGCCTCTTGGGTCGAAATACTCCTCCCGATGGTCGCCCGGTACCCTCCCGGCACTCTCGGTACACTACCGATGAGCCCGAAACTTTTCCGGCGACCAAAACAGGACTTCCTATATATCAATCTTTACCTCCGGATCATTCCGGAGATCCTTGTGACATCCGGGATCTCATCTAGGACTCCGAACAACGTTTGGTCACCACCATACATAACTCTATACTACCGAAACATCACCGAACCTTAAGTGTGCAGACCTTGCGGGTTTGAGAACTATGTAGACATGACCGAGACACCTCTATGGTCAATAACCAATAGCGGGACCTGGATGCCCATATTGGTTCCTACATATTCTACGAAGATCTTTATCTGTTGAACTTCTATGTCAAGGATTCAGTTAATCTCGTATGCTGTTCCCTTTGTTCTTCGGTATGTTACTTGCCCGCGATTTGATCATCGGTATCTCTATACCTAGTTCAATTTCGTTACCAGCAAGTCTCTTTACTCGTTCCATAATACGAGATCCCGTGGCTAACACTTAGTCACATTGCTTGCAAGGCATGTTGTGATGTTGTATTACCGAGTGGGCCCTGAGATACCTCTCCGTCACACGGAGTAACGAATCCCAGTGTTGATCCATGCCAACCGAACAGACACCCTCGAAGATACCTATAGAGCACCTTTATACTCACCCAGTTACGTTGTGACGTTTGATACACACAAGGCACTCCACCGGTGTTTGTGAGTTGCATGATCTCATGGTCGTAGGAACATATACTTGACATGCAGAAAACTGTAGCAATAAACTGACATGATCGTATGCTACGTTCATAGTTTGGGTCTTGTCCATCACATAATTCTCCTAATGATGTGATCCCGTTATCAAATGACATCTCATGTCCATGGCTAGGAAACCTTAACTATCTTTGATCAACGAGCTAGTTTATTAGAGGCATACTAGGGACATGGTGTTGTCTATGTATCCACACATGTATCTGAGTTTCCGATCAATAAAATTCTAGCATGGATAATAAATGATTATCATGAACAAGGAAATATGATAATAACTAATTTATTATTGCCTCTAGGGAATATTTCCAACAGCAGGTGATGGCCCCAATGACTGACTGTAGGGTGGCTTCCAAGGCAGACGCTGGTGTGGTGGCGGCCAAGGAGGCCGCTAGTGTGGTTGCGAAAATGGCACCCGGGGATGGGGTGGGGGCCACAGAGTTCACTCGCAGCAGCTGTCTTCAGGCAAAGGTGGAGGAGTGTGTCGTGGGTGCCATGTGCACAGCCAACAAGGACGCCACGCACACTACATGCTTTTGGGTACTGCGCAACCGAAGTGGTGCTGCCTCCCAGCTGGAGCTGCCCTCTGACAGAGTGGCGGATCGGAGCGACGACGACAGGCATGTGGCATTGGTGGTTAGGGGAGAAGCAAACTTCGGAAGCTACGGGCAGGGATGGGATGAATGCAATGTGGAGACGCCAGCCATATGGGTTTATAAAGCAGGCGGCCAAGGCGATTTGGGCGGGAAGCTTGCGTGCATTCCTGCGTGGGAACAGGAAGCTTAGAAGAAACGCTACGGGCTCCCGAAGCATTGGGTGTTTGGGGTCATTTCGGCGAGCCAGGTGGGAAGCTTGCACGGGAACCTGTGCGCTCCCGAAGCGTGCATAGTAATCCTCGTGCGGCAACGCATGACAAGACGGGACAAAGGTGGGAGAAACAACAAGTACGCAAACAGTTAATAATAAGAACCGTTTGCATTTTATTACGAAGCAAACGGCCATTCTGTATGCACCAACATGAATTAATCTACACATGAGGCGGTTCATGCGGCCACGACGCGCTGTGCTCGCATCCATCTGCGCCCACTCTACTGGCATCCACGCACGAATGATCACGTACGTTCGAGGAGCCATGTTCAAGCAGTTGCGCCACTCCCGGCACCACCATGCAGTTAAGTGCTGCAAAAAGTGCCATGCAGACGTGCCAAAATTCCAGGCCGTTCGGCGCAATTTATTCCCGCGACTATTTACCTTCATCTCTTCCACCTTCTGATCGCGCCACACAACACAAGAAGCACAACCACGACGTCAAATAATAGATAGAGGATTCACACCTCTTCATTGCTTCAACCTTCCCATGCGGATCCAATGGCGGCTACCAACAGCGAGCGGTAGTTCGCCACTATTGTCAAAGTGGACACCCACAACAGGAAGACGGACCTCTTGGTTGTGTACACCAACGACCTGGTCGTGGTGGTGAACTCCATCAACACGTTGGAGCAACTGTTTCCTGAGGATGATAAGTACAAAGTGGTCGGCTTCGACCTCGAGTACACCGACGGTCGTGTCAGGCATGATTAGAAGGTTGCCGTCACCCAGTTGTACGTGTGCCATCAGGTGCTCGTCTACCACTATTGCCTGGCCACAAGGCCTTGCGAGCGTTTCGCTAGGTTTGTCAACAACCCCGACTACATGTTTGCAAAGGTGGACACCCCAACGATCTCAAGGTTCTCAAGACTTCGGGCTTGTCCTGCCAGAAGCTTGTCAATATTCAAGGTCAGTACAGGGTCTAGGACAACGAGAAGAAGAAGCAGAAGGACTCCTTGGTTGACCTTGCCATGACCATCATCGACCTCTACTACAGAGACATGAAGGCTGCGTGCCACAAGGACAAGTTTGTCTGACACAAGGCTTGGGTGAATGAACTGGATGAAGAACACATCAAGTACGTGGCTAAGGACGCGTACACCAACTATGAGATGTACACGAAGATCATTGACATGAGGAAGTGCCTCCTTCCTGCAGATGGTGAGGGATAGCCACAAGAACAGTAGTGTCGGCAACCGTCATCAGAAGAACAATATTGTTGGGGATATAACTCTATGGTATGACTCGCCTTGGAGGGGCCGGGTCATAGCTGGCGGCTCATACTTAAGACCCTAAGTGGGCCTGAAGGGTGAAGACAAACCTAGAGGCGACTCGCAAGGTGGGCCGGACGGAGGCCCAGAGCTGGAAGGCGGCGTGAGACCCGGGCGCATGAGTCGCCCAAAAGATGGCTTGCCCAGGAAGGCAAGACGACTTAGAGACATCATCGGATACTTTGTATAAGCCGGTCTAGACTCTTGTAAGCCCAGGGCCTCGACCTACTTATATAAAGGCGAGCCCCTGTGGAGGCTTAGGACACGAAACAATCTGTTGAGTACTAGGTCAAGAGAATCCGCTCCCTTGTAATCGATATCCAATCAATACAACACAAAGCAGGACATAGGCTTTTACCTCTTTCCAAGGGGCCGAACCTGGGTAAACCCTTGTCTCTCGTCCCGATCAACCCCTTCGAGCTCACCGTCGCAACGACGGGCTCGAACCTAAGTCCTCTCACAAGGACATCTGCTGTGACAAAACCACGACAGTTGGCGCCCACCATGGGGCTAGTGCGTAGTGGTGTGAAGTTCTCGAAGGGCTCTCTCCCAGGGATCGAGGGATACACCGTCGATGGGATGACTAAGAGTCAGTGTGGTAACCTCTACATCAATGATGTTGGCTGGGGCCCCGAGGCCGACTCAATCGAGTACGGGTACTAGGTCCCCTTCGAAAGAATTCATGTTTTCATTGGAAAGATCGGTGGATGTGAGCCCGAGCCAGACATCTGCACCAACCTCGTCGAGCCGGCCCGTCGTATGCAACCTGCCCGCGTTCAACCCGGGCAGAGGAGTGTCTTCATTGGATTCACGTAGGGCATGGAAGACTTCGTGTCGGGAGGGAAAACCCTCATCCTTTTTGATGATGGGTCCTCGAGCGGAGAGGCAGAGTCGATCTACCAGCGTCATGACGATGGTCTTGGGGGCTATGCCAATGGTGATAGTATTCTGGAGCCCTATGACCCACAGAGCCAAGCCGCCATCTTTATGGGAGGCACGACACCGGCTCTCAATAGCATGACCTCTGGGGAAGCGGCAGGAGCCGCCCCGCCAGGTGCCGGGTCATCTAGGCTGCCGGCTCAAGTTTTGCTGGATCCGATGGAGGAGCTAACAACCTTGATGGGAACTGAAGTAACAGCTGGAAACCAGGCAGAGCGTAATGCAGAGATTGCCCAGATAAAAGCACTAATGACCCAGGCCCAAGAGGATATCAACACGTTGCAAGATCAGATGAATGCCGAGTCGGAGAGTTTGAGCGCAGAAGCTTTCCGTTTTAATCTTGACCAGCATGCTTTAGAGGCAGTCCTACAGAGGAGCACACAAGTCCGCCTCCTAATACAACTTGAGCCCCGAAACCTATTTAACACCCCCGAGGCAGGGACGAATGCGCCATTGGCCATAACCCGGGCCACGGAAGCACCATGGCATATAGACCCCACCCGGAGGGATCAGACTCTGCCACGACGCCTTGTGACACCACCTGGCCATTATTCTAACCTAGTGGATAACATGGTAGCAGCGGCTGCTAGGATCAATGCGCTCCCTCTTACTGAGGGGACGTTGTTCGCTGAGGAGGCGCGGAACGCCATCGAGTTCTTACAGACGGCGGTGGCTCAGCAATAGAAGTACACGTACAACTGGAGTCGTGTGCATTAAACCCCCATCCTGAGTCGTAGTTATAGCCGACGCGTGGAATCACCGACGGTTTCCAGCAGCGAGCCAAAACGCAACCCACCCTGTGATGCTCTGCCCCGTACCAACGCCCGAGAGATCGTGGACAGAGGCAGAGCCCATCGAGGAGGGACGCTGGTGATAGGTTACCCGAAGATTCCTGAGCCATCTCTGGTAACCCCTTCAACCTCGGTGGGATCCGGATTCTCATCCATGGGTGTTGGTGTGCCTTGCTTAACAGCAGCACTACGTAATGAACGCTTGCCTAAGGACTTTAAAGGACCACGCAAGGTGCCTAACTATACGGCTGGTTTACCCCTAGAGGTCTGGATCGAGAGCTCTGAGCTCGCCCATGGAGATGTTGGACGTCAGTGAGGCAGTTTGTGCAAAATACTTCATCATGATGTTGGAAGGACCGGCTCATACATGCTTAAAGGGTCTGCTTTGCAATAGCATTGCCTCTTGGGCCGAGTTAAAAGCATGATTTATCAAGAGCTTTCGAGGGACATGCAAGCAGTGTATGCCAATTGTTGACCTCGATCATTGTGTGCAACATTAGGATGAGTTGGCCCATCATTGGGTCCGGCGGGTTTCGATTGTCATCCACTCATCTGATAATATCTTGGCGGCTCAAGTAGTCCCGATTTTGGAGAAAATTTGTCACTTCTTACACCTTAAGCAGAAACTTGGGCGGCTAAACCATTCCTGTTAGGATATGGGTGAGCTCATGTTAGCTCTCACCAAATATGCGAATTCATATACTACTAACAACCCTGGCAATGTCGGTATGAGAAAGAACCCGGACGACGTTTCAGATCTAGTAGCCAACACCAGTACTGGGAATAATCATGCTAAGGGCAACGGTAAGCCACCCTTCGGTAAGGCTAAAGCCCCCTTTAATATGGAGGCGATGCTCAACAAACCTTGCCCGGAGCATAGTCAACCCAGCAAGCCATCCGGTCACAATTGGAAGGATTGTTATATCATGCGGGAGTTCCGGAACTACAACCTTAATCAACAACATGATGGCGGCAATGGACCGTATGGCGGGTCAGGACCCGGCTCTCATGGGTCAGGCTTCGGAGGAGGCGGCTCAAGTTTCAGCCATCTCGTGCAAGGAAATCAAGGTGGTCACCATCAGCAGCCTGGCAACGATGGTCAAAAGATAAACAACCAGTCAGGATATCAGAGTAATACAAAGCATCTTAATGGAGGCCGGTATCACGTTTTCACCACAAGTCTAGATAAACGGGATCAGTTTTGCATAAGAGGGCGGTTCACACCGCAACGCCGGCTCTTCCACGATATTTGAAGTGGTCTGAGCATACGATATCATGGAGCAGGGAGGATCACCCGCCACGGGTTGATAACCCAGGACACTTGGCACTTTTTGTGGCTCCTCAGGTGGGAGGCTATAATTTCACCAAGGTACTGATGGATGGTGGCAGCAGCATCAGTATCTTATACTATGACACCTTCCGTCAGATGGAGTTGATCGACAAAGCTCTTAAGCCGTCATCGACAGTTTTCCACGGTGTTGTGCCGGGCAATTCTTCTTATCCAGTGGGAATATTTGCCCTGGAGGTAGCATTTGGTGATGACCATAACTACAGGGTGGAAACCTTGTGGTTTTAAGTAGTGAAAATTAAGAGCCCATATCACGCCCTGTTTGTCCGGATGGCTTTTGCTAAATTTATGGCCACGCCCTGTTATGTCTACTTGCAGCTCAAGATGCCATCTCTGAAAGGGACGATCACGGTGCATGGTGACCAGAAGATTGCTCTTAAGTGTGAGGAGGGCAATGCCGCATATGCAGAGACAAGTTGTGCTTAGGTGGAGCTCAAGTTTTATACAGATAATGTTGACCCAAGAGATATGACTCCATTGAAAAAGCCCAGCATAGAGTCTAAGCTATCGCTGAAGTTTGTGGCGGAAGATACCAAGTTTGTGGATTTTGCTGTCGGTGACTCATCGAAGTAGTTCACTATTGGGGCTAATATGGAGCCCACATAGGAAAGCGCGCTCATCCAATTCATCCGTGAGAATCGGGACATCTTTGCATGCAAACCTTCTGACATGTCGGGTGTACCGAGAGAATTCGGTGAGCACCAACTTAATGTGGATCCTAAATTTAATCCGGTCAAGCAATTTCTCCGTCGTTTCAATGAGGAGCAACGTAAATCTATTGGGGAATACATTGCCCGACTCTTAGCAGCAGGGTTCATCGTGGAGGTTTTTCACCCGTAGTGGTTGGCTAATCCAATGTTCGTACTCAAGAAGAACGACACATAGTGTATGTGTGTGGATTACACAGATATCAATGAAGCATGTACGGTTTACCCATTTGCTCTCCCTTGCATTGACCAGATCATTGATGCCATAGCGGGTTGTGAGAATTTGTGTTTCCTGGATGCTTATTCGGGTTACCATCAGATCAAGATGGCAGTTAAAGACCAAGAGAAGACGTCTTTCATCACGCCTTTTGGAGCTTTGTGCTATGTGTCCATGACTTTTGGACTTAAAAGTGTGCATGAGCTTATCAACGCTGTGTACAGAACTGTCTTCATAGTAAGATTGGGCGCAATGTTCATGCTTATGTGGATGATATTGTGGTCAAGTCAAGGAATAAGGAGACTCTACTTGACAATTTGAAGGAGACTTTTGATAATCTGCGGATTTACAAGATGATGCTTAATCCGGCCAAATGTGTTTTTGGTGTTCCTATAGGCAAGCTCTTGGGTTTTCTGGTCTCAAAAAGGGGGATTGAAGCCAACCCGGATAAAATCAAGGCCATCACCTCATTGTCTAAGCCAACGTGTATTAATGATGTCCAACGCCTGGCAGGTCGTATCGCCGCCTTAAGCCAGTTCATAAGCCGCCTTGGCGAGAAGGGTATCCCCTTATATCAGATGATGAAGAAGACATATGATTTTTTCTGGAGTGATCCTACTGATGAGGCGTTTGAAGCGTTCAAAAATGAATTATTTGAGCCGCTGATTTAGGACGCTCCTATAGAGAAGGAGCCGCTGGTCTTATATGTGGTGGCTAATAACAGGGCTGTTAGTGCTGCAGTTGTTGTGGATCGCAAGGAGGCAGGGAAGGAATATCTAGTATAGAGGTCGGTTTACTATGCTAGTGAGGTGTTAATAGAGTCCAAGAAGAGATACCCACATTGGCAAAAGCTGATATATGGAGTGTTCATGGCAAATCGCAAGCTGAAACATTATTTCCGTGGACATCCAATCACGGTGGTTAGTTCTGCACCTTTGGGTGATATCACTCAAAACAGAGAGTCCATTAGCAGGATTGCTAAGTGGGCACTGGATCTTGGACCTCTTAATTTGAAGTATGTGCCTCGAACGGCTGTCAAGTCTCAAGCCTTGGTGGATTTCATAAATGACTGGATGGAGAGCCAGGCGCCTGAGGAGAAGCCGGATAATACATACTGGACAATTCACTTTGATGGATCTAGGCAGTTGGAAGGCTTGGGGGCTGGAGTTGTTTTAACGTTCCCTAGAGGTGACAAGTTTTGTTATGTGTTAAGGCTAATGTTTCCTTGTACTAACAATGCAGCTGAGTATGAGGCCCTGCTTCATGGTCTCCATGTAGCTAAGGAGATGAATCTAAGCCGGGTCAGGTGTTTGGGCGATTCAGACCTTATGGCTCAACAAGTGTCCGACATGTGGGGTTCTAAGGACACTCGTACGGCAGCTTATCGCCAGGCGATTGACATCGTTGCCAATCACTTCAAAGGGTATTAGGTGGATCATATTGATCATCGTAAGAATGAGGTGGCTGATGCTTTATCAAGACTGGGGTCTCAATGCAAGCCAGTGTCACCTAATGTGTTTCTGGATGTCTTGCATCACCCGTTAGTCAAATTACCTTCTCAGGAGGATCTCGTTGTGCCTGATCTGGAGGGACATATCGTGGTGGCTATCCGTGCTATTCCTTATTGGATGTTGCCATATCTGGCGAATCTGACTCATACGTCCATTTTGCATCATGCTTTTATATTGATATTTATTACATTATGGGCTGTTTTTACACATTTTGGTACAATACTTATGCCTTTTCTCTCTTATTTTACAAGGTTTACATGAAGAGGGAGAATGCCGGCAGCTGGAATTCTGGACTGGAAAAGGAGCAAATATGAGAGACCTATTCCGCACAACTCCAAAAGTCCTGAAAAGTTACGGAGAATTATTTTAGAATATATAAAAAATACTGGGCTAAAGAAATACCAGAGGGGACCCACCAGGAGGTCACAAGCATGGGGGGCACGGCCTACCCCCTAGCCACGCGCCTGTGGCTTGTGGCGCCCCTGGCAGCCCTCCGATGCCAATCTTGTGCTATATGAAGGGTTTTGACGTGGCAAAAAATCATAAGAGATCTTTCGGGACGAAGCGCTGCCGTCTCGAGGCACAACCAATCTAGGGCTCCGGCGGAGCTGTTCTGTCGGGGAAACATCCCTCCCGGAGGGGGAAATCGGAGCCATCATCATCACCAACGATCCTCTCATTGAGAGGGGTTCAATCTTCATTAACATCTTCATTAGCACCATATCCTCTCCAAACCCTAGTTCATCTCTTGTATCCGATCTTTGTCCCAGAACCTCATATTGGTACCTGTGGGTTGCTAGTAGTGTTGATTACTCCCTGTAGTTCATGCTAGTTGGTTTACTTGGCTGAAGATCATATGTTTAGATCCTTAATGATAATTAATACTCCTCTGATTATGAACATGAATATGCTTTGTGAGTAGTTACGTTTGTTCCTGAGGACATGGGATAAGTCTTTTTTATAAGTAATCATGTGAATTTGGTATTCATTCGATATTATGATGAGATGTATGTTGTCTCTCCTCTAGTGGTGTTATGTCAACGTCGACTACATGACACTTCACCATTATTTGGGCCTAGGGGAAGGCATTGGGAAGTAATAAGTAGATGATGGGTTGCTAGAGTGATAGAAGCTTAAACCCTACTTTATGCGTTGCTTCGTAAGGGGCTGATTTGGATCCATATGTTTCATGCTATGGTTAGATTTATCTTAATTCTTCTTTCATAGTTGTGGATGCTTGCGAGAGAGGTTAATCATAAGTGGGAGGTTTGTCCAAGTAAGGGCAGCACCCAAGCACCGGTCCACCCACATATCAAATTATCAACGTAACGAACGCGAATCAAATGAGCATGATGAAAACTAGCTTGATAGAAATTCCCTTGTGTCCTCGGGAGCACTTTGCTTTATATAAGAGTTTTTCTAGGCTTTTCCTTTGCTACAATAGGATTGGGACACCTTTGTGCACCTTTGCTACATTTATTACTTGCTACCTTCATGAATTACCTCATCACAAGACTATATGTTACCGATAATTTCAGTGCTTGCAGAAAATACCTTACTCAGAACCGCTTGTCATTTCCTTCTGCTCCTCGTTGGGTTCGACACTCTTACTTATAGAAAGGACTACGATAGATCCCCTATACTTGTGGGTCATCAGGACTCTTTTTTGGCGCCGTTGCCGGCGAGTGAAGCTCCTTTGGTGAGTGGATTTTGGTAAGAAAAAATTTATAGTGTGCTGAAATTTACTGCTAGTTACGATGGAAAATAATCCTTTGAGGGGCTTGTTCGGGGTATCTTCAGCTCGACTAGAAGCGCAAAGAATTGCTCCTCAACCTATTGAACCTACTGAAAATATTTATTATGAAATTCCTTCGGGTATGATGGAGAAACTGCTAGCTAATCCTTATGCAGGAGATGGAACACTACATCCTGATTTGCATCTAATCTATGTGGATGAAGTTTGTGGATTATTTAAGCTTGCGGGTTTGCCCGAGGATGATGTCAAGAAGAAGGTCTTTCCTTTATCTTTGAAGGAGAAGGCATTGACATGGTATAGGCTATGTGATGATATTGGATCATGGAACTACAACCAACTGAAATTGGAATTTCATCAGAAGTTTTATCCCATGCATCTGGTTCATCATGATCGAAATTATATCTATAATTTTTGGCCTCGTGAAGGAGAAAGTATCGCTCAAGCTTGGGGTAGGCTTAAGTCAATGTTATATTCATGCCCCAATCATGAGCTCTCAAGAGAAATCATTATTCAGAATTTTTATGCTTGGCTTTCTCGTAATGATCAATCCATGCTCGATACTTCTTGTACTGGTTCCTACATGAAGCAAGATATTGAATTCAAATGGGATTTATTGGAAAGAATTAAACACAACTCTGATGATTGGGAACTCGACGAAGGTAAGGAGCCAGGTATAAACCTTCAGTTTGATTGTGTTAAATACTTTATAGACACTAATGCTTTTCATGAATTTAGCACTAAATATGGACTTGAATTTGAGATAGTAGCTTCTTTCTGTGAATCATTATCCACTCATGTTGATCTCCCTAAGGAGAAGTGGTTTAAATATCATCCTCCCGTTGAATTGGAAGTAGTTGAACCTATTAAAGTTGAAGAAGAAACTATTAGTTATAATGTTGATCCTGTTATTCCTGCTGCTTATATTGAGAAACCACCCTTCCCTGTTAGAATAAAGGAAAATGCTAAAGCTACTGTGGTTCGTAAGAGCTATGTCAGAACACCTACACCCCCATGAACAAATTAAAGTGGAACCTAGTATTTCTATGGTTAAAGATCCCTTGGTTGATAATATTGATGGGCATGTTATTCATTTTTGTGATGAAGCTGCTAGAATTGCTGGACCTGATGCTAAAGATAAACATAGACCTATAGTTGGCATGCCTGTTGTTTCTATTAAAATAGGAGATCATTGTTATCATGGCTTATGTGATGTGAGTGCTAGTGTGAGTGCAATTCCCTTTACCTTATATCAACAAATTATGAATGATATTGCACCAGCCGAATCGGAAGAAATTGATGTTACCATTAAGCTTGCTAATAGAGATACTATAGCACGAGTTGGGATTGTTAGAGATGTTGAAGTATTATGTGGGAAAATAAAATATCCTACTGATTTTCTTGTTCTTGGTTCCCCGCAAGATGATTTTTGTCCCATTATATTTGGTAGGCCTTTCTTGAATACCGTTAATGCTAAGGTAGATTCTGAGAATGAAACTGTTACTGTGAGTTTTGGGGCAGTGTCCCATGAGTTTAATTTCTCTAAATTTCGTAGACAACCCCATGATAAAGAATTGCCTAGTAAGGATGAAATTATTGGTCTTGCTTCTATTGTTGTACCTCCTACTGATCCCTTAGAACAATATTTGCTAGACCATGAAAACGATATGCATATGAATGAAAGGAATGAAATAGATAGGATTTTCTTCGATCAACATCCTATTTTGAAACACAACTTGCCTGTTGAAATACATGGGGGTCCTCCTCCACCTAAGGGTGATCCCGTGTTTGAGCTTAGACAAATATCGGATACTCTGAAATATGCTTATCTTGATGAAAAGAAAATATATCCTGTTATTATTAGTGCTAACCTTTCAGAGCATGAAGAAATGAGATTATTGAAAACACTGAAGAAGCACCGTGCTTCTATTGGATATACTCTTGATGATCTTAAGGGCATTAGTCCCACTCCATGTCAGCATAAAATTAATATGGAACCTGATGCTAAACCAATTGTTGATCACCAACGACGGTTAAATCCTAAAATGAAAGAAGTGGTAAGAAATAAAATATTAAAGCTTCTGGAGGCAGGTATAATTTATCCTATTGCTGATAGTAGATGGGTTAGTCATGTTCATTGTGTCCCTAAAAAGGGAGGTATTGCTGTTGTTCCTAATGATAAAAATGAATTGATCCCACAAAGAATTGTTACAAGATATAGAATGGTAATTGATTTTAGGAATTTAAGTAAAGCTACTAGGAAAGATCATTACCCTCTACCTTTTATTGATCAAATGCTAGAAAGACTTTCTAAACACACACACTTATGCTTTCTAGATGGTTATTCTGGTTTCTCTCAAATACTTGTGTCAAAAGAGGATCAAGAAAAGACAACTTTTACTTGTCCTTTCGGTACCTTTGCTTATAGGCGTATGCCTTTTGGTTTATGCAATGCACCCACTACCTTTCAAAGATGTATAACTGCTATATTCTCTAACTTTTGTGAAAAGATTGTTGAGGTTTTTATGGATGATTTCTCTGTTTATGGAACTTATTTTGATGATTGCTTGAGCAACCTTGATCGAGTTTTGCAGAGATGTGAAGAAACTAATTTGTTCTTGAATTGGGAGAAGTGCCACTTTATGTTTAATGAGGGCATTGTCTTGGGACACAAAATCTCTGAAAGAGGTATTGAGGTGGACAAAGCTAAAGTAGATGCTATTGAAAAAATGCCGTGTCTCACGGATATCAGAGGTATAAGAAGTTTCCTTGCTCATGCTGGTTTCTATAGGAGATTTTAAGACTTGTCTAAAATTTCTCATCCTCTCCCTAATCTCCTACAAAAATATGTTCCTTTTCTTTTTGATGATGATTGTGTAGAAGCCTTTGAAATCCTTAAGAAAGGCTTGATTTCAGTAGCGACCCGACCTGAAAGGTCGAATCTCCGGTGTTTCTGTACCATCCCAAGATCATGCTGGTACACACACGGTACATCAATGTATATATCAAAGGGAAATCACACAGCATTATATTAATCAAAATCTCATATCGAGTCCTTTATTACAATAATCATTACAATAAAGTGGCTGAAGGCCAACTCATGAGAATATCTAAATCTTGCGGAAGCGTCGAAGGTAGATGAGTCCATCTGACTCCAAGGGCATCTCACTGAGCATAGAACACGTCCTCACTCCTGGTCGGAAAAGTACTCTGCAACATGATACGTTGCAGCCATGTAGGTCAGCATATGGAATATGCCGGCAAAGTCACAAGAGAGGGGTGAAAAGATAATCATCTAATCTATATGCAAATATGGCAGGTGGGGTGGTAAGTTTTTGCATAAAGCCAAGTTTTTCCTACATCAAGGGAGGGGTTAAGCAAAATATTACTAAGTTTGTTGATTAATGAGATGGTTCCACCAACCAATTCTCATACCCAAATTGATAATACCCACATCCTCATTATTAATTGTGTTGAGAGTTCCGGAAGTTTCAATTCCTTTGGCTCAAGTCGTCCATGACCGTGGACACGGCTAATCGTTTAGGTTTTGAATACTCTGCAGAGTTTTGCACACGTTCCCCACAAGATTTGGTCGCTTCCGTTTGATTTCTCGCACTTCAGGGTGTTTGAGAAACGGATGACCAAAACATGGTCTTCCAAAGGGTTTCCCTGTGACTCTGTCGGTGCCCATCCTTTCCTACCGTTCTTCTACCTCTCGTAGCACCGCCTGTCCAGGGTCACCACGATATCCAACCAAGCCAGAGCCCAGAATGACTTGTGGCTGTGCAGGTAAGCCTTTGGTTTTAAAGCATCCATCCATCTCTTTGTGCCTGGGTGGACCTTTCCGCGTGAATACTGGCCATCTCCAGCATCACCTAGGCAAATCCACTGGTTTCTCCAGGGTGCCGTTCAACCATCATCCACCCAGAGGTATGTTGAAAACTCGGAGTCTTAAATCTTGATCATTATGTAGGTCTTGAAATTATTAACTCTCTCAACTCTCATGAATCACACAACCAACCCCGTCTACTAATAGCATAGCAAAAGGTAAAACAACGTTTCCCGGGGCCAATGTGTCAAAGAGGTTGAGGGGGGTACCTACCACATGATACTACTACAATGTAACCAAGTTTCCAACTAACCTATCTTGCATGCAATTGGGGAGATGGTAGAACTAATGCATATAAAACATGGGTAAAACATGGTCAAAGTGACTTGCCTGATTGATGATCTTCGTACGTGAGTGACTCTAAGTAACAAGCTTCGCACTCCGGATAATCTAACGAAACAAACAAGCACTCAAATAAGTATACAACAAAATAACAACTCATAACATTAACCAAGAACTAGTAAACAATCAAGACAAAACAATGCACAAATCTCAAGTAAGAAAACACACAAAGTTTTGTTTACTAGGAGGTGATTGATAAAACACTACTATCTTAATAAAACTATTTTGAATCTAAGTTTGTTGAGAAAACTTTTGTAAAGTTTGTAAAAGTTTTGATAAACACTAAATGGAACAAATATAGTTTTACTAACAAGAGAGCAAAACAAAACTATTACTAACTAGTGGTTTTAATAAAATTAACCTATTTGAAAAGAAGTTGTGATTCCTATGTTAAATAAAATTAAACTAAGCAAATTTATGTTTTTATTAACAGTGAGTGAAAACACTAAATGTTTATTAACAGAATCTAATAAACAAATGAAACCAAATCTAAATTTAAACTAATTAAAACTAAGTATATAAAACTATATTATAATACTAGGCAGATTCTGTTTTTGGTTAAAACATTAATCAAATATATCCTAAATATCTTCAAACTAAGCATGAAGGTAGTCCTAACTAATACCAAACAGTAGCAAAAAGATTCATGTAAAAATCTATTTTCAAACTCTAGTTATACAGATTTGAAGATTTTAAGAAAATTTGATTCAATTCAAATTTTATAGTTCAAATTTGAAATTTAAAAGTACAGGGTGAAACACTACATGAAAAATGTGATCTATTGCAAAAAGAATCAAATCAAAACACTAAATATATTAAAAGATATAGTTAAAACAAATTTTGAAATCATTCTGTTAATTAAAACAAAAACAGAAAAGAAACCTGACTTGCAACGGCCAGGGGGCTACGTGGCGCTGTCCGATTGGCTAAGGGGGGTGTGCGCGCGAGGGTTACGGGCGGGCGATCGGTCCGTAAAGGAAAACGGTTCGGATTTAAATCCGTTCTAATCTGGACCGTGGGTTTTGGATCCAAGGGGTGGGAGTGCTCACGGGGTAAAGTCGCCGGCGTCGGGGGTTCTCCGGTGGATCCGAAGGCGGCGAAGTCGACGGCGTGGTGCTCCGGTGGTCGGGGAAGACAGTGGAGTGGTCCGGGCAACGGCGACGGGTCTCCGGAGTCGAAAGGTGAGGTCGGTTGGGCGAGAGGTGGTCGGAATTGGTGGCTACGGTCGACGGGAGATCCGGTGGGGGTGGCTACTCCGGCGTGCAATTGCGGCAGCCTTCCGGCGAGAGAGAGAGGGGGCTCGGGGGGAAATGGATGCGGGGAGTGGCCGGCTACTTATAGGGTGCTCGGGGGTGCGGGGAGTTAAGAGAGGAGAGAGATCCGGGAGGGAAAGAAACGGCCGGCGAGGATCTCCGGCGCGCGCGGGGGAGGAGGGAGATGACCGTTCGGTAGTAACGGTCGGTCGGGGTGGGGTCCAGTGTCAGCGAGAGGAGAGCGTGTCCGTTACGCGCGGTCGGCCGATCGGTAATAAATGCGCGAATAACTGCCCGTGGGCCGGCCCGTTTAATACAGTAACCGTTACCGTTTCCTTTAATAATTTTCTAGAGACATTCAAAAACATTTAAAGCATTCAAATCGTCTCTAAATATAGGGGTATTATATATCAAAATTTACATAATAATAAATGATATTTAATGAACATTTTTATTCTGTCATTTGAACACTTTAAAAAAAATATTATTTCAGAAATTGCCTAATTGTTTTTAAACCCTTTTTGCAAATATTTTCAAAATAACTCCTAGTTATTTTTGTTCAAATAAATCACCAATTTGACCCTGGTGTGGAGTGTCATGTTACTCCCCTCTTATTTTGAACATTTAACCAAAATTTCCAATAGGTGAAAGCAACATAGGGAAAAGTAGAAAGAGCTTTCTGGAATTCAGAAGAGGCATTTCAACTAACACATACAATCAAGCAATGATGATGATAGATGCATAGCTATATCATAACATTCCAAAATGGAATTTTGGGATGTTACAATTTCTGCACCTGTTGTTCAACCACCTGATTGGAACCTACCCTTTGAAATTATGTGTGATGCTAGTGATTATGTCGTGGTGCTGTTCTAGGACACAGATTTGATAAGAAATCAAATGTTATCCATTATGCTAGTAAAACCCTAGACAATGCTCAAAGAAACTATGCTACCACTGAAAAGGAATTGTTAGCAGTTATGTTTGCTTGTGATAAGTTCAGACCTTATATTATTGATTCCAACGTAACTGTTCAAACTAATCATGCTGCTATTAAATATCTTATCAAAAATAAAGATGCTAAACCAAGACTTATTAGATGGGTTCTTCTGCTACAAGAATTTGATTTACAAATTATTGATAGAAAGGGTCTTGAGAACCCCATAGGAGATAACTTGTCTAGGTTAGAGAATGTTCTTGATGATCCACTACCTATTGATGATAGCTTTCCTAATGAATAATTACCAGTCATAAATGCTTCGCGTAATGCTCCATGTTATGCTGATTATGCTAATTACATTGTTTCTAAATTTATACCGCCTAGTTTCACATACCAACAAAATAAAAAGTTCTTCTATGATTTAATACATTAATTTTGGGATGATCGACACCTTTATAAAGAAGGGGTAGATGGTGTTATTAGACGTTGTGTACCTGAGCATGAACACGAACAGATCCTACACAAGTGTCATTCCGAGGCCTATGGAGGACACCATGCTGGAGATAGAACTGCACACAAGGTATTACAATCTAGTCTTTATTGGCCTACTCTCTTCAAGGATGCTTGTAAGTTTGTCCTGTCTTGTGATGAATATCACAGAATCGGTAATATTAGTAGATGTTAGGAAATGTCTGTGAATTACTCACTTGTTATTGAACCTTTTGATGCTTGGGGCTTTGATTATATGGGAACTTTTACGAAGTCCAACGGGTATACTCATATTCTAGTTGCTGTTGATTATGTTACTAAGTGGGTAGAAGCTATTCCAACTAGTAGTGATGATCATAGCACTTTTATTAAAATGCTTAAAGAAATTATTTTCCCTAGATTTGGAGTCCCTATATATTTAATGACAGATGGTGGTTCACACTTTATTCATGGTGCTTTCCATAATTGCTTGCTAAGTGTGATGTTAATCATATAATTGCATCTCCTTATAATCTTCAGTCTAGTGGTCAAGTAGAATTGAGCAATAGAGCAATTAAATTGATTGTGCAAAAGAGTGTTAATAGAGCTAGAAACAGTTGGTCTAAGAAAGTTGATGATGCATTATGGGCTTATAGAACTGCTTACAAAACCCCTATGGGTATGTCTCCGTATAAAATAGTTTATGGTAAAGCCTATAACTTACCTCTTGAACTAGAACATAAAGCTTATCAGACAATTAAAGAGCTCAACTATAATTTTAAACTTGCTGGTGAGAAGAGGTTATTTGACATTAGCTCACTTGATGATTGGAGAACCCAGGCCTATGAGAATGCCAAGTTGTTTAAAGAAAAGGTCAAGAGATGGCATGATAAAAGGATACAAAAGCATGAATTCAATGTAGGTGACCATGTCTTGCTATACAATTATCGTTTTTTGCACGAAAACTTCTCTCTAAATGGGAAGGGCTTACATTGTCGAGGAAGTATATCGTCCTGGTGCTATCCAGATGAACAACACCAAAGGCGCTAACCCGAAGGTGGTAAACTTGGCAAAGAATCAAACATTATATCTCAGGTACCCCCATAAATGTTGAAACCAATATCATCAATACGATAACTCCGGAGGAGTACATTAGGGATACCTACCAGAACATTTTAGACTCCGAAAAGGAATAGGTATGTGATACGGTAAGCAAACCGACTCCTAAACTTTTCCAATAGCATTTTTTCTCTGTTTTGAATTTTTTAATAAATTAGGAAAATTTAAAGTAGTCCGAAAGCTGCACAAGGAGGCAACAAGCCAGGTGGGCGCGACCTACCCCCTGGCCACGCCCCCGTGGCTTTTGGCCACCCCGTGCACCCCCGGACTCCATTTTCTTGTGGTACACTCCTTTAGGTCGGTAAAAATCCATTATATAAGCTCCCGAAGGTTTGGACCTTCGTATCACGACAATACCTCATGTTTTTTTAGTTGTTTCTGCAGCAGATTTAGAGTAAGATGTCTTCACAAGATTGGGTTGGGGAGAGCCATGTCTCTCACCCGACACCAGGGCCCAGAGCATACATCGAAGCCAATCACTTCGGGAAGGCCACGGAGGAAGAGATGGAGGCCGACTTGAAAAGGGTGGATGCCATGGAGGAATACCAAGAAGTTACCTCTCGTCTACAACCTGGAGTCATATTGGAGGAACTTCAGAGCTCTGCAATTCTGAATTGGGTCATCCCTCCCAATGCTAAATATGAAAAAGAGTGTTGCTTCTTCCCTCGCAGCAATGAAACATCCATGGGTGATGGGAGCTCTAACCGTCACTAGAAAGCTTCGCATGGAAATAATGGATCTTAGACGGCAAAATAACAAGCTAGAGGAGGAGAATCACATTCTAAGGGGCATCATCGCCAAGAATCTAAGATCACCACCTCCAAAGAAAGACATCTAAACACATGGGTATGGATGCTCCCCTTGGCTTGTGCCAAGCTTGGGGGAGGTGCCCGGGTATCGTATCACCATCACATCTTTTACTTTTATCGTTTTCCCTAGTTTGATCCTTTTGGTTTTATCTTGATCTAGTAGAATAAAGTTTTTAGTATGATCTAGCTTTGAGTTTTGCTTTATGCTCCCCTTATGTAAGCGAGTCCGAGAGTTATATAATGAAAGGTAGCTTTGAGTTGAGGGCTTTGATTGCTGCTATGATCTCGAGAATAAGAAATAGAAAGAAGTATACAATAAAAGCAAAATAGTATATATGATGACCTTATGGGGAGTGATGACTTCACATATAAGAAGTATGTCGATTGAAATTCATTGAGAGTTGACAAACATAGCAATTGGTTATTATTGCAATTAAAAGGAAGTAATAAAGAAAGAGAGGTTCGCATATAAATACATTATCTTGGACATCTTTTATGATTGTGAGCACTCATTAAAATATTATATGCTAAGAAGTTGATGTTGGACAAGGAAGAAAACATAATGGGTTATGTTTGCTTATATCTGAATAGAAGTTATATGGTTATAGATATTCCAACATGTATTGCTTTCTTCCACCTCATACTAGCCAAAATTTCCGCACCAAGTAGAGATACTATTGGTGAATTCCAAACACCCTCAACCCAGTTTTGCCATGAGAGTCCACCATACCTACCTATGGATTGAGTAAGATCCTTCAAGTAAGTTGTCATTGGTGCAAAAAGCAATAAAAATTTCTCCTAAATATGTATGATCTTTTATTGTAAGGGAAAATAAGCATTGCACGAACTTGTGATGGTAAAGAAACAAAAGTGACGGACTGCATAATAAAGGTTGTTGTCACAAAGGGCAATACAATGCGACGTTCCTTTTCATTAAGGGTTTAGCACATCCAAAAACAAAAATCACATGACAACCTCCGCTTTCCTCTACGAAGGGCATATCTGTTACTTTTACTTTCTAGTACTTACCTTTATGCAAGAGTCATGGAGACCTTCACCACTTCCTATATTTCGACTTTCTCTCTTGGCAAGCGTCATGTGTTGGGGAATGATCTAGACACATATATCTACTCGGATGTGGGTGATCATGAGTTATTTCTATTGAAATTACCCTTGAGGTAAATAGTTGGGAGGAAAAATTATAAGCTCCTATCTTTCTATGTGTCCAATTGAATCTTTCACCTCATGAGTACCGCATGAGTGTTAGCAATTATGAAAGACTAAAAGATCATTGAGTATGTGGATTTGCTTTACAAGCCCTTATATTGACTCTTTCCGATGTTACTATAAATTGCAATTGCCTCAATGTCTCACAGCATAGTTTGTTGGTTCTCAATAAATTTCTTGGTTCATACTTTACCTTGTGAATGAATTGTTACTCTAGTATAATAAATTATATACCAATAAGTATTGCGGTTTTTAAGGTGATCATGATGCCCCCATGTCCATATTTTACTTTATTGACACCTCTTTTTTAAACATGTGGACATATTTATCGATCTTGGCTTTCGCTTGGGGACAAGCGAGGTCTAAGCTTGGGGGAGTTGATACGTCCATTTTGCTTCATGTTTTTATATTGATATTTATTGCATTATGGGATGTTATTACACATTTTTGTACAATACTTATGCCTTTTCTATCTTATTTTATAAGGTTTACATGAAGATGGAGAATGCCGGCAACTGGAATTCTGGACTGGAAAAGGAGAAAATATGAGAGACCTATTATGCACAACTCCCAAAGTCTTGAAAGGTTATGGAGAATTATTTTAGAACATATAAAAAATACTAGGCGAAAGAAATACCAGATGGGAGTCACCAGGAGGTCACAAGCCTGGGGGCGTGGCCTACACCCCTGGCTGCGCCCATGTGACTTGTGGGCCACCCGATAGCCCTCCGGTGCCCATCTTATGCTATATGAAGGGTTTTGACGTGGAAAAAATCATAAGAGAGCTTTCGGGATGAAGCGTCGCCACCTCGAGGTGGAACTTGGGCAGAACCAATCTAGGGCTTCGGTGGAGCTGTTCTTCCGGGGAAACTTCCCTCCGGGAGGGAAAAATCGAAGCCATCGTCGTCACCAACGATCCTCTCATCAAGAGGGGTTCAATATTCATCAGCACCATCTCCTCTTCAAACCCTAGTTCATCTCTTGTGTCTGATCTTTGTCTCAAAACCTCATATTGGTACATGTGGGTTGCTAGTAGTGTTGATTACTCCTTGTAGTTGATTCTAGTTGGTTTACTTGTTGGAAAATCATATGTTCAGATCCTTAATGATAATTAATACTCCTCTGATTATGAACATGAATATGCTTTGTGAGTAGTTACATTTGTTCCTAGGGACATGGGATAAGTCTTGTTATAAGTAATCATGTGAATTTGGTATTTGTTTAATATTTTGATGAGATGTATGTTGTCTCTCCTCTAGTGGTGTTATGTGAACGTCGACTACATGACACTTCACCATTATTTGGACCTAGGGTAAGGCATTGGGAAGAAATAAGTAGATGATGGGTTGCTAGAGTGACAGAAGCTTAAACCCTAATTTCTGTGGTGCATCGTAAAGGGTTGATTTGGATCCAGATGTTTCATGCTATGGTTAGATTTATCTTAATTCTTCTTTCGTAGTTGCAGATGCTTGGGAGAGAGGTTAATAATAAATGGGAGATTTGTCCAAGTAAGGGCAGCACCCAAGCACCAGTCCACCCACATATCAAATTATCAAAGTAACGAACGTGAATCAAATGAGCATGATGAAAACTAGCTTGACAGAAATTCCCATGTGTCCTCGGAAGCGCTTTGCTTTATATAAGAGTTTGCCAAGGCTTGTCCTTTGCTACAAAAAGGATTGGGACAACTTGCTGAACCTTTGATACATTTATTACTTGCTACCCTTTATGAATTACCTTATCACAAAACTATCTGTTATGGATAATTTCAGTGCTTGCAGAGAATACCTTACTAAAACCGCTTGTCATTTCCTTATGCTCCTCATTGGGTTCAACACTGTTACTTATCGAAAGGACTATGATAAATCCTCTATAGTTGTGGGTCATCACTGACTCGCGGCGAGTTACCCGAGGATGAGACCTTGGTGTGACAGATCGTGAGGCGGTCCAAGTGACTATCATCAATGGCGAGTTTCATAGAGCACTTTGACTGGTGTTTTTCAGCGTTGTGTTTCCCCTGAAGAGGGCAAGGAAATTTTACATGAGATACACTCTGATGATTGTGGTCATCATGTCAGTTCAAAATCCTTGGTCGCCAAGGCTTACTAACACGGTTTCTTCTGGTTGACGGCTCATAAGGACGCAGAAGACATAGTTACCAAGTGCGACGGGTGTGAAAACTTTGGACGATGCGCCCATGTGCCGGCTCAGGATCTGCAAATGATTCCGATCACCTGGCCGTTTGCGGTCTAGGGGCTTGATATAGTTGGGCCTTTTAGGAGGTCTAAAGATAAGAAGACCCACCTTTTGGTGGTGGTTGATACGTACCAGTGGGTTGAGGTAGAGCCGATCAGCGAGTGCGATGCAGCCATAGCGGTTCAGTTTGTCAAGAAGCTAATCTTTCGTTTTGGTTACCCTCATTGTATCATTACTGACAACGATACAAATCTATCCAAAGCGGCTATGAAAGCATTCTGTGAGAGTGAGCATATCCGCCTTGATGTCTCTGCCGTGGCTCATCCACAGTCCAACGGGCGGGCAATACGTACCAACCAAGAGATCTTGAGAGGGATAAAACCCTGGCTTATGGGTCCTTTGGAGACAATGCCAGGTTGTTGGTTGGAGGAATTTCCATTAGTTCTTTGGAGTATTAGAACCATCCCCAACAGGTCAACAGGCTATACGCCTTTCTTCATGGTTTATGGTGCGAAAGCTGTCCTCCCAATTGATATCCGCCAGGAATCGCCCAGGGTGGCGGCTTATGTTGAAATCGATAACGAGATGGCGCGTCAGGACACTCTAGATGCTTTGGATGAGGAGCAGGATCTTGTAGCAGCATGATCGGTGATATATCAGCAAGATCTATGTCGCTATCATAGCCGCAGAGTCAAGACCCAAAATATCCAAGAAGGCGACTTAGTGCTACGTCTCATTCAAGACCAGGCATATATGCATAAGTTATCCCCCCCTTGGGAAGGAGTTTTTACGATCAGCAAGAATCTTCACAATTGGTCATATTACCTCATTGATATATGGGAGAGCAACGAGTCATGTACTTTCGAACAAGAAACCAACAGGCCGTGGAATATTGCTCATCTCCGGCCTTACTATACTTGAGTCGTTGGCTCATATCAATGTACATACATCTTTCATTGTATATACCTTCTTAATATAGTAAAGTTGGCATCCCCACAATTCGAGGCCTCTGCCGTTTTTCGTGCAACACGATTGTGCAAAAGAGTTGATAATTCAACATGTCACTTGGGGGCTTCCAGCCCACTGGGTTTAGCTTTCATACCCTCTTGACCGGCTTCCAAGCCATATTTGGGTTAAACCTGCCTGTTTTCAACATGTCACTCCACCATGTGACCCGCCGAACTCTTATCAGTTAATCTCACAATAAAGACCCTGAACTGGTCAAAGATCTTGACACTCAATCTTGCAAGGAGACCCTATGCTGATTAAGGTTAAAATGTCAGCTTGTGTCATGAGAGGGTCGGCTTACAGAAAGCCAGGATAAACTCACCCGTCTGCCGTAGTCTCTCTGCCATGTGGCCCATTCATATTCTTAGACCGTCAATCTTTTTAAGACCCTGAACAGTTTAAGGTTAAAACAACAGATTTATGTCAGTGAGAGCCGGCTTATAGGTTTGGGGGTACTCATGCCCTCCTGTAGTCTCTCTGCTATATGGCTCGTTCGAACTCTTAACAGTCGATCTTTTTAAGACCCTGATCTGGTTAAGGGTAAAAAGACGAATTTGTGCCATGTGAGAGCCGACATATGAGGTTTGGCCAGTCATGCCTAAGTCTTTGAAAAATAACAAAACTTGAGTTTTTCCTCAAGAGTGTAAAACAAGAGTTAACCTATTTGGGATGTGCCTTTAAAGCCGCCTAAACAATGATAGAGAATATATTTTCTGTCTTGTTGTTTTACAGGTCTTGTCTTTCATGATAAGCCGTCACCAAGCATCAGGAAAGATGATCATAGCCAGAATAAATATTGGATGGATAAATATATAAGCTATTCAAACTCCAAATGTGCACGAAGGCACGACCAAGGCAATCGGTTTTGACTACCGCTATAACAAGGCTGTCGAAGAGCCCAAAATCTGTGGACTCAAGTTTTTTCGCAAAAATTATAACCCGGAAAATCAACAGGGCCGGGTTACCTTCACATGGGGGCAACTCTTTGCTTAGCTTGCCGCCGGGTCATCCTGCACTGGGTCTTCGGTCCCTCGGATCTGAAGGTTGTCCATATCCCAGTTGTAGTTTGTTAAGGCCTCAAATTCGGCTCCGTCATGCATGATTGGAGATGGGTCGACAACAGGGGAAAAGAGGTGCTTCGGCATTGAGGAATCAAGCTTTTGTCTTAAAAGGTGGGCCCTCAAACTCGTTTGTTATCTTCAGAGTAAGCCGCCTGATAAGATGACAGGTCAGCTTCTACGGCCAGCCGGCTTGCCAACATTCGTGATGCCTTCATGCAACAAGCGTATTTGTGTTGAGGGAACTCTGAGCCGTCATCCTTCAGATGAGGAAAGCCATCCATCATCTCTGCCGGGTTAAGCTCGGGTGCATAAGCAAGTGACCGGCTCAAACCGGCCATTGCATCTTTACGGGTGGCTGATCTCTTCAGCTCTTCTATCTGCTTTGGGATAGTGGAGAGGACTTCTAGCACACCCTTCAAAAAAATTGGAGTGCCCTTCTCAGTCACAACAACCTTAATGGTGAAAAGGGATATGGCATACAATTGCTTAGTAAGTGAGTATAAAGCCTTCAGCTTTAGTAGACTATTGTTTGAAAGCTAGCGAGTTTGCTGGCCTGCAAGCAAGTCAGATTTTATAACCCGCCTGGAAAAAAATTATAGGCTCTTTGAAAGGAATATTCATAGTGAACAACACTAACCAAACATGGTGGCGGTCATCTGAGATATATGGCGTCTTAGAGTATTCATCTCTTCAATAACGAGTTTTAATTTTCCCCCGGTGTCTTCTGCACGTTTGGCCCAGGCGGCTTGTTCAGTTTCAGTGGATTCTTTAAAGGCTTCAAAATCCGCCTTTACCTTTTCGATTTCTATGGATGAGAGCCGCCATTTTTCCTCAGCCTCAACCCGAGCGTCTTGTTGTAAAACCAGATCTTTCTTCAAGTTAGTCAAGCTAGACCCGGCCGCGTTCAAGGATTCCTGTAGAGTACAATTGGTCAAGAACAAGATTACGTTCATTATTAAGCCGCCAAAGCAATGTATGATAGCAGTTGGGGGCAATGAAGAAAGACACTACAAGTCTCAAACAGATTGCAGGCAATATACTTGACACTTGGGGGCTAATGTGTATCAGTTCTTTCAAAGGTTACAATTCAAATAAGACCCGGATCATCTTCAGGTGCTACACTTGGCTCTTATTTTATGTTAAGTGCCGGCTCATTATTTACATAAAGGCCCGACCCTTGTGGGCTACACTTGGCTCTTCCTATATGTCAAGTGTCGGCTCATCATTTACATAATGACCCGACCCTTGGGGGCTACAAGGCAATTCAATGAAGTCTACAAGCGATTTGAAGACCCGGTTGATTTTTTGCTAAATAAACCAGCTCTTGGGGGCTACACAAGGATATATGGAAGGCAAGGGAAGTGGAGCATCATACCAACCAAGTTGGCCTCCATGTCCTGGATTGCAAAGAGACGGATCAGATAGCCAGAGTGTAACTCAGCAATAAGATTTCTTCTCTTCCTCAAGAGTAGCTGCCTCATCTTTGTTTGTATGTTTGGATAACACATTGGAAGGAGCTGGAGATTTATAAACCGCCCTGGTGATGGTAACCTCTGCATGAGAAGCCATGTCTTCACTTGTTGGCTGGGGGCTGGGCAGTTTAGGATCATCTTCTGGATGGGCCTGAGGAGCCTCAATATCAACATCAGCCAACTCAGTAAGCTGAGGAGTCTCTTCATGGGCGCCTTTGTTGGCCTCAGAGGGCTCAATGTGAGTTTCGAGGGTGTTAGGCCTTGGGTTCTCTGGCTCTTGGACGTCAGGAGTGGCAGATGACCCGCTCAATTTCCTTCGTTTGGCTTGTGCCCTATGAGCAAAGGTGGCATTATACGTCATAAGAATATTAACACACGGTGTGGGATATAAAAAATACTCACCCTGGGTTGATAACAACAGGAGGCAACTTCATAGAGATTGAGTCGCCGGAAGAAGGAGGCGAGTCCTGGGAAGTAAATTGTGAAATATAAGTAAGCTGCAACACAAGATTAGCATACGGAAGAAATGAATTCAAGGCAATGAAATACCTCAGTGTGCCGTTTCCAAGGAGCTGGAGCATTTGGTAAGCTAGCCACAAGATCTTCAGAGCCGGTGCTCCGGGTTTGACGTTTGTTATCATGTTGCTGTTTATTCAATAGAAAGTTGAGATCCAAGTGAGCAAAAGGGTGTGAACATTTTACCTTCCGGACAGCCCGCCATATTTTCTTTATTGGTAAAGGTTTCGGGTCAGAGGAGACAATAGTTACCTCTGCAACATCACCATGGCTTGTTTCCGCTTCTTCCTGATAGTAATCATTGTCAATGAGTTGCATAAAGAGAAGGCCAAGAGAGTCAAGTTCTACCTCCAAGTCATCAAGCTCGAGCACCTCTTAGGCGGATGTCTTCCTTTTATGACCCGAAACACGGGTCTTAGTCGCCTTAACTTTCTTCTTGGGAATGGCGGTGAATTTGTTCTTCCAGAAGGGAGACTTGGCATGCATATGAGTCATACAAGGATCAGAGAGAATATGCGACACAAAATATAGAGAAAGCAAACATTTTGTTCAATGGATTTCTACCTCTGGAGCCGGGTTGCGAACACAGAACAACTTTAACCCGGTCTGGTTGCACGCTGCTTGAGGACCTCCGAGCAGGGACTTGACGATGGAGTTGAGGTCCTTCTCGGTCAAAGGTGTCCGGTTAAAGCGCATTGGATCGTCCACTTAACCGGAATACTCACACAATAATTTATCACGCCGGCTCAGCGACATAATTCTCCAGCTGACCCAGCAGCAGGGCAAATCCATGCCAGTTAATCCATTGGCTAGTAGAGCCTGGATCTTTGAAAGGCCGGAGCGTAATGGACATGCTCCGTAGCACTCATCAGGTCATGGCGCTTAGTATTGGTGCTGAGCCGGATAGGACGGTAACCCAATAGCGGATTTTCTCCAACCATAGAGGTGTCTTTGCAATAGAACCAAGTCCGGTTCCAATGCTTAGGATGGCTAGGCAGGATGGCCGCCGGGAAAGACATATCTCTTCGCCTCTGGATTGAGATGCCTCCGAGCTCAAGAATCGGCCTAGCTGCTAACTCGGTCTAGCGGTTGATGTAGAAGAAATCTCGGAAGAGATCAATAGTGGGTTCTTCTTGCAGATAGGCTTCGCAGAGGACTTGAAATTGGCATAAGTTGGTAACAGAATTGGGACCTATGTCTTGAGGGTGGAGCTTGTATAAGTGCAAGGCGTCCCAATTTTTTTCATCCGGGTGGTGAGTAGGCGCGGAGAAGGTGATTTGTGAATATGACCACTTCCCCTTCCTGAGGTTCGGTCCTGGTCTCCTTACTGGGAACCCGCCAGTGGATGATCTCTTAAGACCAGAAGGCTCCCATTGTTACAAGCTTCTTTATTGATTCCTCAGTGACCCAGGAATTTAACCAATCGCAAGAGGCGTGAGCTTTGTCCATTGTGGCGGGTTAGACTCTATGAAAAAACACAAAGACGTGGTGGGTTAAGAAAACCCCGCAACAAAGGCAGTTATGGATGAGACAACGACGATATTCGGCGGGTCACAGTTATGTTCAAAGTCATCGTCTAATATGGGATTGAGGCGAGTTAAATTGCTACAAGAAGAGCCGGCAATGCAATGGCGGGTCAAAAGACAACAAATGTTGGAAATTGTATTAAGTCTGGACAAACAGATTCCGGTAACTATAGCAGAAACTGCAAGATCTACGGACAAAGATAAAAATAAAATATATTCTAAACCTAAAAATGTCAGTGGAACAACAAGCAGTTCGTATGTGGATTCTATTCAAGAATTTTTTTTATGTTGAGTAGGGGATACGTGTTAAACGGAGCACCACATGAGTTGGCTAGCGTTTCAGAGCCTAAGGGTGCTTTCTTTTACAATCTACGGTGAATACTCCGACAAGCGGCGGCGGACTCGGAAGAACTACGATGAACTAATGTAGATCTACAAGGTGAAGAGGAAGGAACCTGAAGGATGCCGAGGAGGAGATCGAGCGTCAACGAACTCTAGTCAAGGTCAGGTTGATGCAGCGACCTTTGCTGGTGGAGACGGGGAAGTTCGGCGACGGCGGCGGAGCTTCAGCCGCGCGAGCATTGAAGGAGGAAGAAGATAGACAACGACGGCGGGGAAAAGTAAAAAAGTGGCACCCCCTCCCCGCCTGTTTATGAGGAGATGGGACAACAACAGTCCACACAAGAATCGAGGGGACACAATGATGATTGACCAAGAAGACCCCTTGATTTTCGGTTTGACCGCTTAATGCGATGATCCGTTGTGATGTCATGGAGATCTTTTTGGACATATCCGAGATGACATCATCCATTTTATATGGCAGGTTATGAAGTTTTATTTTCAGGTAATAAAGATATGAGACTTGCCACCAAATGGACTTGAAGATTGACATGTGCAGGTTCAAATCAATCTGGGGCCTAATGTTGGGGATATAACTCCATGGTATGACTCGCCGTGGAGGGGCCGAGTCACAACTAGAGGTTTAGACTTAAGACCCTAAGTGGGACTGAAGTTTGAAGACAAACCTAGAGGCGACTCGCCAGGTGGGTTGGACGGAGGCCCAGAGCCGAAAGGCGGTGCGAGACCCGGGCGCGTGAGCCGCCCGGAATATGGCTTGCGCTGGAAGGCAAGACGACTTAGAGACATGATCGGATACTTTGTATAAGCCGGTCTGGACTCTTGTAAGCCCAGGGCCTCGATCTACTTATATAAAGGCGAGCCCCTATGGCGCCTTAGGACATGAAACAATCTGTTGAGTACTAGGTCAAGTGAATCCGCTCCCTTTTAATCGATATCCAATCAATATAACAGAAAGCAAGACATAGGCTTTTACCTCTTTCCAACGGGCCGAACCTAGGTAAACCCTTGTTCCTCATCCCAATCAACCCCTTTGAGCTCACCGTTGTAGCGATGGCCTCGAACCTAAGTCCTCTCACTAGGACATCTGCCGTGACAAAACCACGACACGTAAGATTTCATGATCGTCTACTTCTTGTAAATTTATATTGAGGAATTTACATGTGTTATGTAGTTACTTATGTAACTAGATGTTCAAGTTGGTTGTGCAATAGTAATGTTGGTGTTCTATAGACAGAGCATATAGATGTTGTGCAAACAGACCAAATCACATCTCATACAATTATTAGCAACAACCTTCTGCCGACAACACACACAGGTTGTCAGGATGGATCGTCTAGGTTATTATTGCTCTTCCCAAAGAATTCTCATGAATGAACTATTTTTCGGGTACCCACAACACACATGGTTGTCAGGATGAATCATTTGGGTTATTATTGGTCTTCTCACACAATTCTAATGAATGAGATGTTTGTCGGGTATCCCACACGCCTTGTTAGGCTAACTCGTTTGTGTTCTGCTGGATCAGCACAAACAGTTTGTCCGAGTGAACGGTATACCGCACTATGCACCCATATATAGTTTGTTAACCGATTCTGTTATCTTCCATAACCACAAATAGTTCATAAGAACAAACTGTATGCAACGCATCACACACACTACTATTTTTTGAACCGTATTTGTTCATTCCTCCATCACACATGGTTTTCGTCATTAGCACGGAGCTTGAACTATATCGTTTGCGATTGATGGATCACACACAGTTTGGTCAAAGGATTTCTGATTGATGTGTCTTCTTTGGACCATCCTGCGGTAGTGAATGTTAGTGAGACCAAGCACATCACATAAAGATTTAGGTATAGTTGAGACAGTAGCTCCTAGGTCACACAAAGCATTGCATTCATATTATTTGAATTTTATTTTAATAGTAGGTTCCCGTTCATCATACAACGTTCTAGGAATAGAGACTTCTACTGAAGTTTTTCATCATAGGCTTTTTACCATAGCCTCTACTATGTATTGAGTGAAATTTTTATTTTGATCATAAGCATTGGGTGAACTAATGATGGATTGTAGCAAGGAAATAGATTCGACTAAAGAACAATAATCATATTTTAAATCATTGTGATCCAAGATAGTGGGCACATCACTAGTTAAAGTTTTGACCTCTTCACACCCACTTGTTTCAGTTTGATCATTATAGTCACCACCCTCCAAGCAATTGGGACACTCTCTAGCTAGAGTTGACTCATCTCCAGTCCCTTTATCATTTATTTTCAGATTAGTAAACAAATTTTCAATAGGACAAGTACCAAGCATTTTAAGATCTTCATCAAGATTACTAATGGAGAGAGATTCTGGTTTAGCAGCCATCCAATTTACTAGAGTGGTTTCTTTATCTGAAATCTTCCCTAATAATTCTTCAGTTTGAGAAAATTCTAGTTGAAGATTAGATACTTCTTGATTGAATTCGTCAAGTTGTTTACTAATTGCATCAAGGATAGTTGCATGTTTCTTAATTTCAGTAGTAAAAAGTTTGTTGTGCTCATATTGTGAGGCCAAGAAATTTCGCATGGAGTTTTAAATTTTAGAAATCCTTTGGTAGTAGGAAATATTATAGAATCTATCTTGAGACATGGTGACCCAGTAAGCACACTAACAAGCAGGACAAGTAAACTAGCAAGTAAAGAGCTAAACTAGTAACTATCAAAGATAAATATTTTTCTATTTTTCCTTGATTTTTATGAAGGAAGAAAAATATAAAAGCAAATAAATATTAAAACAACTGAATGATAATTTGTGCGAAGTTACTTGATAGTAGATTGATGATACTCCCCGACAACGGCGCCAAACATGATTCTTGATACTTGTGATCTGCGTTGGGTTTTCCGTGAAGAGGAACGGTTGATGCAACACAATATAGGTAAGTATTTCCCTCATTAGAGAACCAAGGTTTATTGAACCAATAAGAGTAACAACCAACCCCCGTCTTCAACGACTGCACACAAAAGAGCAAACACTTGCACCCAATGCAGGCAAGACGGTTGTCAATCCCCTTGGACTCGTTATTTGCAAGCAAGTAAAATATGTATATGATAGTTGATAATTGTAAATTTCAAAATAAATATAAAACAGATAAATGGCAGCAAGATAATAGTAGCATTTGTAAACTAATAAGTGAATAGACCCGGGGGGCATAGTTTTCCCTAGTGGCATCTCTCATGTAGTAAGCATACGGTGGGTAAACAAATTATTGTTGGGAAATTGATACAAAAGCACATAGTTATGTGATATTCATGGCAATGACTGTGTGCATATAGGCATCACATTCCTAAGAAAATAGGCTGACTCCTGCCTGCACCTCTTACTATTACTCCACCCATCGACCACTATCCAGCATGCATCTAGAGTATTAAGTAGAACAGAGTAATGCTTTGAGAACAATGACATGATGTAGAAAAATAGAATTAAATCAATATGAATTAACCCCATTGTTCTATCCTTAGTGGCAACAATACAAAGACGTATCTTGTCCCCTTATGTCACTGGGATATAGAAATCCGTTAGATAGAACCCACTACAGCGCATCCCTCTCACTGAAGAAAGATCAATCTGCTTGGACAAAGCAAATCAATAGATCGGAGAGGTTTACGAATCTATAATGATCATGTAAATAAGAATCATAATGGATTTCAGAGGCGAATCAAATCATTTTCATGAATAATTTGAACATAAACCCACAATTCATCGAAGCCCAACAGACACACCGTATAAAAGAATTACATCGAATAGATCAAAGCAAAGATGTATTTAACATCAATTTATTGAAGATGAAGTAAGAGAGAGATGGACATTTAGGTACTAACTACAGACCTGTAGTCTTATGGGGAACTACTCACACATCACCATGGAAGCGGCAAGGTTGATGTAGAGGCCCTCCGTGATCAATCCCCCCTCTGGCAGGGCACTAGAATAGGGCTCCAGATGGCAACACGGCAGAACTGAGACTTGCGGCAGAGAAAAAAGTATTTTGTGAGGCTATCTAGGCTTTTGGGGATTTTAGATGATTTATAGAGCAAACAGGTAAGGCAGGAGGCGCCAGGGAGGCCCACCACACAATAGGGTGCACCTTGTTATGTGGTGGCACCCTCGTGCGGCCTCTGGTCTCCTCTCGAAGCTTCCAGGTCTTCTTTTGGTCCATAAAAAATCATATTAAAGTTTTAGGGCAATTGGACTTCGTTTAGTACTGTAAACCTGAAAAACTAAAAACATGCGGAAAACAGCAACTCACACTGGGCACTCGATTAATAGGTGTTGGAAATATGCGCTAGAGGTAATAATAAATTAGTTATTATCATATTTCCTTCTTCATTATTATCGTGTATTATCCATGCTAGAATTGTATCGATCGGAAACTCAGATGCATGTGTGGATACATAGACAATACCATGTCCCTAGTATGCCTCTAATAGGCTAGCTCATTGATCAAAGATGGTTAAGGTTTCCTAGCCATGTACATGAGATGTCATTTGATAAAGGGATCACATCATTAGGAGAATGATGTTATGGACAAGACCCAAACTATAAACGTAGCATATGATCGTGTTAGTTTGTTGCTAAAGTTTTCTGCATGTCAAGTATCTGTTCGTATGACCATGAGATCATGCAACTCACTGACACTAGAGGAGTACCTTGTGTGTATCAAATGTCGCAACGTAACTGGGTGACTATAAAGGTGCTCTACAGGTATCTCCGAGGGTGTCTGTTGGGTTGGCATGGATCAAGACTGGGATTTGTTACTCCGTGTGATGGAGGTATCTCAGGGCCCACTTGATAATAGAACATCACAACAAGCCTTGCAAGCAATGCGGATAAAGTGTTAGCCACGGGATCTTGTATTATGTAATGAGTAAAGAGACTTACCGGTAGCGAGATTGAACTAGGTATGGAGATACCGATGATCGAATCTCGGGCAAGTAACATACCAAAGAAAAAAAGGGAACATCATACGGGATTAATAAATCTTTGACATAGAGGTTCAACCGATAAAGATCTTCATAGAATATGTAGGAACCAATATGGGCATCTAGGTACCACTACTGGTTATTGGCTGTAGAGGTGTCTCGATCATGTCTACATAGTTCTCGAACCCGTAGGGTCTGCACACTTAAGGTTCGGTGATGTCTCGGTAGTATAGAGTTATGTATGGTGGTGACCGAAGGTTATTCGGACTCCCAGATGAGGTCCGGACGTCACGAGGAGCTCCGGAATGGTCCGGAGGTATGGATTGATATATGGGATAATAGTGTTTGGTCTCCGGAAGGGTTCCAGAATTCACCAGAAATAGTTTCGGATGTTTCCTGAAATGTTCGGGCTATGAGGACACTTTATTTGGGCCAAGGGGTAAAGCCCATGAGGCTTTAGGAAGGTGCAAAAGGTGTTTTCTGCTGTCCAGGGGTCAAACGTCAGGGTCCCTGGTGTCTGGGGCCAGACACCAAGGACCTTGGCATTTGGTCATGGAGTCTTGCCTTGCGGGCAAACTGACCTTGAGGAGGATTTTTCTCCAAGTTTCGACCCCAGGGCTCAACATATAAATAAAAGTGCGGGGCTAGAACTTTGAGCACATCAAGAAACCCTAAGCCACGTGATGCCTCTCCTCTAGTTCGTAGTTTCTCCTGTAGATTGGTTTCAGCGGTGCTTAGGCGAAGCCCTGCTGGAATTGCTCCACCACCATCGCCGCAACGCCCTCGCGCTGCCGGAGAACTCGTATACCTCTCCGCTCCCTCTTGCTGGATCAAGAAGGCAGAGATCGTCATCAAGCTGCATGTGTGCTAAACGCGGAGGTGCCGTCCGTTCGGCTCTAGATCAGAAGGACCGTGATCAAGATCGCGAGACGATTCATGATTTGATCGCGAGACGGATCATGATGGGATCGCGGGACGGATCGTGATCGGATCGCAGGACGGATCATGATGGGATCACGAGACACACGGTGATTTGGATCGCAAAGACGTTTGACTACATCAACTGCGTTTCTTAACGCTCCCCGCTTAGCGATCTACAAGGGTATGTAGATCCACTCTCCCTCCCGTAGATGCTCATCACCATGGATAGATCTTGTGTGTGCATATGAATTTTTTTTATTTCCCATGCAATGTTCCCCAAGAGTGGTATCAGAGCTAGGTCTATGTGTAGATGAGATCTCGAGTAGAACACAAAGGAGTTTGTCGGCGTTGATGCTTAGATTGCTTCCTCCCTTGGTCGTGTTTTGGTTCAGCGGTATTGTGGGATGAAGCGGCCCAGACCAACCTTACTCGTACGCTTACAAGAGACTGGTTCCATCGACTGACGTGTAACTTTGTTGCACAAAGATGGCTGGCGGGCTTCTATTTCTCCTACTTTAGTTGGATCGGATTCGACAAAGGCAGTCCTTGAGAAGGTTGAAAAGAAACTTATGTATCACCGTTATAGTTTTTGAGTAGGTGAGAATTGTTCTTGCTAGATACCCGTAGCAGCCACGTAAAACATGCAACAACAATTAGAGGACGTCTAACTTGTTTTTGCAGGGTATGTTGTGATGTGATATGGACAATTAGATGATGAGATATATGTGATGTATGAGATGATCATGTTTTGTATAGAATATGACGACTTGCATGTCGATGAGTACGGCAACCAACACGAGCCATAGGGTTGTCTTTAATTATTGTATGACCTGCGTGTCAATCATTAAGCGCTATGTAATGCTTTACTTTATCGCTGAGCCGTAGCAATAGTAGTAGAAGCATGGTGTGTGCGACAACCCCGATGGCGACATGTTGATGGAGATCATGGTGTCATGCCGGTGACGATGGAGATCATGCCGATGCTTTCAAGATGGAGATCAAAAGCACAAGTTCATGGCCATATCATGTCACTTATGATTTGCATGTGATGTTAATACTTTTATGTACCTTGTTTTTCTTAGGTCAACGGTAGCATTATAAGGTGATCCCTCACTTAAATTTCAAGATAAACTGTATTCTCCCTGAGTGTGCACTATTGTGAAAGTTCGTCGTGTCGAGACACTACGTGATGATCGGGTGTGATAGACTCTACGTTCACATACAACGGGTGCAAGCTAGTGTTGCACATGCGACACACTCAGGTTAAACTTGAGGAGCCTAGCATGTACAGACATGGCCTCGGAACACAAGAGACCGAAAGGTCGAACATGAGTCATATAGTAGATATGATCAACATGATGATGTTCACCATTGAAACCACCTCAACTCACATGATGACCGGACTAGAGTTGGTGGATTTGGATCATATGACACTTGAATGACCAGAGGGATGTCAATTTGAGTGGGAGTTGTTAAGTAATATGATTAATTGAACTCATTATCATGAACATAGTCAGGAGTGCCTTTGCAAATTATGTTGTAGATTACTAGCTCACGCTGTAGCTCCCTAAATTTTTTATATATTCCTAGAGAAATAGAGTTCAAAGATGATGGTAGCAATATTGTGGACTGGGTCCGTGATTTGAGGATTGTCCTCATTGCTACACAGAAGGCTTATGTCCTTAATGCACCGCTCAGTGTGCCACCCCCCTCTAGCGTCATCTGTAGAGGTTGTGAACATCTGACAGGCACGTTCCGATGACTGCTTGATAGTTTAGTGCATCATGTAATACGGCTTAGAATTGAGGCTCCAAAACGTTTTGAAAATTCACGGAACAAATGAGATGTTCTAAGAGCTAAAATTGGTATCTCAAGCTTGTGCCCGTGTTGTGAGATATGAGATCTCCAACAAGATTCCTTGCGTGCAAGTGGAAGGAGAATAGCTCAATCGTTGAGCATGTGCTCAGATTGTCTGGGTGCTACAATCGCTTGAATCGAGTGGGAGTTGATCTTCCAAATAAGACAGTGATTGATATAGTTCTCCAAGTCACTGTCACTAAGCTACTAGAACTTGGTGATGAACTATAATTATGCGAGGGATGGAACTGATGATCCCTGAGCTATTCGCTATGTTTGACACCACGAAGTTAGATATCAAGAAGGAGCATCAAGTGTTGATGGTTAGTAAAACCACTAGTTTCGAAAAGGAAAAGGGTAAGGAGGGAAACTTCATGGATGGCAAGTCAGTTGCTGATCCAGTGAAGCAACCCAAGGTTGAACCCAAACCCGAGACTAAACTTCATGGAGAGCGGTCGCTGAAGCGGAACAACCCTAGATACTTGGTAGATAAGAAGGCTAGCAACGTTGACAGAAGTATATTTGATATACGTGTTATTGATGTGGTACTTGATAGTACTCCTAGTAGCACCTGGGTATGGGATACCGGTTCAGTTGCTAAATGTTAGTAACTCAAAATAAAAGCTACGGAATAATCAAAGACTAGCTAAGGGTGAGGTGATGATGTGTGTTGGAAATGCTTCCAAGGTTGATGTGATCAACATCACACGCTCTCTCTACCTTCGGGATGAGTGACGAACCTTAATAAATGTTATTTGGTCTTTGTGTTGAGCATGAACGTGATTTGATCGTGTTTATTGCAATACGGTTATTCATTTAAGTCAGAGAATAATGGTTGTTCTATTTACATGAATAATACCTTCAATGTTCATGCACTGTAGCGACCCGACTGAAAACGAGTCAAGCCTCCGTGTGTTAGTGCCATCCCTGGTTCAGTATGCTGGCACACACAGTACATCAATGTATATATCAAAGTGCAATCACATGTAAATAGTGTAATGTTGATATATACCTCTTAAGTCTCAGCGGAAACAGTCAACGGGAGTGGAGTCCCAATAAACACCAACGGCAGGTTGAGTGTAGACCGTAACCCTGAATCGTACTCTTACTCATCGTAGAAAAGTATCTGCAACATAAGACGTTGCAGCCGTGTAGGACAGTACATTTAATGTACCAGCAACATCACCATAGAAAGAATGATAAATTCTATTCTATATGCAAAAGGCTTTGTGGCTCTGAGTTTGAGTTTTTACAGACAAGCTGGTTTTATTTTCCCTACAACAAAGGAGTTAAGCGGAAAATCACTACAAAAGTTGGTTGTTAATGAGATGGTTCCACCAACCAATTCTCATGTCCCAAAATTATTAATAGAACCACTCATCATAAAATTTATTAATTGTGTTGAGAATGGCTGATAGTATCATCTCTGGTGCTCATGTTGTCCGTAACCGGGGACACGACTAATCGATTAGTCTGACACTCTGCAGAGGTTTGCACACTTTCCCCACAAGAATCAATCCCTCCCGTTACGTCCTTGCACTGCCTGGTGTTTGAGAATGGGACGATCGAAACATGGTCTTCCATAGTGATCCTCCGATTGAAAGTCAGTGCCCATTCAAATCCTACTATTCTTCTACATCTCGTAGCAACTGACCTACCGAAGTCACCACTACGGTCATCCAAGCCAGAGCCCATATTGACTTGCGGTTGCACACATAAGCTTTCCGACCTTGAAGTATCCATCCATCTCTTTGAGCCTGGGTGGCATTCCGTTGGGATCATCACAGGTAGATACCAGGATTCCCGGGTATAACCATGATAGATATCAGGCTGCCAAAATGCATGTCCAGTCTACCCAGAGGTATATTGAGTCCTTGAAGTCTTGAAGTCTTGATCATCATGGAGGTCTTGAAATAATTAATTAACCACACAACACTCCTAAATGTCACAACTAAACCCCGTCTATAAAGCATATCATTTATGAAGTAACGTCCCTTCGCGGGCAATGGTTATAGGGTGTTGGGTTTCTCCTACCTCATGATACTACTACAAGTTCAAGCTCAATATCCTACTGGATGTATGGTGGAAAGATTGTTTATAATGCAAATAAAACATAGATAATGTAAGATGATCAAAGTGAACTTGCATGTACTATTGATGAAGATAAATATCGCTCTCAGAAAATACTTGATAGAACTATTCGTCACTCTTCGATGAAATCTATATAATCAAACATTACACTCACATAAGAATTCACTCTAGCAATCAATACTAACAAACAATAAGCAACACAAAAAAAAACACAAAAGGGTTGTGATGAAGGAAATACTTAAGACAAAAGTTAAAACAACAAACCTTCATTAAAGCAACTAAGGTAGCCTTTTCCTACAAATAACCTATTATCGACAACAACAAATCAACAAAAAAATAAAATCTAACACAAGTATTTTAGTATATATTTTACTAGCAAAAGGAATTACTTTTGAAGAACAACTAAGAATTATGAAAAACAACACACTAAACACCATACGTTTTGTAGTTAATAAACTTAACAACAAGTAAAACAACTAAAATAATAAAATGATAAGATAAGAAAAAACAAAATATAAAACAACTAAGTTAACAGAAATTAAAACTTATAAAAAAATTTAAAAATATATTTTCAAATAATAAATCAAACTAGCAATGAAATCAATTTGCAAGTTATTATGAAACTAGAATTGATTTTACGCTATAAAAATAATAAATGACATAAAAATAAACTTGGTTGAAATAATACTGATAACTAACATAAAACAAAATAAAACTTATCAACTAATATAAAAGAAAATAAATCAAAACAATATAAAATGAAAGAAATAGAAATAAACCTAAAAAACAACTAAAACAGAATTTGTTTTTCTTGAAACCCTGATTTAAATTATTCTAGAAATTCTAAAACTCTACCTACTGATAAATAAGATTACTAGTGACCAGTAGAAAAAATAATCAACTCATAATCTATTTTTAAACTCAAGATATTCAGAAAATAAGATTTTAATGAAATCTGTTTGAATTCAAATTTAAATTATTCAAATATAGCCAAACTTATATCTATAGAAACTAGATAAACTTTGTGACATCATGCAAAAAGAATCACTCAAAAACAATTAAAACGTAAAATATATAGCAAAAGCAAAACTATTTATGGAATTGAAACTAAAACAGAAAAGGAAAAATAATTTCTAATAGACAGGGGTACATGTGGCATTATTCTATTGGCCGGAGGGTGTGCACGTTAGAGCTAAATGGGCGGACGACCTATACTTAAAATAAAACGGTTCAGCGTTTAAATAAAATGAAACGTTCTAGTCCTAATCGTTGGTCCTAGATCGAACGGTGGTGGGGTCTCCCGTGACTTACAGAGGAGGTGAGATGAACTCCGGCGAGGCTCCAGCGGGGCAGAGGCGGCGATGTTGACGGGGAGGCATCTATAGTGGTCCTCCGGCGATGGCGTCAGCACCACAAGATGCAGGCCAGTGCGGCGACGACGTAGGTGGTCTTAGAGGGGCTCGGGAGGGCAAGGTGAGCAACACGAGCTCGAGGAGTTCCGGTGCTCGGGTGGAACTCCGGCGGTATCGTGCGGTGGCACGGAGGCGTGGGAGTTTCGGTCTGACAGCGGGAAACAACGCGGTGGGAACTTCGCTATTTATAGGAGGCATCGGATGCAAAAATAAGGCAAGGTAAGATCGGATCCGACGGGAAATCGGAAAGGGATCGGCGGCGCAAGAAAGGAATGTGGAGATCTCCTAGTGAGGATGACCGATCGACGACAGTATTCGGTGGGTGGGCTCGCCACGTCTGTGAGAGAAAAAGGGGGACGAGGGGATCGGTGGTCGGCTGGAAGGGGATTTGGATCCTGCGAGGAGGATCCTGGGCCGACATTATTCCGTTTGGGCCTCGGTTTGTTTCCGTTTTAAAGTAAATTTTCCCTTTTTTAGGAAAACAAAGAAAAGGAAAAAGATTTGGAGGATCAAATAAAATCCAAATATAAAAGTTTTATATACCACAATTATCAGAAAAATAAATCCCACAACGTAAACATATTTTCAGAGTCAAACAAAGCGCATAAAAATTCACAAAAATCAAATAGTGCTACTATTGCAAATAAAACATTTTGAAAAGACGAAAATGGCTAAAAATTAATTTATCTCCATTTTTATATTCAAGGGAATCATTTTACCCAATTTTCCATATATTTTATTTTTGGAGAAAAATAAATTTTTAAAACCAATTTCAAAAATGGCTTTGAAACCTAATATGAAATATTTCATAAATAGTTTTTTGAGTTTTATAAATTCAAATAAGATTCAAATGGCCCCTAGTTTGGAGTGTCATATTACTCCTCTCAAAATTTTGTCAAGGAAATTTGAATTCTTTCAAACTTTAAAATGGAACCAAATATGAAATGAACTCCATAACAGAAAGATTTCAAAAAGTTTCAAATTTCACTCACTTTCAGTCACTCAATCAAACAAACAATCATTCTATTAATTAATATAACATTCCAAAATTTGGGATGTTACAAACCGACCACACTTAAAATGAATCTCGTCCTCGAGATTCGAAAAGGCTAGAAAGAAAAGGTTAGGGTTTGGGGGTATTCTTAGCAAATCCATTGACCTGGAAGTGTGGGGTAACCACACTTAAAATGAGAGTTATTGGTCCCTCAAAATCATGACGGTCCTCTGGGTGCATCTGTCTCTTCACATTCTTTACGATAGCTCCTTCTGTGATGCTCTTATGTTTCAATCGAAATCTTGTGTTCTCATAACAAAATGTATTTCCTTCGATACTAGGTTTTTTTAACTGACGGGTCTCATGATCATTCTAAATAACTTATCGAAGATCTCTTGGTGGTCTAGCATTAGTGGTTATCCTGCAGTGAAATGGGTCTTGGCTTCATTCCTCACCGAAAAAATCCGAAAAAATCCTACGCGTGGCAACAACTGCCATGTACAAGGGTTTTCATCATACCATTCTAAGGCTTAAACAAAAGCTTCAAAGAACGTTGTGTGTTTACCATGGGTAAGTCACTCAGATTTACCATTCCGAATAGCAAGAGAATGATAAGAGTAAGTCGTCATGGTGGCCAAACCATGTCGCACTGAAATCATTTCCTTGTATAAGGTTTAGTGTATCTCATATTCTAACACTTGGGCTTCCTCACAAGCGTTACAAAATTTTCTCTTGTCAACGAACGAAGTTCGGATAAATCCATTGATTCTGCAAGTTGAACACAAAGCATCTATCGTTTTTCACATCTCTCGGGGTTTCGTATCCTCCTAAGAAAAATGTTTGTTGATCAGTCATAACTTCTTCTAAGTTTCTTCCTTCATAGAGGTAGTGCTTGATCCTTATCAATCGTGAGGTGTGTGAGTTGTGACCTCATTTGGATACCTATACAACTTTAACTCACCCTTGGGGTTACTATTGTTTCATATTCCAGCATTACTTTCAGTTCGCTCCATCATACCCTTGAGGCAATAAATCACCGACTCATTATTGTTTGGATTCCACTTCGTGGAATTCATGTTCCTTTCCATTGGTCTGTTTAACCTTGGGTATTGTTTTGTCACAATCGTTCCTTTCCCAATATTCCAACTTCAAAAGTACTTTGTCACAAATGTTGTCATCCACATAGTATGATATGGTACAACATTACCTTTAACTGTTTTCATGTGATCTAGACTCCTTGGCAATATGACACTTTCTTATTCCATGGATCCTGTAGTTTTACCGGTTACTACCACACTTAAAATGAAATGTACATATGCCTACATACACCATATTTTCTCATATCCTCAAAAATGGCCAGAGATCTTTGTTCATGCAGTAACAACTCATATATATCAACATGACACAATAAATTTCATTGATTTATGAAGTTATTACAATCTCAGAGACTTCCGTTACAATATATAACTCCATAATCTCATGAAAACAAGAGTGTTTCATGTTACACATATTGCCATCTCAAAACTTACTACTCCATTCTAGCTTTCTTTTCCTTTGGACATTCATTAGCATAATGTCTTGCTTCCTTGCAACGAAAACAGATGACGTCTGACAAATCTCGGGGCTTCATGATGTTGGTGTTTGCTCCTTGGGTTCTTGGTTCCTTTCCTAGGCACATATTGGCGTAGTGACCCATATCCTTACACTTGAAACATCTGATATGACTCAGGTCCCTCTTTGCAAAAATATTTTTGTTCTCGAGATGTATTCGATTTTTCTTCCTGGACCTTTTTGTTCTGATAAATTCTTCTATTTCATGTGGATCAATCTCCACTTTTTTTGTCAGGAAGTCACCCAGATACTCTTGGCTTTCCTTCGTGCAATCCTGGGAAAAATGTCCTTTTTCCCCACAGGAGTAGCAGGTATTGGAGAAGAATCTCGTTAAGCCTTGTCCATTAGGGTCTTCGAAATCTTCCTGCACAACAGGTTCTTCAAAAATCGCCTTGAATGTTTCTTTCATTCCTTCTTTCTGTTGCTTGACAACTTGTTGTTCCTTAGGGTAAAGGTGACACTGAGATGGGTAGTGAGTGGTTCCTTCACATAAGAAACAAGTCACCTAACTAGTTGGGCATTCCACGGCTAGATGATTTGCTTCACAATGAGGGCATCCAACCTTGTGTTCTTCCTAGGTGTGTTCTATTTCTCCATAGATCTTGCAAGCACAAAGCATCTTTATAGGGCTATCATAGTGCTTCCGGATGAGAAAGGATCTTAACAGAATTTCCTTGAATTCCTCCCAAGTTTTTGCTCCATTACATCCTTGTATGGCTTGATGCATTTTCTACCAAGTTGGGGCACTTTGAGTAAAGTATTGAAGAGCATATTGAACCTCATACTTCCTTGCAATCGAGTTGCTCCTGAAGTGATTCTCCATGTTGTGAATCCATACTTCTGCCTCCAGCTGGGTCATTGGTCCAGAGAAGACAAGTACAACTTCATTCACCATCTATTGGGTCCAAGGGTTTTAGGATGAGATACTGGGGAAATAGAGGGAGATACACACAATACAAAAAATAGTTTTTGAAAATATGTTTTATTTGTGGCTGTCAAACAAAGCACACAAATGACAGCTCACGCATCACCGTATCTCACGTGAGTATGCAATGGGGGTTTGGACTTCTAGGGGGCATAAAATCTTTGAAACTCTTCATGGTCTTCAATTTCTTCACGTCCTTATAGTCTTAAAAAAATTTGTAGCTCTTTCCATAGTGAAATACATCTTTGTCTGAGTTGGTCATCAGTTGTCCGATATCTTATCCTAGTTGACGTGACAATTAGTTGATTCCTCCGAGCGGTCAAAGAGAGAAGGGTATTATCTAACTATTTTGGATAAGAGGAATATTTGAAAAAATTCAGAAGGATAAGAAGTCAAAGATTTCTGTTTTTGAGAATAAGGTTTGAGAGATATCCTGTCCTATGGGCTTTCCAGTTTCTAGGGTCACGTCCTATAGTCAACATGTGCTCTGATACCATTTCCGTAGCGACCTGACTCAAAACGAGTCAAGCCTCTGTGTGTTAGTGCCATCCCTGGATCCGTATGCTGGCACACACAGTACATCAATGTATATATCAAAGTGCAATCACATGTAAATAGCATAAAGTTGATATATACCTCTTAAGTCTTAGCGGAAACAGTCAACAGGAGTGGAGTCCCAATAAACACCAACGCCAGGTTGAGTGTAGACTATAACCCTGAATCGTACTCTTACTCGTCATAGAAAAGTATCTGCAACATAAGACATTGCAGCCGTGTAGGTCAGTACATTAAATGTACCGGCAAGATCACCATAGAAAGAATGATAAAGGCTATTCTATATGCAAAAGGCTTTGTGGCTCTAAGTCTGAGTTTTTGCAGAAAATCTGGTTTTATTTTCCCTACAACAAAGGAGTCAAGCGGAAAATCACTACAAAAGTTGGTTGTTAATGAGATGGTTCCACCAACTAATTCTCATGTCCCAAAATTATCAATAGACCCACTCATCATAAAACTTATTAGTTGTGTTGAGAATGGCTGATAGTATCATCTCCGGTGCTCATGTTGTTCGTAACCAAGGACACGACTAATCGATTAGTTTGACACTCTGCAAAGGTTTGCACACTTTCCCGCAAGAATCGATCCCTCCCGTTATGTCCTCGCACTGCCTGGTGTTTGAGAATGGGGCGATCAAAACATGGTCTTCCATAGTGATCCTCCGATAGAAAGTCAGTGCCCATCCAAATCCTACCGTTCTTCTACATCTCATAGCAACTGACCTACCGAAGTCACCACTACGGTCAACCAAGCCAGAGCCCATATTGATTTGTGGTTTCACACGTAAGCTTTCCGGCCTTGAAGTATCCATCCATCTCTTTGAGCCTGGGTGGCATTCTGTTGGGATGATCACAGGTAGATACCAGGATTCCCGGGCATAGCCATGATAGATATCACGCTGCCAAAATGCATGTCCAATCCACCCAGAGGTATATTGAGTCCTTGAAGTCTTGAAGTCTTGATCATCATGCATGACTTGAAATAATTAACTAACCTCGCAAAACTCCTGAATCTCACAACCAAACCCCGTCTACTAAAGCATAGCAATTGTGAAGTAACGTCCCTTCCCGGGCAATGGTAACAGGGTGTTGGGTTTATCCTACCTCATGATACTACTAGAAGTTCAAGCTTAGTATCCTACTGGATGTATGGTGGAAAGATTGTTTCTAATGCAAATAAAACATAGATAATGTAAGATGATCAAAGTGAACTTGCCTATACTGTTGATATAGATAAATATCGCTCTTAGAAAATACTTGATAGAACTATTCGTCACTCTCCGATGAAATATATATAATCAAACATTAAACTCACATAAGCATTCACTCTAGCAATCAATACTAACAAACAATAAGCAACACAAAACCAAACACAAAAGGGTTGTGATGAAGGAAATACTTAAGACAAAAGTTAAAACAACAAAACTTCATAAAAGCAACTAAGGTAGCCTTTTCCTACAAATAACCTATTATCAATAGCAACAAATCAACAACATAAATAAAATCTAACACAAGTATTTTAGTAGATATTTTACTAGAAAAAAGAAGAAAGAGAAAGGACGAAGGTGTTAAGTTGAGTAAGACTCAAAGCTCGACCACGACAGAAGAAAGAGAAAGGACGAAGGTCGTCCCCTATTCCTTAGCCATATGCTCTATATTATGCCATGCTGTGTACCGCACCTGGTGTGTGCCTTGCCACGAGTCTGTCAAGGGGTACATGAGTGATCCAGGAGTGGATCACTGGACATCGGTCAATATTATCCTTACTAAATAGAGGTCTAAGGAAATATTTCTCGATTATGGAGGTGATAAAGAGTTTGTCATAAAGGGTTATCTCAATGTAAGCTTTAACACCAATCCGGATGACTCTTAGTAGCAATCCGGATACGTATAGTGGAGCAGCCATTTGGAATAGGTCCAAGTGGAGCGTGGTAGGAGTGTTTACAGTATGACATAGATATTTGCAAAGTAAACACAGATCTAAATGTCGCACACCCGTTAACTAAAATACCTCTCCACATGCAAAGCATGATCGAGCCCTAGAACTCATTGGGTGTTAGATTCATAACAATGTGAATCACATGGTGATGTGAAATAAATTATTGACTCTAGTGCAAGTGGGAGACTCACTACAGGATTCAGGGAATTTGCCATCTGCCATGGCAGACGCCAAAGGGTAGGACCCCGGACGGCAAAGCCCTTTCTCGTCCGTCAGAAGACGGTAAACATCACGGCAAACAAAAACCCGGTAAAGTGGTGCTTTGCCGTCAACCTGAGGACCACAAATCAGAAAGCAAAGAGCATGGACGGTAGACCCACGGGGTTAGGGCCATCAAGTGTTAATGACAGTCTTTGTCGTCTGCCTGGGGTCCACCCTTTGCCATCAGCCTTAGGCCACACTTTGTCGTCGGTGGGCTGACGGCAAAGAAGCCTTTGCTGCCTGGGGTCCCCATTTGCCGTCAGCCTTGGGCCGTGCCTTTGCCATTCGTGGGAAGACGGCAAAGAGTAAAGCCCTTTGCCCCCTGGGGGTCCCCCCTTTGCCGCCTTCTCCTACTCCCTTCGCCGTCCGTCGGCAGACGGCAAAGGGTAACCAAAATTTCCTTTTTTTGTTTTTTATTAAAACAATTTTCACAACAATTTTCACAGCAATATGATATATATATATATTTATTTATTTATTTCACAGAAATAAATATGTTGCCATACTTATAACCATATTGAAATAAGTTTCATCCATACATACATACATATTATGCAAGTTTCATCCGTACCAAACCACATTACAATAGTTTCATCCATACATACATAGTTTCATATCCATGTGTAGCAAGTGTCACATTGTTCATCGATACAAAATAAAAAACACAAGTAACCCTTTTGGGGAATGTTGCATGGGAAACAAAAAAAAATCCTACGCACATGCAAGATCTATCCATGGTGATGAGCATCTATGAGAGGGAGAGTGGATCTACATATCCTTGTAGATTGCTAAGCGGGAAGCGTTAAGAAACGTGGTTGACGTAGTCGAACGTCTTCCATATCAAAATTGCCGAGCGTCCCACGATCCCATCACGATCCATCTCACGACCCAATCATGATCCATCCCACGATCTCATCACAATTCGTCCCGCGATCCCATCACGAATCGTCTCACGATCTTGAACACGGCGTTCAGCACACATACAGCTCGATGACGATCTTTGCCTTCTTGATCTAGCAAGAGAGAGCGGAGAGGTATATGAGTTCTCCGGCAGCACGACGGCCTTGCGGCGATGGTGGTGGAGCTATTCTAGCAGGGCTTCGCCTAAGCACCGCTGAAACCAATCTAGAGGAGAAACTACGATCTAAAGAAGAGGGCAGCACATGGCTGTTTTTCTGTGTCTTAAAACCCTCAAAACCTCTAGTATATATAGGAGGAGGGAGTGAGGAGGCTTGGCGCACAAGGGGACAGCCCTTGGCCTTGCGCAAGGAGGAGAGGAGGAGTCCTCCTCCAATCCTAGTAGGACTAGGACTCCTCCTTCCCACTTGGAAACTCTTTCCACCTCGGCTTTTTTTTCCTTCTCCTTCCACTCCAGCTGCATGGGACTCTTATGGGACTTAGGCCAGCCCACTATGGTCTGGTATACCTCTTCCCACAGCCCATGTAGCCTCTTGGGTCGAAATACCCCTCCCGATGGTCCCTCGGCACCCTCCCGGCACTCCCGGTACACTACTGATGAACCCGAAACTTTTCCGGTGACTAAAACATGACTTCCTATATATCAATATTTACCTACGGACAATTGCGGAGCTCCTCATGATGTCTAGGATCTCATCCGGGACTCCGAACAACCTTTGGTCACCACCATACATTACTCTATACCACCAAAACGTCACCGAACCTTAAGTGTGCAGACCCAGCAGGTTCGAGAACTATGTAGACATGACCAAGACACCTCTACGGTCAATATCCAATAGAGGGACCTAGATGCCCATATTGGTTCCTACATATTCTACGAAGATCTTTATCGGTTGAACCTCTATGTCAAGGATTCAGTTAATCCCGTCTGCTATTCCCTTTGATCTTCGGTATATTACTTGCCCGAGATAAGATCATCGGTATATCCATAACTAGTTCCATCTCGTTACCGACAAGTCCCTTTACTTGTTACATAATGCAAGATCTTGTGGCTAATGCTTTAGTCACGTTGCTTGCAAGGCTTGTTGTGATGTTGTATTACCAAGTGGGCCCTGAGATACCTTTTTGTCACACGGAGTAACAAATCCCAGTCTTGATCCATGCCAACCCGACAGACACCCTCGCAGATACCTGTAGAGAACCTTTATAGTCACCCAGTTACATTGTGATGTTTGATACACATGAGGTACTCCTCTGGTGTTAGTGAGTTGCATGATTTCATGGTCATAGGAATAGATACTTGACATCAGAAAACTGTAGCAATAATCTGACATGATCATATTCTACGTTTGTAGTTTGAGTCTTGTCCATCACATCATTCTCCTAGTGACGTCATCCCGTTATCAAATGACATCTCATGTCCATGGCTAGGAAACCATAACCATCTTTGATCAACGAGCTAGTCTATTAGAGGCATACTAGGGACATGGTGGTGTCTATGTATCCACACATGTTTCTGAGTTTCCGATCAATACAATTATAGAATGGATAATAAACGATTATCATGAACAAGGAAATATGATAATAACTAATTTATTATTGCCTCTAGGGCATATTTCCAAAAGTCTCCCACTTGCACTAGAGTCAATAATCTAGCTCACATTGCTATGTGATTTGTTATGAATCTCACACCGAATGAGTTCTGGGGTTCGATCATGTTTTGCATGTGAAAGAGGTTTTAGTCAACAGGTCTGCGACATTCAGATCCGTGTGTACTTTGCAAATTTCTATGTCATACTATAGACACTGCTACATAACTCCACTTGGAGCTATTCCAAATGGTTGCTCCACTATACGTATCTGGATTGCTACTCAGAGTCATCCGGATTGGTGTTAAAGCTTGCATCGACGTAACCCTTTACGACGAACTCTTTATCACGTCCATAATCAAGAAATATTTCCTTAGTCCTCTAGTTACTAAGGATAATCCTGACCGCTGTCCAGTGATCCAATCCTGGATCACTTTTGTACCCCTTCACAGAGTCATGGCATGGCACACACATGTGCGGTACACAGCATGGCATACTATATAGAGCCTATGGCTAAGGCATAGGGGACGACGTTCGTCCTTTCTCTTTCTTCTGCCATGGTTGAGCTTTGAGTCTCACTCAACTTCACACCTTACAAATCAGGCAAGAACTCCTTCTTTGACTGATCAATTTTGAACTCTTTCAAAATCTTTTCAAGGTATGTACTCATTGAAAGTTTCATCAGGCGTCTTGATCTATCTCTATAGATCTTGATGCCCAACAATTAAGTAGCTTTATCTAGGTCTTCCTTTGAAAACTCTTTTCAAGCAACCCTTTATTCTTTCCAGAAATTCTACATCATTTCCGATCAACAATATGTCATCCACATATGCTTATCAGAAATTCTATAGTGCTCCCACTAATTTTATTGTAGATACAAGTTTCTCATAAAATTTGTATAGACTCAAAAACTTTGATCGCCTCATCAAAGTCTATATTCCAACTCTGAGATGCTTGATCCAGTCCATAGAAGGATCACTGGAGCTTGCACACGTTTTAGCATCCTTAGGACTGACAAAACCTTCTGGTTGTATCTCATACAACCTTTCCTCAAGGAAGGAAACGATGTTTTGACATCCATCTACCAGATTTCACAATTGAAAAACGCAACAACTGCTTACATAATTCCAACAGACTTTAGCATGGCTACGGATGAGAAAGTCTCACCGCAGTCAACTCCTTGAACTTGGTGAAAACTCTTTTGCGACAAGTCGAGCTTTATAAATGGTGACATTCACCATCGGCGTATGTCTTCATCTTAAAGGTCCATTTGTCCTCAACGACCTGCCGTTCAACAAGCAAGTCCACCAAAGTCCATACTTGGTTTTCATACATGGATTCTTTCTCGGATTTCACGGCCTCTAACCATTTGTTGGAATCCGGGCCCATCATCACTTCTCCGTAGCTCGTGGGTTCATCATTGTCCAACAACATGACCTCTAAGACAGGGTTTTCTTACCACTCAGGAGCAATACACGTCCTTGTCGACCTACGAGGTTTGATAGTAACTTGATCTGAAACTTCATGATCATCATCATTAACTTCCTCTTCAACTAGCGTAGGCTTCACAGAAACATCTTCCTGTGCTGTGCTACTCTCTGGTTGAAACAAGGTTCACCAACCTCATCAAGTTCTATCTTCCTCCCACTCAATTCTTTTGAGAGAAACTCTTTCTCGAGAAAGGACCCAATTTAGCAACAAACACTTTATGCTTGGATCTGAGATAGAAGGTTTACCCAACTATTCTTAGGGTATTCTATGAAGATGCATTTTTCCTCTTTGGGTTCGAGCTCACTAGGTGAGAACCTTTTTCACATAAGCGTCGTAGCCCCAAACATTAAGAAATGGCAGCTTAGGTTTCTATCAAACCATAATTCACACGGTGTCATATCAACGGATTTAGATGGTGCCCTATTTAAGTGAATGTACTTGTATCTAATGCATAACCCCAAAACAATAGTGGCTAAACGATAAGAGACATCATAGTTCGCACCATATCCAATAGAGCACGACTACGACGTTCGGACACACCATCACACTATGGTGTTCCAGGTGGCGTGAGTTGTGAAATAGCTTCCACTTTGTCTTAAGTTGTATACCAAACTCATAACTCAGATATTCATCCCCACGATCATATCGTAGACATTTTATCTTCTTGTCACAATGATCTCAAACTTCACTGTGATTTCGCTTGAACTTTTCAAACGATTCAGACTTGTGTTTCATTAAGTAAATATACACTATATCTAGTCAAATCATCAGTGAAGGTAAGAAAATAACGATATCCACCGCACGCTACAACACTCATTGGATTGCATACATCCACATGTAGCATTTCCAACAAGTCAATTGCCCGCTCCATCAAACTGAAAACGGGGTATGTAGCCATCTTGCCGAAGAGGCATGGTCCGCATGTCTCAACCGATTCGAAACTGAATGAGTCCAAAGATCCATCAACATGGAGTTTCTTCATTCTATTTATACCAATATGACATTTAGCGGGAGTGCCACAAGTATGTGGTACTATCATTATTAACTTTGTATCTTTTGGCATCCATGTTATGATCATATTTATTACTACGATCAAGATTCAACAAACCATTCTCACTGGGTGCATGACCATTGAAGGTATTATTCATGTAAATCGAATAACCATTATTCTCTAACTTAAATGAATAACCATGTTGCAGTAAACACGATCCAATCATGTTCATGCTTAACGCAAACACCAAATAACATTTATTTAGGTTTGTCACTAATCCCGAAGGTAGAGAGAGCGTGCGATGTTGATCACATCAACCTTGCAAACATTTCCAACATACTTCGTCACCTCACACTTAGCTAGTCTCTATTTATTCCGTAGCTTTTATTTCGAGTTACTAACATTTAGCAACCGAGCCGGTATCCTATACTCAGGTGCTACTAGGAGCACTAGCAAGGTACACATCACTAACACGTATATCAAAATATATTTCTGTCGATGTTGTTAGCCTTCTTATCTACCAAGTATCTAGGATTGTTCCGCTTGAGTGACCGCTCTCCTCATTATAGAAGCGCTTAGTCTCGAGTTTGGGTTCAACTTTGGGTTGCTTCACTGGAGCAGCAACTGACTTGCCATCCATGAAGTTTCCTCCTTGCCCTTGCCCTTCTCGAAACTAGTGGTTTTACTAACCATCAAAACTTGATGCTCCTTCTTGATATCTACCTCCGCGGTGTCAAACATAGCGAATAGCTTAGTGATCATCAGTTCCATCCCTGGCATAATTATAGTTCATCACCAAGTTCTAGTAGCTTAGTGACAGTGACTTGGAGAACTATATCAATCATTGTCTTATCTGGAAGATCAACTCCCACTCGATTCAAGCGATTGTAGCACCCAGACAATCTAAGCACATGCTCAACGATTGAGCTATTCTCCTTCATCTTGCAGGCAAAGAATCCTGTTGGAGATCTCATATCTCACAACATGAGTACGAGCCTGATATCCCAATTTTAGCTCTTAGAACATCTCATTTGTTCCGTGACTTTTCAAAAAAAATTGGAGCCTCAATTCTAAGCTATAATGCATGACACATTGAACTATCAAGCAGTCATCGGAACGTGCCTGTCAGATGTTCACAACATCTACATACGACGCTACAGGGGGGTGACGCACCGAGCGGTGCATTAAGGACATAAGCCTTCTGTGCAGCAATGAGGACAATTCTCAGATCATGGACCCAGTTCACAATATTGCTACCATCATCTTTCAACTCTATTTCTCTAGGAACATATAAAAATTCTAGGGAGCTACTGCGTGAGCTAGTAATCTACAACATAATTTGCAAAGACACTACTGACTATGTTCATGATAATGACTTCAATTAATCATATTACTTAAGAACTCCCACTCATATTGACATCCCTCTGGTCATTCGAGTGTCACATGATCCAAATCCACCAACTCAAGTCCAATCATCACGTGAGTTGAGGTGGTTTCAATGGTGAACATCATCATGTTGATCATATCTACTATATGACTCATGTACGACCTTTCGGTCTCTTGTGTTCTGAGGCCATGCCTGTACAGGCTAGGCTCCTCAAGTTTAACCCGAGTGTTCCGCATGTGCAACATTGGCTTGCACCCGTTGTATGTGAACGTAGAGTCTATCACACCCAATCATCACGTGTTGTCTCGACACGACGGACTTTCGCAATAGTGCACACTCGGGGAGAACACAGTTTATCTTGAAATTTAAGTGAGGGATCACCTTATAATGCTACCGTTGACCTAAGAAAAACAAGGTGCATAAAAGGATTAACATCACATGCAAATCATAAGTGACATGATATGGCCATGAACTTGTGCTTTTGATCTCCATCCTAAATACACTGGCATGATCTCCATCGTCATTAGCATGACACCATGATCTCCATCATATTGATCTCCATCAACGTGCCGCCATCGGGGTTGTCGCGCCCACCATGCTTCTATTACTATTGCTACCGCTTAGCGATAAACTAAAGCATTACATAGCACTTAATGATTGACACACAGGTCATACAATAATTAAAGACAACCCTATGGCTCCTGCCGGTTGCTGTACTCATCAACATGCAAGTCGTGATATCCTATACAAAACATGATCATCTCATACATCACATATATCTCACCACGTAATTGTCCATATCACATCACAACATACCCGGCGAAAACAAGTTAGATGTTCTCTAATTGTTGTTGCATGTTTTATGTGGCTACTACGGGTATCTAGCAAGAACTATTCTCACCGTCGCAATGACCACAACGGTGATACATAACTTGCTTTTCAACCTTCTGAAGGACCGCCTTTGTCGAATCCGATCCAACTAAAGTAGGAGAAATAGACACTTGCCAGCCATCTTTGTGCAACAAAGTTACATGTCAGTCGATGGAACCAGTCTCTCGTAAGCGTACGAGTAAGGTTGGTCCGGGCCGCTTCATCCCATAATACCGCTGAACCAAAACACGACCAAGGGGGGAAGCAATCTAAGCATCAACGCCGACAAACTCCATTGTGTTCTACTCGAGATCTCATCTACACATAGACATAGCTCCTGATGCCACTGTTGGGGAATGTTGCATGGGAAACAAAACATTTCCTACACACATGCAAGATCTATCCATGGTGATGAGAATCTATGAGAGGGGGCGTGGATCTACATACCCTTGTAAGCGGGAAGCGTTAAGAAACGCGGTTGATGTAGTTGAACGTCTTCACGATCCAAATCGCCGAGCGTCCCGCGATCCCATCACGATCCATCTCGTGATCCAATCACGATCGGTCTTGCGATCTCATCAAGATTCGTCCCACGATCCCATCATGAATCGTCTCACGATCTTGATCACGGTCCTTCCGATCTAGCGCCGAACGGAAGACTCCTCCGCGTTCAGCACACGTACAACTCGATGACGATCTCTGCCTTCTTAATACAGCAAGAGAGAGCGGACAGGTAGATGAGTTATTCAGTAGTGTGACAACGTTGCGGCGATGGTGGTGGAGCTATTCCAGCAGGGCTTCGCCTAAGCACCGCTGAAACCAATCTAGAGGAGGAACTACGATCTAGAGAGGAGGGCAGCACGTGGCTGTTTTTCTATGTCTCAAAACCCTCAAAACCTCTAGTATATATAGGAGGAGGGAGGGAGGAGGCTTGGTGCACAAGGGGCCATCCCTTGGCCTTGCGCAAGGAGGAGAGGAGGAGTCCTCCTCCAATCCTAGTAGGACTAGGACTCCTCCTTCCCACTTGGAAACTCTTTCCAGCTCGGCTTTTTTCCTTCTCCTTCCACTCCAGCTGCATGGGCCTCTTCTGGGACTTAGGCCAGACCACTATGGTATGGTATACCTCTTCCCATAGCCCATGTAGCCTCTTGGGTCAAAATACCCCTCCCGATGGTCCCCCGACACCCTCCCAGCACTCCCGGTACACTACCGATGAGCCCGAAACTTTTCCGGTGACCAAAACAGGACTTCCTATATATCATTCTTTACCGTCGGACCATTCCGGAGCTCCTCGTGATGTCCGAGATCTCATCCAGGACTTCGAACAACATTCGTTCACCACCATACATAACTCTATACTGCCGAAACGTCACTGAACCTTAAGTGTGCATACCCTCCAGGTTCGAGAACTATGTAAACATGACCGAGACACCTCTACGGTCAATATCCAATACCGGGACCTGGATGCCCATATTTGTTCCTACATATTCTACGAAGATCTTTATCGGTTGAACCTCTATGTCAAGGATTCAGTTAATCCCGTATGTTGTTCCCTTTGTTCTTCGGTGTGTTACTTGCCCGAGATTCGATAGTCGGTATCTCCATACCTAGTTCCATCTCGTTACCAGAAAGTCTCTTTACTCATTACGTAAAACAAGATCTCGTGGCTAACACATTAGTCACATTTCTTGCAAGGATTGTTGTGATGTTGTATTACCGAGTGGGCCCTGAGATACCTCTCTGTCACACGGAGTAACAAATCCCAGTTTTGATCCATGCCAACCCAACAGACACCCTCGCAGATACCTGTAGAGCACCTTTATAGTCACCCAGTTACGTTGTGACGTTTGATACACACAAGGTACTCCTCCAGTGTCAGTGACTTGCATGATCTCATGGTCATAGGAATAGATACTTGACATGCAGAAAACTATAGCAATAAACTGACACGATCATATGCTACGTTTATAGTTTGGGTCTTGTCCATCACATCATTCTCCTAAAGACGTGATCCCGTAATCAAATGACATCTCATGTCCATGGCTAGGAAACCTTAACCATCTTTGATCAATGAGCTAGTCTATTAGAGGCATACTAGGGACATGGTGTTGTCTATGTATGCACACATGTATGTGAGTTTCCGATCAATACAATTATAGCACGGATAATAAACAATTATCGTGAACAAGGAAATATGATAATAACTAATTTATTATTGCCACTAGGGAATATTTCCAACAAACCCAAGCACTCCATCAATGCAAACTTGATCTGCAAAATGGGAAGCTCCAAAATTAGAAGAAGAAGACCAGATGAAGAAGAGAGTTCAGTAAACTTATTATGTCATTTATGAGAGAACTTAGCTAAGTATAGGAATTTTTTGATAAAATAGTCCATTTTGGAGCTACTTTATCTTACTATGTCATTTAGGAGGAAACTAAGCTAAATATATGTCAGTTTGGAGCTAACTTTGGTAAAAAAAATAGGTCATTTAGGAGCTAACTATGCTTATTATGCCATTGTGAAGCTAACTAAGCTAATTATAGGTCATTTAATAGCGAACTTTGGTAAAATAGGTCATTTTGGAGCTGGCTAAGCTTATTATGCCATTTATGAGCTAACTAAGGAAAGTATAGGTTATTTTTTATAAAATAGGCCATTTTGGAGCTAATTTAGCTTACTACGTCATTTAGGAGGAAACTAAGCTAACTATATGTCATTTTAGAGCTAACTTAGTCAAAAATAGGTCAGTTAGGAGCTAACTATGCTTACTATGCCATTTTGGAGCTAACTAAGATAAGTATAGGTTATTTGATAGCTAAGATAGGTAAAATAGGTGATTATGGAGCTAGGTAAGCTTATTATGTCATTTAGGAGAGAACTAAGATGAGTATAGGGCATTTTTGATAAAATGGGCCATTTTGGAGCTAATTTAACTTACTATGTCATTTAGGAGGAAACTAAGCTAAGTATGCGACATTTTTGATAAAATAGGCCATATGGGAGCTATTTTAGCTTACTATATCATTTAGGAGGAAACTAAGCTAAATATATGTCATTTTGGAGCTAACTTTGGTAAAAATAGGTCATTTAGGAGCTAACTATGCTTATTATGCCATTTTGAAGCTAACTAAGTTAATTATAGGTCATTTAATAGCTAACTTTGGTAAAATAGGTCATTTTGGAGTTGGCTAAGCTTATTATGCCATTTTGGAACTAACTAAGGAAGTATAGGTCATTTTTGATAAAATAGGCCATTTTGGAGCGAATTTAGCTTACTACATCATTCAGGAGGAAACTAAGCTAACTATGTCATTTTAGAGCTAACTTAGGTAAAAACAGGTCATTTAGGAGCTAACTATGCTTATTATTCCATTTTAGAGCCAACTAAGTTAGTTATAGGTCATTTAATAGCTAAGCTAGGTACAATAGGTGATTTTGGAGCTAGGTAAGCTTATTATGTCATTTAGGAGATAACTAAGCGAAGTATTGGTCATTTTTTATAAAATAGGCCATTTTGGAGCTAATTTATCTTACTATGTCATTTAGGAGGAAACTAAGCTAATTATAGGTCATTTAATAGCTAACTTTGGTAAAATAGGTCATTTTGAAGCTCGTTAAGCTTATTATGCCATTTTGGAGGAAACTAAGCTAAGTATAGGACATTTTTGATAAAATAGGCCATTTTGGAGCTATTTTAGCTATCGATGTCATTTAGGAGGAAACTAAGCTAAATATATGTTATTTTGGAGCTAACTTTGGTAAAAAAATAGGTCATTTAGGAGCTAACTATGCTTATTATGCCATTTTGAAGCTAACTAAGCTAATTATAGGTCATTTGATACCTAACTTTGGTAAAAATAGGTCATTTTGGAGCTGGCTAAGCTTATTATGACATTTTGGAGCTAACTAAGCGAAGTATAGGTCAATTTTTATAAAATAGGCCATTTTGGAGCTAATTTAGCTTACTATGTCATTTAGGAGGAAACTAAGCTAAGTATAGGACATTTTTTATAAAATATGCCATTTTGGAGCTATTTCAGCTTACTATGTCATTTAGGAGGAAACTAAGCTAATTATAGGTCATTCTAGAGCTAACTTGGGTAAAATATGTCAGTTTGGAGGTAAGGTAAGGTAAGTAACCATCATTATGCGGTTGTTAAGCCAAACACTAGAAAAAACATACCATTCTCGTCAGCACGGAGGTGAAGCACGGTGGCTCTAGTTTGTTTCACCTGGCGAAGGCTGGTGTTAGTGCATCTAGTGCCCCTTAGTGATTTTGGTGTGTTGAAGACTTATAGGTTGAGGAACTAATGTGTTTGTGAGTGTACACAGGCTCTATAAGTCGATGAGGAGTTTGATACATCCGGAGATTACTGACCCCTAAAAATGTATGTCTTCAACTGAAGACTCTGGTGAAGACTTTGCTGAAGACTTTGATATTCCCTAAAGACTTTGAAAATAAAGAAGTAGGTGTGACCTTGAAGATATGAATGAGGACTATGAAGCGTGAAGACTTTTGTTTTCGTAGTTTCATTTCCTTTCTTTGAGTCATAGGAAACACCGTACTATTAAAGGGGGCCGAGGTAATACTAAGGAAAATTTCCAACTAATGCTCAACTCAAAATCCTCAACCTAACCAACCCTTCGAGTGAAGCCTTTGGAAATCTCTTACGGTTTAGTCAAGTTCTTCAGTGACAGACACGAAGTTCTTCTGGTCTCTGAGGAAATTGATCTGACTAAGGAGTTAGGATTTCGCCAGTGTGAATTGCCTACAAGTGAGGAACATGATAAGCCTGCGGACTTTCAGAGTTCGAAATTCCGACCGTTGTTGTGCTTAGCCCCAGCTGTCCCCAATCATAACATCCACATAACGGTCGTATCATTGGGGCATTTATGTCTTATCATGTCAGGTTGCACCCTGGCTATAAATAGCCACCCCTACAACCACTCGATGGTTGGCTGCACTAAGAGAGAACTGACACTTGTCATTTGAGAGCAACCCATCCTCCGAGGACTTTGAGAGAAAATCATCAGTGAGGAAAAATCCACAACCAAACCACCAAACCCAAAGTGATTGAGCATCACTGAAGAAATTCCTGTGTGGAACCGACGCTTGTTACCTTTGAGGACTGTGCATCCTCCAGACGGTTAGGCGTCATCTTCTAGTGCATCCTGCAGTCAATTGGGGATCACGAAGTGACCTTGGTATAGAGCATCCAACAGTAAATTATGGATCGCCGGGTGACCAGTTTGTGAGGGTTTTGGAAGTCTACCCTAAAGACTTACCACGAGTGTTGGGAGAGGACTGTGTGACCTTAGCTCAAGGAGAATACGGTAAGTACTGTGTGTCCTGGGATTCTGTGTCCTCTATTTTAAATACCAGGCCGCTCCAAACCATATGTAAGACTGTCACAACAGTTGGAACTGGGTCATCAAACCATTGTCTTCATCGAGCTACCTGGTTCTATTTCCTCAACCCTTCTATTCCTCGTATATTAGTTGATGAAATTGATCGTTTATGTTTGAAGAATTTCATTGAAGAATTTCACAATTTCCTCACCTCAAATTCTTCAAGTTACCTTGTTCATCACTGCTTATCCTGTATCACGCTACTTGTAATCTATGCATGTTTCATTTCATCATGATGACTATGTTGTTGCTATGTTCCTCATGCACTTGAGTACTTATTTCGCTGCTAGTTATTCATCACATTTCAAATTCCTCAAAGTTGAAATTCCTCAAGTGATGAATTTGTAAAAATCTCCTATTCACCCCCCCTCTAGTCGATATAACGCACTTTCAATTGGTATCAGAGCAAGGTACTCCCTTGTCCTGTGTGATTTTGGTTTAACCACCTGGAGTTCTAGTGATGTCGATTGCACGTATGATCAAGGTTTCCGTGGGATGTCCTACCTTTGATGGGACAGACTACCCCTACTGGAAGAACAAGATGCACATGCATCTTGAGGCAATTGACAATGATCTCTGGTACATTGTGGAAAATGGTGTTCCCCGCATTTCTCCGACTATTACTGCTGCTGATATGAAGAGATTCAAGCAACTCGATTCGCAAGCGAAAAATATCATCTGTGTCCATCTGAGCAAAGGTCAGTATGGCAGAGTGAGTGCTTTGGAAACTACTAAGCTTATCTGGGATAGGCTATCCAAAGTCAACGAAGGTTTTTCCACTCAACGTGACTCTCGTGTTGATGTTCTTTGCAATCTCTTCAACCGCTTCAAGAGACTTGACAATGAAAACGTTCAGCAAACTTTTGATCGTCTTACTGATATCTCCAATGAGCTTCAAGCACTGGGTGCCACCGATATCACTGATCATGAAGTGGTTAAGAAAGTGCTAAGATATCTTCACTCCTCATTCAATACTCTGGCCTTGATGATCCAATAACGTGGAGACTACAAGTCACTTGATCCTGTTGATATTCTTGAGAGACTCAATACTCATGAATTCCAACAAGCTCAGAAAAGAGACCTCTACGGTCCAAGCTATGGAAGATCTCGTGCTCTGAAGGCAAAAGCAATTTCCTCATCCGAAGACGAAGATTCTGATAGCAGCCTTGGTGACCCTAAAGAACTAAGTTAGGAGATAGCAATGCTCGTGAGGAAATATTAGAAGTTCTCAAGGAGAGGTGACTTTGGAAAGTCATCAGAAAGTGGTTTGAGGAAATTATATTCCTCAGAAGACTACAAGAAAAGAACCTGTCATCGTTGCAAGAATCCTGGTCACTTTATCTCTGACTGTCCTTTTTGGGAAAAGATTCAAAGAAGAAGAAGAAATACAAGGATGATCGTTCTGATGACTCGAAGAAAAATAAGAAATCTTCAAAGTCCTCATCTGCAAAGTCCTCATCTTCAAAGTCCTCAAAGCACAAGATGAATGGTTCCAGAAAGTCTCGAGCATTCATTGGCAAGGAAATGGATTCTGGAGAAGAAACTAAAGAATATGAAGAAGAGGAAGAATCTGAGGTGGAATCTGAATCTGGTGTCGCTAGCCTTCTCTCGCTACTACTTTTGTCAGCAAGTCCATCTTCAACGATGAAAAATATGACTACCCCAATGAATCTGGCATCAGAAATGATGCTTATGCTCCCACCCATTGCTTCATGGCAAAAGGCTCAAAGGTACACAAACATCATTCCTCTTCTGAATCAAGTGAAGGTGAATCTGATGAATATGTGAAGCCTAGCTATGCTAAACTTGTTAAACTTGCCACTAAGGAAGAAAGTGCACTTGAAAAGTTTCAGAAAATGCTAGACAAAAGCGATGATCTATTGAACGATGAAATGGATTAGACTCAAACTCTGTCTGACAATCTCAAAAGTCTTCAGACAAAGTATGATAACCTTCAGAGTCATCATAATGACCTCTTTGCCGATCATGAGAAGTTTTCTTATGAATTTCTTCAAAGAAAGCAAGATCTTGAGAAACTAGGGGTGTCACATGAGGATCTCCAAAGGGAAAACAATTACTTACTGGCTCAACAGATCAGTACCGCTCAGGAAGAATTTGATCCACCTTGTTTGAAATGCATTGAACGTGAAACTGCTAATTCTTCACCCGAATGTTCAAATGCTTCTATTACTATAAATTCTTCAACTATTCCAGTGGTCTCAAATTCCTCATGTGAGGACACCACACGTATCACTGACGAAAATGCAGGGTTAAAGGAATTGTATGTGACAAGCATGTACCAAAGTCTCAAAGGGCATCAAACCCTTTGTGATGTCCTCAAAAAGCAGATTCTGAACAGGAACCCGAGGAAAGAGGGTATTGCCTATATGAGGAAACCCAACGCTGATGGATCCTATTTGACACCTGAGTAGTACCCCAAAACCTCATGGGTTGCTGCGAAAGGACCTCCTGTATATCCATCCATTTTATCTGGCTTTACTTGTGAAACTTCATATTCCTCTGATGAGTCACTTGACTCCAACTACAAAGTCTTCAAAAATCAGAAAGATGAAGTATTTGCTAGATTTGTTGGAACTAACTGTAAGAACGTTTCACCTATGAAGAAAATCTGGGTTCCCAAGAGCTACCTACAAAATCTTCAAGCGAATGTTCTCACGACACCACTCATAAAGAACAGGAACCCCAGATCAAATTCCTCATATGGACCAAAGTCTTCACTTGGAAAAAATTCCTCAAATGGTCAAAAATATCATTCCCGTGCTAATGCCTCTGTTTCGTAGGGCAAATCTAAGAGTTCTGAATATGTGCATTATTCTTCAAATCATTATGTTCATAAGTCCTCGAAGAATTTCTTTGCTTATTCATATGAGTACTCTAACTCTCGCCTATGAGACGAAGCGCACTTGCTTCAATGCCTCCCTTCTCATATGGTGCTCGCAGAATGATGAACTCTTTACCACCCGTTCAGATGTGGGTGGTGAAGAAATTGAACTAATTTCTTATGCAGGGTCAGGTCTCCAGATGAACTTAAACATCTGATGAATTTATTGGAGACCTGAGGAAATGCTTGAAAGGACGCAAGCTAACTTAGTAGAAATGAATTCCTCATTTGTCACGTCCTCACACTACTTGCTTACCATCTTGTGTGATGAAATTATGTCTGATAAAACTGATGTCATATTCTTCACTCTAAAGCTTATGAGTTCGTAAGTTGTACTAATTCATCTACAGGATGAACCTCCAAAAGCTAATTGAAAGTGCGTTATATCGACTAGAGGGGGGTGAATAGGCGATATTTACAAATTCATCACTTGAGGAATTTCAACTTTGAGGAATTTGAAATGTGATGAATAAGTAGCAGTGGAATAAGTACTCAAGTGCATGAGGAGCATAGTAACAACATAGTCTTCATGATGAAATGAAACATGCACAAATAGTAAGTAGAGTGATACAGGATAAACAGTGATGAACAAGGTGACTTGAAGAATTTGAGGTGAGGAATTTGTGAAAGTCTTCAGTCAACTTCTTCAAATACTAACAATCAATTTCATCAGCAGGTATATGAGGAATTAGAGGGATTGAGGAAATAGAACCACATAGCTCGATGAAGACAATGGTTTGATGACCCAGTTCCAACTGCTGTGACAGTCATACATCTGGTTTGGAGCGGCCTGGTATTTAAACCAGTGGACACACAGTCCCAGGACACACGGTCCTTACCGTATTCGCCTTGAGCTAAGGTCACACAGTCCTCGCCCAACACTCGTGGTAAGTCTTCAGGGTAGACTTCCAAAACCCTCACAAACTGGTCACCCGGCGGTCCACAATTTACTGCTGGATGCTCTTGACCAAGGTCACTTCGTGATCCCTAATTGACTGCAGGAGCACTAGACCATGACGCCTAACCGTCTGGACGATGCATAGTCCTCAAAGGTAACATGCATCAGATCCACACAGGAATTTCTTCAGTGATTGTGGGGGGTGGCTATTTATAGCCAGGGTGTCAGTTCTCTCTCGGAGCAGCCAACCAACTAGTGGTTGTGGGGGGTGGCTATTTATAGCCAGGGTGCAACATGACAAGATAAGACATAAATGCCCCCAATGATATGCCCGTTATGTGGATGTTACGATTGGGGACAGCTGGCACTAAGCACAGCAACAATCAGAATTTCGAACTATGAAAGTCCTCAGGCTTATCATGTTCCCCACTTGTAGGCAATTCACACTAGCGAAATCCTAACTCCTCGGTCAGATCAATTTCCTCAGAAACCAGAAGAACTTCATCTCTGTTACTGAAGAACTTCTCTGAGCCATAAGAGATTTCCAAAGGCTTCACTCAAAGGATTGTATAGGTTGAGGATTTTGGAGTTGAGCATCAGTTGGAAATTTTCCTTAGTATTACCTCGACCCCCTTTAATAGTACGGTGTTTCCTATGACTCAAATAAGGAAATGAAGCTACGAAAACAAAAGTCTTCACGCTTCATATTCATCATTCATATCTTCAAGGTCACACCAACTTCTTCATTTTCAAAGTCTTCACAAAGCCTTCACCAAAGTCTTCACAAAGTCTTCAGCAAAGTCTTCACTTGAAGACATACATTTTTAGGGGTCGATAATCTCCGAATATATCAAACTCCTCATCGACTTATAGAGCCTGTGTACACTCACAAACACATTAGTACCTTAACCTATAAGTCTTCAATACACCAAAATCACTAAGGGGCACTAGATGCACTAGCAATCTCCCCCTTTTTGGTGATTGATGACAAATAGGTTAAGTTTTCAACGGGGATAAACATATGAAGTGAAAGTACAGAGTTTGAGTAATTTGATTGCAAGATATAGAAGAACTCCCCCTGAAAATGTGCATATTTGAGGAATTTGCTTTGGACTACAAATGCATATGGCAGGTTAAAACATGGAGAACTCCCCCTATATCATGTAATTCATACACACATTTGAACATATGATATGAAGAATTTGAAATGCGTGAGGAAAATGGGATTTGACGAAATTCATCATGTATGCATTAAGGTACTTGAGGAAATAAACATGCGAGGAAATAGTTCAAAAGTGTCAGACCACCATGGGACTTAAGTTTAGAACTCAACCAACAAAAGTTTCAGAAGAGCGAGAGTTGTAACTTAAACAAAAATAGCCCATGTAGAGAGACCCGCTTGAAGACTAACTCAAATTTTCTCCCCCTTTGTCATCGAAGACCAAAACGAAAAAAATGAGGACTAACACCCCTTTGAAGAATTTCATCGTGTTGGTGAAGAAAGAGCGCCAGCGTTGTCGGGGTCGTTTGTCGATGTAGGGCCTGTCACAGTGTCGTCAATGTCTTCATCGTCATCGCACTCTCGAGATGAAGAAAATGAACTTGTGACCATCAGAGCAACTTGAACTTTCTTGAATTTCTTCTGAGGTCGACGAGCCCAGTCAGGATGTTCCTCAAGATCCAGCTCATTCAGTTCTTCAGAAGACATGAGGTGAGCCAGTACGGCCCAAGTGCGATTGAGGTTTTCATGCACATAGTAGTGATTACTCTTCATGGTGTTCTACGTCACAATCATGTTTTGCACAATGTAACCAAGTTGACGCTTCACCCACTTGTGATTGCGATCGACCTGCTGATGAAGACTTATTAGCAGCTCGCGATCAGTCATCACACGAGGGGCAGACTCTTGAGGTTTATGAGCTGAGGCCTTTGCCTCCGGAGTCCTGAGTTGCAGTGTCATCATTGGTGGAGAAGGAAGCAGCTTTGCAAAACTGTCCATCCAATGGACGAGTGCCTTCATCAATGACAGTCTTGCCTTTTCCTTCCACTAAGTCAATTGTGCTCTTGATGACTTCGATTGGAGGCAGGAAGCCGAAGTGGTTCTGGAAATCAGCCTTGAAGGGAACTGAGGACTTTGCCCTGATGAATTTCATGATCCAAGGCGCATAAGGCTTCTGTTCAAATGGAGCTAAAGCAGCATTGGCCAATGTCCTCATGAAGAAGTCGTGCAAGTCAATGGGAACCCCATGAATGATGTTGAAGAACATATTATTCATGACTCCTTCCACTTCTTCTTCTTTGGAATTGTGGCCCTTCTAAGGACATAGTGTATTTGTGAGTATGCGGTAGACGGTCCGGGGCACATATAGGAAATCCTTCACTAGGAAGGTTTTCTGTTGAGGCTTTCTAGGAGGCCAAGTCTTCATCAACACTTGCATCAGCTGATTTGGAAGCGCAGGCTCATCAAACAGTTTGCAAGCTTCCTCTGAGGGAATTGGAACTGGTACACACTGAAGCAATTCAGAAGCTTGAGCAGTGAAGTGTGTTGATCCTGTCATCCAGTCCAATATCCAAGAGTTGACATCTGAAGCATTTCCACTGATATGCAATGTGGCATAGAACTGAAGAATGAATTCTTCATTCCAGTCGCAGATGTCGACGCAGAATGGGAGAATGCCTGCATCATGAAGAACCTAGAGCACCGATGTAAATGATGGAAGGGTTTCCATGTTAGCATGAGGAATTTGGTGGTGCTCAAAGACTTTCTTCTTCTCGAAAAGAACTGATGCATAGTAGTTGAGATGTGTTGTCGTCCAGAATTTGTTGCGATCGGACCTTGCAAAGTCATAGGGATTTGGACTAGTGAAGAACATACGTTCATTGAGGAAATTGCTCTTGAAGAATTTGGGGCGTGCTGAGCCTTTTAATGGCATTATTGGCTTCGGTTGAAGATTTGGCTTGAAGTGCCCCTTAATCTCCTTTGGTATGGAAGGAACACCTTCAGACTAAACGATTTGGAGAGCTGGTTCCTCAGTTGCGGGGAGAGCATCAAGATCATCAGCTATTGCAGCTGGAATTGCTTCAGTGACTTGGGTGGTCAAATTTGCAGATTCTTCAATTTCTTCAGTTAGAGCAGGCGACTGAGGAATCTATGTCAGAGGAGTAGTCATTGGTGATTTTGGGTGTGCTGATTCCCAATATTCATCATTGATGACAGGTGTTGTATTACCAATGTCTACGTCCTCATCAATTTCTTCAACTCCAGCCTCTTCAGCAATGAACTGAGGCTGGGGCAATGATAGCTTTGGAGTTGAAGCAATGTCTTCAACTTCAATTTCTTCATCAATCTGCTCTGTCGAAGCAACAGACTGAACTTCATCTTTATCTGGGATGACATATTCCACCCCAAACGGTACAATTTCGTAGGCAGGTGTTGAGGAAATTGGTGTAGCATCAATAGGTCCAGTTGAAGAACTTGGCATAGTCTTCAACTTCTTCACGGCTGAGGTTTCTGAATCTGATGCTTTTCTCTTTAGAGTCTTTTCCTCAGCAGTGTCAGTTTCTTCAGGAACGACTGATACAGCCGCCCTGGTGTGTTCAGTTTCTTCAGGCGCATCAAAATCTTCAGCTGACCTTTCAGTTTATTCAGGCACAACAATGGTGGTTTTCCTGGCATGATCATCAGTGGTCTGAGTTTCCTCAGCAGCACTGGTAGTTGCTTCTAGTGCAGAAGCATTTCCATTAGCAGTTTCATCAGGCTGAGCAATTTCATCAATAGCTTAAGGAATTTCATCAGCCTGAGTATTTTGTGGTTGCGATCGAGCAACAACCCTAGTGTTGTGATCCTTCACTTCAGCTTAAGCAGCCCTGACGAATCTCACCTTGGTTCCCTTCCATTCAGTATCATATCTCTCTTAATCCTCAGAGAGTGTGCGAATTTCAAACTGAACAGTGACGAGTTAATTTGGGGTCAAATTCATCACATTGTCTCTTAGGAACTTTTCCTTCTAAGCCTTGTTCCTCTTAACTCTCAGAGCTTTCTCTCTCTTCCATTTTTCTTCAGAGATGAAGTGGGTGAGGACATGATCCACTCCAAGAGGCAGATTTAGTGAAGAAAGTGGGGTGCTTGGGTCTTCATGCCATATATCGATGAAGTTGAGGATCATCTTGGGATCCAGCATGAGAGGAACAAAACTGTCCTTTGCTATAGCATCCCTTTGTTGACTTTGCCTGACGATTTCTTCCAATTCCTCATCATCAGCTTGATCATCATCATCCTCAGAACCTAAGGGTATGGTCACCACAACCTTGCTTGAGTGAGGACTTAGTCTTTGACCTCGTTCAACAGTTTTCTTCAGCTTCAACGCAGAAGGGCTAGTTGAAGACTTTGATGCAGTAGAGGGGCTTGCTGAGATCTTTGGAACTCTTGAGAATCCCTCAGTCCTCTTACATGATGCTAGATGCACTGGGGTTGAGGACTTTGCAGCTGCAGCTAAAGACTGAGCAGCAACAGTACCAGCATCTGAGACCTTTGTAGGTCGAGGCCTTTGAACTTGAGGAATCTACTGTGATGGTTTTGAGGTTGAAGAACTTGTCTTCAAAATAGATTTCTTCATCATTGATTTCTTTGAAGCACTTGCAGAGGCTCTGGCAGAGGCAGTAGCAGCAGAATCTTCATTGAATTTCTTCACTGCCTGTTTGGCTTTCCTCGCCACCTTGGCTTGCTGCTTCTCCCACATATGAGAAAAGTCCTCACCGGTCTTGAGGCTAGTGGGATCAGCAATTTGATTTGGAGCAAGGGGAGGCCTGCTGCAAGGAGGTTTTACCATGAATTTCATCATGTATTTTGGAGTTACATTACGATATTCCTTCCATTCCCTTGCCCATCTCCTCTCAATTTTCTGTAGACAATTTTTTCTCTGCTTGGTCATTTCTTTGCCATGAGTTTCTTCATCGGGTGTGCAGTATTCCTCATACACGTCATATGGAATCTCAAAGGCAGTGTGCACATCTGGCTTCTTTCCACGTTTTTGAGGTTTCTTTCCATCAGCCATTTTCTTCACTTGAGGAATTTGAACTCTTGAGGACTCTGAAGAAGTATATGGTTTTTCCTCAAGGAGCGCTGCAAATGAGTTAAGTTGATGAGAACCTAGTGATTCATCAGCGGACATGTTTGTACCTGTGAACAGAGTATAGGTGCGAGGAATTTGAAGAGGTCATATGCGTTCTTAGAATTTTTTAAATAAAATAGGTGAGGAATTTGACCATGGGTGTCTTGAGGAATTTCACTAAGAGTTCTTTGTCTTAGGTTCCAGAGTTGTGCAAATTTTGAGGATTCATACAACTGAGGAATCTTGAAGAAAATCATTACTTAGGGAAAATCATCAAGTATATGAAGATGTAATGTGCTTTTGGAATAAGATTCATTTAGGAATAAACACCTTTTGAGGAATATGAAGATCATTTGAAGATCAAACAAGGGCAGTAAAAATAAATTTTATTCACCCTGGTGAAGAACACGAGAAACTGAGAGATGAGATTGGGAAGTTCGTCCGTTCAGATCTCCCACACCCTAGCTTGGCAGAGGGAGACAGCTACATTGGCGGCGAGATGAAGACTTCCACAGCCGATGCGAGTACGGCGACGACGAGGTTGAGGCAGTGAAGCTCTTCCTCACCGGCGACGATGACTTTAGCACGACGCTAGGTTGGAGCTCGGGAGAGGGATGAGATGAGGAGTAACCGAGCACAGTTGAAGGGGAGGGGGTATTTATAGAGGGAGTGAAAACCAATCTTCCCGATGATTTTGGACAAGATTGCCCCTGACCCTTGCTCTCCATGCGACAGGTGTCACCCACATACTTAGAGGTGGTAAAAGTGGGGGATCGTGGGTTATCCAGTCGCGGGAATCGGAACCGTTTGAGCGGGAACCACTGAAAATTATTATAGTGAAAATTTCAAAGTTTTTGTTCGCAAATTCTTCAGCTATCAAGGACACTGTGAAGAATTTAAAATTTTCAAAGTTTTCGTTTGCAAAGTAGAACGCATATGAAGAATTTGTGAACAGACTGGGTTGAGTTTAGCATAGAGGGGAAATGGTCGGATCACATTCACTTAGATGAAAATCAACTTGAATAATTTAGCAATAAGTGAATGCTGTTGAGGACATTGAAAACTCATATATATATATATATATATATATATATATAGTCAATGAAGAACATGAGTTTCAAAGTTTTAAGAAATTGAAAAGTTGAGGAATTTGAAAATTTGAAGAATTTGAAAATTTGAAGAATTTGAAAATTTGAAGAATTTGAAAATGACGAAAAACTCAATTTTGAAGAATTTCAACTTTGGTTGGTGGCGTCACCCATCGTATAAGAATGATGATTTCAAACACCGCGTACAATTGTCGTAGGGTTCTGAGAATCAAATTCCTCATTAATTTCTTCACACTCAGAGACTTATTCTTCATTGATTGAAGAAAAATGTTACTTCGTGTGTTGCACATCTAAGTCATCAATTTTGCACAAGTGTTAGGAGGTGTGTCCTTTTTCAAAGAACATTCAAAGATTCTAAGATATTTAAATCACACCACAACTTGCAAAATCTCTTTTCATCCAAGGGCTTTGTGAAGATATCGGCCAGTTGTTCTTCAGTGGGGATATAGTCGATGGAGATGTCGCCCTTGAGTACATGATCTCGAAGAAAGTGCTGACGAATCTGGATGTGCTTGGTCTTGGAGTGCTGAACTAGGTTGTAAGCAATCTTGATGGCACTCTCGTTGTCACAACAGAGAGGCACATTCTTCAACTTGATGTCGTAGTCCTTGAGGGTTTGCTTCATCCATAGTAACTAAGCACAATATGAGCCAGCAGCAATGTACTCAGCTTCAGCGGTAGAGAGTGAGGCGTAGTTCTGCTTCTTCGAGGACCAACAGACTAAGGATCGTCCGAGGAAATGACATGTGCCTGAGGTTGACTTGCGATCCACGCGATCTCCAACATAGTCAGCATCAGAGTATCCGACGAGGTGAAGATTTGAGCCCTTGGGATACCACAACCCAAGTGTTGGTGTGTGAGCTAAGTATCGAAGAATATGTTTCACAGTCTTATGGTGTGATTCGTTCAGTGTTGCTTGGAATCAGGCACACATGCAAACAGGCCTAGATGCACATAGATACGATAAAGAGCCAATCATGGAGCAGTATACCTTCTGGTCGAAATCTTTACAATTTTCATCGGTGCAGAGGTGTCCTTTTGAAGGCATTGGAGTTTTGATGCCTTTGCAATCTTGCATGTCGAATTTCCTCAAAACAACTTTGAGGTATTTCTCTTGTGAGATGAAGATGTCGTTGTCTTGCTGATGAATTTGAAGACCTAAGAAGAATTTCAACTCTCCCATCATAGACATTTGATATTCTTCACTCATCATATAGGCAAATTCATCACTGTAACGTTTGTTAGTACAACCAAAGATAATATCATCCACATATATTTGGCATATGAACATTTCATTGTCATAGGATTTTTTGAAAAGAGTGGGGTCAAGTGAACCGGGTTTGAAGCCTTCTTCATGAGGAATTCCTTCAGAGTGTCATACCATGCCCGAGGGGCCTGCTTGAGGCCATAGAGGGCCTTGTTGAGTCTGAAGACTTTGTCAGGATGCTTAGGGTCTTCAAAACCTGGGGGTTGAGCAACATATACTTCTTCCTCAAGCCTACCATTGAGGAATGCACTTTTCACATCCATTTGATATAATATGATATTATGATGGTTAGCATAAGCAAGCAATATGCGAATAGCTTCATGTCTAGCAACAGGTGTGAATGTTTCATCAAAGTCAATTCCTTCAACTTGTGTGAAGCCTTGAGCTACAAGACGAGCCTTATTCCTCACCACAAGGCCATTTTCATCTTGCTTGTTGCGGTAGATCCACTTGGTACCTATAATGTTATGTTTGCGAGGATCTGGCCGCTTGACAAGTTCCCACACGTTGTTGAGCTTGAACTGATACAATTCCTCTTGCATAGCTTGAATCCACTCAGGCTCCTTGAATGCTTCATACTCTTTGGTGGTCTCTATGATAGAGACAAAGGCAAAGTGCCCACAAAAGTTAGTTAAATGTGAAGCTTTTGAGCGAGTGAGGGGACCTGGTGCATTGATGTCATTGATGATATTGTCAATCTGCACTTCATTTGCAACTCTAGGATGAGCAGGTTGACGTGGCTAAGGACTTCCTTCAGCACCATTTTCTTCAGGTGTATCAACATGAAAGTCTTCATTCGCTGGAATTCTTCCTCAGTGGGTATGATATCTTCAGTTGCCTTCAGCTTAATGGATTCCTCAGGAGACTGTTCATCAAACACAGAAGGCAGGTGCTCTCTTTGCGAGCCATTAGTTTCATCGAACCGCACATCCACAGTTTCAACAACCTTGTGATGGTAGGTGTTGAAGACTTTGTAGGTGTGCGAGTCCTTTCCGTAATCAAGCATAAAACCTTCATGTGCTTTAGGTGCAAACTTAGAACTGTGGTGGGGATCTCTGATCCAGCATTTTGCACCAAAGACTTTGAGATAACTTACATTGGGTTTCTTGCCAGTCATAAGTTCATACAAAGTCTTCTTGACGAATTTGTGAAGATATACCCTGTTGATGATGTGGCATGCAGTATCAATTGCCTCAGGCCAGAAGCGACGAGGAGTCTTGTATTCATCAAGCATGGTGCGGGCCATCTCAACTAGAGTCATGTTCTTTCGCTCCTTGATGCCATTCTGTTGAGGAGTATAATGGGCAGATAACTCATGAGTAATACCAAGTTCATCAAGATATTCATCAAGATTAGTGTTCTTGAATTCAATCACATTATTACTCCTAATATGCTCGATCTTGACGCCAAAGTTGGTGGAGGCCCTTGAAGCAAATCGTCTGAAGACATCATGTACTTCATTCTTGTACAGAATAATATGCACCCAAGTGTAACGAGAGTAATCATCAACAATGACAAAGCCATACAAACTTGAAGAATTTGTTAGTATGGAGTAATGAGTGGGGCCAAAGAGATCCATGTAAAGCAATTCAAAGGGTCGAGTCATGGTCATGATTGTCTTCGAGGGATGCTTGGATCTGGTCATCTTCCCAGATTCACATGCACCGCAGAGGTGGTCCTTGAGGAATTTGACACCCTCGATGTCGATGACGTGCTTTTTCTTCACAAGCGTGTGGAAGTTCCTCATACCCGCATGTCCAAGTCGTCGATGCCACAGTCAGCCTTCTGAAGACATTGCAAGTAAGCATGTGGCAGGTTGAGGACCTGTAGAGAAATCAACAATATACAAGTCTCCTCTACTAAAGCCTTTGAAGACTTTGGAATTGTCAGATTCCATGATGACAACACAACGATATTTTCCAAATACGATGATCATATCAAGATCCCAAAGCATTGAGACAGACATAAGGTTGAACCCAAGGGATTCAACAAGCATCACCTTATCCATGGTTCGGTCCTTTGAGATAGCAGCCTTACCAAGTCCCAATACCTTGCTTTTTTCTTTGTCTGCATAGGTGATATGCTTCAGAGGAGATGGAGTGAGTGGAAAATTCATCAGTAGATTCTTGTCACTAGTCATGTGGTTTGTGCATCCACTATCGAGGACCCACTCAGTAGCTTTTGGAGTATCATCCTACAGATGAATTAGTACAACTTATGAACTCATATGCTTCAGAGTGAAGAATATGACATCAAGTTCATCAGATAGGATTTCATCACACAATATAGTAAGCAAGTAGTGTGAGGACGTGAGAAATGAGGAATTCATTTCATCATGCTTAGCTTGCGTCCTTTCAAGCATTTCCTTAGGTCTCCAGCAAGTTCATCGGGTGTTCAGTTTCATCTGGAGACCTGACCCTGCATAAGAAATTAGTTCAATTTCTTCACCACCCACATCTGAATGGGTGGCAAAGAGTTCATCATTCTACGAGCACCATGTGATAAAGGAGGCATTGAAGCAAGTGCGCTTCGTTTCATAGGGCGAGGATTAGAGTACTCAAATGAATAAGCAGAGAAATTCTTCGAGGACTTATGAACATAATGGTTTGAAGAATAATGCACATATTCATAACTCTTAGAATTTTCCTACGAAACAGAAGCATTAGCGTGAGAATGATATTTTTGACCATTTGAGGAATTTGGTCCAAGTGAGGACTTTGGTTCATATGAGTAATTTGATCTGGGGTTCCTAGTCTTCATGAGTGATGTTGTGAGGACATTCACTTGAAGATTTTGTAGGTAGCTCAAGGGAACCCAGATTTTCTTCATAGGAGAATCGTTCCTGCAGTTAGTTCCAACAAATCTAGCAAATACTTCATCGTTCTGATTTTTGAAGACTTTGTAGTTGGAGTCAAGTGACTCATCAGAGGAATATGAAGTTTCACATGCCAGATACAGTGGATGGATCTACATGAGGTCCTTTCGCAGCAACCCATGAGGTTTTGGGGTACTGCTCAGGTGTCCAGTAGGATCCATCAGCGTTGAGTTTTCTCACAAAGGCAATACCCTCTTTCCTAGGGTTCCTGTTCAGAATCTGCTTTTTGAGGACATCGCAAAGGGTTTGATGCCCTTTGAGACTTTTGTACATGCCTGTCACATACAATTCCTTCAACCCTGCATTGTCATCAGTGATACTTGTGGTATCCTCAGATGAGGAATTTGAGACCACAGGAATAGTTGAAGAATTTGCAGCAATAGAAGCATTTGAACATTCAGGTGAAGAATTAGCAGTTTCACGTTCGATGCATTTCAAACAAGGTGGAACAAATTCTTCTTGAGTGGTACTAATCTGTTGAGCCAATAAGGAATCGTTTTCCCTTTGGAGATCCTCATGGGACACCCTCAGTTTCTCAAGATCTTGCTTTCTTTGAAGAAATTCATAAGAAAGCTTCTCATGATCGGCTAAGAGGTCGTTATGATGACTCTGAAGGTTGTCATACTTTGTCTGAAGACTTTTGAGATCGTCAGATAGAGTTCGAGTCCGATCCACTTCATAGTTCAATAGATCATCGCTTTCGTCTAGCATTTTCTGAAGCTTTTCAAGTGCACTTTGTTGCTTAGTGGCAATTTTAACAAGTTTAGCATAGCTAGGTTTCACATATTCATCAGATTCACCTTCACTTGATTCAGATGAGGAATGATGTTTGTGTACCTTTGAGCCTTTTTCCATGAATCAATAGGTGGGAGCATAATCATCACTGCTGACGTCAGAGTCGTTGGAGAAGTCATATTCTTCATCGTTGAAGATGGACTTGCTGACGAAAGCAATAGCGAGAGCAAGGCTAGTGACACCAGATTCTGATTCCTCCTCAGATTGTTCCTCTTCTTCATATTCTTCAAATTCTTCCTCAGAATCCATTTCCTTGCCGATGAATGCTCGTGCCTTTCTGGAACCATTCTTCTTGTGCTTTGAGAATTTTTAAGATGAGGACTTTGCAGATGAGGATTTTGAAGATTTCTTCTTTTTCTTCAAGTCATCAGAACTATCATCCTTCTTTTCTTCATCTTCTTTGAATCTTTTTCCTAGAGAGGACAGTCAGAGATAAAGTGACCAGGCTTCTTGCAACGATGACAAGTTCTTTTCTTGTAGTCTTCTAAGGAATTTGATTTCCTCAAGACACTTTTTGATGACTTTCAAAATCCACCTCTCCTTGAGAACTTCTGGAATTTCCTCACAAGCATTGCTAGTTCCTGACTTAGTTCTTCAGGATCACCAAGGCTGCTGTTAGAATCTTCTTCTTCAGATGAGGAAATTGCTTTTGCCTTTACAGCACGAGATCTTCGATAGCTTGGCCCGTAGAGGTCTCTCTTCTCACCTTATTGAAATTTATGAGTATTGAGTCTCTCAAGAATGTCAGCAGGATCAAGTGCTTTGTAGTCTCCACGTTCTTGAATCATCAAAGCCAGAGTATCGAATGAGGAATCGAGAGATCTTAGCAGTTTCCGCACCACTTCATGGTCAGTGATATTGGTGGCACCCGGTGCTTGAAGCTCATTGGAGATATCAGTGAGACGTTCAAAAGTTTGCTGAAAATTTTCATTGTCAAGTCTCTCGAAGCGGTTGAACAGATTGCGAAGAACATCAACATGAGAGTCACGTTGAGTGGAAACACCTTCGTTAACTTTGAACAGCCTATCCCAGATAAGCTTAGAAGTCTCCAAATCACCAACTCTACCATACTGACCTTTGCTTAGATGGCCACAGATGATATTCTTCGCTTGAGAATCAAGTTTCTTGAATCTCTTCACATCAGCAGAAGTAACAGTAGGAGTGATAGAGGGCACACCATTTTCCACAACGTACTAGAGATCATTGTCAATAGCTTCAAGGTGCATACACATCTTGTTCTTCCAGTAGGGTTAGTCCGTCCCATCGAAGGTAGGACACCCCAAGGAAACCTTGCTCATACCTACAGTCGACATAACTAGAACTCCAGGTGGTTAAACCAAAATCACACAGAGCGAGGGAGTACCTGCTCTGATACCAATTGAAAGTGCGTTATATCGACTAGAGGGGGGTGAATAGACGATTTTTATAAATTCACACTTGAGGAATTTCAACTCTGAGGAATTTGAAATGTGATGAATAACTAGCAGCGGAATAAGTACTCAAGTGCATGAGGAGCATAGTAACAGCATAGTCTTCATGATGAAATGAAACATGCACAAATAGTAAGTAGAGTGATACAGGATAAGTAGTGATGAACAAGGTGACTTGAAGAATTGAAGGTGAGGAATTTGTGAAAGTTTTCAGTCAAATTCTTCAAACAGTAACAATCAATTTGATCAACAGGTATATGAGGAATTAGATGGGTTGAGGAAATAGAATCAGATAGCTCAATGAAGACAATGGTTTGGAGCGGCCTGATATTTAAACCAGAGGACACACAGTCCCAGGACACACAGTCCTTACCGTATTCTCCTTGAGCTAAGGTCACACAGTCCTCGCCCAACACTCGCGGTAAGTCTTCAGGGTAGACTAACAAAACCCTCACAAACTGGTCACCCGGCGATCCACAATTTACTGCTGGATGCTCTAGACCAAGGTCACTTCGTGATCCCCAATTGACTGCAGGATGCACTAGACCATGACGCCTAATTGTCTGGAGGATGCACAGCCCTCAAAGGTAACAAGCGTCGGTTCCACACAGGAATTTCTTCAGTGATGCTCAATCACATTGGGTTTGGTGGTTTGGTTGTGGGTTTTTCCTCACTGATGATTTTCTCTCAAAGTCCTCGGAGGATGGGTTGCTCTCAAATGACAAGTGTCAGTTCTCTCTTGGAGTAGCCAACCATCTAGTGGTTGTGGTGGGCGGCTATTTATAGCCAGGGTGCAACCTGACATGATAAGACATAAATGCCCCCAATGATATGACCGTTATGTGGATGTTATGATTGGGGACAGCTAGCGCTAAGCATAGCAACGGTCGGAATTTCGAACTATGAAAGTCCTCAGGCTTATCATGTTCCTCACTTGTAGGCAATTCACACTGGCAAAATCCTAACTCCTCGGTCAGATCAATTTCCTCAAAAACCAGAAGAACTTCGTCTTTGTCACTGGATAACTTGTCTGAGCCGTAAGAGATTTCCAAAGGCTTCACTCGAAGGATTGTATAGGTTGAGGATTTTGGATTTGAGCATTAGTTGGAAATTTTCCTTAGTATTACCTTGGCCCCCTTTAACAGTACGGTGTTTCCTATTACTCAAATAAGGAAATGAAACTACGAAAACAAAAGTCTTCATGCTTCATATTCCTCGTTCATATCTTCAAAGTCACACCAACTTCTTCATTTTCAAAGTCTTCACAAAGTCTTCACCAAAGTCTTCACAAAGTCTTCAGGAAGGTCTTCACTTGAAGACATACATTTTTAGGGGTCGATAATCTCTGAATATATCAAACTACTCATTGACTTATAGTGCCTGTGTACACTCACAAACACATTAATACCTTAACCTATAAGTCTTCAATACACCAAAATCACTAAGGGGCAGTAGATGCACTAACACTACTGAGTGGGTCCTCGATAGTGGATGCACAAACCACATGACTGGTGACAAGAATCTACTGATGAATTTGCCACTTGCTCCATCTCATCTGAAGCATATCACCTATGCATACAAAGGAAAAAGCAAGGTACTGGGTCTAGGTAAGGTTGCAATCTCAAAGGACCGAACCATGGATAAGGTGATGCTTGTCGAATCCCTTAGGTTCAACCTTATGTCTGTCTCAATGCTTTGTGATCTTGATATGATTGTCGTATTTGGAAAATATCTTTGTGTTGTCATCATGGAATCTGACAATTCCAAAGTCTTTGAAGGCTTTAGGAGAGGAGACTTGTATATTGTTGATTTCTTTACAGGTCCTCAGAAGGCTGGTTGTGGCATCGACGACTTGGACATGCTAGTATGAGGAACTTGCACACGCTCGTGAAGAAAAAGCACGTCATTGGCATTGAAGGTGTCAAATTCCTCAAGGACCACCTCTGTGGTCCATGTGAGTCTGGGAAGATGACCAGATCCAAGCATCCCTCGAAGACAATCATGACCACGACATGACCTTTTGAATTGCTTCACATGGATCTTTTTGGCCCCACTCATTACTCCACACTAACAAATTCTTCAAGTTTGTATGGCTTTGTCATTGTTGATGATTACTCTCATTACACGTGGGTGCATATTATTCTGTACAAGACTGAAGTGCAGGATGTCTTCAGACAATTTGCTTCAAGGGCCTCCACCAACTTCCGCGTTATGATCAAGCATATAAGGAGTGATAATGGGACTGGGTTCAAGAACACCAATCTTGATGAATATGTTGATGAACTTGGTATTACTCATGAGTTATCTTCCCCTTATACTCCTCAGCAAAATGGCGTCGTGGAGCACAAGAACATGACTCTTGTTGAGATGAATACAAGACTCCTCGTCGCTTCTGGCCTGAGGCAATTGATACTGCATGCAACATCATCAACAGGGTATATCTTCATAAATTCTTCAAGAAGACTTCGTATGAACTTATGACTGCCAAGAAACCCAATGTAAGTTATCTCAAAGTCTTCGGTGCAAAATGCTAGATTGGAGATCCCCACCATAGTTCTAAATTTGCTCCGAAAGCACATGAAGGTTTTATGCTTGGTTACGGAAAGGACTCACACACCTATAGAGTCTTCAACACCTACCACCACAAGGTTGTTGAAACTGTAGATGTGTGGTTTGATGAAATTGATGGATCGCAAAGAGAGCACATGCCTTTTGTGTTAGATGAATAGTCTCTTGAGGAATCCATTAAGCTGAAGGCTACTGAAGATGCCATACTCACTGAGGAAGTCATTCCAATGAATGAAGACATTCATGGTTATACACCTAAAGAAAATGGTGCTGATGAAAATCCTCAGCTACGTCAACCTGCTCACCCAAGAGTTGCAAATGAAGTGCAGATTGACAAAATCATCGATGACATCAATGCACCATGTCCTCTCACTCGCTCAAAAGCTTCACATTTGACTAACTTTTGTGGGCACTTTGCTTTTGTCTCCATCATAGAGCCCACCAAAGTTGATGAAGCATTCAAGGAGCCTGAGTGGATTCAAGCTATGCAAGAGGAATTGTATCAAGTCAAGCTCAACAATGTGTGGGAACTTGTCAAGCGGCCAGATCCTCGCAAGCATAACATCATAGGTACCAAGTGGATCTACCGCAACAAGCAAGATGACAATGGCCTTGTGGTAAGGAATAAGGCTCGTCTTGTAGCTCAAGGCTACACATAGGTTGAAGGAATTGACTTTGATGAAACTTTTGCACCTGTTGCTAGACTTGAAGCTATTCGCATATTGCTTGCTTATGGTAACCATCATGATATCATCTTCTATCAAATGGATGTCAAAAGTGCATTCATCAATGGTAAGCTTGAGGAAGAAGTATATGTTGCTCAACCCCCATGTTTTCAAGACCCTAAGCATCCTGACAAAGTCTTAAGACTCAACAAGGCCCTCTATGGCCTCAAGCAGGCCCCTCAGGCATGGTACGACACTCTGAAGGAATTCCTCATGAAGAAAGGCTTCAAACCCGGTTCACTCGACCCAACTCTTTTCACAAAATCCTATGACAATGAACTGTTCATATGCCAAATATACATAGACGATATTATCTTTGGTTGTACTGACAAACGTTACACTAATGAATTTGCCTATATGATGAGTGAAGAATATCAAATGTCTATGATGGGAGAGTTGAAATTCTTATTAGGTTTTCAAATTCGTCAGCAAGACAACGACATCTTCATCTCACAAGAGAAATACCTCAAGGATGTTCTAAGGAAATTCGACATGCAAGATTGCAAAGGCGTCAAAACTCCAATGCCTTCAAAAGGCCACCTCTGCACTGACGAAAATGGTAAAGATTTCGATCAGAAGGTATATCGCTCCATGATTGGCTCATTATTGTATCTATGTGCATCTAGGCATGATATTATGTTGAGTGTTTGCATGTGTGACCGATTCCAAGCAACACCAGAGGAATCACACCATAAGGCTATGAAACATATTCTTCGATACTTAGCTCACACACGAATGCTTGGATTATGGTATCCCAAGGGCTCAAATCTTCACCTCGTCGGATACTCTGATGCTGGCTATGCTGGAGATCGTGTGGATCGCAAGTCAACCTCAGGCACATGTCATTTCCTCGGATGATCCTTAGTCTGTTGGTCCCTGAAGAAGCAGAACTGCGTGTCACTATCTACTGCTGAAGGTAAGTACATTGCTGCTCGTTCATGCTGCGCTTAGTTCCTATGGATGAAGGAAACCCTCAAGGACTACAGCATCAAGTTGAAGAATGTGCCTCTCTACCGTGACAACAAGAGTGCCATCAAGATTTCTTACAACCCAGTTCAGCCTTCCAAGACCAAGCACATCCACATTTTTCATCACTTTCTTCGAGATCATGTACTCAAGGGCGACATCTCCATCGACCACATTCCCATTGAAGAACAACTGGCCGATATCTTCGCAAAGCCCTTGGATGAAAAGAGATTTTGCAAGTTGCGGTGTGAGCTAAATATCTTAGAATCTTCGAATGTTCTTTGAAAAAGGACACACATCCTAACACTTATGCAAAATTGATGACTTAGATGTGCAATACACAAAGTAACATTTTTCTTCAATCAATGAAGAATAAGTCTCTGAGTGTGAAGAAATTAATGAAGAATTTGATTCTCAGAGCCCTACGACAATTGTACGCGGTGTCTGAAGTCATCATTCTTATACGGTGGGTCACGCCACCAACCATAGTTGAAATTCTTCAAAGTTGAGTTTTTCGTCATTTTGCAAATTCTTCAAATTTTCAAATTCCTCAAGTTTGCAAATTCCTCAACTTTTCAAATTCATCAACTTGTCAAATTCTTCAAACTATGGTTTGGTTGAAACTCATGTTCTTCATTGACTATATATATATATATATATATATATATATATATATATATATATATTTGAGTTTTCAATGTCCTCAACAACATTCACTTATTGCTAATTCTTCAAGTTGATTTTCATCTAAGTGAATGTGATCGGACCCTTTCCCTTCTATGCTAAACTCAACCCAGTCTGTTCAAAAATACCTCATATGCGTTCTACTTTGAAACGCGTTCAAAGTCTTCACTGTGTCCTTGATAGCTGAAGAATTTGCAAATGGAAATTTTAAAATTTTCACTATCAAAATTTTCGACGTTTCCCGCTCAATCGATTCCGATTCCCACGACTGGATAACCCACGATCCCCCACTATCACACTACTCAGAACATGGGTGACACCTGTCGCGAGGAGAGCAAGGGTCAGGGGCAATCTAGTCCAAAATCTTCGGACAGATTGGTTTTCACCTCCACTATAAATACCCCCTCCCCTTTCACTGTGCTCGGTTACTCCTCACCCCTACTCTCTCCCGAGCTCCGACCTAGCGCTGACGCTAAAATCATTGACGCCGGTGTGGAAGAGCTTCACTGCCTCGACCTTGTCGTCGCCGTACTCACATCGGCCGCGGAATTCTTCACCCCACCGCCGTTGTAGCTGTCTCCCTCTTTCAAGCTAGGGCGTGGGAGATCTGGACTGACGAACTTCCTCAATCTCATATCATAGTTCGTCATGTTCTTCATCAGGGTAAATAAAAATTATTTTGACTGCCCTTATTTGATCTTCAAGTTTTCCTAAATCCTCAGAAAGGTGTTTATTCTTCAAGAATATCATTCTAAAGCACCTTACATGTTTATTAACTTGATGACTTTCTCTAAGTTATGATTTTCTTCAAGATTCCTCAATTATGTGAATCCTCAAGATTTGCACAACTCTGGAACCTAAGACAAAGAACACATAATAAAATTCCTCAAGACATCAATGGTCAAATTCCTCACACCTATTTTTATTGAAAAATTTCTGACGCATATGACCTCTTCAAATAACTCGCACCTATACTCTGTTCATAGGTACAAACATGTCCGCAGATGAATCACTAGGTTCTCATCAACTTAACTCATTTGCAGTATTTCTTGAGGAAAAACTATGCACTTCTTCAGAGTCCTCAAGAGTTCAATATCCCCAGCCGAAGAAAATGGCTGATGGGAAGAAGCCACAAAAAGGTGGAAAGAAGGCTGAACAGAATACTACTTTTGAGATTCCTAAACATCTGTATGTCGGTTACTGTACACCAGATGAATCCAAATATGACAGAGAGACAAAAGAACAAAGAAAGATCAGGATTCAGAGAATTGAACGGAGGTGGGTGAGGGAGTGGAAGGAGTATCGCTGTGTTACTCCCAAGTACATGAAGAAATTTGCACTCAAACCCCCTTACCTTAGGGCTCCTCCTGCTGATGATCAAGAGGTTGATCCCACCTGTATTGCTCACGGTGAAGACTTTCCCGCAGAGTGGGAAAAGCGTCAACTCAAACTGCAGAGAACTGCCAAAACTGCAGTGAAGAAATTCCATGAAGACTCTGCTGCTGCTGCCACTATCGGAGCCTTTTCAAGTGCTCCGAAGAAATCTATGATGAAGAAATCTGATGTGAAGCCAAAGTCTTCATCTTCAAAGTCATCACAATAGAGTCCTCAAGCTCAAAGGCCTCATCTCTCAAAGGCCTCAGCTTCTGGTACAGTTGCTACTCAGTCCTCGGCTGCTGCTGCAAAGTCCTCAACTCCTATGCACCTTGCCTCAAGCCAATGGACTAAAGGATTTTCAATTGCTTCAGGTGCATCAGCAAGTTCTTCAGCCCAAATTCATTCCTCATTCGGTCCTTCTCTGAGGAAAAATAAAGCAACTGCTGGAGGAGGCATTCGACCAAGTCCTCAAACCAAGAAGGTGGCTTTCACAATACCATCAGAATCCTCAGATGAAGCTGATGATGAGGAACTGGAAGCTATCATCAGAAACAAGCAACAACGAGTGGCTGAAGCAAAGAGATCTCAAATTCCTCTATTGCTTGATCCTAAACAAGTGCTTAACTTCATTGAGATCTGGCACAAGGATCTCAAGACACCCATTGATGACTTGAAACTGCCTCCTGGTCCTGATCATGTCCTCACAACTTTCATTGCTGAGGAAAAATGGAAATATGAGAAGGCAAGACAAACCAAGAAGGCTTAGTACAAGAAAGAGCATTACTTGAAGAAGAATGTTCTGAATTTGTCTCCTGAGGAACTTGTGAGGGTGCGGTCTGAGATCCAAAGCCTCAGTGAGGAATTAAGTTCATACTATGTTGATTGGCAAGGCGACAAGGTTCTCTTCGTCAACATTGCTGACAAAGTCATCACTGATCACAACTCAAGGGTTGCATCTAGCTCCCACCAACAAATTCCTCAGGCTGAAGAAACTACTCAGCCTACTGAGGAAACTACCAATGCTGCTGAAGAAAGTCAGACCGCTAAAGAACCTGTCAGGGCACCCTCCACTAGTGCGCCTGATGAAACTGAACCCACAAGGATGACTACATCAGTCGTTCCTGAAGAAATTGTACCACCCTCACCTTCTACTAAAGCAGACAAATCATCAAAGGTGAAGACAATCAACCTTCCTTATGCATCAGAAGTGAAGAAAACTAAGGCTGTTGAGAAGAAGGCACTGGAAAGAAAAGCTTCAACTTCAGATTCCTCAGCTGTGAAGAAGTTGAAGACTCTGCCAAAGTCCTCAACTGAACTATTTGATACGACACCACTCTCCTCAGCACCCGCCTATGAGATCATTCCATTTTGTGTTGACTATGTCATCCCAGATGAAGAAACTAAAGAAGATCATTCTGCTACTTCGATAGAGCAGATTGATGAAGACATTGAAGTTGAAGAAAATTCTTCAACTCCTCAGGTATCATCGCCCGAGCCTTAGTTCACTGCTGAAGAGTCCGGGATTGAAGAAATTGATGAGGATGTAGACATTGGAAATACAACTCCTCTCATCAACGATGAATATTGGGAAAGAGATCACCCAAATTCACCAATGACTACTCCTCTGTCACAGATTCCTCAGTCCCCAGCCCAGACTGAAGAAATTCATGAAGGATCTGATAACTTGACTGCCAAAGTCATTAAAGATATTCCAGCTGCATCATCTGATGAATTTGCTACTCCACCTGCCACTGAGGAACCTGCAATGCAAATTCCTTAGGCTGAAGAAATTCCTCCCATGCCAAAGGAGATCAAGGGCCGCTTCAAGCCAAATCTTCAGCCGAAGCCCAGAATGCCGTTCAAAGTCTCAGCGCGCCCCAAATTCCTCAAAAGCAATTTCTTCAATGAGTGCATGTTCTTCATAGGTCCCAATCCATATGACTTAGCAAGGGCCGGTAGAAGCGGATTCTGGACTGCCACTCAGATGAACTACTATGCATCAGTTCTGTTCGATAAGAAGAAAGTCTTCGATCACCGTCAAATTCCTCATGCTGATATGGAAACACATGCATCATTCACGCCGGTTCTCCAAGTTCTTCACGATGCAGGAATTCTTCCTTTCTGCCTAGACATCTGCGACTGGAATGAAGAACTCATTCTTCAATTCTATGCCACTCTACACATCAGAGGCGATGCTTCTGACATCAACTCCTGGGTTTTAGACAGGATGACAGGATCAACTCATCTCATTGCTCAAGCATCTGAATTACTTTGGTCTATCCCAGTGCCAATTCCTTCAGAAGAAACTCGTCGACTATTTGATGAACATGCTCTTCCAAATCAACTGATGCAAGTGCTGATGAAGCCATTGGCTCCTGGAAAGCCTCAACGGAAAACCTTCCTTGTGAAGGATTTGCTATATGTGCCAAGGACGGTCTACTGCATTCTCACGAATACTCTATGTCCTCAGAAGGGCCACAACTTTGAAGAAGAGGAACTGGAGGGAGTCGTGAAGAATATGTTGTTCAACATCATTCATGGAATTCCCATCAACTTCCACGATTTCTTCATGAGGACATTGGCTAATGCTTCTCTAGCCCCATTTGAATAGAAGCCTTATGCACCTTGGATCATGACGTTCATCAGGGCAAAGTCTTCAGTTCCCTTCAAGGCAGACTTGTAAAATCATTTTGGCTTCCTGCCTCCGATCGAAGTCTTCAAGAGCACAATTGCCTTAGTGGAAGGAAAAGGCAAGGCTGTCATTGATGAAGGCATTCGCCCATTGGATGGACAGTTTCGCAAAGCTGCTTCCTTCTCCACCAATGATGACACTGCAACCCAGGACTCAGAAGCAAAGGCCTTAGCTCAAAAACCTCAAGAGTCTGCCCCTCGTGTGATGACTGATCGTGAGCTTCTCATAAGTCTTCATCAGAAAGTCGATAGCAATCACAAGTGGGTGAAGCGTCAGCTTGGTTACATTGTGCAAAACATGACTGTGACGCAGAACCCTGTGAAGAAGAATCACTACTATGCGCATGAAAACCTCAACCGCACTTGGGCCATATTGTCTGACCTCAAGACTCCTGAAGAACTGAAGGAGCTGGATCTTCAGGAAAATCTTGACTGGGCTCGTCAACCAAACAAGAAATTCAAGAAAGTTCAAGTTCCACTGATGGTCACAAGTTCATATTCTTCCTCGCGTGAGACGAATGAAGCTGAGGACATTGACGACACCGCGGCAGGCCCTGCATCGACAAGCGACCCCAACAACACTAGCGCTCCTTCCTCACCAACACGATGAAATTCTTCAAGGGGCATTAGTCCTCATTTTTTCGTCCTTTTTGGTCTTCGATGACAAAGGGGGAGAAATTTTGAGTTAGTCTTAAAGCGGGTCACTATATATGGGTTGTTCTTGTTTAAGTTACAACTCTCGTTCTTTTGAAGCTTTTGTTGATTGGGTTGTAAACTTAAGTCTGATGGTGGTCTCACTATTTTGAACTATTTCCTCGCATGTTTATTTCCTCAAGTACCTTAATGCACACATGTTGAATTTTGTCAGACACCATTTTCATCATGCATTTCAAATTCTTCATATCATATAATAAATGTGTGTATGAATTTACAAGATATAGGGGGGAGTTCTCATTGTTTTAACCTGTCATGTGCATTTGCAGTCCAAAGCAAATTCCTCAAGTATGCACATCTTCAGGGGGAGTTCTTCTATATCTTGCAATCAAATTCCTCAAACTCAGTAATTACACCTCATATTATTATCCCCGTTGAAAGCTTAACCTATTTGTCATCAATCACCAAAAAGGGGGAGATTGTTAGTGCATCTAGTGCCCCTTAGTGATTTTGGTGTATTGAAGACATATAGGTTAAGGAACTAATGCGTTTGTGAGTGTACACAGGCTCTATAAGTCGATGAGGAGTTTGATACATCCGGAGATTACCGACCCCTAAAAATGTATATCTTCAACTGAAGACTTTGGTGAAGACTTTGATATTCCCTGAAGACTTTGAAAATAAAGAAGTAGGTGTGTCCTTGAAGATATGAACGAGGACTATGAAGCATGAAGACTTTTGTTTTCATAGTTTCATTTCCTTTCTTTGAGTCATAGGAAACACCGTACTATTAAAGGGGCCCGAGGTAATACTAAGGAAAATTTCCAATTGATGCTCAACTCAAAATCCTCAACCTAACCAATCCTTCGAGTGAAGCCTTTGGAAATCTCTTATGATCCAGTCAAGTTCTTCAGTGACAGAGACGAAGTTGTTCTGGTCTCTGAGGAAACTGATCTGACTGAGGACTTAGGATTTCGCTAGTGCGAATTGCCTACAAGTGAGGAACATGATAATCCTGAGGACTTTCATAGTTCGAAATTCTGACCATTGTTGTGCTTAGTGCCAGCTGTTCCCAATCATAACATCCACATAACGGTCATAACATTGAGGGCATTTATGTCTTATCATGTCAGGTTGCACCCTGGCTATAAATAGCCACCCCCGACAACCACTAGATGGTTGGCTGCTCCGAGAGAGAACTGACACTTGTCATTTGAGAGCAACCAAACCTCCGAGGACTTTGAGAGAAAATCATCAGTGAGGAAAAACCCACAACCAAACCACCAAACCCAAAGTGATTGAGCATCACTGAAGAAATTCCTGTGTGGAACCGACGCTTGTTACCTTTGAGGACTGTGCATCCTCCAGATGGTTAGGCGTCATGGTCTAGTGCATCCTGCAGTCAATTGTGGATCACGAAGTGACCTTGGTCTAGAGCATCCAGCAGTACATTGTGGATCGCTGGGTGACCAGTTTGTGAGGGTTTTGTTAGTCTACCCTGAAGACTTACCACGAGTGTTGGGCGAGGAATGTGTGACCTTAGCTCAAGGAGAATACGGTAAGGACTGTGTGTCCTAGGACTGCATGTTCTCTGGTTTAAATACCAGGCCGCTCCAAACCAGACGTACGACTGTCACAGCAGTTGGAACTGGGTCATCAAACCATTGTCTTCATCGAGCTACCTGGTTCTATTTCCTCAACCCTTCTATTCCTCGTATACTAGTTGATGAAATTGATCATTTTTGTTTGAAGAATTTGGCTGAAGACTTCCACAATTTCCTCACCTCAGATTCTTCAAGTTACCATATTCCTCACTTCTTATCCTGTATCACGCTACTTGTAATCTATGCATGTTTCATTTCATCATGATGACTATGATGTTGCTATGTTCCTCATGCACTTGAGTACTTATTCCGATGCTAGTTATTCATCATATTTCAAATTCCTCAAAGTTGAAATTCCTCAAGTGATGAATTTGTAAAAATCGCCTATTCACCCCCTCTAGTTGATATAACGCACTTTCAGCTGCCCTGTAGAAGGGTCGTGCGATGCATTTTGGGAGTATTCTGCACCAAACATCATTTGCAATGTGTCGTTAGCATGATGACACTCAAAAGATCACTGCATTGAAATGAAACTCACCGTCCCCGCCATGTTAATGACTGGCATCGCCGGAGGGACGTGGCCGGTCTTCTAGCACATAGACTGTACATTTGGTTTCGACAAGTCAAACTTTTTAGTTATTAATGAAACAAACATTAAAATGCAAGATTTGACAAATATGAAGAAGAAACTTACCACGAAGAGTTCATACATGGCCCTGTTAGATGCATCATTTTGTGCCCTCTCCGCCTCCATCAATGCAGCCGTCCTCTCCTCCATCTCCTTATCCTTTGCCGCCAAAAGCACCTGCATTGCCTCTCTCTCTTTCAGAATAGCAGCCTGCAACACAACTCATTGTTAGCATTGTAATCATATTGGTTCGCACACACAATGTAATGCGGAAAGATAGTTGAGTCCATCATGTCGGGGTGTCGGGGTGTCGTGTCTACGCATCGTGTCGGGGTGTCGGGGTGTCGTGTCGGGGCGTCGTGTCGGGGCATCGTGTAGGGTTTATTTCTTCTTGGTTTTTTATTTACTAATAAATAAACCAACTAACCTAAACCTAAACTAACCTAATAAACCAACCTATAAAGCTAAACCTAAACTAACCTAAAACTGTAACTAAACTAACCTAAACTAACCTAAAACTAAAACTAACCTAACCTAAAACTAAACTAACCTAAAACTAAAACTAAACTAACCTAAAACTAAAACTGAACTAACCTAAACTTATACTAACCTAACACTAAAACTTAACTAACCTAAAAAACAAAACAAAAAACAAAAAACTCACCTGGGAGGGGGCGGTGGAGGATGAGGCCCGTGGAGGACGGCCGCCGTAGGGAGAACGCCGTCTGGGGGAGGGCCGGCCGGGGGCGGGGCGGCAGGGCTGGCTGCAGCACGGGGGCTTGTGGCCAGGGGAGGGGCGACCGGGGGTTGGCAGCGGCGCGGGGGTCGGCGGCGGCGAGGGGGCTGACGGCAGCGGTCGTAGGGGGAGGCGGGAGACAGTGAGGGAGGAGAGAGTGAGAGAGAGGAGTGAGAGAGAGGAGTGGGGGCGAACGGCCGTTAGTAGGGCATCCCCTTTGTCGTCTGCCCCCGGACGGCAAAGAGGGGCAGGGCCGAGGGCAAAGGTGACCAGATGGCAAAGACGCCGTCCGTTTGGACCTGGCTAGGCCCAAGGTCTAGTGGGACCCACCTTGGCTCTTTGCCGTCTGCCCTGGCTCTCTTTGCCATCTGGGGGAAGACGGCAAAGAAATGGCACATGGCAAATAGTGCCTTCGCCATGTGCCAGTTCTTTGTCATCTGCTATGTGACAGAAGACGGAAAAGAGCATCTTTGCCATGTGTCACCAGACGGCAAAGGCCTGGCACATGGAAAATAACTGAATTCCAGTAGTGACTGTTGGAAATATGCCCTAGAGAGTTATTATCATATTTCCTTGTTAGATGATTGTTTATTATCCATGCTAGAATTGTATTGATTGGAAACATAGATACATGTGTGGATACATAGACAACACCATGTCCCTAGTATGCCTCTCATAGGCTAGCTCGTTGATTAAAGATGGTTAAGGTTTCCTTGCCATGGACAAGAGATGTCATTTGATAACGGGATCACATCATTAGGAGAATGATGTGATGGACAAGACCCAAACTATAAACGTAGCATATGATCATGTCAGTTTGTTGCTACAGTTTTCTGCATGCCAAGTATCTGCTCCTATGACCATGAGATCATGCAACTCACTGACACCAGAGGAGTATCTTGTGTGTATCAAACGTCGCAACGTAACTGGGTGACTATAAAGGTGCTCTACAGGTATCTCCGACGGTGTCTGTTGGGTTGGCATGGATCAAGATTGGGATTTGTTACTCCGTGCGATGGAGAGGTATCTGAGGGCCCACTCGGTAATACAACATCACAACAAGCCTTGCAAGCAGTGTGACTAAAGTGTTCGCCATGGGATCTTGTATTACGTAACGAGTAAAGAGACTTACCAGTAACAAGATTGAACTAGGTATGTAGATACCGACGATCGAATCTCGGGCAAGTAACATACCGAAGAACAAAGGGAACAACATACGGGATTAAATGAATCCTTGACATAGAGGTTCAACCGATAAAGATCTTCATAGAATATGTAGGAACCAATATGGGCATCCAGGTCCCGCTATTGGTTATTGGCCGTAGAGGTGTCTCGGTCATGTCAACATAGTTCTTGAACCCGTGGGGTCTGCACACTTAAGGTTTGGTGATGCTTTGGGTTTATAGAGTTATGTATGGTGGTGACCGAAGGTTGTCGGAGTCCCGGATGAGATCCCGGACGTCACGAGGAGCTCCAGAATGGTCCGGAGGTAATGATTGATATATGGAATAATAGTGTTTGGTCTCCCAAAGGGTTCCGGAATTTACCGGAAATAGTTTTGGATGTTTCCCGAAATGTTCGGGGTACAAGGACACTTTATTTGGGCCAAGAGGTAAAGCCCATGAGGCTTTAGGAAGGTGCAAAAGGTGTTTTGTGGAGTCGAGGGGCCAGACGCCAGGGACCCTGGCGTCTGGGGCCAGACGCCGAGGACCTTGGCGTCTGGTCCTGCAGTCTTGCCTTGCGGGCAAACCGACCTTGAAGAGTACTTTTCTCCAAGTTTCGACCTCAAGGCTCAGCATATAAATAAAGGGGTGGGGCTAGCACTTGGAACACATCAAGAAACCCTAAGCCATGTGCTGCCTCTCCTCTAGTTCGTAGTTTCTCCTCTAGATTGGTTTCAACAGTGCTTAGGCGAAGCCCTGCTGGAATTGCTCCACCACCATCGCCGCAACGCCGTCGCGCTGTCGGAGAACTCGTATACCTCTCCGCTCCCTCTCGATGGATCAAGAAGGCGGAGATCGTCATCAAGCTGCACGTGTGCTGAATCCAGAGGTGCTGTTCGTTCGGCGCTAGATCGGAAGGACCGTGATCAAGATCATGAGACGATTCATGATTTGATCGCGGGACGGATTGTGATAGGATCGCGGGACGCTCGGCGATTTGGATCACGAAGATGTTCGACTACATCAACCGTGTTTCTTAACGCTTCCCGCTTAGCGATCTACAAGGGTATGTAGATCCACTCTCCCTCTCGTAGATGTTCATCACCATGGATAGATCTTGCGTGTGCGTAGAAAAAAATTTGTTTCCCATGCAACATTTCCCAACAATAGGTTAGTGCTAAAAAATAATATTAATCGGTAAATAAACACCAAAAAATTATCATATAATCTATCTATTATATATAAAAAGTGAATGAAGGGTTAACCAGAAAATTGATAAATAGGATATAGAATTACCAGAATAATTAGAAGTATCTGACCATCGATTAGAAATCTCTTCACAGCCATGATTTTTTCTCTCCTTCAAGCTGCTCACGAACCACCGCAAGCCCCCCTCACCGCCGGCCATGGTTGCTGCAACCAGCAGCTGCCGGTGGTGGAGACGGGAGCTCCGGTGCTACAACCTGAAGTTTTTTTTGCTGCAACCGGAGTCTGGAGATGCTGGAACCAGAGTCCACATTTGCTGCAACCAGCAGCTGCCGGCGGCAAAGACGACGAGCTCCGATGCTGCAACCAGAGATTTTTTTCTGGAACCAGGTGAGAGAAAAGTTACAACCATTATTGGCCGGTGCTGGAATCGGACAGCGTCGATTTCATTTTTGCTGGAACCGCCAAGATTTTTTGTTGTGTGGGTAGGTGAGAGTGCTTTGCTATGGCCGGCGGCGACAACGTGTTTTGCTGGAATCATGGATAATTTTTGCTGGAACCGGCATGTGTTTTTGCTTCCACCGGCAAATCCAATGGTGTTTTGATTTTTGGCTGAGATTTTTTTGTAGGGAAACACAGTGAGCAGACGACGGTGATGAGCGGAGGCGGTGATGCGGGGAGATGCTGCAACCACGGTGGCCGCGAGCTGGAACCGACCAGCGGGTGAGCTGCAATCATCGATTTTTCATGGCATCCGCACGCTGGAACAAGCCAGCGTCAGAGCTGCATCCCATGGTGGCCAGGACATGTGTTTTTTTGTTGCAACTGGCCAGGATTTTGTTACCGGCGCTGATGGCGAGCGTCGACGGGAAGGTAACGACCGTCGGCGACAATGCAAGGAAGGGGAGGGGCGGTCGGGCGCTGGCTGGCGGGGGAGGACATCCGCCATGGTTTTTTGCAGAAGAAACAGAGGCAAAGCGGTTGGTGCGGGGGAAGGATAAGAGGGGATCAAGTGGCTACAAATCACCAGATCGAATGATTGTGGGTAGACCAGCCGAAACTTTTGGGCCGGTGCGCCAGCGCCTAGTACTGGCCCTATCTAAAACCAAACAAATGATATTAAATCTGATAGAACTATCACGTAATTAGATCAAACCAGATGAGTTTTCAATACCTAGAGCCGACGGATGACCATGTGCCCCGTTTCCTTCGTGGGTCAGTCTCCCTGCCGGCTGCCACAATCTTCTTGCCTCCTACTCCTATGAGGTTACGAATTGCACAGCCTCACGCCTGCACCTCACCCTCCTCCTCCCGGGAATGCATTAAACTAGCCCATCGCCAGGAATCAAAGATCTCAAGAGGACCTACGCATGCACCGGGAAACTAGCTGACAGAAGAGCGGCGGAAAACTCTAATGGCGCCCCAATACCAAGCCCATCGCCACGAATCCATGATAACAAGAAGATGTACGTACGAACTCGGATGAAGCATTTCTTTTTATTTTTAGAAAAAGATGATGCATCCCAGCCTTTGCATCTGAGTGATGCATGCAGACTCGGATGAAGCATGCAATAAGAACATGAGTGAGAATCGGCCAGATCCCCAACAAAACCAGGTGCACATTGATCTAACCGTCTAGGCAGCTGTTTGAAATAATCAGTGTGTGAATATACTACTATATTAAAGCTACTAAGGAAGGAGCCCTCCCGTGCGTTTCAAGGACGTGATTGCTTTCCTTGAGAGACACGTGTTAATGGATTTTATCTCTGATTCACTTTTCGTTTTCTTTAATACAGCTCAGTCCAGGTTTTGTAGTGTGTTTAGACCACTGTAAAAACGATTTAAGGCGCCATAAAATAATATTTTTTAATACAGTATAATCGAAATCGTTGTGCACAAGCATACACTCATCTTTATGAACGTAGACACACATTACCCTATGAATACCTCTGCCATTTTTTAGTATCTAACAGGGATTTACTACTTAAGGCGCCGCAAAAAATATTTTCCAATATAGCAAAAAATATTTTCCAATACAGTACAATTGAAGTCGTTGTGCACGAGCATACCCTCATCCATATGAATGGACACACACCTTATCCGTATGAGTATCTCTGAAATATTGAGCCATCATAGCATCTTAAGATTTTACGAAGTCACAACATGCATCTCGCAATCGACAGGAACATCTCCTCCCAATAAACAAACAACACCATAAGCGTGAAATAAATCCAGTCAATTACCAATGTTAAATCTAGAACTTAAACCCTGGTGGACCACAAATACTACTGTTCTCCTAACCATCCGACCACACAGGTTGGTTCACACGGCCACAAGATATCTAGAGGATGATGTTTCGCTACATCTCTCACCACTTAAGGCGAACAACCGCGAAGCCGCCATAAAATTTACGTCATGCCTATTCTTTCTCCTCTAAAATCTTTTTCTCTCTCGGGCTCTCCCTCTTTTAGACGGTGTTGGTTGAAAAATATCAGTCACTCAAAATTTAATGGTTGACAAGAGAGTATTCCTGGCTAAGAAGGAGCTCCTCCCGTGCGTTTTCAGTTCTAGCAAGTAACTTCTCATAAGCCGACACGAGTTCAATTTTCACTCAAAATTTAATGGTTGGCAAAAGAGTATTTCTTGAATTCTAATCTTATCATTCAGTCTTTATTACTTGCAGATCAGGGAAATGAAGGTACAATTCTGGGATTCGTACCAATATTTGCAGTCTTTTCTGTTGCTCAGTGGTAGAGACTAGATAGGTAGTATATTATCCAATATTCTTATTCTGTTTTCTATATAACTATTTTCACATGCTGATCAAATCATGTCCTTCTAAATTTTTCAAAAGGGTACAAGTGACTACAAAAATATTTCATTGTATGTTTGTGCATGATATGAGTTTAGTATCTCTTTTCTTGAACAAACCGTTGGTACATCAATTTCTTTTAACGGGTGCAAACTAGGAAATTCTTGAAAAGTAGTAACTTTGGTAGCACTATCGAGGAAACTTTTGGATCAAAATACGGCAGGAGAGTGCAATACTGGATTGGTTATAAGGTACAACCCACATGAACATACTCAAGAAGATATTTTGATTTTGAACTGGCAACGATTACGAAGTTGACTTTTCACCGAGCCATATGCGTTGAATTTTTGTCAATGGTGCATAAGATTTTGATAGCTACACAGAAGTTTGAAGTGTCACATAATAAACAATCGATTCCAGATCATAATTATATTTTCATAGTTGATCAGTGTGCAATGAAAATTTCAGAAGTCTGTCTAAAAGAATTCTTCGCAACCAGCTCGACCCCAATATCACTGTCACCCCTTCTTTACTTTAAAATAAAAAATCAAACACAGTCCCTTCTTTATTTTAAAATAAAAAATCAAACACACACACAAACACGCACGGGCTTAGATAAGGGCGCCTTCTACCTGCTAGTCAGATTAACTGCTTATAAGCTATAGATTTACCTGTTGCTTTCATATATGGCAGGAAGTAGTGGGTAGAAGGTAGTCGGATATAATCTCAGCGGAGAGAATTCAACCACGAGAAAGAGTCAAGTTTTGAGTTCGTGGGTTGCCGGCCGGCGGCAATTAATCAGCTAGCATGGCTAGCTCTGAACAGGAGGAATAAATCAATTGATCATGCTGTGTATCTGCATGTGTATTGTGGCCAACTAAATCCTTCCATTCATAGCGTGGATCAGTTACGTGCGGCCCCAATCGTGCAATTTCATACACTTGATCACGACACACTACGGGCAATCAATCAACTTGCATGGCTAGCTTTTACTAGTAGAAAACGACTCATTTATCCCGCTTACAGAGGCCCGTTAGGCTCGGTTCTGAAACCGAGACTAAAGGGTCGGGACTGAAGTCCAAAACCTTTAGTCCTGGTTTGCTTACGAATCGGGACAGAAGGGGCTTCACGTGGCCGCTGCGTGGAGCCCAGGCAGGAGGACCTTTATTCCCGGTTTGTAACACCAACCGGGACCAAAGGACATCCACGCGTCAGCATCTGACAGTAGCTGGGGATTATTTATTTTTTTTGAAAGGGGTGTTTTGGGAGTTTTGGAGGGCAAATTTAGGGGTTTCATATTGTGTTAGCTAGCTAATAGAGAGAAGTGTCCTCTCTTTCTCCGTGCTTGGTCGACGCTAGCTACTATAGAGAAAACTAGACACGCTAGCTAGCTAGTAAGCAAATGAAGGAATCATTAAGTACACAAGATCGTCATGAACATATATATACAGAGAGAAATGATTGACCTCTCTTTGTCCGAGAGATTGGTCGAACAACAAGTTTTCGTATATCTATCCGACGCTACTAGCTATATATATACAATATAAGATCTCTTACAATCCCTAAGATCCAATCACAAATCCACATAGTATTCTCTGTCTTTAGGTATGACGTGGTTGTGGGCCAGGAGCGAGGTCCATTGATCCCGTTTCGTGTCTGGAACCGGGACCAATGGGATCAGACGAATCGGCACCAATGGCCCACGAGGCCCGGCCGGCGCCCTGGCATCACGAACCAGGACCGATGCCTTCATGAGTCCCGGTTCGTGAGTGAAACGGGATTAATGACATTTCAGGCCTGGACCAAAGTCCTGTTTTCTACTAGTGTTTGAACGGAAGGAATAGATCAATTTATCCATCTGTGTATGTACATGCGTACTGAGGACAACTTACAACTGAATCCTTCATTCATAGTGCAGATCAGTTGGGTGCGGCCCGGTCCATGTAATTCCGTATAGTTGATCTTGACAGACTAGAATGATTTGTGAACAACATAGATAATGAGAAGGCACAATCATTGAAAAGAGAGTTCCACCATACCTATGTTGATTGGAGGCGTGGAGGTGCAAAGGATGACACCAACATTTGATTCTAGTTCATGCGTACGGATTTAGTTTATTCTTCAATGTTATTTGGACTGTGGTGTTCTAGCCATTAGAACTTTGCTCTGAGATTTGTATGGAGAGCTTGAAAATTACTGGACATGCATGGGACGAAAATTATTTAGATTGAAGACAGGTTCTGAGCAAACATTTGTATTAAGATATTATGTAAACCCCATGACGAGGAGAATGCACCAGATGCCGGGATCCAGCGTCTTGCATGACGATCAAGGATACACGGCTTGGCTTCGATTGCACATGAGGAGGATGCGGAGAATCACTCTTCTCAGAATTTCTAGGCGGGGAAGTTGAGGTACGGTTCCAGCAAGCAACCATGGCAAGAGCACGATCTGAGTTCTAATGGGTACTTAGCAGAATCGCATGCAGTTGAGCTCGCTTGGCCTATGTCCTCTTGGCTGACTTAAAAAAAGATCAGGAATCATGTATTTTAATACGTCCACACGCACGCGACCATCACCGTAACGTTCGACTGGGAGGTCTCAGCTGGTTGACTAGCCTCTGCCATTGAAATCTTGTCTCATAGTAGCAACATGATGGATCTAAAACATGCCTAATCCACACACACTCCGGAGCTACGCACTAGCACGTGATAGCTATGTATAAGCATTGTTTTACTACTCCGTCTCTATATATAATACAATACACCATCAAGATTTTATCAGTATCAACAAAGACATTCTAAAACAAAGAGGTATGTATATTATCAATTTATCAGTATCAACTGGAAGGGATACCTTCAAGATTTTATCAGTATCACCATCAAGATTTTATCAGTATCACCATCAAGATGCCTAGAACACCACAGTCCAAATAACATTGAAGAATAAACTAAATCCGTATCAAGATTTTATTAGTATAATACAATACACCATCAAGATTTTATCAGTATCACCAACCTTTTCATGGCTTTTTTATATGACCAATTTATTTACTAGATGTTCACAGGAAGGGATACCTTTGTAGACAAAGTTGTTTTATTTCTCTCCCAAACAATGGTATAATTCGACATATTCTTGCAATTACGGGGTCCATCCTTAAAGCTATTTGTTCATAAATAATAGTCCCTGATTTATATTCGAGTGTCTTTTCTGTTCTTTCACAAAAGAATCAAAGAGTGCGTACGTAGTTTGTTGAAAAAGTTGGCATTTATTGAATGCTACCGAGTGATAGGAATATAGAGTAAATGTAGTGCACTTCTTAGGCTCAGTGTTTTACTTAATATTCTAAGATTGTTCTATCTTGTATCATAACAGTAAAATCCAATATAATGTAGTCTTTTGCATGTTCATTGTGAATATGGACTTCTATAGTATATATGTATATATATATACATATATACATATACATATATATGTATATGTATATATGTATATATGTATGTATATATACATATATATATACATATATACATATACATATATACATATATATATATATGTATGTATGTATACATATACACTCCAAATGTGTTTCCTTTAGCCTGATTGAAAAAGAACATGTAGATTGTAATATCTCTTTCAGAAATGTACCAAATAGTGAGCTCATCGTTTTTGGATTTTTTTAATTAGCTAAACATTTGAGTTGCATGTTGTATTTCTTTTCGCGAATCTTGCATTCTTTAGTAAGTATTTTAAACAATTTAATATTAAATAATTTATTTATGTGTGAGATAGCTGAAACTCTATGAGCAACTTCGAACAACATATCAAGAATTCTGATTTGAAGATTTCCCTTCTATGTTTCTTTCCGGTTCCTCGGATAGGAAAGGTGATGTGACTGTTGTCATGTTACATATGAAATCCAAGATTTTTACATCTCAAATAGAAAAGGTTGGTCGAACTCGCAAATTTAGAGTTATTTTTCGTTTTAGTAATCCAACCAACTAGAACAAAGCCTCTTTATAGATAATCCAATAGAGCATGACAAACCCTCTGATTGGAAGTTTCCTTAGTGGCCAAAGAAAAATTGAGATCAATTTCATTACGGGGAATTGCAACAATGCAAAGGTAGGACATCAACGTAATGGCAATATTGTTTTATTTACTAATATAGATGTGGCCGTTCAGTAAAGGAGATATTGAACACATACACACACACATGTATCATATATGTTACTGAGTGGCCAACTAAATAAAAGAAACTTTTCACAACAAATGAAATAGAAAATAAGATAGCATGGTAGTTTCTTTACTTCTTTCTTCTTCCTATTTTGAATTTTGACTGACATTTTTATGCCGGCCAACCCTAAATAATTAGATAATCATTCTTGAGACTTTAGGGGATGTGACTTAGTGTGAACAACTAAGTAATAAGTTCATGGTAAATTAGGCATTGAGTATGCATGTGTACAGCAACATTGCTAGATAAATCAAAGAGGCAGCCACGCACAATAGGACGGTTCAAATGTCAATTAGAGAAAAAGATATAATAAATGATAGGTGTGCGTAATTAAGGGTTAGATAGTATATGGGGACTAAAATATTTTGATACAGAAGATCAGGAGGGTTCCATGCCAAGCCGAAATAGAAATTAAAATATGTGTTGTATTGAACTTACTACTCATTAGTATTATTAAATTTTAGATAACCACGGGACTATGAAAAGTTCTCTTGCAACCAATCACCAAATTGCATATTTGTTTTCAAGTTCATGTTTTCTATTTATTTGTTTGATCCAAAATATACAATTGAGACAATAAAAAAGAACCATATACCCTTTTTCATTAACAGTCATTTCATATAGCATGATATATGCAGTTTCTTTGACAACAATATGCACTCATATATAGAATAATGCTAAATAACTATATTTAAAAATAGAAACTAAAAAATATGATATTTTGATATTCGCAAAAACTATATTTTGATGTCATTAGTACTGTCTAAAGTTCTAGCCCGCGCATCGAGCGGGCCACTTTGCTATTTATAATATAATAGCATGGAACAATAAAATATTATAGATACGTTGGAGACGTATCACTTTGCCTCTTGTACGCACGATCAATGGCTCAACTCCAATCTCCAAACGCACCAAGCAAAAATGAAAAGAAAGACAAGCAAAGGGAACTTACTCATCTGTGCGACCCTTCGCCTCCTCTTAAGGAGGGAATTGGAGAAGCTACCGCAGCCGCTCCCATGAGGCCCACCAAAGCTCCCTTTGGAGGGCACTCCGCGAGGGCTCACCCATCTTCTTGGAGTGCTCGGCAGCCCCCTTTGTCGCCCCCTTGCTGGGATCTTCCACCACCACCACCACCTCATCATCATCATCCTCTTCCTCCAAGCGCCTGGAGGGTGTGTCAACGAACTAAGGGTTCTCCTCCTCGTCGTCATCGTTGTCCCTGGCTGCCAGCAGCCACAGTCAGCAGCTAGCATGCACTGACGGTGTCTTGGACTAGGGGGTACTCACCATGTCGTCCCCCGACAGGTGTGTCGGGCCGAGGACCCCAAGGCGGTTCATTAACGGGCCAGTTCGGACAGCCCATGGTGCATACGAGGAAGATTCCACAAGACTTGGTGATCAAGACAAGGACTCCTCTCCACCGACGTAGCCGACTAGGACTCTTGTTATCCTAGGCCTCTTGTGTGTTATATAAGCCGAGGCCAGGCTAGTCATTAGGGACAATCAGATCATCATAGATCATATCATCATACGAGCATAACTCTTAGGGTTTAGACCACTACATATGATCTCGAGGTAGATCAACTTTGTACTCGATACACTATCATCAATACAAACAAAGCATGACGTAGGTTTTACCCCCATCAAGAGGGCCCGAACCTGGGTAAATATCGTCTCCCTTATCTCCTGTTACCCATCGATCCAAGACTCACAGCTCGGGACCCCCTACCCGAGATCCACCGGTTTTGACACCGACATTGGTGCTTTCATAGAGAGTTCCGTTGTGGGATCGCTAGAATGATCGGTGGCTCATCTGCATATTGCAGTTTTTCTGAACAGCGAATTTGTGTTCATCGTCCCTGTTTCCTCAAGCGTCGCTTTGATGATTCCTTTGGTGGAATTGTTCGGAATTGTATCTACAACAACCCTGCAAAATTTCGTCGCATTCCAATGGAGGATTGTACGGCAATCTCCGATATCCTGAAGCCATGTCAAATCTGGACGGGAATCTGGATGAGTTTAGGACGAGGTGTCCAGTATCTAGCTCGGACATCTGCTGGAAAATCCCACCGTTCACCGGCCACGAAATTCCTATACTGATCACCCCTCAAAATTTTAGCTCGATCCGACCATCCAAACTTCAGGAAACGTCCGATGAGTACAATGAATTTTAGATCTATTTTCTGCGCGAAAACAAATCTGACCCGAGTTCATCTTTTTCATGAGCGGGTTGTCATATGCTATTTGGAGGAAATTTTCTCATCACCTCGGTTAGCCGACCAAGAGTTCGGCATCGCGAGTGCCGAATAATCATCAAGAGAAACTCGTCATCCTCAGGTTGTACGGGTCGGGCGCTTCGTTGCTTCACCAATCCAGCATTGACCGCATCACGAATTCCGACTTGCATCGGCATTGCCGCGCCGTCGCTTATTCAAGCAGACGCCCACCACGTCGACCTGCTTTGACACGTCGGTTGGAATGGGGCTCTAGCGTCATCTTACCGACGTGCTCTGTCACCTCGGCTAGACTGGGGGCTTTGTCCTCTCCTCATCAACCAGCTCTGGGGACTTCGGCGTCACCATCCGACTAGCTTCGACACCTCGACTGGCATGAGACTTCGGTGTCACCAGCTGACCTACTTCGACACCTCGGCTAGCCGGAGACTTCGGCGTCATCAACCGACCTGCTTCGACACCTCGGCTGGCATGAGACATCGGCGTCACCAGCCGACCTGCTCCATCACCTCGGCTAGACCGGGGGCTTTGCCATCTCTTCATCAACATGCGCCAGGGACATCGGCGTCACCTTCCAACTAGCTTTGCCATGTTAATTGGACCGGAGACTTCGCCTCGCCACATCGACTGTGCGGCGTTGTCACTTCGTCAAGCCGAACTCTTCTCTCAGCCACCTCGGTGCACAGGTCATATTCTTTTAATTATTTGCTTCACTTAAATTAACTAAGTAGAAGAATTTTAAAAAATATAATATATTATTACCTTTATTTGTTATTACTCTTGGCTTGCACTATATTGTGTGCACATGTATTCGACTTCGGTTGTGTCATGCGGTCACCTTGGCCTGCCTACATTGTCGTCCCGCCTCCATCAACCAAATTGTCTTGTCGACCATGTCGGCTGATGTGAGAGCCTTGTTGTCACGTTGTCGAACTACTCTGTCTGCTCGAATGGACTGGGGGTTTCTCCTAGGTTCTTCGAAAGTGTTGTGTTGTCACTTCATCAAGCCGAGCTCTTCTTCGGCTACCTCGTGACTAGCTTGGGGGCTTGGACCTTGACCCACTACAAGCTCGACACACGTCACAAGCACATTAACCAGCTATGTCACTTTCATGCTCAACTTTTTTCAATTTTTAACTTTTGTTCGGTTCGACCAAGAATTATATTTGTGTTAAATAAAAAAATTGTTTATTAAAAACACTTTCTTTTCCCATGATAATTGGGGGCTTCGTCGTCACGCTGCCGAACTACTCTCCTAGGCTGGACCGGGGGGCTCGCCGCAGCAACTGTGTTGCGTTACTACTTCTCAATCCGAGCTCTTCGCTCGATTACCTCGGGCTTAGGGGTTGGGACATCGGCCAAACCAAGGACTACGTCTTCGTACCGCCACAACCCCGAACCGCACCGAGCACATTAACCAGCTAAGTCGTTTTCATGCTCGGCTCTCTTTGAAATTTTACTTTTTGTTCAGTACAACCAAACATTATATTTTTGTTAAAAAAGCCTTTATTTGTTAAAAAAATATTTACCTGATTTAACCGGGGGCTCTTAAATCTGTATGAGACGTTTTATAATAAATGTGTTTTCTTCTTAGTCATTGCAAAGTCGTTTTCTACTACTCCTTTTTTCGACACTACCGTGTGGTCAATAGCCAGATAGCCTGGTTTCTTTCTAAAGCCGCTCGAGCTTAGTTCGCTAAACAGGCCTGAGAGAAACACTCCACCTTCGAGATATGGAGGTTGAAGCGAAAGGCTGACCCGCTTGGAGTCCGTAGATCGGATGTATCATGTTAAAGCACGACCAAGGTAGAAATTAAATTTTAGACCAATTTTGGATTGGCACAATTTTTTTGTCTAAACATAATGTTTTGTTGGCATAAGTTTTTTGTTATTTCTGAGCATAACTCTTGCAGTACAATGTCAGATACATTTCACGCATTGGCAGTATTAAAGGGGGTCTGCGGTTAACACGGAACACACCAAACACCGAGGTACTCCATGCAGTCCTCGGTATTCCGCAGTTATATGCATTGTTTTCGAACTGTGTCTTTGGTCTATAGCTGGATTGCCCGGCTCATGTGCTTACCTCTTACGTTTCCGCTTTGTTCGGCTAAGGGCTAAAGGGAGAACCACTACGATTGTCACTTCCGGTTTAACTGGTTAAGTGCCTTAGTTGGAGAAAGCCGAAAATTGACCGCCACAACAAGCGTAAATCGGTCAGCAATACGCAGGTGGTGTTCAACCAATATAGCCGATCGAGGTTATCCGAGTAAAACGAAGGGACTTTCTTTCTTGAACGGGCCAAGTTGTGGGTGGTTCGACCTCGAATAATCCAAGGAGTTGACGTATACGGGGGCTATTAAGTTGCCCCCAAACATATGCTCCTATGACTAAGTGAAAGTTATAAAGCCTGGATATCTAATGGCCTTGTTTCTGCTAACACAACATCTTCCGTGCACCGATATGTCGGCTAAGGTTTGTCTTGTTATTGCGGAAACACCCTGCGTATCATCTACAAAGGGGTAGAAGCCGACGATGGGCCACTCTCAAATGATAAACGGTCACAAAGGAGTCAAAATAGCATATAGCATAAAAGCATTTGTATTCAATTTGCGAGTGATGCCTTCCGTAATCATCGTTATAAAGCCATAAATATGCATCAATTTGATTTAATATTTTGGCCAAGCTAGGTTGCCTGGCTCCTGTGCTTATCCCCTACGTTCCAGATTGTTCGGCTAGGGGGTAAAGGGAGCACCTCTGTGATTGTTACTTCCGGGTCATCTGGGTTATTACCTCAGACTGGGTGAAGCCAAAAGCTAGCCATCCTAAGAATATAATTGGTCGGCAATGACGGAAGTGAAAAGTTTGGTTCATTAAAGACCAAAAAGTTCGGGAACATTCGCCGAACTAAATCCTCAATATTTTTCCTCCCGCATTCATCGGAGTTGGGGTTTCATGATCATGGTCAACATGATATCCTGAGAAAAGGAACTTATAAATGAACTATTTCTCCCAGAAGATGTTTCTTACATAGTAATATAACACATCTATTAGCATACCTTTGTTTATAAAACCGTCTAGCCGGATTGCCTTGTTTGTCGTAAATCTTTGCCTTTATAAAGGCTTTATAAAGTAGGACAAACACTCCTCAGCTAATGGCCGAGTAGGTTGAAGCCGATGGTAGGTCAACAAAGTATTGTACAATGCGGATCTGAGCATTAATGATGTAATGTACTTGGATACATAGAATCATTACACATAAATTGTGTCAAACGTAACAAAGTTTGTGTCAAACAAATATCGATCCTTAATTCGACCATTCGTGCCAAAATTAAGGCTCAGGGGATACTGCATTGCCTATTCAATGCAGCAAATTCAAAGTGCAATACGGTTTCTGAGGAGATTCGATCCTTAGGTTGGTCCGCCGCACCCAACCCGAGTCTCAGAAACTACTGTGTACCACGTTTACATCCCTACCCAATGCCGCCGAGCAATAACTTGATCCTCAGGCCGATTTTGCAAATTGACCTAAGTCTCAGGGGTTACTGGGATTAGTAGTTTTATTTTCATTATTATTGTTTCCTTCAGGGGCATCTCAGGTTTTAGACTGACACGCACCTTGAGGGCTACTGGCTATATATCTTGGCAGAGAATAAATTGCACCAATCAAAAATATCCACAAAAAATCAGCCTGCGGTCGGGGTGGTGCACCACGTCGGAAGCAGTCCGGCATAAAGCTCGGGCGTAAGTGGCTGGCTCCAGAGAGGGCATTTCTGGCATTAAGCTCGGCTGAACTCATTCAATCTTTTAAAGACCGGGGTAGTTTATGACACCTCGGACACTGATCATCGTTGGAGCTTGGATGTGGTTCGGCGTTAGAGCTCGGAAGCATTCCGGCATAAAGCTCAAGATTGAAGACACTTCGGAAGCAGTCTGGCATAAAGCTCGAATGTGAACTGCTAGCTCCATAAAAGACTATCCCGATTTTTAAGCTCGGATGAACTACTTCAAATATTCAGAGACCGAGGTATCCTATGACACCTTGGATGCTGACTAGCATTGGAGCTCGAGCTCAAAAAGACACCTCGGATACAATTCAGCGTTGGAGCTCCGACACAAGAGGATATCGCCACCCGGGAAACTATTCGGACCCGCGTTATGGCGTAAAAATAATGAGGTGTTAATACAGGCCGATAACTTAAAGGGGCTCCTCGGATGCCCAACTTCTGAACTCTTCGGATTCACCTTGGCGATCCTCGAGATCGGTGATGGGAAGATTTATTGAACCAGTTTTCAAGACCGACGGCCGAAGACGAAGAACTGTTCGGAAGAACCGAAGAGCGTCCCTAACTTGAAGACCGCTGTAGGGGGATACTAACGGTGTCCTGGACTACGGGGTACTCGCCACGTCATCTCCCGACAGGTGGGTCGGGCCGAGGACCCCCAGGGCGGTTCATTAATGGGCCAGTTCGGACAGCCCATGATGCATACGAGGAAGATTCCACAAGACTTGGTGATCAAGACAAGGACTCCTATCCACCGACGTAGTTGACTAGGACTCTTGTTATCCTAGGCCTCTGGTGTGTTATATAGGCCGAGGCCAGGCTAGTCCTTACGGACAATCAGATCATCATAGATGATATCATCATACGAGCATAGCTCTTAGGGTTTAGGCCACTACATACAATCTCGAGGTAGATCAACTCTGTACTCGATACACCATCATCAATACAAACAAAGCAGGACGTAGGGTTTTACCTCCATCAAGAGGGCCCGAACCTGGGTAAATACCATCTCCCTTGTCTCCTGTTACCCATTGATCCAAGACTCATAGCTCGGGACCCCCTACCCAAGATCCGCCGGTTTTGACACCCACATGCACCCCTTCTGCTGCTGGCGTCGGTGCTTGAGGAGGGTTCGGCATTATCAAAATTCCCTGAGGCGGGCACCATGAGGATGGTTTTGTTGCAAGACCCCACATGACCTTTTGGGACCAAGCCCCATTCGCCAAACACAGACATCTTCGCCTGGATATCTGCCCGTTGCTGCCGCAGTGCAGGGGGAGCGCCTCGTCCAGCATCTCTTCCAGCACAGGCTCCATGAAGGGGGCCTGCATGATCGCCTCCAGCGTCTCCTCGTGCAGGATGTCATTGCAGAGGTGGTTCCTTTCGACATGGCCAGCATACTCTCACACAAGGTGAAAGCACGGCTACAGGGGCGCGATGCGGTTGCGCATGAACTCCCAAGCCACCATGGTGCTCGTGAGCCCAACCCCCGCAGCACTTGCAGTATGCCGATGACGGGTCCAAGCCTTCCGTTCGTCAGCTTCGAGTGCTCCCAGCCAGAGCTCTTCACGGCAGGCCCAGTGGGAGGCACGAACAAAGGGCTACACCAGCCTACCTCCGCATAGATCCAGTGCGCCTGGAAGTTCTTCACCTTCTTAAGCATCAATATCTCGATGAAGCGCTCCGACATGCGTCCACCATGCAGAAGTAGGCGCACCCCTTGCTCATCCCTTGCTTGCACCTCATGCTATAGAAGGTGCGGAAAAGGGCCACCGAGGGCAACACCCCTAGGAAGCCCTCGCAAAGGAAGGCGGAGGTGGCAAGGAGGAAGACGGAGTTAGGGTGAAGATGGACGGCGTGGATCTGGTAGTCGGAGAACGGAGGGAGCAGACCTCCGAAGATGCAATGGAAGAAGAACAAGAACGGCGTCGGCGTCAACTCCCTTGCTGGCTTCGAGCCTGGCCAACGAGCCTGGCCAGATCTTGGTGGCCCCATGCTTGTTGTGAGCATTGGCCGTCTAGGGAACCAACTTGTCTAGCCCCTCCATGTTCTTGATGGTGGAGGGCAGCAAGGTCGGCTCCACCTGCGCTCTGGTGGCGATAACACTCCTCTTCTTTGGAGCCATGGCGATGGCGGCATCAAATTAGAGGCAAAGAAGTAGAGCGACGGGTGAGGTGTGCGCGAGGAAGGAAGAGCGTGCACAGAGGGGCGTTTGGACAAAGGAAGGCAACGATGGTTCCACCCCGACACACGCGGCAATCTTAAGACAAGTGTGCAGTTACCGAGGCATCGTGGGATAAGTGGGTGTGCCCCGTTCCGTCAAGTCTGCCACACGTCATCTCTGGGCCCGACAGTTTTTAGGCCCCGCGGCATTTTTACCTGCACTGTTTCACGCTCAATGGACGAAACGTGCACACCGTGGGCCCGAGGGCTACTGTTGGTTCAGTGCAACTAGGGTACTACGGCCCACCTATTGTCGGCCTAGTTGGCTGAGCGAAGAAGGCCTAGTGGGGCAGCCAGCCCACTGGAAGACTCTGACAATCACCCTCCGAGGCTTCAGCTCTGTGAAGCTCTCTATCTCTATCTCTCTCTCTCTCTATATATATATATATATATATATATATGAGAGGGGCCCACCGGACACTTGTCCACAAGATGTGAGAGGCCTCGCAAGGTCTCCGCCATGAGGCTGCCCCCTCCCCCCTGTTGGGGAACGTTGCATGGGAAAAAAATTCCTACGCACACACAAGATCTATCCATGGTAATGAGCATCTACGAGAGGGAGAGTGGATATACATACCCTTGTAGATCGCTAAGCGGGAAGCGTTAAGAAACGCAGTTGGTGTAGTCGAACGTCTTCGCAATCCAAATCGCCGAGCGTCCCGTGATATCACCACGATTCGTCCCACGATCCAATCATGATCCGTCCCGCGAACTCATCATGATCCGTCTTGATATCTCATCACAATCTGTCTCGCGATCTTGATCACGGTCCTGCCGATCTAGCGGTGAATGAACGGCACCTCCGCGTTCAGCACACGTACAGCTCGATGACGATCTCCGCCTTCTTGACCCAGCAAGAGGGAGCGGAGAGGTAGACGAGTTCTCCGGCAGCATGACGGCGCTGAGACGATGGTGGTGGAGCTATTCCGGCAGGGCTTCGCCTAAGCACTGCAGAAAACCGATCTAGAGGAGAAACTATGCACTAGAGGAACGGGTAGCACGTGGCTGAAAATCAAGTGCAAAAACCCTAAAACCTCTAGTATATATAAGAGGAAGAGAGGAGGAGGCTTGGTGCAAGGGCAAATCCCTCTACGCTTTGGCCTACTTGGGAGGAGAGCAGGAATCCTCCTCCAATCCTAGTAGGACTAGGACTCCTTCCTATTTTGCCTTTTTTGCCTTTTACCACCTTTTCTCTTTGGGCTTTTCTCTCCTAGCCGCATGGGCCTTGTGTGGGACTTCCACAAGCCCACTAAGGGCTGGCATTCACTCTCCCACAGCCAATGTAGCCTCTCGGGTCAAAATACCCCTCCCGATGGTCTCCCGGTACACTACCGGCACTCCCGGTACACTACCGATGAGCCCGAAACTTTTCCGCCGACCAAAATAGGACTTCCTATATATCAATATTTACCTCCGGACTCTTCCGGAGCTCCTCGTGACGTCCGGATCTCATCCGGGACTCCGAACAACCTTCAGTCACCACCATACATAACTCTATACTACCGAAATGTCACCGAACCTTAAGTGTGCAGACCCTGCGGGTTCGAGAACTATGTAGACATGACCGAGACACCTCTACGGTCAGTAACGAATAGCGGGACCTGGATGTCCATATTGGTTCCTACATATTCTATGAAGATCTTTATCGGTCGAACCTCTATGTCAAGGATTCAGTTAATCCCGTATGTTGTGCCCTTTGTTCTTCGGTATGTTACTTGCCCGAGATTCGATCGTCGGTATGTCCATACCTAGTTGAACCTCATTACCGACAAGTCTCTTTACTCATTCTGTAATACAAGATCCCGTGACTAACACTTAGTCACATTGCTTGCAAGGCTTATTGTGATGTTGTATTACCGAGAGGGCCCTGAGATACCTCTTCGTCACATAGAGTAACAAATCCCAGTCTTGATCCATGCCAACCCAACAGACACCCTCGGAGATACCTGTAGAGCACCTTTATAGTCACCCAGTTATGTTGCGACGTTATACACACAAGTCACTCCTCCGGTGTCCGTGAGTTGCATGATTTCATGGTCATAGTAACATATACTTGACATGCAGAAAACAGTAGCAATAAACTAACACGATCATATGCTACGTTTGTAGTTTGGGTCTTGTCCATCACACCATTCTCCTAATGATGTGATACCATTATCAAATGACATCTCATGTCCATGGCTAGGAAACCTTAACCATCTTTGATCAACGAGCCAGTCTATTAGAGGCATACTAGGGATATTGTTTTGTCTATGTATCCACACATGCATCTAAGTCTCCAATCAATACAATTATAGCATGGATAATAAACGATTATCATGAAAAAGGAAATATGATAATAACTAATTTATTATTGCCTCTAGGCCATCTTTCCAATAGTCTCCCACTTATACTAGAGTCAATAATCTAGTTCACATCACCATGTGATTCGCATTGTTATGAATCTAACACCCAATGAGTTCTGGGGCTCGATCATGCTCTGCATGTGAGGGAGGTCTTATATTCAACGGGTCTGCGACATTCAGATCCATGTGTACTTTGAAAATCTCTATGTCAAACTGTAAACACTGCTACCACACTCCACTTGGTACTATTCCAAAATCGCTGCTCCACTATACGTATCCAGATTGCTACTACGAGTCATCCGGATTGGTGTTAAAGCTTGCATCGACGTAACTCTTTACGATGAAGTCTTTATCACCTCCATAATCGAGAAACATCTCCTTAGTCTTTTAGTTACTAAGGATAATCTTGACCATTGTCCAGTGATCCACTCCTGGATCACTCTTGTACCCCCTTGATGGACTCATGGCAAGGCACACACAGGTGCGATACACAGCATGGCATACTATACAGAGCCTATGGCTAAGGCATAGGGGACGATGTTTGTCCTTTCTCTTTCTTCTGCCGTGGTCGAGCTTTGAGTCTCACTCAACTTCACACCTTACAAATCAGGCAAGAACTCTTTCTCTGACTGATCCATTTTGAACTCTTTCAAAATCTTGTCAAGGTATGTACTCATTGAAAGTCTCATCAAATATCTTGATCTATCTATAGATCTTGATGCTCAACAAGTAAGTAGCTTTATCCAGGTCTTCCCTTGAAAATCACTTTTCAAACAACCTTTTATGCTTTCCAGAAATTCTACATTATTTCCGATCAACAATATGTCATCCACATATACTTATCAGAAACTCTATAGTGGTCCCACTCACTTTATTGCAAATACAAGTTTCTCATAAACTTTGTATAGAGTAAAAAACTTTGATCACCTCATCAAAGTGTATATTCCAACTCCGAGATGCTTGCTTCAGTCCAAAGAAGGATCACTAAAGCGTGCTCACCTTTTAGCATCCTTAGGACTGACAAAACCTTCTGGTTGTATCACATACAACCTTTCCTCAAGTAAACCTTTAAGGAAACGATGTTTTGACATCCATCTGCTAGATTTCATAATTGAAAAATGCAGCAACTACTAACATAATTCCAACAGACTTTAGAATCACTATGAGTGAGAAAGTCTCATCGTAGTCAACTCCTTGGACTTGCCGGAAACTTCTTTGTGACATGTCGAGCTTTATAAATGGTGACATTCACCATCAGCGTATGTCTTCATTTTAAAGATCCATTTGTACTCAACGACCTGCCGTCCAATGAGCAAGTCCACCAAAGTCTATACTTGGTTTTCATACATGGACCCTTTCTCGGATTTCATGGCCTCTAACCATTTGTCAGATTCCGGGCCCATCATCGCTTCTCCATAGCTCGTAGGTTCATCGTTGTCCAACAACATGACCTCCAAGACAGGGTTGTCGTACCACTCAGGAGCAGTATGCATCCTTGTCGACCTACGAGGTTCGATAGTAACTTGATTCGAAGCTTCATGATCATCATCATTAACTTCATCTTCAACTAAAGTAGGATTCACAGAAACATCTTCCTGCGCTGCGCTACTCTGATGTTGAAACAAATGTTCAATAACCTCATCAAGTTCTATCTTCCTCCAACTCAATTCTTTCGAGAGAAACTTTTTCTCGAGAAAGGACCTAGTTTTAGCAACAAACATTTTATGCTTGGATCTGAGATAGAAGGTTCACACAACTATTCTTAGGGTATTCTATGAAGATGCATTTGTCTGCTTTGGGTTTGACCTCATTAGGTGAAAACATTTTCCACACAAGCGTCACAGCCCCAAACATTAAGAAATGATAGCTTAGGTTTCTATCAAACCATAATTCACACGGTGTCATCTCAACGGATTTAGATGGTGCCCTTTTTAAATTTAATGTAGTTGTCTCTAATGCATAACCCCAAAGTTATAGTCAAAACGATAAGAGACATCATAGCACGCATCATATCCAATAGAGCACGACTATGACATTCGGACACACCATCATACTATGGTGTTCCAGGTGGCGTGAGTTGTGAAACAACTTTCACATTGTCTAAAGTTGTATGCCAAACTTGTAACTCAGATATTCAACTCCACGATCATATCGCAGACATTTTTATCTTCTTGTCACGATGATCTTAAACTTCACTCTGAATTTGTTTGAACCTTTAAGATGATTCAAACTTGTGTTTCATTAAGTAAATATATACTATATCTAATATACACTATATCTACTCAAATCATCAGTGAAGGTAAGAAAATAACGATATCCACCGCACGCTACAAGACTCATTGGATTGCATACATCGACATGTATTATTTCCAATAAATCACTTGCCCACTCCATCCGTCTGGAAAACGGGGTCCTTTGTCATGTTGCCCAACAGGCATGGTTCGCATGTCTCAACCTATTCGAAATCGAATGAGTCCAAAGATCCATAAGCATGGAGTTTCTTCATGCGCTTTATACCAATATGACATTTCACGGCAGTGCCACAAGTATGTGGTACTATCATTATTAACTTTGTATCTTTTGGCATCAATGTTATGAACATGTGTATTACTACGATCAAGGTTCAACAAACCATTCTCACTGGGTGCATGACCATTGAAGGTATCATTCATGTAAACAGAATAACAATTATTCTCTAACTTAAATGAGTAACCGTGTTGCAATAAACACGATCTAATCACGTTCATGCTCAACGCAAAACACCAAATAACATTTATTTAGGTTCGTCACGAATCCCGAAGGTATAGAGAGCATGCGATGTTGATCACATCAACCTTGGAAACATTTCCAACACACATCGTCACCTCACCCTTAGCTAGTTCTCTGTTTATTCCATAGGTTTTATTTCGAGTTACTAACATTTAGCAACTGAACCGGTATCCAATACCCAGGTGCTACTAGGAGTACTCGCAAGGTACACATCATTAATACGTATATAAAATATACTTCTGTTGACGTTGCCAGTCTTCTTATATACCAAGTATCTAGGGTTGTTCCGCTTCAGTGACCGCTCTCCTCATAATCGAAGCACTTAGTCTTGGGTTTGGGTTCAACTTTGGGTTGCTTCACCGGAGCAGCAACTGACTTGCTATCCATGAAGTTTCCCACCTTGCTCTTGCCCTTCTCGAAACTAGTGGTTTGGCTAACCATCAACACTTAACGCTCCTTCTTGATTTCTACCTTCACGGTGTCAAACATCGCGAACAGCTCAGGGATCATCATTTCTATCCCTGGCATTTTATAGTTCGTCACCAAGTTCTAGAACCTTAGTGACAGTGACTTGGAGAACTATATCAATCACTATCTTATCTGGAAGATCAACTCCCACTCGATTCAAGCGATTGTAGCACCCAGGCAATCTGAGCAAATGCTCAACGATTGAGCTATTCTCTTTCATCTTGCAGGCAAAGAATCTTGTTGGAGATCTCATATCTCGCAACACGGGCACGAGCCTGAGATCCTAATTTCAGCTCTTAGAACATCTCATATGTTCCGTGACATTCAAAACGTTTCGGAGCCTCAATTCTAAGCCGTAATGCATGACGCACTAAACTATCAAGTAGTCATCAGAACGTACTTGTCACATGTTCACAACATCTACAGACGACGCTAGAGGGGTTGGGCGCACTGAGCGGTGCATTAAGGACATAAGCCTTCTGTGCAGCAATGAGGACAATCCTCAGATCACGGACCCTAGTCTACAATATTGCTACCAACATCTTTCAACTCTATTTCTCTAGGAACATATAAAAATACAAGGGAGCTACAGCGCGAGCAAATATCTACAACATAATTTGCAAAGACACTACTGACTATGTTCATGTTAATGAGTTCAATTAATCATATTACTGAAGAACTCCCACTCAAATTGACATCCCTCCGGTCATTCGAGTGATACATGATCCAAATTCACCAACTCAAGTCCGATCATCACGTGAGTTGAGGTGGTTTCAATGGTGAACATCATCATGTTGATCATATCTACTATATGACTCATGTTCGACCTTTCGGTCTCTTGTGTTTCGAGGCCATGTCTGCACATGCTAGGCTCGTCAAGTTTAACCCGAGTGTTCTGCATGTGCAACACTGGCTTGCACCCATTGTATGTGAACGTAGAGTCTATCACACCCGATCATCATGTGGTGTCTCGACACGTCGAACTTTCGCAATGGTGCACACTCGAGGAGAACACAATTTATCTTGAAATTAAGTGAGGGATCACCTTATAATGCTATTGTCGTCCTAAGCAAAACAAGGTGCATAAAAGGATTAACATCACATGCAAATCATAAGTGACATGATATGGCCATGAACTTGTGCTTTTGATCTCCATCTTGAAAGCACCGGCATAATCTCCATCGTCACCGGCATGACACCTTGATCTCCATCATCTTGATCTCCATCAACATGTCGCCATCGTGGTTGTCGCGCCCACCATGCTTCTACTATTGCTACTGTTTAGCGATAAACTAAAGCATTACATAGCGCTTAATGATTGACACACAGGTCATACAATAATTAAAGACAACCATGTAGCTCCTGCCGGTTGCCGTACTCATCGACATGCAAGTCGTGATATTCTATACAACACATGATCATCTCATACATGACATATATCACATCATGTAATTGGCCATATCACATCACAACATACCCTGCAAAAACAAGTTACACATCCTCTAATTGTGGTTGCATGTTTTATGTGGCTGCTATGGGTATCTAGCAAGAACAATTCTCACCTACGCATAAACCACAACGGTGATACATTAGTTGCTTTTCAACCTTCTCAAGGACCACCTTTGTTGAATCCGATCCAACTAAAGTAGGAGAAACTGGCACCCGCCAGCCATCTATGCAACAAGTTGCAGTTGAGGGAACCGATCTCTCGTAAGCGTACGAGTAATGTTGATCCGGGCCGCTTCATCCCACAATACCGCTGAACCAAAACACAACCAAGGGAGGAAGCAATCTAAGCATCAACGCCCACAAACTCTTTGTGTTCTACTCGAGATCTCATCTACACATAGACCTACCTCTGATGCCACTGTTGGGGAACGTTGCATGGGAAACAAAAAAATTCCTACGCACATGCAAGATCTATCCATGGTGATGAGCATCTATGAAAGGGAGAGTGGATCTACATACCCTTGTAGATTGCTAAGCGGGAAGCGTTAAGAAACGCGGTTGGTGTAGTTGAACGTCTTCGCGATCCAAATCGCCGAGCGTCCCGCGATCTCATCACGATCCGTCCCGCCATCCAATCACGATCCGTCCCGCGAACTCACCATGATCCGTCCTGCGATCTCATCACGATCTGTCTCGCGATCTTGATCATGGTCATTCCGATCTAGCGCCGAACAGATGGCACCTCTGCATTCAGGACACGTACAGCTCGATGACGATCTCCGCCTTCTTGATCCAGCAAGAGGGAGTAGAGAGGTAGACAAGTTCTCCAGCAGCGTGAAGGCGTTGCAGCGATGGTGGTGGAGCTATTCCGGCAGGGCTTCGCCTAAGCACTGCAGAAAACCGATCTAGAGGAGAAACTATGCACTAGAGGAACTAGTAGCACGTGGCTGAAAATCAAGTGTAAAAACCCTAAAACCTCTAGTATATATAAGAGGAAGAGAGGAGGAGGCTTGGCGCAAGGGCAAATCCATCTAGGCTTCGGCCTACTTGGGAGGAGAGGAGGAATCCTCCTCCAATCCTAGTACGACTAGGACTCCTTCCTATTTTGCCTTTTTCCACCTTTTCTCTTTGGGATTTTCTCTTCCAGCCGCATGGGCCTTGTGTGGGACTTCCACCAGCCCACTAAGGGCTGGTATTCACTCTCCCACAGCCCATGTAGCCTCTTGGGTCGATATAACCCTCCCAATTGTCTCTCGGTACACTACCGGCACTCCCGGTACACTACCGATGAGTCCGAAACTTTTCCGGTGACCAAAATAGGACTTCCTATATATCAATATTTACCTCCGGAGTATTCCGGAGCTCCTCGTGACGTCCGGGATCTCATCCGGGACTCCGAAAAACCTTCGGTCACCACCATACATAACTCTATACTACCGAAATGTCACCGAACCTTAAGTGTGTAGACCCTGCGGGTTCGAGAACTATGTAGACATGACCGAGACACCTCTACGGTCAGTAACGAATAGCGGGACCTAGATGTCCATATTGGTTCCTACATATTCTATGAAGATCTTTATCGGTCGAACCTCTATGTCCATACCTAGTTGAACCTCATTACCGACAAGTCTCTTTACTCATTCTGTAATACAAGATCCCGTGACTAACACTTAGTCACATTGCTTGCAAGGCTTATTGTGATGTTTTATTACCGAGAGGGCCCTGAGATACCTCTTCGTCACATAGAGTAACAAATCCCAGTCTTGATCCATGCCAACCCAACAGACACCCTCGGAGATACCTGTAGAGCACCTTTATAGTCACACAGTTACGTTGCGACGTTATACACACAAGGCACTCCTCCGGTGTCCGTGAGTTGCATGATTTCATGGTCATAGGAACATATACTTGACATGCAGAAAACATTAGCAATAAACTGACACGATCATATGCTATGTTTGTAGTTTGGGTCTTGTCCATCACACCATTCTCCTAATGATATGATATCGTTATCAAATGACATTTCATGTCCATGGCTAGGAAACCTTAACCATCTTTGATCAACGAGCCAGTCTATTAGAGGCATACTAGGGACATTGTTTTGTCTATGTATCCACACATGCATCTAAGTCTTTGATCAATACAATTATAGCATGGATAATAAACGATTATCATGAACAAGGAAATATGATAACAACTAATTTATTATTGCCTGTAGGGCATATTTCCAACGCCCCCCCCCCTCGTCAAGCCCTCTGTATGGAGGGGTCATTCAATGCTGGCCAGACAACGGTCCTCCCACCACGTGGGTAGCGTGCCGCTTCAGCAGAGGCTGTAAGGAGGACACCAGCGGTCATGGGTAGAGAATCTTTCCCGATTCGTGCTAAAAGAAAAGCGCTATGTTGTCCTCCTCCAAGATGAGTCCCAAGGATTACCCCAACGATGAAAGGAGACTAACATGACGTTGGTCGCCGGGACGAGGTTCACCGGCGAGCCCACGAATGTATTATGGACGGCGCCTTTGGTAGCGTGAAGACTAACTTTGTCAAGGAAGACTAGGCGTTTGTCCCCCTTCGAATTGCAGCCTTGTGGTCGCCCTGTTCCCGCCAACATTTTGGGAAGAGAGGCCCATGGCAAGGATAAGAGGGACAGGCGGCCATCATAGAGAGGAGAGGATTGAGCTCTCATTTCCCCCCAAGAAGAGCCTTCTTCTTCCTCACATCTTGTAACACTTGTGCAACCCGAGAGAAAAAGACAATCCACAAAGAACGGTGTCCCAAACTTAGGTAAACCCCCGTGTCCGTCTCATACCCTTCATATGTAGCTCCACCGTCGCCGAGGCTATGATGTAGATTGCGCAAAGCTCCCCAGTTTTTGAACCGGGTTCTTAAGAGGTTTCTCGCAGGCACAAAACCAATCTCTGACAGTATATATGTGGTGGTACCTAGCTAAGGGATCAGTAACTTGCCGATGTGGGCCATCGTTGTGGGTATTTATAGCTAGCAATTGGGTAAGGGATAAGGGATTTTACGATTTACCGTTGTGGTAGGCACTTGCGTGGGAAGCCTTCGCTGGAGCGCGGGAAGACAAAATGGAGCCCATGAGTGATGACCAGCACCATTGGTGAGGGTTTGCGGCGACGGGCGGCCAGTCATGGCACATAGTTGTTACTTTACACCCGTTTGTGGTTGCATGACTGATACGTCTTCAACGTATCTATAATTTTTTATTATTCCATGTTATTATATTATCAATCAAGGATACTTTATATGCTATTTTATATCATTTTTGGGAACTAACCTGTTATACCAGTGCGAAGTGACAGTTACTGTTTTGTGCATGTTTTTGTTTTTCCAGGAAATCTGTACCAAATGAAGTCCAAATGCTATGAAAAAATTTGACAATTTTTTTCTGGACAAAGAGACCGAGAAAGCTTTAGGAGGAGTTAGGAAGTGAGATGAGGAGACGGCAAGGAAACATGGCATGCCCAGGGGGTGTCAAAGGAATTATCGCCAAATATGAGCTCTGGGGTATTCGCTAAGGACATGTCACAATGCTTCTACATAACTGACCCGGCAAAGTCAAGCCGTGTTGTCGTCAGGAGATCCAAGAGATCCATCATCGGGATGGACAAAGTGGCCAACGAGGATGACTATGATCAGTTCGGTGTCAACCCAAAAGAAAAGGACAACTATGATGACGATGAAAATTACACCACTAGAATGAGCAGAACTACCTTGCCTGAGACAGGACGTCCCTTCTTACAAATGAGTCATAACGTTGAGACGAAATTATTCAAGCAAGATTAAAAAGACCCAAACCATCGTTGAGAGGATTGTCAAACAACGTCGTACTACTTGATCAAATTGTGTGCTTTATTATTCGTGTACTACACTTTTGTGTACTTTTCATTGCGTAATACTTCACACAATATTGTGCTTTATTTGTGTACCTCCAAATTTGTATTATTATATACTTTAATCCACATTCAATATGCATTTTCACACGCCATTTGTCAAGTATTAGAATAGCCCAAGCTAACACAACACCAATTATTGTTGGCGTTGGCCACGTCATTAGCGCCAACACTGATGACAAACCCGCACTTTTATCTACACTACTGTTGTGAGAACAACTCAGATTCGCCTTCTTCCCCCGTCGTCGGACACTATTCTCCGTCGTTCCACCGCCCAGCCACGCCCGCACCGTACGCCAAACGTGTCACCACGCTGCCCAACCCTTCCCCCAGCCCACCCGCTCATCCAAGAGCCTCTTCCTCCGTCGTATCTCTTCGGCCACTCTCTCCCTCCACGGTCATCCTGTGCGGCCACTCTCTCCCTCTGTCGTCCTGTCTAGCCAGCCCGTTCGCCATGCACCACCACACCATAGTGCAGTCTTCACGGGCGCCCCCACCGTGCCCTCCTGACATCCGACTCCCACTCGATCCGAACGGTAAAAATCTATCTCTAACCATTTGATGAAATGCGAATTGATGAAATATGTTATATGTTGCATCATCGTGTGTTCTTGCGAATTGTCTCGCACTAGCTATGTTTCTATTTGCGGGGAAAGGTCGAGAGAGTGGCCAATGTTTTGGCGAAAGGTGGATTCATTTCCGTTTCATCAAAATTTCTTGCACTCGGTATGTCCATTTTTTACCTATGTTTCATGTCCATTTTTTCCATTGACTTTTATTGTATGAATGCAGCACAAAATGGAAGAATGCCCGTACTGTTTTGAAAAAGTGGTATGTGCAACGGTCCTCACCTTGAAAACAATAAATGCTTCTCCATCACGCTGCAATGCCTCAAGAGGAAAGATGGTTTTAATTCCAAATGTACAATCAACAATGAGGTAGATCACACAAATTTTGTTGCTAACAGTGTGGTTTATATGACAATTATATGCCTCGAGACGAAAATTGATTACTACATTGCTTACTATGTTACTATTCTGTTCAAAGACAGAACCTCCCAATATGTGTTGTGCCTCCGGTGATGGGTGACCACCAGATATGGACATTTCGAGTTAAAAGAATGGAGGCAACTACCCGAGTCATCGCAACTTGGAAGATTGGAGATTGGTGAATCTCTATGATCCACCATGCATGGAGATGCAGGGGGTTTCCCTCTTCTTCAAGATTGATCCTAAACGTGATGAGTACCGTACTAGTAGTTACGACGATGGTTAATGTATGCATATATATAAATGATGTGTACCATAATCTAAATTATGTCATGCGTATTTTCATTTCTTCTCGGAATCAATATGGGACACAAACATCATTATGTATATAGTGATACAAAATTGTGCTTCCACCATAGCATTTCTCGCTGCGGTGGCAGCATTTTTTTGTGTGTTTGGTCATTTAGTATTGTCGTGGAAAACATACGATACGCCCGTAATGATCTCTCTAGTGCCTGGCGTTGGGAAAGTTAACACGTCGTAGATATATACGATATTGTCATTGTGGCGATAAAGACAATGCCATAGGTATATGAAATACTGCTGGCGTAGGCTCCAACGCCACCACTATTTTTTAATCGTGGCGCCATATTGCTTGCGTAGGGTGTCTACGCCAGCAAGACCATTTGTGCCACGCCATAGCTAGGCTTTTCTACACTAGTGCTCCCAAGGGACCATGCGGCTAGGGGTAGGAAACCCTAAGGGGAAAGGCACCTAGGAGGTGCCTTGGGGAGGGAGGACTCCTCCCTAGGCGCCGACCCTCCATGGAGGAGGGGCCAAGGGCTGCGACCAACCCTGCTCCTTGCCTCTCATATATAGTAGAGGAGAGGGGAGGGCTGAATACAACAATCCCATGCCCAGGTGGCAGCCCCCCCTCTCCTGTTACAGCATTTTTTCCTTAGATCGCATCTACGATAGCGCTTGGTAAAGCCCTACCAGGAATACTCCACCACCATCTCCACCATGTCATCGTGCTGGTTGAGATCCCATCTACTTCTCCCTCACTTACTGGATCAAGAAGGAGGAGATGTCATCGAGCCACACGTGTGCTAAACGCAGAGGTGCCTTCCATTCGGCGCTAGATCGGGTCAGATCGGGATTGGATTGTGAAGAGTACGACTACATCAACCATGTTATATACGCTTTCGCTTAGCGATCGACAATGGTATGTAGATACACTCCTCCTCTCATAGCTATGCATCTCCATGGATAGACCTTGCGTGTGCCGAGAATTTTTTTGTTTCCCATGCAAAATTCCTCAACATAGATTACAAGTATAGTATTGTAGTAAAGGAGTGTAATATAACCTTTTTCTCACGGGAGGGATGTCGTACGTGTTGGGGAACATTGCATGGGAAACAAAAAAATTCGTATGCACATGCAAGATCTGTCGATGGTGATGAGCATCTATGAGGGGGGAGAGTAGATCTACATACCCTTCTAGATCGCTAAGAGGGAAGTGTTAAGAAATGCAGTTGATGTAGTCGAATGTCTTCGCGATCCAAATCGCCGAGTGTCCCGCGATCCAATCACGATCCGTCCCGATCTAGCGCCGAACGGACGGCACCTCCGCGTTCACCACACGTACAGCTTGATGATGATCTCCGCCTTCTTGATCCAGCAAGAGGGAGTGGAGACATAGAAGAGTTCTCCGGCAGCGCGACGGCATGGCGGCGATGGTGGTGGAACAATTGCAGCAGGGCTTCGTCTAAGCACTTCTGAAACCGATCTAGAGGAGAAACTACGAACTAGAGGAGAGGTAGCACGTGGCTGTTTTTCTGTGTCAAAAAACCCTCAAACCTCTAGTATATATAGGAGGAGGGAGGGAGGAGGCTTGGCTCCCAAGGGAGCCAACCTTGCTTCGGCCGATAGGGTGGGAGGAGTCCTTCTCCTCCAATCCTAGTAGGACTAGGACTCCTCCTTTCCCACTTGGGCCTCCTTCCACACTTGGGTTTTTCCACCCCGGCAGCATGGGCTTCCTGTGGGGCGTTGGCCAGCCCACTAAGGGCTGCTATACCTTCTACGATAGCCCATGTAGCCTCTTGGATCGAAATACCCCTCCCGATGGTCCCCCGATACCCTTCCAGCACTCCCGGTAGACTACCGATGAGCCCAAAACTTTTTCAGCGACCAAAACAGGACTTCCTATATATCAATCTTTACCTACGAACCATTTCGGAGCTCCTCGTAACATCCGGGATCTCATCCGGGACTCCTAACAACCTTCGGTCACCACCATACATAACTCTATACTACCAAAACGTCACCAAACCTTAAGTGTGCAGACCCTGCGGGTTCGAGAACTATGTAGACATGACCGAGACACCTCCACAGTCAATAACAAATAGTGGGACCTGGATGCCCATATTGGTTACTACATATTCCACGAAGATCATTATTGGTTGAACCTCTATGTCAAGGATTCAGTTAATCCCGTATGATTTTCCCTTTGTTCTTCGGTATGTTACTTGCCCGAGGTTCGATCATCGGTATCTCTATACCTAGTTCAATCTCATTATCGGAAAATCTATTTACTCGTTCCGTAATACAAGATCATGTGGCTAACACTTTAGTCACATTGCTTGCAAGGCTTGTTGTGATGTTGTATTACCGAGTGGGCCTTGAGATACCTCTTCGTCACACGGATTAACAAATCCCAATCTTGATCCATGCCAACCCAACAGACACCCTCGGAGACACTTGTAGATCACCTTTATAGTCACTCAGTTACGTTGTGACATTTGATACACACGTACTCCTCCGGTGTCAGTGAGTTGCATGATCTCATGGTCATAGGAACAGATACTTGACATGCAGAAAACTATAGCAATAAACTGACATGATCATATGCTACGTTTATAGTTTGGGTCTTGTCCATCACATCATTCTCACAATGATGTGATCCCGTTATCAAATGACATCTCATGTCAATGGCCGGAAAACCTTGACCATCTTTGATCAATGAGCTAGTCTACTAGAGGCACACTAGGGACAAAGTGTTGTCCATATATCCACACATGCAATGTGTTTACAGTCAATACAATTATAGCATGGATAATAAACAATTATCATGAACAAGGAAATATAATAATAACCATTTTATTATTGCCTCTAGGGCATATTTCCAACAGTCTCCCACTTGCACTAGAGTCAATAATGTAGCTCACATCACTATGTGATTTACATTGTAATGAATTAAACACCCATACAATTCTGGTGTGATCATGTTTAGCCCTTGGAAGAGGTTTAGTCAACGGGTCTGCAACATTCAGATCCATGTGCACTTTGCAAATATTTATGTCCTCCTCCTTGATGTACTCGCGGATGGAATTGAAGCGTCGCTTTATGTGTCTGGTCCTCTTGTGAAACCTTGGTTCCTTGGCCCGGGCAATGGCACAAGTGTTATCACAGAACAGATCCATTGGATTCAATGCACTTGGCACTACTCCAGGATCTGTCATGAACTCCTTCATCCAGACACCTTCCTTTGCAGCCTCCGAGGCTGTGCTGTACTCCGCTTAGCATGTAGAATCGGCTACCACGCTCTGCTTGGAACTGCACCAGCTTACCACTCCCCCATTAAGAATAAATATGTGTTCGATTTTCGACTTAGAGTCATCCGGATCAGTGTCAAAGCTTGCATCGACGTAACCCTTTACGACGAGCTCTTGATCACCTCCATAAACAAGAAACATTTCCTTAGTCCTTTTCAGGTACTTAAGGATATTCTTAACCGCCGTCCAGTGCTCCATTCCAGGATCACTTTGAAACCTTCCGGCCATACTTATGGCAAAGCTGACATCGGGTCTTGTGCACAACATTGCATACATGATAGAGCCTATGGCTGAAGCATAGGGGATGACACTCATCTTCCCTCTATCTTTTGCAGTCACTGGGCATTGAGTCTTACTCAACTTCACACCTTGTAACGCAGGCAAGAACCCCTTCTTGGACTGATCCATTTTGAACTTCTTCAAAACTTTATCAAGGTATGTGCTTTGTGAAAGTCCTATTAAGCGTCTTGATCTATCCCTATAGATCTTAATGCCTAATATGAAAGCAGCTTCTCCTAGGTCCTTCATTGAAAAAATCTTGTTCAAATATTCCTTCGCACTTTCTAGCATTTCTATATTGTTTCCAATCAGCAATATGTCATCCACATATAATATTAGAAATGCCATAGAGCTCCCACTCACTTTCTTGTAAATACAAGCTTCTCCCTAAACTTGTATAAACCCGAACACTTTGATCACCTCATCAAAGCGTAGATTCTAACTCCGAGATGCTTGCACCAGTCCACAAATGGATCGCTGGAGTTTGCAAACTTTGTCCGCATTCTCTGGATCGACAAAACCTTCCGGTTGTATCATATAGAACTCTTCCTTAAGGAAACCATTAAGGAACGATGTTTTGACATCCATCTGCCAAATTTCATAGTCGAAATATGCAACTATTGCTCACATGATTCTGACGGACTTAAGCATCGCCACGGGTGAGAAGGTCTCATCGTAGTCAACTCCTTGAACTTGTGAAAAACACTTTGCCACAAGTCGAGCTTTATAGATGCTGACATTACCGTCCGCGTCCGTCTTCCTCTTGAAGATCCATTTGTTCTGAATGGCCTTTTGCCCTTCAGGTAATACTTCCGAAGACCATACTTTGTTTTCATACATGGATCCCATCTCGGATTTCATGGCCTCTAACCATTTCTCGAAATCCGGGCCCATCATCGCTTCACCATAGCTCGTGGGTTCATCGTTGTCTAACAACAAGACCTCCAAGACACGGTTGCCATACCACTCAGGAGTAGTACGCGCCCTTGTCGACCTACGAGGTTCAATAGTAACTTGATCTGAAGTTTCATGATCATCATCATCAACTTCCTCTTCAACCATCGTAGGATCACAGAAACATTTTTCTATGCTGCGCTACTCTCTGGTTGAAGTAAAGGTTCAATAACCTCATCAAGTTCTATTTTCCTCCCACTTGATTCTTTTGAGAGAAACTCTTTCTCAAGAAATGTTCCGTTCTTAGCGACAAACACTTTGCCTTCGGATCTGAGATAGAAGGTATACCCAACTGTCTCTTTCGGGTATCCTATGGAGACGCATTTCTCCGCTTTGGGTTACAGCTTTTCAGGCTGAAGCTTTTTGACATAAGCATCACATCCCCAAACTTTAAGAAACGACAACTTTAGCTTCTTGCCAAACCAAAGTTCAGATGGCATCGTCTCAACGGATTTCGATGGTGCTCTATTCAAAGTGAATGCAGATGTCTCTAATGCATAACCCCAAAATGATAGTGGCAAATCGGCAAGAGACATCATAGAACGCACCATATCTAACAAGGTTCGAATACGATGTTCGGACACACCATTACGATGTGGTGTTCCAGGCGGTGTCAATTGTGAAACAATTCCACACTGTCTTAAGTGACTGCCAAACTCATAACTCAGATATTCACCTCCTCGATCAGATCGCTAGAATTTAATCTTCTTGTTACGATGATTCTCAACTTCACTCTGAAATTGCTTGAACTTGTCAAACATTTCAGACTTGTGTTTCATTAAGTAAATAACCCATATCTACTTAAGTCATCAGTGAAGGTGAGAAAATAACGATATCCATTGCACGCCTCAATGCTCATTGGACCGCACACATCAGTATGTATGATTTCCAATAAGTCACTCACCCGTTCCATTGTTCCAGAGAACGGCGTTTTAGTCATCTTGCCCATAAGGCATGGTTCACATGTGTCAAGTGATTCAAAATCAAGTGACTTCAAAATTCCATCAGCATGGAGCTTCTTCATGCGTTTTACCAATATGACCCAAATGGCAGTGCCACAAGAAAGTGGTACAATCACTATCAACTCTACATCTTTTGGCATCAATGAACATGTGTATCATCACTATCAAGATTCAACATGAAAAAAACCTCACATTGGGTGCATGACCATAAAAGATATTACTCATATAAATAGAACAACCATTATTCTCTGATTTAAATGAGTAACCGTCTCGCAATAAACAAGATCCAGATATAATGTTCATGCTTAACGCAGGCACTAAATAACAATTATTCAGGTTCATCACTAATCCCGATGGTAATCGAAGAGAGAGCGTGCCGATGGCGATCACATCAACCTTGGAACCATTTCCCACGTGCATTGTCACTTCGTCCTTTGCCAGCCTTTTTCAATTATGTAGTTCCTGTTCTGAGTTGCATATGTGAGCAACCGAACCAATATCAAATACCCAAGCACTACAATGAGAGTTGGTAAGGTACGCATCAATAACATGTATATCATATATACCTTGTTTGTTGTTGGCCTCCTTCTTGTCAGCCAAATACTTGGGGCAGTTCCGCTTCCAGTGACCAGTTCCCTCGCAATGAAAGCACTCAATTTCTGGATTGGGTCCAGCCTTGGGTTTCTTCACGGGAGGGCCAACTGCTTTGCCACTCTTCTTAGAGTTACCCTTCTTGCCCTTGCCATTTTCTTGAAACTAGTGGTTTTATTGACCATCAACACTTGATGATCCTTCTGAATCTTAGACTCAGCGAATTTTAACATCGCAAACAGCTCGGCAACTGACTTGTTCATCCCGTGCATGTTATAGTTCAACACGAAGCTCTTGTAGCTAGGCAACAATGATTGAGGAACTCTGTCAGTGATTGCCTCAACCGGAAGGGGCATCCCCAATTCGTCCAGACGGGTAGAGTACCCAGACATTTTGAGTACGTGCTCACTGACATACCCGTTCTCCTCCATCTTGCAAGCATAGAACTTATCGAAGGTCTCATACCTCTCGATCCAGGCATTCTTCTGAAAGATAAACTTCAACTCCTGGAACATGTCATATGCTCCATGACGTTCAAAATGTCTTTGAAGTCCCGGTTCTAAGCCATACAACATTGCACATTGAACCATTGAGTAATCCATTACTAGAATCAGAAGATTTGCCGTCTGCCACTTCTTTAACGTCTACTAGCAGACGGCAAAGAGTGGCTTTGCCATCAGCTAGCACAAAGCAGACGGCAAAGAGCTAGCTGACGGCAAAGAGGGGCTTTGCCGTCAGCTAGCTCTTTGTCGTCTGCCAGCTGACGGCATAGATTCTTTGCCGTCAGCGAGCGGACGGCAAAGAGGTGGGTGCGGTCTAGTTGACGGCACTATTGTAACGGCCCACCACCCCACCTCTTTGTCGTCCGCTAGCGGACGGCAAAAAGGTGAATACCTAACCGCTAACAGCGCACCCCCCACGCCTCTCATCTCCCCCGACCCAGCCTAGCCCCCACCCCCCATCGCGCCCCCGCAACCGCTGATCCCCCGCCGCCGTTGATCCCCCGCCGCCCCACCCCCGACCCCCACCGCGCCTCCGCCGCCCCGCACCCGGCCCCCCGTCGCACCCCCGCCACCCCGACCCGTCGTCCCGCCGCCGTGCTCCCGGCACTCGTCACGCCCCCGCCGCCGGCACCCGTCGCGATCCCGAGCTCCACCCCTCACCGCGCCCCCGCCGTCGCTGATCCCCCGCCGCCGTGCTCCCGACCCCGCCTCCGTCACCCCGCACTCGGCCCCCCGTCGCGCTCCTACCGCCCCGACCTGTCGCCCCGCCGCCGTGCTCTCGGCCCCCGTCGCGCCCTCGCCGCCCCTGTCCCCTGCCGCCTCGACCTGCCGCCCCACTGCCATGCTCCCGACCCCCACCGCGCCCCCGCCGCCCCGGCCACAATGCCCCTCCCCTGCGGCGGGCGCTCGAGCACGGCCGTGAGGAATCCCGCGGCACCGCCCCCTCCCCTGTGGCAGGCCTCCCCCCTCCTCCACCGCCCCCCTCCTCCATCGGTAGCCCCCCTACCTGCGGTGAGCTCCTCCTCCTCCTCTTTAGTTTAGGTTTAAGTTTAGTTTAGTTTAGTTTTAGTTTTAGGTTTAGTTCTGAAAAAAAGAGAAGAAAATAAGAATAATTAGAAAATGAGGAAGAAGAAGAAGAAGAAGAAGAAGAAGAGGAAGAAGAAGAAGAGGAGGAAGAAGAAGAAGAGAGGGGCCCCCAACCCCCGACCCCGACACCCGACCCCGACACGGCACCCCCGACACCCCGACCCCGACACGACACCCCCGACACCCCAACCCCGACACGACACCCTTGACACCCCGACCCCGAAACGACACCCCAGACACCCCGACCCTGACATGACACCCCCAACACCCCGACCCCGACACGACACGGGTCATATATTTGTGAATTATGAGTTAGGTCATATATTTTTCGATTTTGTTATACAAAACATCATATTTATGTTGATCAGGTGGATTTAAATGTGCGGTTGTTTCATCGCTGCGAGGTTTTGGTGTTCGACGACCTCCCCGTGCGTTCGACGAGCTCTGCCCTCTACATTCGTGGGTGAGCACAAATGACATCTCCTCCTTACCCCTTCATTTCCTATGTTCCAGTCTTCGTGCCGATGAAACTTGCTAGCTATAGGTGTCTTCAATCATCAGTATGTGTGACCACTATGTGTCTCCTGTTTGAAAGGGTTACATCTATAAATATGCATTCATTAGCATATTTATAACCGTGATTCTTTCGAATTGTCCAACGTTATCCATGGACAGCCCGAGTATGTGTAGATTGGGTTCGTTTTCCCATATGCTCTGCTCTGGATCCGATGCAGAATTTCGTCAGTGCCTCCCTGTCGTTCTCCGGGTACACATCCTCTCTGCTTATTACCGACACGTGTATCAGGAGAACAGCGGGGAGGTGATGTCGAAATTGTGCGTCAGATCCGGAGCGGAGCATGGGAAAACGAACCCAATCTACACATACTCGGGTGGGATTAGGACATATCTTTACCTACTAGCGTCTAGGTTGCATCGACGTAATGAAACTGACAAACTCTATTAACTGATGAATATGGTTTGCTGAATTATGTATGTATTTTGTGTATGTACAGTAGCTAGGCAAGATGAGTGATCGTGGGTGGATGTACACCGGTCACACTAGTCAGAAAGACATGACCCGTGAATGGTTAACAAAAACCAAGGAGTTTGTGAGAGTCGCCTTTGCAAATGGACAGAAAACAACCTAGTGCCCTTGTGTTGATTGCGACAACTGTAAGAAGAAGTCAGAGTTTGAAATGATCAAACACCTGCAGAAGTGGGGTTTTACGCCTAATTATACAGTCTGGACATTTCATGGTGAATCTAGCCAACATGCCAGAGCTGAGGTGGTTTGTCGTCGCACTACCGAGCATGGTACTGTGATCGAAGACATGGTGCAAGACTTTAATGATGCTCGGGATTCAAACGATGAGATGAAGGAATCTGCAAAGGCCTTTTATGAAATGTTGGAGTCTTCAAAACGTCCTCTCCACAAGCACACTGAGCTTTGTCAGCTGGATGCCATCGCGCAAGTAATGGCTCTAAAGGCTCAGTTCAACCTGGGCAGAGAATGCTACGACGCGATGATGACGATATTTGGACGCTTTCTACCCAAAGGCCATGTATTGCCACCAAACCTGTACCAGTCGGACAAAATCCTACGTGCGCTTAAGATGCCCTATGAGAAGATAGATGCCTGTGAGAATGGATGTGCCTTATTTAGGCTTGAGTATGCGGGCTTGAACTATTGCCCCATTTTCAATGCTTCCAGGTATGTTCTGGTAGACAATGGTATGGGTGAGAAGAGTCAAACCAAAATTCCCATTAATGTTCTTCGGTATCTGCCAATCATACCAAGACTTCAACGTCTTTTCATGGTTGAAGAGACGGCTAGACAGATGACGTGGCATAAATTGGGCAAAAGAACAGAACTAGATGCAGATGGGAATCTGATGTTGGGATACACTTCAGATGCTTTTGTGTGGAAGCACTTCGATGAATTACATAAGGATAAAGCGGCAGATCCAAGGCATCCTTGAGTTGCCATCAGCACGGATGGGTTCAATGTGTATGGTATGATGGCAGCACAATACAGTTGTTGGCATGTATTTGTCATTCCACTCAATCTCCCCCCGGAGAGATTATGAAAAGAAAGAACATTTTCCTGACGTTGATAATTCCAGGGCCCAAATATCCAGGGAAAAATATGAATGTGTACATGAAACCACTTAAGGATGAATTGCAAGAAGCCTGGGACAATGGGATCAAGACATACGACGCCGCTACAAAAAAGAACTTCAAAATGCATGTGTGGTACATGTACTCGATGCATGACTTGCCGGTGTATGCGCTATTCATTGGCCTCTATGTGCATGGAAGGTTTCCGTGCCCCACATGCAAGGAAACTCTTCAGTTCCGTTGGCTGGAGGCGGGTCGCAAGTTTTCTTGCTTCGACATGCATAGACAGTTCCTGGATCCTAACCATAAGTTCAGAAAAGACAAGAAGAATTTCATCAAAGGTAGAGTTGTCAAAAACACTGCACCACCTGCGTTGACAGGCCAACAGATCCTGGATCAGATAAACGCTCTCGAGCCGGATCCAGATCGTCCAGGGTATTTCAAAGGGTATAATACGGAACACGCCTGGACTCACAAGATATGTTTGTGGGATCTGCCTTACTTTAAAGACCTCTTTTGCCCACACAACATCGACGTGATGCACACTGAAAAGAATATCGCCGAGGCCCTTTTTGGTACATTGTTCGGCATAGAGGGGAAGTCGAAGGATAATCCTAAGGCTAGAGTCGATCAGGAGGCTCTATGTGATAGACCGTTACAAAACATGCGACAACCGAAAGGAAAGAAGAACTGGAGGAAGCCAAAGGCATGGTTCAATCTTGGAAGGCCAGCTATGAGGGAAATGCTCTTGTGGATGAAAATGCAGTTGATGTTCCCCGATGGGTATGCAGCGAATCTAAAGAGGGGAGCGAGTCTTGACAAATTGAAAATATTTGGTCTCAAGAGTCATGATTGGCACATATGGATTGAGCGGGTAATGTCGGTGATGTTGCGTGGCTTTACCCCTGAGGATGAATGGCTAGTACTGGCAGAGTTGAGCTATTTCTTTCGTGCTCTTTGTGCGAAAGAACTATCACCTGACATGCTAGACGAACTGGAAGAGTTGGCGTCGGAGTTGATCTGCAAATTAGAAAAGATCTTTCCACCGGGCTTCTTTAATCCAATGCAGCATTTGATTTTGCATCTCCCGACCGAGGCAAGATTGGGGGGCCCGTGCAAAATCATTGGTCCTTCGCAACTGAGGGGGTGCAGAAGACGCTTCGAGAAAAATGTAAAAATAAACATAGAGTTGAAGCATCGATGGTCGAGGCATTCATTACTGAGGAGGTGGAAAACTTCGTGACAGCACACTACAAAGCCAAGAATCGTCATTTGCATAATCCGAAGCCTTGGTACAATGATGGCGACTGTGGAAAAGGTCGATCCAACCTCAGCCTATTCAAAGGGAAGCTCGCACCAACCGGTGCTTCGAAATCAATAGGGTTGGATGTCGAACAATGGCGGACCATTTCATTGTATATCTTCAACAACCTAACAGAAGTGCGGCTATACATCGAGTAAGTTCTCGGTACATTTTTTCGCAACTTCTAATTCCTTTGAAATGCTCTTATATATTCCCGGATATGTGATACAGTCGATACGTCACCAAATTCTCGGACGGAGCGGTGATCCAAAAGGATTCCATCGAAGAGTATGAGCTTCTGGCAAAGCATGGAGGCGGCTATCCCGGTTTCATCTCTTGGTTCAAGAAAATGGTAATTTCCATTAATTAGACGATTTCATTTCTTCGCCTAGTTTGCGGCTAATGCAACAATCCTTTCGTATTAAACTTGTAGGCTAATGCAGAGTCTATAGACTCCGAATTGAGACAAGTCGCTAATGGTTTTGACTTTAAGGTCCGTTCATTTGACAAATACAACATCAACGGGTATCGCTTTCGTACTTTTGGCAAAGAGCTATCTATGGCCGACCGAAAGTCTACAAATTGTTGTGTCTCCGCTGTCAGCGAAGGAGGGGTCAAGTATTATGAAAGAGTTGAAGCAATTTATGAACTTACATTCTTTGGTGAAAACCCACCAAACGTCGTAGTCTTCAAATGTTAATGGTTCCAGCCGAAGGAGACTAGAAGGTCTAATGAACATATAGGGCTAGTTGAAATCAAACAAAGCATCCATTTAGATGTTCCCTATGTCTATATTACGGCTCAATAGGTGGCCCAAGTTTTCTATCTACCGTGGGCCTACCAAACGGATCCAAATTTGAAAGGTTGGGATGTCGATTATGATGTGCCACCACATTTTAGACCACCTCCCCTCAATGAAGATGATTATGAACCTCACATTAACCCAAACACATATGAAGGAGAACTCTTCCAAGAAACATGTGTTTCCAAAAAAAACTTTTCAAGAACCGCTCTACTTCACCCCAGAACATTAAGGTCGACAGCGACAGTGAACCCGACTTCACCCCTGAGCAGGAACAAGAAGAGACGGAAGAACAAGAGGTTACTGCTGCGGATGACCTGACAATGCTTGACCGATTACATAGAGGCCTTCCACATGTTGATGCATTTATTGATAATGCTGATGAGCACGTCATTACTAATAGTGATGATGATTATGCATTTATTGACCCCGGAGCATATATAGACGATGAAGATTAATATTAGTAGTGGGGTGGATAATCCGAAGCCTCGGTACAATTCTTCTTCTTCTTCTTTTTCTTCTTCTTTTTCTTCTAGCTAGTCTTCTTCTTCTTCTAACTTTCATCTTTCCTACTTTGCAGATTTGCTATAGATGAGGAAGCTTGCACTGATGGAGTGTACTCTTCTACTTTTGCTTCCTTTTTGTTTATGGAAACTTGTTTTGGATATATATGTTCGATATGTTGTTCCAATCTTGTATATGTTGGATATGTTGTTGGAACTTATTGTTGGTATGCTTGTTGGAACTTATTGTTGGTATGGTTGTTGAAACTTATTGTTGGTATGCTTGTTGGAAACTTGTATTGTTGATATGTTGGATATATATGTGATATTCTGTCAAACAGAATGATTTTAAGAAAAAACAGAAAAAACAGGGGCTATATAGCCACTTTGCCGTCTGCTAGCGGACGGCAAAGAGCTTTGCCGTTGGCCAGCGGACGGCAAAGATGCCACATGGCAGCTACCTGTGCAACCTGGGGCTGGCCTAGGTGGGTTCTTTGCCGTCCGCTAGCAAACGGCAAAGAACTAAGGTCTTTGCCATCGGCCAACGGACGACAAAGCATGCCGTTAAGTCCTTAACGGAGCTAAGGTGCCATGTGTGTCGTCCAGGCCCTTTGCCGTCCGCTGGCCGACGGCAAAGATTCAAAGGTCTTTGCCGTCCACCAGGGGACGGCAAAGCGCCCTTTGCCGTGGCTTATTCAACCGGACGGTTGGCCTTCTGCTGGCGGACGGCAAAGCCTTTGCCGTCCAAGATGCATGCCTTTGTCGTCCGGGATGGCTGATGGCAAACTGCCTGATTCCTGTAGTGACCATCAGAACAAGCCTGCCAGGCATTCGCAATGTCTGCAGACTCCACTAGAGCGAGTGGATCACCAAGCGGTGCATCAAGGACATAAAACTTCTGGGAAGGCGTGAGGATAATCCTCAGATTACGGGCCCAGTCCACAAAGTTACTTCCAACAACTTTCAAGTTAGCTTTCTCTAGGAACGCATTAAAATTCAGGGGTGCTACCGCACGAGCCATTGACCTACAACATAAATATGCAAAGGTTACTAAGACTATTGTTCAAGATAATGAGTTAAGTTAATCAAATTACTAAAGCTCCCACTCAAATTGACATACCTTGGGTCATCTAAGTGGTACATGATCCAAATTCACCAACTCAAGTCCGATCATCACGTGAGCTGAGGTGGTTTCAATGGTGAACATCATCATATTGATCATATCTACTATATGACTCATGTTCGTGTTGAAAATATGCCCTAGAGGCAATAATAAAATGGTTATTATCATATTTCCTTGTTCATGATAATCGTTTATTATCCATGCTATAATTGTATTGATCGGAAACTCAGATACATGTGTGGATACATAGACAACACCATGTCCCTAGTATGCCTCTAATAGACTAGCTCGTTGATCAAAGATGGCTATGGTTTCCTAGTCATGGACATGAGATTTCAATCGATAACGGGATCACATCATTAGAAGAATGATGGGATGGACAAGACCCAAACTATAAACATAACATATGATCGTGTCAGTTTATTGCTACAGTTTTCTGCATGTCAAGTATCTGTTCCTATGACCATGAGATCATGCAACTCACTGACACCGTAGGAATTCCTTAGGTGTATCAAACATCGCAACATAACTGGGTGACTATAAAGGTGCTCTACAGGTATCTCCGAGGGTGTCTGTTGGATTGGCATGGATCAAGACTGGGATTTGTTACTCCATGTGACGGAGCAGTATCTCAGGGCCCACTCGGTAATACAACATCACAATAAGCCTTGCAAGCAATGTGACTAAGTGTTAGCCATGGGATCTTGTATTATAGAATGAGTAAAGAGACTTGCCGGTAACGAGGTTCAACTAGGTATGGAGATGCCGATGATGGAATCTCGGGAAGGTAACATACCAAAGAACAAAGGGAACAGCATACGGGATTAACTGAATCCTTGACATAGAGGTTCGACCGATAAAGATCTTCGTAAAAAATGTAGGAACCAATATGGGCATCTAGGTCCCGCTATTGGTTATTGACTGTAGAGGTGTCTCGGTCATGTCTACATAGTTCTCGAACCCGTAGGGTCTGCACACTTAAGGTTCGGTGACGTTTCGATAGTATAGAGTTATGTATGATGGCGACCAAAGGTTGTTCGGAGTCCCGGATGAGATCCCGGACATCACAAGGAGCTCTGGAATGGTCCGGAGGTAAAGATTGATATATATGAAGTCCTGTTTTGGTCACCGGAAAAGTTTCGGGCTCATCGGTAGTGTACCGGGAGTGTCGGGAGGGTGTCGTGGGACCATCGGGAGGGGTATTTCGACCCAAGAGGCTACATGGACTGTGGGAAGAGGTATACCAGCCCTTAGTGGGCTAGACTAAGCCCTCACTAAGGCCCATGCAGCTAGGGGTGGGAAAAACCCAAAAGGTGGAGAGGTGGAAAGAGTTTCCAAGTGGAAAGGAGGAATCCTACTCCTAATAGGATTGGAGTAGGACTCCTCCACCTCCAATTTTGACCAAACCTTGAGGGCTTCAGGATGCCTCCTCCCCTACCTCCCTCCTATATATACTAGAGGATTTAGAGGGGAAAGCTAACCCTAATTGCCACGTGTTGCCCTCTTCTTCGTCTAGATCTGTTTCTCCTCTAGATTAGTTCTGTGGTGCTTAGGCGAAGCCTTGCAGGATTAGTTCACAACCACCGCCACCATGCTGTTGTGATGCCGGAGAACTCATCTACCTCTCAGCTCCCTCTTGCTGGATCAATAAGGCAGAGATCGTCATCGAGTTGTACGTGTGCTGAACGCGGAGGTATCGTCCGTTCGGCGCTAGATCGGAAGGACCATGATCAAGATCGCGAGACGATTCGTGATTGGATCATGGGACGGATCGTGATGAGATCGCGGGACGGATCGGGACGGATCATGATTGGATCGCGGGAAGGATCGTGATGGGATCGCGGGACGCTCGAAGATTTGGATCGCGAAGACGTTCGACTACATCACCCGCGTTTCTTAACGCTTCCCGCTTAGCGATCTACAAGGGTATGTAGATCCACTCTCCCTCTCATAGATGCTCATCACCATGGATAGATCTTGCGTGTGCGTAGGAAAATTTTTGTTTCCCATGCAACATCCCCCAATAGTTCGACCTTTCGGTATCTTGTGTTCCGAGACCATGTATGTACATGCTAGGCTCGTCAAGTTTAACCCGAGTGTTCCGCACGTGCAACATTGGCTTGCACCCATTGTATGTGAAAGTAGAGTCTATCACACCCGATCATCACGTGGTGTCTCGACACGACGAACTTCTGCAATGGTGCACACTCGGGGAGAACACAATTTATCTTGAAATTTTAAGTGAGGGATCACCTTATAATGCTACCATTGACCCAAGCAAAACAAGGTGCATAAAAAGGATTGACATCACATGCAAATCATAAGTGACATGATTGTGCTTTTGGTCTCCATCTTGAAAGCACTGGCATGATTTTCATCGTCACCGGCATGACACCATGATCTCCATCAACGTGTCGCCATCGGGATTGTCGCGCCGACTGTTGCTTCCACAACTATTGCTAACTCATAGCGATAAAGTAAAGAAAAATGGGGAAAATAAGTAAAGAGAATCCTATGGCTCCTGCCGGTTGTCGTACTCATCGACATGCAAGTCATGATATTCTATACAACACATGATCATCTCATACATCACATATATCTCATCATGTAATTGGTCATATCACATCACAACATACCCTGGAAAAACAAGTTAGACGTCCTCTAATTGTTGTTGCATGTTTTACGTGGCTGCTACGAGTATCTAGCAAGAACAATTATCACCTATGCAAAAACAACAACAGTGATACATAAGTTGCTTTTCAACCTTCTCAAGGACCGCCTTTGTCGAATCTGATCCAACTAAAGTAGGAGAAACAAACACCCGTCAGCCATCTTTATGCAACAAAGTTTACATGTCAGTCGATAGAACCGGTCTCTCGTAAGAGTACGAGTAAGGTTGGTCTGGGCTGCTTCATCCCACAATATCGCTGAATCAAAACACGACCAAGGGAGGAAGCAATCTAAGCATCAACGCCCACAAACTACTTTGTGTTCTACTCGAGATCTCATCTACACATAGACCTAGCTCTGATACCACTGTTGGGGAATGTTGCATGGGAAACAAAAAAAATCTACGCATACGCAAGATCTATCCATGGTGATGAGCATCTACAAGGGGGGGGAGTGGATATACATACCCTTGTAGATCGCTAAGCGGAAAGCGTTAAGAAACGCGTTTGATGTAGTCGAATGTCTTCGCGATCCAAATCGCCGAGCGTCTAGTGATCCAATCACGATCCATCCCGATCTAGCGCCGAACGGACGGCACCTCTACGTTCAGCACACGTACAACTTGATGACGATCTCCGCCTTCTTAATCCAGCAAGAGGGAATGGAGAGGTAGAAGAGTTCTCCGGCAGCGCAACGGTGTGGCGGCGATGGTGGTGGAACAATTCCAGAAGGGCTTCGCCTAAGCACTTCTGAAACCGACCTAGAGGAAAAACTACGAACTAGAGGAGAGGTAGCACGTGGCTGTTTTTTGTGTCAAAAAACCCTCAAACCTCTAGTGTATATAGGAGGAGGGGGAGGAGGCTTGGCTCCCAAGGGAGCCAACCTTGCTTCGGCCGACGGAGTGGGAGGAGTCCTTCTCCTCCAATCCTAGTTGGACTAGGACTCCTCCTTTCCCACTTGGGCCTCCTTCCACACTTGGGTTTTTCCACCCTAGTCGCATGGGCTTCCTGTGGGGCGTCGGCCAGCCCACTAAGGGCTGGTATACCTTCTCCCACAGCCCATGTAGCCTATTGGGTCAAAATACCCCTCCCGGTGGTCCTCGGTACCCTCCCGACACTCTCGGTACACTACCGATGAGCCCGAAACTTTTCCGGTGACCAAAATAGGACTTCCTATATATCAATCTTTACCTTCGGACCATTCCAAAGCTCCTCGTGACGTCCGGAATCTCATCCAGGACTCCAAACAACCTTCGGTCACCACCATACATAACTCTATACTACCAAAACGTCACCAAACCTTAAGTGTGCAGACCCTGTGGGTTCGAGAACTATGTAGACATGACCGAGACACCTCAATGGTCAATAACCAATAGCAGGACCTCAATGCCCATATTGGTTCCTACATATTCCACGAAGATCTTTATCGGTTGAACCTCTATGTCAAGGATTCAGTTAATCCCGTATGTTGTTCCCTTTGTTCTTCGGTATGTTACTTTCCCGAGATTCGATCGTCGGTATCTCTATACCTAGTTCAATCTCGTTACCAGCAATTCTCTTTACTCGTTCTGTAATACAAGATCCTGTGGCTAACACTTTAGTCACATTGCTTGCAAGGCTTGTTGTGATGTTGTATTACCGAGTGGACCCTGAGATACCTCTCCGTCACACGAAGTAACAAATCCCAATCCTGATCCATGCCAACCCAATAGACACCCTCGAAGACACCTGTAGAGCACATTTATAGTCATCCAGTTACGTTGCGACATTTGATACACACAAGGTACTCCTCCGGTGTCAATGAGTTACATGATCTCATGGTCATAGGAACAGATACTTGACATGCAGAAAACTGTAGCAATAAACTGACACGATCATATGCTACATTTATAGTTTGGGTCTTGTCCATCACATCATTCTTCCTCCCAATGATGTGATCCCGTTATCAAATGACATCTCATGTCAATGGACGGGAAACCTTGACCATCTTTGATCAATGAGCTAGTCTACTAGAGGCACACTAGGGACAAAGTGTTGTCTATATATCCACACATGCAATGTGTTCCAGTCAATACAATTATAGCATGGATAATAAACAATTATCATGAACAAGAAAATATAATAATAACCATTTATTATTGCCTCTAAGGCATATTTTCAACAGTACGATCTTGAGAAAAATGGCTTGTTACCAAAAAAACAAAGTCAACCGCCCATCCATTTATTTCCGTGGGGCAATACTAGAAATACAACTTCTTTCAAGCAGCCAACGGGCAAGATTCCCCCGAATGGGAACACTCGTTTCCGGAACCTACCTCATGCCATCCACCCACCACGTGGCTCCTCACTGGCGCATGGGGTCTACCACGTGCCTCCTAACCAAGGGTGCCGTCGTCACACAACCACCGTTTATATAGGAGTCACTCCTCATCTCCACCTGCCAACATACACACTCACTTCACCGCTTCATTAGAACTTTTTCCATTTACCAAGTAAGGTGAGGCTCCTCCCCCCCCCCATCGACTATTAACGAGGTACTAGCGGACATGTGCGATAGAGGAATCCTTGCAGACCTCAAGATGCCTACGGTGACGTGGAGGGTGACACAGGCAACGCTGTGGCTGGGAAGAAGCCTCAACGGGGTGGTGGCGAGGGCTAGTGCTTCATGCGGCTTGACGGGTTTGGGGTCGGGCTCGGGATGGAGGACTGGTGTGGACTTCAAGGAGTTCAAGGTCGACTCCGGGGACATTGACTTGGATGTGTCACGCGTGGAGGGGTGGCCGAGGATGATGATGTCGACGAGGTTGTCGAGATCAACATGTTCACCGTCATCAAGAGGTCCCTGTATAATGGTATTGCCCGACGTGAGGTCCATGTACAATGGTATTGCCCGATGTGACTGGGATAGTTTTAATACACATATTAGGATTACTTTCCGTCTTTGTCTATTGCAGAATATTGTAGTGTCACATGTCATTTTTAGGTAGGACACAGAAGTTTGAAGCCGCCTATGGTTATTTTTTAGAGGGAGTAAAATATTTTCTATGTTGTTAAAGCTTTCAATCTATGCTTAGATCATAGCCCGAGGCGGAGCTAGGACCCAACCCCCTAGCCGCGTCTAGGGCGTGAGGACCACAATAGGCACATCGCCTGGTGTGAAACTAACCCCTCCCTTGGCTATAGGTAGCACCATACCACATAAGACTCCCCGCAAGAGACATTTTCTATTTTCATGCGGTTTACGCTCTTAGGTTTCCTGGTCTCATGCGGTTTACGATTGTAAGTTTTTTGATCTCACATGATTTAAACTCATTTTATCTCTCTATGTAGAGTGGTGACACAAATTTAGTGTTGATCCGTAGCATAATTTATGCATCAACCAACCCAAAAAGACTGCTCCAAAATTCCTTTTTGCCATTGTTAGCTAGGATACAATGTTGTAAACCACCTAATATGTTAAAAGTTCTTAGGTGTTATTTTTTCTATATGTATGGTTTAGAAATATATATATATATATATATATATATATATATATATATATATATATATATATATATGCTATTTGAGTACAAGAGGCTCAGTTGTTGATTTTGTACAAAAATTCTATGTTTTGGTCCAGAATTGCTGCTTCGTGCATGCATCATCCAGCCACATCCTCTCAAAAAGAAACAAATCTACTCTCAAATTATTTCTTTTTGGTGTCAAGTAAGATACACAAAGTTGCAAAGCAACATTGCCATGTTATCTTACATTTCTTTCAAATCTCTATATACAGCCTTAGATCATGATCATATTATAAAGAAGTTGCAGTTTTCATCTTAATTCATAATCTAACCGTATAATAATGCTAATGATTGCACATACATGACAGTAACTCAACAAGGGTAGATAGATTGTGTGATTTAAAAGGATCGTAGAGTTATAGAGTCATTATAAGGAGATATTGGTTGAATATTAAGTAAGGTCGGTGTCATGGTAGTTTCAAAGAAATGCTAGATCTCCATATACATGGTTAGATCAAGAATATGAAGAGAATATTGTAATTCTAACTTATAATCCATATAACTACCATATAATAATGCTAATGGTTGTACATGAAGTACATGCAAGTAACTAAATGGAGCAACTTTCCTTTTCTTTGAGAACAATGGAGTAACTATGAGTAAATTACAAGAATCATAGGGTTACACACATCATTTATGAAGAAGATATTGGTTAAACATTTGGTTGGATGTACCTGTCCAATAAACCTAGACGGGGGGAGGATGTCATGAATAAACATTCGTGCTACATGTGTGTAGTACAATATTGAGCTAATAAATGAAGTTAATAGCTATGAGTTATTTTCAAGGATCTTAGATTTATATACAATCATTTATGAGAATATATTGGTTAAAAGTTTGGTTGGATGAATCAGTTCAATGAACCCGAAGGGGAGCAGTATGGCAGTAGTAGTACAGTCAACATGTGTGCGATACAATCTTAAACTAATAAATGGTGTACCTAGATATGAGTGATTTCCAAAATCGTTGCATTACTCACAATCATTTATGAGAAGATTTTTGGTTAAACATTTGGTTGGATGAACCCCTCCGATAATCGTACAGTACAACAATCTTGAGCTAATAAATGTTGTACCTAGATATGAGTGATTTGCTAAAATGTTTGCATTACAGACAATCATTTATGAGAAAATATTTGGTTAAATGTTCGGTTGGATGAACCCGTTCAATAAACCGGGACAGAGAGTGTACGACAGTAGTAGTACACTCGTACTACACAAGTGTGTAGTACAACAATCTTGAGATAGTAATTATTGGCTTCCCCGAATAGAAACGCTTGTTCGGAACCTTCCTCGTGCCTTCCACCACCCGTGCGGTCCCTCGCTGACGTGTGGGGCCAACCGCGTGCCCCCTTTCGCCTTCACATGATCACCGCGTATATAGGGGACTGGCCTCGCCACCACTTGCCAACCCACACCTCCTACCCTGCTTCATAAAAAATTATGCCCATTTACCAATTCCGGCGAGGCACCTCCCCCCTGACGGCGACTGCAACGAGGTACCTGCGGCCATCATGTGCGGTGGAGCATCCCTTGAGGACGTTGAGGTTCTGGTGGTGACGCGGAAGGTGACGGGGGCGGCGGTATGGACCGAGAAGAAGAAGCCCCAGCGGGGCTGCGATGGTAGCCGGCGCTTCATGGGGCTTAGCGGGCGCAAGGGACTCGGCCTGGTCGACAATGAGGAGGACTTCGAGTCCGACTTCAAAAAGTTCGAGGCCGACTCCGAGGACTCCGACCTGGAGCTCGGGCGCAATGGGGTGGATGAGAAGGATGACGACGACGAGGTCGTCGAGATCAAGCCCTTTGCTACCATCAAGAGGTCCCTTTCCCAAGGTATCAAACCTGGGTCTCTTGGACTAGTTTTTAATCTACATATTGTTACCTTTTAGTGATTGACTGTGGTACTAGGAGATTGTGTGATTGCTTCAAAAACGGTTTGATTGTTCGATTTGGTAGGAAGAGAAATTGTGTAGGGGTTGTTATTGGAAGGCTATGTTTGGGCTGTGTTACTCCCGTTTATTTTGAGATTTTGGATTGGATCTGCCATGAAGTTATTTGAGTGAAGGGTTAGGCCTTTTCCATTTGTCTGTTGTGTTCGGTTGGTAGGCTGTTTTTTGACACTGTCCCTTTCTTTTAGAGAAGCAATTTTGGTTGTTAGGTTGTCGATCTTGTGATTTATAATTTGTGTGACCTTCGATGGTGATCCATAAGCTTATGTTTAGTCAAAATGGCTAGTAAATTCGTAGAAAGGGCCAAATTTATCTGTTTCGCATAGAGGCCTTGGCCTATTAAATTGTTTCCTTGTTAGATGGTTGTAGATGTGTGTGAGGATTGTTCTAGACTTGGTTCATTTATCAGTCTAAATGATTATTCTACTAATCGTTGAATGACTGAAAAAATATCCTTGATTTTGCATTGTCTAGAACGCAATTTATGATTAGTAGTTGCAGAATGATGTCAAAGGGCTATAGCATGAGGCCTGTTTACCAGGATTTGGATTTTCTTATTTATTAAGTTGTGATTTTATTTTATTTTATTTTTTTCGTGGTTGACTAATGCTTTCACTCGACCTTGAGCCATCATGGTTTGGTGTTCATTACCATCATCATATTTTACTTACAAATTCATGTCCATGATGAAATTATTTACTTTTTGTGAGAGAAGTTTGTGCGTGTTGGTCCCTCTTAACATTGACATTGATCTTCTAATTCAGATGACTTAAGCACCATGACTATTGTTGGTTTTGATGGTCCTTCAACAAAAAGGAAGAGAAAGAACCAATTCAGGGGTATCCGTCAGCGCCCCTGGGGTAAGTGGGCTGCTGAAATTAGAGATCCTAGCAAGGGTGCCCGTGTCTGGCTTGGTACTTTCAACAGTGCTGAAGCTGCTGCAAGAGCTTATGATGTTGAAGCACGCAGGATTCGTGGCAAGAAGGCCAAGGTTAACTTTCCAGAGGAACCAACAGTTCCTCAGAAGCGTTGTGCTCACCCTGCTGCTCCTAAAGCACCCAAGCTAAGCGCGGCACATGAACCTACTACCATACCAGCAGCCAATAACCTTGCCAACCCAAATGCTTTCGTTTACCCACCTGCTGACTTTGCATCAAACCAGCCACTTGTCCAGCCTCACAACATGCCATTTGTTCCCGCAATGAACTCTGCTGCCCCTGCTGAAGCCTTTGTTATGAATATGTACTCTGACCAGGGAAGCAACTCTTTTGGCTGCTCTGACTTGGGCCGGGATTATGACACCAAGACTCAAGATGTATCATCCATTGCTGCCATTTCTACCATTGCTGAAGGAGCAGAATCTGCACTTGTCCAGAGTAACACCTACAACTCAGTGGTGCCTCCTGTTATGGAGAACAATGATGTCGATTTTGAGCCTTGGGTAAGGTTTCTTATGGATGATGGTGTGGACGAGTCGATTGATAGCCTTCTGGACTTTGTTGTGCCTCAGGATGTCACTGGCAACATGGACCTTTGGAGCTTCGATGACATGCCCATCTGTGGCGAATTTTTCTGAGGGATTCAAATCCTGTATGTAGGGACAAAGGGTAAGCCTTTGCATATTGTATGTTCAGTCTGAGGTCGATAATCTTCTCATCACTCTCAACTTTGTGTTCCGTGTTTCAGGAATAAGACTGGGAGATTGGGAAGCACCCTATTGTCACCTTCGGCTAGCATATGCTTATGTCCAAGCTTAGATGCAAAAAAAATCGCATCCCAAGTCTCTTTTGTAATCTACCCTTTCCCTAGTTGACTGTCTCTGTGTGGCAGCCATTTATGATGAACCGTTGTCTTTATCATTTGTTAACTTTTATGTTGTCCCTATCATTTCTGAATGTGAACAGCATGGATCTGTGTCCAGTTTGCTTTAATCAGTGCACTTGATCTTTTCTCCTTTAGTTCTGCCTGTTTCATTGGTGACAGAAGTAACCTATATATCTTCTGAATTTGGTAAGTTGTGTGTTAGGCCAAACTGTCCTCTATATTGTACTACCTCTTCACTTCAAGCTATGGCAAAATATACCGGATGCGTGATCATATGCAATCGTTCTTTCTACATCTAGTTTCTTCTCTCCGATGTACTAGTTCTTAGATAGACATTTAGTGTGCCTAATTCATGAGTTGAGAGATATGTTCCGTTTCAGTGAATTCTTAAAGAAATGCATTTTATTTTCCTCAGCCCCTCTCCATGTGAGAAGCCATGTGAACCACATATACTTTTCACTTGATTTATCACCAGAACCTTCACCAAACTTGTGGCCACGTGTCACTGCCAAGTTATATCCCTGGTTTGATTTGATGTCGGCATAAGTATGTTAGTAGTAATCTTGATTAGAGGGTCAACTAGTACACAGCGTCGAACTGCAAAGTCTGAGTCCATAGTCCAGTAGGTTTGCTAGTTTTTGTTAGTATAGGAATTAGTGTTCGTGTAGGATTAGTAGTTACTAGAAGCAAACGCGCACTTCGCTGCGCTGTTTTCGTTTGTTGCGTCATATTTCTGGTTATAATCATCAAAGAAGGAATTCTTTAACCAAAACTTCAGATGCGATCAAATCACAGAGTAACATCATTCTATTTGAACAACTTCTAGTGCTTGCCTATTGCATTCATGGGCTGCCAGAGAACCTGAAAAGATATATTAGCTAGGTAGTTGTCGACAAAATGGTAAGGAAAAACTGCAGCGTAGAATCTAGTAACTGAACCAGAAAGCTGGCCTTCTGGAAGTAGCGATTAGAATAGAGATGATCTTGAATAAGATAGCCAGTAAAGAGACCAAAACATGCAAACAAGTTTGTTACCCGAATTCGGTGAGAGGACTGAAGCCAACTGTTATTATCGACCTCCTGATAAGTTCGAAAAATCTAGCAAGTGTCACAAGACCATCAACTAAATTACACCTTCAAGCAAGCTTGATTCCTACAGAGCATTCATCAAAGCATAATGTCACAATTCATGACAAACTAGTCTTTCAAAACCAGAAGGACAGTGGCCATGTCTTGCACAACGCACATACTTTCAGACACGCTATATATAGATAAAAGAAGGATTATAGTTCCAAAAAGTAGAGGTTTTGTTACTTCCAATCATATAAAGTTTCTGACATAAATCTTTCCCAAGTCATAGAAGGCGCGTCTAGAAATCAAGAGTATATTTTTCTATCAATCTGCAAAACCAAATTAATATGCATCTAAAAGTAGAGTGCTTGCGTATGCGCCACTCATCGTTGTAATGGAAGGTGTTTATTGCAAATTTAAACTATATTTAGTACCTAGGGCCAACTGCTTGTGAAATAAGGGCATCAATCTATGATGTTCAGTTGGCTGTGTCCCTCAAGCAACCAACACGTATAGAATGAAGACTCTGAAAGTCATAGCACCATGAAATAATTTAGAACGTTTGGTGCTAGACTGCTGAAAGGTTACTGATCTACGTCTATGTAGCAGATTTCAGGAGACAATGTGAATCGGAAGTTGTAAAAATAATTACCTTAACATACCCATGGGATATGATATCTCAACTTCTTTTTCTTGGCAGACTGATAACCTAACAATGCAAATGTGACATTATTCTTGTTTAGAAACAAACAGACATAATATGACGCATAAGAGTTCAGAATCCAGGAAGCAGAAAAATATGTCCGATTAGTCACACTTGCACATAAAACACTCACTCTTCTAAGCAACATGGGCACTTACAGTTCCTTCGAATATCTTTAATAGTGCTTGTTGGACACCTGCCATTTAACCTGAGGCATTCTCTAGTCCTGCCATTCAACCTGAATGTACCAATTGGTCCTATTAGTGCACGTAGAATGAGCAGAGTAAACTGCAAGTAGCCCAAACAAGTGTTGCCTTTTTGCAACCTGGAAAAGCACAGTAAACCACTACCAAGTACTAATACATACATACATAACCCTATTTTCCTGGAAAAGCAGAGTAAACCACCACAAAGCAATACTACATACATTACTCTTTATTTCCTGTCAGTGGGCAACATTAAGCAAGACATACGCCATATTGGGATATTAGTAGTTCTTGTAATCTTGCAATGAATACTATTTATGCCAGATCTAACCACCCTTCTATGAACAGCCAAAGATGTAGTGAACACTTACAGTGAATATATATGCGAAATTTTGCTCACTGATCTTCTCTGTACAACCAACTGTATGCCTAAATTCTAAAAATACAGGAATTGCTTGCAGCTACCATCGCAACATTGCAAATACCCTGGAAGTCAATGGAATTAACTTTATTTTTTAAGCATTTGGAAAGGTGAGGCATCATTATATTTAAAAAAAAGAACTACATGAACCTAAGAGTAAATTGAAGATTTATTTCAAATGCATAGTTTCAGTGAAAAGCACGTCACCAGATGTCCACATTTCTTGACCCAGAACTTATAGGAGCACCTTCACAAAATGAACTGGCACAATTAGAAAGAGAATCACTGTATCTTGATGCTAGAACTTCAAATAAAATGGAGCATAGTCTAGCATACATGATAACTTTATCGACATTACAATCAAACATTATTGTAAGCATGACTTCCCTACATGAGTTAGAGATCATACAAAACCATTCGTCCAGCATGGTAAGGCCACTAAACTATCAGAATAAAAAAAATAACTGCATGTATATGTCATAAGAAGTTCATTAATGCACTATTAAACATCATGTGTACGCATCTAATCTGTGATTTCCATGGTTGCATTTAGTACCAAAGAGCTACATTCAGTTTTTTTCATGGAGTAGATCGAGTAGCATAATCTATACTGCTATATCCTACTCTTGACCTACAGATTTGTTCAAGGGCTAAAAACAGTGTCCTCGAATGATGTAAACCAAGCTGAGCATATAACTTAATTTACTGAAAAAACACAGGGAAAATATGATAGGAGAGTCCAACAACTGTAAAATTCATACTGATGTGCATGTAAATATTCACAGTAGTTGTCCTGAGATAGGCAAAGTCATGTGTCTTCATTTTTTATCTTTCATCTTCCCTACCTTATTTCTGTAACTTGTGGGTCTTCTCTATCACATCCTTTTTTGCGAACTCATAAAAGATATTATTTCTGAAAGTTATTGTCATGCCCTTCCCTCCAGTGGAGAAGACGGACAGCGAGGCACCCGCGGTACGAGACAACGAAGGGGACGACCAGGGCCCACTGGCAGTGAAAAAACACTAGTCCACAGTTAGGAAGTGTGTGAGTGACGATGGGGCCCAGAGTGGCCAGGCTATGTGTGTGTGTGTGTCCATGGCCACAGAGTGGAGTCGGCCATGTAAAAGAATTATTTCGAATCTCTCGATCGACCCCCTCTCTTCCAGCTCTCACCTCCTCTTTCTTCTTCCTCAAGACCATCTGAATTCTCTCGATCCTCTCTCCCTCGTGCTCCGATCGGCAGGGTCGTTACACGTGTGCTTCTCTAACAGAACCTTGTTTGCGAAATTATAAAAACCTGACATGAAAAGATCAGTAGTTTAAATTGGATTTCTACAGTTTCTAGATAAAAAATGTTGAGAAAAATATATGAGAACCAAATGAGACATGAATGCTATTATAAACACATGTTATATATGTGTGTATCAATAATCTCTTTTTAAGAAACACCACTGAACAGTATAACTCTAAATATGACAGTAGAAGCATGAGCCTCCGGTGCTTCCAAACTTTCCTCTGACTCTGCTTCTAAGCTTCTTAGTTTACTGTGATTATCAATTTGTCAGACATACAAACATTGACTTCTCAAATAATCAAAATAATTAACTGGCCAACTGCTATCTAACATAACCATGGTTGATAAGAAATAAGAATGATGAGAACTATCACACTCACCATAGGAAGGAATGAAATAAGAAATAAGCCATAAAAGCAGAGGATAACTTGGCAAAGATAAATGGGGTGCACTCACGAATGCTGAAAATTGCACTCCTACAAAGTAGAGATGAGATGTTCATGATCTAAAAAGACTTGGAGAGGCCAGGTTGCTGAAAGTAGCTGTGACCAGCTCATTGGAATGCAAGCCAAAATAGAAGTGATTAGCCAAAGCGTTCATGAAAAAAATGGTGGGTACACTTTAAACTCTAAACTCCTTTTTTCCCATTTGAATTATATCTTCAAACTAAATTGTAATAGATTTCATGCTCAAATGCATTTCGGCTATAAAAAATATCCTCAAAACACAGCCCACACAAAAGGGCACATACATATACAGTTTAACACAATTGTCATCTGCAACAATAGAGTTTATGAGAGACATTCTTAGTTTAGAATTACATATTCAAAATCTGAAAGAGAATAGCAGAGACACCAACTAAATGGGCAATGATTAAATGAGGAAACAAAAAAAGTCACACTGGAACCAATTAGTTTTGTATTCTTTGGGGCAATTTGGCAAGCAACTCATGTGCCCAAAGAACTCAGAATTGTCATGAATTTTACAGGTAGCGGTTCTGAAGAAATAGGAGCAACCTAATTACCTAAACACAAATTTGGGTGAAGAAAACACATTAGCACATAACAAATTTAGGTGAAGACCGCGATAGCCATTCATGAGAGGAAACTATGATAAATGCACACAGCTAAAACACATAAAGCCCACCTCACCCGGCAAGAAAAGGCTAAATTCTTCAACCTCGCAGCCCCAACGACCCCAAAGAGCCAACGCCATCGGAGATATGCACCTAAACATAAAACGCCTGCAGGAAGAACGCACAGCAGCTGACCCACATAGCCGAGATGCAACCACAAAATGTCGTCTGCCCGCCGAGACGAAGAAACAAGGGAAGGAGGAACGCCAACCAGGCCGTCTGCCCGCCGAGATGAAGCAAGAACCAGGTAGACCCAATAGGCGGACAGAGAGGCGGGGGAGCACCCCCAAATCGTCCCGGCGAAGGCCTCACGATCTCCTCCAAAACAGCACCTCCAGAGCAAACACCAACGGCCTGACGACCTCCGCCAATGCCGCCATCGCCTCCCCAAATCCCCGTCCCGGTCCCCGCTCTCCAGAAGCATCTAGAGAAAAATAGGACGACATGAAGGCACTCAGATAGAGGCGCTGATTTTGACCAAGAGACCACCGGCTTCGCTGAAAAATATACTAGGAAATCACCGGTTCCATATGCTGACTTGCAGGCCCCATGTTGCAACCTGACCTTTACTAACGGGTTCATCTCACCAAAGAAAACCGAAGCTCTCCCGAGGCTTCAATTACTCAGAGCTTAGAGTATCTACGGTCGGATCGTAGCAAATATGATTCACCTGCGGACATGTCCGGTCACTACGTTTACGGGCGGACATGCCCGATGAGTGATCAGACATGTTTTTTATTTATCCGTTCACGCAGCCATATTTTTTATTTTCTTTCTCATATGTCAGGTCCATATGATTGGTGAAAAGTGTCGAATTTCGGGCTCCGCAAAACCCTCAAGGTTCGAACACAGGGGCATCTGCGAAGGTCCCCTGCAGCCTCGCCCAACCAAGCTCACTACTCGATGAATACTACGACAAACTCGCACGATGACGAGGAAAAAAATGAACACGGTAGTTTATCTAGGTTTGGGCCACTATGAAGCGTAATACTCTACTCCTGCTTTGGTAGATTGCCTCTCGGGAAGGTGTGAAGGATGAACTAGTATAGTGGGCTCGAGGCGTGGGTGCTCAAGTGGTGTTCTTGGCTCTCTGCCTTGTTTCGTGGTTTGTTGAGTGGCTAAGTTGTGTCCCCTCCTCTACGGTGTGGCCTCTCTTCTATATATAGTGGTGGCCCGGGTCCTCTTGCCTTATCACAATGGCGGAAAGGGATCCCACAACGGCCAAATTCGAAGGGGACAGGAGTACATCCACGCCCTGTCTAAAGGTGGTCTTCGCCTGCAAAGCGGTTGTTGATGATGCAGTGGTGGGCTCGGCGATGACATTTGCCCTGCGGGGATTGTGGTCGTGGTCTTGTTGCCCTGGAATGGAAACCTTTGGGTGGCGCTTCAAGAACCCACGTACGTCCTTACTCCCTTTGCACCAAGGGGAAAACTGTACCGCCTGGCGCGCTGGCGCCCGCCTGCCTTCTCTGCGTCATCTTTGACTCCTGAGGCTGGGTTCTGCATAAAGATCTCCGTCACTCCGGAAGGGGCCTGAGAAGGCCTATCCTCGCCGGTCCCGGTGTCGTTCTTCCTCGCGAGCCCAGGACCCTCGCGAGGGCCTTGTCTTGAGCGGAGCCGCGCCAGGCCACGTCTGGCTATTGGCCCGCAGGCAGGCAGGTCTGGATACCTCCGTTCTGAGAATGCCGACAGAAAGAAAGAGAAAGAAATGAAAAATGAATAAAGAAAATGAAAAGGTGGTCCAGGACGTGGCGGACTGCACGGACGCGCCCGGGCGCGTCCACGAGCCCTCATATCCTCCCAAAATTTGCGATGAATATGAGGGTTCGCGGATAGCCCGGACGTATAGGGATGATATGAGGGGTTCGATTGAGTCGCTTTTTTTTCTCTCTCTCATGTCCGATCACTGACCCACCATGTTCGCGAACGTACGAGGGGTCGTTTGAGGCGTTCGGCTATAAATGCTCTTAGGACCCGTTCGGACTCCAGCTTCGTGCTTCTCCAAGTCCACACACAGAGCCGGACCGACTGGTTGAGCTCCGCGGGGTGGGCTTCGCAAAGCGCTACATTTTCCTAGTGCAAAATGTCGAAGCAGCTTAAGCCCAGCTTCAAGAAATGCAGCAGCGAGGAGTTCGGTGTAATTACAACTTTATAAGAGGATGCCACCGTCACATTGAGGAAAACGAATCTGATGCCTGTTACCAAGTTGAATGTAAAAAACACCACTTTAGCAGCATAGCTCTCGTAAAACGACCACTTTACAACATTCAATTTACATCGCATCAAAAAATTAACAGTGGCAAAAAACACTGAACCAAAATTTGATCTCGTTTTGACGTGGCCAATCGTGCGATGGCCGACAATAGTGGACGACGCGCCGCTAATTGTTGTTAACGACCTTAGGGACCGAGCCGGTCGGACCGTTCCCTAAGGGGAAACAATGTCGTTCCCATCCTCTCCTCTCGCTCGCTTGTTTGCCTCTTCCTCGCTCCCCTCTACGCCGCGGCCGCCGCCACAATGTCGTCTTGGACAGACTTGAAGGAGAGCAGTGACGACGACATGCTCAACTTCGTTGGGGAGGTAATGCCCTACCGTTGTACTCTCTTTGTTTTATAGCCTAGGGTTAGGGATTTCAGATCGGGTAAATTTGTTTTGGTATAATTTGACCGGATCTGGGGTATTTTACCACTCCCAATTTCTTTTGAACTCAATCTAGCCCCTCCTGGCCATAGACGAATCGGACTTTGAAGGCGATGTTGAGACGACAGAAGAAGGCCGTGTTGAGTGCTACCATCGGCAAATAGCCAAGAAATCCGTAGCATTCGAAGGTGGGATAACTCGAAGGAGGTTTGATGGGTGTGGTCAGGATGTAAGTCTTAATCATTATCCTGCTTTTCTTATCTGAAATACCATATGAAATGTTGTGTGTGACCAAATTTGTTAATGGTTAATGATCAAATTTAATGGTCAGTGTTTAAACTGATGTGATGAGTGTTTCTCTGGATGTCTGCCTTCTAATGGTTAATGATCAAATTTGTTTGGAAAAAAAAGGTTAGGCAAAGTTTCTTCTATAGCTTAACTGCTTAACTGAAGTCCCACCAAAAAATAGCCAGGTAACTTTTCCTGTTTGTCAAAATAAGCAAGATTATGCAATAAAATAAAATGAAAAGGAGAACATGAATTTAATCTTTACCCCATGATGTATGTAGGCACGTAACCAACATTAAATGATTTAACAAATTAAGCAAACACTAGAAGAAAACAGGGTATCGGTTTGGGCCTCCTAAGCCCATTAATCCCGGTTCGCTCACGAACCGGGACCAAAGGTGGCAATCGTCCCGGTTCATGAGCCCGGGGGGCCGACCAGGCCACGTGGACCATTGGTCCCGGTTCGTGGCTAGAACCGGGACCAAAGGGAGACCTATTGTTCCGGTTTCAGCCACGAACCGGGACCAATGAGCTGCCTATATAAACCCTTGCCCGCCGCTAGCAGAGCCGTGGAGTGCTCTGTTTTTCCAGGACAACAGTGTTAGAGCTTTGTGGTGCTCTAGCTCACCTCCTATGCACATGAGGTGTTCGATGAAATTCCTAAGCCACACTTAAGCTTTCTCCTCTCAAGGCTCCTTGTCCAAACTCCATTTTTGTCAAGATTTGTCTAGGCTTGGTGGTCCGCCCTGTCCCGTCCTCGTCCTGAAACCGCCGTCGATCGCCCGCGCGTGATGAGCCTCTTGATCTTATCTTCTTTCTAAAAGAAAATATACTTACTCGTATGATTTTCTTGCTTTTATTATTGTTTGTTATTATATAGTGCCATGGTTATGATATCCGCCCACGTGGGCCCTCGTCCAGTCTATGATTCAGGTGTGGTATATTATCTTTTATAACTATTTCACACATCTAATGTCTATGACAATTAATTATGCCACCAACTTAACGTAGATGTTTTTATCTATAGGAAGTAGTTGAACCAGAAATAGATACCGACTATGCAATTCTACTCGACAAGTTAACTAAAGCTAAAAAAGAAATTGATCATTTGAAAGAAAAATTGAAAAGAACTGAAGATGAGAAGATGGGAATGGAGTTGCATGTTGCTGATATCGTCGATTACCACAGGACCAAGATGGCTGCAATACGCTTGAAGCTTAGAAAGATTAGAAAATATGACATTGATAAAAAGGCCTGGTATCATTATGTCGTTGTATCAATTCTTACCTTCGTTTGGATTATGATCGCATTTGTTGTTGCATTGAAATGTTTTAAATAGTTTCAATGTATGGTTTAATTAGATGCTCTGGAGAGCTATATGTTGGTCAACGAGAACTATGTATCTACTTTGGTTTTAATGTGATGATGAATTTCTATTAATTTGGTCACTTTTGTATTCCTGATGTTCTGTAATGGTTTTTGACACACTTAATTATATATAATGCACGCAGATGAACCGACAATGGATGTATGGTAACAGACGCACCGACGAGTACATTAAGGGGGTGCATCATGTTCTCGAAGTGGCCGAGGCAAACAAGCAGAATGGTTTTATGTGTTGTCCATGCCCTACATGTGGGAATTTGAAGTCTTACTCTGACCAGAAAATCCTTCACAGCCACCTGTTTGTGAAGGGTTTCATGCCACACTATAATGTTTGGACCAAGCACGGAGAAATAGGGGTTATGATGGAAGACGACAAAGAAGAAGAGGATGATGAAAACTATGTGCCCCCTGAATACGGTGATGCTGCAACCGGGGAAGCTGAAGATCAAGAGGAACCAGATGATGTGCCCGACGATGATCTTCGTCGGGTCATTGGTGATGCAAAGAGACAGTGCGAAAGTGAAAAGGAGAAGCTGAAGTTCGATCGCATGTTAGAGGGTCACAAAAAAGGGTTGTACCCCAATTGCGGAGATGGCAACACAAAGCTCGGTACCACACTGGAATTGCTGCAGTGGAAGGCAGAGAATGGTGTACTTGACAAAGGATTTGAGAAGCTACTGAAAATATTGAAGAAGAAGCTTCCAAAGGATAACGAATTGCCCAACAGTACATACGCAGCAAAGAAGGTTGTATGCCCTCTAGGATTGGACGTGCAGAAGATACATGCATGCCCTAATGACTGCATTCTCTACCGCGGTGAGTATGAGGAACGGAACACATGCCCGGTATGCGGTGCATTGCATTATAAGATCAAACGCGATGACCCTGGTGATGTTGAGGGTGAGCGCCCCAGGAAGAGGGTTGCTGCCAAGGTGATGTGGTATGCTCCTATAATATCACGGTTGAAACGTCTGTTCAGAACAAAGAGCACGCCAAGAATATGCGATGGCACAGAGAGGACCGTAAGAAAGACGGGAAGTTGAGAGCACCCGCTGAAGGGTCGCAATGGAGAAAATTCGAGAGAAAGTACTGGAAGGAGTTTGCAGGTGACGCAAGGAACGTATGGTTTGGTTTAAGCACGGATGACATTAATCCTTTTGGGGAGGAGAGCAGCAATCACAACACCTGGCCCGTGACTCTATGTATCTATAACCTTCCTTCTTGGTTGTGCATGAAGCGGAAGTTCATTATGATGCCAGTTCTCATCCAAGGCCCTAAGCAACCCGGCAACGACATTGATGTGTACCTAAGGCCATTAGTTGAAGAACTTTTACAGCTGTGGAATGGAAACGGTGTACGCGTGTGGGATGAGCACAAATAGGAGGATTTTGACCTGCATGCGTTGCTGTTTGTAACCATCAATAATTGGCCTGCTCTTAGTCACCTTTCAGGACAGACAAACAAGGGATACCACGCATGCACGCACTGTTTAGATGACACCGAAAGTATATACCTTGATAATTGCAGGAAGAATGTGTACCTGGGGCATCATCGATTTCTTCCGACCAACCATCAATGTCAAAAGAAAGGCAAGCATTTCAAAGGCGAGGCAGATCACCGGAAGAAGCCCGACATCCATACCTGTGATCACATACTTTCTATGGTTAATGATTTACAAGTAATCTTTGGAAAGGGTCCCGGCGGACTATCTGTTCCGAATGACGCAAAGGGATGCGCACCCATGTGGAAGAAGAAATCTATATTTTGGGACCTACCCTACTGGAAAGACCTAGAGGTCCGCTCTGCAATCGATGTGATGCACGTGATGAAGAATCTTTGCGTGAACCTGCTAGGCTTCTTGGGAGTGTATGGGAAGACAAAAGATACACCGGAGGCATAGGAGGACCAGCAACGTGTTCACGAAAAAGACGACATGCCTCCAAAGCAGTATGAAGGTCCTGCCAGCTACGCTCTTACCAAAGAAGAGAAGGAAATCTTCTTTGAATGCATGCTCAGTATGAAGGTCCCGTCTGGCTTCTCGTCAAATATAAAGGGAATAATAAATATGACAGAGAAAAATTTCCAAAACCTAAAGTCTCATGACTGCCATGTGATTATGACGCAACTGCTTCCGGTTGCATTGAGGGGGCTTCTACCGGAAAACATTCGATTAGCCATTGTGAAGCTATGTGCATTCCTCAATGCAATCTCTCAGAAGGTGATCGATCCAGAAATCCTACCAAGGTTAAGGAGTGAAGTGGCGCAATGTCTTGTTAGTTTCGAGCTGGTGTTCCCACCATCCTTCTTAAATATCATGACGCACGTCCTAGTTCATCCAGTCGATGAGATTGTCGTTCTGGGCCCTGTATTTCTACACAATATGTTCCCCTTTGAGAGGTTCATGGGAGTCCTAAAGAAATATGTCCGTAACCGCGCTAGGCCAGAAGGAAGCATCTCCATGGGCCATCAAACAGAGGATGTCATTGGGTTTTGTGTTGACTTCATTCCTGTCCTTAAGAAGATTGGTCTCCCTCAATCGCGGTATGAGGGGAGACTGACTGGAAAAGGCACGCTAGAAGCGAAGTCAATAATATGTGGGGACGGGCATTCTTGGTCTCAAACACACTACACAGTTCTACAGAATTCTACCTCTGTGACCCCGTATGTCGATGAACACAAGAACATTCTGCGCTCCAAACATCCAAAGCAGTGTGACGACTGGATTACATGTGAACACATCAAGACTTTCGGCAGTTGGTTGCAAACACGTCTCAGGTGTGACAACACTATTTCTGATGAGCTGTACTCGTTGGCCAGGAGACCATCTTTGACTGTATTGACTTACAAAGGGCACGAGATAAACGGGAATACATTTTACACGATCACCCAAGATCAAAGGAGCACCAACCAAAACAGCGGTGTCTGCTTTGATGCAGCAACGACCAATGGGAAGGTCGACACACATTATGGTTACATAGAGGAGATATGGGAACTTGACTATGGACATGATTTGAAGGTCCCTTTGTTTCGATCCAAATGGGTCAATCTTACAAGAGGCGGGGTACAGGTAGACCCGCATTACGGAATGACAACAGTGGATCTCAACAATCTTGGGTACATAGACTAACCATTCGTCCTAGACAATGATGTGGCGTAGGTTTTCTATGTTAAGGACATGTCTACCAAACCGGAAAAAAGAAAAGATAAGGAAGCGAATACATCATACGATGAGCCAAAGCGTCACATAGTTCTTTCAGGCAAAAGAGACATCATGAGATTGGAGGGCAAGACAGACATGTCTGAAGATTATGAAAAGTTTCAGGAAATTCCTCCCTTCAAAGTCAAGGCTGGCCCAAGCACCCTATTAAACAATGAACATTATCCATGGTTACGGTGCAATAAGCAAAGGACACAAGCCAAGAAAAAGTAAAGACTTTCTCTCCACAACTATTATGATGATGCCTTTGATCTAGAATATCACTGCAGTTACATGTGAAGAAATGAAATACCTTTTGTAACAGATGAGTTTACGTCCGAAATCCTGATACTTCGAAAGAGACTGTCAGTTTTGTACACGAAGTGCACCCAGCTTTCGTCGTAACCCTCTCAACTTTTTCGCACATGCTATGTGGGTGAAATGATGATACTATGCCAACTTTCAACCTTTTCATAGTTCGTTTATAGTGCTTTTCAATTTTAGTGTCTTTTAGCTCAAAAAAATCAATAACTACATGAAAAATAATGAATGAAGTCGGAAAGGGTTGAAAATTGATGATGTGGCTTCGAATGGTGCATTTTGAACACACAAAAAGTCTGGAGTTCAAATAAGTCCAAGAAAATGAAATCCGTTTGTAACAAATGAGTTTTTGTCCGAAACCCTCATACTTCGAAAGAGATTGTCCATTTTGTTCACGAAGCGCATCCCACTTTTGCCGTAACCCTCTCAAATTTTTAGCACATGCTATGTGGGTGAAATGATGATACCATGCCAACTTTCAACCTTTTCAGAGTTTATTTGTAGTGCTTTTCAATTTCAGTGTTATTTAGCTCAAAGAATGAACTAATACCAAAAAGAATCAACTAAAAACTTTTATGAAACCCTAATAGCAAAAAGAATGAACTAAAAATCATCAATTTAAATATTATTTTATGAACTATAATATTCTTCAATAGCAAAAAGAATCAACTAAAAAGCTTTTATAAACTCTAATAGCAAAAAGAAACTCTAAAAGCTTTTATAAACCTCTAGTATTTTTGAAACTAAAATTATATCAAATTTATGCAACTAAAATTATCATAGTATTTTTTTCAAAAAATTAATAGCAAAAAGAATTTTTATAAAGAACTTTTTTGTTAGAAACTTTAATAGCAAACTAAAATAACAAAAAAATGTTTTTTATTTAAAAAACATTTAAAATAACCTTAAAATTAGCAAATTAAACATAATGTTAAAAAAAGTAATATTAAAATAGCAGGAAAAAAGAATCACTGAAAAATCTATTTTTATAGTAAAGTTATTCACAAACTAGTGATTCACATAAATTTCAAAAAATACAAATTTAAACTATTCAAATTTGAAAACTAATGGCACTAACAGAAAGTTTATAATTTTTGTGACCTAAAAGCAAAAAGAATCACTAAAAACTATAAGTAGAAACAAAATAAAATAAATAAAGCAATAAAAACCAAAAACAGGAAAAAAAATAAAAAATGTCGCCTACTAGGCCACCACGGCCTGAATACGACTAGAAACCCAACCAGCTAGTTGGGCCAGGATTCAAGCCCGCAGCAGGCCCAGTAGGCCCACAGGCAGAGGAGTGTGCGATTAGGCCTGTAAGCCTGTAGTTGAGAGGAGCTCGAGAGGGTTGGCGCAACAGCGCTTATAAACCACTCTCGAGCCTCTCAGCTAGCGAGGTGGGACTAAACATTTGTCCCCGGACAGCATCCCCTTTCATCCCGATTGGTGGCACAAACCGGGACCAATACCCACCTTTTGTCTCGGTTCATGCCACCAACCGAGACGAAAGGGGGTGCTTTCCCGCCCTTTGGGCTGCTGAAAACAGGGCTTTGGTCCCGGTTGGTGGCACGAACCGGGACCAATACCTACCTTTGGTACCCCGCTCCGGCCGCCCCGCCTCGCGCCACCCCTCTCCAGCCACCCCGCTCCGGCCACCCCGCCTCGCGCCGGCCGCCCCGCCTCGCCCCGTCCGCCCCGTGCCGGCCGCCTCGCCTCGCTCTGGCCACTACTCCGTCCGCTCCAGCCACATCCCCCCTCCCATATACGTGAGCAGTTCATCCGGCCGGCTAATATATGCTGATTTTTTTTCCGTATACATTATGATGTTTTTTGTTCATATATATGTGTGTATGATGATATATGTGTATGATGATATATGATGATTTTTTTATATACAATATGATGTTTTTTGTTCATATATATTGGTATGATGATATATGTATGTGTTCGTATATGTGTTCATGCAAGTTACAAAAATCATGTTCAATATGTATTTTAACATATATTCAACACATATTCAAAAAACTATTTTTGAAAAATGTTCATCATGCATTTGACAAATGTTCAATGCATATAACAAAATGCTTAGTGTATATACAAAAAACAGACATGTATGAAAATAGTCGGCATTTATTTAAAAAACGGAAAGGGCAAAAATAAGAAAACTAAAAAATGATAAAATCCATAAATAAAAAAATATGAAATAAAAAAACATGTGGAACCTTTCCAAAATTGATGGAAGGTTGCACGAAGCGAGGCAGAACCTTCGTAGAACCACTTATGTGCATCATGTTTTGTTACCGTCGCCGCGTGATGATATGTCCAGTCGGTATTTTTTTTGGTTCATATAGAAAACTCCGGTAATTTCGACATGAGGGGGACGTCGATCAACCCCCTCTCGCCCGACCAACTCTCGAGTTCGCCTAAACCGGGACTAAAAAAGCGTTGTCGATCTCCTACCCCCTCTCGCCCCTACACGACAAACTCTCGAGTCCACCCAAACCACTAGAAGAAAACTACGGTAACTTCGATCAACCCCCCTCTCGCCCGACCAAACCCTAGAAGCATTGCCGAGGCCACCCAATCCCTAAAAGCATTGCCGAGGCCACCCCAACCCTAGAAGTGTCGAGGCCACCCAATCCCTAGAAGTGTTGTTGAGGCCACCCCAAACTGTAGAAGCGTCGAGGCCACTAATATGATCCCTTGTCTATGTTTGCCACTAATTAATATTTCCATCTCTCATGTTTGTATATTAATTGCCATGTTAAAATATTTGCAGAAACCATGGATCCAACCATGGATCCAACCATGAACAGAGACTTTGAAGGAGAAGCGTTGTTGGGGGACATGATCCGCGGCGGCAGTGATATCTTCTTGTTAATCAATTTTGACACAGAAGAGCGAGGACATGATGATGATGGCTCCGGTCATCGAATGCTGGAGGAAGAAGGAGACCATGATGACGGCTCCGATGACCGAGAGTCACAGGAAGAAGGAGACCATGATGACGGCTCCGGTAACCGGACGGAGGGAGCTGTTGAAAAGTCGTCCCGCGAGGTATATATATATTAATTAAGCTTGTGCTGACTAATTGATGCATTAATTATTTTTGTATGTACATATATTAACTCATCTTTTTTCTTCTTTTATAGCCCTCTGGATCGACCGAAACTTCGGTAACGAGACAAGGCCCGAAGAAAAGGTTGCACGCTGATGAAAAGTTCACGATCACCTTAATCGCGAACGATGGCCAACTTATTGAACCGAAAAAGACCAAGGATGCATGTTCCGCTCAATGTGGATCTATCGTCAAGGAAAACATCCCGATCAGCATCTAGCAATGGAATGAGCCGGCTAAGAATGCTAAGAACTACGACCCTCAAGTTTCTTATGTCACCGATAGACAGAAAGAAGATCTTTGGAAGGACCTGAAGGCAAATTTCACCCTACCGCCAGAGGAGGATGAGAGTAATCCAGTTATACAGCCACTGGTCAGGTCATGTGCACTACTAGGGAAAACCCTAGTAGTAGCGCTCAAAATATGCATGTTAGTAGCGATGGGTCCAACGCTACTGCTATCGTGCTACACCTAAGTTTTAGCAGTAGCACTAGCATGGCAAGCGCTACTACTATGTGTTGTTAGCAATAGCGCTTGCCAGGCCAGCGCTACTGCTAACTATCTGTAGCGCTCGGGCAAACAAAGCGCTGCTGCTAACCTAGCGCTGCTATTAGATGATTTCCAGCGCTAGTGCTAGTATTCCTGCTTTCACAAGTTTACACCCTCTACGTATTTGTGATGTATTTATACAAGATCTATACAGTATTTTCATCAGATCATACTAAACATACACTATTATCATCATATCATAGACATACAATACTCTCGTCATACCATCATCATCATTCAACACAAATATCATCACATCTCAAAAATAGCGATACACAAGAGTGATCATGTCATGTCTCAAATAAGTGCAAATGCATGGTCATGGCACACACACAAGTTTCATCATCTCTATCTAAACCATGATGTAGAAGAGAAGAGCGATCAACATGAGCAAGAGAGCAACTATGTAGTACTTGAGGCACCGGCGGTCCTGCCCTCGCTCATGCTGGAGTGTCCACCTCAAGTAACTCCTATCCGCTTCGGCTGTGTTGTTGAACCCTCTGTGGCTAGCACCCGAGTACTTGTCCACCTGGGCCTGAGCATCTGGCCAGTGGTCGTAGACTCCTGGAACCTTCCCAACAAACACGGTGTAGCAGCCCTTCGCCATCTCTGATCGATGTACCTACATCGACAGTTGATCAATTGAACGATAATATGCAACATAATGTACTTAAGAAAACAAAGAGGCATAATTAGCAAAATACAGGCAACTTATAGTAAACATAAGTGACAAAGTTCCTCATATATACTCAAACTAATGAACTAGCAAGAGCGATCAACCCTCCATGTCAACGGTCCAATCTTCATAGTCAGGGATGAAGCACTCGAGCTTCGTGAAAGGCTTAAGGTCCAGACGCTGAGCGAGTAGCAGTTCTCGGACATCATCTCGTGTCATTGTTGGCCCATGGTAGAACATCCCTATTGGTTCGAGGACCTGCTTCGTCATCACTTGGGCAAGTTCACACTGTACGTGATAAAACTCAGCTCGGAGTCGATGATCCGGTGTCTGTCCTATGCTTGTGGCCCAGCTGACAATCTCATCATCTTCGGTACTAGGTGACATGCGAAGGCGTTGAATATCCCTTTTGTACTCGAGCAGGTGATGCATGAGGTAGAATCCATCAGCCTGACTGGTGTGCGGTTGCTGGATGCAGCAGAAGTCGGTCTTATGGCGGAAAACCAGCCCGTCCTTCCTGTTCCTTTTCACCTTTATATATCCACCAGACATGCTGAAGGTAAACAGGGCATTATTGAGAACTCCCTTTACGTGCGTGTAATCCTTTTTCTTGATGTTCTTCGATGAGTCCAAGTATATAGCATGGGAGTACTCCGGGTATAGCACGATGAGCACGACGCCGCCCCCGTTGCGCAAAAGAAGTACACACCTCTAATTAGCCTCCATGCTTGCAAAGGAATGATTAACAACACTTACGAAAGGATATGCGCAGATGACTTACGTGGGATGATAAGGCAGGAGAATCGCTTCCTTGTCCTTATTAGCGATCATGAACATGCCGAGGTACTTGCTCGCATAGTCATGGTGCTCTTTGCAAATGCCAAGTAGCTCTCATGCATATAGAACGGGTCTACGATGCAGATATATCATATGTTCTCGATCCTGATGAAGTAGTGCGGTACATCACATACATGCGGATGAACTAGAAATCTAGCTTGGTCATGTGGAACATGTTGTAGATGTAGTCGAATCGCAGGATGAACTAATTCGCAGGCTAGGTGTCGATGTACAACTTCCCACCCGGCACCTAAGCTGTGTAAAGCGGGTATCCTAGTTTTTCCGCGATCAGAAGGCTTTTTTCTCAGGCCATCACATCTTCATGGAGTCTCCTTAGATCATTATTTAGTATGTTATCTAGCGATTTGGGGGGCATGATCGGCTCGCCGGCCACATGGAAACGATTCTTACCTTTGACAGGTATTCTGTCCACCACCCAGGGCTTCAGAGGCGGTTGGCTGCTTGAAGCAGCTCTAGCGCCTTTAGGGCCTTTCTTTTTCGGTCTCCTCCTTGCCTTCTTGTTGGGTCGCAGCGGTAGTGAGCCCAACATACCTTCCCTAACCACCACCCCAAGTGTCGTCGGGCTAAACATTGGATGGGCCTTGGGGGGTGCTGTGTAGAGGCAGCATCTGGAGGCGTCTCCTGCGAGGATTGCTTGAAGAGAGACTTTTTGCATTCGCCTTAGGATGTTCCGGCTCCGGCAAATCAGGCAGCATCAAGTCATCATCTCCACGCTCATAGCCTGAGTTATCGTCGTCTTGAGCCATCAACCTTCCATCATCGTAGGCGGTATTGAAATACTTGTTTGGGTCATCATCATCCTCCTCCATGTCATCAACATTTGCTTCTTCGACAGCGGGGGCGACATGATATAGCACTAATGGAGGCTCTCCCTCGCGTCGTCTGCTACCACCCGCCATGACAGGTGCTGGTAATGTGGTAGGTGGGGTGGTGTTCATACCTTCTTAAGAAGGTGGCGTTGGCGTGATACTGGGCGCCTAGAGACGAAGAGGAGACTTCGGCCAAGGCAAGAACCAGCTCTTGCTGCGCCAATACTTTGGGGGGTCTTGTCGTCATCGGTTGGTACTAGAGGAGGCAAATCCTTGAAGCCCGCTAAGACACTGGCCACGTTAACCTTGAAGACGCCATCGGGCATCTCTCGGTTGTGGAACATGCGGTCCTTCGGCTTCACGATCGTTGCCTTTCCCACGACCACCTTATGGCCCTTGATGTCATACAGTAGGGTGCACGGGGTATCGTCGGCCTACGAAGAAGACATGTCTGCGACGTCAAACATCTGAAGGCAACTGAAACAGAAGACTATAGACATGCTGGTGAAAATGGTATGACGCATAATTACCGTGAGGGCGTCGAGCTCAGCCAGCGATGAAGGCCCGCCGAGTATGCAAGAGACGGAAGTCGGGCTGCTATGAACAGGAGCGGGACCTTTTGTGGTTGCGTGAGCAGGTGCCGGTGCTGTGGTGTTCACCAAATTGCTCTCGACAAAGCTGTGAAGGGGAAAGTCCTCCAGTCATGCATTTGGATAGTTATTCTTGAAATCGAAAATTACTGGAATCAAGCTGGCCACCGCGTCAGTGACCGCTGCATTGACGGCCCCGCGCAACTCTTCTTTGGTCTCAGCTTTGGTCTTATTGACCACAATCGCGATCTTCTCGTCGATGGTCTGCTGAGTGATGATCGACCTTCTCTTCCTTCTTTCCTCTAGCTACCCGCTGTAGCACGTCTTCCACGAGGCGCCATCTCCGATGCCGTGCACACGTCCATAGGACGACGGCTTGTCCACCGGGACCTTTTTTCAGTATGTTCAGGGCCCGGTTGAATGGGGTGTCCCACTTGGGCCTCGCCGACGAATGTGACGACTCGTCATTTTCGTCTGCCTTTTGGTGCTGCTCTTTCCGCAAAAGGGACATGGATGGTTTACTAATGTGACAAAACTTGTAGTCAAACTGATTGGAAGCTAATATGATAATGTGTTCATATAACAATTACCAGAAGTCTCATGAACTCCCTCGTGTTCGGATCCGTGTAAAAGTTCTGGTTGACTTTGTCCCACTTGTACCGGGCCCTGATCCAGCCATGCTCCAGCGGGTCGGTGAACTCCGCCAAGGGGTCTGGGATTCCATGACTTTCATGTTTGGCGTCCTCCTTGGCCCATACGTGCCTCTTCCCCTCGTAACCACGGCTTTCGAGGCGGTGGGGAGGCGTGTTCTTAGCCTGGAGCACCTTCATTTTCTCCGACCTTGCCTTGACTTCTTCTTTACCGCAATTATCCTTGAATTTTTCAAATTCCTCTTCCGTTATTGACGTATTATCAATATGAATCTTGGACCACAGTTCATTCTTCACAATCGCTTTTTCACCCGAACTTTCCAGGAGGACAAGTCGTTGGTGAATGTCACCATCGCCTTGGCGTTTATCTTTTTCATGGCGACGTCGTCCCATGGGTCTTTAAATGTTTTTTCATCCCGGCCGGGGAACATGAACCTATTGTGCAACTTCTTTAGGAGCATGTGCTCCATATGTGGTATCTTCTTCAACAAAACGTCATTGATGTTTGCGGTTTCCCTAAGGATGCATCCTAGTTGATTGCCCCAGCACGAGCGCGCTTCCTCTGGCGCCGTTGGATCTAACTTCTTGGGGTGCATCTCCGTGACCATAATTTGTCCGATGCCGAGCTCGTTTGGTTTTCCTGACCTCTTCTTCTTTGGTGCTTTACCGGCTACGACAGCATCATTGCTGGTCTCGAGGGTGGTGTCGGTGTCGGTGCCAGTGCCAGTGTCGGTGTCAGAGTTGGTGCCACTGCCGTCACCATGCAACCCCATCTGGTGTTCGTCCAGGTAATCGAAATATGCATTTGCTGCCTCGTGGGGGTCTACTATGAAGCAAGCAGAACCCCCGGCTTCGGTGTCGTTAGACATGTTTCCTATTCAACAATTGTAAATAAAAGATATAATAAAGAGAAAAAGGGTCCTATATATATATTTGGTCGGAATGTTGATTAATTCCCCATCCGGCAATCCCCAGACACTCCATATGTCCTAGTTTCTAGCACAAGTCATGCCGAAAATCACGGAAATTTTCGACATGACCTTTGCTAAAAAAGTGGACATATGGAGCGCCTGAAATTTGTCAGAACGGAAATGAATCAACATTTCGGCAAAACATAGGCCACATTCTGGCAAATTTCCAATGACATATATCATACATCATATAGCAACAATGAACAACATGAACATATATCATGTAGCTACTACTCTACTATAACTATCGAATTTTCTACATTTTTCTAACTAATTCTATTAAACACTTACTAAAAACAGTAAAAAAACTATATTGAATTTTTTCTATAAACTAAACACTACTGCCTTAAATTAACATCTACTTAGTTACCTAACCTACTTCCCTAACTAAAAAACATCTAACTAACAGTACCACTACTACCCTAACCTAATTAACATCTATTTAGTAACCAAATTAGTTAATCAAACATCTAAAAACATCTAATTAACCTAGTTAGTAAACCAAATTAACCTAGAAGGAGAAGGAGGGAGGAGGTAGGAGGAGTACCTCTCGGTGAAGGACGGCCGACGCGGGGGGGGGGGGGAGGGCGGCGGGTGAGGAGGGCCGGCACGGGAGGTCGGACGGCGGGGGAGGAGGCCGGTGCGGGGGAGGGTGGCCGGCGGGGGAGAGAAGAGCCGGCGTGGGCGAGGGCGGCCGGGCGGCGCGGGCGAGGGCGGTCGGTGGGGGAACTCGCGGGGGACGGCGTTGCGTGGGGGAGGGTGGCAGCGAGAGTGAGAGTGTGTGAGGGGGAGTGAGGTTGAGCGCGGCGAGGTTGAGGGCGGGTAGGGGAGAGGGTGGCGACGGCGGCCGGTGGCAAGGTCGAGGGCGGGCAAGGGAGAGGGCGGCGGCGACACACGAGAGGGAGGAGAGAGTGGAGAGGGGCGGGGGGGGAGGAGTTGGCGAAATTTTAAGCCGGAGTGGCGGGAGGTTAACCCCAACTAGCAATAGCGTTGGTTTAGGAACCACCACTATATCTAAGTTAGCTATAGCGCTTGTTCCTAAACGAGCGCTACTGCTACGGGGGAGCCCACGTGAGGGTTAACCCCAAATAGCAGTAGCGCTTGTTTAGGAACCAACGCTATAGCTAAGGTAGCTATAGCGTTTGTTCCTAAACAAGCGCTACTGCTAACTATTTCAATTTTATTTTTTTAATTATTTCTCCTTTTCTAGTTTCTAGTTTTATTTTCTTTTATTATTTTCCTTTTCTTTTCTTTTGTATTGCTTTCTCCTTTTTGTTTCTAAACAAGTTCATCCAACCCATTGAATAGATCTCCACACTTTCTCCACGGTCCATCCTTCTCGAGCCATCTACGATGGCCCATGTACATGATTTTTTCGGACCCGCCAGCTTTCGTTGACGTAAGCTACTGAGACGTTGTATCATCCATGCACCTCGTGCATCCGCAGTATCCGTGGCACACCTGGCCTGAGGTGTACCCATAACCGAGATAGTCGTGCACCGTCTTCATCAGCGCGGCTCTCATATGGAAATACTCTCCTTTGCTGGTGTCCCATGTCCATGCCGGTGTTTTCCATAACGTGTCTAGCTCCTCTTGCAGAAGCCCCATATACAGATTAATACTATTTCCCAGTTGTTTCGTCCCTTGAATCAACATGCTCATGTGTACGTACTTTGTATTCATGCACATCCATGGGGGAGGTTGTACATCCATACAAACACGGGGCCATGTGCTGTGGTTGGTGTTCTGGTTTCCAAATGGATTCATGCTATCGGTACTCGCACCAAGCACGATGTTCGTTGGATCTTTTGCAGCAAATCCATATACGGCGTTGAATGCTCTCCACTGGCTACCATCTATGAGGTGTCTCAGCTTCGGATCATCTCCATCATCGGGCTTCTTCCTCTCCGCGTGCCAGGGCATGAGCTTTGCTTCCTTAGGAGCTACGAAATACCGCTGTAAACGGGGAGTGGTCGGAAAGTACCATACAACTTTCCGAGGAGCTTTCTTTCCTGCCTTCTTGTATCGAGAAGCATTGCACACTGGACAACTGGTTTTTTCCGCGTGCTCCCCCCGATAAATGATGCAATCGTTAATGCATGTGTGGTACCTAATGTGCAGCAAATCAAAAGGGCAAACGATTTTCTTGGCCTCCTCGACACTAGCAGGACAGAGGTTCCCCGCGGGAAGAACTTTATTATGTAGATACTTCAAATGCTCATCGAGGCTTTTGTCTGTCCATTTGTTTTTGGCCTTCGTCTTCAGAAGTTTGAGCATGAAACTCAAGCGGGTCACCTCGGGATCGTAACCGTCATACAATGGAGTCTTCGAGTCTACTTCAAGTTGCGCCATCTTAGCCTCCTCTCTAGAAGCAGCTCTCTCGCTAGTCATACTCTTGCGAAGGAGGTCTCGAACATGAGGGTCCTGCACGACTACACTTAGTAGCGTCGAAGACTGCAGCGTGCCCTCTTCGCCGCCATGTCCGTACTCTTCTTCGCCGTGTTCGGAATCTTCTCCGATGCTATCATTTCTAGACTCTTCGCCGGCGCCATCGTCGTGTCGATCGGTCATCTCTTCATCGAGCCCCATGTTGTTATTCCCTGCCATGTGGACGTCCTCATCATCATCAGCTTCTTCACTTATCCACTGAGTATAGCCATCCATGAAACCTTTCTTCAGCAGGCGCGCCTTCAAAGTGCCACGATCAAAAGGGTCCAAAAGGACTCCTTCCTTGCATCTTGCACACGGACATCTAATCCTAGTCCGATTATTTGCGTACATGTCCATCACCGCGGATTGCATGTACCGCTCCACCTTCCATCCACTCACCTTCATGACCGACTGCACGGTATAACAAGCAAAAGGGTTATAAAATAAATAATGCGTGCATGCTTCAAAGTCATATAAAATTTTGGCATGACCTTGCCTAAAAATAGGACACACTGAGTTTGCTCGAAATTCACCGAAACGGAAATAAATCGACATCTCGGCGAAACATAAGCAACTCGAGGGCATGTCACTCACACAAATTTCTCCATATATCCCAAACACACATATTCGCCATTCACACACATATTCCCATTCTTGAAATGAATAAATTTTTACTCACCTATATATCTCCAGAGAGCGATACCGATCGAGAGAGCACGCCGTTAATTAGATGATGAGAGAGACCGATCGAGACGTGTGGATGCCTAAATATCTAGCTAGATCTAGTTCTTGGGGAGGAGGGGTGAATCTAGCTAGCTAACTAATGGATAGGGAGTTATGTTGGAGGGGGACATTAATGGGAGGAGAGGAAGAGAGGTAGGAGAAAGAGAGATAATGTGAGAGAGGCCATGCATTTATGAAGGAGAGTTATGGTGGAGGGAGACATTAATGAGGACATAATTAGAGAGGTAGGAGGAAGAGAGAAGAAGAGCAACAATGGTGGAGAGTGGAGAGGGGAAAGGAGGGGGGAGAGGGGAGAGAGGGCAAAGTGGGGGAGAGTGGGGGTGAAAAGGTGGCAGCAGCCGCAACTAGCAGTAGCGTTGCTTACAAAAACACGGTGCTACTATGTGTGGCACATTAGCAGTAGTGCTTGCATGTCATAAAGCGCTACTGGGAGTAGCCTTAGCAGTAGCGCTTCCATCGACCCAGCTCTATTACTATAAATAGTGTCGTCAGGGTCGTCGGTTCCACCTTATCAGTAGCGCTTTCTTAGCGTCCAGCGCTACTGCTAAGCCCTTAGTGGTAGCGCTACAGGAATAGAGAGCTGCTGGTAATTAGCAACAGTGGTTTTATTTGTCCAGCGCTACTAGTAGGCTCATGTCTATAAGGTTTTCCCTAGTAGTGGTGCTCTTAAGAAGATGGCAAATCTTTTCAACAGGTGGAAGAATGAGTTGAAAGCTAAGTTTGTCGACCAAGAGAAGACTCCAGTATTCGTCGTCCGATATGCGGGGATAAGAGATCAATGGGACGCGTTCGTGGCCTACAAGACTTCTGAAAAGAGTAAGAAAATGTCAGCGATAAACAAGAAAAATGTTGAAAAGAAGCTGTATCACCATTGTGCGGGGTTAGGTGGCTACCTTAGAGCCCGGCCATTGTGGGCCAAATGGGAGGATGACCTGCGAGCTAAAGGGGTCGAACCAGAGACAACGAACTGGCCAGACCGTTCAAGGACTTGGTTCTTTGGGGTTAGGGAAACTTTGGACCCTAAAATAGGGAAGTGCGTTTGGACGGACGAGCAACTTGTAATACAAGTCAGGAAGCTTAAGCAAGTTATCAAGGAAGCATTGGAAGGGAGGTTCATTCCCGACAGAGAGAAGGACAAGCTGACTGAGGCCCTCGGGAATCCTGAGCACCCTGGACGAACACGAGGCACGCCAGGCTCCGTTTCATGGAAGCTTGGGTTTCCCGGCGCAGGCGGTTGCAAAACCCGGCAGAGGAAGAGGAAACAAGAGCTGAGTGTTGTGGAGGAGCTCAATGCAAGAGTACGAAGGCTAGAGGAAGAAGTTATGAGCCAGCGAGCTCCCGACCAGCAGCTTGTTCAGGGGCACGAAGCTGCCCCGCCATCTCAGCGGAGAAGCAGCATGGCTTCCACGGAGCTCCTTCAGCAGCCTGACTTCAAGGCTCCTAGCTACCCCGTGGATGCTATCACAGATGGCCAACATTGCGAGCTTATGACGAAATGCGTTAACCACACCCTCAAGGCGGTTGACGGCTTTGTTGCACCTCCTTGAACCGACAGAACTTCTCACCACGGTCAGATTCCACATGGCTATGCTGTTGTGCAAGTGGATAAAATAATGGGGGATTTGGAAGCTCGAGCTTGACCACCCTACAGGTGAAGGGGAGACTCAGCTGAGATTTTCTCTGAGGAATACATGTCTATGGCAGAAGGAGCACATTAAGCTTCCGAACTGGACGCCTTCGCCTCCTCCTCCTCCTCCGGCGAGTGATGAAGGCACTCAGCCTCCTCCTCCTCCGGCGAGGGATCAAGGCACTCCGCCTCCTCCTTCTCCTCGTCCGGCCCGTGACGTCGATGATCAAGGCACTTCGCCTCCTCCTCCGCCTCCTCCGGTGCGTTCAAGCAGTCCGCCTCCTCCTCCGCCTCCTCGGCAATGGCAAAAGACAGCCGCCGCCGCTCCTCCTCCTTCGGCGTGTCGGAGCACTCCACCTCCTTCTCCGCCTCGTAAGCAACGACGGAAGAGAGACACCGTCGCTCCGGCTGCTAGCAGTACAGCCAGTGGCGGGAGGCCATACGAATACGGTCCTAAGTCTGTCAAGCCATTGGAAAAGTTGCCATATGAGAGGACTGCGGAGGAAACCGCGAAGATCTCTCAAGACCAAGTGAGGGCCCATTTTGCAAAGAAAGCTCCACCTCCGAAGCAGACGATAGATCTGGTGGCATCAAAGCGCACTGTCGAGGCCTTGAAGTGACCACCACCGCCTCCACTGGATACCAACTATGTCTGCGCTACTAAAAAAGCATATCAAAATGCGGTGCGGACGGGAACTACTTCCAGTGATGAGAGGTTAGAAAAACAAAGAAGTGGAAAAAAATCCGCAGCTCGGCAAACAGGAGAACCAATCGTGCCGCCCAGTGAAGGTGTCTACCGATATCGCCGCTGATCATCCGGGGATGGTGCCCGGTACCAATCCTGCTGATTACATGAGCTATGATGTACTGTGTGAGCCGTTGGAGGTGGAAGAATTCAGATACCGGTACGGGCAGCCTCTAGTCAAACCTGATCCTCTTCCTCTAACAACGATGATGCAAAAATTCCATGATTGGTACCTGGAAACCTTCCGCCAATCTGGGTCGGGTACTGTGACGATGAGAATTAAAGAGGAGCACGACCTCGTTGGAATGGAGCAGTTGTCTGTTGAATTTGAAGAGTTATTCTAGTTATACAATCAAAAGGCCATCGACAAAACAATCGTGACTTGCTACTGTCTATAAGTACTACTCCTGTAATTAAATCTCTATATATAGCTCAGCTCTTTTATTGCATGTATATATAATTATCCTCACTATATTATGCAGACTGAAGATCGTCGAATGCAAAAAAACACAAATCTATGACATTGGGTTCATTAACCCAAATATCATACATGAGTATACGGTTCAAAAGAATGCCACAGAAACCGAGGACAACTTGCTACAATCGTTGCTTGCAAATCAAAACAAAGAGACAATACTCTTTCCTTACAACTTCAAGTAAGTGTTAATGTCTTGTGCATACTCGGTTTCCCTTATTACTCGAGGTTATAGTAATGTAATTGATGAGTTATGCATGCATGCGTAGCTTCCATTTTATTCTGCTAGAGATTAAGGTTGAGCGGGGAGTAGTAACCCTCCTAGACTCGAAACGAAAAGATCCCCAGGATTATGCGGCCATGACTAAAATGCTCCAGAAGAAAGTTCAATCGATCATTATCGCATCATATCGGCAAGTTTGTTCATTTCCTGATATCAAGTAATTATTTTCTTTGTCTGGCAGGGTTTGGAAAGAGTTCACCGCAATTGTTCCGGCATTGCCGAGGGAGATGCGATTTACACACCCGAAAGTAAGTACTACTAGCTAGTTCCGCGCATCTCCCATTGATTCTAGTTTCACCAATACCATTTATCATGCTTGATTATCGGTTTGATTGAAATCTATTTCTCATAAAGTGCTTGTGGCAGGAAGCTGGGAATGATTTTTGTGGATACTACGTTCGCGAGTTCATCTACAACGCGACGACCCCTAAGCAGGGCTACTCTAAAAAACAATATGAAGTGCGTAAGCAATAATATTAAAAAATTTATTTTATTACAATGATTTGTGTTGAGTTTCATACATATATATGTATTGACCCCTTCTTCAAATTAGATGTGGCGGATGCAAGATGAACTCCTACCACATGATCGCATACGAGCAATTCAAGAAGAATTGGCGGGATTCTTTCTTGACCAAAACAGGACTTCCTATATATGAATCTTTACCTCCGGACCATTCCGGAGCTCCTCGTGACGTCCGGGATCTCATCTGGGACTCCGAACAACCTTCGGTCACCATCATACATAAATCTATACTACCGAAACGTCACCAAACCTTAAGTGTGCAGACCCTGTGGGTTCGAGAACTATGTAGACATGACCGAGACACCTCTATGGTCAATAACCAATAGCGGGACCTGGATGCCCATATTGGTTCCTACATATTCTACGAAGATCTTTATCGGTCGAACCTCTATGTCAAGGATTCAGTTAATCCCGTATGATGTTCCCTTTGTTCTTCGGTATGTTACTTGCTCGAGATTCGATCGTCGGTATCTCCATACCTAGTTCAACCTCGTTACCGGAAAGTCTCTTTACTCGTTCTGTAATACAAGATCCCGCAACTAACACTTAGTTACATTGCTTGCAAGGCTTCTTGTGATGTTGTATTACCGAGTGGGCCCTGAGATACCTCTCCGTCACACGGAGTAACAAATCTCAGTCTTGATCCATGCCAACTCAACAGACACCTTCAGAGATACCTGTAGAGCACCTTTATAGTCACCCAGTTATGTTGTGACGTTTGATACACACAAGGCACTCTTCCGATGTCCGTGAGTTGCATGATCTCCTGGTCATAGGAACATATACTTGACATGCAGAAAACAGTAGTAATAAACTGACACGATCATATGCTACGTTTGTAGTTTGGGTCTTGTCCATCACATCATTCTCCTAATGATGTGATCCCGTTATCAAATGACATCACATGTCGATGTCTAGGAAACCTTGACCATCTTTGACCAACGAGCTAGTTCACTAGAGGCATACTAGGGACAGAGTGTTGTCTATTTACCCACACATGCAATGTGTTTCCAATCAATACAATTATAGCATGGATAATAAAAGATTATCATGAACAAGGAAATATAATAATAAACACTTTATTTATTGCCTCTAGGGCATATTTCCAATAGTAGCTGCATATATATCCGACGCTACTAGCTACATATATACAATATAAGATGTCTTACAATCCCTAACATCTAATGTCAAATTTCAGATGGCATTCTCCGGCTTTATTTATGACGTGGTCAAGAAAGAATCCCGCCAATTCCTCTTGAATTGCTCGTATGCGATGATGTGGTAGGAGTCCATCCCGCATCTGCCACATCTAATTTGAAGAAGGGGGTCAATACATATATATGAATGAAACTCAACACAAATCATGGTAATAAAATAAAATTGTGAATATTATTGCTTACGCACTTCATATTGTTTTTCAGAGTAGCCCCGCTTAGAGGTCGTCGCGTTGTAGATGAACTCGCAAACGTAGTATCCACAAAAATCAGTCCCTTCTTCCTGCCACGAGCACTTTACGAGAAATAGAGTTCAATCAAACTGATAATCAAGCATGATAAATGGTATTGATGAAACTAGAATCAATGGGAGATGCACAGAACTAGCTAGTAGTACTTGCTTTCGGGTGTGTAAATAATAGCTCCCTCGGCAGTGCCGGAACAATTGTGGTGAACTCTTTCCAAACCCTGCCAGACAAAGAAAATAATTACTTGATATCAGGAAATGAATAGAGTTGCCGATATGATGCGATAATGATCGATTGAACTTACTTCTGGAGCATTTCAGTCATGTCCGCATATTCCTAGGGATATTTTCGTCTCGAGTCTAAGACGATTGCTACTCCCGCTCTATGGTAATCTCTAGCAGAATAAAGTGGAAGCTGTACATGCATGCATAACTCATCAATTATATCACTATAACCTCGAGTACTTAGGGAAACTGAATATGCACAAGACAGTAACACTCACTGGAAGTTGTAAGGAAAGAGTATTCTCTCTTTGTTTAGATTTATAAGCAATGATTGTAGCAAGTTGTTCTTGATTTTTGTGACTCTGTGTTTAACCGTCCATTCATGTATGATATTTGGGTTAATGAACCCAATGTCATAGATTTGTTCTTTTCTGCATTTGACGATCTTCAATCTGCATAATATAGTGAGGATAATTAGATATACATGCACTGAAAGAGCTGAGCTATATATAGAGACTTAATTACAGAAGTAGTACTTACAAACAGTAGGAAGTCACGATTGTTTTGTCGATGACCTTTTCATTGTATAATTGGAATATCTCGTCAAATTCAACAGACCAGTGATTCATTCCAACGAGGTCATGCTCCTCTTTAATTCTCAGCGTCAAAGTATCCTGCCCAGAATCGCGACAGGTTTTCATATACCATTCATGCAATCTTTGCATCATCGTTGTAAGAGGAGGATGATTAGGTTTGCCGAGAGGTTGCCCATACTGGTATCTGAATTCGTCCACCTCGATTGCTTCAAACAGTACATCGCTCATGTAATCAGTAGGATTGGTACCGGGTACCATCCCCGGATGATCAGCGGCGATATCGCTAGACACCTTGAGCGGGGGCACGATTGGTTCTCCTGTTCGCCGAGCTGGGGAATTTTTTTCCCAGTTCTTCGTTCTGCTAACCTTGCATCAATGGAAGTACTTCCCGACCACTGCGCATCTTGATATGTCTTTTTAAGATAGCGGACACTAGTAGAATGTCGATCAGTAGTCCCGGTCGGGATGTGCCTTTAGTACCGGTACCCAACCGGTACTAAAGGGTCGGGACTAAAGTTCCAAACCTTTAGTACCGGTTGGACCACAGACCGGTACTAAAGGCCCACCACGTGGCTGCCTGCGTGGGCTGGTGGTGGAGGACCTTTAGTACCGGTTGGTGATACCAACCGGTACTAAGTGTTACCAACCGGTTTTTAAAATAATTTTTTAGCTTTGTTTTTCAATTTTTTTATTTTTTCTGATTTTCAAATCTATGAATTATCTGACAATTTAATCTCTAATCACCCCTCACTCCAAATCATCTAACTTCCCAGTCTCTCACTGCTCTAACCCGAGCACGCTCAACTTTCGAGTTCTATCACCCTTTGTTTCCAAGTCTACACTTGTTGTTTTCTTGACAATAGTAAGGTATCAATCCTATTAACCCTTAGGTCTTGATGTCACATTATTTAATTTTTTGAATTCCAAACAATTATTAAAATAAAAAATAAATCAGAATAATATTGAATTTGTATGAAAATAAAATAAGTAATACTATTATTTTATTCATTTTTTGCCATATATTCAATTCATATGGCATAATTAATATCTTTAAATCTGTAAATCGAAATTCAACAAATAATATATCCATTATTATCAAAAAAATGTGAGGAATCCAAGTATGACATCATTTATTTATTTATTTTAAAAATATTTTTAATTTTTTTTGATTTTGTAGGAAAAAATCTTCTTTTTGAAATAACTTTTTTTACTTTTAGGATTTCGAGAATCTGAGAAAACTTCACCGTGTAAACCCCGGTGAAACCGAGTCCCAATTTTTCTCTAATTTTTCTGATATATTAAACTAACCCCGGTGATCCTCTAACATGCGTTTCAACTTCAAACTCTCCTTATCATTTTCACAGTTTCTCTTTGCATCAGCAATGACCCGACCCAAATCATCAGCGGGCTCATCTGATGCCTCTTCTTCAGCTTCCCCCATTGATGCCTCTTCTTCAGCTTCCCCCATTGATGCCTCTTCTTCAGCTTCCCCCATTGTTGTATCGGCGAAAGGATAGTTGTCATCATCCTCTTCTTCTACATTGTTTTCCATTATAACCCCTCTTTCTCCGTGCTTGGTCTCACAGCTATAGCCGGACATGAAACCGGACTCGATGAGAGATGAAGGAGCAACGTTGCTAACCTTTATGAATAGGGGAGAAAACAGAGAAATTATCTTCCACCTGCTTCAGAAGGGTTTTATGCCACACTATAATGTTTGGACCAAGCACGGAGAAAGAGGGATTATTATGGAAGACAACGAAGAAGAAGAGGACGACGACAACTACCCTCCCCCTGAATACGGTGATGCTGCAATGGGGGAAGCTGAAGTTCAAGAAAATGAAATGTATTTTGTAACACATGAGTTTATGTCCGAAAGCCTGATACTTCGAAAGAGACTGTCCGTTTTGTACACGAAGTGCATCCAGCTTTTGCCGTAACCCTCTCAACTTTTTAGCACATGCTATGTGGGTGAAATGATGATACCATGCCAACTTTCAACCTTTTGAGAGTTCATTTGTTGTGCTTTTCAATTTCAGAGTCATTTAGCTCAAAAAAATCAATAACTGCATGAAAAATAACAAATGAAGTCAGGAAGGGTTGAAAATTGATGATGTGGCTTTGCATGGTGCATTTTGAACACACAAAAAGCCTGGAGTTCAAATAAGTTCAAGAAAATGAAATGCCTTTTGTAATAGATGAGTTTCTGTCCGAAACCCTGATACTTCGAAAGAGAATGTCTGTTTTGTACACGAAGTGCATCCAGCTTTTGTCGCAAGCCTCTCAACTTTTTAGCACATACTATGTTGGTCAAATGATCATACCATGCCAACTTTCAACCTTTTTAGAGTTCATTTGTAGTGCTTTTCAATTTCAGGGTCATTTAGCTCAAAAAATCAATAATTCCATGAAAAATAACAAATGAAGTCAGAAAGGGTTGAAAATTGATGATGTGGCTTTGAATCGTGCATTTTGAACACACAAAAAAACCTGGAGTTCAAATAAATTCAGGTAAATGAAATGTCTTTTGTAACCGATGAGTTTCCGTCCGGAACCCTGATACTTCGAAAGAGACTGTTTGTTTTGTACACGAAGTGCATCCAGCTTTTGCCGTAACCCTCTCAACTTTTTAGCACATGCTATGTGGGTGAAATGATGATACCATGCCAACATTCAACCTTTTCAGAGTTCATTTGTAGTACTTTTCAAATTCAGGGTCGTTTAGCTCAAAAAAATCAATAACTGCATGAAAAATAACAAATGAAGTCAGAAAGGGTTGAAAATTGATGATGTGGCTTTGAATGGTGCATTTTGAACACACAAAAAGCCTGGAGTTCAAATAAGTTCAAGAAAATGAAATGCCTTTTGTAACAGATGAGTTTCCGTCCGAAACCCTAATACTTCGAAAGAGACTGTCCGTTTTGTACATGAAGTGCATCCAGCAAAAAGAATGAACTAAAAATAATCAATTTAAATATTATTTTATGAACTATAATATTCTTCAATAGCAAAAAGAATCAACTAAAAAGCTTTTATAAAACTCTAATAGCAACAAGAAACTCTAAAAGCTTTTATAAACCTCTAGTATTTTTGAAACTAAAAATATATAAAACCTAAAAATTACCGTATATGTAGGAAGTCTTTAGTACCGGCTGGTGAAACCAGCCGGTACTAAAGGTTGCCCTTTAGTACCGGTTGGTGTCACCAGCCGTTACTAAAGGTGCACGCGAGGCCCAAGTCTAACCAAAAGCCTGCCACACCCCTTTAGTACCGGCTCGTGACATGAACCGGTTCTAAAGATTGCTCACGAGCCGGTACTAAAGGTTGCCCTACTCCTAGCTGTTGGACCCAGCATGAACCGGGACTAATACCGTCTTTAGTACCAGCTCATAACCAGACCGGGACTAATGCTTGGGACGAAAGGTCTGTTTTCTACTAGTGGGACATAGTTGGAATCCAGCGGAGGCGGTGGTGGTCGCTTTAGGGCATCAATAGTGCGCTTCACTTTCACCGGATCTATCTTCTCCTTCGGAGGTGGAGTTTTCTTTGCAAAATCCTCCCTCACTTCGGCATGACAGATGTCCTTGTTTTCCTTCTCTCCTCTCATATGGTAACTTTTCCGGAGCCTTGAGAGATGGACCGTATCTGAAGTGCCTTCCGCCTCTGCTTGTACTGCTAGCCACCGGAGCGGCGGTGTCTCTCTTCCGTCGTTGCTGACGAGGCGGAGGAGGCGGAGTGCTCTGACGCGCCGGAGGAGTTGGAGCGGCGGCGGCTGTCTTCCACCATTGCTGACGAGGCAGAGGACGAGGCAGACTGCTCCGATGCGCCGGAGTAGGCGAAGGAGGAGGCGGAGTCACCTCACGCGCCGGAGGAGCCGGAGAAGGAGGCGGAGTGCCCTGATCACTCGTTGGAGGAGGAGGAGGAGGAGGAGTGCCCTGACTCGCCGGAGGGGGAGGAGGCAGAGGCGTCTAGTTTGGAAGCTTGATGTACTCCTTCCACCATAGACATGTACTCCTCAGAGCATTGCAAGTTGCTCGTCCGTCCGACGGCACTTCCCTAATTTAGGGTCCAAAGTTCCCCCAACCCCGAAGAACCAAGTCCTTGAACGGTCTGGCCAGTTCAATGTCTCTGGTTTGACCCCTTTAGCAATCTGGTCATTCTCAGCTTTGTCCCACAACAGCCGGGCTTAGAGATAGCTACCTAACCCCGTGTGATGGTGATACTGCTTCTTTGCAGCATTGTTCTTGTTTGTCTCTGACATTTTCTTACTCTTCCAATGTCTTGTAGGCCACAAATGCGAGCTAGTATTCTCTTATCTTCTCAAATCGGCCGATGAATTCTGGAGTCTTTCCTTTGTCGACAAACTTTGATTTCAACTCATTCTTCCACCTCCTGAATAGATCTGCCATCTTCCTAAGAGCACATGCCTTGACCAGTGGCTCTATAACTAGGTTATTCGGATCCTCCTCTGGCGGTAGGGTGAAATTTTCCTTCAGTGAGGTCCAAAGATCATCTTTCTGTCTATCAGTGACATAAGAAACTTCAAGGTCGTCATCCTTAGGCTTATTCCATTGCTTGATGTTGATGGAGGTTGTCCCTAACAATAGCTCCGCACTAAGCAGAAAATGTGTCCTTGGTCTGCTTGGGTTCAATCGGTAGGCCATCGTCCGTGAGTGCTGTGATCGTGAACCTTTCATCTCTTCGCAACCTTTTCTTCGGGCCTCATCTTGTTACTAAAGTTTGGCTCGATCTGGAGGGCTATAAAAGAAGAAAGAAGAGTTAATATATGTACATACCAAAACAATTAATGCATCAATTAGCTAGTCAGCACATGCTTAATTAATATATATACCTCGACGGGCTTTGCAACAGCTCCCTCCTCCGTTCGGTCACCGGAGCCATCATCATGGTCTCCTTCTTCCTCCGGCATTCGTTCACCGGATCCATCATGATCATGTCCTTCCTTCTCCATTGTTCAATCACCGGAGCCGTCATCCTCTCCTTCCAAACCATCAGTGTTGCTTAGAAATAACAAGACATCACGTCCGACGAGGATTATCTCCCCCAACAATTGTTCTTGTTCTAAGTCTCTTTGATCCATAGTTTCTGCAAATATTACAACATGGCAATTAATATACGAACATGAATGTCTCACGTCCGGACCGCCTCCCTCATGAATGTACGACGTCCAGACCGCCTCTCTCATGAATGTCAAACAAGGGATTCTCTTAACCTTTAAGGGATTTAACAAAATGGCGCCATTCTGGATGTGCAGAAAATGATCCATATTTTTCTTGATCTCATCTACCCATCTATATGTCATGTTGTCTAGTGTCAAAGGATCAAGAAAACCATGGCTCCATCATTAGCTGGAAGTAACAGGCGCATAATAGTACGAAGCTCTCCAAAATTGTTTTGGAACGGAGTCCGGGATAGGATAATTAATTAGCTTTTTGGTACGAAGTTCAGCAAGAGCCTTCCGAATATCACTATTTGGAAAGTCTTTGCTAAAATTCGTACCAAAAAAGGAATTATTCTATCCAGAACTCCGTTCCAAAACAACTTTGAAGATCTTCGTAGCATCATACGCCTGTTATTTCCGGCTAATGATGAAGCCATGGATTTTTTTCAATACTTTGACAGACAACGGGACATATAGGATTTTCTATCATAGCTTTTCACAGAACTAGTTACGGTATTCAACGGTGTAGAAGTTCCTAAAAATTCTAAAACTAATACTGAAACACCACACCTATAATATAACATGATCCAACGGTGCGATTGTAAAAATAAAACTTTATGTGTCCTGGACAAAAATAACAAGTAGGTCAGTATATATTTTATGTCAGCGCAAGTTGAAATTCTTGTTTTTTTGCCGAGGACACATAAATGCATATTTTCACAATCCCACCGTTGGATCATCTTGTTACATTAGAGAGATGATACACTATTTATTTCATTTTTTGATAACTTTTAAACCGTTAAAAGCATAGCCAACCTAAATAAGTTCTGTGGCAAGCTATGGTAGACAAAATTTTTCCTATATATATGTATGTATATATATATATATATGTATATATATATATATGAGATCAGAAAAAAAATGGGATCAACTTGTGCACATCCATAATGGGGTATTCTTGATAAATCTATGTTACCGGAGTTTTCTATATGAACAAAAAATAATTCCACATCACATGTCCGACGTCCCCCCTCATGTCGAAGTTATCGGGGAGGGGGTAGGCGACAATGACGCTCACCCCTCATGTCCGACGTCCCCCCTCATGTCATGTCCGACGTCCCCCTCATCTCGAAGTTATCGGAGAGGGGGTAGACGACAACAACGCTCACCCCTCATGTCCGACGTCCGACGTCCCCCCTCATGTCATGTCCGACGTCCCCTCTCATGTCAAAGTTATCGAGGAGGGGGTAGACGACAACGATGCTCACCCCTCATGTTTGACGTCCAACGTCCCCCCTCATGTCATGTCTGACGTCCCCCTCATGTCAAAGTTACCGGGGAGGGGTCGATGACAACGACACTCACCCCTTATGTCCGACGTACGACGTCCCCCCCTCATGTCATGTCCGATGTCCCCCCTCATGTCAAAATTACCGAGGAGGGGGTAGACGACAACGATGCTCATCCCTCATGTCCGACGTCCGACACCCCCCCCCCTCATGTCATGTACGACGTCCCCCCTCATGTTGAAGTTATTGAGAAGGGGGTAGACGACAACGACACTCCCCCTCATGTCATGTCCGATGTCCCCCCGCACGTCAAAGTTATTGGGGAGGGGGTAGACGACAACGACGCTCACCCCTCATGTCCGACGTCCGCATCACCCCTCATGTCATGTCCGCCGTCCCCCCTCATGTCGAAGTTATTGAGGAGGGGGTAGACAACAACGACGCTCACCCCTCATGTCTAACGTCCAACGTCCCCCCTCATGTCGAAGTTATCGGGGAGGGGGTAGACGACAATAATGCTCCCCCTCGTGCCATGTCCAACATCCCCCCTCATGTTGAAGTTATTGGGGAGGGCGTAGACGACAACGACGCTCACCCCTCATGTCTGATGTCCGACGTCCCCCCTCATGTCATGCCCGACGCCTCCCCTCATTTTAACTAATTTCTATGAACACAAAAATATTCTATGAGCAAAAAAATATTCTATGAACAAAAAAAAATATTGACCAAACTTTCATAACCAAAAAAATATTGACCAAATATTGACGCGGCAGCGACAACGGGGCAACAAGCGACAGTGGGGCGGCGGACGGCGGTGACGACGGGGGCGGCCAGCGACGGCGGGGATGATGAGTAGGGGCGGCGGCGATGACGAAGGAGAGGGTGGGGACGACGACGGTGGCGGCGGCGGCGGGCGGCGGCAACGACGGGGGCGGCGGGGGTGGGGACGACGGACGACGACGGGGGCGGGGATGATGGCGACGACGGGGGTGAGGACAATGGCGATGGCGGGGGTCGGCGGATGGCGAGCGGCGGTGGTGACGGGGGCGGCGGGCGACGGCGGGGGCGAGCGACGACAGGGGCAGGCAGCGGCGGTCGGCGGCGGGGGCAGCGAAGCAGCGGGCGGCGTCGGGAGTGGCGGACGGTAACGGGGAGCGGCGGCGGGCGTTTCGGTTTCTGGGGCGAGATGAGAACTTAAAATTCCTAAGTGTTGGCTTATATACCCAGAGCATTGGTCCCGGTTCGTAGCACCAACCGGGACCAATGCACCCCTTTAGTCCCGGTTGGTGCCACCAACCGGGACCAATGGTCAGTTTTGAGCAGCCCAAAGGGCGGGAAATAGGGACCTTTGGGCTGCTCAAAACTGACCATTGGTCCCGGTTGGTGCCACCAACCAGGACTAAAGAGGGGAATTAGTCCCAGTTGGAGCCACAAACCGAGACTAAAGGGATGTGCTTCCCGTACCAAAAGTTTAGTCCCACCTCGCTTGTCGAGAGGGGCTCGGAGTGGTTTATAAGCGCTGCTGCCGCTTCCCTCTCGAGCTCCTCTCTAATGCAGGCAGTGCATGCCTATTTGACGCCCTCTTAGGCCTGCTAGCAGTACAAGCCTGCATTCTCTCCCATTTGCTGGGTTTCTAGTCGTATGCAGGCCGTCATGCCTAGTAGGTGGGCCTTTTTAGCATATATTATGATTTTTAATGTTATTTTTTGCATATGTTATTTTAGTTACAGCTAAATAATTACTGTTTTTCACTGATTCTTTTTTGCTTTTAGGTCACAAAAATTATAAACTTTTGGTTAGTGCCATTAGTTTTCAAATTTGAATTTTTTGAAATTTATGTGAATCATACTTTGTGAATAACTTTCCTAAAAAATAGATTTTTGAGTTATTCTTTTTCCTTCTATTAAATATTACTGTGTTTTATCATTGTATTAAATTTGGTAATTTTTAGGTTATTTTAAATGTCTCTTTTAATCAAAAACAGATTTTGTTATTTTAGTTTGCTATTAAAGTTTCTAACAAAAAATTTCTTTATGAAATTTCTTTTTGTTATTAATGTTTTCAACAAAAATACTTTGATAATTTTAGTTAAATAAATTTTATATAATTTTAGTTTCAAAAATATTAGAGGTTTATAAAAGCTTTTTAGTTCATTCCTTTTGCTATTAGAGTTTTATAAAAACTTTTTAGTTGATTCTTTTTGCTATTGAAGAATATCATAATTTTGTTTTATTTGATCATAACAGAATATTTAATTGATTATGTTTAGTTCATTATTTTTGCTATTAGAGTTTCATAAATGTTTTCTAGTTCATTATTTTTGCTATTAGTTCATTCTTTGAGCTAAATGACCCTGAAATTAAAAGCACTGCAAATGAACTCTGAAAAGGTTGAAAGTTGGCGTGGTATCATCATTTCACCCATATAGCATGTGCTAAAAATTTTAGAGGGTTACAGCAAAAACTGCATGCACTTCGTGTATAAAATGGACAATCTCTTTCGAAGTATCAGGGTTTCGGACGAATACTCATCTATTACAAAGGCATTTCATTTTTTTGAACTTATTTGAACCCCAGAAATTTTGTGTGTTCAAAATGCACAATTCAAAGCCACATCATCAATTTTCAACCCTTTCTGACTTCATTTGGTATTTTTTTTCATGCATTTACTGATTTTTTAAGCTAAATGACCCTCGAATTGAAAAGCACTACAAATGAACTCTGAAATGATTGAAAGTTGGCATGGTATCGTCATTTCACCCACATAGCATGTGTTAAAAAGTTGAGAGGGTTACGACAAAAACTGGATGCACTTCATGTACAAAATGGACAATCTCTTTCGAAGTATCGGGGTTTCGGACGAAAACTCACCTGTTACAAAGGGATTTCATTTTTTAACTTATTTGAACTCCAGACTTTTTTGTGTGTTCAAAATGCACCATTCAAAGCCACAGCATCATTTTCAACTCTTTCTGACTTCATTTGGTATTTTTCATGCACTTACTGATTTTTTGAGCTAAATGACCCTGAAATTGAAAAGCACTACAAATGAACTCTGAAAAGGTTGAAAGTTGGCATGGTATCATCATTTCACCCACATAGCATGTGCTAAAAAGCTGAGAGGGTTACAACAAAAACTGGATGCACTTCGTGTACAAAATGGACAATCTCTTTCGAAGTATGAGGGTTTCGGACGAAAACTCATCTTTTACAAAGGAATTTATTTTTTGAACTTATTTTGACTCCAGACTTTTTGCATGTTCAAAATGCACCATTCAAAGCCACATCATCAATTCTCAACCCTTTATGACTTCATTTGGTATTTTTCATGCATTTACTGATTGTTTTGAGCTAAATGACCATGAAATTGAAAAGCACTACAAATGAACTCTGAAAAGGTTGATAGTTGGCATGGTATCATCATTTCACCTCACATAGCATGTGCTAAAAACTTGAGAGGGTTACGGAAAAAACTGGATGCACTTCGTGTACAAAACGAACAATCTCTTTCGAAGTATCAGGGTTTCGGACAAAAACTCATTTGCTACAAAGGTATTTCATTTCTTCACAAGTAAACGCAGTGATATTCTAGATCAAAGGCATCATCATAATAGTTGTGGAGAGAAAGTCTTCACTTTTTCTTCGCTTGTGTCCTTTGCTTATTGCGCTGTAACCATGGATAATCTTCATCGTTTAACAAGGTGCTTCGGTCAGCCTTCACTTTGAAGGGAGGAATTTCATGAAACTATTCATAATCTTCAGACATGTCTGTCTTGCCCTCCAATCCAATGATGTCGCTTTTTCCTGAAAGAACTATGTGGCGCTTTGGCTCATCGTATGATGTATCGCTTCCTTTTTTTTTTCTTTTCTCGGTTTGGTAGACATGTCCTTCACATAGAAAACATGCGCCACATCATTGGCTAGGATGAATGGTTCGTCTGTGTACCCAAAATTGTTCAGATCCATTGTTGTCATTCCATTATGTGAGTCTACCTGTACCCCGCCTCCTGAGAGATTGACCATTTGCACTGAAACAAAGGGACCTTAAAATCATGTCCATATATAGTCAAGTTCTGATATGTCCACTATGTAACCATAATATGTATCCTTTCCTCTCTTCGTTGCTACATCAAAGCGGACACCGCTGTTTTGGTTGGTGCTCTTTTGATCTTGGGCGATCGTGTAAAATGTATTCCCATTTATCTTGTACCCTTTGTAAGTCAAAATAGTCGAAGATGGTCCCCTGGCCAACGAGTACAGCTCATCAGAAATAGTGTTGTCACCCATGAGACGTGTTTGCAACCAACTGCCGAAAGTCCTGATGTGTTCATATGTAATCCAGTCGTTACACTACTCCGGGTGTTTGGAGCGCAGAATATTCTTGTGTTCATCGACATACAAGGTCATCAAGGTAGAATTCTGTAGAACTGTGTAATATGCTTGAGACCAAGAATGCCCGCCCCTACATATTATTGAGTCCACTCCTAGCGTGCCCTTTCCAGTCAGTCTCCTCTCATACCGCGATTGAGGGAGACCAATCTTCTTAAGGTCGGGAATGAAGTCAACACAAAACCCCATGACATCCTTTGTTTGATGGCCCACGAAGATGCTTCCTTCTGGCCTAGCGTGGTTACGAACATATTTCTTTAAGACTCCCATGAACCTCTCAAAGGAGAACATATTGTGTAGAAATATAGGGCCCAGAACGACAATCTCGTCGACTAGATGAACTAGGACGTGTGTCATGATATTGAAGAAGGATGGTGGGAACACCAGCTCGAAACTAACAAGACATTGCAGCAAATCACTCCTTCACCTTGGCAGGATTTCTGGATCGATCACCTTATGAGAGATTGCATTGAGGAATGCACATAGCTTCACAATGGCTAATCGAACGTTTTCCGGTAGAAGCCGCCTCAATGCAACCGGAAGCAGTTGTGTCATAATCACGTGGCAGTCATGAGACTTTAGGTTCTGGAACTTTTTCTCTGCCATATTTATTATTCCCTTTATATTCGATGAGAAACCAGACAGGACCTTCATACTGAGCAGGCATTCAAAGAAGATTTCCTTCTCTTCTTTGGTAAGAGCGTAGCTGGTAGGACCTTCATACTGCTTTGGATGCATGCCGTCTTTTTCATGCACACGTTGTTGTTCCTCCCGTCCCTCCGGTGTATCTTTTGTCTTCACATACACTGCCAAGAAGCCTAGCAAGTTCACACAAAGATTCTTCGTCACGTGCATCACGTCGATTGCAGAGCGGACCTCTAGATCTTTCCAATAGGGTAGGTCCCAAAATATAGATTTCTTCTTCCACATGGGTGCATGTCCCGCATCGTCAGTCGGAACAGATAGTCCGCCAGGACCCTTTCCAAAGATTACTTGTAAATCGTTGACCATATCAAATATGTGATCACGAGTATGGAGGGAGGGCTTCTTCCAGTGATCTACCTCACCTTTGGAATGCTTTCCTTTCTTCCGACATTGATGGTTGGTCCGAAGATATCGACGATGCCCCAGGTACACATTCTTCCTACATTTGTCCAAATATATAGTGTCGGTGTCATCTAAACAGTGTGTGCATGCGTGGTTTCCCTTGTTTGTCTGTCCTGAAAGGTTACTGAGAGCAGGCTAATCGTTGATGGTTACAAACACCAACGCATGTAGGTCAAATTCCTCATGTTCTTTCTCATCCCATACACGTACACCTCTTCCATTCCAGAGCTATAAAAGTTCATCAACTAATGGCCTTAGGTACACATCAATGTCATTGTCGGGTTGCTTAGGGCCTTCGATGAGCACTAGCATAATAATGAACTTCCGCTTCATGCACAACCAAGGAGGAAGGTTATACATACATAAAGTCACAGGCCATGTGCTATGCTTGCTGCTCTGCTCCCCAAAAGGATTAACGCCATCTGCACTTAAACCAAACCATAAGTTCCATGGGTCACCTGTAAAGTCGCTCCACTTTCTCTCGATCTTTCTCCACTACGACCCATCAGCGTGTGCTCTCAACTTCCCGTCTTTCTTACGGTCCTCTTTGTGCCATCGCATCAACTTGGCATGCTCTTTGTTTCTGAACAAACGTTCCCACCGTGGTATTATAGGAGCATACCACATCACCTTGGCAGGAACCCTCTTCCTAGGGCGCTCGCCGCCAACATCACCAGGGTCATCTCGTCTGATCTTATCCTGCAATGCACCGCATATCGGGCATGCGTTCAAATCCTCGTACGCACCGCGGTAGAGGATGCAATCATTACGGCATGCATGTATCTTATGCACCTCCAATCCTAGAGGGCATACAACCTTCTTTGCTGCGTATTGTCGGGCAATTCGTTATCCTTTGGAAGCTTCTTCTTCAATATTTTCAGTAGCTTCTCAAATCCTTTGTCAGGTACACCATTCTTTGCCTTCCATTGAGCAATTCCAGTATGATACCGAGCTTTGTGTTGCCATCTTCGCAATTGGGGTACAACCCTTTTTGTGATCCTCTAACATGCGATCAAACTTCAACTTCTCCTTTTCACTTTCGCATTGTCTCTTTGCATCAACAATGACCCGGCGAAGATCATCATGGGGCACATCGTCTGGTTCCTCTTGATCTTCAGCTTCTCCCGTTGCAGCATCACCGTATTCAGGAGGCACATAGTTATCATCATCCTCTTCTTCTTCGTTGCCTTCCATCATAACCCGTGCTTGGTCCAAACATTATAGTGTGGCATAAAACCCTTCTCAAGTAGGTGGAAGTGTAGGGTTTTAGAGTTAGAGAAAGCCTTCGTATTCTCACACACAGTACATGGACAATGCATAAAACCATTCTGCTTGTTTGCCTCAGCCGCTTCGAGAAAATTATGCAGGCCCTTAATATACTCGGAGGTGCGTCGGTCACCGTACATCCATTGTCGGTTCATCTCTGTGCGTTATATAATAAAGTATATTAAAAAACATTACAAAATATCATGAATAGAGAAGTGACCAAATTAATAGAAATTCATCATCACATTAAAGCCAAAGTATAGTAGTGACCAAAATAAATACATAAAGTTCATACATAGTTCTCATTATTGAAGAACATATTGCTCTCTAGAGCATCTAATTAAAACATACATTAAAACTATGTAAAAAATTTAAATGCAACAATAAATGCGATCATAACCGCAACTAAGGTACCAATTGATCCAACGGCATAATGATATCAAGCCTCAGTATGAATGGCATATTTTCTAATCTTTCTAATCTTCAAGCACATTGCATCCATCTTGATCTTGCGATCGTCGACGACATCAGCAACATGCAACTCCAATTTTATCTTCTCCTCTTCAACTCTTTGTAATTTTCTTTCAAGTAATTGTTTTCTTTTTCAACCAAATTTAACTTCTCGACAAGAATTTCTATGTCGGTTGGAATTTCTGGTTCACATACCTCCTAGATTAAAAAATCTGTGTCACGTTGGTCAGCATAATTTTCATCAACACTAAATAAAACAAATAGTTATAAAAGATAATATATACCACATCCGAATCATAGACAGGACGAGGGCCGACGGAGGCGGATACCAAAACCATCGCACTATATAATAACAAACAATAATAAAAGTAAGAAAATTACACAAGTATCTATCTAAATCATACAAGTAAGAACTTTTTTCTTTTAGAGGCTAACCACGGTGGTGCCGCCGCCGAGATCAGCGCGGGTGATCGACGGCGGTGAGGACGGGGACGGGACATGACGGACCGCCAAACCTAGACAAATCTTGAGGAAAATGGAGCTTGGACAAGGAGCTTCGAGAGAAGAAAGCTTAAGTGTGGCTCGGGCATTTCATCGAGCACCTCATGTGTATAGGAGGTGAGCTAGAGCACCACAAAGCTCTCCCACGTCCAGCCAAAATAATAGAGCAGTGCACTGCTATGCTCGTGGGCAGAGGGTATATATAGGCTTCCCTTTTGTTCCAGTTTGTGACTGAATCCGGAACTAAATGACTCTATTTGGTCCCGGTTCCAACCACAAACTGGGACCAATAGTTATGGGCCAGGAACGAGGCCCGTCGGTCTCGGTTTATGTCTGGAATCGGGACCAAAGAGATCAGACGAACCAGGACCAATGGCCCACGAGGTCCGACCGGCACCCTGGCCTGACGAACTGGGACCGATGCCCCCATGGGTCCCGGTTCGTGAGTGAACCAGGATTAATGGATTTTTCAGACCTGAACCAAAGCCCTGTTTTCTACTAGTGTGTCCCTGCTCACTTTTTGTTTTTTAAGTGTGTATCGTCAGTTAGTTGGGATTTCTCATGTTGCATTTTATCTTTGAATGGGTTTCTCCTTCATAAACCCATTGAGAACCATTCAAGTATGGCGAAATAATACACCGAGTTACCAAAAAAGACTTATTCAAAATGTTGCATGATTAAAAAACGATCAACTACAGCAGGTCTGATGCTCAATATGCGTGCATGTGAGGACAGATCCTGTGTGGTTGCACGTGCGATGGCCCTCGGTCGTGTGCTACATGCTTCGCAATGTTCCTTCGTACATAGTGTGTAGTTAAGAAACACATGGTACACTCCGGATCCTCGCTAGCTAGAGCAAGTACAATACTTTGAGTACATATGTATCCTATGCGTAGCAGCCATCATCACGCCTTGCCGATGTGTATGCCCGAGTAATTGGTACCATGGTTGCTGCGAGCATACTGAAACGCTACGGTGTGATTTTTATTTCCGAGGAAGAGCAAGGCCATGGCCAGTAGCTTGGCGAGCCCGACGATGAAAATGCTCTTAGAACATCTTCAACAGATGTCGTAGATGTAAAAGTAACTGATTTTTGCATCTTCAAGGCCTAGAAACACTTCTCCGATAGATAATGTAGATGCATAAAAATTTACATCTTTGTTTTTTAGAGATGTAAACTACAACATTTCGCGATGTAAATATACATTTCTATCTATAAGAGATGTAAAGCGGCCGCGCGTCAACAACCCATTCGCTTTCCTTTTCCTTCTGTTCACCCGCCCGTCGCCCGCAGCACGGGCCATGGCCGACTCCGACGACCCCCCCCCCCCCTCCTCGCCGCCTCCACCGTAGCCGCCCACCCTACCCGGGCCTTCGCCGGCGTGACCCCCCCCCCCCAATCCCGCCTTCGCCTCCATGTCATCACCGCCATGCCGTGACCTTGGTTTTGCCCCACCCAGGTCGGTCACCGTCGTGGCTATCACCTCACTACCTGATGCGGCCGCTCCATCGCCCCCTCCTCTGGCTCCGTCTCTGCCCGCTTCCAAATCAACTGAATTGGCCGCTTCTTCGCAGCCGAATCGCCACCACGCTGCCATATGATTTGAGCTCCCATCGCCACCCCATGTCGTTGGGTTCAAACCGCACACACGCTGCCCCTCCGTCGCCCCTACATCGCTCCTCATCCTCTCTCCGCCTCGAATGTCCACTTCTTTGTTGTTGCACCGCAACTGCTTCGCCACCCTGATTTGCGCCACCGTCGTCCCGATTCACCACCCACGCCGCCCCTCCGGTGATCCCCCGCTACTGCCCCGAAACCGCCGCCCCGAATCGCGTTGTGCCACCGCCGTCCCCACTATCTCCACCCCTATTCGCCATCGCCGACTAGTTTTTACATCTCCAGTTTGCATCTTCTATTGTAGTTGCTCTTTTACATCTCTGTTTTGCATCATTTGTTGAAATTGACCCCTTTTTTAAGATGCAAAAGGTACTATTTGGAAATGTGAATTTTTACATCTCCGGTTTTGCATCTCCAAATTTACATCTTTTATTGGATATGCTCTTAAGCCATGCTTGATTATGTGCTAGAAGTGTGCCATGACGATGGATCAAAGGCATGCAAAATCAGATGACGCCGTCACACACTGAAGTACGGTATGCACTTGTTCTCTCACTTCCAAAACATGCATCCTCCGTGTTGCATAAAGAAGTGGCCCGAAGTGCAACAGAAGGACGAAAAGGTTTTTGATGAGCTTAGAGCATCACTAGTAGTATCCTCAAACCTCAGACCCTTAAAAATAACCGTCTTTTTACATTTTGCGAACGAAAAAATGCGTAGAGTAGAACCCTTAACCCTTAAACCCTAAAAAACTTGAGGGTCCAACCCTCAAACCGCCTCCCGACCTGTAGAAGTGAGGGTTGGGGAGGGAAAACTACCCCAACCCGCACTCATGTTCCGGCTGAGCGCGGGAGGGAGTTTTCCCGTCCCCAACCTCCCGCCCGCCGCCCGTCGCCCTCGGCCATTCAGGCCGCCCCCCGCCGCGCCGTGCCCCCCGCGCCCCACCCTCAGCCGCTGTGCCGCGCCGCGCGCCCGCTGCCCCCAGCCGCCTCGCCCCACGACCGCTCACGCCCCACCCCCTGTCGCCTCGCCCCGCCGGCCGCCCTCCCCATGACCCGCAGCAGCCAGAGGCGGGCCAGCCCCAAGCCTCCTCGCCCCGCCGCAACCCCGCCCCCAGTCGCCTCGCCCATGGCCGCCCGTCCCCTACAGGTATGCTCCTCTTTTTTTTTTCTTTTTTCCCTTTTTATTCATTGTTGGCACACATAATTTATTGTTTGTTGTATTGTGTAGATGGAGGTGAACAACAACGACATGGAGTCGTTGTCCGATGATTCCGGTTGGTCGTCATCGGACGATTCGGACATTGAGGAGTTGCTTGAAGACGACGAAGTCGAGATGATGGGTCCTATTTGATTCGAATAACTAGAATGATTATTGTTTTTTCTTCAAACCTTTATTGAGACAATGAAATTTGTGATATGTCAAATGACAGTTTTAAGGGTTGGGGTTGCGGCAAAGACTAGAACCCTCAAACCCAACCCTTATAACGGAATATTCCGTTGTCAGGGTTGGGTTTGAGGTTTCTAGTATTTGCCCCTGTTTTTCAGCCCTTAAAAGTGCCAAAAAATGCCAAATCTCAACCCTTAAACTGGTTTGAGGGTTTGAGGGTTTGAGGGCACTACTAGTGATGCTCTTACACCATGGCCTTCGCACTTGTAAAAATGCACCCCCCGGGTTTTGTTATGTACGCGAGACTAATCAGACCACGTAGTCCGCGTTGCCTTCGGGGCAATTGATGAGAGGGAGCGGAGCCACCTGGTTGGTGATGTCGTGTGATGAAGGTGGTGTGGAGCTGCGTTGTTAGAGCATCTATACTCTGACGCCTCAAATGACCTATCATAAATCGGCAGAAGCGCACGGTTAGTGACCGGACAAGAAAAAAAAAGAAAAAAGGTGACCCAATCGGACCCCTCATATCATATCTATACGCTCGGTCTGTCCGCGAACCCTTATATCCATCTCAAATAAAGGGAGGATATGACGGCTCGAGGACGGGCCCGGGCGCGCCCGATTACTCCGCCACGTAGGATGAGACCCCATCCCGCACCACCTTTTATTTTCCTTTATTCATTCTTTTCTTTCTTTCTCTTCCTCTCCATCAGTCACGTGCAAGTGACCGGATATATGAGGAAGAAAATGAGGAATGTGACTGCGCGAACGAACAAATAGTGGACACGCCTGGTCACTGACCGGACGCGTCCGCGAACGTTTAGGGGATCATATTTGCTAAGTCTGATTGTAGATGCTCTTACACATGCTTGTGCGCTCCGACGAGACCGTGAGGGCAAGAGAGGAATGGAGAGTGAGCACACACAAAGATAGTTGGACAGCGAAACACGCAAGCTAGAGATATAAAAGCCATTGGAACTGACGCATACTTGATGTGCGTCTTGTTTCAATGCGTAAGAGCATCTACAACCGGATGTTGCAAATATGACCCCTCAAAAGCCTGTGGACGTGCTCGGGTGCGTCCGCTTGGAGTGATGGGGCACGCCTCAAAGTAACACAACTGCATCTGGACATCTCATACTAGATTCTCAAATTCATACACAAGCATGCAAACGAAAAAGACTATGTGTTAGTAGAAACCTAACTACTATTCCTCGTCGGAGATTTCGACGATCTCCATGTCCTACGACGGATAGATGGGTGGCAGTTGTAGCTTCGCCCCCTTCGACGCCTCCGGCTGCTCCGCACTGGCCTCCTTCTTGGTTATCTCAACGTCGAGATCGTCGAAGAGCGCACTGGCCTCCGCCTGCCTCTGCCGGATGAGCTCCCGGTTGGCCGACACCTCGGCCTCATCCTGGATGGACTCCAGGATGGCCTGCTACTCCACCATCTCCTCGGCTTGGGCAATGGCAAACTCCGGATCCGCCTCTGGCATGTTGAAGCTCGGAGCAGGCAGCTCCGCCTCGTCCTCCTCCGCATCGGCCATCTCCATCAGCTCCGGCAGCTCCTCCTCCTCCTCTACCTCCGACTCCGGCGAGTCTGGAGGCAGACCTGCAGCGATGCGGGAGGCGCGCCCAGCCTGGATCTCTACCTCGATCTTCATCGGGCGCCCCGGCGTGAGCATCGCGTATGTGGTGATCCTACGAAGACCATATCGACGCCAGAGGGCGTGGGAGAGCGGGGGAGAGGAGGCGGACGGGCTCGGGTGGCTGCACAGAGAGGGAGGAGGTGGATGTGCCATGTTTGGGGGACGTCGGCCGGCTTAAATAGCTGGATTTGGCCTTGGGCGGCGAGCCGGAGTGGCGTCACTGACGATCGATGCATCTTGGACCACCGGGTTTTCGAGCGAGTCCACGTGAGACCCCATCGTTAGGCTAACGTAAAAGGCGTGTCCGGGCGCGTCCGAACGCCCCATATCCGTTTTATATTTGGACTGGATACGATGGATGTTGTTTAGCCCGGACATTTGAGTCCCGGTTGAGGCACCCGATTGAATTGAATTTTTTATGACCGGTCAATGATCGAATAGCCTGCTCAGACATTTGAGACAAGTATGAAGGGGGTTCGATTATAGATGCTCCAAGGCTACCCGTGAACAATGTGTTAGGGACATACGGACATGGTCTATTAAAACTGCTCGAATCAGTGCGCGTGACACCTACCTCGCATGGCATCATTCCACTCGTGCATTTTCGTCCTTTATATATATTACAATATTTATGATGCACTTGCTAATTAGGCTCAAGAACTTGATGGCTTGAGTCAATCCTTCGTTATCATGTAGATTCGCTTTTGTACATGTTTTAGACATTTTATAATTTCCTCCGAATGTCACATGCACCTACTGAATTGTCCTCGTGTCGTCCCTCGAGCCGTGCATCCGGTAAACGAGTTGTGCACTGCACATAGAGCGCGCCAGCTGGCTAGGGAGCTGTAGTTTGGTCATCGATTTATCGAGTAAAGAAGAATCTTGTGCTGCGAACCAATGCAATCTGTGTGGCTGGATTGTTACAAGGACAACAATAATTATTTTTATGAGAGTTTAAGTCTTAGATCCAGCATTGATGTTCATACTTTTATATTCTTTTAGTCTTTTTAATGATGTACGTTTAGTAGGAAAAGACGTTTTCGTCGACTACGAAGACGTCTGTAGCAATTTTGTTAATCCTAAGGTAATGTGTTGGTCCAGTCTCTCGAAAATGCTTGTAAAGATAATATATACTCCTTTCCTTTCTAAATATAAGACTTTTTAGAGGTTTCACTATAAAACTACATACTGAGCAAAATGAGTGAATCTATACTCTAAAATATGTTAACATACATCCATATATAGTTCATATTGTATTTTTTAAAATGTTTTACGAAGGAAGTACTCGTGTATGTAAGCGATTTTTCGATTGTGCTTTGTAAAAGAGATCTCGTTCTTTTTAAATGAAAATCGAGCGCTGCGGCCTGCGGCTGTCGACCATCATATGCGATACTTGTTTCTGGAGTGGAAAAACCACATGAATAAGCCAGGACGTACTACTCCAAAACGCCATGTTCGAAAAAGTAAAGATGCGCGTGAGAACGGACGCGGTCATGTTCTTGCCCAGGGGCGACATTAATGTATGTGCGTCTACATATATATGGTGCCTATTAACACAACATGCATGAACTTTTACAGTCATGCCATCTCCAGTAGGGAAACAGCGAGCGACACTTCTGCGGTTCATTCTGACGGTAGTATCAGCCGTTTTACGGCCTAAGTATTCTATAGTAACCTTTTATTATGCTTGAGATGATTTGTACTCCTGGCCATTATTATAAAATATCTGGGTACATTTCCACAAGAAGAAACATGTGCATGAACGTTATCAGGAAAATATAACAAATGTCACATATACTAGGAGTAGTTTGTTAGAATGCTAGGCTAATTTTAACGCATGCGTGTCTCCAACGATGAAAAATCACCCGGAGAGCCTGTAAACAATATAGTCTTGAGAAATGACATCTCTAATACTATACACTTGCTAAATTGCACGGAAAAAGTCCACTATCCAGATGATGACAAGAAGTCCAGTATCCTGAATGGGATCAGGTTAGGAAAAAAGTAGGGAGGAAGTGAACCAAGTCACGAAACGACCATTGGTGAAAGAGTGAAAGTGACCACAACAATATTAAAGAATTACCACAACAAAATTACACACACGCGCGCGCGTCTTTTACCAGAGCACCAACGCTAGCTCCATTTTATTTTACCTATTCTCCCCCTTCCTTGCCATTTTCACCTACCTACTGTACTCTCTGATTTGCTTTTTAATTACTACTAGTTGCATGATCAGAAATTAAGACGCAAAAGTAATTTAAACCTCGTTGAGCTCCTCTCCCTTGAACTCGTACACGTCGCTCTTCCTGACGGCGACGAAGAGCGGCTCCTTCTTCCTGGTGGCCAGCCCGAAGGTCTCCTCCACGCTCACGTCCTCGGCGCGCACGCCGGCGGGCAAAGCCCACTCGAAGTGGTACAGCAGGCTGGCAAGCGACACCTGCACGGTGGCCAGCGCGAACGTGTACCCCGGGCACCCCCTCCGCCCGCCGCCGAACGGCAGCAGCTTGTAGTCCGGGTCCTTGAGGTCGATCTCGCCGCCTCCGCCGGCCACCTCGAACCGCTCCGGTGAGTACTCCAGCGGGTCCTCCCAGATCTCCGGGTCCCGGCCCATGGCGAAGGTGTTGATGAAGACGCGGGTCTTGGCCGGGATGTCGTAGCCGCCGAGCGTGCACGCGGCCACGGTCTCCCGCGGGACCAGCAGCGGCACCGCCGGGTGCAGCCGGAAGGTCTCCTTGATGATGGCCCGCATGTAGTGGAGCTCCGCCAGGTCCGACTCCTCCACCCGGTCCTTGCCGCCGACGACGCGCCGGACCTCGTCCTGCGCCTTTTCAAGGATGCGCGGGTGGCGCACCAGCTCCGTCATCACCCACTCCAGCGTCGCGAACGTCGTGTCCGTGCCGGCGACGAACATGTCCTGCAACGAAACCACGTCATGCATGGTGAATATTGGCACCAACGACAAATTGTCAAGACTCCAAGTCTCGACCCATCGTTGTCTTGCTACGTACTGTACTGGTATTATGAGTAGTATTTTTCTTCCCGTGATCCTATTGTAAGTGTGGGCGAGTGGCGTACCAGGACGAGGGCTTTGAGGTTGTCGTCGGTGAGTGGGACCTCGAGGTCGGGCGACTTCTGGACGCGGAGGAGCACGTCCACGAAGTCCTCGTCCCGGTCGCCGGGGAGGCGCTGGTGCTTGGCGCTCACGTGCTCCTCCACGATGTCGTCGCAGACCTCGCGGAGGTCTGCGAGGCAGCTCTTCAGCCGCCGGCGGAGCCCGGTCACGGTGCTCGCGAAGGGCTCGAGCTCCGGGAAGAAGTCCCCGACGGTGAACCCAGCGAAGAGGTCCTGCGCCTCGGCCAGCACCGCGGCGAGCTTATCGTCCTTGCCGTGCGGGAACCGGCGCCCGAAGGCCACGCGGCAGAGCACGTCGTTGGCGAGGTTGAGGAAGCACTCGCTGAGGTCGACGGGGGTGCCCACTGCGGTGTTCTTGGTGAGGTGCGCGAGCATGCGGCGGAGCTCCTTGCCCCGGACGCTGCCGTAGGTGGCGACGCGGCGCGCCGAGAGGAGCTCGGAGACGACCACCCTCCGAGCCATGCGGTGGTACGGCCCCGCGGGGGCGAACGTGACGTCGGAGCAGCCGAACGAGAGGAACTGGCCGGAGAGGAGGTGCGGGCGGGACGCCATGGCCGCGTCGTTGCTGGTGAGCGCCGCGCGGGCCAGGTCGGGCTTGGAGATCACCACGGCCGGGACGCTGCCGAGCTGGAGCCGGAGCAGCGGGGCGCGCATGGTCTTGGCCAGCTCCGCGAGGGCGTGGTGGGGCATGTCCGTCAGCAGGTGGAGGTGGCCGATGACGGGCCACCCGGGCGGCGCCGGCGGGAGCCGCTGCCTCGGCGACCGGCTCCGCGTCGTGTGGTAGACATACGCGCCGGAGAGGAGGAAGAGGGCGATGGACACGTACGAGACGAGGTTGAGCTCCATGTCCATGATGTGAATCCGATCTGATTATGTGCTTTGCTCTCTTTGCTGCTATAAGTCGAGAGCTTGAGATATGGAATGGTTTATGGTTATGTTGTATGCAGTGCTTTTTATAGTGTGATCTAACCAACAAAAGGCATCTAAACATGAGAGAGGTGGTATAGTAGTTTGGTAAGACTTGGGTTTGTGTCGTCGGAACGGGCCTTTCTTTACGTCGTCCTAGATGAGATGTTTCTTAATCAACATGAAGCCCTGCACATAATCCACGTTCACGCGTTCCGTGACGACACCCTCCACCGACAAGCAACTAATCACTGTTTACAGTCTTACAAATTTTAGCTATCTCCGGCACGACTGCTCTTTGTACTGTCTGCATACCGCCATAAAAAGGTCGGTCCATCATAGTGCCTGTTTTAGGCTGTGTTTGGTTCGGCTTCTAAAGCCAACTTCTGCTTCCAAAAGCCAGAATCTGAACCAAAGGCAAAAACTTCGAAGCTAAGATCTCAAAATCCACACCTTCACGGTAGTGCAATTGTCGCAGCAGGCAAACCAGCGATTTCCAGCTTCTCAACCGACCAGTTATGTAAGTTCCCTAGAAGTTCAGGGATAATTACCCATCATGCCACTGCGAAATGGCATACCGATTCGCTGTTTCCTTCCTACGAGAAGGGCAGAGGCAGCACGAACAGAGCCGATCGAACAAGCTCTTGCCGGACGCAGGGCTAGGGTTAGCCATCGCCGCCATTGCAGCCGGCCCTCCGGCCGCCGCCGCCGCCCGGAGTCCCACCTTGCGCCCGCCCAGTTAGCCCCTCTGTTCTTCACCCCTCTCCTCCCTCCTCCCTCCTCCCCCTTCCTCCCTGTTTCACCCCCTCTCCTCCCTTCTCCCTCCTCCCCTGTCCTCCCAGATGTCCGGCTGGCCGGAGCACGGCCGGCTGGCCGCCGGAGCCGCCTAAGCACCGGCCCTCCTTCACCCCCACCCTGCTGCCTCCTTCCTCCTTCCTCTGACCTCCCGCCCTCCTTCCTCTGTCCTCCCTCCCTCCCCCCCTTCGTCTATCCGCCCTCCCTCCTCCCCTTCGTCTGTCCGCCGAAGCATCGCCGGCTGGCCGTACGGCTCAGCCGGAGGACCGGCCCTCCTTCCCCCCACCCTGCTGCCTCCCTCCCTCCTTCCTCTGTCCGCCCTCCCTCCTCCCCTTCGTATGTCCTCCCCCTGGTCAGACACGACAGAACAAAAAAGGAACGAATTTTTAGATATGTGCGTTTATTAGAAACGATTGGCCGAGCCTTTAACTGTTTGCAACTAGTGGGCAAAGGGAATCCATGTTTGATTTCTTTAGTAGTACCTTGGTATATATTCCTCTGATTAGTATTGCAGATCTAAGTGCACTTAATTAAATTTAGCAAGAAGGGATAGAATCATAGAATAGAATGGCAATCTTGATCTGGTCGAGCATTTATTCTTTATCATCCAATTCACTACAGATTGTCGGATGGTTATTCTCTCAGTTGTGTTGAACCTGGTTGCCAAGCTGAGGCTATGTGGCTATTTTGTGAGTAGGTTATGTAATATTGATGCATATATGCTGGACATATTGGTGAGTAGTACTGATTTGAGGTAGCTGCATATTAATTTTGCTGCATATTGCTATGTGATATGGTACTGTCCAGTGCTATATATTGATCTATTGCTATGTCATTATTTTGCTCGATTGAAGAATGGCTGAAAAAGCGGTGTGGGATGATGCACGTTTGAAGAAACTCATAGGGATATTTAAAAAAGAGGTTGAAAATGGGAATAGCCAACATGTTATTTTACTAAGAAGGGTTGGAATATTGTTATCGAGAAATGGGAAGCAAGAATGGGAAAGAAGTATCCCAAGGATAAATTCAAGAATAGATGGGATGCAATAAAAAATGATTGTGTGTTTTTCATGGAGCTGAAAAATGAAGCTACCGGGCTTGGATGGGATGATGCAAAGAGAACCGTTGTTTGCTCTCAAGAATGGTGGGATGAACATGTTGGGGTAAGTGTAGCAACCATTTCTTTTTGGCATGCTTTTGAATGATTGCATTATCTGATTTGTATTTTCAACTTTTCATAGATGCCAAGAGAAGACAGTGAAGAAATGCAATCATCTGAAGTTCAAACGACAGGGTCCGAAGCACCTTGATGATTTACACGTCATATTTGACAAAGTGCATGTCACAGGGGCTAGTGCTTCTTCTGCTGCAGACATATCCTCTAATGAATCAAGTGATGATAATGTGGCTCTTTTGGAGAAGCCCGATGATAGTGATGAAATGAAGTTGGCATCTTTGAAGAAACAAAAAACAAGTAAGAAGCGCAAGCAGCCTTTAATGAAAAATGAGGAGAAGGAAGAGAAGAGTCCTTTCTTACGATTGTACAAGCAGACATGCGAGAAGATAGAAAGTGGAGTGGAGAAGATATCCTCTAGTGTTCAAGCATCATCAGCTCCTCTTGCAACCAACCTTGTCCCAACCATTTCAGAGGTCATGAAGTTGGTGAAAGATTGTGGTGTGAAAGAAAAAACTGCTCTCATGCACACAACCCTCACTCTTATAATGAAGCCCGAGTTTAGGGAAATCTTCAATGTTCTTGAAACAAATGAAGGGAGTTTGATTTTCTGGAGAGGGAGCATGAGAAGGAGATGTTGAAGCATGTGTTGTGAACCTTTTTTCTCATGTTGTAGAACTAGATTTGCTTCCATTGTAAAACCTTATTTGCTTATGTTGTGAACCTTATTTGCTTATGTCAATCATATTTGCTTGTGTTGTGAACTATAAATGTTGTGCCAAATATTGTGCCAAATATCTATGTTGTGCCAAATATTTTTCTATATTGTTGTCGATGAATGTGTTAACATTATTACATTCTTGTTTTGATGGATGCAAGGATGGAAGAAGTGGCCAGAAAGGGACAAGAGGGAATGAAACTTCTTGCTGAACTTGCACATCAGGCTGCTATCATGGGAAATCTAGGTAACCTCTATGTTCAATGGTACTTGAACAAAACATACAGAGATGCCAAACAAACTGGACTAGAATGGGTCATGGAGTGTTATGGTCGGCCTAGATACTTCTATAAAATGTTTTGTATGAATCCGAAAGTTTTCATGCCACTTCATGATTTGCTTATTTCTACATATGGTTTGACATCAACTATTAATGTCTCACCAATTGAGTCACTGGTCATGTTCTTATGGATTGTTGGAGGTCCTCAAGCATTTGCTCAAGCCGAAAACCGTTTTGTACGCTCACTTTGGACGGTTCACACAAAGTTCAATGAAGTTTTGTTATATTTGCGCAAGTTGGCGAAAGATAACATCAAACCGAGAGATCCTACATATAGCTATGAGCATGAAAAGATCAGAGAAGAACATTTTTGGCCTCATTTCAAAGACGCTATTGGTGCCATAGATGGATCGCATGTGCCTGTGATAGTGCCAGCAGATGACGCAGTTAACCATAGATGTCGGCATGGTTTTACATCACAGAATGTGCTTGCAATATGTGACTTTGATATGAGGTTTACCTTTGTGGTTGTGGGTTGGCCGGGCTCTGCACATGACTCAAGGATCCTAAATCATGCATTGGCACACTTCTCTTCATTTCCTGTACCTCCCAAAGGTATAACATCACAACCTATGCCATCGTTCAGTATATTATTATGTGAGACACACACTTGCTGATTTGATTTTCGTCTTTAGGGAAGTACCATCTTGTGGACTCTTGATATGCAAACCGAATAGGCTATCTTGCTCCTTTTAAGGGGAGTACGTATCATCTACCAGAATTTTGACTTCGTCGTCACCGTCCACCTCAAGGAAAGTATGAGTTGTTCAACTTTTCACATTACTCCCTTCCTAATGTCGTTGAGCGTGCTTTTGGGGTGCTCAAGCAGAAATGGCGCATATTGAAAGGGGTCCCAAGTTTCTCACCTCGTACGCAAAAGCATATCATCATTGCTTGCATGGCATTGCACAACTTCATTCCTAATAGCAAGTTGAGTGACAAACTTTTTGATAAATGTGATGCCGATGATGAGTATGTACCTCCAATGCTACGACAGGAAGTAACACCAACACAAGCGGATCCCGTTGAAGAGGAGGAGAATTAAGATACCATGGATACTATTCGTAGTAGGATAGCGGATGCTTGTCTTGCGATAGCAACATAGGTTAGCTATCTTTGATGGAGGTTATGATCATGTGAACCATATGTATATTCTATGGTGCATGTCTTTTGTAATATTATTATGGGATCAGTATGTATATATATGTAATATGCAACATGAAAGTACAATCGTTGAATCTCAATTGTCGTAATTTTTATTTGCAAAACGGTCGTTCTATTCCCTACCAATGTAAATATCACCATTTTACGGTTAAGTTGCACATAATTTTTTGACTCGTTATTCAGGGTCATTACAGACAATTCACAGTCAAATCTACTGTTTCAACCAAATAGCTTCCAGCTTCTCCACAGCAGAAAGTTCACAATAGCTTTTTCACAGCTCACAGCTCACAACAGCTTTTACAGAATCTGCAGCTCAACCAAACACAACCTTAGAGTGGCGTTTTACACAGGTGTCGTTTGCTTATGTGCATCCTTTTTACCACTTTGCATATTTGACTTATTTTGATCTGATTGAGATAATGCAGGCAAAAAAATGATATTGTATGTTGATTGGTTGCCTGCATCAAAGCCTAGATGCTGACATGTTGTTTCATTGTCCGTGTTTGTGCTTTAGATGTAAGCAGATGCAAAACACAGTTGTTTGATTGCATGCAAGTAGCTGTTTTGCTTAGAGCATCTTCAACAGCCACGCGAAAAGAAGCGCGCGCACGGTAAACAGCCACTTTAGCGTGCGCGGGACTTTTTCGCGCGCTCCAGCGGCGGCGGAAAAGTAGCGCGCGCGGGAAACGATATTGCGCGCGTGGGAAAATGCGGCAGCTCATGCGGCGCTCGCCACGCGGCCTCCATACTGCCACGCGCTCTCTCCGTCGCTTGCTCGCCACTTCCTCGCCGCTTCCTCGCCCCGCAACCACCGTGCCACCATGCCGCCGCGCCGCCAGGGATCGTCTGGCTACCGCGGCATCCGTGCGTGCCCCAGCGGCACCTACTACGCCGAGATCTGGTCCGGCGACGTCCGGCTCGGCCTTGGCACGTTCGGGACCGCGCACGAGGCCGCCCGCGCGTACGACACGACGGTGTGGCGCCTAGAGAGGCCTCGGTCGTAGATGAACTTCCACGACGTCTACACGCACGAGCAGGCGCAGGCCGTCGCCCCTCCGCCTCGTCTTATCACGAAGCAGGACCGTGCGGAGCACCTTCGGGGGCAGCGCCGCCTCCTTGTCGCCAAGGAGGACGAGCGAGCCATGGCGGAGTGGCACCGGCACCACCTGGAGGACGTCGCCAACAAGCGCGCCTACTGGGCGGAAAGGACGACAAGGCGCCGCGCGGAGCGGGCGGACAGGCGTCGGCGAAAGGCACTGGCGATATCGCAGTGCGGTGCCGTTGAAGCATTTGGGACGTCGATCTTCATGCCAGACGATGATCGTTGGGAGGACGTATGGATCGATACCTCAGACAACACCAGCGAGGATGATGATGAGGACGACTCGGAGTAGTTCTAGCTGCACCGTAGTTTATCTAGTTTGCACCGTAGTTTAATTTTATCTATCGAACTATGTAAAATATCTATGTATCGTTTTATCTATGATGATGAATGTATCGTTTTTTTATCTAGTCCAGAGTGTTCGTGTGAGAGCGCGCGCGCTGCATTTTAGCGTGCTGCTGGAGTGGCGCGCGCGCTGCATTTTAGCGCGGCTGTTGGAGCCAGCGCCAAACCAGGCGAAGTGCGCGCGGCAAAGCAGTTTTTAGCGCACAGTGCGTTGGGCGGCGATTGGAGATGCTCTTACACCCTTCAAATGTGATGACCTTATCATCCTTTTTACAGACAACACACAATCAAATCACACAAGAGAAACAAGAACAACAAGAATATCAAGATCAACACAACAAGAACAACACGAACATCAAGAACAGCACAACAAGAACAATAAAAACAAGCATGTCATAATTAGTACTACACTTATGTTTAAAACAGAGAACATCCCATGCCCATGCTAGACACCAAGGTGTTGATTTCAGGGCAAAATATAGATATGTTTAGCAGCAAACCTGACGACCTAACTTCTATTCAGACCTAACTTAGTTCATACTTTAAACGATCTAGAGAAGGACAACCTAGAGGGCATGGTAGATATCGCCAATGCTGACGTGCTTCAAGCACCGGACCCTACATATGTCGGAAGTGCTGGCGTTGTAGATCTGCACCTTCAGGCCCAGCCTAGAGAGCCGCGGGACAAGCAGATCAACGGGGACGATCCTGTGTTGCCCGCAGAAGTACTGTTGATTAGTGGCAGTTGCATTTAAGTCGTGCTATGGTCAAACCATGGCACCACACAAGTACAAATGCCAATGATGTGTGCTACCAATGACCAGTGCTATCAGATCACACCAATGCACATACTTTACATTGTCCTACTACTATTTTTGGCATTCAGGTTTATCCTACTAGCATGCACATGCATTGTCCTATGATGATTATACAATCACGTAGCCTAGGCAGCATCAAAGTGGCAACATACACACTATACATCATGACCATGCAACGAACAAGAGCAAAACATCAAGTATACCACATGTCATGCAAAGAACAACACTATAAAGTAGCATTGTAGGCGGTAGCTATGTGGTATGAACCAATCAATCTACCATAGCAAATAACAATGTGGCAAGAGCATACCCATGTGCATCAATCTAGCATGACTAATGCAACATCATTCTCATGTAACCACTATCAACACTTGCATTGGTTTGATTCAACCCAAATGTAGTGGATTCGGACAAAATCTAATTGAATCAAATTAAATCGGATTGAATTCAATCCAATACATTGTGAACAATCAAATCTAACATTGTCGTACTAACCATTAATCGAACATCTGCAAGGGGAAGAAACTGAAGCTTACTGGAGCGGGTGCTGATGCAGCGTGCGTCGGTCATGGAGAAAACCCTGGCGGGAACAGGGGTGCTGCCGCAGCCGAAGATGAACCGTCCATTCCGAGGGCCATGGTCGTGGTCCTCGTCACGCGTCGGCTAGAGGATGAGCGCGACGTCCTCAAGCTCCCCTCCCCTTGCACCGTACGTAGGGGAGAAAACCCTCGAATGGGGTTAAAAACAGCCGAAAGGCACATGCGGTGTGGTTTGTAACCCTGCAATCATTGAGTCCAAGACGGGGAGGTCCGACAAAGTTGGCGATGCCGGAGCGCGCGATGGCGGTGCTGCATTTTCTCATGGCAGCGGCGTCTTCTAGAAAAGGGACGACTCCCGGAGTGTCGCTGTGAGATCTCAGCCAAAAGAGGGGAGGCCTGCAATCTGTCACTCCTAGATGGGGTTTCTACCGGCGATGATGGAAGTGGGGGAGGGGGAGGGGGCGATGGTGGCTCTCGCATCAGAGACACCGAACAGGCGGTGAGGGGAGAGAGAACGAGTGTGTATCAACAGAGTGGGGGTCACTGGAGAGATCATTGGGAGTTATGAATGTCCCGTCGTCCCTACGCTTCCCCACGTGTGCAGGCGCTCACCGTGCGTGGCTCTGAAAAAACGGTCGATTCAGTCGTTCCTCCGGATGCAAGACCTGACCTCCTTTGAGGTTCGTGCGGGTCAAGAAACACATGCAGTCCAAGCAATCAAACATGCCAATTTCATCCCGCACGGGCTTGGCTAAGGGGAATGCTGCCTACCAAACATATCCAAAGTGTTCATGAATCAAACCAGAATAGAGATGCAAGGCAACGCCCGACCCCCCCCCCCCCTCCCCTCACATAACTTACACTAGTAACATGCATATGGGAAGATGAGAGTATTAAATCAAGAAATAAAGTAGGTTTTTAAAAAAACTGAAATTTTGCGATATCAAACCCAGGTGGCCAATCTACTCCCGTGTTGGGTGGTGCTCTCCATTGATGGGTCGTATTGTGACATGGATGGTTCGACGGGTTCAGGCATGGTCCTACGAGATGGTCAGGGAGTTGTAATTTTTGTTGCCTGTCACATCTTTCATTTTAATGAAGCACTTGAAGCAGAACCACATGCGATCATGGAGGAGGGGGCGTAGTCTCATGATCCAACACTCGGACCACCCAGTGAAGATCAAAGGAGTATGTATAGTTGCATTGGTGGCTATTGGTAATGGTTCCATGGATAGATCTGCTTATGGTCACATTATTGTTGAGACGAAGGGCTTGTTGGAGAATAGGGTGAACAAATAGGGTAGCATATTGTTAACGAATTATGGTCGTAGTGGGGATAGCACTACGTGTTGGCTTAACCAATCCCCCATTTTTATTGCTGAAAACGCCGCAAACGATTGTACTTAAGTGAACTTGGAATAAATACCCTATGTTTCCCACGAAAAATAATAATTAAGATCTTTGTAAGAAGAACGCGAGATTATATTGTAAGTTTTTCTGGTCTAGCTTATACATTAGGATAAGTTATCTATGGCGGACGTGGAGTATCTGCCCCTAAGCTCAAATGCTCTCTGATGAACAGTGAAATCAAAATAAATAGTAAAAATATTAAAAAAATAGATTTTTTGGTAAACTTTGACAAAAAAATTGCGTGCTTGCAAAAATTTATTATGAAAAGACATTCGTGGGAGTCGTGAAAAAGATTTGATGCTCCAAAAATGATGTATTTTAAAGAACGTTGGAATACCGATGTTTTTTGCCAGGACATACAACAAATGTCGTTTCGTAATGAAAGTTGTCAAGCATACAAAGCAGTTGTCAAAGTTTGTTAAAAAATGTGAGAACTGGTTGATTCTTTTTATTAAATTTGATCTTCATACCAAGCTGATTTGATCTGAGGAGCATAAGAGTACCTTTGATCTGTATGACCGTGTATAAACGAGTTATTGGAGACATCAAGACTATTATATATGTTATTGTACGTATCCTCGACTCTCCGACCAGGATATTTTGGCCTTAATGGTTCATAGGATATGATTATTATAGTGAAACTTGCAAGAAATGAGATGGCATGCATCTCAAATCCACTCCAAATCCTATGATTATGATTAGAAAAAGAGATGACATTTCATTCACATCATAAGAATTTTTCAATTGACTATGCGCTCTTTTTTATTTTCCTTTGATATGTGGAGGATGAAAATCAATCCTATGTAGGAATAGGAATGCATTCCTACGAACCAAGGGCTCTAGAGTAAAAATTCCTACAAGAATCATATCCTACAGAATTCTTATGAAATTCATCCAAACCAAAGAAGGTCCTATCCTATGGACCAAAGAAGGCCAAAGAATACCAGCCCGAAATCAAGCCAATGAATGATGAAACATACTAACATAGCACCATCTTAGGCCTTATTTGGTTCATAGGATAGGATTATCATAAGAATAGAAAACTTATAGGAGATGAGATGACATGCGTCTTAAATCCTATGAGTACGATTATAAAAAAATGTCATTTGATTGAATTTTTCCATTGACGGTATACATACATGTTTTTTTTTGTGACCAAATCAAGATGTGGCGGCCGTCACACCTTGCCCATTGGAGACCTCTGTCACTGTTTCTATGAACAAAAAAAGATTTTTTTTTACAAAAAACCTATCCTATAGAATTTCTGTGAAGTTCCTTCAAACCAGAAAAGGCCTTCAAGGGTGGAGACATGCATGCGTTAAAATCAAGATAGCTTGTTTGCTTGATTGTGTGCCACATAGTAGCATGACATGCATGGCCCGCTTGAGGAGGCACACGCACAATAGCAGGTATCGGCCACTTCCACTGACCGCTGGATGAGATCCGCGTCGTCTCCCAACAACCCGTCCGCCCGATCGACAGTCCCTTGCATAACCGTTGACATAGCGGGATCCGTCGCAGGCAGCATGCATGCATGCATCACGTCCACCACACATGCAATGCAATGCAACACAACGTAATCGATCCATCTGGCACGGCTGCATGGTGCATGCATGAGGGTAGGTTGACGTCAACCTGACAGAAATATACGCGGCGAAAAGTGCCGGCCGTCGTATCTGACTGTATATGCCGGAAATACTCAGTACCTGCGGCAGCATCGGAGAAGATGGCGGGGAAGGCCGCGCGCGTCGTAGGAACAAAAACAAAACTGTACTACTTCCAGTTGCTACAGTTTCCGGACACGTGAGGTTTATCTCTTGTTTCTTGTGTTTTTCTTTGAACCCATTAGAGCATTTCAGTCGCGCAACCCGGAACGTGTAAAAAATTACTTTGTAGCGTGCCCATAATTTAAAAAACCGCGACGGGCAGCACTGGCTTCAGCAACCGCGCTAAAATTTAGCGCGCGCGCATAGCTTCAGCAGACGCGTTTTCACACGAACACACTAGACTAGACAAAAAACGATACATTCTTGATGCATAGATAAAATGATACATAGATATTTAGTTTGATAGATAAAATTAAACTACGATGCAAACTAGATAAACTACGGTGCAACTAGAACTACTCCGAGTCGTCCTCATCATCATCCTCGGTGGTGTCGTCCGAGGTATCGATCCATACGTCATGCCAACGATCATCGTCTGGCGTGAAGATCGACGTCATACCAGCTTCAACGGCACGCCTGTCCGCCCGCTTCGCGCGACGCCTTGCTAGCCTTTCCGCCTAGTAGGCATGCTCGTTGGCGACGTCCTTCGGGTGGCACCAGTGCCACTCCGCCTTGGCTCGCTCGTCCTTCTCGGCGACGAGGAGGCGGCGCTGCCGCCGAAGGTGCTTCACACGGTTCTGGTCCGTGATAAGACGAGGCGGAGGGGTGACATCATGCGCCTGCTCGCACGTGTAGACGTCGTGGAAGTTCATCTGCGACCGAGGCCTCTCTAGGCACCACGCCGCCGCGTCGTATGCGTGGGCGGCCTCGTGCGCGGTACGTGCCGAGGCCGAGCCGGACGTCACCAGACCGGATGTCGGCGTAGTAGGTGCTGCCGGGGCGCGCGCGGACGCTGCGGTACCCAGACAATCCCCGCGGCACGGCGGCATGATGGCGCGGTGGTGACGGAGCGAGGAAGCGACGAGGAAGCGATAGAGGGAGCTGGGAGAGCGCGCGTGACAGTGTGGAGCTGCGTGGTGAGCGCCGCAATTTATAGGCGCGCCGGAAGCGGCACGCCAAATCTAGCGCGTGAGCTGCCGCCTTTTCCCGCGCACGCGCAATCGTTTCCTGTGCACTACTTTCCCGTCGCCGCTGGAGCGCGTGAAAACGTCCTTCACGTGCTAAAGTGGCAGTTTATCGCACGCGCGTGTCTTTTCGCGCGGCTGTTGGAGATGCTCTTAGCCGACGAACGTTCATTATGAGGGAATCGTATTTTTCTAATTGTGAGGAATGACAATTTCTTGAGAGCGACCTGACAGTTTATGCCAGAAAAGGCAATTCTTTTGTTTAAAACTGCCGTCGTTCGTTCGATCTTGTCTTATATAGAATTAAAACACCGTCAGAGGGGGTTCGTTGGCCACCCCTCTCTCAGCGAAGACAGGGTTCCCGTTTTATTTTCCCATCATGACGCGGTCAAGCGAGGGATTGGTATGGTCGACGAAGAGCGCAGCGCAGCGCTGGAGGCAGGCAGCCGGTCAGCGACGGAGCTCGCCTCACCCTGACGATTTTTCTTTATAGACACACAAGACCTGTACTGCTCGAGAATCGGCCGAGGCAATGCAAAGCTAGCTCGCTCACGTACTGAGCTCACCTCACTGGCCGCCCGGTTCTTACTCTCCTTTCTTTTCAAGATCCTCTCAGATTTTCTATTGAAACAAGAGACCTTTTGGAGTACTTTTGGAGTCTTGGACAGCGGAATGAAGGTTGGCTACAAACAACAAACACAAACAACGGCGCTTCGTGGACATGCACTACTCGTCAGATGCGTGCTGATGCGAACATAAGGGTCTACGTACGCGAGTCCTTGCAAATGCCTTCGAGGATGTCAAGGAAAGGCGTTGATCCTTTTGCGGTTTGGAATTTACTCTTTCTCACTCACAAGGAGACTTTTAGCGCGATTCCTAATTAATTAAGTCTACGTGCACAGACCAGACGCCGTTGCCTAAGATAGAGAGGAATGTATCCTCCTGACCTCTTGTCCAGACGGTAAATATATAGCACGTAGGCGGCTTTGCATTTGCATGCACGTTTGACCCAAACAGTGAAATCAAATATCTCTTTGTGCGCTTATTTCAACGTAGAGAAAACAAAATAGTACCACCAGTAGTAGCGTCACTATGACAAATCCCGGCAACAATTTAATCGCCCTAACTTCTCTTCTGGAATGCTTGTGCTACATCTGGAATGGGTCTGTACTTTCTTTTTTAACTCTTGCAACTTGCAAACGTGAAATCCTCAATGGACAGGAATACTCTTTGAGGGAGTCAATCGATCTCTTCATGTAACTTTTGGAGTAGTTTAAGTCATACGAACTCTCCAGAGAGAGAGAGAGAGAGAGAGAGAGAGATAAGTTACTACACATCAACATCGTACATCCATGAATCACCGTGACTCGCAGGGCGTCGAACAGCAGGCAAAGGTTGGTGTGGATGCCAAGTCCTACAAGGCTACAACTTTGGTGGATGCATGTTAGTTTGCTAGTTGTAAGCTGAAAAGGAAGGAAATGAACACGTCAAAATATACTCAAAACCACAGCCATTTGGGTCCAAAATCGAGCATACAGTAGTGTTTGACGTCTCGAATATTCTTATAAAACGAATCGGCCGGACCAAAACCTCTTACTCGCTAGACAGCTAGCTGCATGTACTGTGCACGACTCTAGGCAGCTGGTCAGCTACGGAGCTCACTGCACGGGCCGGGCTTTCTTTTTGAGACACAGGACCTGTGAGGATTGACCGGACCTCTGTACATATACTTCTATTTCGTCATCTTATACGAAGGACGTGACACTCTGAAGTTAGGCTTGGTCAAGCGTATTGAAAACGGTGCTTCAACAAAAAATATGGGATGAGAACTGGCTCCCACGGGAGGAGATGTTGAGACCCTATGGTTGTATTGCCCAAAACCCGTCGGAACTAGTCTCTGAATTGATTGACACAACCTCAGCGCAATGGGTCACGCAGAAGATTGCCGCGGTGTTCATGCCGATGGATGTTCGAGTTATACTCGGTATCCCTTTGTGTACACGTAATATTCCGGATTTCTAGAGCTGGCACTACGAGAAAAACGACCTCTTTTCAGTCAGATCGGCCTACAGAATGCTTGTGGCGTCAAGATCAAGAAGAGAAGCGTGGCTCAAGAATATTGCAGGCACATCAAGTACGGCTGGAGAGGAAAGCTCATGGAAGAGGTTATGGAAGATACAAATACCTGGGAAGGTGAGGATGTTCCCGTGGCGTCTATCAAAACATTCGATCCCGACTAATGATGTCAGAGCTCACAGACACATGTCAGATTCAAGCTCATGCGGTTTGTGTGGATCCCTGATTCTTGGAGGCACTCCTTGTTGGAGTGCACAATGTCTCGCTGTACGTGGTCGTTGATTGATGAAGAGCTGGCTCAAATCATGGCTGCAACAACCGAACCAAATGCAAAACAGTGGTTATTCACAATGATGGACTTATTATCACATGCAGATTTTGTGAAGCTTTCGATTACACTATGTGCATTGTGGGCTGCAAGACGTAAAGCAATTCACGAAGGTATCTTCCAGAGCCCGCAGATGATCTACACTTTTATTAACAAATTTATAGATGAACTAGATACTATCAGAGGAAATCAACAGGTGCACCAGGCGGAACCCATGATGGCAGCAGCAAGCGGGAGACCAAAAGCTCCTCCCCAGGGGTACGCAAAAATCAATGTAGATGTTGGATGCCGACGAGGTAGCAGAGGTACTGCAGCAGCAGTCTGCAGGGACAACACAGGTGCTTTTCTGGGGAGCTCTGCTCTGGTCATTAGCGGACTAGATGACCCGGCAACGCTAGAAGCCATAGCCTGCCGTGAAGGATTGGCACTAGCAGCAGACCTACACGTCCATCAGTTTGTAATTGCTTCGGACGCAAAGCAGGTGATAGGTGCTATCAATAAGGGCAGCTTGGGCACCTACGGTGCTATAATCAATGAAATTAGACTTCAGTTAGATTCATATCGCTGTAATTTTGTTTTCGAAGGTCGTGCTACCAACTTAGAAGCACATAGTCTAGCCAAGCATTCACTTTCTTTAGGTCCGGGGCGCCACATCTAGTTTGGCCAACCCCATGACCCGACTTGTATCCCACACCATGTGGCCTTTGATGAATTAAAGCTTGGTTTACCCCTAAAAAAATATGAGAAGGCAGTGCTCCTACCGGTTTTCCAAAAAAAAAGGATTGACCGGACCAAGTTCTTTCACTAGCTCCGTGTGCAACGCACAACTCTTTATTTGACCAGTCGTTTCTTGATTCAGGGACGAGCACGAGGGAAGTGGGTAGGTAGGTGTGAGGGCATCAACACCCGCAAAACATCCGTTACCGTGTGAATCGTACGGTCCGGACAGTGAAAATCATTCAATGTAGTCTTGTATCGATCCGCGAACGGTTCAGACATGATTTTTTTCGCAAATTGAAAACAAACGTGTGGGGTTTACGGGCTTCTGGACCGTTACTTCGTCTGATTCTGACCGTCCTGTCCCATTGAAGCGGCCTGCCAAACGAGAGCAGCGCGAGCTGCACGTTTGGTTGAACACGCCTCCTCGCCGCATCAAAACATTTTCATTAAATCCGTGAGAAAGCCGAGAAACCTACTCCGGTCACACGTTCGTTCATGAGCTGGCTGACATTAAACAACGCCGGCCGAGCTCCTCCCGTCCGTCCTCTATTTAAATGAGGCCAGACGCCGGGCAAGAATCGCACCCCTCCGCTGCTCCCACATCTCCTCCTGCAGCATTTTCTCCACTCTTTCGATAGCTTTCAAAGAGCAGTTCTCCCGCATACAGGCCGGTTGGGTGGCTCGTCGGGCCCGTCAGACATGAGCATGAGCGAGGCAGCTCGCTACTCTACCTTCCTCGCCTAGCCCGACGGAGCCAGTTTCCGTCCCAAGCCCCAAGCCGGCGCGTGGTTCAACAACTCGTCGCTTCAAGCCAGCTCGATGAGGAGTGGCAAGTTGCTACACGCCGGCACGCTGGGGAGCACGGCGGCAACCACGCCTCTTGTGCCTACGACCGCGCCATCCACCAGCTACGCGCGCGTAGCCACGCCATGCATGCAGAGAAACAAGCCGGCTGTGCGGAGAGCGACAAGTTGGTGGCCAGCGCGTCCGAGCCCGCCGCCATCATCAAGGAGAAGTATAACACAGGATGCCGCCGCCACGCGGGTCTCACGCCAGCGTACACAACCTGTGTCTTGCCCTTGTTCTTCAGTTGAGAGGACCTTCGTCGACCCCGCACGGGCTGCATGGAACCGGAGGTGCCCGCTTCACCGCCCACTAAAGCATCGGGTGGGGGTTCCGCTCCGACAAGCGGTGGGGAAGCGATCACTAGTAGAAAACAGGGCTTTGGTCTAGGCCGGGCCAACCCATTAGTCCCTGTTCAGTCACGAACCGGGACCAATGGGGGCAACGGTCCCGTTTCGTGAGGCTAGGGGGCCGGGCGGCCCACGTGGGGCATTGGTCCCGGTTCGTCTAGAACCTTTGGTCCCGGTTCCAGACACGAACCGGGACCAATGTGCCTCACTCCTGGCCCACAACCATTGGTCCCGGTTCGTGGCTGGATCCGGGACCAAAGGGGGTCCTTTAGTCCCGGTTCCAGCCACGAACCGGGACCAATGAGATGCCTATATATACCCCCTCGCCAGCGAGCAGAGCACTCCACATTGCTCTGTTTTTCAGGCTGGCCAGGGGAGAGCTTTGTGGTGCTCTAGCTCACCTCCTATGCACATGAGGTGTTTGATGAAATGCCCAAGCCAAACTTAAGCTTTCTCCTCTGGAAGCTCCCCGTCCAAACTCCATTTTCGTCAAGATTTGTCTAGGTTTGGCGGTCCGTCCTGTCCCGTCCCCATCCTGAAACTGCCGTCGATCGCCCGCGCGTGGTGAGCCTCTTGATCTTATCTTCTTGCTAAAAGAAAATATACTTACTCGTATGATTTTCTTACTTTTATTATTGTTTTTTATTATATAGTGCCATGGTTATGGTATCCGCCCATGTCGCTCCTCGTCCAGTCTATATGATTCAGATATGGTATATTATTTTATATAACAATTTCACACATCTAATGTCTATGACAATTAATTATGTTACCAACTTGACGTAGATGTTTTTATCTATAGGAAGTAGTTGAACCAGAAATGGATACCGACTATGCAATTCTGCTCGACAAGTTAACTAAAGCTGAAAAAGAAATCGATCATTTGATTTTTTTTAAAAGAACCGAAGATGACAAGATGGGATTGGAGTTGCATGTTGTCGATATCGTCGACGATCATAAGACCAAGATGGATGCAATGCACTTGAAGCTTAGAAAGATTAAAAAATATGCCATTCATACTGAGGCTTGGTATCATTATGCCATTGGATCAATTGGTATCTTAGTAGCGATTATGATTGCATTTGTTGTTGCATTTAAATTTTTTACATAGTTTCGTTGTATATTTTAACTAGATGCTCTAGAGAGCTATATGTTGTTCAATAATGACAACTATGTATGAACTGTACGTATTTATTTTGGTCATTATTGTACTTTGGCTTTAATGTGATGATGAATTTCTTTTAATTTGGTCACTTCTCTATTCATGATATGTTGTAATGGTTTTTAATACACTTTATTATATAACGCACGTAGATGAACCGACAATGGATGTATGGTGACCGACGCACCTCCGAGTATATTAAGGGCCTGCATAATTTTCTCGAAGCGTCTGAGGCAAACAAGCAGAATGGTTTTATGCCTTGTTCATGTACTGTCTGTGAGAATACGAAGTCTTTCTTCAACTCTAAAACCCTTCACTTCCACCTGCTTCAGAAGGGTTTTATGCCACACTATAATGTTTGGACCAAGCACGGAGAAAGAGGGGTTATGATGGAAGACAACAAAGAAGAAGAGGATGACGACAACTACCCTCCCCCTGAATACGGTGATGTTGCAATGGGGGAAGCTGAAGATCATGAGGAACCAGACGATGTGCCCGATGATGATCTTCGCCGGGTCGTTGTTGATGCACAGAGAGAAGGCGAAAGTGAAAGGGAGAAGTTGAAGTTCGATCGCATGTTAGAGGATCACAAAAATGGGTTGTACCCAAATTGCGAAGTTGACAACAAAAAGTTCGGTACCACACTGGAATTGCTGCAATGGAAGGCAGACAATGGTGTATCTAACAAGGGATTTAGTTCACTATTGAAAATAATGAAGAAGAAGCTTCCAAAGGATAACGAATTGCCCGACAGTACGTACGAAGCAAAGAAGGTTCTATGCCCTCTAGGATTGGAGGTGCAGAAGGTACATGCATGCCCTAATGACTGCATCCTCTACTGCGGTGCGTACAAGGATTTGAACGCATGACCGGTATGCGGTGCATTGTGGTATAAGATCAGAAGAGTTGACCCTGGTGATGTTGAGGGCCAGCGCACCGGGAAGAGGGTTCCTGCCAAGGTGATGTGGTATGCTCCTATAATACCACGGTTGAAACGTCTGTTCAGAAACAAAAAGCATGTTGAGTTGATGCAATAGCACAAAAAAGACTGTAAGAAAGACGGGAAGTTGAGAGCACCCGCTGATGGGTCGCAGTGGAGAAAGATCGAGAGAAAGTGGAGAGACTTTACAGGTGACCCGAGGAACGTATGGTTTGGTTTAAATGCAGATGGCGTTAATCCTTTTGGGGAGCAGAGCAGCAAGCATAGCACATGGCATGTGACTCTATGTATGTATAACCTTCCTCCTTGGTTATGCATGAAGCGGAAGTTCATTATGATGCCAGTGCTCATCCAAGGCCCTAAGAAACCTGGCAATGACATTGATGTGTACCTAAGGCCACTAGTTGATGAACTTTTACAGCTATGGAATGGAAGAGGTGTACGTGTGTGGGTTGAGAACGAACGGGAGGAATTTGACCTACATGCATTGCTGTTTGTAATCATCAACGATTGGCGCGCTCTCAGTAACCTTTCAGGACAGACAAACAAGGGATACCATGCATGCACACACTGTTTAGATGACACCGACAGTATATATTTGGACAAATGCGGGAAGAATGTGTACCTGAGACATCGTCGATTTATTCCGACCAACCATCATTGTCGAAAGAAAGGAAAGCATTTCAATGGTGAGGCAGATCACCGGAAGAAGCCCACCCTCCGTACTGGTGATCATATACTTGATATGGTCAATGATTTACAAGTAATATTTGGAAAGGGGCCTGGCGGACTATCTGTTCCGACTGACGATGCGGGACGCGCACTTATGTGGAAGAAGAAATCTATATTTTGGGACCTACCCTATTGGAAAGACCTAGAGGTCCGCTCTACAATCGACGTGATGCACGTGACGAAGAATCTTTGCGTGAACCTGCTAGGATTCTTGGGAGTGTATGGGAAGACAAAAGATACACCGGAGGCATGGGAGGAACAACAACATGTGCATGAAAAAGACGGCATGCATCCAAAGCAGTATGAAGGTCCTGCCAGCTACGCTCTTACCAAAGAAGAGAAGGAAATCTTCTTTGGAAGCCTGCTCAGTATGAAGGTCCCGTCTGGCTTCTCGTCGACTATAAAGGCATAATAAATATGGAAGAGAAAAAGTTCCAGAACCTAAAGTCTCATGACTGCCACGTGATTATGACACAACTGCTGCCGGTTGCATTGAGGGGACTTCTACCGAAAAACGTTCAATTAGCCATTGTGAAGCTATGTGCATTCCTCAATGCAATCTCTCAGAAGGTGATCGATCCAAAAATCCTGCCAAGGTTAAGGAGTGATTTGGTGCAATGTCTTGTTAGTTTCGAGCTGGTGTTCCCACCGTCGTTCTTTAATATCATGACGCACGTCCTAGTTCATCTAGTCGACGAGATTGTCGTTCTGGGCCCTGTATTTCTACACAATATGTTCCCCTTTGAGAGGTTCATGGGAGTCTTAAATAAATATGTTTGTAACCGCGCTAGGCCAGAAGCAAGCATCTCCATGGGCCATCAAACAGAGGATGCCATTGGGTTTTGTGTTGACTTCATTCCTGACCTTAAGTAGATTGTTCTCCCTCAATCGCGGTATGAGGGGAGACTGACTGGAAAAGGCACGCTAGGAGCGGACTCAATAATATGTAGGGCAGGGCATTCTTGGTCTCAAGCACACTATACAGTTCTACAGAATTCCACCTTGGTGACCCCGTATGTCGATGAACACAAGAATATTCTACGCTCCAAACACCCGGAGCAGTATGACGACTAGATTACATATGAACACATCAGGACTTTCGACAGTTGGTTGCAAACACGTCTCATGGGTGACAACACTGTTTCCGATGAGCTGTACTCATTGGCCAAGGGACCACCTTCGACTGTATTGACTTAGAAAGGGTACGAGATAAATGGGAATACATTTTACACGATCACCCAAGATGAAAAGAGCACCAACCAAAACAGCGGTGTCCGTTTTGATGCAGCAACCAAGAGGGGAAAGGACGCATATTATGGTTACATAGTGGACATATGGGAACTTGACTATGGACATGATTTCAAGGTCCCTTTGTTTTAGTGCAAATGGGTCAATCTGTCAAGAGGCGGGGTACAGGAAGACCCACAGTACGGAATGATAACAGTGGATATGAACAATCTTGGGTACACAGACGAACCATTCGTTCTAGCCAATGATGTTGCGCTGGTTTTCTATGTGAAGGACATGTCTACCATACCGAGAAAAAGAAAAGATAAGGAAGCGAATACATCATACGATGAGCCAAAGCGCCACATAGTTCTTTCAGGAAAAAGAGACATCGTGGGATTGGAGGGCAAGACAGACATGTCTGAAGATTATGAAAAGTTCCATGAAATTCCTCCCTTCAAAGTCAAGACTGACCCAAGCACCCTGTTAAACGATGAAGATTATCCATGGTTACGGCGTAATAAGAAAAGGACACAAGCGAAGAAAAAGTGAAGACTTTCTCTCCATAACTATATCATTGCAGTGACATGTGAAGAAATGAAATGTCTTTTATAACACATGAGTTTTCGTTCGAAACCCTAATACTTTGAAAGAGATTTTCCGTTTTGTACACGAAGTGCATCTAGTTTTTGCCGTAACCCTCTCAACTTTTTATGACATGCTATGTTGGTGAAATGATGATACCATGCCAACTTTCAACCTTTTCACAGTTCATTTGAAGTGCTTTTCAATTTCAGGGTTATTTAGCTAAAAAAAAATCAATAAGTGCATGAACAATACCAAATGAAGTTAGAAAGGGTTGAAAATTGATGATCTGGTTTTGAATGGTGCATTTTGAACACACAAATAGTCTGGAGTCCAAATGAGTTCAAAAAAAATGAAATCCCTTTGTAACAGATGAGTTTTCGTCCGAAACACTGATACTTCGAAATGGATTGTCCATTTTGTACACGAGGTGCATCCTTTTTTGCCGTAACCTTCTCAACTTTTTAGCAAATGTTATGTGGGTGAAATGATGATACCATGCCAACTTTCAACCTTCGGAGTTCATTTGAAGTGTTTTTCAATTTCAGGGTCATTTAGCTCCAAAAAAATCTGTAAGTGCATGAAAAATACCAAATGAAGTTAGAAAGGGTTGAAAATTGATGACGTGGCTTTGAATGGTGCATTTTGAACACACAAAAAGTATGGAGTTTAAATAAGTTCAAAAAATGAAATCCCTTTGTAACAGATGAGTTTTCGTCCGAAACCGTGATACTTCGATAGAGATTGTCCGTTTTGTGCACGAAGTGCATCCGGTTTTTGCCGTAACCCACTCAACTTTTTAGCACATGCTATGTGGGTGAAATGATGATACCATGCCAACTTTCAACCTTCTCAGAGTTCGTTTGAAGTGCTTTTCAATTTCTTTCAAAACATCGTGGGAGTGGAGTTCAAAAAAGAATCAACTAAAAAGCTTTTATAAACCTCTAGTATTTTTGAAACTATAATTATATAAAAATTATGCAACTAAAATATCAAAGTATTTTTTGTTGAAAACATTAATAGCAAAAAGAATATAATGATAAAACACACTGTAAATAAATAAAGAAAAAATAAAGAAAGCAAGAAACAAAATAAAATAATGGAAATTATGCAACTAAAATTATCAAAATATTTATTTGTTAAAAAGAATAAACTAAAATAACAGAAGAAAAATACTGGAAAAAATTAAAAAAAATAAAGCAAAAAACAAAACAAAAATACTGGAAAAAATAAAAAAAATGTCGCCTACTGGGCCACATGCAGATACAGAGCGGTTAGGCCCGTAAGCCTGCTTTAGTGAGGAGCTCGAAGGCTCAAGCGCACCGCGCCTTATAAACAGGTGCGACACAGTCTCCACTAGCGAGGTGGGACTAAACTCCCATCACGCCGCTGTGCAAGGCCATTGGTCCGGTTGGTGGAACCAACCGGGACCAATACCCACCTTTAGTCCCGGTTGGTGCCATCAATCGGGACCAATGCTTCTTGTATATATGAAAATCCTTAGAAAATTTTAGTTTTCATCTAAAAGTTGCCCCGAGCCGTCGTCCTCGTCCCCGTCGCCTCCTCGAGCTGCCGTCCTCGTCGCCGGCCCCGTCGCCTCCTCGAGTCGCCGTCCTCGTCCCCGTCGTCGCCGTCCTCATCCCCGTCGCCTCCCTGTCGTTGCCATCCTCGTCGCCTCCCCATCGCCGCCGTCCTCGTCCCCGTCGCTGCCATCCTCGTTGCCGTCCTCGTCCCCGTCGCCTTCCCGAGCTGTCGTCCTTGTCCCTGTCCCCGTCGCCTCCCCGAGCCGCCGTCCTCATCCCCGTCGCCGGCCTCCAGCCATCGCCGCCCCCCAGTGAGCCCTCCTACTCCCCGTCACCGCGTATATGTGTGTATATGTTCATGTATATGTTTTTTCGGGCATGTATATGTGTATATGTTCATGTATATGTTTTTTTCATTTATGTATATATGTTCATGTATATGTGTGTATATGTTCATGTATATGTTTTTTTCATGTATATGTATATATGTTCATGTATATGTTTTTTTCCTGTATATGAGTGTATATGTTAATGTAAAAAGTCTTCGTTGTTTTTCATATGTATGAAAATGTAGAGTGAAAACGAAAAAAAACATATAAGAAAAAACAAAGGAAAAATGAAGAAGGAAAAGAAAACCGCCCGGCCCGGCCACCATCACATTTTCATACAGTTTTTCCATCGAGTCCACGTCGCACCGAGCACCCGCGGCGAAGCAAGTATTTTTTTGAAGGTAGTTTTTTTTGTTAAATGAAAATGTTGGCATCGGCTCTATCATCACGTTGGCATCGGCTCTATCTATCAACAAGGACACGGGAGCACCCCGGCACCCTATCATCACGTTGGCATCGACTCCTCGAGAGCTTTCCAACGGATCTAGAATGTATGTCGTTGTTGATATAACCCCTCCCCGATAACTTCGACATGAGAGGGGACGTCGCACATGCATGAGAGAGAGGCGGTCCACTCACCCGACTAACTATCGAGGCCACCCAAACCCTAGAAGAAAGAGCGTCATTGTCGATCTATCCCGTCCTTACCCGATAAACTCTCGAGGCCACCCAAACCGGGACTGAAAAAGCGTTGTTGAGGCCACCCCAAACCCTAGAAGTGTTGTCGAGGCCACCCTAAACCCTAGAAGCGTTGTCGAGGCCACCCAAATTTACCAAGTTAAATGAAGAAAACTCTGGTAACATAGATTTATCAAGAATGCCCCCATTATGGATGTGCACAAGTTGATCCAATTTTTTTTTGATCTCATCTATATATATATATTCTTTTATATGTCACGTTTTCTATCAAAGTATTGAAGGAATCCATGGCTTCATCATTAGCCGGAAGTAACATGCGTATGATGCTACGAAGCTCTTCAAAGTTGTTTTGAAACGGAGTCCCAGATAGAATAATTCGCTTTTTGGTACGAATTTTAGCAAAGGCCTTCCAAATAGCGATATTCGGAAGGCTCTTGCTGAACTTCGTACCAAAAAGCTAATTAATTATCCTATCTGGGACTCCGTTACAAAATAATTTTGGAGATCTTCGTACCATTATGCGTCTGTTACTTCTGGCTAATGATGAAGCCTTGGTTTTCTTGAATCCTTTGACACTAGACAACATGACATATAGAAGGGTACATGAGATCAGGAAAAATATGGACCATTTTCTGCACATTCAGAATGGCGCCATTTTGTTAATTAAATCCCTTAAAGGTTAACAGAATCCCTTGTTTGACATTCATGATAGAGGCGGTCCGGATGTCGGACATTCATGATAGAGGCGGTCCGGATGTCGGACATTCATGTTTGTATATTAATTGTCATGTTGTAATATGCAGAAACTATGGATCCAAGAGACGAAGAACAAGAACAGTTGTTGGGGGACATAATCCACGGCGGACGTAATATATTGTCGTTTCTCAACGACACCGATGGTCTGGAAGGAGAGGATTATGACAACTCCGGTGATCGAACAATGGAGGAGGAAGGACATGATCATGATGGCTCCGGTGACCGAATGCTGGAGGAAGAAGGAGACCATGATGACGGCTCCAGTGACCGATCGGAGGAGGGAGCTATTGCAAAGTCCGACGAGGTATATATATTAATTAAGCCTGTGTTGACTGGCTAATTGATGCATTAATTGTTTTGAAATGTACATATATTACTTAACTCTTCTTTCTTCTTTTATAGCCCTCCGGATCGAGCCAAACTTCGGTAACGAGACGAGGCCCGAAGAAGAGGTTGCGCAAGGATGAAAGGTTCACGATCACAGCACTCACAAACGATGGCCATACGATTGAACCCAAGTGGACCAAGAACGCATTTTCTGCTCAGTGCGGAGCTATTGTTAGGGACAACATCCTGATCAGCATCAAGCAATGGAATAAGCCTAAGGACGGCGCCCCTGAAGGTGATTATGTCACCGATAGACAGAAAGATGATCTTTGGACCGCGCTGAAGGCAAATTTCACCCTACCGCCAGAGGAGGATCCGAATAAGCCAGTTATAGAGCCACTGGTCAAGGCATGTGCTCTTAAGAAGATGGCAGATCTATTCAGGAGGTGAAAGAATGAGTTGAAATCAAAGTTTGTCGACAAAGGGAAGACTCCAGAATTCACCGGTCGATTTGAGAAGATAAGAGATTACTGGCCCGCATTTGTGGACTACAAGACATCGGACAAGAGTAAGAAAATGTCAGAGACAAACAAGGTCAATGCTGCAAAGAAGCAGTATCACCATCACACGGGGTCAGGTGGCTACCTCAAAGCCTGGCCGTTGTGGGACAAAGCTGAGAATGACCTGATTGCTAAAAACGTCGTACCACAGACATTGAACTGGCCAGACCGTTCAAGGACTTGGTTCTTCGGGGTTGGGGGAACTTTGGACCCTGAAACAGGGAAGTGTCATTGAACGAACGATCAACTTGCAATACCCATGAACAAGCTTTAGAAGTATATCACCGCAGCGTAGGAAGGGATGTTCATTCCCGACAGAGAGAAGGACGAGCTGACTGAGGCCCTAGGGAATGCTGAGCACCCTCGACGAACACGAGGCACACCAGGCTTCGTCCGTGGAAGGTTGGGTTTCCTGACGCAGGCGGTTACAGAAGCCGGGAGAGAAAGAGGAAAGCGGAGTTGAGCGAAATTCAGAAGCTCATGTAAGACTACAAAAGCTAGAGGAAGCTGAGAGCCAGCGAGCTGCCGGCCAACCATCTCAGCAGCACGAAGCTACCCCAGAAGCTACCCTGCCATCTCAGCGGAGAAGCAGCGTCGCTTCCACGGAGCCCGTTCAGCCTGACTTCACGTCTCCTAGCTACCCCATGGATACTATCACGGAGGCTCAACATTGTGAGCTTATGACAAAATGCCGGAACCTCACTTTCAAGGCGGCTGTCGGCTCTATTGCACCTCCTCAAACCAATGGAACTTTTCACTGACGTCCGATTCCACATGGCTACGCTGTTGTGATGGTGGATGAAGTAATGAAGGAATTTGAGGAGCTCGAGCTTGACCACTCTACAGGTGAAGGAGAGAATAAGCTGGTTCGTGCCCTGAGGAGTACATGTCTATGGCAGAAGGAGTACATCAAGCTTCCAAACTGGACGCCTTTGCCTCCTCCTTCTCCTCAGGCGAATCAGGGCACTCCGCCTCCTCCTCCTCCTCCTCCTCCGGCGAGTGATCAGGGCACACCGCCTCCTTCTCCGGCTCCTCCGACGCGTGAGGGCACTCCGCCTCCTCCTTCAACTACTCCGACACGTCGGAGCAGTACGCCTCCTCCTCAGCCTTGTAGGCAACGGCGGAAGACAGCCGCCGCCGCTCAGGCTCCTCCGGCGCCTAGTAAGCAACGACAGAAGGGAGTAGCCGCCGCTCCGGCGGCTAGCAATACAAGCATAGGTAGGAGGGGATACAGATACGGTCCATCTCTCAAGCCTCTGGAAAAGTTACCATATGAGAGGACCGAGTCTGAAAATGAGGAGATATGTCAGGCCAAATTGAGGGCCCATTTTGCAAAGAAAACTCCACCTCTGAAGGAGAAGATAGATTCGGTGAAAGCGATGCGCACTATCGATGCCCTGAAGTGACCACCACCGCCTCTGTCGGATTCCAACTTCGACCGTTGTATTAAAAAGACATATCAAGATGCGCGGCGGTCGGGAAGTACTTCCAGTGATGCAAGGTTAGCAAAACGAAGAAGTGGGAAAAAAATTCCCCAGCTCGGCGAACAGGCGAAGCAATCGTGCCCCCCGCTCAAGGTGTCTAGCGATATCGTCGCTAATCATTCGCGGATGGTGCCCGGTACCAAACCTGGTGATTACCTGAGCGATGATGTACAGTTTAAGCCGTTAGAGGTGGACGAATTCCGTTACTGGCACGGGCGGCCTCTCGTCAAACCTGATCATCCTCCTCTAACAACGATGATGCAAAAATTCCATGAATGGTACATGAAAACCTGCCGCGAGTCTGGGAAGGATTCTTTGACGCTGTTAGTTAAAGAGGAGCACGACCTCGTTGGAATGGATCTGTTGAATGTTGAATTTGAGGAGATATTCCAGTTATACAATCAAAAGGCCCTCGACAAAACAATCGTGACTTGCTACTGTCTGTAAATACTACTTCTGTAATTAAGTTTCTCTATGTATATAGCTCAGCTCTTTCATTGCATGTATATATAATTATCCTCACTATATTATGCAGATTGAAGATCGTCGAATGCAGAAAATCACAAATCTATGATATTGGGTTCATTAACCAAATATCATACATGAGTTTATGGTTAAAAACAATGTCACACAAACCGAGGACAACTTGCTACAATCGTTGCTTAAAAATCAAAACAAAGGGACAATACTCTTTCCTTACAACTTCAAGTGAGTGTTACTGTCTTGTGCATATTCGGCTTCCCTTATTACTCGAGGTTTATAGTAATGTAATTGATGAGTTATGCATGCGTGCGCAGTTTCCATTTTATTCTGCTAGAGATTAAGCTTGAGCGAGGAGTAGTAATCGTCTTAGACTCGAAACGAAAAGATCTCCAGCAATATGCGGGCATGACTGAAATGCTTCAGAAATAAGTTCAATTGATCATTATCGCATCATATCAGCAACTTTATTCATTTCCTGATATCAAGTAATTATTTTTTTATCTGACAGGGTTTGAAAAGAGTTCACAGCAATTGTTGAGCTGCGATTTACACACCCGAAATTGTTGAGCAAGAGTTCACCGCGCATCTCCCATTGATTCTAGTTTCATCAATACCATTTATCGTACTTGATTATCAGTTTGATTGAACTCTATTTCTCGTAAAGTGCTTGTGGCAGGAAACCGGGAATGATTTTTGTGGATACTACGTTTGCGAGTTCATCTACAACGCGGCGACCCCTAAGCGGGGCTACTCTGAAAAACAATTTCAAATGCGTAAGCAATAATATTCACAATTTTATTTTATTACCATATATATGTATTGACCCCCTTCTTCAAATTAGATGTGGCAGATGCGGAAAGAACTCCTACCACATGATCGCATCCGAGCAATTCAAGAAGAATTGGCGGGATTCTTTCTTGACCACGTCATAAATAAAGCCGGATAATACCATCTGGAATTGGACATTAGATGTTAGGTATTGTAAGAGATCTTATATTGTATATATGTAGCTAGTAGCATCGGATATATATATGAAAACTTGTTATACGACGAATCTCTCGGGGAAAGAGAGGTCGATCACTTCTATCTCTATATGTTCATGACGATCTTCTGTACTTAATAGTTCCTTCATTTGATTACTAGCTAGCGTGTCGAGTTCTCTCTATAGTAGCTAGCGTCGACCAAACACGGAGAAAAAAGGACGCTTCTCTCTATTAATTAGCTAGATAAAACAATATAAAACCCCTAAATTAACCGTCCAAAACCTCATAACCCCTCCCTCCCTTTCAAAAAAAAACTCAGCAATTGCTAGATGCTGACGCGTGGATGCCTTTTGGTCCCGGTTGGTGTTACCAACCGGGACTAAAGGTCCTCCTGCCTGGGCTCCCAACACCGGCCACGTGGAGCCCCTTCTGTCTCGGTTGGTAAGCGAACCGGGACTAAATGTTTTGGGCTTTAGTCCCGACCCTTTAGTCCCGATTCCAGAACCGGGACAAATGGGCCATACGAACCAGGACAAATGAGCCTTTTTCTACTAGTGGATGCGTCCTTTGCGCTGAAGCATATGCCTCCGGGCAGTCCGGTGAATGGGTTGTCGGACATGGGAAAGACAAAGGAATCCGACATGGACGGCTCTAGATTACTGTAGTATATCCATGTCGTGTGAGTGGAGTCCCACACGCTCGTGCGTGCACATAGTCTTAGTTTTTTAATTAAAATACTCCGATATATAATGAAGCCCGTTGTATTTGTATGAAATCCGTCATGTTTGCATGAAATCTAGCCGTGTTTGCACGAATTTCGTTTGATTGGTTTGAGTTATTGGACGAATATATATATGGCTACGACTGGATGTCGCTCTTTCACATCTATGTTCACGGACAGATCTCACCTTATCTGCGGACGGATGCGATTTTTTTTACTTGCCCTTGAAAATGGCCTGATGCGAGGGAAAATGTTCGAACCATAAAGCATGTCAGTAAATTCCGTCATTATAGCATTAATCGCGTGAAGGAAAGCAAATGTGAACCGGAACATGGCCTATAGCGGAATGAAGGTTCGACGCAAACACAAGTTGACCAATGCGTCGACTACTACACACATGCGTGTATTTCAGAGCATCTATAATCGGATCTTTCAAATCCCTGTTAAATGTTGAGACAGACCGTTCGATCACTATTCGGTTAGAAAAAAAGACTTAACTGGATTTTTCAAACAGATCTCAAACATTCTGCCAGCACCTATCATACCCAATTCACATGGACGGATAAGCGGGCCTCCGGGCACGTCCTTCACATCCAACCTGACAGTCCAACCCCACCATAAATTACGTCAAATTCATTCCCTCGACCTACTGGATCCATTTGCTATTTCCTCTATTTTTTCTCGTCCGCGACGTCCGTCTCGTAGCATTGAGCATCTGGGTCACCAGGACCGACACAACACTTTTCTCCTCCGTCCTCGCTGCGGGGGAGGTCATCGTCAGTGTCCGGCCCGGACGCCACCGCGGTACGTTCGACAACTCCCGAGCTCCCCCTTGCATTCTATATGTTTGACACATTGTTCGATCTAGTTTTTTGTGTGTTTTTTTAGGAAAACGATGAATTATGATGCTTCCTCGGACGAAAAGTATGGACCGGCGAAGCTTGATCAAATGACTCAAGACGAGTTCTTCGATTTCTCGAAATAGAATGAAGAAGTAAATATGATCATACTCATGAACATGCAAGAAGAAATGGATCGATAAATAAAGTATATTCTCAACTCCAATAACCGAGCGGTTTGTTTGAATATTTAAAGCAGGTTTGGAGTGCCCGGCTATGGATGTCTTGAGGGTCTCCGTGATTCCTTGCAAACAGTAGTACAGTAGGTTCCAAGATGTAAAGAAAGGTCTGGGTGAATCTTATGTTGTTTGGAAATTGAGCATGCACTATGTTATTCTGTGATGTTGGTTCAGACGGTGACGGTAATTAGTAGGAGACTTTAATTTGTATTGCATGCGTGCTGACCGAAATAGTAAAGAACAAATTTCTTACCGTGCGTTAGTTTGAACGTAGAGATAGCAAAACGGGAGTGCTAGCATGCATCACGATTACAAGTCCCGACAGCAAATTGACCGAAATTCTCCTCTGTCGGGGTTATGCATGGCAGTCCCCAGACATCATCACTAGAAAATATTCATGTGCACTGAAAGTGTTTAAACACAAAGCATGTCCGAGGAAACGAGGAAACTCTATCTACTCTATTTGTCGCTCGAAGAAACAACGAAGCTTCGTTTGTCAACGACGTCAACGCGCACGAAGCACGAAGCCCCAGCCGGTGCACGGTCGCGCCACACGTACACATGGAGTAGGGGGCGCCACGCGTAAACAGAGATCCTGGCTGGCGGCCGGCACGGTGAGGCAAAATTAACAAATTTAACCTTAGAGCGAAAGTATTTCATAAATTAACCTATGTTTGAAAATATTTCACTCCGTTGATCCTTATGTCCAGCTCCTAACAACAAGACGCTACACTCTACTGTGCAGCTTCTTGCAGATAGACGCTGCATAGTGTAATGCAGACCCCAGCCGTCAGACGCTGCACAGGTGTGACGCTTAAGTGTTAGGCGTTGCACAGTAGAGTGCAATGCCTTGCTGTTGGGAGCTGCACAAAAAGGATCAACGGAGTGAAATATTTTCAAACACAGGTTTGTTTATGAAATAGTTTGGCTCTGAAGTCAAATTTGTGACTTTTGCCGCACGGTGAGAAGGGTGCTGATGCGAACGTAAAGGTCGTCCACGCGAGTCCTTGCACATGCGCTCGAGAATGTCAACAAAAAGCGTTGATCTTTTTGCGATTTGGAAATTGGAATTTACGTGCAACAACAATGCAGTCGGCTAATTTTGGACCCGCGACGAGGCCAATTTTTCTTGATCGCCTAGGCTCGATCCTACGAGTAAAATGCATAAAACCATCAGTTTCGAGTTGTAATTCTCGAAAAATCATGATTTTACAAAACATAACACTTTGCGCTGCACCATAAAATTGACAGTGACAAAAAATATTAAACCGGAAAATAAGTTCGTGAGGTCAAACAGTAATGCATGCTTGATTTTGTATGCAACACGTTGTGGGTTTTAGTTCACTTCTTTCCTTTTCAACGTACAACTAGCAAACCATTATCTCTGTTCCTAAATATAAGTTTTTTTAGAGATTTCATTATAAACCACATACGAATGTATATAAATATATTTTAAAGTCTATATTTACTTATTTAGCTTCGTACATAATCTGTAGTAAACATCTAAAAAAATTATATTTAAAAATGAAGAAAGTAGCTTGCATCCACCAAACTTGCAGGACTTGGCATCCAGCAACCTTTCCCTGCAGTTCGACGCCCAGCCACTCACGGCGATTCATGGATGTACGATGTTGATGTGTAGTACAAGTAACTTATTTTTCTTTTCTTTCTCTCTGGAAAGTTTGTCAGACTTTAGAACAAGTAAAATTTAAACTACTCCAAAAGCTACATGGACGGATCGATTGACTCCTTCAAAGAGTAGCCCAGTCCATTGAAGATTTCACGCTTGCAAGTTGCAAGAGTTGCTGTAAAAAAAGAAAGTACAGACTCGTTCCAGATGTAGCACAAGCATTCCAGAAGAGAAGTTCGGGCGATTTGTTGACGGGATATTGGATCTTACTGTTTGGGTCAAACGTGCATGCAAATGCAAAGCCTCCCACGTGCTATGTATTTACCGTCTGGACAAGAGGTCAGGAGGATACATTCCTCCCTATCTTAGGCAACGGCGTCTGGCCTGTACACGTAGACTTAATTAATTAGGAATCACTAAAAGTCTCCTTGTGAGAATGAGCAAATTCCAAACCACAAAAGGATCAACGCCTTCTCCTTTCTTGGCATCCTCGAAGGCATTTGCAAGGACTCGCATACATAGACGAGTACTGCATGTCCACAAATTAAGAAGCGTTGTTTGTGTTTGTTGTTTGTGGCCAACCTTCATTCCGCTACGGGCCGTGCATGTCCAAGACTACAAAAAGCACCGTACGTCCGGCCAACCAGGATTTACGTACGTTTACCAATAAATAGCAGCCCTTCGACGCGTACGTGTTGCGCGACCATGCATCCCCCGGCTGCGGCTTCGATCCGGCGCGTTATTGACGTGGTTGAGAAATCAAACTTTTTTATTTGGAGACAAGAGACAAATCAAGTTGAAGTTTCGATCTATCCTAGGCTCCTAGCTAGTGGTTTGGTCGGACATGCATGCTTTGTCACTCGTGGCTAGCTTAGCTACACACCCCATGATGCCATGAACGCCTGGTCAAATCAACCGTTGCGCTTGCGAGGTGAGCTCCGTACGTGAGCGACCTAGCTTTGCTTTGCCTCGGCCAATTCTCGAGTCTTGTGTCTATAAAGAAAAATCGTCACTGACCGGATGCCTGCCTCCAGCGCTGCACTCTTCGTCGACCATACCAATCCCTCGCTTGCTCGCTTCCTGCGTGGGAAAAGAAAACGGAAATCCTGTCTTCGCTGAGAGAGGGGTGACAAACGAACCCCCTCTGATGACAATTTTAATTCTGATGAGAGGAGATCAAACGGTGACAATTTTAAACTGAAAAATTGTCGTCTTTGACAGGTCGCTCTAGAAAACTGTCATCCTTCGCAACTAAAATTGCGGTTCCATTCGTCAGCTAAAATTATCTACGAACAAGTAAATAGCATAAAACTACTACAATTTGGGTCATGGTTTTAAAAAATACCGGTTTTTAATTTTCCAATGATAACTACCAACCAACTCAGGGTCGGTTGTTTCAGAAAACCCCAAATGCCCGTTGTTACAAAACTAAACATGTTTATGACAGGTCAGGACTACACCTAAACAATCCGTCTATTTGATCGTATGTGTTGACTGTTAACTGACATGTGATGCCCACATATCAGTTTCCTGTTCGTCTTCTCTTTCTTCCTCCTCTCTCTCTCTTCTCTTCTCTCCTTGAAGTCTCCCGAGCCGGCGATCCTCCCCTCCCCTCCAGAGCCGGCGACAACCCCCCTTCCCCTCCCCTCCCCAACCTTCCCATGGTTGTGGGAGGTGCTCGCTGGCATGGATGGCAACGGCCGCAGGGGTCGATAGGCAATGGCGGCCGACACAAGCGAGGCAGGGCGCGGTGGCACCCGCAGGGGAGGCAGCGCATAGCGGCCGATGCAGGCGAGGTAGGGTGTGGCGGTGGCCGCATGCGAGGAATGACGTGACGGCCGGGGCAGACGAGGCAGGGCGTGGCGGCGGCCGCATGCGAGGAACGACGTGGCGGCAGGCACAGGCGAGGCAAGTTGTGATGGTGGTCGTGGCTCACTGGTTGCAGCAGGCGTGGCTTGCCACCCAGAGAAGGCAGCGTGGCAGCTCCAGGCAGAGCGCTTGGGGTCGAGCTCCTGGCCACGATGAGTGCACCTCCTCTAGATCTTGCAATCGGTTTTCTTTTTGCAACAGTATTCAGGGACCTGATTGAAAACTCATAAGAAACTTCTAGGGACCCGATTGCTGTTTTAGACACTGGCATGTGGGCCTCACATGTCAGTTAACGGTTAAACGAATGGACCGTTTCGGTGGAGGCATGGCTGTCATAAACACGTTTAATTTTTTTAACAAAGGGCATTTGTTTTTTTTAAACAGTCGACCCTTGACTTGGTAGTTATCAATGAAAAATGAAAAATTGGAAGTTATTTGGAACCATAGTCCGAATTATAGTAGTTTTATGATATTTACTCTCTACAAACGGACCCCTCATACCCGTCTGAAATGTTCGGGCAAGACACTCGGTCACTGACTGGTCATGAAATTTCGACCCAGCTGGGTGTCTGAAATGGGTCTCAAACGCCGAGGCTGACCGACACTCCTCATATTTAACCCAAATATGAGGAGGATATTGGGGCGCTCGGGCGCGGCCCGGCACGTCCGCCACGTCGACCTTGCCCGCATTGACCCGCATCTACCCCACATATATTCATCCATATCCGCTCGTCGGACAAAACCCTAGCCACTTCACTCCACTCCCCTCCATGGGCGCGCGGTAAGCGGCAGAGGCCCTCGCGGCGGTGGGTGTTGTTGAGGCGGAGCCACACTCTTCGACGCCCCGTATGGTGAACCACCAAGCGCGTCGCAAGCACATCATGGTGGATGTCCACTCCTCCCAGGAGAGATCCGTCATTGATCTTACGTCCACGGACACCGTCCAGGTTGCCGTCTCCAATGAGGAAGAGTAGGGCATGGGAGACGGCGGGAGCTCAGGTTCCGTGAGCCGGTTAGTGTCCCATGTCCTACTCTACCTCACCGATGACCGGACCAACACTCTTGTAGAGTGCAACAGCCACTGGACATGAGCACGGTGGATGCAGACGAACTTTGCTTAAAGATGGCTATGTTGCATGTAATGTATGGATTTGAGATGTTTGGATGTAGAACACATTTATTTAAGGCGTGACTGATCAATGTCAGACGCATCAGCGAGCGTTTGAGGGATCGAATTTGTCAAAGTTCGGTCATAGCAACTTGAAGTAGTACCTTTTTTTTCTTCCTATGCCGCGCGCGGCCTTCATGTCATCTTTGTTGGAAATATGCCCTAGAGGCAATAATAAAATGGTTATTATTGTATTTCCTAGTTCATGATAATTGTCTATTGTTCATGCTATAATTGTGTTAACCGGAAACCGTAATACATGTGTGAATACATAGACCACAACGTGTCCCTAGTGAGCCTCTAGTTGGCTAGCTCGTTGATCAATAGATGGTCTCGGTTTCATGACCATGGACATTGGATGTCGTTGATAACGGGATCACATCATTAGGAGAATGATGTGATGGACAAGACCCAATCCTAAGCATAGCACAAGATCGTGTAGTTCGTTTGCTAAAGCTTTTCAATGTCAAGTGTCATTTCCTTAGACCATGAGATTGTGTAACTCCCGGATACCGTAGGAATGCTTTGGGTGTGCCAAACGTCACAACGTAACTGGGTGGCTATAAAGGTACGCTACGGGTATCTCCGAAAGTGTCTGTTGGGTTGACACGAATCGAGACTGGGATTTGTCACTCCGTGTGACGGAGAGGTATCTCTGGGCCCACTCGGTAAGACATCATCATTATGAGCTCAATGTGACTAAGGAGTTAGTCACGGGATGATGTATTACGGAACGAGTAAAGAGACTTGCCGGTAACGAGATTGAACAAGGTATGGGGATACCGACGATCGAATCTCGGGCAAGTACCATACCGATAGACAAAGGGAATTGTATACGGGATTGATTGAATCCTTGACATCGTGGTTCATCCGATGAGATCATCGTGGAGTACGTGGGAGCCAACATGGGTATCCAGATCCCGCTGTTGGTTATTGACCGGAGAGGTGTCTCGGTCATGTCTACGTGTCTCCCGAACCCGTAGGGTCTACACACTTAAGGTTCGATGACGCTAGGGTTATAGGGAAAAGGTATACGTGATTACTGAAGGTTGTTCGGAGTCCCGGATGAGATCCCGGACGTCACGAGGAGCTCCGGAATGGTCCGGAGGTAAAGATTGATATATAGGAAGTCCAGTTTTGGTCACCGGAAAGTTTTCGGGCTCATCGGTATTGTACCGGGAGTGCCGGGAGGGTGCCGGAGGACCCCCGGGAGGGGTGTGACGACCAGAGGACTTAGTGGGCCTTTAGAGGAGGTGTGCCAGCCCATATTGGGCCATCCAAGACCTCCTAGAAGGGCCCATGCGGCTGGGATCTAGAGATAAGGGCAAAAGGGGTTTGAAAGGAGGAGATCCACCTCCCTTGTGGGAGGTGGACTCCTCCCCCACTTCGGCCGAACCTCTCCTCCTTGGAGGAGGGGCCAAGCCAGCCCTCCCTCTCCCTCCTCCTATATATACTTGAGGTTTTGGCCCTTTGAGAACAGATCTGAACTCTCTCTCTCTCGGCGAAGCTCTACCTCTCTTCTTCCTCCTCCGCAGCGCTTGGCGAAGCCCTGCCGGGATACCTTGATACTCCACCACCACCATGCCGTCGTGCTGCTGCTGGAGCTCTTCCCCAACCTCTCCTTCCTCCTTGCTGGATCAAGGTGTAGGAGACGTCACCGGGCTGCACGTGTGTTGAACGCGGAGGTGCCGTCCGTTCGGCACTTGATCGGATCTTCCGCGATCTGAATCGCTGCGAGTACGACTCCATCAACCGCGTTCTTGTAACGCTTCCGCTTAGCGATCTTCAAAGGTATGAAGATGCAATCTCTCCCCTCTCGTTGCTGGTTTATCCATAGATAGATCTTGGTGACACGTAGGAAAATTTTGATTTACTACTACGTCTCCCAACAGTGGCATCATGAGCTAGGTCTATGCGTAGAATCTATGCACGAGTAGAACACAAAGCAGTTGTGGGCGTCGATTTTGTTAATATGCTTGCCGTTACTAGTCTTATCTTGATTCGACGGTATTGTGGGATGAAGCGGCCCGGACCAACCTTACACGTACGCTTACGTGAGACCGGTTCCACCGCCTGACATGCACTAGTTGCATAAGGTGGCTAGCGGGTGTCTGTCTCTCCCACCTTAGTCGGATTGGATTCGATGAAAAGGGTCCTTATGAAGGGTAAATAGCAATTGGAATATCACGTTGTGGTTTTGATGTAGGTAAGAAACGTTCTTGCTACAAACCTATAGCAACCACGTAAAAACTTGCAACTACAAATTAGAGGACGTCTAACTTGTTTTTGCAGCATATGCCGTGTGATGTGATATGGCCAAAAGGATGTGATGTGATGCATTGTGATGTATGAGATTGATCATGTTCTTGTAATAGGGTTCACGACTTGCATGTCGATGACTATGACAACCGGCAGGAGCCATAGGAGTTGTCTTATTTATTGTATGACCTGCGAGTCAATCATAAACGCCATGTAATTACTTTACTTTATTGCTAAGCGTTAGCCATAGCAGTAGAAGTAATAGTTGGCGAGACAACCTCATGAAGACACAATGATGGAGATCATGATGATGGAGATCATGGTGTCGTGCCGGTGACAATGATGATCATGGTGCCCCGAAGATGGAGATCATAGGAGCAAGATGATATTGGCCATATCATGTCACTATATTGATTGCATGTGATGTTTATCATGTTTACATCTTATTTGCTTAAAACGACGGTAGTAAATAAGATGATCTCTCAATAAAATTTCAAGAGAAGTGTTCACCCTAACTGTGCACCGTTGCTAAGGATCGTTGTTCCGAAGCACCACGTGATGATCGGGTGTGATAGGTTCTAACTTTCGCATACAATGGGTGTAAGCCAGATTTACACACGCGAAACACTTAGGTTGACTTGACGAGCCTAGCATGTACAGACATGGCCTCGGAACACGGAAGACCGAAAGGTCGAACATGAGTCGTATAGAAGATACGATCAACATGGAGATGTTCACCATGGATGACTAGTCCGTCTCACGTGATGATCGGACACGGGCTAGTTGACATGGATCATGTGTCACTTAGATGACTAGAGAGATGTCTATCTGAGTGGGAGTTCATTGAATAATTTGATTATGTGAACTCGATTATCATGAACTTAGTCTAAAATTGCCTTTAATATCTATATTGTAGATCCAATGGCCAACGCAAATGTCAACCTTAATTTCAACGCGTTCCTAGAGAAAACCAAGCTGAAAGATGATGGAAGCAACTATGTGGACTGGGTCCGTGGCTTGAGGATCATCCTCATAGCTTCCAAGAGATTGTATGTCCTTGATGCACCGCTAGGTGACCCACCCATTCTCCCTGTTGGGAGACGTAGTAGTAAATCAAAATTTTCCTACGTGTCACCAAGATCTATCTATGGAGAAACCAGCAACGAGAGGGGAGAGATTGCATCTTCATACCTTTGAAGATCGCTAAGCGGAAGCGTTACAAGAACGCGGTTGATGGAGTCGTACTCGCAGCGATTCAGATCGCGGAAGATCCGATCAAGTGCCGAACGGACGACACCTCCGCGTTCAACACACGTGCAGCCCGGTGAAGTCTCCTACGCCTTGATCCATCAAGGAGGAAGGAGAGGTTGGGGAAGAGCTCCAGCAGCAGCACGACGGCGTGATGGTGGTGGAGTATCAAGGTATCCCGGCAGGGCTTCGCCAAGCGCTGCGGAGGAGGAAGAAGAGAGGTAGAGCTTCGCCGAGAGAGAGAGAGAGAGTTCAGATCTGTTCTCAAAGGGCCAAAACCTCAAGTATATATAGGAGGAGGGAGAGGGAGGGCTGGCTTGGCCCCTCCTCCAAGGAGGAGAGGTTCGGCCGAAGTGGGGGAGGAGTCCACCTCCCACAAGGGAGGTGGATCTCCTCCTTTCAAACCCCTTTTGCCCTTATCTCTAGATCCCAGCCGCATGGGCCCTTCTAGGAGGTCTTGGCTGGCCCAATATGGGCTGGCACACCTCCTCTAAAGGCCCACTAAGTCCTCTGGTCGTCACACCCCTCCTGGGGGTCCTCCGGCACCCTCCCGGCACTCCCGGTACAATACCGATGAGCCCGAAAACTTTCCGGTGACCAAAACTGGACTTCCTATATATCAATCTTTACCTCCGGACCATTCCGGAGCTCCTCGTGACGTCCGGGATCTCATCCGGGACTCCGAACAACCTTCGGTAATCACGTATACCTTTTCCCTATAACCCTAGCGTCATCGAACCTTAAGTGTGTAGACCCTACGGGTTCGGGAGACATGTAGACAGGACCGAGACACCTCTCCGGTCAATAACCAACAGCGGGATCTGGATACCCATGTTGGCTCCCACGTACTCCACGATGATCTCATCGGATGAACCACGATGTCAAGGATTCAATCAATCCCGTATACAATTCCCTTTGTCTATCGGTATGGTACTTGCCCGAGATTCGATCGTCGGTATCCCCATACCTTGTTCAATCTCGTTACCGGCAAGTCTCTTTACTCGTTCCGTAATACATCATCCCGTGACTAACTCCTTAGTCACATTGAGCTCATAATGATGATGTCTTACCGAGTGGGCCCAGAGATACCTCTCCGTCACACGGAGTGACAAATCCCAGTCTCGATTCGTGTCAACCCAACAGACACTTTCGGAGATACCCGTAGCGTACCTTCATAGCCACCCAGTTACGTTGTGACGTTTGGCACACCCAAAGCATTCCTACGGTATCCGGGAGTTACACAATCTCATGGTCTAAGGAAATGACACTTGACATTGAAAAGCTTTAGCAAACGAACTACACGATCTTGTGCTATGCTTAGGATTGGGTCTTGTCCATCACATCATTCTCCTAATGATGTGATCCCGTTATCAACGACATCCAATGTCCATGGTCATGAAACCGAGACCATCTATTGATCAACGAGCTAGCCAACTAGAGGCTCACTAGGGACACGTTGTGGTCTATGTATTCACACATGTATTACGGTTTCCGGTTAACACAATTATAGCATGAACAATAGACAATTATCATGAACTAGGAAATACAATAATAACCATTTTATTATTGCCTCTAGGGCATATTTCCAACACTCCCAGCGGACCAAGACGTTACGAACGCTTGGCAGTCGCGCTGCGATGATTACTCCCTTGTTCAGTGCGGCATGCTTTACAGTTTAGAATCGGGGCTCCAAAAGCGTTTTGAGCAACACGGAGCATATGAGATGTTCCAAGAGCTGAAACTGGTTTTCCAAGCTCATGCCCGAGTCGAGAGATATGACATCTCTGACAAGTTCTTCAGCTGTAAGATGGAGGAGAACAGTTCTGTTAGTGAGCACATCCTCAAGATGTCTGGGCTTCACAACCGCTTGACTCAGCTGGGAGTTAATCTCCCGGATGACTCAGTCATTGACAGAATCCTCCAGTCGCTTCCACCTAGCTACAAAAGCTTTGTGATGAACTACAACATGCAAGGGATGGAGAAGTCCATTCCTGAGTTGTACTCGATGCTGAAATCAGCAGAGGTCGAGATCAGAAAGGAGCATCAAGTGTTGATGGTAAACAAGACCACTAGTTTCAAGAAAGGCAAGGGTAAGAAGAACTTCAAGAAGGACGGCAAAGCTGTTGCCGCGCCCGGTAAGCAAGTTGTTGGGAAGAAGAAGAACAAGAATGGACCCAAGCCTGAGACTGAGTGTTTCTATTGTAAGGGTACCGGTCACTGGAAGCGGAACTGCCCCAAGTACTTAGCGGATAAGAAGGACGACAACATTAAAGGTATATGTGATATACTTGTTATTGATGTGTACTTGACCAACGCTCGTAGTAGCTCCTGGGTATTTGATACCGGTGCAGTTGCTCACATTTGTAACTCCAAGCAGGAGCTGCGGAATAAGCGGAGGCTGGCCAAGGACGAGGTGACGATGCGCGTCGGGAATGGTTCCAAGGTCGATGTGATCGCCGTCGGCACGCTACCTCTACATCTACCTTCGGGATTAGTTTTAAACCTTAATAATTGTTATTTAGTACCAGCTTTGAGCATGAACATTGTATCTGGATCTCGCTTGATGCGAGATGGCTACTCATTTAAATCCGAGAATAATGGTTGTTCTATTTATATGAGAGAAATGTTTTATGCTCATGCCCCGCTGGTCAATGGTTTATTTTTGATGAATCTCGAACGTGATGTTACACATATCCATAGTGTGAGTACCAAAAAGTGTAAAGTTGATAACGATAGTCCCACTTACATGTGGCACTGCCGTCTTGGCCATATTGGTGTCAAACGCATGAAGAAGCTCCATGCTGATGGACTTTTGGAGTCACTTGATTTCGAATCATTTGACACATGCGAACCATGCCTCTTGGGCAAGATGACCAAGACTCCATTCTCCGGAACAATGGAGCGAGCAACTGACTTGTTGGAGATAATACATACCGATGTATGCGGTCCAATGAGTGTCGAGGCTCGCGGTGGCTACCGTTATGTTCTCACCCTCACTGATGACTTGAGCAGATATGGGTATGTCTACTTAATGAAACACAAGTCTGAAACCTTTGAAAGGTTCAAGGAATTTCAGAGTGAGGTCGAGAATCAACGTGACAGGAAAATAAAATGCCTACAATCTGATCGTGGCGGAGAATATTTGAGTCACGAGTTTGGCACACACCTTAGGAAATGTGGAATTGTTTCACAACTCACGCCGCCCGGCACACCTCAGCGAAATGGTGTGTCTGAACGTCGTAATCGCACTCTATTGGATATGGTGCGATCTATGATGTCTCTTACCGACTTACCGCTATCATTTTGGGGATATGCATTAGAGACTGCCGCATTCACTTTAAATAGGGCACCGTCTAAATCCGTTGAGACGACACCGTATGAATTATGGTTTGGAAAGAAACCTAAGCTGTCGTTTCTAAAAGTTTGGGGATGCGATGCTTATGTGAAGAAACTTCAACCTGAGAAGCTCGAACCCAAAGTGGAAAAGTGCGTCTTCATAGGATATCCCAAAGAGACTATTGGGTATACCTTCTACCTACGATCCGAGGGCAAAGTCTTTGTTGCCAAGAATGGATCCTTTCTCGAGAAAGAGTTTCTCTCGAAAGAAGTAAGTGGGAGGAAAATGGAACTTGATGAGGTAATTGTACCTTCACTCGAACCGGAGAGTAGCGCAGCACAGGAAGTTGTTTCTGTGGAGCCTACACCGGCTAGAGAGGAAGTTAATGATGATGATCATGAAACATCAGATCAAGTTGCTACTCGAAGGTCCACTAGGACACGTTCCGCACCAGAGTGGTACGGTAATCCTGTCCTAGAGATCATGTTGTTGGACAATGGTGAACCTTCGAACTATGAAGAAGCGATGGCGGGCCCGAATTCCGACAAATGGCTTGAGGCCATGAAATCCGAGATAGGATCCATGTATGAGAACAAAGTATGGACTTTGGTGGACTTGCCTGATAGTAAGCGAGCCATAGAAAACAAATGGATCTTTAAGAAGAAGACTGACGCGGACGGTAATGTGACCACCTATAAGGCTCGGCTTGTCGCTAAGGGTTATCGACAAGTTCAAGGAGTTGACTACGATGAGACTTTCTCACCCGTAGCGATGCTGAAGTCAGTCCGAATCATTAGCAGTTGCCGCATTTTATGATTATGAGATCTGGCAAATGGACGTCAAAACGGCATTCCTTAATGGCTTCCTCAAGGAAGAACTGTATATGATGCAGCCGGAAGGTTTTGTTGATCCTAAAGATGCTAACAAGGTATGCAAGCTCCAGCGCTCCATCTATGGGCTGGTGCAAGCATCTCGGAGTTGGAACATTCGCTTTAATGAGGTGATTAAAGCGTTTGGGTTTGTACAGGTTTATGGAGAACCCTGTATTTACAAGAAAGTGAGTGGGAGCTCTATAGCATTTCTTATACTGTATGTGGATGACATGCTGATAATGGGAAATAATATAGAACTCTTGGAAAGTATCAAGGCCTACTTGAATAAGTGTTTTTCAATGAAGGACCTTGGAGAAGCTTCTTACATATTAGGTATTAAGATCTATAGAGATAGATCGAAACGCCTCATTGGTCTTTCACAAAGCACATACCTTGAAAAAATATTGAAGAAGTTCAATATGGATCAGTCCAAGAAGGGGTTCTTGCCTGTGTTGCAAGGTGTGAGATTGAGTACGACTCAATGCCCGACAACGGCAAAGGATAGAGAAGAGATGAGTGTCATCCCCTATGCTTCAGCCATAGGCTCTATCATGTATGCCATGCTGTGTACCAGGCCTGATGTGAACCTTGCCATAAGTTTGGTAGGGAGGTACCAAAGTGATCCCGGAGCGGAACACTGGACAGCGGTCAAGAATATCCTAAAGTACCTGAAAAGGACAAAGGACATGTTTCTCGTTTATGGAGGTGCCGAAGAGCTCGTCGTAAAGGGTTACGTCGATGCTAGCTTCGACACAGATCCGGACGACTCCAAGTCGCAAACCGGATACATGTATATTTTGAATGGAGGGGCAGTGAGCTGGAGCAGCAGCAAGCAAAGCGTCGTGGCAGCATCTACATGTGAAGCGGAGTACATAGCTGCTTCGGAAGCAGCAAAGGAGGGAGTCTAGATGAAGGAGTTCATCACCGACCTAGGAGTGATTCCGAATGCGTCGGGCCCGATGACTCTACTCTGTGACAACACTGGAGCTATTGCCCTTGCGAAGGAGCCCAGGTTTCACAAGAAGACAAGACACATCAAGCGCCGCTTCAACTCCATCCGTGATTACATTCAGGAGGGAGACATAGATATTTGTAAAGTGCATACAGATCTGAATGTCGCAGATCCATTGACTAAACCTCTCTCACGAGCAAAACATGATCAGCACAAGAATGCTATGGGTGTTCGATTCATCACAATGTAACTAGATTATTGACTCTAGTGCAAGTGGGAGACTGTTGGAAATATGCCCTAGAGGCAATAATAAAATGTTTATTATTGTATTTCCTAGTTCATGATAATTGTCTATTGTTCATGCTATAATTGTGTTAACCGGAAACCGTAATACATGTGTGAATACATAGACCACAACGTGTCCCTAGTGAGCCTCTAGTTGGCTAGCTCGTTGATCAATAGATTGTCTCGGTTTCATGACCATGGACATTGGATGTCGTTGATAACGGGATCACATCATTAGGAGAATGATGTGATGGACAAGACCCAATCCTAAGCATAGCACAAGATCGTGTAGTTCGTTTGCTAAAGCTTTTCAATGTCAAGTGTCATTTCCTTAGACCATGAGATTGTGTAACTCCCGGATACCGTAGGAATGCTTTGGGTGTGCCAAACGTCACAACGTAACTGGGTGGCTATAAAGGTACGCTACGGGTATCTCCGAAAGTGTCTGTTGGGTTGACACGAATCGAGACTGGGATTTGTCACTCCGTGTGACGTAGAGGTATTTCTGGGCCCACTCGGTAAGACATCATCATTATGAGCTCAATGTGACTAAGGAGTTAGTCACGGGATGATGTATTACGGAACGAGTAAAGAGACTTGCCGGTAACGAGATTGAACAAGGTATGGGGATACCGACGATCGAATCTCGGGCAAGTACCATACCGATAGACAAAGGGAATTGTATACGGGATTGATTGAATCCTTGACATCGTGGTTCATCCGATGAGATCATCGTGGAGTACGTGGGAGCCAACATGGGTATCCAGATCCCGCTGTTGGTTATTGACCGGAGAGGTGTCTCGGTCATGTCTACGTGTCTCCCGAACCCGTAGGGTCTACACACTTAAGGTTCGATGACGCTAGGGTTATAGGGAAAAGGTATACGTGATTACCAAAGGTTGTTCGGAGTCCCAGATGAGATCCCGGACGTCACGAGGAGCTCCGGAGGTAAAGATTGATATATAGGAAGTCCAGTTTTGGTTACCGGAAAGTTTTCGGGCTCATCGGTATTGTACCGGGAGTGCCGGGAGGGTGCCGGAGGACCCCCGGGAGGGGTGTGACGACCATAGGACTTAGTGGGCCTTTAGAGGAGGTGTGCCAGCCCATATTGGGCCAGCCAAGACCTCCTAGAAGGGCCCATGCGGTTGGGATCTAGAGATAAGGGCAAAAGGGGTTTGGAAGGAGGAGATCCACCTCCCTTGTGGGAGGTGGACTCCTCCCCCACTTCGGCCGAACCTCTCCTCCTTGGAGGAGGGGCCAAGCCAGCCCTCCCTCTCCCTCCTCCTATATATACTTGAGGTTTTGGCCCTTTGAGAACAGATCTGAACTCTCTCTCTCTCGGCGAAGCTCTACCTCTCTTCTTCCTCCTCCGCAGCGCTTGGCGAAGCCCTGCCGGGATACCTTGATACTCCACCACCACCACGCCGTCGTGCTGCTGCTGGAGCTCTTCCCCAACCTCTCCTTCCTCCTTGCTGGATCAAGGCGTAGGAGACGTCACCGGGCTGCACGTGTGTTGAACGCGGAGGTGCCGTCCGTTCGGCACTTGATCGGATCTTCCGCGATCTGAATCGCTGCGCGTACGACTCCATCAACCGCGTTCTTGTAACACTTCCGCTTAGCGATCTTCAAAGGTATGAAGATGCAATCTCTCCCCTCTCATTGCTGGTTTCTCCATAGATAGATCTTGGTGACACGTAGGAAAATTTTGATTTACTACTACGTCTCCCAACAATCTTCTCCGCCGGGGTATTTCCGTCATATACTCTCTCCATTTCTAAATATAAGTTATTTTAAAGATTGCACTACATACGGATGTATATAGACATATGTTAGAGTATATATTCACTAATTTTGTTTCATATATAGTCCGTAATGAAATTCTAAAAAGACTTAGAGCATCTGCAGCCGTTGGCCCCCCAAGGGCGCGTAAAATCGCCGTCTGGGGGCGAGCCGGTGCAAAAATTGGCGTGGGGGCGGGCGGGTTCCCAGCTGCCGGCCCCAGGGTCGCCCCCAGACGCGTTTTTTAAAATGGAATTCGGCAAAGTTCGGCAAATTGGACATATATTCGGCTAAAGTTCGGCAAACTGGACTTATATTTGACATTACATATATAAGTTATTAAAATAACACAACTAAGGGGCGAAGAAGTCACAGAAACGCGGCGAAGTCGCTGATGTCGCCGCCATCCTTGTCGTCAGTGGCGGCCTTCTCCTCCTTGACGCGGTCGCCCCTGCTGGACCCCTGCCCAACGTCGCCCTGGCGGACCGGTGGCGACCGCGCATCATCGTCGTTGTCGTCGAGGACGACGACGCCTCCCTCGTCGTGGCCACGGCACCGAGCGGCGAACTTCTCGTAGGCGCGGCACAGGCGCTCCAGCTCCATGCGCGCCCAGTCTTCACGCGCCCACTTTAGGGCCGCCGCGTCGTTGAGCTCCTCCTGGACGGCGCCGGCGATTCTGGGCTCCGTCTTCACGGCAGCGAGCCCCGGTCCCGTCTTCACGACGGCGAGCCCCGGCTCCATCTTTGGTTTGACGTAGCGCGGAGGAGCCGAGGAGGAGGCGCGCCTACCGCCCTCGTTGATAACGATGCCGGCGTTGCGGGTGCGTCGGCCGAGTGGCGTCTTCGCTGTGGGCTCCGCCTTGACGCCGAACACCGCCGGTGAGCCGGAGGAGTGGGAAGAGGAGCGGGAGGAGGATTGAGAGGACGAGGATGAGGAGGAAACAAACCTCCTGGGCATCAATTGCCCCGCTCTCCGGCGGGAGGCATGGGCAGCCGCCGCGGCAGGGTATGCCAGCGGCGGGTCATTGCCGCCCTCGAGGTGCTCGAGTACCTCGTGGAGGCTCCGGCCGGGGGCGCCCCACCATAGGCGGCGCCCCTCGCTATTCTTGGTGCCGCCCACCACCGGCGCGCCATTGGTGGACGCCAGCCGCTCCGCCTGCCGGCGCTGGAAGTATGCCGCCCACGACGCGTGGTTGTTGACGACGTATTGGGGGAGGGCACGCTGCTCCTCCGTCAGGGACGCCTGGACGCGTTCGACCTCGGTGGCGAAGATGGCGGGGCGTGCGTTGACGTCGGGCTCCGGGGGGATGGGGACGCCCTCGTTGCTGAGCCTCCACCCCATCGGCCCGGCGTGCATGTCCGGTGGCGCCGGAATGTTCGCGTGGAAGAAGAGGTAGGCCTCCCACTCGTGGAGCGAGCGGCGGCCGAAGCCTTTGGCCGCCGCCACGTCGCCAGGGAAACACTCGGCCATCGGGAAGGGGAGGAAACGTCGGCGGACGGGGAGAGAGGCAGAGCTCTGCGGCGACTGTGGTCTGTTGTGGCCAGAGGCGGCGGGGGGGGGGGGGTGAGGCGCTTGTTTTATAGCCCCGCGCCGTGTGTACGCGTGGGTGGAGGGGAGGCGTCGCCGCGCCGCCCGTGAATCAATGGCAAGGCTGACCGGCGGCAACCTTGCCATTGATTCCCCGCGGGAAACCAAGGCGTTCTGCGGAAAGACGAGGCGCGTGTCGCAGACTCGACGGGCCCGCGGCTCTTTCGCACCAAAATCGCTCGCACCGGCGCCCCAGGGCGCCCCCCAGCGCGTCGGGTTCGGTCTGAGTCCGCGGCGCTATTTTCGATCCAAACCGACGAAAATCGGCTTCCCTGGGGCATGGCTGGGCCGGTTTTCGGGCGTCGGCATTAAAAAAACGCCTGAAAAGAACTTGTTGGGGCGCGGTTAGAGATGCTCTTACATTAGGAACGAAGTACATACCGTATGACAGCCGGCACTTTTCGCCATATATATATATATATATATATATATATATATATATATATATATATATATATATCAGGTTGATTTCAACCCATCCTCATGCATGCACCATGCAGCCGTGCCAGATGGATCATTTACGTTTGCATTGCATGTGTGATGGACGTGATGCATGCATGCATGGTGCCTGCGACGGATCCCGCTAGGTCAACGCAAGGGACGGTCGATCGGGCGGATCTGATCCAGCGGTTGTGCAGGGCATCGACTCACGGAGGAGCGACGTCCGTGGAAGTGGCCGATAACAGCTACTGTGCGTGTGCCTCCTGAGAGCGGGGCCATGCATGTCATGCTCCTACGTGGCACACAATCAAGCAAACACGCTAATAAGCTATCTTGATTTTAACGCATGCATCTCTCCACCCATGAAATATCCTCGCGGGAGAGTCAAGCATACGTACAGTAACATACAACAAGAGCATCTATCGGATTTGACAAATCCCCGCGGACACCAGGCGCGTCCGCAGACAGTCATCGATCACCTCTTAATTTTTTTAGTTTCACAGCAATGTCTGTCACATTATTCCTATATGTTCGATTGCATATAATTGATGGATATGAAGTAAGAAAAAATAAACAAAAATAAAATGTGGGTCCAATCGTATGTTACGGACTATGCGCAAAAAAAAATCATATGTGACGGACACATGACCATTGTCTAGGCACGCCCGGCACTCTTCATACTCTTCACATATATGAGATGGATATGAAGGGTGCCGATCAGCCTGTATTAGACATGAGTTTACGATTGAGTTTGGGTTCACAACTCGACCTCTTAGGGTGTTTTGTCAAATATATTTATAAGAGGTATGTACATAAATACAAGATACACATCGTATACTATACAAACTATAACACCCTCCCTCAGTCTCAACAGTGTCCCGTAGGTTGAGATTGAGTCGACAAACCTCAAACAAAAGTAATGGCAACGGCTTGGTGAAGATGTTCGCAAGTTGATCTTTAGAAGAGATGAACTTTATCTGAAGTAGCTTCTGCGTAACATGTTCTCTGGCAAAATGATAGTCAACTTCGATGTGCTTTGTTCGTGCATGAAATACCGGATTAAATAAAAAATATGTTGCACCAATATTGTCACACCAAAAAACAGGTGGCTGCATCTGAGATATCCCCAACCCCTGAAGTAAGCATTGTACCCAAATAACCTCGGCAGTTGCATTTGCTACAGCTTTCTACTCAACCTCAGTACTATCGCGAGACATCATGGCCTGCTTAAATAAACTTACTATGAATAGTAAAAAAGTCAATCAATTGTAATATTTTGTTAACAAACTTTGACAAGTGCTTTGTATGCTTGACAAATTTCATCACGAAATGACATTCATGTAACTCCTGGCAGAAAAAAATAGTATTCCAACATGCTTTCAAAATAGCATTTTGGAGCATCGATTTTTTTCACGACTTTCATGAATGTCCTTTCATGATACTCCCTTCGTTCCTTGTTATAAAGTGTATAGTTTTTTGAGAAAAAAACAGAAATATAAGGTGTATTGTGTTGCACCACTCGTTTGAATATTTATTTTAGGGATTTGATTACATTTCCTTATATCAGGCAAGCTCCTCTATTTTTTGATGTCAATTAGTCAAGTGCAATCTTGCCCAACACTTGTGAAATTTTTCCTTCACGTGCGTTTTTTAATTTCTGTGCCAAAAACTATACACCCTATATTTAGGAACGGAGGGAGTAACTTTTTGCAAGCACACAAAATATTTGTTAAAGTTTACAAAAAACCACTTTTAAAAATATTTGTTAAAGACTTGGGCCGAAGCGGAGCGTAGAGATCAGGATTGACCTAGGGCTCCTGTGTTATATACCCCTCTTGTAAGCCGCTGCGCGTGATAAGTTGATCGGTTGTAAATCAATGACGTTCGTAACCTGTCCGATATAGTGAAGATTGGCTGGCTGGAGCCCCCTGGTTTTCCCCCTTCGTGTTGGAGGGGTTTTCCACGTTAAAATCTCATGCCCCCTGCTTGATTTTATTCTTCATCATATTCGATTGTGCGTCGTATCTCTAACAATGCAACACCATCAACACTTCACTTTTAAGGAAGTTAATCTTCAAAACTGACATTTGCTGAAACATATATATATATATATATATATATATATATATATATATATATATATATATATATATATATATATATATATATATATGGCAAAGCTTCAAGTTGCTAGCACTCTCTATATCATTTTGGATGAACATGATCAATAGCATACTAAAGGACTATCCCTTGTTTTCTTCTTGTAGAGTCATGTAGGATTTCACGCAAAGACATGACCCCTTCCATAACATTCATGCCTTCAATAAATGCATTCTAGCAGGAGGGAATGAGCTTGTGCATAGAAGGACTAACTTTTTTTTATTAAGGTCACTTGGAAAAGATTTGCAAGCATAACCGAGAGCAAACAAATGAGTCCATATTGTTGTATGGTATGACCATTGGCTCCTTTGGGAATCAAAGTAATAATCCCAAAGTTGATTATGCTTGGCCTGCTAGGGGCTTTTCTGCGGGGGGAAAAAATCCAAGATTTTTTTTTTTTGCCAAATGAGCATGCCATACGCCCCGTCTCCACCATTTGGTCACTGCCCAGTGGGCCTTATGTCATGTTGCATACCTTGTCAGCGTCCCAGCCCTCTACAAACGAGTTTTTGCATCGTATTTGCCTCTCAAAGCCAAGTTTTTACGCCACTTCAATGAAAACCACAAGTTAGCATTAAAGTGATTGTTTGAGCTAGGTTCTAGCCCACCAATATAATTGACTCTTTGTTTGTATGTAAATGTAAACAGTGATGAATTTTCGACAACCGAACATTGTCTGAATGTAAACAATGATGATTTCCTTGTTGGTGGGGGGTGTCGTCCCAACCGACGTAGCGCACAAACGTGGATTGTATGTGCCTTAGGGTTCTAGAAAGAACATTTCTAGGACGACGTAAATAAGGCTTGTTCCGACGTACGGTACAAACGGAAGTCTCACGGTTAGATGCTTTTTCTGCAGCTAAAAAAGGAGATGCTTTTTGTGTGCAGAATCCTGGTTAGATTACACTAACGACACTATAAAAAGCACCGCGCACATAACCATATTCCATATCTCAAACTCTCGACTTAGCAGCAGAGAAAGCCAAGCATAGAACCACACATAATAAAAAAAAACATGTAATTGATCGATGTTGTGGTAACTCGAACATAAGGCTAGGAGGCTCAAGCTTACATTCACTGCTCCCCTCAGCTTGCTGTCAGATTCCTTCGTCTCGGGCTCGTAACATAGTGCATCCGAGCCATCGAAAATGTTTTTGTTGAGCTCTGAAGCCTGCAAATGTCAGCATCATGAATAAGTTAACTATAATGACCATGTCACCACCATCCAACTGCCGGTTCGAAACAATTGAACACAACTTACCACTATGTTCATCAGGAATGCATACTCCCTCGACTCACCTTCCGGCTCTCTAAGGCTGCCCTTGTATGCTTCATTATCGAGTCATCCTCCCGCAGTTTTACAACATTGGTGGTCGTGCAATGTGGTCTCTCTGAGGCTCGAAACTAATTGAAGGGATTGAGAGAGCTTACTTCTCTCGTCGTGGAGCCATCTCGATCCGCAAAAACGATGTAGAAACGAAGAAGATCGAAGGAGGGAGTCGAGGGGATGAGAGAGGGGGCGCCTCTCTGTTGCGGCGCGACTGTGAAGAAGATGGAGTTGTGTTCGTGGGTGGGCCCCGTGAACAGGCCCCGCGGTCGTTTATAACTGTTAAGACCCTATCGTCAGGGTCTTCGATGGTAGTGTACAACAACTTACCGTCAGGGCCCACGACAATAGGGTCGATGGCAAAGCCAACGGCCGTTTACCATCGCTGATGTGAATGAATGGTCTACCGTCAGCCCCCTTGGTGGTAGGCTGTGCACCCCCACTGCCCGAGTTCCTGGCGGTAGGAAAAGAGATCAGATCTCAAAAATTTCAAACTAGGGTTAGATTCTACTAAACGTTTTATAAAAAGGATCAAAACATCAAATTTTGCCGTGCTATAGATGAACCGACGGCTTAGACCGGTACAGATACGAAGAGCAGTCGTGCTGGGGCGCAACTAGGAGATAGCTAAAATTTGTAAGACTGTAAACAGTGATTAGTTGCTTGTCGGTGGAGGGTGTCGTCACGGAACGCGTGAACGTGGATTATGTGCAGGGCTTCATGTTGATTAAGAAACATCTCATCTAGGACGACGTAAAGAAAGGCCCGTTCCGACGACACAAACCCAAGTCTTACCAAACTACTATACCACCTCTCTCATGTTTAGATGCCTTTTGTTGGTTAGATCACACTATAAAAAGCACTGCATACAACATAACCATAAACCATTCCATATCTCAAGCTCTCGACTTATAGCAGCAAAGAGAGCAAAGCACATAATCAGATCGGATTCACATCATGGACATGGAGCTCAACCTCGTCTCGTACGTGTCCATCGCCCTCTTCCTCCTCTCCGGCGCGTATGTCTACCACACGACGCGGAGCCGGTCGCCGAGGCAGCGGCTCCCGCCGGCGCCGCCCGGGTGGCCCGTCATCGGCCACCTCCACCTGCTGACGGACATGCCCCACCACGCCCTCGCGGAGCTGGCCAAGACCATGCGCGCCCCGCTGCTCCGGCTCCAGCTCGGCAGCGTCCCGGCCGTGGTGATCTCCAAGCCCGACCTGGCCCGCGCGGCGCTCACCAGCAACGACGCGGCCATGGCGTCCCGCCCGCACCTCCTCTCCGGCCAGTTCCTCTCGTTCGGCTGCTCCGACGTCACGTTCGCCCCCGCGGGGCCGTACCACCGCATGGCTCGGAGGGTGGTCGTCTCCGAGCTCCTCTCGGCGCGCCGCGTCGCCACCTACGGCAGCGTCCGGGGCAAGGAGCTCCGCCGCATGCTCGCGCACCTCACCAAGAACACCGCAGTGGGCACCCCCGTCGACCTCAGCGAGTGCTTCCTCAACCTCGCCAACGACGTGCTCTGCCGCGTGGCCTTCGGGCGCCGGTTCCCGCACGGCAAGGACGATAAGCTCGCCGCGGTGCTGGCCGAGGCGCAGGACCTCTTCGCTGGGTTCACCGTCGGGGACTTCTTCCCGGAGCTCGAGCCCTTCGCGAGCACCGTGACCGGGCTCCGCCGGCGGCTGAAGAGCTGCCTCGCAGACCTCCGCGAGGTCTGCGACGACATCGTGGAGGAGCACGTGAGCGCCAAGCACCAGCGCCTCCCCGGCGACCGGGACGAGGACTTCGTGGACGTGCTCCTCCGCGTCCAGAAGTCGCCCGACCTCGAGGTCCCACTCACCGACGACAACCTCAAAGCCCTCGTCCTGGTACGCCACTCGCCCACACTTACAATAGGATCACGGGAAGAAAAATACTACTCATAATACCAGTACAGTACGTAGCAAGACAACGATGGGTCGAGACTTGGAGTCTTGACAATTTGTCGTTGGTGCCAATATTCACCATGCATGACGTGGTTTCGTTGCAGGACATGTTCGTCGCCGGCACGGACACGACGTTCGCGACGCTGGAGTGGGTGATGACGGAGCTGGTGCGCCACCCGCGCATCCTTGAAAAGGCGCAGGACGAGGTCCGGCGCGTCGTCGGCGGCAAGGACCGGGTGGAGGAGTCGGACCTGGCGGAGCTCCACTACATGCGGGCCATCATCAAGGAGACCTTCCGGCTGCACCCGGCGGTGCCGCTGCTGGTCCCGCGGGAGACCGTGGCCGCGTGCACGCTCGGCGGCTACGACATCCCGGCCAAGACCCGCGTCTTCATCAACACCTTCGCCATGGGCCGGGACCCGGAGATCTGGGAGGACCCGCTGGAGTACTCACCGGAGCGGTTCGAGGTGGCCGGCGGAGGCGGCGAGATCGACCTCAAGGACCCGGACTACAAGCTGCTGCCGTTCGGCGGCGGGCGGAGGGGGTGCCCGGGGTACACGTTCGCGCTGGCCACCGTGCAGGTGTCGCTTGCCAGCCTGCTGTACCACTTCGAGTGGGCTTTGCCCGCCGGCGTGCGCGCCGAGGACGTGAGCGTGGAGGAGACCTTCGGGCTGGCCACCAGGAAGAAGGAGCCGCTCTTCGTCGCCGTCAGGAAGAGCGACGTGTACGAGTTCAAGGGAGAGGAGCTCAACGAGGTTTAAATTACTTTTGCGTCTTAATTTCTGATCATGCAACTAGTAGTAATTAAAAAGCAAATCAGAGAGTACAGTAGGTAGGTGAAAATGGCAAGGAAGGGGGAGAATAGGTAAAATAAAATGGAGCTAGCGTTGGTGCTCTGGTAAAAGACGCGCGCGCGTGTGTGTAATTTTGTTGTGGTAATTCTTTAATATTGTTGTGGTCACTTTCACTCTTTCACCAATGGTCGTTTCGTGACTTGGTTCACTTCCTCCCTACTTTTTTCCTAACCTGATCCCATTCAGGATACTGGACTTCTTGTCATCATCTGGATAGTGGACTTTTTCCGTGCAATTTAGCAAGTGTATAGTATTAGAGATGTCATTTCTCAAGACTATATTGTTTACAGGCTCTCCGGGTGATTTTTCATCGTTGGAGACACGCATGCGTTAAAATTAGCCTAGCATTCTAACAAACTACTCCTAGTATATGTGACATTTGTTATATTTTCCTGATAACGTTCATGCACATGTTTCTTCTTGTGGAAATGTACCCAGATATTTTATAATAATGGCCAGGAGTACAAATCATCTCAAGCATAATAAAAGGTTACTATAGAATACTTAGGCCGTAAAACGGCTGATACTACCGTCAGAATGAACCGCAGAAGTGTCGCTCGCTGTTTCCCTACTGGAGATGGCATGACTGTAAAAGTTCATGCATGTTGTGTTAATAGGCACCATATATATGTAGACGCACATACATTAATGTCGCCCCTGGGCAAGAACATGACCGCGTCCGTTCTCACGCGCATCTTTACTTTTTCGAACATGGCGTTTTGGAGTAGTACGTCCTGGCTTATTCATGTGGTTTTTCCACTCCAGAAACAAGTATCGCATATGATGGTCGACAGCCGCAGGCCGCAGCGCTCGATTTTCATTTAAAAAGAACGAGATCTCTTTTACAAAGCACAATCGAAAAATCGCTTACATACACGAGTACTTCCTTCGTAAAACATTTTAAAAAATACAATATGAACTATATATGGATGTATGTTAACATATTTTAGAGTATAGATTCACTCATTTTGCTCAGTATGTAGTTTTATAGTGAAACCTCTAAAAAGTCTTATATTTAGAAAGGAAAGGAGTATATATTATCTTTACAAGCATTTTCGAGAGACTGGACCAACACATTACCTTAGGATTAACAAAATTGCTACAGACGTCTTCGTAGTCGACGAAAACGTCTTTTCCTACTAAACGTACATCATTAAAAAGACTAAAAGAATATAAAAGTATGAACATCAATGCTGGATCTAAGACTTAAACTCTCATAAAAATAATTATTGTTGTCCTTGTAACAATCCAGCCACACAGATTGCATTGGTTCGCAGCACAAGATTCTTCTTTACTCGATAAATCGATGACCAAACTACAGCTCCCTAGCCAGCTGGCGCGCTCTATGTGCAGTGCACAACTCGTTTACCGGATGCACGGCTCGAGGGACGACACGAGGACAATTCAGTAGGTGCATGTGACATTCGGAGGAAATTATAAAATGTCTAAAACATGTACAAAAGCGAATCTACATGATAACGAAGGATTGACTCAAGCCATCAAGTTCTTGAGCCTAATTAGCAAGTGCATCATAAATATTGTAATATATATAAAGGACGAAAATGCACGAGTGGAATGATGCCATGCGAGGTAGGTGTCACGCGCACTGATTCGAGCAGTTTTAATAGACCATGTCCGTATGTCCCTAACACATTGTTCACGGGTAGCCTTGGAGCATCTATAATCGAACCCCCTTCATACTTGTCTCAAATGTCTGAGCAGGCTATTCGATCATTGACCGGTCATAAAAAATTCAATTCAATCGGGTGCCTCAACCGGGACTCAAATGTCCGGGCTAAACAACATCCATCGTATCCAGTCCAAATATAAAACGGATATGGGGCGTTCGGACGCGCCCGGACACGCCTTTTACGTTAGCCTAACGATGGGGTCTCACGTGGACTCGCTCGAAAACCCGGTGGTCCAAGATGCATCGATCGTCAGTGACGCCACTCCGGCTCGCCGCCCAAGGCCAAATCCAGCTATTTAAGCCGGCCGACGTCCCCCAAACATGGCACATCCACCTCCTCCCTCTCTGTGCAGCCACCCGAGCCCGTCCGCCTCCTCTCCCCCGCTCTCCCACGCCCTCTGGCGTCGATATGGTCTTCGTAGGATCACCACATACGCGATGCTCACGCCGGGGCGCCCGATGAAGATCGAGGTAGAGATCCAGGCTGGGCGCGCCTCCCGCATCGCTGCAGGTCTGCCTCCAGACTCGCCGGAGTCGGAGGTAGAGGAGGAGGAGGAGCTGCCGGAGCTGATGGAGATGGCCGATGCGGAGGAGGACGAGGCGGAGCTGCCTGCTCCGAGCTTCAACATGCCAGAGGCGGATCCGGAGTTTGCCATTGCCCAAGCCGAGGAGATGGTGGAGTAGCAGGCCATCCTGGAGTCCATCCAGGATGAGGCCGAGGTGTCGGCCAACCGGGAGCTCATCCGGCAGAGGCAGGCGGAGGCCAGTGCGCTCTTCGACGATCTCGACGTTGAGATAACCAAGAAGGAGGCCAGTGCGGAGCAGCCGGAGGCGTCGAAGGGGGCGAAGCTACAACTGCCACCCATCTATCCGTCGTAGGACATGGAGATCGTCGAAATCTCCGACGAGGAATAGTAGTTAGGTTTCTACTAACACATAGTCTTTTTCGTTTGCATGCTTGTGTATGAATTTGAGAATCTAGTATGAGATGTCCAGATGCAGTTTGCATGCTTTTGATGCAGTCTTTTTATGACGTGGTTTCGTTGCAGGACATGTTCGTCGCCGGCACGGACACGACGTTCGCGACGCTAGAGTGGGTGATGACGGAGCTGGTGCGCCACCCGCGCATCCTTGAAAAGGCGCAGGACGAGGTCCGGCGCGTCGTCGGCGGCAAGGGCCGGGTGGAGGAGTCGGACCTGGCGGAGCTCCACTACATGCGGGCCATCATCAAGGAGACCTTCCGGCTGCACCCGGCGGTGCCGCTGCTGGTCCCGCGGGAGACCGTGGCCGCGTGCACGCTCGGCGGCTACGACATCCCGGCCAAGACCCGCGTCTTCATCAACACCTTCGCCATGGGCCGGGACCCGGAGATCTGGGAGGACCCGCTGGAGTACTCACCGGAGCGGTTCGAGGTGGCCGGCGGAGGCGGCGAGATCGACCTCAAGGACCCGGACTACAAGCTGCTGCCGTTCGGCGGCGGGCGGAGGGGGTGCCCGGGGTACACGTTCGCGTTGGCCACCGTGCAGGTGTCACTGGCCAGCCTGCTGTACCACTTCGAGTGGGCGCTGCCCGCCGGCGTGCGCGCCGAGGACGTGAGCGTGGAGGAGACCTTCGGGCTGGCCACCAGGAAGAAGGAGCCGCTCTTCGTCACCGTCAGAAAGAGCGACGTGTACGAGTTCAAGGGAGAGGAACTCAATGAGGTTTAAATTATTTTTTGTAAACGTAGTAATTTCTGATCATGCAAGTAGCAAGGGTTTCCTCTTTTTCAAACAGTGAAAAACAAGTAGTAGGTGCGTAAAATGGCAAGGAAGAGAGAGAATAAGTAAAATAAAATGGAGCTAGCGTTGGTACCCAGCTAATTAACTTGCTCTGGTAAAAGACGTGTGTGTGTGTAATTTTGTTGTGGTAATTCTTTAATATTTTGTTGTCACTTTCACTCTTTCACCGATGGTCGTTCGTGACTTGGTTCACTTCCTCCCTACCTTTTTCTAACCTGATCCCATTCAGCTAAGGAGGATAACTTGACACGGCTTCTTGTCATCATCTGTACAAAACGGACCATTTCCGAGCAATTTAGCAAGCTTATAAAATTAGCCTGCGTGATTTCTCGAGACGTCATTTCTCGAGACTATTGTTGTATAGGCTCTCCGGGTGATTTTTCATGGTTGGAGACCCGCATGCGTTGAAATCAGCCTAGCAAACTACTCCTAGTATATGTGACATTTGCTATATTTTCCACATAACGTTCATGCACGTTTTTCTTCCGGCGAAAAAACATCCGGATGTCTTATAAATTTTAAAATACTTATTAGATCATCGGGCGACCAACACTACCATTAGAACGAGCCGCGGTCGCTCGTTGTTTCCCTACCGGAGTTGGTATGATCATAAAAGTTTATCCATGCTGTGACAATAGGCGCCGTATATGTGTAAGATGCACACGCATTAATCTAACCGTCGGGGCAAGAACACGGACGCATCCGTTCTCACGTGTGTGTCTTCATTTACTCAGACTTGTCGTTCTGGGGTAGTACGTTTTGGCTTTTTTTTTTTGCGGGAAATTGTAAGAGCTTTATTCAAAAAAAGCACTTCTAGGATCATCAGCAACTGCTGATCAGGAACGAAGATTCAGAATCTAACCAAGTCTCAGTCACCATCAACGAGCTGGCACGCTTCGCACAAAGATGGGCCGGAAGATTAGCAGACCAGTTTACATGTTGAATTACAAAGAAATCAAAAGACAAAGCATGCTCTCCAATCTCTACTAGTAAGGGGGTCACAACCGAACGAGAGTCGTGGCGAGTGTTCCAGAGATTCACCATCTCTAGGCAGTCGGTTTCCATTATCACATGTGAGTAGCCTCGCAGCCGAGCAAAGAGAACTCCCTCTCGTAGTGATAAGGCCTCAGCAATGAGGGGGTCCGTGACACCCACATGCGGTTTGCACCAAGAAGCAAGCAGCGTCGTGGCAGAGCGAGCAACACCACCAGCCCAGCTAGACCCACTTCCGAGTTAATTGCACCACCGACATTAACCTTGACAAAACCCACTTCCGGGGGGCCATCCATGTCCCGGCGACAAAGTGGCCTGCGTCATTGGAATATCCAGCAAGGCCAAGTCCTCTCGAATACGTCGAACGGAATACACTGGATCCACATGCTCCTTCTCATGAGTCCATCGATTCCGCGAATGCCATATAGCCCACATCACTGACACAATCTTGACTCTCACCTGATTAGAGAACTGATCGTCACATAAGATGTCGCGCGCCCAAGTAACAGGACACAATCGAGGGAGGTGAAAGTCGAACCAAGTTTGCGCTTCATCCCAAAATCTATGTGCAAGGAAATAGGAGATCAATGCATGCATGCGGTCCTCCTCTTTGGCCAAGCAAACATTGCATTGCACTAGTAGAAAACGACCCATTTGTCTTGGTTCCAAAGGCCCATTTGTCCCGATTCTGGAACCGGGACTAAAGGGTCGGGACTAAAGCCTAAACCTTTAGTTCCGGTTCGCTTACGAACCGGGACCAAAAGGGCTCCACATGGCCGCTACGGGAGCCCAGGCAGGAGGACCTTTAGTCCCGGTTTGTAACACCAACCGGGACCAAAAGGCATCCACGCGTCAGCATCTGGCAGGAGCTGTTTTTTTTGAAAGGGGAGGGTTAGGAGGGTTAATTTAGGGGTTTCATATTGTGTTATCTAGCTAATAGAGAGAAGTGATCTCTCTTTTTCTGTGCTTGGTCAACGCTAGCTACTATACATATAGAGAACTCGACGCTAGCTAGTAAACAAATGACGGAAAACCATTAGTTACACAAGATCTAACAGCTCATCATCATCTTAAGCATACAAAGTTAAAGTCTCATAAAACAAAATAAAAAAGATAAAATGACATAGTCCTCCCTCATAGGACCTACTCCTCCCTCTTAGGTAAAATGGCATAAAAAAGAATCACACAAGTGTCTCCATGACGAAGCAAAGAGATCCAACGGTCTCCAACTTGTGGCTTGCGATCCTTCTTAATTTGTCCCCATGCTTCAATTTGGAGCCTTCTTGGTGGTTTGCGCTCAGTCGAGTATGCAAAACATAACTCGGGATGGAAGAGGCTTTTTATTGTCATATTACCTTCGGGTTGCATCAACGGTGGCACAACTTTATTTGGCAATTTCTGTTGAAGAACATAATATATATTAGCCTAGTTAGCAATGTAATCAATACCATTTACGTAACAGTACTAGTGTACTTAATCAGCAACTCTTACCAAGATATTTCGGCGAATGTCATCCGCCCTCAACCTATGCACTAGTATCCTGTACAATGTATAATTTGGGTCAGTTCCCAAATTATACGGGAAGATGTCTCTACCAGCTATGACACCAATAACAAAGTAGATAAGATCATCCTTCTCCTCCCAAGTTAGATGTGATCCATAAGTGTAGTGTGTCGTGTCGATTATGTTCTGTATTTCACTCGAAGAAACGAAATAAGCTGTAAATTAAAAATTAACAAATTTAGTACGCATGAACACCTAATATATATATATATATATATATATATATATATATATATATATAATGCAAATTACTTGAAAAATATGCATGATTGACAAACTCACATGGAGGTAAAACAGGAAACATATCGACATCCACCCAAATGTCGATGTTTCCTTCAATATGATCTCTGGGACGAAGATCGAAGGTTATTTCCATATCTTCCTGAAATCCATATGCCTTGCAAAGAGCTTCCAATTTGAGCATCCTATTTCTGTGTTATTAGGTGCATTCATTACTTTCACAAGAAATGTGTGACCATGTTTAGTCCTTTGGTTGGCCGTCCTCATCCAAAACTCTCGTGCTCTTCGAAACCGAGCATCTCCAAGAAATACCGTCTTGCATGCCAGGGGACGAACTAGTCGAATTGTATAAAACAAAAATTACGCGTTGAAGGAAAGAAACATAAGTCATGCTTAATTACGAAAAAATAGTTGTCATCGTTGCGTACCGTAGAAATATCAAAGTCCTCACAAAGCTTCATGGTGAAGAACCTACAGTCTCGCAGCCCAGTCTGGTCACAAAGACCTTTATCTTCACCGCAAAATTCACACGCTTGGATACCATCGTCGTTTGATGACGATGATATTTCCTGTGTTCATGATTCAACAATTACGACACGGGCTCATAGTTGAAACATTTAAAATCGATCGAAGAAAACTACGAGAAAACTGATCAACACACAGATCACTATTACTCAATATGCAATAGGTTGACTTTAGGTCTGTCGAGTCTTTCCTTCCTAAATTCTCATCTCACGTATATGGTGGGCACTCCCTCTGATATTGCGACCATCGGTGATGGTGGCTCCTCCATTCGTCCCCGAGTGCATTACACCAAAATGTCTAGCACACGGGAACGAAGGAGAAGAGACCCTCACGACAACAGTCGGGATTCTTCCTCTCATATATATATATATATATATATATATATATATATATATATATATATATATATATACATATGGTGGACACTCTCCCTCATTGAAAGACACACAATGAGCCGAAACAAACCTAAAGTCAACCCATTTCATATATCAAGCAATGACATAGAAAAAATACTGAAATGACTTGCAAATCACAAATACATTTATAATGAACTTGAATATAATATCACTAATACATCATCCCGAATAATCCAGTTCAAGAATTACGACACGCTTTGGATCTTAATTAATGTGTGTGTGACTTTCGGTACGTCGAGGCTTTCCTTAAATAACTCTCATATCTCATGGTGTGTTGGTGCGCACTCTCTCACATTGATACGGTGGTGTATATATGTTGGTGGACACTCTCTCACAGTAATAGTTCGACCGTCCGTGATGGACGCCCCCTTTCTCCTCTTCTTGCGCAATATATCGATGAGTATATCGCGAGGAAGAAAAGAAAGAAGAGGCGCCCCCCACGACAACAGTCGGGATTCCTTCATCAAGAACACACATGAAAGTTATTTAAGGAAAGCCTCGACGGACCGAAAGTCACACACGCATTATACCGATAAAATATCACTAATACATTAATATTTATAATGACCTCGAATATAATATCACTAATACAGATCGAATATCCTAGAATCCAAAATGGAGGATGGTGAACTCGGTTCACTAGCGGTCTCTGAGTCGCCGGTGGTGGACACCCAAAGATAAGGAACCATCATGGGATCATAACTCAAGTGAGATCCCTGAAGGATCTGCCAGGTATTGTCAAACCGGGCATCCAACGCCGCCATGTAGCGACGGACATGCTCGTCCTCCTCCCTGACACGGCGACATACCACCTCCGCGGGTGCCGGCTCCCTCCGCACCGAAAGTGGCCCACGTGACCGCCACCACAAAAGGTCCGGGTCGATGATGATACCCGCATTCCTCACCAACCTCCGAGCCCGGGAAGGTAGCACCTCCCAGTGCCAGCCCGCCGGAGCCCAGTCCCGTACATGGCGCCTATCAAGCAGGCTCTCGCGGACTACTCGACGACGAGGACGCGGGTCGGGCATCGTCCACTAATTTTTCATAAAACCCAACATCAACATACACATACTAATCTAACATAAACATACTAATCTACTTTCAAACAAAGCATAAACATACTAATCTAACATACACATACTAATCTAGCTAACATAAACATACTAAAAAAAGCATAAACATACTAATCTAACATGCACATACTAATCTAGCTAACATAAACATACTAATCTAACATGCATACACATACTAAAAAAGCATAAAAATCAACATATTTTTAAAAAAATTGCAATGAGCCGCGGCGGCGGCGGCTCACAACGGGGGCGGCAACAGGGCGATGACGGGGGCGGGGCGGCGACGGCGACGGGGCGGCGACGGGGTGGGGCGGCGACGGGGGCGGCGGGGGAGGCGACGGAGGAGGGGCGGCGACGGGAGTGGGGCGGCAACGGGAGCGGGGCGGCGACGGGTGAGGCGTCGGGGGCGGCGACGGGGACGACGGGGAGGCGACAGGGATGGCGGGGGAGGCGACGGGGAGGCGGGGGAGGCGACGGGGCGGCGGGGGAGGCAACGGGGCGGCGACGGGGGAGGCGACGGGGCGGCGGGGGAGGCGACGGGGTGGCGACGGGGGCGGCGACGGGGACGGGAACGGCGACGGCGGGCTCGGGACGGCGACGATGGCGGAGTGGAATGAAAAGTACGAATTTTGCTAAGTGCTTGTCATATAGAAGGAGCATTGGTCCCGGTTGGTGGCCCCAACCGGGACAAATGCTACCTTTAGTCCCGGTTTGTCGCACCAATCGGGACCAATGCCCTATTTTCCACCGTCCAAAGGGCGCGAAACAGGGACCTTTGGTCCCGGTTGGTGCCACCAACCGGGACCAAAGCCCTGTTTTCAGCAGCCCAAAGGGCGTGAAATAGGCCCTACTGAAAACAGGGCTTTGGTCCCGGTTGGTGGCACAAACCAGGACTAAAGGGTCGCATTGGTCCCGGTTGGGGCCATCAACCGGGACCAATGGCCTTGCACAGCGGTGTGGTGGGAGTTTAGTCCCACCTCGTCAAGCGAATGTTGCCCGAACCTGCTTATAAGCCCCGCCGCGGCTGTTACGTTGAGCTCCTCTGATAGTGATAATAGATGCGTTCATACTGAAATTCGGCCTAAATTCAAAAGGATAGTTAGGTGCCTAACTAGCACTTTGAATTTAGGCTGAATTTCAGTTTAAGTGCATCTATTTTCACTTTTGCTATTTTTTATGTTATTTCTTTGCATATTAAAGTTGTTAACAAAAAATACTTTATGAATATTTTTTTTGCTATTAATTTTTTTAACAAAAATAACTTTGATAATTTTAGTTGCATGAATTGTATATAATATCAAGTTTCTTTTGAAGTATCGCAGACAAAACAGACAGTCTCTTTCGAAGTATCAGGGTTTCAGACGGAAACTCATCGGTTAAAAAAGGCATTTCATTTTCTTGAACTTATTTGAACTCCAGGCTTTTTGTGTGTTCAAAATGCACCTTTGAAAGCCACATCATCAATTTTCAACCCCTTCTGACTTCATTTGATATTTTTCATGCATTTACTGATTTTTTTGAGCTAAATGACCCTGAAATTAAAAAGCACTTCGAATGAAGTTTGAAAAGGTTAAAAGTTGGCATGGTATCAACATTTCACCCACATAGTATGTGCTAAAAAGTTGGGAGGCTTACGACAAAAGCAGGATGCACTTCGCGTACAAAACGGACAGTCTCTTTCGAAGTATGTGGGTTTCGGACGGAAACTCATCGGTTGAAAAAGGCATTTTATTTTCTTGAACTTAATTTGAACTCCAGGATTTTCGTGTGTTCAAAATGTACCATTATAAGCCACATCATCAATTTTTGAACCCTTTCTGACTTTATTTGATATTTTTCATGCATTTACTAATTTTTTGATCTAAATAACCCTGAAATTGAAAAGCACTTCAAATGAAGTCTGAAAAGGTTGAAAGTTGGCATGGTATCAACATTTCACCCACATAGCATGTGCTAAAAAGTTGGGAGGGTTACGACAAAAGCAGGATGCACTTCGCATACAAAACGGACATTCTCTTTCGAAGTATCAGGGTTTCGAACGGAAACCCATCGGTTACAAAAGGCATTTCCTTTTTTTGAACTTATTTGAACTCCAGGCTATTCGTGTGTTCAAAATGCACCATACAAAGCCACATAATCAATTTTTCAACCCTTTCTGACTTCATTTGATATTTTTCATGCATTTACTATTTTTTGAGCAAATGACCCTGAAATTGAAAAGCACTTCAAATGAACTCTGAAAAGGTTGAAAGTTGGCATGGTATCAACATTTCACCCACATAGCATGTGCTAAAAAGTTGGGAGGGTTACGACAAAACCAGGATGCACTTCGCGTACAAAACGGACAGTCTCTTTCGAAGTATCGGGGTTTCGGACGGAAACTCATCGGTTACAAAAGGCATTTCATTTTTTTGAACATATTTAAACTCCAGGCTTTTTGTGTGTTCAAAATGTACCATTCTAAGCCACGTCATCAATTTTTCAACCCTTTCTGACTTAATTTGATATTTTTCATGCATTTACTGTTTTTTTTGAGCTAAATGACCCTGAAATTGAAAAGCACTTCAAATGAACTCTGAAAAGGTTGAAAGTTGGCATGGTATCATCATTTCACCCACATAGCATGTGCTAGAATGTTGAGAGGGTTACGGCAAAAGCAGGATGCACTTCGCGTACAATACGGACAACCTCTTTGGAAGTATTGGGGTTTCGAACGGAAACTCATCGGTTAGAAAATGCATTTCATTTTCTTGAACTTATTTGAACTCGAGGCTTTTTGTGTGTTTAAAATGCACCATTTAAAGCCACATCATCAAATTTCAACCGTTTCTGACTTCATTTGATATTTTTCATGCATTTACTGATTTTTTGAGGTAAATGACCCTGAAATTGAAAAGCACTTCAAATGAAGTCTGAAAAGGTTGAAAGTTGGCATGGTATCAACATTTCACCCACATAGCATGTGCTAAAAAGTTGGGAGGGTTACAACAAAAGCAGGATGTACTTCGCGTACAAAATGGACAATCTCTTTCGAAGTATCGAAGTTTCGGACGGAAACTCATCGGTTACAAAAGGCATTTCATTTTCTTGAACTTATTTGAACTCCAGCTTTTCGTGTGTTCAAAATGCACCATTCAAAGCCACATCATAAATTTTCAACCCTTTCTGACTTCATTTGATATTTTTCATGCATTTACTTTTTTTTGAGCTAAATGACCCTGAAATTGAAAAGCACTTCAAATGAAGTCTGAAAAGGTTGAAAGTTAGCATGGTGTGTGCGTGCTTGTTGCCAATGATGACAACCCACTTTTTTGTTGCATATTGTTCTCAGCCACAATCGGAATTTAAGAAAAACCTGAATTGAAAATCACTACAAATATATAATAGCTAGAGAGATATGTAATATATAATAGTTCTGATATCCATTAGAGAAAGTACTCTTCCAAGCGAATAGTACTATCTAGTCTGAATGAGAAGAATATCCGCCCCATGGTGGTGGTGGTGCGAGGTGACACTGCCCATAGTTCACGGTTCGAATCTTGCGGTACAACTCATATGCAACGAATGCATCTTTTGCTGCATACTCAATGTTCAGAGGCTGAAGTGGGGTCCTCTCGCACTCTTTGTGCTGCGCCGGGGAAAATTTGGTCTTCATATCTCCGTAATAGTCGTCGATCAAGGCGACTCCCATAGAAGCCATCGAAGTCCTCTCATACCAAAGCCTGAATATGTCTTGGATATCAATAAGGCAGACAACTGGTATCTCAATACCGAAGCTACGCCTCATCTTCAGTTTGTCATTCCTTACATCAACGCTAGCAAAATGTATGCCGCTGCGTAGGAAGTCCATGAGTGCTGGGCAGTGCTTGTCACTACTGCAACATCAACAAATTAAAATGGAACAAATGTTAAATACTGCTGCAACAAGTATATTTCGGCAGAAATATAATATGCAACTATATAAAGGAAAATTATTTTGCCGCAACAAAAGAGGAAGATGCAGAGTTTTTGCTCCCGGGCTCATTTGAGCCCGGTGAACAGTAATTAATATCATAAAAAATCAAAAATTATTTCACTACAACTTAAGAGAAATTGATCTTTGCCATATGATTCAAAATAGAACATATATATTGCTATATCATATATATATATATATATATGATATAACAATATATATATATATATATATATATATATATATATATATATGAAATTTTCATATCCTATGAATTGATGAAGAAACCTTAAATTAACTATATGACATATATGTTCTCCCACATTTTGCAACAAGGAAAATTGTTATTCACTACAAACTTAAAAGAAATATTGATCTTTCCAATAGGATTCAAAATGCAACATATTTCTATCCTATGCAATTTTCATCATAATCTATAAATTATTAATTGATCAAAGAAAACCCTCAAAACTCACCTTGCCCATTGGAAGATCATCACATGTTCCTTGAAACATAGCTGGATGACGGCAACATCTTCTTGCTTGGTCGTGTACTCGAGATCAAGCCCTATGAACTTGTCTTTCTCATCTGCCACTTCAAGCCATTTCTACAAAAGGGAAAGAAAACACGGCACCATGGCGCTGTCGTTCGTGTAGACGACATCAAGATTGGTCGTGCCATGTGCGAGCACCTCCCCGTAGCGAGTGATTGGATTCATGATAGAAGATATGGGGAAGAAGAGAGGAGAATGGAGTAGAAAAAGAGAGGAGAATGGAGGAGAAGAAGAGAGGAGAAGAAGAGAAATTGGCGAAGTGCTCGGAACAGTTGCCTCTTCCTCGAACCATGAAACGTCGTGGGATGCGAACCGTTCGAACCTTTAGTCCTGGTTTGAGCCACCAACCAGGACTAAAAGGGCTCGCACCAGGCGAACGGTCACCCCCTTTGGTCCCGGTTCTAGCCATGAACCGGGACCAATGGTTGTAGGCCAGGAGCGAGGCACATTGGTCCCGGTTCGTGTATGGAACCGGGACCAATGCCCCACGTGGCCCGCCCAGCCCCCTGGCCTCCCAAACCGGGACTGTTGCTCCCATTAGTTCCGGTTCATGACTGAACCGGGACTAATGGGCTGGCCGGTCCGAACCGATGCCCTGTTTTCTACTAGTGTTGGCTCAGAGGTTTGATATGTTTGTGCTTGAGAGTTGCTTCATCAGGGAGAATTCCGCGAAGAACTCTCCATCAAAAAACTCTGACCTTTGGCATCATGGAGATGTCCACATATGTTTTGTTCTTATTTTGAGGCACTCGTAACCGTCCCTTCCTCTAGAGCATAACACTCTTTCTGATTCACGAGAGTACGGTACGCCGACTTGACTGTGTACACACCTGAGTTTTCGAAAGCCCAAGCAAAGAAATCATCTCCACCTCGAGTGTGCAGTGGTATGTTTAATATGGCTTCTGCATCCGGAGTAAGAAAGTTTTGTCGAATGAGATCAGCCTTCCAAGTCCAGTTTCCTTCACCAATGAGCTCGTTTACCGTTTGTAAAGTAGTGGGAGTAGGTCGCTCATTCGCCGAAAACTTTGGTTCCTGATAGTAGATACAACATATACGAGGATTATTTTAATAATTAAATAAAATGTCAAAATTGTTTAAGAGTATTTTTAGAATAAACTTGACTTTCTTTAGCACTAGTATATAAATTTTTACGGAAAAAACAACAACGTTGACTTCAGGGCAAAAATACAAATTTTACTTGTTATTATTGGTCACTATTCACATTATTGGGGCAAAAAAATGTCTTTTTAAAAAGAAGTCAAAGGTTTTTTATGAATTTTTTCCATAGGTACAATGAAAGCTCGAGTTTATTTAAAAATATTTTCTTTTAGTTTTTGTTGAATTACTAAAAAACAGTATATAAGACGTTGATACACCTAGTAACAAAACGGTCCGCGTTCCTTATTCACGTGTTTTTTCCACGCCGGAAACAAGGGTCGCGTACGATGGTCGACAGCCGCAGCGCTGGATTTTCTTTTGAAAAGCACAAGATCTCTTGTGTACTCGAGAATTGACCGGACGACCAAGCTATAGCTCGCTAGCCAGCTGCATGTGCAGTGCACAGCTCGTTTTACCGGATGTACGGCTCGAGGACTGACACGAGAACAATTAGGTAGGTGCATGCGACGTGCGGGGAGAAATTATAAGGTGTCTAAAACCTGGACAGAAGCGAATCTAGCACTGATAATGAAGGGCTGACTCGAAATATCGAGTTCTTGAGCTTAATTAGCAGGTGCACTGTAATAAATATTGTAATATATGAAACACGAAAAGCATGAGTGGGCCTGATGCCATGCGAGCTCGGTGTCACGCCTGCCCATTGCCACGTGATTCGTGCAGTTTTAATACAACGATCCTAGATATTGAAATGAGAAACAAAATCACTGTAGGTCCCTAAATTTATTGTAGTGGTCACTTTAGTCCACTTAGTTACAAATATCCGAAATACAGTTACTAAAATTGTCTTGGAGTTCACATATGGTTCATTATACGGTATTTGTTGATTTGGGTTTGACTGACCTCTCCACGTGTACTTTGACTGCCAAGTCAGTTGCCTTCGTCGTTGAGCTGCAATATGCGTGTATACTAGGTTTTTTTTGCAAAATTATAGCCAATTAAAGGAACCACACCTGGTCGGACCGCACCAGCTTGCTTGCTCCTCCCCTGTTCCCTTCGCTTGCTCGTCGTTGCTGCCGAGGTGGTGCCCCCGAGCCACCGCCGTCCGTGCCCTTTGGAAGATGCCTGCTGGACGTCCCTCTCGCTCCGACGCGTCCTCCGCCCGATGCCGACCTAGCCTTCTCGCTTTCGTGATGTAGATCCTTCCACGCTAGCTCATGGAACGATTTCGTGGTGGGTTCAATTGCGCTAGTTTGTTAGGGTTTTGGATGTGTCATCATGGATCGAGGCCACAGACTAGTAGGGTTTTAGGAACTTTTTTGTGCGAAGTAGGGTTTTAGCAGCTACAGCGGCAGATGATGATTAGGGTTTTGTGGGTGCGGTTAGTTGGTGAAACAACAGTGGTGTAGTGTTGGATAAAGTGCAAGACTTGTTAATTTGGCCAAAAAGTGTGCTTTAATATGCCTTTTGTTGATCAAATATCGTCTGTTCATCTTAAATACCCCCGCAACATATTGATTTTGGATCTAACAGATCATGTATTTGTCGAGTGGAGGCCATAATTCACTGCTTTTATTCCGCAGATGATTGAATTTTGCAACAAAATGTCAAAAGAAGTCTGAAGATTGCACTGTCTGTTATAACTGTCATAAATGTCTGAAGTTTGCATCGTATTTTTTACTGTATGAATATGAATGTATTTTTTTCGTATCAAAACGTATGAATATTCTGCGTATGATTGCACTGTATGAATATTCTGCAGATGATTTAATTTTGCAATAAAATGTCAAAAAAGTCTGAAGATTGCACTCTCTGTTATAACTTTCATAAATGTCTGAAGATTGGACTGTCTTTATTTACTGTATGAATATGGTTGAATGAGGCACATTTTCAGCTTCAAACACTCATATGGAAGTTTTAGCCAAAAATTTACTGAACATGTCTGAAGATTGCATTGTGTGAACATTGTCAATGTGATTGTTTTGCAGAACCCAAAGGCAACCACTTCTCTGTTGAGGTCATACATGGTGGCTATTTTATTTTATCACGCAAGCATAGGGGTTACCACAAAGGCTACCCCATCTGCTATGACTACTGTGATATAGATAATTGACACCTACTATTGTTGTCTGTTTAGTGGAGGAAATAGGTTATGAGTTTGAGGGAAGGATCATGGCTTATTGGTGTATTCCCGGATTAACACTTTACAAGAATGGATTAAGAGATATTAAACTGGGTTACAACACTATGACTGAAAACATGAAGGATTGTGTCCTAAATTGTAACCAGTTCTAGTAGATTTATCTTGATCACGATCATAGCCTGAGATCATATGTTAGTAGTGTTCCTGTTTATTCTGATGATGATGACCCCCCTGTGCTAAAATTCAGTGGCGTGAGGCCAAAGAAGGAGCAAGTGCAAGAGGAGCAGTCACATCACCAGCAAGAGTAACAGGCTGATCAATTGAAGTTGTACATGCAAATCAACAACAAGTGGAACAGGCATAGATAGAGCAAGTGAAGCAGCCTAACCAAGTTCAAGTTAGCCATGCAGATCAATAGCAAGAGGAGCAACCTAACCAAGTTGTACTCTAACAGGTTGATCAAGATCCAAGTGAGGGAGGTACACTATTTGAAAGTGAGGAAGAGTCAGAAGATGATTGCATACTAGGTGTTGGGGAACGTTGCATAGGAAACAAAAACTTTCGTACGCACACGCAAGATCTATACATGGCGATGAGCATCTATTAGACAAGAGTGGATCTACATACCCTTGTAGATCGCTAAGCGGGAAGTGTTAGGAAACTCGGTTGATGTAGTCAAACGTCTTCGCAATCAAAACCGCCAGTCGCCCCGCGATCCAATAACGATCTGTCCTGATCTAGAGCCGAATAGACGACACCTCCGTGTTCAGCACACATGCAGCTCGATGACGATCTCCGCCTTCTTGATCCAGCAAGAGGGAGCGGAGATGTAGATGAGTTCTCCGGCATCGCGATAGCTATGGTGGTGGAACTATTCCGGCAGGGCTTCGCCTAAGCACCGTCAGAATCTACTTGGTGGAGGAACTAGGGAATAGAGAACTAGCATGTGGATTTGTGTTTTGGGGCTCTATTCCTCTAGTATATATAGGAGGGAGGGGGAAGGAGGCGGTGCTAGGGTTTTCCCATAGGGGCTTCGGCCGAAGTGGCAGGAGGTGAAGGAGTCCACCTCCAATCCTACTCCAAGTAGGATTCCAATCCTACATGGAAACCCTTCCCTCTCTTTGTTTTTTTATTTCCCACCTTCCTAGCCACATGGGCCTTATGAGGCTGGCTTGCCTAGCCCACTAAGGGCTGGTGCACCACCCCTTAGGACCATGTGGCCTCCCGGCATGGGTGGCCCCTCCCGATGGCCCTCCGGCACTCCCCGTACACTACCGGAAATAACCAAAACTTTTTCGGCGGCAAAAACGGGACTTCCTATATATCAATCTTTACCTCCGGACCATTCCAGATCTCCTCGTAACATCCGGGATCTCATCCGGTACTCCGAACAACCTTCAGTTACCACCATACATAACTTAATACTATCTAAACGTCATCGAACATTATGTGTGCAGACCCCGCGGGTTTGAGAACTATGTAGAAATGACCTAGACACCTCTACGGTCAATAACCAATAGCGGGACCTGGATGCCCATATTGGTTCCTACATATTCTATGGAGATTTTAATCGGTTGAACTTGTATGTCAAGGATTTAGTTAATCCCGTATGTTGTTCCCCTTGTTCTTCGGTTTTTACTTGCCCGAGATTTCGTCGTCGGTATATCTATACCTAGTTCAATATCATTACCGGCAAGTCTCTTTACTCGTTTGATAATACAAGATCTCGTGTCTAACACTTTAGTCACTCAGGGCTTTGCGTAAGCACCGTCTGAATCTACTTTGTGGTGGAACTAGGCAATAGAGAACTAGCACGTGTACTTGTGTTTTGGGGATCTATTCCTCTAGTATATATAGGAGGGAGGGGGAAGGAGGCAGACCTAGGGTTTCCCCATAGGGGCTTCGACGGAAGTGGGAGGAGTTGGAGGAGTCCACCTCCAATCCTACTCCAAGTAGGATTCTAATCCTACATGGAAACTCTTCCCTCTCTTTGTTTTTTTCCTTTCCCACCTTCCTAGCGGCATGGGCCTTGTGTGGCTGGCTTGCACAGCCCACTACGGGCTGGTGCACCACCCCTCAGGCCCATGTGGCCTCCCGGTGTGGGTGGCCCCTCCCGATGGCCCTCCGACACTCCCGATACACTACCAGAAATATACGAAACTTTTACGGTGGCCAAAGAGGGACTTCCTATATATCAATCTTTACCTCTGGACCATTCTGGATCTCCTCGTGACATACGGGATCTCATCCGGGACTCCGAACACCCTTCGTTCACTACCATACATAACTTAATACTACCGAAACATCACCGAATGTTAAGTGTGCAGACCCTGCGGGTTCGAGAACTATGTATACATGACCTAGACACCTCTACAGTCAATAACTAATAGCGGGACCTCGATGCCAATATTGGTTCCTACATATTCTACGAAGATCTTTATCGGTTGAACCTCTATGTCAGGATTCAGTTAATCTCGCATGTTGTTCACTTTTTCTTCGGTATGTTACTTGCCCGAGATTCAATCGTCGGTATCTCTATACCTAGTTCAATCTCGTTACCGGCAACTCTCTTTACTCGTTCCGTAATACAAGATCCTGTGGCTAACACTTTAGTCACTTTGCTTACAAGGCTTGTTGTGATGTTGTATTACCGAGTGGGCCTTGAGATACCTCTCCGTCACACGGAGTAACAAATCCCAGTATTGATCCATGCCCACTCAACAGACACCTTCGGAGATACCTGTAGAGCATCTTTATAGTCACCCAGTTAGGTTGCAATGTTTGATACACATAAGGTATTCCTTCGGTGTTAGTGAGTTACATGATCTCATGGTCATAGGAACAGATACTTGACATGCAAAAACAATAGCAATACACTGACACGATCATATGCTACGTTCATAGTTTGGTTCTTGTCCATCACATCATTTTCCCAATGATGTGATCCCGTTATCAATTGACATCTTATGTCTATGGCCATGAAACATTGACCATCTTTGATCAATGAGCTAGTTTACTAGAGGCATACTAGGGACACAGTGTTGTCTATGTATCCACACATGCAATGTTTTTCCAATCAATACAATTATAACATGGATAATAAATGATTATTATGAACAAGGAAATATAATAATAAACATTTTATTATTGCCTCTAGGGCATATTTCCAACAGCCTCTCACTTGCACTAGAGTCAATAATCTACCTCACATCACTATGTGAGTTACACTGTAATGAATCTAACACCCATATAGTTCTGGTGTTGATCATGTTTAGCCCTTGGAAGAGGTTAGGCAACGGGTCTGCAACATTCAGATCCGTGTGGACTTTGCAAATATTTACGTCCTCCTCCTTGATGTAATCGTGGATGGAATTGAAGCATCGCTTTATGTGTCTGGTCCTCTTGTGAAACCTTGGTTCCTTGGCCAGAGCAATGGCACCAGTGTTGTCAAAGAATAGAGTCATTGAATTCAGTGCACTGGGCTCTACTCCAAGATATGTCATGAATTCCTTCATCGAGATACCTTCCTTCGCCGCCTCCGAGGCTGCGACGTACTCCGCTTCGCATGTAGAATTGGCTACCACGCTCTGCTTGGAAGTGCACCAGCTTACCGCTCCCTCATTGAGAATAAACACATAACCGATTTGAGATTTAGAGTCATCCGGATCAGTGTCAAAGCTTGCATCAACTTAACGCTTTATGACGAGATCTTGATCACCTCCATAAACGAGAAAAATTTCTGTAGTCCTATTTTGGTACTTAAGGATATTCTTGGCCGCCATCTAGTGCTCCATTCCTGGATCACTTTGAACCCTTCCGGCCATACTTATGGCAAGTCTTACATTGGGTCTTGTGCACAGCATTGCATACATGATAGAGCCTATGACTGAAGCATAGGGGATGACACTCATCTTTTCTCTATCTTCTACAGTCATTGGGCATTGAGTCTTACTCAACTTCACACCTTGCAATACAGGCAAGAACCCCTTCTTGGACCAATCCATTTTGAACTTCTTCAAAACTTTGTCAAGGTATGTGCTCTGTGAAAGTCCTATTAAGCGTCTCGATCTATCTCTATGGATCTTGTTGCCTAATATGAAAGCAGCTTCTCCTAGGTCCTTCATTGAAAAACTCTTGTTCAAATGTTCCTTCACGCTTTCCAACATCTCCATATTATTTCCAATCAACAATATGTCATCCACATATAATATTAGAAATGCTACAGAGCTCCCACTCACTTTCTTGTAAATACAAGCTTCTCCGTAAACTTGTATAAACTCGAACACTTTGATTACCTCATCAAAGCGAAGATTCCAACTTCGAGATGCTTGCACCAGTCCATAAATGGATCGCTGGAGTTTGCAAACTTTGTCAGCATTCTCTGGATCGACAAAACCTTCTAGTTGTATCATATACAACCCTTCCTTAAGGAAACCATTAAGGAATGTTGTTTTGACATCCATCTAATTTCATAATAAAAAAATGCAGCTATTGCTAACATGATTCCGACGGACTTAAGCATCGCTACAGGTGTGAAGGCCTCATCTTAGTCAACTCCTTGAACTTGTGAAAAACCCTTTGCCACAAGTCAAGCTTTATAGATGGTGGCATTATCGTCCGCGTCCGTCTTCCTCTTAAAGATCCATTTGTTCCGAATGACCTTTCTCCCTTTAGGTAATACTTACAGAGTCCATACTTTGTTTTCATACATGGATCGCATCTCGGATTTCACAGCCTCTAACCATTTCTCAGAATCCACACCCATCATCGCTTCTCCATAGCTCGTAGGTTCATCGTTGTCTAACAACATTACCTCCAAGATAGGGTTGCCGTACCACTCAGGAGTAGTACGCGTCCTTGTCGACCTAAAAGGTTCGATAGTAACTTGATCCGAAGCTTCATGATCATCATCACTAACTTCCTCTTCAATGGATGCAGGCTCCACAGAAACATCTTTCTGCGCTATGCTACTCTCTGGTTGAAGTAAAGGTTCAATAACCTCATCAAGTTCTATCTTTCTCCCACTCAATTCTTTCGAGAGAAACTCTTTCTCAAGAAATGTTCCGTTTTTAGCGACAAACACTTTGCCTTCCGATCTGATATAGAAGGTATACCCAACTGTCTCTTTTGGGTATCTTATGAAGACCCATTTCTTCGCTTTAGGTTCCAGCTTTTCAGGCTGAAGCTTTTTGACATAAGCATCACATCCCCAAACTTTAAGAAACGACAACTTTGGATTCTTGCCAAACCACAGTTCATATGGCATCATCTCAACGGATTTCGATGGTGCCCTATTTAAAGTGAATGTAATTGTCTCTAATGCATATCCCCAAAATGATAGTGGCAAATCGGCAAGAGACATCATAGATCGCACCATATCCGATAAGGTTCGATTAAGACATTCGGACACACCATTACAGTGTGGTGTTCTAGGCGATGTCAATTGTGAAACAATTCCACACTCTCTTAAGTGACTACCAAACTCATAAGTCAGATATTCTCCTCCTCAATCAGATCATAGCCATTTAGTCTTCTTCTTACGACGATTCTCAACTTCACTCTGAATTTGCTAGAACTTTTCAAACATTCCACACTTGTGTTTCATTAAGTAAATATACCTATATCTACTTAAGTCATCAGTGAAGATGAGAAAATAACTATATCCACCACGTGCCTCAATGCTCTTTGGACCGCACACATTGCTACTTCTTGAGCTTGCGTTGGTTTTCCCTTGAAGAGGAAAGGGTGATGCAGAAAAGTAGATAAGTATTTCCCTCACTTGTTGAGAACCAAGGTATAAATCCAGTAGGAGGCACAAGCAAGTCACCAATAGATACACCTACACAAACAATCAAACACTTGCACCCAACTCTATAAAGGGGTTGTCAATCCCTTCACGGTTACTTGCAAGGATCAGATATGATAGAGATAGATAGGAAAGATTGCGAGAAGTAAAAGGTAAATAAATTGCAGCAAGGTATTTTTGGTATATAGATCTGAAAATATAATATGGAAAATAGACCCGGGGGCCATAGGTTTCACTAGAGGCTTCTCTCTTGAAGGAAAATAACACGGTGGGTGAACAAATTACTATCGAGCAATTGATAGAAAAGTGCATAGTTATGATGATATCCAAGCCAATGATTATGCATATAGGCATCGCGCCCGTGTCAAGTAAACCGAAACGATTCTGCATCTATTACTATTACTCCACACATCGACGGACTCCTGCCTGCATCTAGAGTATTAAGTTCATGAAGAACAAAGTAAAGCATTAAGTAAGATGACATTATGTAGATGGATAAACTCAAGCACTATGATGAAAACCCCACCTTTCTACCCTTGATGGCAATAATACAATACGTGCCTCGCTACCCCTACTTTGTCTCTAGGTGAGGACACCGCAAGATTGAACCCAAAACCAACCACTTCTCCCATTGCAAGAATTACCAATCTAGTTGGCCGAACCAAACCAATAACTAGAAGAGACTTGCAAAGATATGAAATCATGCATATAAGAATTCAGATAGGAACAAAATAATATTCATAGATAAGCTGATCATAAACCCACAATTCAGCGGATCTCGACAAACACACCGCAAAAGAGTATTACATCGGATAGATCCCCATGAAGATCATGGAGAACATGGTATTAAAGCACAAAGAGAGAGAAGAATCCATCTAGCTACTATCTATGGACCCATATGTATGTGGTGGACTATTCATGCATCATCGTAGGGGCAATGGAGTTGATGTAGATGCCCTCCATGATCGAATCCCCCTTTGACAGATTACCGGAAAAGGCTCCAAGATTGGATCTCTCGGGAACCGAGGCTTTCGGTGGCAGAAAAGTATTATCGTCGCTCTTTTTGGTATTGGGGGAATATTTGGGAATTTATAGGCCGACAATTAGGGTTGGAGGACCTGCTAGGGGGCCACAAGCCAGGGGGCGCGGCCAGGGGGCTTGTGACCTCCTGGCAGGTCTCCTTCCTTCCTCTCCAAGTCTGGTAGATGTCTTCTGGTCCAAGAAAAATCATCAAGAAGATTTTATTCTATTTGGACTCCTTTTAATATTCCTTATCTACAATACTCAAAGACAAGGAAAAACAGAAACTAGCACTAGCCTCTAGGTTAATAGGTTAGTCCCAAAAATAATATCAAATAGCATATTAATGCTTATAAAACATCCAAAATAGATAATATAATAGCATGGAACAATCAAATAATATAGATACATTGGAGATGTATCAACATCCCCAAGCTTAATTCCTGCTCGTCCTCGAGTAGGTAAATGATAAAAATAGAATTTTTGATGTGGAATGCTACCTAACATATATATCCATGTAATATCCTTTATTGTGGCATGAATGTTCAGATCCATAAGACTCAAAACAAAAGCTTAATATTGACATAAAAACAATAATATTTCAAGCATACTAACAAAGCAATTGTGTCTCTTCAAAATATAATGGAAAAAGAAAGTCATCCCTACAAAATCATATAGACTGGCTATGCTCCACCTCCCCCCACACAAAGTATTTATATCATGCACAACCCTTATGACAAGTCAAGCAATTATTTCACACCTTTTATGTTCTCAAACTTTTTCAAGTCTCACTCAATACATGAGCGTGAGCCATGGATATAGCACTATAGGTGGAATAGAATATGGTGGAGGTTGTGAAGAAAAAGGAGAACATAGTCTCACATCAAGTAGGCATATCAACGGGCTATGGAGATGCCCATTAATACTCATCAATGTGAGTGAGTAGGGATTTCCATGCAATGGATGCACTAGAGCTATAAGTTTATGAAAGCTCAAAAAGAAACTAAGTGGGTGTGCATCGAACTTGCTTGCTCATGAAGACCTAGGGAAATTTGAGGAAGCCCATCATCTAAATATACAAGCCAACTTATATAATGAAAAATTACCACTAGTATATGAAAGTGACAAAATAGGAGACTCTCTATCATGAAGATCGTGGTGCTACTTTTAAGCACAAGCGTGGAAAAAAGATAGTAGCATTGTCCCTTCTCTATTTTCTCTCATTTTTTTATTTTGGTGGGCATCAATGGCATCTTTTTTTTGGGCTTAGCTGGCCTCTTTTATTTTTCATAAAGTATGGAATCTCATCCAAACTTGTGAGGGAATCATAGCTTCCATCATCCTTTCCTCACATGGGACAATGCTCTAATAATGATGGTCATCACACTTTTATTTACTTACAACTCAAGAATTACAACTCGATATCTAGAACAAAATATGATTCTATATGAATGCCTCCTACAATGTACCGGTATGTGCAATGATCTAGCATAGCAAATGACGTCACAAAACGGGCAAGCCATGAAAACATCATGCTAGCTATCTTACGATCATGCAAAGCAATATGCAAATGATGGTGCATGTCATAATAAACGGAACGGTGGAAGTTGAATGGAAATATATCTTAGAATGGCTATGGAAATGCCATAATAGGTAGGTATGGTGGCTGTTTTGAGGAAGGATATATGGTGGGTTTAATGCACCGGCGAAAGTTGTGCGATACTAGAGAGGCTAGCAAAGGTGGAAGGGTGAGAGTGCGTATAATCCATGGACTCACATTAGTCATAAAGAACTCACATACTTATTGCAAAAGTTTATTAGTCACCGAAGCAAAGTATTAGACGGATGCTCATAGGGGAGAGGTTGGTAGGAGTAAACCATCGTGCTCTCCCGACCCTCATACAAAGGTTGACAATCAACAAACAAATCATGCTCGGACTTCCTTACATAACGATTCACCATACGTGCGTGCTACGGGAATAACAAACCTTTACATAAGTATTTCTACCAATCCACAATTACTTCCTAACATGAATCTAATATCACCATATTTATATCTCAAAACTTTATGCAAGGAATCAAACTTCTCATAATATTCAATGCACTTTATATGAAAGTTGTTATCATATCCCTCTTGGATGCCCATTATATTAGGACTAAATTCATAACCTAAACCAATTACCATGTTGATTGAAGACACTCAAAATAATATAATTGAGGTACGGGAGTTCAGTTATTTCTATAAAAAAACACCACCGTGCTCCAAAAAGATATTACTGAAGCACTAGAGCAAAATTACCCAGCTCAAAAGATATAAGTGAAGCACATATAGTATTCTAATAAATTCACGATTCATGCATGTATCCCTCAAAATATGTGTTAAGCAAGGATTATTGTGGCAAACTAAAAAGCAAAGACTCATATCATACAAGACGCTCCAAGCAAAACACATATCATGTGGTGAATAAAAATATAGCCTCAAGTAAATTTATCGATGGATTGAACACGAAAGAGGAGATGCCTTCATGGGAATCCCCAAGCTTAGGCTTTTTGGAATACTTGATTCCTTGGGGTGCCTTGGGAATCCCCAAGCTTAGGATCTTGACACTCATTATTTCATTGTCCATCAAATCTTTACCCAAAACATGAAAACTTCAAAATACAAAACTCAACAGAAAACTCGTGAGATCCGTTGGTATAAGAAAATAAATCACCACTTTAGGTACTGTTGTGAACTCATTATTTATTTATATTGATGTAATATCTACTGTATTCCAACTTCTCCATGGTTCATACCCCCCGATACGACCCATAGATACATCAAAATAAGTAAACAACACAAAGAAAACAGAATCTGTCAAAAACAGAACAGTCTGTAGCAATCTGGAAACTTCGTATACTTATATAAATCCAAAAATTCTTAAAAACTAGGAAAACCTGGTAAATTTGTATGTAAATCCTGTGTAAAAATTTCAGACTCATTCAACGCTCTGATAAATTTATAAATTTCCTGGACTGGGCGCAAAAGTTTCTGTTTTTCAGCAAGATCAAATCAACAATCAGCATAGACCATCCCAAAGGTCTTACTTGGCTCAAACACTAATTAAAACACCAAAACAAAATTAATACAGAGGTATTAATGTGTGAAACTTTCAAAATCAGAAGCAAAAAAATAGAACATAAAAATAAAATAGGGTTGGGGGAGTCCTGGATTAAGGGGTCCTCGGGGAGCCGACCTATTTCTATGGGCCGGACTATATGGGCCACTTACCGAACACAGGATCGACTGAAGGCCCTATCTCCAAGATGGAAGCTTCGGGAAGCATGGCTTGTACTCCACGTTAGGTACCCCCGATGTCTATATAAACCAGAGGGTTTTAGGTTATAGACACAGAACAACTCATCTAGGGTTAGCTATTCGATCTCGAGGTAGATCAACTCTGTAACCCCCATATCATCAATACAATCAAGCAGGATGTAGGGTATTACCTCTATAGGAGGGCCCAAGCCTGTGTAAAACCTTGTCCCCTTCGTCTCCTATTACCATCGTTTCTTTCCTAACAGTTTGGGCCCCCTACCCGAGATCCGCCCATTTTGACACAAACATTGGTGCTTTCATTGAGAGTTCCACTGTGAGCGCCCAAGGAATCGATGTCTCGCCTTGTCATCAGCGAAGAGGTCCGCAACATGGACACTTTCGTCCCCGGATAGTTCTTCGCCTTTGACAACGTTGTGCTCCACGCCGACCCGACTGGCCATCTACGCTGTGTCGAGAGCTTCGCCCCTGATCGAGATGTCATATTCGGGAACCTAGAGTTCTCCTTGGATTCTCACACCGACTTGTCGCTAATTGGGCTTGCGGCTTCACTTGCCACGCCTGAAGACTCTAAGGCTTTAACCTCGAGTTCCTCCTTCACTCACACCAATGGGGTTAACCACGGTGGTGTCCAAATTCCTAGTCCGGATACGGCCATACTACTAGAGGACCGAACATGTGTTCTTGCCGAACATCCCTCTCGTTCGGACACATCGGAGGTCAACTCAGAAAGTTCTGGACAATGTGATCCGATAGAGCCCGCGACGTTCGATGAAGCCCTAGATCGGATCTCGTCGATGAAAATTTCCGATGATTCAACTCTAATATATGCTCGGATCGGTTACAAAGCGGGTCGGGACGATTTTTTCGACCCACCCACCACCCACTTGATAGCCACAATCGAAGATCTAACCGACATGTTGGACTATGCCTCTGAGGAGGAAGAATACATGGATGAAGAGGACTGTGTTCCCACCCCTGGTAACACCGAGCGATGGGCCGACACTTCTACATACGATATCTACATGGGACACTCCTGTCACTAACGATGACAAAACGCCTAATAATGATGGCGATAAGTCGGGCAACACACTGTCATGGCACCGGAAACCGCATAAGCGGTTCAAAGGCAAAAATGGAAGGAAAGTTGTTATCAGCACCAGGGACGGAGATATCCGTGAGGACCGTGGCGATCTCGATATCCCCGAACACCCGTTAGAGGGCCAGGAAGAGCCTAAGGACTAGAGCAACCCTGACGACTTCCACGACTCCGAGGATGACAATTACCTACTTGTGTCGAGGAGGAGGACATCTCGGAAGCTGATGACCTAGACATTCCCGATAACTCTGAAGATCAGGAATTGTTCAGACAATAGCTCATAGCAACGACCCGCAGCCTAAAAGCGAAAGAATGACAACTTAAAGCCGAACAAGACAACATCAACGATCGATGGACTAGAGTCCTCTCAGCTGAGGAGGGATACGGTACTGGTCCGTTGGACCAATCCAAGAGTTATTCACGCAGAAGGCTGCTACCGCAATTTGACGACAAGCTTACTGATACCCGTCTCCCAAACATACCCCATATGACAAGTCGGACCGCCCTCCTCGCGGGAGTGACAGGACCGCTGATGATACCAGTTATAGACCGGCTATGCCCTAAAGATGGGGAAAGGAGCCACTAGAGCCCAATGACAGGTTCGACCTGCGAGACGACCTAAACCATGGAACAGGTCGCACAAGATCAATCTATGGATCGAGGGGCTACTCACCCGATAGACGGGATGGGTACAGACCATGGCTCGACCGAAGCAATAACAGAGACCGGGAACACAACCGGGCTAGAATAGACGCCGAATACAGGCGCGATATAGCTCGGGTTCAAGGCTCCACTCAACCTCTGTGCTTCACAGATGAGGTGATGCGGCATCAGTTCCCAGAATATCAACCATTATAATGGGACAACTAACCCAACCGTATGGATTGAGGATTTCCTCCGCCACATACACATGGCACGAGGAGATGATCTCCACACCATTAAATATCTCCCCCTCAAACTTAAGGGGCCAGCTCGGCACTGGCTAAACGGCCTCCCCGAAAACTCCATCGGATGCTTGTAAGACATAGAGGATGCATTCCGCTCTAACTTCCAGGGAACCTATGTTCGGCCGCCGGATTCTTCCGACCTAAGCAACGTCGTCCAGAAGCCCGGAGAGTCTGCTTGGCAATTATGGAATAGGTTTTTGACCAAGAAGAACCAGATTGTCGACTGCCCGGACACCGAGGCAATAGCCTCCTTCCGGCACAATATTCGGGATGACTGGCTGGCCCGCCAGCTCGTCCAGGATAAACCTCGGACCATGTCTGCCCTTACATCCTTGATGACCCACTTTTGCGCGGTTGAAGAAAATTGGCTAGCAAGATGCAACCACAACTCCGAAGATCCTAGAACCTCTGAAGCTAGGGACGACAACGGGAAACCCAAGCGCAACAAGAACAAACGCTATCACAATAACAATGATGCCGATGACACGACCGTTAACGCCGGTTTACGCAATTCCCGACCTTGGCAGTGGAAGAAGCCTCCTAAAGGCAATCGCGACGGACCAGCCCCGGTGGAAAAGATCATGGAAAGGTCTTGCCAAATCCATGGCACTCAAGAGAAGCCCGCCAATCACACACACTGCAATTGTTGGGTGTTTAAACAGGTCGGCAAGCTCCCACCCGAGGATCAAGGCAAGAGCCCATGCAGCGAGGATGAGGATGAGCCATGGGGCCCGATTGGTGGTGGTCAAAAGAAATTTCCTACGTAAGTCAAAACGGTAAACATGATATACGCCACCCAAATACCTAAGAAGCAGAGGAAGCACGCCCTTCGAGAGGTTTACACTGTAGAGCCCGTAGCCCCGAAGTATAACCCATGGTCGGCATATCCGATCACTTTTGATCGGCGGGATCACCCGACCAGTATCCGTCATGGGGGTTCGGCTGCACTTGTCCTCGACCCCATTATAGATGGGTATCACCTCACAAAGGTCCTAATGGACGGAGGAAGTAGCCTTAACCTGATTTACTCAGACACGGTGAAAAAGATGGGTGTAGATCCGTTAAGGATCAAACCCAGCAGCAGTACCTTTAAAGGAGTGATTCTAGGTGTCGAGGCCCGATGCACAGGATCCGTGACCCTGGAAGTTGTGTTCGGCTCGCCCGATAACTTTCGTAGAGAAGACTTGATCTTTGACATTGTACCCTTCCGCACTGATTATCATGCCCTGCTCGGCCGGACAGCGTTCGTTCGCTTCAACGCCATCCCACACTATGCATACCTCAAGCTCAAGATGCCCCGCCCCAAGGGGGTCATCACTGTTAACGTCAACACGGAGTGCTCTTTACGAACCGAGGAACACGCGCTGGCCCTAGTGGCCAAATTTAACTACAAAGATGATCGGCAAGCTCCGACATTGGCCGTCAAGGCACACAAGGTTGGGAAACGAGCTCGGCTTTAGTCCGAACTCTCAGAACCTCCCCTCCCCTTACATAGGGACTCACCCCCATCACACACCCCTAGGACCAACAAAGTACGTGCCAAGGAGGCACAACTTTGCACTTAAAATTCCATGGGTAGCGGTGGGGAAACAAAGGTGGATGTCCTGCTGGACCGAACCACTACCATTAACGTGTCTTCGGACACAATTCAGGGACCACTCAAAGGCTCGCCAACGGCGTAAAGCTCATCCAAAATTCGATGACTTCTCAAGACATTGTCTGCAAGATCCGTTCGCCGAACAGTACCACCCATCGAGGTGCACCAAAAAGCAGGAGTAAACCAGCAACAGGGCACATCGAGGACGCAAGGCCACCAATCAAAGACCCCTGGTACAACCACTGATGTGTAATTTCTTTCTTCACATACCTATAAATAGTTGCCTCGGCACTCCAAGTAATAAGAGTTTTCAAGAAAAAATATAACATCATTTTACATGTTTGTCTCGTTGTCCTTTTTGACACACATTTTTCTTTTCTCCCTCTCCTCGCGAAGCAGTTCGGTATGTTATGACGCAACCGGGTAATACACCGGGGGCTCGAGCTTACGAACAAATCGCCTTACGTACAACTTATTATGTGTTCAGCGTTTTGGAGTTCATGTTATATGCATTAGTTCCGAACTATGTCTTGGGTCAATAGTTGGGTTTCCCGGCTGCTGTGCTTGCCCCCTTACGTTCCGCTCGTTCGGCTAAAGAGGCAAAGGGAGAACCCCTGCGATTGTGTTTCCGTATAGTCTGGTCAAGCACCTCAGGGGAGAAAGCCGAAAACTAACTATCATAGTATGCGAGAGTCGGTCTATGAAGCCGAGCTTAAAGTGTTATACTTAAATCCTTGTCAGGTGATATTCCGTGTTATGCAAGGGGTTTGCTCTCCATATAAACCAGGTGACGCTAGCCTTAGCTGCGGTTCATCCGAACATCACAACACTCTTAGGGCTATTCTTTAGCCTCCCGCAGTCCTTTTTGCGCCCCTACGGCTAAGTGAAAGGAATAAAGTACTATAGTCTGATTTCCTAGCCACCGCACTCTACCACCTTCAGGTTCCGATCACTCGGCTAAGGGACATAGTGCATTGGCAGAGACACCCCATTTCATATCTACATGGGGGCCGAAGTCGACGACTCGCATCTTTTAGTTTCAAACGGCCACACAGGAGTTATAAAGGAATGCAAAAACATTAAATGCATAATAACTTGTAACATAACATTAAAACTTCAAAATATCTTCGGACGCATTACAACTTATTCAAACACATTATCGCGCGAACACTGTGACACTATAGCCCGAGCACCTTCTATTATTTCGGCGAAGTACCGATCGGGGCGTCTATGTTCCTTCCCGAGAGGCGGTCGGGCGGTGCCTATCTTCATTGGATCCAGCCCCGGACAATGCACCTTGGCCATGGCAAGGGCCATCCGGACTCCCTCGATACAGGAGGAGTGCTTCATAGTGTCAAGGTGGGGCGAAGCGGCAATTAACTTCTGCACCATGCCAAAGTAGCTACCTGGTAGCGGCTCGTTGGGCCATAGGCTGATGCAGATGTCCTTTATGGACGGCTCCACCATCTGGTGCAGCTCCATCAGCTGCTTCAGCTGCTCCACAAGAAGAGGAGAGCACTCGGGGGCTCCGAACTGTGCCCAGAATAGACGAGCTTCATCTCCTTGTTCCTGTTGGGGAACGTTGCATGGGAAACAAAAATTTTCCTATGCTTCACCAAGATCAATCTAGGAGATGAGCATCTATGAGAGGAGAGATTGGATCTACGTGCCCTTGTAGATCACTAAGCGGAAGCGTTAAAGAACGCGGTTGATGTAGTGGTACGTCTCCGCGATCCAAATCGCAAGCCGTCCCACGAACTCCCGATCAAGTACCGAACGGACGACACATCCGTGTTCAGCACACGTGCAGCTCGGAGAAGATCTCTGCCTTCTTGATCCAGCAAGAGGGAGCAGAGAGGTAGACGAGTTCTCTGATAGCACAACGGCGTTGCGGCGATGGTGGTGGAGCAATTCCAGCAGGGCTTCGCCTAAGCACTGCTGAAAACCGATCTAGCGGAGAAAACGATCTAGAGGAAGAAGAGGGCAACACTTGGCAGAATTAGGGTTGGGGCTGCCCTCAAAATCCTCGAGTATATATAGGAGGGAGGGTAGAGGAGGAAGCCCTATCCTCTCCTCCAAGGAGAGGTTCGACCAAACCAAAGGGGAAGAGTCCACCTCCCACAAGGGAGGTGGATTCCAAGTGGGACTCTTTCCCAAACTTGGTTCCTACTCTATCTCCTCCTCCATGTGCATAGGGCCTCTTGGGCTGGCTTGCCCAGACCACCAGGAGCTGGTGCGCCACCTCTAAGGCCCATGTGGCCCCTTGGGGTATGTGGTCCCCACTTGGTGGTCGCCGGAACACACTCGTCACTCCCGATACACTGCTGGAAATGCCCGAAACTTTTCCGGAGTTCAAACACCACTTTCCTATATATCAATCTTTACCTCCGGACTATTCCGGAGCTCCTCGTGGTGTTCGGGATCTTATCCAAGACTCCGAACAGCCTTCGGTCACCACCATACATAACTCTATACTACTGAAATGTCACTGAACCTTAAGTGTGCAGAACCTGCGGGTTCGAGAACTATGTAGACATGAGCGAGTCACCTCTACGGTCAATAACCAATAGCGGGACCTGGATGCCCATATTGATTCCTACATATTCTACGAATATCTTTATCGGTCGAACCTCTATGTCAAGGATTCAGTTAATCCCGTATGATGTTCCCTTTGTTCTTCGGTATGTTACTTGCCTGAGATTCGATCGTCGGTATCTCCATATCTACTTCAACCTCGTTACCGGAAAGTCTCTTTACTCATTCCGTAATACAAGATCCCGTGGCTAACACTTAGTCACATTTCTTGCAAGGCTTATTGTGATGTTGTATTACCGAGTGGGCCCTCAGATACCTCTCCGTCACAAGGCATTCCTCCATGGCCATTAGTTGCATGATCTCATGGTCATAGGAACATATACTTGACATGCAGAAAACTGTAGCAATAAACTGACACGATCATATGCTACGTTTATAGTTGGGGTCTTGTCCATCCCATCATTCTCGTAATGATGTGATCCCGTTATTAAATGACATCTCATGTAAATGGCTAGGAAACCTTGACCATCTTTGATCAACGAGCTAGTCTACTATAGACACACTAGGGACAAAGTGTTGTCTATATATCCACATATGCAATGTGTTTCCAATCAATACAATTATAGCATGGATAATAAACATATATCATGAACAAGGAAATATAATAATAAACACTTTATTTCTTGCCTCTAGGGCATATTTCCAATAGTTCCCTCGACACGAATAGCTGATTGGCGTCCGCTACACTCTTCTAGAGATCGGAGGAGGCGCCTAAGGAATGCCACACCTGGGTAAGAAATTTGAACTTGCTATCCCCGAAGACACACTATAGTATGTATGTCTTACCATACATTATATCCTTCGCTTGGTGGACGTACTCCTCAAAGAACTGCCTACCCACCCACTCCTTATGGAGATCGGCCTTCAGGGCGGACAGTTTGGCCGTGCTCTCCTTGCCCTTCTGCTCACGGACCTCGCACTTCTAGCTAGTGTCCTTGAGCTCCTGCTAGATCTCCACCACACGAGCCTCATGCTTGTCGCTAGTGGCTCGTAGGGCGAAGAGGGCGGTAGCCGCTTCTTTGGCCGCTGCCCTCTCGATGACCGTTGTGTCCTTCGCCTGTTGAAGCTCGGCCTTGAGCCTCTCCACCTCTTTCGCCAAGGCTGTATAATAATTAACACTATGAAGACCTCCATTGACAATATTGTAGCAAAGGTGTCCGGATTTTGTGTAGACTTACCTTGTGCCTCGTCGAATCTTTTGTGGAGGGCATCAACTTCATCCTTGGAGCGTTTCAGCTTCCGTTTCAGCTCATCCAGCTCGGCACCGTTTACGGCCGCCGCCGATGATGAAGCCTGTAAAATAAAAATCCTTGTCATGATGCATGAGATCAACACTTCCGAACTATCGTCAGTCTGATCACATGCCCGGTCCTCTAAGGGGTTACTCGAACGTTCCGAACACAACTTTTCGTATGTAGTTCGGAAACGGATCCATGATTGACCCCTAGGTAAGTTTTTCCAAACTTACCTAGGGCTCGGGGGCTGCCATGTATATAATCATAAACATAAATAAACATTTTTGCAGATAGGAGGGTTGTGTGACTTACTTGAAAGCCCGTCAGAAGACCCTTGAAGGCCTCCTTCAGTACGTTGTCGACAGACTGAATGCTTCGCAATACCGCACCCATAAAGGTGCGGTGCTCTTCGGTGATGGAGGTGCTTGATAAAGCCTCCTCCATGACCGGCCACCCATTGGTCGGCGGCACCGGTGGTGATCGAACAACCCTATCACCAACCGGGGTTTGAACCTTTGTCTCCGGAGGCGTCGTGCACTCCGGGGATGCCTTTAGAGGGGACTAAGCAGCCGCTCGTCTGGCCTCCTCAGTATACGGGTGGGGTACCTCCCCCCAGTCTTCAGTGACCGAGGTGTTAGCCTCGTCCATGATGTCGTCTCCCCCGCCGCAAGTGCCCGGCTCCGGAGAATGATAGGATGACAGCTCTGTGGCATCCTTCACGGCGCCCGAAGTGGCGGGATGCGACGCATTCCTGCTGTCCGCTAGTTCAGCGGGCGGGGTCTCCTGGTCCGATACTTGATCGGTGGGAAGGACGCGCGAGGGGACTGCGAAGTCAATAAGTACTCACGTGTGAATAAACTTTAAACATGTTAATGACGAACAAGGGAATATTAGGATCCTAACCTTCGAGCGGGGGGCTTCACCCTGAGGTTCCTTTGTGGAACCGGCTCGAAATCATCGGACACAGTGTTTGAGTCTGAGCTATCGTCGGACAGGATCACCTGTTCCCGATGTGTTCTCTTCTTGGGAGGAGGGGGTACCTCCTCCGGGGCACCCGATGATGCCGCCCTCTTTCTTGCGAGGGGGGAATCACCTTCCCCCTTGACTTCGTCCTCCTCCTCTTCCTCCTGCTCCTCATATTCCTCTTCCTCCTCATTCTCCTCTTGATTCGAGGAGGCATGATTTTCCTCAGACACAGACTCTGACTGGTCCCTGACGCGAAGGCCACCCCGGTCTGGTTTCTTCTTCTTCTCTTTCTTCATGGGGGCCTCATAAGGCTTCACCATGAGCATTTCCGCTAACAGCCCGGACCCGGCGTCTTCGGTCTGAGGTGCCAGTCTGCTGATGTTTATGACTTTCTTCAGTCATGTCTACAGAGGGATGATCGGAAAAAATGTTATGGATCCTCCGTATGAAAAATAAAGCCGACCAAGTAAAATTATACTGTACCTCGCAGGCGGGCTTGGCGGCGTGCATACCTCTGTCTTCCTCCTTGGATGTCCAGCTCTTTTGCGACTTGAAGAGCGCCTTCCATAGATTCTCCCGCATAGTGCGGAAAAGATTCTGGATTGTGGGCACATCGTCAAGCTGACGAGCCCACAGGGGAGTATCCTGACGCTGGCAGGGGAGGATGCGTCTCCGGAGCTTGACATGGACCACATTGGTCAGCTTGACGTCCTTCTCGGTCATGGAGCCGATGTGCTTCTACAGATCGCTCACCTCCTTGCTCGGTCCCCAGTTGAGGCCCTTTTTGAGCCATGTAGTTAATCTGGTGGGGGGTCGGATCGGAATCCGGCAGGGGGAATCTGGCCTTCTTCCCGTGGCTCGATGATGTAGAACCACTCCCTCTGCCACACCTTGATGGTGTTGATGAAGGTACCTGATGGCCATGCGACGCGGGTGAGCTTGCCGATGACAACCCCGCCATAGTCTGCGTGCTTTCCTACCACACACTTGAGCTTGACGTTGAATATTTTGAGCTAGAGCCCGAAGTGCGGCTCGACTCACAGAAAAGCCTCACTGACAAGGATGAATGTCTATATATGCATGAACGAGTTCGGAGGGAGGTCATGGAAGTCGAGGCCATAGAAAAACATCAGCCCCTGACGAAGGGGTGGAGTGGGAAGCTCAACCCCCGAATGAAATGGGGGAGAAAGACCACCCTGTTGCCCGGCCTGGGAGTGGGGATCACTTGGCCCTCCTCCGGAGCGCGGTGAGGGATGTCGGTAGAGAGATATCCGACCTTCTTGAGGTCCAGGATATCCCACTCGGTGACTGTGGAAACCTCCCACTATCCATTGGAGCCGGAGCCCGCCATTGGTGAGCCCTGTGGTGGAGGGCAGAAAACCTAGATCTGTGCTTGGAGGTTCAGAGGAATGGAAAGCAGAGAAGGCGAATGGGGAGCATGAATAGGATTTAGGGCTTTTTCCCTTTTTATGGGACTTATTGTTTAGACCCCCTTCACTGCACCATGAATTCCTCCGCTTCCCGAAACATGCATGTTGTTGCATGCGCATGATTAAACATATCCCGTGTAAAACGAGGCACGATCTGCACAATTATAGATCATGTTGATTAAAATGACCTCGAACCATGAATCAAGTTTTTGCAATTGGCCTAAGCGGCCGTGGTGGGCCATGACCTTTCGTCAGAAAGGTTGCCAGGGGACATTATTTTTATCCCTTGACGTTTGGCCTTCAGGGCTGACCTATTCACAGTGTTCGGACGCGCCACTATTCGGGAAGCTACTTGTCATCGGAAGGCGAACTGAATTTGGCAGGAAGAACTCACCTCGCAAGCCCAAGACTCTGATCGAGCGAAGCAATTGAAGCAAAAGACCCTTGGCATTGGAGGCAAGTTCGGGGGCTACTGAGGGATTCCTGGATTAAGGGATCCTCGGGGAGCCGACCTATTTCTATGGGCCGAACTATATGGGCCACTTACCGAACATAGGATCGACTGAAGGACCTATCTCCAAGATGGAAACTTCGGGAAGCATGGATTGTACTCCACGTTTGATGTAGCAAATAGACATGTTTATCTCTTCTGCGTGTAACCGACCATGTGTAAACCCTAGGTACCCCCGGTGTCTATATAAACCGGAGGGTTTTAGGTCGTAGACACAGAACAACTCATCTAGGGTTAGCTATTCGATCCCGAGGTAGATCAACTCTGTAACCCCCATATCATCAATACAATCAAGCAGGACGTAGGGTATTACCTCTATAGGAGGTCTCGAATCTGGGTAAAACCTTTTCCCCTTCGTCTCATGTTACCATCATTTCTAGCCTCACAGCTCGGGATCCGCCGGTTTTGACACCGACATGGGTTGCCTCCCAACGAGCACTATTGTTTAACGCCCCTAGCTAGGCATAACGCAATAGATCTAGGTATTGTCATCTTTGGTATGCAACTCCTCAATTGAATACTTATAAACCCTAGGAGGTTCTTTTCTCTTATCAATGATAATATTCCTAGGCAAGAAGTCAAAATATTCACTTGTGGCAATTGGTTCCCTAACAATATTGATAAGGTTGGGGTAAATACTTATCATCGTAAGATCTTCAACCTCTTTTCTAGAGGATCCACCCTTATTTTTAGGAACATAGGAAAACTTGGCAATCTTAGAAGGAGGAGAATTTGGAGTGGTTTGAACCAAGGCAAAAGCGGACCCCAAGTTGGTAATAATGTCCTCTAGCTTGCCAATTCTAGAGGAATCTTGATCCAATTTTTCATTAACTATGGGTTCCTTTTCCCTTAGACATTTTAAAGTAACTCCTACCTTAGATCCATATTGAGTAATTTGATTATGAATCTTTTTATCCAAGTTTTCAATAAGCTCTACAGTAGCAACTTTATTTTCAATAATATCAAGCCTTCGCATCACATGTTCCAAAGATAAGATTGTTCCATTAACCATGATTGGGGGTGAACCTACCAAATTTATCATAATAATCAAAGTTATGACTTCCCAAGAAATTTCCTCCCCTAATGGTATCTAGAACATATCTATTCCATGGAGAAATACCCACATAAAAATTGCGAAGGAGAACCATAGTAGATTGCTTACGAGTAGATCTGTTTTGAGCATTGCAAATTCTATACCAAGCATCTTCTAAATTTTCTCCCTCCCTTTGCTTAAAATTAAGAACTTCATTCTCGGGAGTACTAGCGATAGTAGTAAGGCTAGCCATGAGTTCAAGTAATCTAACACATGAGCAAACAAAAATTAAACGAAAAGGCGAACGGAAGAAGGGCAAATAAAAAGGCAATTCTTTTTGGTTTTTTCTGAAAATCGTTTTAGAAGTGGGGGAGAGGAAAACGGAAGGCAAATGGCAAATAATGTAAATGCAAGAGATGAGTTTGTGATGGGTACTTGGTAGGCTTCATGTGTATCGTCCCCGGCAACAGCGCCAGAAATCCTTCTCGCTACTTCTTGAGCCTGCGTTGGTTTTCCCTTGAAGAGGAAAGGGTGATGCAGCAAAGTAGATAAGTATTTCCCTCAGTTGTTGAGAAACAAGGTATCAATCCAGTAGGAGGAATAAGCAAGTCACCAATAGATGCACCTACACAAACAATCAAACACTTGCACCCAATGCTATAAAGGGGTTGTCAATCCCTTCATGGTTACTTCCAAGGATTATATCTGATAGAGATAGATAGGAAAGATTGCGAGAAGCAAAAGGTAAATAAATTGCAGCAAGGTATTTTTGGTATATAGATCTGAAAATATAATATGGAAAATAGACCCGGGGGCCATAGGTTTCACTAGAGGCTTCTCTCTTTAAGGAAAACAACATGGTGAGTGAACAAATTACCGTCGAGCAATTGATAGAAAAGTGCATACTTATGACGATATCCAAGGCAATGATTATGCATATAAGCATCACGTCCGTGTAAAGTAGACATAAACGATTCTGCATCTACTACTATTACTCCAAACATTGACCGACTCCTGCCTACATCTAGAGTATTAAGTTCATGAAGAATAGAGTAACACATTAAGCACAACGTATCTACATCAACTCCATTGCCCCTTTGATGACATGCTGTAGAGGGATAAATTCAAGCAATATGATGAAAACCGCATCGTTTTACCCTTGATGGCAACAATACAATATGTGCCTCGCTACCCCTACTTTGTCACTGGGTGAGGAAACCGCAAGGTTGAACCCAAAACTAAGCACTTCTCCTATTGCAAGAATTGCCAATCTAGTTGGCCAAACTAAACCAATAACTCGAAGAGACTTGCAAAGACATGGAATCATGCATATAAGAATTCAGAGAAGAACCAAATAATATTCATAGATAATCTGATCATAAACCCACAATTCATTGGATCTCGACAAACACACCGCAAAAGAGTATTACATCAGATAGATCCCCATGAAGATCATGGAGAACATGGTATTGAAGCATAAAGAGAGAGAAGAAGCCATCTAACTACTATATATGGACTCGTAGATCTGTGGTGGACTACTAACGCATCATCAGAGGGGCAATGGAGTTGATGTAGATGCCCTCCGTGATCGAATCCCCCTTCGGCAGATTACCAGAAAAGGCTCCGAGATTGGATCTCTAGGGAACGGAGGCTTCCGGCGGAAGAAAAGTATTATCGTGGATCTTTTTGGTATTGGGGGAATATTTGGGAATTTATAGGCCGAAGATTGGGGTTGGAGGACCTCCTGGGTGGCCACAAGCCAGGGGGCGCCCCCTGGCCACACCAGGGTGGCTTGTGACCTCCTGGCAGGTCTCCTGCCTCCCTCTCCAAGTCTGGTAGATGTCTTCTGGTCCAAGCAAAATCATCGCAAAGATTTTATTCCGTTTGGACTCCGCTCAATATTCCTTATCTACAATATTCAAAAACAAGGAAAAAAAGAAACTGACACTAGGCTCTAGGTTAATAGGTTAGTCCCAAAAATAATATAAAATAGCATATTAATGCATATAAAACATACAATATAGATAATATAATAGCATGGAACAATAAAAAATTATAGATACATTGGAGACGTATCACACATTAGTAAGTATGATTTCCAACAAGTCACTTGCCCGTTCCATTGTTCCAGAGAACGGGGTTTTAGTCATCTTGCCCATGAGGCATGGTTCACATGTGTCAAGTGATTCAAAATCAAGTGACTCCAAAAGTCCATCAGCATGGAGCTTCTTCATGCGTTTTACACCAATATGACCTAAGTGGCAGTGCCACAAGAAAGTGGTACTATCATTATCAACACTACATCTTTTGACATCAATGTTAAGAACATGTGTATCATCACTATCGAGATTCAATAAGAATAAACACCTCACATTGGGTGCATGACCATAAAATATATTACTCTTATAAATAGAACAGCAATTATTCTCTGATTTAAATGTGTAACTTTCTCGCAATAAACAAGGTCCATATATAATGTTCATGCTTAACACAGGAACTAAATAACGATTATTCAGGTTCATAACTAATCCCGACGGTAATCGGAGTGCCGACGGCGATCACATCAACTTTGGAACCATTTCCCACGCGCATCATCACTTCGTCCTTTGCCAGCCTTCGTCTATTCCGTAGCTCTTGTTTTGAGTTGCAAATGTGAGCAACCGAACCGATATCAAATACCCAAGCACTGCAATGAGAGTTGGTAAGGTACGCATCAATAACATGTATATCATAAATACATTGTTTGGTGTTGGCCGCCTTCTTGTCGGCTAGATACTTGGTGCAGTTCTGCTCCCAGTGACTAGTTCCCTTGCAATGAAAGCAATCAGTTTCTGGCTTGGGTCCAGCCTTGGGTTTCTTCACGTGAGGGGCAACTGCTTTGTCACTCTTATTGGATTTACCCTTCTTGCCCTTGCCATTCTTCTTGAAACTAGTGGTTTTATTGACCATCAATGCTTGATGCTCCTTCTGAATCTTAGACTCAGCGATTTTCAGCATCGCAAACAGCCGGGCGACTGACTTGTTCACCCCGTGCATGTTATAGTTCATCACGAAGCTCTTGTAGCTAGGTAGCAATGATTGAAAGACTTTGTTAGTGATCGCCTTCGGCAGAAGGGGCATCCCTAACTCTCCAAATAGTCCGAATAACCAGACATTCTGGTTATATGTTCACTGACAGACCCATTCTCCTCCATCTTGCAAGCATAAAACTTATCGAAGGTCTCATACCTCTCGATCCGGGCATTCTTCTCAAAGATAAACTTCAACTCCTAGAACATCTCATATGCTCCATTAAATTCAAAACGTCTTTGAAGTCCCAGTTCTAAGCCATACAACTTTGCACATTGAATTATTGAGTAATCTCCAGAACATGCCTCCCAAGCGTTCTTAACGTCTTCAGGCGACACGGGAACAGGTGGATCACAGAGCAGTGCATCAAGGACATAAGCCTTCTAGGAAGCCGTGAGGATAATCCTAAGATTACGGGCCCAGTCTAGAAAGTTACTTCCATCATCTTTCAACTTGGCTTTCTCTAGGAACGCATTAAAATTCAGGGGAACTACTGCGCGAGCCATTGACCTACAACATAAGTTTGCAAAGGTTACTTGGACTATTGTTCAAGATAATGATTTTGGTCAATCAAATTAAAAAAAACTCCCACTCAAATTGACATCCCTCTGGTCATCTGAGTGATACATGATCCAAATTCACCAACCCAAGTCCGATCATTACGTGAGATGAGGTGGTTTCAATGGTGAACATCATCATGTTGATCATATCTACTATATGACGCATGTTCGACCTTTTGGTCTCTTGTGTTCCGAGGCCATGTGTGTACATGCTAGGCTCTTCATGTTTAACCCGTCTGTTCGCCACGTGCAACACTAGCTTGCACCCGTTGTATGTGAACGTAGTCTATCACACCCGATCATCACATGGTGTCTCGACACGACAAACTTTCGCAATGGTGCACAATCGGGGAGAACACAATTTGATCTTGAAATTTTAGTGAGGGATCACGTTATAATGCTACAAGCGTCCTAGGAAAAATAAGATGCATAAAAGGATTAACATCACATGCAAATCATCAGTGACATGATATGGCTATGAACTTGTGCTTTTGATCTCCATCTTGAAAGCACCAACATGATCTCCATCATCACCGGCATGACACCATGATCTCCATCATCTTGATCTCCATCAACATGTCTCCATGAGGTTGTCGTGCCAACTGTTGCTTCTACGACAATTGCTAACTCATAGCAATAAAGTAAAGCAAAACGACGAAAATAATTAAAGACAACCCTATGGCTCCTGCTGGTTGCCGTATTCATCGACATGCAAGTCATGATATTCTATACTAAACATGATCATCTGATACATGACATATATCTCATCATGTAATTGGCCTTATCACATCACAACGTACCCTGCAAAAGCAAGTTAGACATCCTCTAATTGTTGTTGCATGTTTTACGTGGTTGCTACGGGTATCCAGCAAGAACGATTCTTGCCTATGCAAAAACCACAACGGTGATACACAAATTTCTATTCAACCTTCTCGAGGACCGCCTTTGTCGAATCTGATCCAACTAGATTAGGAGAGACAAACACCCGACAATCATCTTTATGCAACAAAGTCACATGTCAGTCGATGAAATCGGTCAATTGTAAGCATACGAGTATGGTTGGTCCGGGCCGCTTCATCCCATAATACCGCTGAATCAAGAAAATACCAAGGGAGGAAGCAATATGAGCATCAACTCCCACAAACTCCTTTGTGTTCTACTCGTGATCTCATCTACGCATAGACCTAGCTCATGATGCCACTGTTGGGGAATGTTGCATAGGAAAAAAAATCCTACGAACACGCAAGATCTATCCATGGTGATGAGGATCTACGAGAGGTAGAGTGGATCTACATACCCTTGTAGATCGCTAAGTGGGAAGCGTTAAGAAACATGGTTGATGTAGTCGAACGTCTTCACGATCCAAATGGCTAGGCGTCCCGTGATCCAATCACGATCCATCCCGATCTAGCGCCGAACGGACGGCACCTCCGCGTTCAGCACACGTGCATCTCGATGACAATCTCCGCCTTCTTGATCCAGCAAGAGGGAGCGGAGAGGTAGATGAGTTCTCTGGCAGCGTGACAGCATGGCAGTGGTGGTGGTGGAACTATTCCGGCAGGGCTTCGCCTAAGCACCGTTAGAATGTATTTGGTGGAGGAACTAGGGAATAAAGAACTAACATGTGGACTTGTGTTTTTGGAGCTCTATTAGTCTAGTATATATAGGAGAGAGGGGGAAGGAGGCAGCCCTAGGGTTTCCCCATAGGGGCTTCGGAAGAAGTGGGAGGAGGTGGAGGAGTCCACCTCTAGTCCTATTCAAGTAGGATTCCAATCCTACTTGGAAACCCTTCCCTCTCTTTGTTTTTATCCTTTCCCACCATCCTAGCCATATGGGCCTTGTGAGGATGGCTTGCCCAGCCCACTAAGGGCTGGTGCACCACCCCTCAGGCCCATGTGGACTCCCGACATGGGTGGGCTCTCCCGATGGCCCTCCGGCCCTCCCGGTACACTACCGAAAATACCTAGAACTTTATCGATCGCCAAAATGAGATTTCCTATATATTGATATTTACCTCTAGACCATTCCGGAGCTCCTCGTGACGTCCGAGACTCCTAACAACCTTCGGTCACCATCATACATAAGTCCACACTCCCGGCGTGGGTGGGCTCTCCCGATGGCACCGCGGGTGCGAGAACTATGTATATATGACCTAGACACCTCTACGGTCAATAACCAATAGCGGGACCTAGATGCCCATATTGTTTCCTACATATTCTACAAAGATCTTTATCGGTTCGTTGAACCTCTATGTCAAGGATTCAGTTAATCCCGTATGTTGTTCCCTTTGTTCTTCTGTACGTTACTTGCCTGAGATTCGATCGTCGGTATCTCTATACCTAGTTCAAGCTCGTTATCGGAAAGTCTCTTTACTCATTCTATAATACAAGATCTCGTGGCTAACACTTTAGTCACTTTGCTTGAAAGGCTTGTTGTGATGTTGTATTACTGAGTGGGCCCTGAGATACCTCTCCATCACACGGAGTAACAAATCCAACTATTGATCCATGCCCACTCTACAGACACCTTCGAAGATACCTATAGAGCATCTTTATAGTCACCAAGTTACATTGCGATGTTTGATACACACAAGGTTTTCCTATGGTGTCAGTGAGTTACATGATCTCATGGTCATAGGAACAGATACTTGACATGCAGAAAACAATAGCAATAAACTGACACGATCATATGCTATGTTCATAGTTTGGGTCTTGTCCATCACATCATTCTCCCAATGATGTGATCCCGTTATCTAATGACATCTTATGTCTATGGCCAGGAAACCTTGACCATCTTTGATCAACGCGCTAGTTTACTAGAGGCATACTAGGGACACAGTGTTGTCGATGTATCCACACATGTAATGTTTTTCCCAATCAATACAATTATAGCATGGATAATAAATGATTATCATGAGCAAGGAAATATAATAATAACCATTTTATTATTACCTCTAGGGCATATTTCCAACACCAGGACCACCTCAACGAGGAGATTATGTTCAGTCATTTCAGTTTGAGCATAGGGGCAGAAAAACCTACATGGCTTTGAACGTGGATGCAATAGATGGTATGTTTGATTTAGCAGTTCATGACTCGGATGATGATTTTAACCCATAGTTTGTTGATTCAGACATTTATATTCAAGACGATAATGACTTGTTTGACAGTAATGTTGATTTTGAGAAAGGTAAAGCAATCCAAGAAGAACCTGATGATCCTACTGAAGATGGTGACATGTGCTTGCTTGACTCTGATGAAGATAAGGTTAAGCTGAATTTAAAATCTATCAGAGAACAAGACCTGGCTAAACCTGAGTTCCAAGTTGGTCAGACCTTTGGCACAGTTGATTTACTGAGGAAAGCCATCAATGAGTACAATTATCAAGAAATAATTGACTTCAGGTACCCCAAAAATCATAGGAAAAGACATGCTGCTAATTGTAAAGATGCACTTGGTCTTTTTTTGCATCATATGACATCAGAATAAATTGCTTTATTATCAATAAATACAATCCAAAGCATACCTGCATAATGAAATGGAGTGTTAGGTCATACATTGCTCCTTTTATGGCTGGAAAGTATGTTGATTCCTTCAGAGCTGATGACAATATGAACATGAAGAATTTTTCAAGAGTGTTTCAGAAGGAATGGAATATGACAACATCAAGGAGCAAACTGATAAGGGATAAGAGATTAGTCAAGAAAGTCATTGAAGGAGATGAGTTAGAGGAGTACAATACAATGTGGGATCATGTAGAAGAATGTAGAAGGTCAAACCTAGGCAACTCTTTCTATGTGGGAGTCAATGATGACATCTTTGGAAGTTGTTATTTCTCTCTCGATGCCTGCAAAAGGGGTTTCATGCATGCTTGCAGGCCTATCATATGCTTCGATGGATGCCACTTGAATACCAAGTATGGAGGTGTTGTGTTGTGTGATGTAAGGATGGATCTCAATGACTGCATCTAACCTATAGCATTTGCAGTTGTGGAGGTTGACAACACTGACACATGGATGTGGTTCTTGTCCAATCTGAAGAGTGACTTGGGAATACTTAATACATATCCATGGACTATAATCTCGGACAAGCAAAAGGGACAAATCAGGGGAGTGAGGCCACACTTTCTTATGCAGAGCACACAAAGTCTGTCAGGCATATTTGGCAAAACTTTCAACAAACACACAAATGAGATGTGCTTAAGAACCAACTGTGAATGTGTGCAAGGAGCGCAACATCAAAACCGTGGGCTGCAAACATGGAAGAAATGAAGGCCATCAACTTAGAAGCCTACAAGTGGCTTTAGCAACTTCCACCAAACACTTGGGTTAGAGGGTTCCAGAGAGTCTTGCCCAAGTGTGGTATCCTTCTGAACAACAATTGTGGCATTTTCAACAAATATATTCTTGAGGCTATTGAGATGCACCTCAGACCAATGATTGACAGGATCAAAACCTGGCTAATGGTCAGTTTCTACAATAAGAGAAAAGAGACAGAGAACTTGCCTCAAACCATATGCCCAAAAATAAGGAAAATAATATAGAGATGTCAGCTACATGCATGGATTCAGGGACTGGTGATGGCATTTTCTAGGTTGACAACAAGAACATGACATAAATTGTTGACATAAAGGAAGATAGTTGCACATACAAAAGGTGGGATGTAAGTGGATTCCTTGTCACCATGCAATTGCATGCTGCAGGCATGAGAGAACTGAACCTGAGACTCTGGTGCACTCCTGTTATAGTATATAAGCTTTCAAGATAGCTTACAAAACCATTATGAAGCCTTGAAGAGATAGGAGTGAGTGAGAGAAGATGAATGGGTGTGAAACCAAGCCACCTGTCTATGAAAAAAGCTAGGGAGGCCTTCCAACAAGAGCAGGAGAAAGCATCCTTATTAGATTGAGAAGAAAGATGGAACAAAGGTGCTAAGAAGACATGGAGGTACAATAATATGTTCATACTGCAATGAATAGAGACACTACAAGAAATGATGTGGCAAGAGAAAAGCTGGCATTTTGCCAAGGCCAAAGCTACAAGCGAGAAGGGGGCCAAGGGACATTCCTGATGATGTGTCAGAGGATGATGGCCAAGTCACAATGGAGTAGGTTCAAGAGCAACAAGATGATGGCCAAGCCACACTGGAGCAGGAGGATGTTCAAGTCACACATGATGTTGGCCAACTCACTCAGGAGATTGTTCAGGTCACACAAGATGATGGCCAACTCACTCAGGAGGATGTCCATGTCACACAAGATGATGGACATGCCGAGGAAGATGATGAGGACTATCATACACTAGTAATTTTTTAGGCAAATTCTAATATTTTGTCCCTTTATTTTTTATTTATACTTATAAATTGAAAAATGTACTGATTTTACCAGATGATCACTTGTTTTCTACAGGTTTAGGACTTTGGCAACACAATGCTTAATAGGATGCTGCTCTCCAGACCTGTTCCTAGAGAAAATGTAGAAGGCACTTTTCCAGATTCAACTTTCATCTCAGGGGCATCAAGCTCTCAAGCAACAACACAAACAACCACATCTACAAATGATGGCAACCTGAACATGAAGCTAGTGCAGATGAAAAGATACAAAGAAAGGAAGATGGCAGGCAGAAGAGATGCAACACTTGCGGTAATGAATGAGATGGCAGAGAGGAGAGCAGAGGAGGCAGAGGCAAAGAGGCAAGAAATCAGTATGAGTAAAGCCTAGCAAGCAACAAGAGAGAACAAGACTAATGAAATAGCTTCAAAGCCGGAAGCTACATCAAGAAGAAAAGCTGCATTGTAACAAGAGAAAGAGGCCAGGGCAATTGAGAAAGCAGAGGCAACCTTGAAGAAGAAAGAAGAACAAGAAGCAAAGAGAGCTACTGCAACACTGAAGAGAAAAGAAGAACAAGAAGCAAACAAGAAACAACAAGAAGAGGCCAAGATACTAAGGGATGAGCAGAGGAACCAATCAAAAGGGCCAGGTGGACATGTGCACAAGAAGCAGAAGAGAGTGAACATGTTTGATGAGTTCAGATGAATCAGTGCTTTTGTACTTGTATTTATGTCATGTTTTGGCTAAAACTTCCAGATGAGTTGCCTGATGCAATCTGAAAATGCGCCTCATTCAGTTGCCTGATGCACACTGAAAATTTGAACTTGGTTCATTCAATGGCTCAATCTATTGTTGGAATACAATTGCTTTGAATTTGATGCATGCCCTGTCTAAATGTGCATATTTGATGTTAACTGAATGTCTGATGTGCATATTTGATGTGAACTGAATGTCTAAATTTGTGAATATCAGTTCAATTAAACTAAATAAGAACACACACAAATTTGTCCTGAATTTGTGAATATCAGTTAGTTTAACCAACTAGCTGAATTTGTCATAAGCAGTTAATTAAGAAAAAACTAGAACACAAAAATGTGTGGCTTTTGTCTCGAACCCAGGACCTATGAATAGAAACGATGGGTACAATGCCAGTGGGGTAGTAGTAGTGTTTTGTTCTAGTGCTACTAGCTGTCTACTTAATAGTACCCATGGCATATTGCGTTGCGCTTAGACGGTTCGCCACTCACGGGTTTAAGATAGGCACCTACCTCTCCACTTGCCACTCACATTAGCAGTTCTCGTGACGCTTCAGTCTTCCCGCTCCCACCTCCCACTCCACCGCTGATAAAACCCCCACCATCGGCCTCCTGTCTGCCACCAACCACCTCTCAAGCCATGGAAAACACCTTGCCTTGCAAAGGGCGACCGAGGATTTTTCCAGCAACGACCACGTCGCTAGCGCGGAGATGAAGGGGATCGCGCGTTAGTTCCCCAGCATGCAGATGCCGTGTAACCATGCATGCAGCCTCATCAAGGTGCTGACGGATGACGAGAAGGCGCGCGCCATCCCCAATGGCGTGTGCATCCCTTCGGCGACCATCACGCGCTTCGTGATGGAGGAGACACGCTCGGAGGATCTGATGCAGAGGGCATGCTGGCGGATGTATAGGTCCACCACCACGCCGGCACAAAAGTCGAATCCAACCCACGCGGTGTCAAGGATGCAACGCATCTTTAGCTTCATCCTAGCTGTCCCTGCGTAGGTCAATGAGGGTGGCTACTACTCCGATGGCTCCTCGCCCGTTTCGGAGTACTCCAAGGGCTCTGACGAGTCAGGATATCTTACGGATAGCAAGGAGGGGCATGTGACGTGGCTTGAGAATGCATCGGTATGTCCCCAAAGAGGAAGGGATGATGCAGCACAACGATGGTAAGTATTTCACTCAGCTATGAAACCAAGGTATCAATCTGTAGAGGAAGATCAAGCACCCACGTAAGCAGCACCTGTTGACGTGGCTTGAGACTGCGTCGGTGTTTCCCCAAAGAGGAAGGGATGATGCAGCACAACGACAATAAGTATTTCCCTCAGTTATAAAAACCAAGGTATTAATCCATAGAGGAATATCACGCACCCACGTAAGTAGCACCTACACACAAACAACAAATACTTGCAAGCCGACACAAAAGAGAGGTTGCCATGCTCTTTACGGTAATAAGATATATTAGGTAATGATAGTTTTGGCCAATAGATCTTGCAAGAACACAAAGTAAAACAAATGAATAAAAATTACAGGTATTTTGGTTTTTTGGATTAATAGATCCGAAAACAAAAGTTGCAAATAGTAGATTGGAAAGCAATATGTTGGAAAAGTAGACCCGGGAGCCATGGGTTTTACTAGTGGCTTCTCTCATGAGTATAGCACACGGTGGGTGAACAAATTACTTTTGAGCAATTGATAGAACATCAAATAATCATAACAATATCTAGACAATGATCATTATATACGCATCACGTCCAAGATAAGTAGACCGAAGCAATTCTGCATCTACTTCTATTACTCCACACATCGACCTCTATCCAGCATGCATCTAGTGTATTAAGTTCATGGGAAAACGGAGTAATGCAATAAGAATAGTGACATGATGTAGAATAGATCTATTCATGTAGGAAAAGACTCCATCATGTTATCCGTAATGGCAACGATACATGCGTGTCTTGCTGCCCCTTTTGGCACTTGGAAAGAACACCGCAAGATTGAACCCAACACAAAGCACCTCTTCCCATGGCAAGAAAAATTGATCTAGGTGGCCTAACTAAACAAAAGATTGCAAAGAAGAAATACGAGGCTATAAAGTAATCTTGCAAAAAAGAGATCAAAGAAGACTCAAATCATATTCATGGATAGAAACTGATCATGAACTCAAAAGTCATCGGATACCAACAAATACATCGCAAAAGTCATTTACATAAAATAGATCTCCAAGAGACCATTGTATTGACTATTTTGAAACATAGAGAGAGAAGAAGCCATCCAGCTACTGCCTCCAAACCCGTAGGTCTATGGTGGACTACTCACGCATCATCGGAGAGGCACCTATGAGGAAGGTGAACCCCTCCATGATGGTGTTAGATTTGATATCAAGATTTTGGAACTTGCGACAGCAGTAATTGTGTTTCGTTGACTCCCCTATGGTTTTTGGATTTTTAAGGAATTTATAGGCTCAATAGTCAGCTGAGGGGATGCCCAAGGTGCCTACCCTCCACCAAGGTGCGCCAGGGGCCTTTGGCGGCCCTGGTGGAGGGTGGCCACCCTAGGCCCCCTCGTTTGGTGTTGTTTGGCCCGTCCGCTTCCTTATGGTCCAAAAAAATCCACAAAAATCCCACAATGTTTGGGCTCTGTTTGGTACTGATTTTCTGCGAAGTAAAAAAAGCAAAAACAACAGCTGGCACTTTGGCACTATGTCAATAGGTTAGTCCCAGAAAATGATATAAAGTTGCTATTAAATGATTGTGAAACATCCAAGATTGATAATATAACAGCATGGAACTAGAAAAAATTATAGATATGTTGGAGACGTATTAGCATCCCCAAGCTTAATTCCTACTCGTCCTCGAGTAGGTGAATGATAAAAACAGAATTTTTGATGTGGAATACTGCTTATCATGTTCATCAGATATTCTTTTCTTTATAGCATGGACATTTGGACTTTTCATATAGTTCAAAGCAATAGTCTATTATTGACATGAAAACGTTAATACTCAAGCATATCAACAAGCAACCATGTCTTTCAAAATATCAATGCTAAAGCAAGTTATCCCCAGCCCATCATGCTCAATCCTTGATCCATTCACAATACACACTCAAATATTAGCTATACCTAATGCTCAAGTACGATCATAGTGCCCCCTAGTTGGTGCTTTATAATAGAAGATGGGGACTCAAATTGAAAAATAAAATTGCATAAAGTAAATAGATAGGCCTTTCGCAGAGGGAAGTAGGGATTTTTAGAGGTGCCAGAGCTCAAGTGTTTAAATTGATGGAGAAAAATGCCTTTCTTGTTAATGAAAACGACTAAGAGATTTCAATATCTTTCCACACTAGATGCATCATAGGTGGTTCCCAAACGGAAAATAAAATCTATTCCTTTTTCGATAGTACTTTCACTTTCCATGGCTAGTCGAATCCACGGTTGCCTTCCATACCAACATTTTCCAAGGAATTTATTATTTGACAACATAAAGTATTTTTTCATTTTTAATTTTGGGATTGGGCATCCCTATTACTGCCATACTCTTGTGCAATGACAAGTGAATAAACACTCATCTTGACAATAACACATCTAGCTTGAAAAAATATCGGTCACCCCTTACCGTTTCATGAGCGGTACGAGCACACAAAAAGGAAAATTTATTTTGAAAGTTTAGAGATGGCACATACAAATTTTCTTGGAACGACACAAAAATACCATATATAGGTAGGTATGGTGGACTCATATGAAAAAACTTGGTTTAAGGGTTTTGGATGCACAAGTACTATTTCTACTTAGTACAAGTGAAGGCTAGCAAGAGATTGAGAAGCATCCAACCAGGAAACGAAAAATCACATAAGCGAGCATTAATCATAACTAACACCGAATAATGCACCATAAGTAGGATGTAATTTCGTAGCAGAACTATTGACTTTCGTGCTTGCATAGGGAATCACAAACCTTAACATTATTCTTACTAAGAATAATTACTCATCAACATAACTGACATATCACTATCGTCATGTCTCGAAACTATTACAAGGAATCAAGTTTAATTTGTCCAACGATCTTCATGAAAGTTTTTATTATATCCCTCTTCAATCTATCACTTTGGGACTAGTTTTTTTATATTTCCATTGCTTTTGACAAGCTCACATGGATATAAGTGAAGAACATGAGCATACAAATTCCATCTCTCAAAATAATACTAAGTGAAGCATGAGAGGATTTATTAAAAATTACTAACTCTCAAATTAATATAAGTGAAGCATGAGAGCATTTCTTCAAACATGTAAAAGCACGCCGTGCTCAAAAAGATATAAGTGAAGTACTAAACCAAGTCCTTTGCTCAATAGATTTAAGTGAAGCATAAAGAGCAATTCGAATAAATCATAGCATAATTTTGGCTCTCTAAAATAGGTGTGCGCAAAAAGGATAAAAAGAAAATAAAGCAAAGATACAAGATGCCACGTGTGCCGTCCATGGTCTTTGCCGTCAACTGGTGGACGGCAAAGACCTAAGGATCTTTGCCGTCTGCGAGCAGACGGCAAAGTGCCCTTTACCGTAGCTTATTCAGCCGGACGGTTGGCAATTTGCTGGCTGACGGAAAAGCCTTTGCCGTCCGCCATGAATGCCTTTTCCGTCAGGGATGGCTGACGGCAAAGTTGCTGATTCCTGTAGTGTCCAAGCAAAACTCATGATATGTGTCGAATAAAAATATAGTTCCAAGTAAAATACCAATGGTTGTTAGAAGAAAGAGGGGATGCCACTTGGGGCATCCCCAAGCTTAGTTGCTTGTTACTCACCGACATGACACCATGATATCCATCATGATCTCCATCATTGTGTTGCCATAGGGGTTGTCGCACCAACCATGCTTTGTTGTTAGACGTCCTCTACTCTGTTGTTGCAAGTTTTACGTGGCTGTTATGGGCAACTAGTAAGAACCGTTCTTACCTACGAGAATCCACAACGGTGATAATATAGTTGCCTTTTAACCTTCTACAAGGACTGCCTCTTTCAAGTGTAATTTAACTGAAGTGGGAGAGACAGACACCTGCCAACCATCTTTATGCAACAAGTTGCATGTCAGTCGATGGAACCGGTCTCTCGTACATGGACGAGTAAGGTTGGTCCAATATGCTTCATCCCACAATACTGCCAAATAGTTATAAGACTAAGGAGGTAAGCAATCTGAACATCAATGCCCACAAACTCTTTTGTGTTCTACTCATGCATGTTATGCATAGACCTAGCTCATGATGCCACTGTTGGGGAATGTTGCGTGGGAAACGGAAATTTTCCTATGAACACCCAACATCTATCCATGGAGATGCATAGCTATGAGAGGGGAGTTTATCAACATACCCTTGTAGATGGCTAAGAGAAAGCGTATAAAACGCGGTTGATGTAGTCGTACTCTTCAGATCCAATCGCGATCCGATCTGATCTAGCACCGAAGGGACGACACCTCCGTGTTCCGCACACGTGCGGCTCGATGATGTCTCCTCCTTTTTGATCCAGCAAGCATGAGAGGAGAATTATATGGGATCTCAACCAGCACGATGACATGGTGGAGATGGTGGTGGAGCAATCCCGATAGGGCTTCGCCAAGCACTACCGTAGATGCGATCTAAGGAGAAAACGATCTAGGGAGAGGGAGGGCTGCACCTATGCCTTAGGGTGCTGCTGCCCTCCCTCTCATTCTCTATATATAGGAGGAAGGGGTATATGGGGCGCAACCCTAGCCCTTCCTCCAAGGAAGTGGGTGGTGGCCAAGAGGGAAGATATCCTCCCTCCCCAAGGCAGCTCCTAGGTGCCTTCCCCTTTAGGGTTTCCTACACCCTAGATGCATGGGCCCTTGGGGGCGGCCCAACAAGGCTTGGATGCCCCCTTACAGACCATGCACGTCCTAGGGGCTGCAGGGACCCTTCTAGACTCCTTTGAAACCCTCTAGAACCTTCCGAAAGCTTCCTGGTACAATACCGGAAAACCCCAAAACTTTTCTGGTAGCAAAAATAGGACTTCCCATATATAAATCTTTACCTCCAGACCATTCCATAGCTCCTCGTGATGTCCGGGATCTCATCCGGGTGTCCAAACAACCTTCGGTCACCAACATATTTACATAAGTCGACTATACCAAATCATCAGCGAACGTTAAGTGTGCAGACCCTGCGGGGTCGAGAACTATGTAGACATGACCGAGACAACTCCACGATCAATAACCAATAGCAGGACCTAGATGCCCATATTGATTCCTACATATTCTACGAAGATCTTTATCGGTCAAACCATGATGTCAAGGATTCAAACAATCTCGTATGCAGTTCCCGTTGTCCATTGGTATATTACTTGCTCGAGATTTGATCGTGGGTATCTCCATACCTAGTTCAATCTCGTTACCGACAAGTCTCTTTACTCATTCCGTAATACAAGATCTCGTGACTAACTCCTTAGTCACATTTCTTGCAAGATTCTTGTGATGTTGTATTACCGAGATACCTCTCGGTCATACGGAGTGACAAATGCCAGTCTAGATCCATGCCAACTCAACAGACACCCTTGGAGATACCTACAGAGCACCTTTATAGTAAGCCAGTTACGTTGTGACATTTTATACACACAAGGTAGTCCTCCGGTGTCAGTGAGTTGCATGATCTCATCGTCATAGGAACAAATACTTGACATGCAGAAAACAAATGCAATGAACTGACATGATCATATGCTACATTCATAGTTTGGGTCTTGTCCATCACATCTTTCTCCTAATGATGTGATGTCGTTATCAAATGAAAACTCACGTCTATGGCTAGGAAACCTTGACCATCTTTGACCAACGAGCTAGTCTATTGGAGGGTCACTAGAGACACATTGTTGTCTATGTACCCACACATGTATTTGATTTTCCAATCAATACAATTCTAGAATGGATAATAAAGAATTATCATGAACAAGGAAATATGATAATAACCTATTTATTATTGCCTCTAGGGCATATTTCCAACAGTCCAGCATCCACTAGGCTGTGCCAGGGGCCTCTGCCGCGCCCTAGTAGGTGTTGGTCCCACTGCCCCCCTCCCTGGTAGTTGTTTGGCCCATCTTGGTTCTTCTAGTCTACAAAAAATCTCCAAAACGTTTCAGGACATTTGTGCTCCATTTGGTACTGATTTTCCACGAAGTAAAAAACAAGCAAAAACAACAACTGGCACTTTGGCACTATGTCAATAGGTTAGTCCCAAAAAATGATGTAATTTTTTTTATAAAATGATAGTAAAAAGATCCAAGATTTATTATATAACAGCATGGAACAAGAAAAAATTATAGATACGTTGGAGACATATTAGCATGAGGTGTTCATCTCACAGGCGATTCCCTCTAACGACGAGCCAATGCAGGAGGAGCAGGAGGTGCAGATGGTGGTGCCCATCATCAATGCCATGGAGGATGACAGAAACCTCCCGATTGACGTTCAGTTGCTGCTTGATGTTCCACTTAAGGTGAAGCGGGAGGTGGAGGAGGTGGTGGCGGTAGAGGAGGACAAGAGCAAGAAGTGGAAGCAAAAGGTGGTGGTGGTTCCTCAAGAGGTGTGTCGCTCGGAGCGCCTGAAGATGTTGAAGAAGATGCCAAAGAACTGAAGAAATCAAGATGGTAGTTAGGTATGTTGAATATATGTCAGCATATAAGTTAGTTCTAGTTGCCGTTTGCAATTTGATGGTAGTTTAGGTGTGCTGAATATATGTCAGCATCTAAGTTAAATATGTATGATGTCTTTTGGAACAATTTATCTATGTTATTTGTTCCTGTGCAGCAAGAAATGTCACAACATGTGGAGTATGCCGAAAGAACAAAATTGTTTACTATGTGTCTGTACCAAAACAAGAAACATGGACAACTTTCCAAAAAAGAAACTTTTAGACATGCAACATAAACCAGATGCAACATAAACATTTCTCAAACATTTTGGAATTCAACTTAATTGTAATGAATTTAACTCAAAGAGTTCAGTTAACTGACAGAGTTCAGTTAACTGAAAAAGGTGAAGCAGAACTGAGAAAGTTTAGTAAATTAGATTTTCCAAGAATTGTCATTGCTCAAATTTAGTTAACTTACAAAGAGACCTCACTTACAAAGTTTAGTTAACTTAAAAGGCCCAGTTAACTAAGTTATCTGAAAAGGTTAATATAACTGAAATAGTTCATTTAACTTATAAAGTACATTTTTTTAAATTAGGCTTAATTCCAGTGATTTAAACTTAAAAGTTTCAGTTAACTCTACATGCTCACTTTGGTCCAAATTTGATGTTCATTGCAACATATGAATCGACAAACTTGCACGCTATATGCTCACTCTAGTCCAAAGTTCACTACTCTTATCCACCACCACCAGATCCCCATCTTGTTCCTCACATCACTCTGTACTTTCATCCTCTCCTCCATCTGTTCCTCTTCAAGCACTAGGAGCCATGGTTTCCTGGGATGATCTACCCATCAGTTCTGAAGATGACTCTTGACAAGCAAGGTTAGCGATGTCCACGTAACTGCTATTAACACAAAGCTAGGGTTTCAATGGAAAAGGGAAAAAAGTCTTTGTCTAGATCTGATTTTATTTTCCCCTGTTTTAGCCACCTCCTACCATTTTTTGTGAGGAATGGAGTGGCCTGGCAACAAATCTTGATGCAAGATGTGACTATGGATCAGTTTGTGAGAAATCTGTGGCATTTCAAGATGTTGATAGTGGTAGGAGGTTCTTGGCTTGCTGAAAGAAGGTAACTTAAAAGTTCAGGAATTCTTTTAAAGCCCCCAAAATTCCAATTAATATTTTTTTCTATGAAATGATAGGATGTTCCTAAATTCAAGTATGTGCAATGGGTTGACTCTATGTTGCTCGATGATTTGAAGTTGAGCCTGACTAGCATATGGAGCATGCATGATCAGGATACCATGCAGATGCTCAAACAAAATGTTTTGAATGCTGAAGAGAACCTGAAGATTCCAAGAGAGAAGGAAAAGATTGAAGATAAGCTGAGATTGTATAAGCTTGAGTTTGGTAAGGTTGTGGCTCAGAAGGAGCATGCAATTGGCCAATTAGGCCTCACACAAGTTCCCATAATTGATCTCAAGGAAGATCTTGAGAAGAAGAAAATGGCTGACATATCAACTACAAACATCCATCAGCTTATCAGGGCAAGGGCAGAGAAAGAGAGGGACAAAGCCATGCAAGAGAGGGACAATTTAGTGCAAGAGAGGGACAATTTAGTAGAATAGAGAGGTCATCTAAAGCAAGAGAAAAGGAGGCTTGAGTACATGATTGGTGATTTTTTCAAAAACTAATAGGAGACAAAGGAAAAGATCAGGAAGCTTAAGGGGATCCTTCATGAAATAGATTAATGCTATCTTTATGTTGTAATGATATTTTCTAATTGAACAACTATTTAGCTAAGCTAAGTTGGTCAGTTTTTTATGTTGCTTTTCAACAATTGCCACTTACAGATCATTATTTGGAGCCATCAAAATTATGCCATTTTAAGGAAAAACACAAATAGAATATTGACAAGTAGAACTATGTGACAATATATAGGCATAAAGCCACAATCTTCATACTACTTCATAGATCATCCATTCCAACCATAAGAAAATAAACCATTACATTACATGTTCATTCTAACCAGTAGCTTGAGGAGGGCCATTACAACCACATGATAACTTAACAAGAGATCTCACTTAAGGACTACTACAACTTCATAGACCAGCAACTTTCTTGTTTGCTAAATTAAGAAACTACTACAACTAAGACACCTACTCATCTAATCAGTTCTTCATAATGAAGATGAAATAGAGCGCACAAAGCACCATGAAACCAGCGAGCACCAGCTTCATCACAATTTGGATCTCTCCACCCACTCCAAGCACCATAGCAACTTGTTTCTTGGTGGCAAAGTTCTTCTCACTAGGGCTGCCAAAATTGGCTCTGCATGCATTGCCTGTTCCAGCCATGCCCCACCTAGCTATCCTTCTTCTTGCATTTGCTGCATTCCTCTTTATTTCAAGATCTTCCCTTCTTTCCTTAGCTGCACCAATTGCAGCAACGACAACATTACCAACAAGAACCCTAGTTTCAACAAGATGCTCGACATATTGTAGCTCCTAGTACCAGAAATCACAGGTGACCTACCAATCAAAGCAATTATGAGTTATCTGAAAAGCTTGAGTGAATAGAGTAATTGAACCACAAAAGACTAGAATAGTTAACTAAAAATGTTTAGTTAACTATCAAAGTTCAGTTATCTGAAAATTCTTAGTTAGATAGTTCCTTAGTTTTGTAGTGGCATCCAATAGTCTGAATCATAACTATTAGATAAAGCAAATCATACAAGCAAATCAAGAATCCAATAGTATGAATCATACCTATCATATCAAGCAAATCATATAAGCAAATGAAGCATTATGAGATCAAGCATTATCAGATCAAGCATTAGCAAATCAAGCTTTATTAGATCAAATAGGGAGCAACAAAAGATCAAGATCACAATGTGCTTCTTGCACTTGTAGAATACCTATCCATCATGGTCATCGATGGTAGAGCGGTAGAAGGTCACGGGGTCACCACAATGGGGCCACCCGATCAATGGGACAATGACGGTGCGACCACACAGTCCAGAGCGGACGAAGTTGCAAGATGATATGACAGCGGCATCGGAGGACGGCGATGACCCTGGAAGAGTGATGTCCGGTGGCGGCGGCAGCAGCAGTGGATGCGACAGTGGTAGCGGAGGACCGGGGGGGGGGTGGATGTGACGTCGGGATTGGCGGCAGTCGTGCAAGCACCGATGGTAGCGACGTTGGCAGCGACAGCGTTGGTTAGGGTTCAGACACGAGAGAGAAGTGAGGGGGAGATACGAGCAAGGTGGGGAGCGAGCCGACCAAGTGGTGCAGGTGCAGTCCGACCATGTGGCGTGGTGGGTGTAAATACATGTGATTTTGCAAAAAAAACTGGGTGATTTACCCGCATATAGCAGCTGTCCAACGGCTTGAGCTAACTTCTCCAGTCAGCGCCAACGTGAACAAGCGAGCCGCCAAATCAGCAAATATGTACAACAAACAGTATAATGGATCATATGTGAACCTCCAAGACAACTTTAGTCACCGTATTTCGGGTATTTGTAACTACGCAGACTAATTAAGGTGACCACCACGACAAATATAGGGACCTACAGTAAATTTTTCCTATCTCCAATTCTCTCGTACCCTCACAGTCTCGTTTGGATGCACTTATGCACAAGCATGTATTCATCCATGTCACATCGCAGCTCCACATCACCTCCATCACACTCATTGGCTCATCGCGAACTAGGTGGATCGGTTTTCTCTGATCCGTTGCACCTGATAGAATAGGGGTTGTTAGATCATCAACAGTTGGGGTCATCAAATTCGGCCCCTCAAACGCCCACGCAAGCGTCCGGACGCATCCGCAAGCACTGACCAGACATTCCTTAATTTGTGTTCTTCACATCCGCATTTATCATATTCGATACCTTATATCCATACCAAGGATGCAACACGAATATAAAGTATGTATATCATCACGTGAACTATGAAATAGACATAGATATGCACATTCCGATCATCAAAAAATCACAAAAGGATCTTCATAATCTAGTCAAAGTTCACATAATCCACAGATGACGAACAAGTTCTAACTAGGCACATAAATAACTAGAAATTAACAATTGAGACATCGGAGATTCACTGATTCTTCATCGGGCCTTTGCCCTTCCGGTCACTCATGCAGCTGTAGGCATCCTCGGTAGGTGGTGGATTGTCAGAGTCGTGGAAGGTGGGGTTGTGACCGTCGGACGATGAGTTAGATAGGAAGATGAGCCCCTTCGTCCATCGGACGACACTGTCCTACTGCCGCTTGAGTTGTTGTAGTATTCATGTGATAATTAAACAATTTGGTGCAGTAATAATTATTTGAATTTAATTATTTTTTGTAATGTAGAAGATTGTTGTTTTGTTAAATGCCTTTTGGATCATTCATATTAATATAGGTAATTTATACTCCCTCTATCCCAAAATAAGTGCCTTAGATTTTGTATCGAATTAGTATAAATTTTGTACTAGATCATCGACATTTCTTTTGGGACGGAGGGAATATTATGATTCTATTTGGTTTATATTGTAGAAAATCAAGAATTTGCAAAACTCCGATAAATTTTCAATGCGGCGAGGCCACCCGCGTGAAACAAATTCTGCAAACTGAGGCCTCTGACTGAGGTTCTAGCGGACAACCATCAAGTATAGCAGAAAACCCCTCCGGCTGGCCCAACAATTTTTGCGGGAAAATGATGGCGTATGCCCAGCACAGACCGCACAGTCAATGGGGCGATGCCCTTCAAAACCATCTTTTGGAGAGATTAGAATACTAAGATGTGAAATCTGTGCATAAACGAATCCCATATAGACCAAACGCACTGACCGATGGGTTCCAAAGTGAGTGTAAGCAACAAAACAACCCCATGGAACTTCAATTAGTGCCTGATGCCTCCAACCACCCCCATAGGTCAACTGCGTGCACCGAGTCCATGCGAGCCGAGGGATCACTAGAAGAGTGTCTAGAGGGAGGGGGTGAATAGACTACTAGCAGTAAATTAAAACCTAACCTTATCCCAAGTTGACTGGTTGGCAGATTTTAACAGTTTTAGCAAGACTAGCAAGTCTATATACCCAACACATGCATGTCAACAAATATGGCAGAGGAAAGTAAAGACATTGCACAAGAAGTAAAGAATTGAGATATGGAGATCAAACGCAATTGGAGACGCGAAGATTTTTCCCGTGGTTCCGATAGGTGGTGCTATTGTACGTCCACGTTCATGGATTCTTCAACCCATGGTGGGTAACAGTCGCAAAAGTCCATGGAGGGCTCCAGCCATAAGGGTACACGAAGTAGCAAACTTGACTATTCCATAATGGATTCCGTCCACAAAGGACTAGCCTCACTATGGCTAGATCTTCACGAAGTAAGCGATCTCCTTGCCCTTACAAACTTCTTGGTTCACTCCACAACACGAAGTTGGAGGCTCCCAAGCGACACCTAACCAATCTAGGAGGCACCACCCTCCAAAAGGTAATAGGTGTTGGGGAACATTGCATGGGAAACAAAATTTTACCTACTCACACGCAAGATCTATCCATGTGATGAGCATCTACGAGAGGGAGAGTGGATCTACATACCCTTGTAGATCGCTAAGCGGGAAGTGTTAAGAAACATGTTGGTGTAGTCGAACGACTTCGCGATCGAAATCGCCGAGTGTCCTGCGATCTCATCACGATCCGTCCCGCGATCCAATCACGATCCGTCCTGCGAACTCATCATGATCCGTCCCGCAATCTCATCACGATCCGTCTCGCGATATCGATCACGGTCCTTCCGATCTAGTGCCGAACGGATGGCACCTCCGCGTTCAACACATGTACAGCTCGATGACGATCTCCGCCTTCTTGATCCAGCAAGAGGGAGAAGAGAGGTAGACGAGTTCTCTGTTAGCGTGACGGTGTTGCGGCGATGGTGGTGGAGGAATTCCAGCAGGGCTTCGCCTAAGCACCACTGAAAACCGATCTAGAGGAGAAACTACGATCTAGAGGAGAGGTAGCACGTGGCTATTAGTGTTCGCTTTTTCCTCTAAATCATCTAGTATATATAGGAGGGAGGGAGGGGAGGAGGCAGCCTCAAACCATCAAGGTTTGGTCGAAATTGGAGGTGGAGGAGTCCTACTCCAATCCTATTAGGAGTAGGATTCCTCCTTTCCACTTGGAAACTCTTTCCACCTCTCCACCTTTGGATTTTTTCTTCTCAAACCACTCCAGCCGGATGGGCCATTAGAGGAGGCTTCGGCCAGCCCACCAGGGGCTGGTTTACCTCCTACCACAGCCCGTGTAGCCACTTGGGTCAAAATACCTTTCCCGATGGCCCCCCGGTACACTACCGGCACTCCCGGTACACTACCGATGAGCCTGAAACTTTTCCGGCGACCAAAACAGGACTTCCTATATATCAATCTTTACCTCCGAACCATTCCGGAGCTCCTCGTGATGTTCGGGATATAATCCGGGACTCCTAACAACCTTCAGTCACCACCATACATAAATCTATACTACCGAAACGTCACCGAACCTTAAGTGTGCAGACCCTGCGGGTTCGAGAACAATGTAGACATGACCGAGACACCTCTACAGTCAATAACCAATAGTGGGACCTGGATGCCCATATTGGTTCCTACATATTCTACGAAGATCTTTATCGGTCGAACCTCTATGTCAAGGATTCAATTAATCCCGTATGCTGTTCCCTTTGTTCTTTGGTATGTTACTTGCCCGAGATTTGATCGTCGGCATCTCATACCTAGTTCAACCTCGTTACAAGCAAGTCTCTTTACTCGTTGCATAATACGATATCCCGTGTCTAACACTTAGTAACATTGCTTGCAAGGCTTATTGTGATGTTGTATTACGGAGTGGGCCCTGAGATACCTCTCCGTCACACGGAGTAACAAATCCCAGTCTTGATCCATGCCAACCCGACAGACACCCTCAGAGATACCTGTAGAGCACCTTTATAGTCACCCAGTTACGTTGCGATGTTTGATACGCACAAGGTACTCCTATGGTGTCAGTGAGTTGCATCATCTCATGGTCATAGGAACAAATACTTGACATGCAGAAAACAGTAGCAATAAACTGGCATGATCATATGCTACGTTTGTAGTTTGGGTGTTGTCCATCACATCATTCTCCTAATGACGTGATCCCGTTATCAAATGACATCTCATGTCCATGACTAGGAAACCATAGCCATCTTTGATCAACGAGCTAGTATATTAGAGGCATACATAGACATAGTGTTGTCTATGTATCCACACATGTATCTGAATTTCTGATCAACAAAATTATAGCATGGATAATAAACGATTATCATGAACAAGGAAATATGATAATAACCAATTTATTATTTCCTCTAGGGCATATTTCCAACAGTCTCCCACTTGCACTAGAGTCAAGAATCTAGTTCACATCACCATGTGATTCGCATTGTTATGAATCTAACACCCAATGAGTTCTGGGGCTCGATCATGCTTTGCATGTAAGAGAGGTCTTATAGTCAATGGGTCTGTGACATTTGGATTCATTTGTACTTTGCAAATCTCTATGTCAAACTGTAAACACTACTACCGCACTCGACTTGGAGCTATTCCAAATGACTGCTCTACTATACATATCCGGATTGCTACTAAGAGTCATCCGGATTGGTGTCAAAGCTTGCATCGACGTAAATCTTTACGACGAACTCTTTCTTACCTTCATAATCGAGAAAGATTTCCTTAGTCTTTTAGCTACTAAGGATGATCTTGACCGCTGTCCAATGATCCACTCCTGGATCACTCTTGTACCCCTTGACGGACTCATGGCAAGGCATACACAGGTGCGGTACACAACATGGCATACTATACAGAGCCTATGGCTAAGGCATAGGGGACGACATTCGTCCTTTCTCTTTATTCTGTCATAGTCGAGCTTTGAGTCTCACTCAACTTCACACCTTACAAAGCAGGCAAGAACAATTCTCTCTGACTAATCCATTTTTAACTCTTTCAAAATCTTGTCAAGGTATGTACTCATTAAAAGTCTCATCAAACATCTTGATCTATCTCTATAGATCTTGATGCTCAACAATTAGGTAGCTTTATCTAGGTCTTCCTTTGAAAAACTCCTTTCAAACAACCCTTTATGCTTTCCAGAAATTCTACATCATTTCGATCAACAATATGTCAACCACATATGCTTATCAGAAACTCTATAGTGCTCCCACTCACTTTATTGTAAATACAAGTTTCTCATAAACTTTGTATAGACTCAAAAACTTTGATCACCTCATCAAAGTGTATATTCCAACTCCGAGATGCTTGCTTCAGTCCATAGAAGGATCACTAAAGCTTGCTCACCTTTTAGCATCCTTAGGACTGACAAAACCTTCTGGTTGTATCACATACAACTTTTCCTCAAGCAAACTGTTTAGGAAATGATGTTTTGTCATCCATCTGCCAAATTTCATAATTGAAAAATGCAGCAACTGCTAACATAATTCCAACAGACTTTAGCATCGCTACGAGTGAGAAAGTCTCATCGCAGTCAACCCTTCGAACTTGTCAGAAACTTCTTTGTGACAAGTCGAGCTTTTATAAATTTTGACATTTACCATCAACGTCTGTCTTCATCTCAAAGGTCCATTTGTAGTCAACGACCTACAGTCCAACGAGCAAGTCTACCAAAGTCTATACTTCGTTTTCATACATAGATCCTTTCTTGGATTTCATGGCCTCTAACCATTTGTCAAAATCCGGGCCCATCATCGCTTCTCCATATCTTGTAGGTTCATCGTTGTCCAACAACATGACCTCCAAGACAGGGTTGTTGTACCGCTCAGGAGCAATACACATCCTTGTCGACCTACGAGGTTTGATAGTAACTTGATCCGAAGCTTCATGATCATCATCATTTACTTCCTCTTCAACTGACGTAGGTTCCACAGAAACATCTTTCTGCGCTGTGCTACTCTCTGGTTGAAACAAAGGTTCAACAACCTCATCAAGTTCTATCTTCCTCCCACTCAATTCTTTCAAGAGAAACTTTTTCTCGGGAAAGGACCCGTTTTAGCAAAAAACCACTTTATGCTTGGATCTGAGATAGAAGGTTCACCCAACTGTTCTTAGGGTAATCTATGAAGATGCATTTGTCCGCTTTGGGTTCGAACTCATTAGGTGAAAACATTTTTCCACACAAGCGTTGCAGCCCCAAACATTAAGAAATGACAGCTTAGGTTTCTATCAAACCATAATTCTCATGGTGTCATCTCAACGGATTTAGATGGTGCCCTATTTAAAGTGAATGTAGTTTCCTCTAATGCATGACCCCAAAACTATAGTAGCAAAATGATAAGAGACATCATAGCACACACCATATCTAATAGAGCACGACTATGACGTTCGGACACACCATCACACTATGGTGTTGTAGGTGGCGTGAGTTGTGAAACAACTTTCACATTGTCTAAAGTTGTATGCCAAACTCGTAACTCAGATATTCACCTCCACGATCATATCGCAGACATTTTTATCTTCTTGTCACGATGATCTTAAACTTCACTCTGAATTTGCTTGAACCTTTCAAGCGATTCAGACTTGTGTTTCATTAAGTAAATATACACTATATCTACTCAAATCATCCGTGAAGGTAAGAAAATAACGATATCCACCGCACGCTACAAGACTCATTGGATTTCATACATCAACATGTATCATTTCCAATAAATCACTTGGCCGCTCCATCAATCCGGAAAACGGGGTCCTTAGTCATCTTGCCCAAGAGGCATGGTTCGCATGTCTCAACCAATTCAAAATCGAATCAGTCCAAAGATCCATCAGCTTGGAGTTTCTTCATGCGCTTTATACCAATCTGACATTTAGCGGCAGTGCCACAAGTATGTGGTACTATCATTATTAACTTTGTATCTTTTGGCATCAATGTTATGAACATTTGTATTAGATCAAGATTTAACAAACCATTCTCACTGGGTGCATGACCATTGAAGGTATTGTTCATGTAAACAGAATAACCATTATTCTCTAACTTAAATGAATAACCGTGTTGCAATAAACACGATTTAATCACGTTCATGGTCAACGCAAAACACTAAATAACATTTATGTTCGTCACTAATCTCGAAGGTAGAGAGAGCGTGTGATGTTGACCACATCAACCTTGGAAACATTTCCAACACACATCGTCACCTCACCCTTAGCTTGTTCTGCGTTTATTCCGTAGATTTTATTTCGAGTTACTAACATTTAGCAACCGAACCGGTATCCAATAGCCAGGTGCTACTAGGAGTAATAGCAAGGTACACATCAATAACACGTATATCAAATATACTTCTGTTGATATTGCCAGCCTTCTTATCTACCAAGTATCTAGGGTTGTTCCGCTTCAGCGACCGCTCTCCTCATAATCGAAGCACTTAGTCTCGGGTTTGGGTTCAACTTTGGGTTGCTTCACTGGAGCAACAACTGACTTGCCATCCATGAAGTTTCCCTCCTTGCCCTTGCCCTTCTCGAAACTAGTGGTTTTACTAACCATTAACACTTGACGCTCCTTCTTGATTTATACCTTCGCGGTGTCAAACATTGTGAACAGCTCAGGGATCATTATTTTTATCCCTGGCATTTTTTTAGTTCATCACCAAGTTCTAGTAGCTTAGTGACAGTACCTTGGAGAACTATATCAATCACTATCTTATCTGGAAGATCAACTCCCACTCGATTCAAGCGATTGTAGCACCCAGACAATCTAAGCACATGCTCAACGATTGAGCTATTCTCTTTCATCTTGCAAGCAAAGAATCTTGTTGGAGATCTGATATCTCGCAACACGGGCACGAGCCTGAGATCCTAATTTTAGCTCTTGGAACATCTTATATGTTCCATGATGATCAAAACGTTTCGGAGCCTCAATTCTAAGCCGTAATGCATGACACACTAAACTATCAAGTAGTCATCAGAACGTGCCTGTCAGATGTTCACAACATCTATAGACGACGCTAGAGGGGTTGGCGCACCGAGCGGTGCATTAAGGACATAAGCCTTGTGTGCAGCAATGAGGACAATCCTCAGATCATGGACCCAGTCCGCAATGTTGCTACCATCATCTTTCAACTCTATTTCTCTAGGAACATATAAAAATTCAAGGGAGCTATAGTGTGAGCTACAACATTATTTGCAAAGACACTACTGACTATGTTCATGATAATGAGTTCAATTAATCATATTACGTAAGAACTCCCACTCAAATTGACATCCCTCCGGTAATTCGAGTGATTCATGATCCAAATTCAACAACTCAAGTCCGATCATCACGTGAGTTGAGGTGGTTTCAATGGTGAACATCATCATGTTGATCATATCTACTATATGACGGATTGTTCGACCTTTCGGTCTCTTGTGTTCTGAGGCCATGTTTGTACATGCTAGGCTCGTCAAGTTTAACCCGAGTGTTCTGCATGTGCAACACTGGCTTGCACCCGTTGTATGTGAACATAGAGTCTATCACACCCGATCATCACGTGGTGTCTCGACACGACGAACTTTCGCAACGGTGCACACTTGGGGAGAACACAATTTATCTTGAAATTTAAGTGAGGGATCACCTTATAATGCTACCATCGTCCTAAGAAAAACAAAATGCATAAAAGGATTAACATCACATGCAAATCATAAGTGACATGATATGGCCATGAACTTGTGCTTTTGATCTCCATCTTGAAAGCACCGGCATGATCTCCATCGTCACCGGCATGACACCATGATCTCCATCATCTTGATCTCCATCAATGTGTCGCCATCGTGGTTGTCGCACCCACCATGCTTCTAATATTGCTACTGTTTAGCGATAAATTAAAGCATTACATAGCGCTTAATGATTGACACGCAGGTCATACAATAATTAAAGACAACCCTATGGTCCTGCCGGTTGCCATACTCATCGACATGCAAGTCGTGATATTCTATAGAACACATGATCATCTCATACATCACATATATCTCATCATGTAATTGGCCATATCCCATCACAACATACCCTGCAAAAACAAGTTAGACGTCCTCTAATTGTTGGTGCATGTTTTACGTGGCTGCTATGGGTATCTATCAAGAACAATTCTCACCTACGCATAAACCACAAGGTGATACATAAGTTGCTTTTTAACCTTCTCAAGGACCGCCTTAGTCGAATCCGATCCAACTAAAGTAGGCGAAACAAACACCCATCACCATATTTGTGCAACGAAGTTATATGTGAGTCGATGGAACCAGTCTCTCGTAAGCGTATGAGTAAGGTTGGTCCGGGCCGCTTCATCCCACAATACCGTTGAACCAAAACACAACCAAGGGAGGAAGCAATCTAAGCACCAACGCCCACAAACTCTTTGTGTTCTACTCGAGATCTCATCTACACATAGACCTAGCTCATGATGCCATTGTTGGGGACCGTTGCATGGGAAACAATTTTTTCCTACGCACACGCAAGATCTATCCATGTGATGAGCATCTACGAGAGGGAGAGTGGATCTACATACCCTTGTAGATCGCTAAGCGGGAAGCGTTAAGAAACGCGGTTGGTGTAGTCGAACGACTTCGCGATCCAAATTGCCGAGCGTCCCGCGATCTCATCATGAACCGTCCCGCGATCCAAACACGATCCATGCCGCGAACTCATTACAATCTGTCCCGCGATCTCATCACGATCCGTGTCGCGATCTTGATCACGGTCCTTCCGATCTAGCGCCGAATGGATGACACCTCCGCGTTCAACACACGTACAGCTCGATGATGATCTCCACCTTCTTGATCCAGCAAGAGGGAGCAGATAGGTAGATGAGTTCTTCGGCAGCGCGACGGCATTGCAGCGATGGTGGTGGAGGAATTCCAGCAAGGCTTCGCCTAAGCACCGCTGAAAACCAATCTAGAGGAGAAACTACGATCTAGAGGAGAGGTAGCACATGGCTATTAGGGTTAGCTTTTTCCTCTAATCCTCTAGTATATATAGGAGGGAGGGAGGGGAGGAGGAAGCCTCAAACCCTCAATGTTTGGTCGAAATTGGAGGTGGAGGAGTCCTACTCCAATCCTATTAGGAGTAGGATTCCTCCTTTCCACTTGGAAACTCTTTCCACCTCTCCACCTTTGGATTTTTTCTTCTCAAACCACTCCAGCCACATGGACCCTTAGAGGAGGCTTAGGCCAGCCGACCAAGGGCTGGTTTACCTCCTTCCACATCCCATGTAGCCTCTTGGGTCGAAATACCTTTCCCGAAGGTCCCCCGGTACACTACCGACACTCCCGGTACACTACTGATGGGCCCGAAACTTTTCCGGCGACCAAAACACGACTTACTATATATCAATCTTTACCTCCGGACCATTCCAGAGCTCCTCGTGATATTCGGGATCTAATCCGGGACTCCGAACAACCTTTGGTCGCCACCATATATAACTCTATACTACTAAAACGTCACCGAACCTTAAGTGTGCAGACCCTGCGGGTTCGAGAACTATGTAGACATGACCGAGACACCTCTATGGTCAATAACCAATAGCGGGACCTGGATGCCCATATTGGTTCCTACATATTCTACGAAGATCTTTATCGGTCGAACCTCTATGTCAAGGATTCAATTAATCCCGTATGCTTTTCCCTTTGTTCTTCGGTATGTTACTTGCCCGAGATTCGATCGTCGGCATCTCCATACCTAGTTCAACCTCGTTACCAGCAAGTCTCTTTACTCGTTCCATAATACAAGATCCCGTGTCTAACAGTTAGTCACATTGCTTGCAAGGCTTATTGTGATGTTGTATTACCGAATGGGCCCTGAGATACCTCTCTCTATCACACGGAGTAACAAATCCTAGTCTTGATCCATGCCAACCCAACAGACACCCTTGGAGATACCTGTAGAGCACCTTTATAGTCACCCAGTTACGTTGCGACGTTTGATACACACAAGGTACTCCTCCAGTGTCAGTGAGTTGCATGATCTCATGGTCATAGGAACAAATACTTGACATGCAGAAAACAATAGCAATAAACTGACACGATCATATGCTACGTTTGTAGTTGGGTTCTTGTCCATCACATCATTCTCCTAATGAAGTGATCCCATTATCAAATGACATCTCATGTCCATGACTAGGAAACCATAGTCATATTTTATCAACGAGCTAGTCTATTAGAGGCATACTAGGGACATGGTGTTGTCTATGTATCGACACATGTATCTGAGTTTCCGATCAACACAATTATAGTGTGGATAATAAACGATTATCATGAACAAGGAAATATGATAATAACCAATTTATTATTGCCTCTAGAGCATATTTCCAACAATAGGCTCAGTAATGTCGATGAACTCCTTGCTCTTGTGCTTGAAGATGATAGACTCCTCAACACACAATCACTCTCTCATAGATATGGCTTAGTAGAAGAGATGGGATTGGTGGAAAGCAACTTGGGGAGGCTAGAGATCAAGATCCATATGGTTGGAGTGGAAGATCTTGACCTCAACACAAGGATAGCTGGTTCTCTTTCAGAAAACTGATAGGATAGGTATGGAATAGTCCTGAGTGCTTCTCTTTCGAGGTGGTGGTGGAGGGATATATATAGGCATCTCCAAAAATCTAACCGTTACATACAATAAGTCAGACTCGGTGGAGATGTGTGAATCTCGGTTGTACCGAAGTGACTTGAAGTTAGCAACTTTTGAATCTTGGTGAGACTGATATAGGAATCTCGGTTGCACCGATAAGGTGACCAACGGTCAGAATGTCCAATCTCGGTGATGCCGATTCGACAATCTCGGAGGGACCAAAACTGTGAACTTGCGTAACAGAAAGTTGGCAGCCCAACTAGGTGGCACCGATGCAGTATCGGTTGCACCAAAAATCTAGGGTTTGGCTGAGTCTATCTAGGTTTGGAATCGGTGGTACCAAGTGTAGAATGTTGGTTGCACCAATTTTGAGTATTTGGCTTTGGACAAACTTTGGTGGGAGAGTTTTTGGGTATTTTTGGTGACTATCACTTGTGCACGTATGAGCATTTTGTTTACCAACAAAACCTTACCCCCTTTTAATAGTATTGGCTTTCCTATGGACTCAAAGTGATTTCTCACAACAATAAAATGTAAAGTCCTCTTGCTTGAAGCTTGGCCAACCTATTTCTTCTCCTTCTTCTTCATGGGGATACTCTCCATACTCCTTTTTGCCAACCCAACTCTCCATGGACTATTATCTGAAATACACTAGATAAAAGTATTAGTCCAAGAGACAATGCATGTTATCATGAATTATCAAAACCACTAAGGGAGCATGTTGTGCTTTCAATCTCCCCCTTTTTGGTAATTGATTGCAAAATACAAACAAAGCTTCAAATAAAGATATGTGTGGATATAATGAAGACTTTGAGAGACACATGACTTAGATTTGCTCCCCCTAAATGTGTGCAATCCATTTAAAGGATAGTTACATAGGAATGCATGGACACATATGTAGTAGAAAGGATAAACTTGAGTCATGTGTATCTTGGCTATATGCATCAAATGTATGTGAATGAGATGTATCCTCGTTCAAGACTTCCTTCTTGTAAACAATATGTGCAAGAAGCAAGAGATCATCTTGATCAAAGATGTGATGCATATACTTACCTTGAGTTCTTGAGCATTCTAGTACTAGAAACACACTTGAGAAAACAATGTTAGGAAACACAAGATTATTCTACTGATCAAAGGCAATAGAACTCAAAAGGACCAAGATGTGGAGAACATATAGAAGATGGTATTTCTTGGAATCGATATGTCTCCAAGATCAATTAGAACTTTGTGTCAGCCCAAGTGCTGTCCCTACCTTGTATGGCATGTATTCTTATGTGAACCTTGTTGTCATGAGTTTTATGGAATGAGTTTGCTCCTTGTCATGCCTTGTCTCATGCATTCATGCATCATGCATCATATCATTCATCATCATGCCATGCCTTTGTTCTGGATGTGCTGTTGACTTGTTGCATGTGTGAGTTTACTTGTGGGTGTTGTGTTTGTATGGACTCTACTCAACTCCTCCCCCCTCTCTTTTATTTCAAACCCAACCTAATAACCTTTTATTCCATTGGCATTTTATCAACAGAATTAACTTGCTAATAAAATTGTTTAAATTTTTTCAGGAGATAGTCTACAATGTATTAAAATTGTGTGTGTGGTTGTTTTGTTGTTTTGAGCTATATGAATTTGGGGCTTTAAATAACAAGGGGCTGATGTGTTTTTAAACTATTTAAATTAGTTGTTCTAAAAATCAACATGATAATTTTATTAAGAAGGGTCTTATATCTTTGTAAGTAAACGTGCTTTTTTTTTATCAAAAACCCTTTTATTCATTTCTATGGGGCTTTTGTAAGTTAGCTGTTTTAAAAAAAAAGAAAGACCTGCTGCTTTTGTTCCCACAAAGAGGGAGAGGCAACTGGGCCGGTTCCTCCCCATGCGGCCCAGCCTAGGTGGCCTAGCGGCTACCTGCTCCCGTTGCTCACTGTCAGCTTCAGAGTGTAGAGAGACTGCGAGGGCTCACGAACACTGAGGCCGGCGCCGTTTGTCCCCTCTTTAAAAGGAGCGCAGATACCTAGGTTTCGTCCTCCCTTCCTGCCGTCGCTGATCCCATCTCCCCTCTCTTCCTCCCTCTGCTTACCTCCCCTTCTCTGTCAGAGAGAGTGCAGCGTCAGGTAGGTTTCAGAGAGAGCTCGCCAGTCATCGTCGTTGTCGTCCTCCGTTGGGTGGCCTTCCTTCGCGCCGGCATGTCGTGGCGGTCGCAGATCGTCACCGCATCCCGTTCCAGGCGCTAGGGCGAGGAGGCAAGCTATGCGCCGTCGCCATCTTCTTCTTTCCCGTGTTGCCGGAGCCCTGACGTCTTCTTCCCCTCCGCCTCGCCTCATCCGCATCTTCCGCTCCGGAGCAGCCTCGTCGCCCCCCGTGAGCACCTGCAGCTCCACCTTCCCTCTCTCTGCTTCGCTTCGCGTAGCTAGCGAAGTTGTAGCCCCGCTCGTCGCCATCGTGTCTGCGCCGCCATGCCCCTAGCCGAGCGTAAGCTCGAGCTCAAGCGCCTCGCCGCCGCCGCGCTTAGCCACCGTTGGTGTGGGAATGGGTGCCCCAAAGACCCAGCTCTCCGCGCTGACGCTCCGCGTCGCCGGAGAGGCCAGCCATCACCGGAATTCGCCGCCGCTTGCCGCTGTCGCCGGTGTCTTGTAAGGTTCAGTTTCGTCAGAGTTTGCGATGGAGATAGTATGTATTCGGTCCCCCTCCCTTTGGCAGTAGCGCATAGCTAGCACAGTGGTAGCCGGCTCTCTGTGCGCTCGAAAGGTCGGGGGTTCGATCCCCAGCGCCTCCCCGTTGTTTTCCCTTTTTGTGATTGGTCAGGATCTGGTGTTGTGTGTGCGGATCCGGTGTGATGGCCGGATCCCATGCGGTGCTGTGTGTTTGACTAGACCTGGTGTGGCTGGATCCAATGTGGTGAATGTGTGTGTATGTTTGTATGTGTGTGTGTGTGTGCTAGTGTGGTGTGTACGATAGTGGGCCTAACCCCACATGTAATCCAAAGAGGGGCCCTGGTGAGTATGCCAGGTGGGCCCCCTGTTGGTGTTGTTTTATTTATTTGGCTAGTGTTTTAATTGTTTTAGTTGATATTTTCCAAATCTGGTAAAAATCCAATTCTGGACATGATCATTTTTGCACATGAACATTTTTGGTAAGTTTTCCCTTATAGGAGGGGATGCTGATGATTTTGCTATGTAGTTTTTGTCATGTTGCTCCATGTGAATATATGAGTATGATACATGGATTGGGGTAGAAAAATTCTAGGAATTCATTGGTGCTATTGGTTTGGTCTTTTGAGCAAGTTTGACGAAATGTCATTTTATCTCATAATGCCATTGTGTCATTTTTGCCATGTTTAATCCATGCATGCTATGATGGTTGTGCCAAGATGAATATGTTAGTCTTGGATGTGTAGAATGCCATGGTATTTATATTTGTCATGATCAACTTGCAAATAAGTGGGAACCATACTCTAAAATAGCCACTAAAATGTTGCTGTTTTCAACCATGCCAAATATTTCTAAGTCTAAGAATCTGCTGTTATTTTTATGCCATGAAGAGTGGTTGGTATCTTGTGATATGTTGTGAATTAGCTCAAGATCAATGCTAGTGATTTGGATTATATGTTGTCTTCTAGCATCCTGTTAATTTTCATGCCATGAGGTGGTCTCCAACACCATTAGTTTCTGCTGTCAACTTGCCATCAGATTAACTCAGATTCCAGAAAACTGTTATTTTCACTAAGTCCTTCTGTTTCATCATGCCAACTTGTGGGCTTCACGCTTATTGATGTGCACCTCCTTTCCAGTTTGTGTAGTTGGATAAGATAATAAGCATGTTATGTAGTTTCTATCAATTCTTTGGTTGTGGTTGTAGAATTCTGGTAGCTCAAGTTATTGGCTGTGAAAGTTGCTATGTTACTGTTTTTTCGCAGATTGTTTGTTTTATTGTTTTGTGACTGTGCGAGCTATACTCCATGGAATTGCTTGATATTTGGCTCTATTGTGGTTGGTTTTTCATTGCCTAACCATTGGCTACCTTGGAATGCCAAGGAATAGCCCAGGCCCTTCTTGTATTGTGTTTTGCCTTCGTATCTTGTCATGGGCGTAGCGTGAGAACCGTAACTCCGTTTCTTACGTTCTACATATGCATTTGTATCGTTTTTGCATGATGCATCCATATTTGCCATGTTCATGCATGTATAAATAGCTTAACATAAGGTTCTATCCAGATTCATTAATAACCAATTCTCTGCATGTGAAACATGACTAGTTAGGATTGCCATGCTAAAACTCTTCACATAAGCATGCATCGTTCTTGCTTGTGCATTGCACCTTGGTTGCTTGTTTATTCTTTCTGTTTCTTTTGGGTAGACGCGAATGTTGAACCTGAGTACGAAGAGCCAAGCGAGTACAACTACGAGGATCCCGCTACTTGTTCCACTGAAGAATCAACAGGCAAGATGATCGTACCCGGATCCCGACACTATTTTTGCTTGCTACTTGTCTCACTCTTATCGTTACTTTTGCGCTACCTACCACTTGAATGTCAGCCTCCTATTTGCCATGATAGACTCTAACCCTCCACATCCTAGCAAATCTTTGATTGGCTAAGTTACCGCTGCTCATCCCCTCTTATAGCGTTCTTAGTTGCAGGTGCAGGTTGTATCCATGTGATAACATGGATTGGCATATCACAATATTATCTATTATTTAATTTAATGCACATATATATCTTGGTATTGGTGGAATGCTTGGCCTTTTTCTAGGTGTTTTGTTCCGCTGTTACCGCCATAGTTTCTTGTTACCGGTGTTATGTTTCCATATTTTGCGCTCCTAACATGCTCGGGGTTGTTATGGGACCCCCTTGTTTATTCGGTTAAGACTAAAACTTTTCTGGCAAGACCCAACTTTGGTACTACATTTTCTAAACAAATTAATAAAATTGCATAGGGACTAGATACCCCGTGGATTAATTCTATAACCCGGGCTAGTGCTCCACATGAGTGTTGGTCCAAAATGGCAGTAGCCGGGGCCACCAATGGGTGTGCCAGCCGGAAACTTAGCCCATCCGTCGTGTCCTGAGAACGAGATACGCGGCTCTTATCGGGTTCATGGACACGTCGGGAGGTCTTGCTGGACTTGTTTTACCTTTATTGAGTGTCTTGCGTGAGGGGCTCCGACTTTCTTCGGGTTATCTCGAGGTGTTGGAATTCCTTTGGAGTTGCCTAGGATGATCACGAGATTCGTGGTCGAGTCTATTCCTGTGGAGTGTGGTTAATTTATGATGGACTAGTAGGAGCACCCCTGCAGGGTCAAATATTTCGGAAAGCCGTGCCCTCGGTTATGTGGCAACTTGGATATTGTTTAACACCCGGTTATAGTTAACTTGAAGTAAACTCTAAATAAAACACACGAACTGTGTGAGTAACCATGATCGTCTCTGCTCGTGAACATGATCCGAGAGAGAACACGGTGGGGTTATGATTGATGTAAGTAAGTGGTCAGGATCTCATAGAGGTCATTCTTGATTCGATCGTTTTATCATAGGCCACATATATATATTCATGTTATGTAAGTTTAGCCACCATAAATGCTTAGTGCTGCTACAAACTAAACACATACCCCATCCCAACCTATATGCTTGAATAGTCTCGGTACCCAGGCGCAAGATTGCTGAGTCCTTGTGGCTCATAGATTACTACAGCAATCCAGGTGCAGGTACAGATCAGTTCGTGCAGGATGATCTGACACAGCTCCAGTGGGAGTATGACGAGGAGCGCGGCAGGATGTACGTGACTTATCCATATGAGTAGAGGACCATGGTCGTTATCTTTGGGGCTAGCGAGATAGAATCATTGCATCTTCTTTTGTCGTTTGTTTTCGTCCGTAGTCGGACCCTGTCTTCAGATTGATGATTGAACTCTTTGTGGATTGTACTTTAGCTTGTGGCGAGTGTAAGCCAACTCATATACTCCTCTATTCTTAAATGTATGATGTAATGATGCTATACTTGCGAATGTCGAGATGCACCTCTACCCCTTGTCGAGGCCCCGTGCCTCAATATGGATAGGCGCGCATCTTGGGCATGACAAACTTTCTTCCCTTAGATATGAAAGTAGTAGTTCATCCTCTCCCCTGAATCTCAGCATGTAGATATTGGGATTGGATAGGTTGAGAAAAGTTCTAAAGTGAATAGTCAAATAAAATAGGATATTATTGGGCTTATTTATATAAGTAAAATCTTGATATCTTCTCTACCCTAATCATATCTCCCCCTTTGCATAAGCATGTAACTCTCCCTTTAGCATCAATCTTTGTTATTCTCCCCTTTGGCATTAATTTCCAGAAAGGTCAAATGTAGGAGTAGGTACAGGGATCATTGACAAGGAAGGGATCCTCGAGAACAAGGGTCATTGAAAGTAGGGTTCATGGAAAAGAACTGAGGGAATCCTTTGAGCTAGGGATCCTTGAATAAATAATTCCCCCCCTAAGTTTTTCTTGTTATTCTCCCCCTAAGTTTTATTTAGAAGGGATCATCGAAATAACAGAGCAGAATAGCTAAGAGAAAAAAATCGGTGACACTAAGACAAATAAATTGGTTGGTACTGAGATTTTGTAGTGCAGCTAGTCTGCAACTTCGGTAGAACCGAGATATCCGAGTCGGCGGCTCCAAGGATAAAAGAGAAAGAAAGGAATAAGGGACCAAGTTTCTGTTTTCAAGGACTCAAAAGTAAATATTTTCAAAGGGAAAGTGAAGGACATCATCTAGAGAAGATTTGAGTGGTTACGAGAGATCATGCAAATAGAGAACAAACCACACAAGATTCTTAATTAGATGATGGGCGGTGACTAGGTCACCTATATTAGAGTATATTGACTTAGGAGCCAAGCAAGAATACTTGATGATAGGTCATACTCTATGTTAAGCTCAAAATGGGTTTACCATTTTTCGACTAAGCATTTTAATGTCTTTATATTACTTGAGTTGCTTTAGCTCATGTCTTGGAGTAAAGCATTTTCAAGGATATGAGTGCGTACCTTTGAGTGATGTTGATGACGTTGCTTGTAGGTGAACTTGTTGAGGATACTCAAGGTTGATGAAGAACATCTTGAGTTGGGAGCAATCCTTCTTGTTCTAGTACTGTTGTTACCTACAAAGGTTAGTCATGCAAGGAAGAGCAATAGGTGTATCCATTTGACATGATACCAATTGAGATTTTGCAGTAATGATCAAGCATATGTTTTTTTGTCTTCTTCCTTCCATCATCAAGAGGGGTTGTGGATACTTGGTCAAGAAAAGATTGCTTATGATTGGAGTTGGTTGAAATCTCATGGAATGAAGTTCTTCCAAGTACCTACAAACGGTTAGATGCAATACAAGGGAGCATAGAATTCGATGGCATACGATATCATGTTAGGAATATCATGGTAGTATCAAGAAGGCTCATGCCCTTGCAAGCATCCGAGTGGGTCTAGCTCAAGTTTGAAGCATCAATGGCGTTCAACTCACTCCTCAAATGACAAAAAGTTTTCTCATCAAGTGGCTTAGTAAAGATATCGGCCAATTGCTTGTTAGTGTGAACATGCTTAAGATTAATATCTCCTTTAGCAACATGATCACGAATGAAATGATGTTGAATTTAAATATGCTTAGTTCGAGAATGTTCCACAGGATTATGACCAATCTTAATAGCACTTTCATTGTCACAAAGTAATGGAACATTTTTAACATGGATTCCATAATCCTTAAGCATTTGTGTCATCCATAGTAATTGCGCACAACAAGATCCAGCAGCAATATACTCAGCTTCGGGAGTATATAGAGATACCGAGTTTTGTTTCTTGGAAGACCAAGACACAAGAGATCTACCCAAAAATTGGCAAGTACCCGAGGTGAATTTTTTATCAACCTTGTCACCGGCATAGTCCGAATCGGAATAGCCAACAAGGTTAAAACAAGATCCCTTGGGATACAAAATGCCAAAGTTTGGTGTTTGTATCAAGTATCTCACAATATGTTTCACGGCCAAAAGATGACACTCATTAGGTGCTGCTTGATATCTAGTACGCATGCAAACACTAAGCATAATATCGGGACGAGATGCACATAGATATAGCAATGAACCAATCATAGATCGATAAACATTTTGGTCAACCGGTTCATCCTCCTTGGTAAGATCAACATGTCCACTAGTTGGCATGGGAATTTTCATACCTTGGTATACTTAGTTTGGGAGATGAAAGTTCCTTCTTTTTATTGCTTGATTTCCAATCCAAGAAAGAATTTCATCTCACACATCATGGACATCTCATACTTTTCGGACATCAACCTTCCAAATCTTTCACTAAATTGAGGGTTAGTGGAACCAAAGATAATATCATCCACGTAGATTTGACACACAAATAATTCATAATTAACTCTCTTAGTGAACAAGGTTGCATCAATTTTACCAATTTCAAAACCTTTTTCAAAGAGAAACTTCGTTAATCATTTTTACCAAGCACAAGGGGCTTGTGTAACATCCCAAAATTTCATTTTGGAATGTTATGAAATATAGCTATGTATCATCATAATATTGTTTTAGACTATATATGTGAATGAAATGAAATGTTGGAGCTTCTATTTGAAATTCTGAAAGTCACTTCTATCCATTTTTGTTTTGCCTTTTCAACTTATATGCAAACCCCTGAAATATTTTCAATTATGAGAGGAGGAACATGACACTCCATACCAGGGATATTTTTGTGAAGTATCTTGAATCATAAAACCCAGGGGGGTATTTGAAAATTATTTGCAAAAGGAATTAAATTCAATTTAGGCATTTTCTGGAAAATATTATTTTTCAAATATTTCTTCTGGCCGTGGAAAATGTTCATTTTGTTGCATTTAATTTTTGATAATTTTGGTATATAAAACTTCTATATTTGAGTGTATATTTAATTTCCTTTCTTAATTTTTACTTCCTGTTTTTATCTATTAGGAAAAAGTTTATAAAAAGGAAAATTTGCCGCGTGTGTTAGGAAACCGAATCGGTCTAGTTTGGAATGAATCGGCCCACCACCACCCACGCCGATCCGAATCGCCTTTGGATCGGCCACTCGGCCCCCTCGCCAGAACGCCCCACCATAGACCCCACCGGAGTTTGGCCCTAGCCGAAGCTCTCGGAGCTCATAGCACTCACCTCCCTTGCCCTAGACCACCGCTGACAACGCCAGACAACAAGGAGCTTTGCCGCCATCCTCTGGACCCCTCTGACGCCTTCCACGACCATTGGAGCCGCCTCCCCAACAATGCCAACGCCCATGCCTCGCTAGAACACCACCAACGATGGCGCCTTTTCTCTGTGAGCCCCGCATCCCCTCTTAGTCGTTCGATGTGGTAGCTACGGCGTAGATTAAATCGAGGATAACGGTTCGGTTTATTTTTAGTGAACCGACCGTTTTTTATTAGGTTTCTACCGAAGCATTTTGTTTTATTATGTGCACGCTCACTCGTTAGCTCCCGCATGCGCACGCTCCGGCCAATCAGAACAAGACACGTAGCCTATTCGTAGATTAGCTTTTTTATTATTTTCTGTTTCTGTTTTTAGAAAACAGAATATTTCTGTTTTTATTTTTGCTATATCTTTGAGGATATTAAGAGTTTTTGATTGATTCTTTTTTAATCATGTCAAACATTTCATGTAGTTTATGTCTGTAGTATTAGTTTTCAAATTCAGAACTTTTAAATTTTAATTTTGTTAAATTTGCTCAAATCACTAGATTTTGAATAACTCGAGTTTAAAAACTTATTTTTGAGTGATTCTTTTTGCCACTGTTTTGTATTAGTTAGATTTGTCACCCTGTTCTGTTTGAGAATTTTTACGATATTTTAGTTTAGGTTTTTAGAAAAACAGATTCTGTTTAGTTCTTTTTAGGGTTTATTTGAATTGTTTTTATTTTAGTTCTTTTTAGACTTCAAGTTTTCAACATACCTCTGGGTGGATGACAGTATGAGCGACGCCCTGGAGAAACCAGTGGTTAGCCTAGGTGTTGTTGGAGAAATGCCAGTATTCATGTGGAAAGGTCCACCCAGGAAAAAGAGATGGATGGATACTTCAAGACCCAAGGCTTACCTGCACAGCCACAAGCCATTACGGGCTCTGGCTTGGTTGGACATTGTGGTGACTCTGGACAGCCGGTGCTACGAGATGTAGAAGAACTGTAGGAATGGATCGACAATGACAGAGTCTCAGAGGAACCCGTTGAAAGACCATGTTTTGGTCATCCGTTTCTCAAACTCTACAGAGTACTCAAACCTAATCGATTAGCCATGTCCACGGTCATGGACAACTTGAGCCAAAGGAACTGAAACTATCTGGAACTCTCAACGCAAATATTTATATTGATGAGGGTATTATTGTTAACTTGGGTATGCGAATTGGTTGGTGGAACCATCTCATCAATCGATTAACTTTGTAGTAGTAATTTATGCTTTACCCCTCTCTTGTTGTAGGAAAAATTGGCTTTACGCTAAAGTTAGCACCCCACCTGCCATAAATGCATATAGAATAGATGATTATTTTCACCCCTCTCTTTTGTGACTTGCCGGCATATTCAATATGATGACCTATACGGCTGCAACGTATCATGTTGAAGAGTACTTTTCCGACCAGGACTGAGGAAACGCTCTACGCTCGGTGAGATGCCCTTGGAGTCAGATGGACTGAACTACCTTTGAAGCTTCCGCAAGATTTTGGATTAGTTTCTCTCATGAGTTGGCCTTCAGCCACTTTATTGTAATAAAGGACTCGATATGACATTTCGATTAATAAAGCAGTGTGAATTTTCCCTTTGATATATACATTGATGTGCCGTGTGTGTACCAGCATGATCTTGGGATGGTACGGAAATACCGGAGATTCGACCGTATCAGGTCGGGTCGCTAGAGATATGGTATTAGAGCACACGTTGACCGTAGGACGTAACCTCTAGGATTGAAAAAAACTATTTTACTTATGTCTTTCAAATTCCTATATTCCCATCTGCTCATTTCTGACTTCTCTCCGATTTTCCAACATTTCTAGATGGCCACCTTCACCCTTGTTCGGTTCACGGAGTTTTGCCAGCCGGACGCAACAATGCCCTTTGGTAAAGAGCTGGCGCAGATCGTCAAGGACATAAAGATTGTTGTGCCAACCATCACTAGGATTGGGATCATGTCTTTTCCAACAGACGCTCGCTACAGGATCGAGGTGCACATGCCCGAAAGGACCTTTGGTAATTGCACAGAGCCCATCGACTTCAAGTTTGTGGCACCCAGCTGGATTCTCGGGACACTACAGGAATCAGCAACTTTGCCATCCGCCATAGCGGATGGCAAAGGCATGCATGGTGGACGGCAAAGGCTTTGCCGTCTACCAGCAAACGACCAATCGTCCGGCTGAATAAGCTCCGGTAAAGGGCGCTTTGCTATCTGCTAGCAAACGGCAAAGATGCTTAGGTCTTTGCCGTCTGCCAACGGATGGCAAAGACCGTGGGCGACACACGTGGCAGCTTACGTCCGTTAAGGGGTTAACGGCGTGCTTTGTCGTCTGCCGGCAGATGGCAAAGATGCAAAGTTCTTCGCTGTCTGCCAGCGGACGGAAAAGCAACGGTTTGTTTGCTGGCCTATGTGGCTTCTTTGTCGTCAGCTTGCAGACGGAAAAGATGCAAAGTTCTTTGCCGTCTGCCAGCAGACGGAAAAGATGCAAATTTCTTTGCCGTCTGCCAGCAGACGGCAAAGAAGCCACATGGGCCTGCCTAGTGCCGCCCCAGGTTGCACACGTAGCTGCCACGTGGTAGCTTTGCCGTCTGCCAGCAGACGGCAAAGAACCTGCATAGCCCTAGTTTTTTCTGGTTTTCTTAAATTCATTCAATTTCACAGAATTTCATACATATATATACACACACATTTGAAAATAATTTCAACAAGCATAGCAACACATATCCAACAACAAGTTACCAACACATATGCAATAACAACTTTCCAACAACATATCCAACAACATATCCAACAAGTTTCCAACAACATATCCAACAAGTTTCCAACAAGATATCCAACAACAAAGTTCATTGTGCACAATCAAAACAAAAAGGAAGCACAAGGAGAAGAGTAGACTCCATCAACACAAGCTTCCTCATCAAAAGAAAATCTGCAAATTGGGAAAGAAGAAAGTTAAAAGAAGAAGAACAAGACTAGCTAGAAGAAGAAGAAAAAGAACAAAAAGAAGAAGAAGAAGAAGAAGAAGAACAAGAACAAGAAGAAGAAGAGGAAGAATTTTTCTTCTCTTTCTTTTTCTCCTCTCCTCTTCTTTATCTTCTTCTTCTTCTTCTAACTAAGGTAGGTAAAAATGCCATTTTTTAGTTAAGCTAGGTAAAAATGCTAAGTGTAGGTCATTTTAGAGCTAAGCTAGGTAAATAGGTCATTTTGGAGCTTCTTAAGGTTATTATGTCATTTTCAAGGAAAGCTAAGTCTATGTCATTTTGGAGATATACCAAGGTTATCATGACATTTTTTACCTAAGTATGCTAAGTATGTCATAAACGAACTGAAGAAGCTAAGTATAGGTCATTTTTGAGCTATCGTAGGTACTTATGCCATTTTTGAGCTAACTAATCATTTTTACTCATTTTGGAGGACAAAATGACAAGTGTAGGTCATTTTACAGCTATCCTAGTTATAATTGGTCATTGTGGAGGTAGGTAAGGTTATTTTGTCATTTTGGAGGAAAATAAGCCAAGTCTATGTCATTTTGGAGCTAAACCAAGGTTATCATGCCATTTTTTTACCTAAGTATGCTTAGTATGTGATAAATGAACTAAAGAAGCTAAGTATAGGTCATTTTGGAGCTAAATTGGTCATTTCTTAAGCTAAGTATGCATTTGTTAAGCAAAACACTTGGGAAAACTTACCATCATCACGGAGGTGAAGGACCGGTCGGGTTTGCGCCAGGGTGAGACGGAGAAGGACCGGTCGGGGTTGCGGCAGACGCAGAAGGATCGGTTGATGCTTGTCGGGAGGAACACTGCACCAAAGATCATTTGCAATGTCTCCTTAGCATGATGCTAATCAAATGTGAATACTAGTAACTAATGACAATTCAAATGAAACTCATCATGGGTGCTATTCCAATCTGGGGCATCGACGGAGGGGTCTGACCATTGTTCTGGCACACGGTCTGCACATTTTGTTTTCATGAGCCAGTCATATTAGTTAGTGATGAAACGAACATTACATGCATGATTTGGCTAATATGCAGGAGAAACTTACCATGAGGAGCTCGTATAGGACCCGGTGAGACACATCGTTCCGGTTCCTTCCTCCTCCATCAGCCTAGCCATCCTCTCCTCCATGTCCCTCTCCCTCTGTGTCGCCTGCCTGTTTGCCTCCGCCAGAAGCTTCTGGGCCCTATCCTTGATGGCGATCTTCATTGGCCGTGGATGAGGCCTTATCTCAGAATCGGAGCTTGTTTGGCGCTTCTTGATTTTCGAGAGAGTTCTAGGACAACGTATCAGTCCATCCCCAATGGCTGTCGAGCCATGGGGCCTCTCGCCACCAGATATCATCACGATCTCTGGATCAAAAGGATTCTAGCTCGGGTTGAAGTCCTCCCCTTTCCTCGCCTTCCCCTCATTTCTGTACCTCACGAGCTTGTTGTGGGAGGAGATGTTGCTGAAGCTCTCTGGATGATCGAGGTCATCCTTAGAGAATGCCTTGGCCTTCTTGTACGAGGCAGTATGGGCCATGTCATAGAGGTCAAACAGTGGTGGCACCTCCTTCTTGTTTTGTCGCGCCTAAAAGAGATGAAAAAATATTAGTTAAGGGCTCAAGCTAGCATGAAGAATGAAATTGGACGAATCATGAAGCAAACCACATACCCAATGATCCCCGTACTCAAATAGGTTGGATCTCCCTTGATGGTGTGGCACACCATTAATTTGGGCACGCTTATCCTTGGCCTTGTTGTGGTCGTCTAGCCATTTGGGAGAGCACCACTCATCCACCAATGCCTCCCAATAGTCCATCCTATCCACACACCATCTCGGGGGCACCTAAGTTAGACAAGAGAAATTTCAGCACTACGCCTACGAATCAAATCAAGGAAACTAAGTACATGTCCTTAAGAATAGGTAATTTTCTGGCACTTCTTCTTGGCCCTCTTAATGTTAGTCGAGGCGTAGTAGTCTCGAATAGCCTGCACCCGAGCCTCATGTCGTAAGTTCTGAAGTAGGAACTTGCACTTGGCTACGGGAACAATAGCCGCGTCCGCCTCGTCTTCCTCAAGACACCTTTAGAAGGTCTGGAATCCAACAAGACAATACTGATTAGTACAATCACTAGGTGCTATTGATTTTTAATTCTGTAAAGGAGAAATTACCCAAAACCGACGGATCACAATGTCGGCCATCGTCTTGCACAAGACATCGTCGACCCTCTCCTCCGGCAGGGCCGGGGCAGCCACGTACATCTCCCAGGTCAGTGCTACCTATGGAACCTCACCCTCACCGGGCAACTAGACCTTCCCCGGGAAGTGGTGCTTGAGAAGCACACCAAGGACCGTGTTGGGCCTGCGGACACCAGGGTCGTGTTTCCAACCCCTGCAGTATGACAAGGCTAACACATTAGATATTAATTTGAAGAAACATGAAGGCAAAAGGTTAAAAAAGAGTAAATGCACTTACTTCTCCGCATTAGGCACAATCAACCACCTCTGATCGCGAGTCGTCGGCACGGGTGGGAGCTTTGTACAACCATGTTGGTAGACCTTCTTGCCCTCCTCAACCAGCTCGCCCTTGCTATAGGTATCCTCAGAAAAGTTGTCCTTGCCACCATTAGCATGGCCACTAGCCTCCGGAGTCACGTGGGATGAAGACTCCGGAACCGGAGTCTCCTAGGACGAAGACCCTCGGACCGGAGTCTCTTGAGACAAAGGCTCGGTGACCCGAGGCTCGTCGGCCCAAGGCTCGGCGACCGGAGTCCAAGACAGGTCGAAGTCATATGGGTCCACCTGAATCAGCTAGGGGTGGCGAAGAGGAAGGTGCAACAGTCTCTACCACCTCTCTTCGTCTTCCCCCGACCTCTCCCAGTCGAAGAAGAAGCGTCCGCCGGTGTTTGCATACTGTGTACCAACGCTCTCTGGAATTGCTGGGGTGGAATAATAGCACCCCTCTTAGCACGTGCCGAAGAAGGAGGCTCAGAGCGCCCTCGACCCGTGCCCACCATCTGTCAACACCTGCAATGACAAAGAGTGAACAAAATTAGTTCAACATAAAAAACATGAAATACCTAATAACATGAATTAGTTGATAATATATATTTAAATAATAATAATTGAATACCTGTCATTACTAATATTAATCTTCATCATCTATATATGCTCCGGGATCAATAAATGCATAATCATCATCACTATCAGTAATGACGTGCTCATCACCATCATCAATAAATGCATCAACATGTGGAAGGCCTCCTTTATGTAATCGGTCAAGCATTGACAGGTCACCCACAACAGTAACCTCTTCTTCTTCCGTCTCTTGTTGTTCTGGCCCAGGGGTGAAGTCGGATTCACTGTCGCTGTCTACCTCAATGTTCTGGGGTGAAGTAGAGTGGTTCTTGAAAAGTGTTTTCGAAAAACGTGTTTCTTGTAAGAATTCTCCTTCATATGTGTCTGGGTTAATGTGAGGTTCATAATCATCTTCATTGAGGGGAGGTGGTCTAAAATGTGGTGGCACATCATAAATGACATCAAACACATTCAGATTTGGATCCGTTTGGCAGACCCTTGACTCCTTTTCCCCTCGATCCTCGACCCCTCGACCACTCGGCGACCCTCTTTTACCTCGGCAACCCTCTACCATCGGCGACCCTCTACCATCGGCAACCTTCTTTTTCTACTTTTCCCACTTCTTTTTTTCATCTTCTATTTCTACTTCTTTATTTTCATCTTCTTCTTTCTTCTTCTTCTTCTTCTTCTTCTTCTTCTTCTCCTTCTTCTTCTTCTTTTCTTCTGCTCCTCCTCCTCCTCCTTTTCTTCTTCTTTTTCTTCTTCTTCTTCCTCCTCTTCTTCTTCTTCTTCTTCTTCTTCTCTTCTTCTTCTTCTTCTTCTTTTCTTTTCCTCCTCTTCTTCTTCTTCTCTCTTCTTCTTCTTCATTTCCTCTCCTCCTCCTAAAAAACTACCTAACTAACTAACTAACTTACAAAATTAACAGAAAAAACTAACTAACTAACTTATCTTTTCTAACCTAATAAACTAGACTAAACTAAACCTAAATCTAAAAAACAGAACTAAATTAAACTAAACCAAACCTAAATCTAAATAAAAATGGCGCGAGTGGAGAAAGAACTCACTGAAGAGGAGTCGCCGTCGGTGGAGGGGGTAGGGGAGGGGGCGGCGGCGCTGCAGGGCAGGGGGCAAGGCGGGGCCACTGGAGGAGGTCAGTGCAGGGGAGGGGGCGGCATCGCCGCAGGGGAGGTGGTGGGGCGGGGCTGATGGAGGAGACCGGGGCAGGGGAGGGGGCGGCATCGCCGCAGGGGAGGGGGCAGGTCAGGGCCGGCGAAGGAGGCCGGGGCAGGGGAGGGGGCGGGTCAGGGCCGGTGAAGGAGGCCGGGGCAGGGGAGGGGGCGGGGTGGGGCCGGGGCGGCGGTGGCGGTGGTGGTCGGGGTGGCGGCGGTGTGCGGTGGGGGTGGGGGGAGCGGCGGGGCGTCGGTGGTGGCGGGCCGGAGCGGCGTGGGGTCGGGACGGTGGCGAGGTGCGGTTGGGGGCGGCGGCGGGGTGCGGCGAGGTGTGATCGGGGGCGGCGGCGGGGTGTGCGGTCAGGAAGAGAGAGAGACAAAGAGAGAGAGAAGAGAGGGGGTGGGCCGTTAGGGCCGTTATAGTTTGGTCTTTGCCGGCCGCTAGCAGACGGCAAAGAGGTGGGGTGGGCCATTGCAATAAGCTCGCCTCCACTGGTCCTCACCCCACCTCTTTGCCGTCTGCTGGCACACGGCAAAGAATCTTTGCCATCAGCTGGCAGACGGCTAAGAGGTGGCTCATGGCAAAGCCACCCTTTGTCGTCTGCTAGCTCTTTGCTGTCTGTTTTCTGCTAGATGACGGCAAAGCCACTCTTTGTTGTCAGCTAGCGGACGACAAAGATGTGGCAGACGACAAATCTTTTGATTCCAGTAGTGGGAGGGACATGGCGATTCACCATGCCCTCGGACGTATTTAGGAGGAATACATGGGAGGTCCCATTTCACCAAGCCTCACCATGGTCTGTCGCAAAGATGCCAGTGGAAATATCATAAACACCATGACTGAAGACTCCACCATTTCTTATATCCAGACGCTAGAGACGCACATCAGGACTCTAGAGCTCCGTGTACGCACGGACACGAAGACGATCAAGCAGCTGATGAACCGTGAGCTTGACCTCGAAGTTGAAATATGAGAAGCCAACTACGAGCATGAGCATGAAGTGAAGGACTTCTTGGATAGGATCGAGAAGTTAAATACTAGCATTACAAATCTGGAGGAGCAACTGGACATGGGAGAAAATCTCCATCCATAAGGCGACATGGCTCCCTTGATCAGCAACGAGGATGACTACGAAGAGAGCTCTATCGAAGGACCCACAACCATGTACTTTTGAGGATAACTTTAGTCATGCCCTCCATGTATCTTTTATTTCGTCGTTAAATCGTAGGTCGATGCTTAATTTTTATTAGGAGACTTGTATCTCGATGTTTGAACCTATGAGTTGAATAAATGCATGAGTGTTTTGGTGTGATATGTTTGTTGCATTGCATATTGGGTAGTGAATTTCCCCTTTAGGCCCTTGTTCTATTCTAATTCTCATCACTCTGAAAACACCGGATGCCTCCGCGATGTGAGCCCGACTTCATACCTTCCCACCGGAACTCACACAACTCCTCCAGCAGCAGAATGCCCTCATGAAGCTGTTGATCCAGAACCAGACCAACAACAATAACAACCCTCCACCTCAGGCCAACAACCTCACTCGTTTTCTAAGGCTGAATCCACCGACCTTCTCCAGCAGCACTGAACCCATTGTGGCAGATGATTGGCTCCGCAAGATGGAGAGGGAACTCATCACAGCTGGATGCACTAAGGCTGAAAAAGTTTGCTTTGCTGCCCATCAACTTGACGGGCCAGTAGCTTCATGGTGGGAGAACTACACCACCACCTACCCCATCAACTTGATGGGCCAGTAGCTTCAAGCTGGCTTTTTGCACCGCACATGTCTCAGCTGGAGCCATGAGTCTGAAGAAGCGTGAGTTTCACAACTTGTGCCAAGGGAATTGCTCAGTGGCCTAGTATGTGGATGAATTCAGCATGTTTGCCCGTTATGCACCAGGAGATGTGGCTGATGATGCAGGCAAGCATGAGAAATTCCTAGAGGGACTCAACGATGAGTTGAGCATGCAGCTGATGGTGGCTACTTTCAACAACTACCAGGAGCTGGTAGATAAGGCCCTCATCTTGGAGGGAAAGCACCAGCAAATTGAGAACCGCAAGAGGAAATATGGATAGGGGAAGTCAAACTCTGGAGCTCAGCAGAAACCCCGCTACTCCTCGTACTCAGGGACCAGTAAGTATGGAGGACATACTCATGCCATGCACAACCATGGAGTCCACAACCATGGGGGAAATGGGAATAATCGTCTCAACAATGGCAACTTCAAGAATGGCATTGGAAGTGGAAATGGCAACCAGCACCGTCCCACCCAGCTTAGAAGGATCTGAGTCATATCACCTGCTTCAAGTGCCATAAGACAGGGCACTATGCCACCGAATGTCCCCAGAACAAGCAGGGAAATAGAAATGCCAACAACAATGGCAACATCAGCTAACAAGCCCAATCCTTTTCCCCGTGCTCAGGTGAACCACATTGATGTGGAGGAAGTCTATAATCAGCGCGAGACTATGGTTGACATGTTTTTATTACATTCACGTCCAGTAATGGTACTTTTTGATTCCGGTGCAAGTCATTCATTCATATCAAGGGTAGTTGTGGAAAATTATGGTTTGCCCACAAGAACCCTTAGTCGGCCCATTAAGGTAAGTTTCGCACGAGGCATGATGATGGCAGGGATAGGATGCCACACATTGAAGCTCAACATTGGAAACCATGTTTTTCCCACCGACCTCATCATCTTGGAGTCCCAGGGATTGGATGTCATCTTAGGCATGGATTGGATGCCCAAATAAGAAGGAAACCCTTATTGTCCTAGCAAGTCTATTTTGCTCACCGCCCTAGAACACAAGAGGATTATGTATGTATCCCGACGCACACCGAAGAGCACTCGGGTGAATTCCATCACAAGAGTTGTTCAGGAGGAAGTGCCCATTGTACAAGACTTCCCAGATGTATTCCCGGAAGAATTGACAGGCATGCCACCTGATAGAGAGATTGAGTTCCGGATAGAGTTATTGCCCGGAATAGCCCCAATTTCCAAGTGACCCTATCGGATGCCCGCAAATGATTTAGAAGAATTCAAGAAGGAGATTAAGGAGTTATTGGACAAAGGGTATATTCACCCAAGTTCTTCACCTTGGGGACCCCAGTTCTTTGGTGGAGAAGAAGGATTAAACCTTGAGGATGGTAGTCTATTATCGTGCATTGAACGAGGTGACTATCAAGAACAAGTACCCTCTGCCCATGATTAATGACTTGTTTGATCAGCTAGTTGGATCCAAAGTGTTCTCCAAGATCGATCTCCAATCATGGTATCACTAGTTGAAAATTCGTGAACAGGATATACCCAAAACAGCCTTCACCACAAGTTATGGCTTATATGAGTATAAGATCATGTCTTTTGGTTTGACTAATGCCCCTGCCTATTTCATGAGTATGATGAACAAGGTATTTATGGAATATTTGGACAAGTTTGTCGTGGTGTTCATCGATGATATATTGATATTCTCCAAGAGCGAGGAAGAACACAAGGAATACTTGCGTTTAGTTCTGGAGAAGCTTAGAGAGCATCAGTTATATGCCAAGTTCAGCAAATGTGAATTTTGGCGGACGGAAGTCGGATTCCTTGGACACATTATTTCTGGAGATGGAATAGCAGTGGACCCCGCTAAGGTTGAAGCAGTAATCGAGTGGAAGTCACCCACCTCAGTTAAGGAGATCCGCAGTTTTCTCGGACTTGCCGGATATTATTGGAGGTTTATCGAGAATTTCTCAAAGATTGCCAAGCCGATGACGGAATTGTTGAAGAAAGAGTCTAAGTATATTTGGGCTAAGGAATGGGAATCTAGTTTCTAGGAATTAAAGAAACGTTTGGTCACAACCCCAGTATTGATTTTGCCGAACATTCGGAAGGACTTCCAGGTTTATTTTGACGGTTCACGTCAAGGACCGGGACGAGTACTCATGCAGGAGGGAAAAGTTGTAGCATATGCATCCATGCAGCTACGACCCCATGAATTGAACTATGCCACACATGATTTGGAGTTAGCAGCCATAGTGCATGCACTCAAGACCTGGAGACATTTCTTTATCGGGAATAGTTGTGATATTTACACTCATCACAAGAGCTTGAAGTATATCTTCACACAGAAGGAGTTGAACCTCAGATAGAGGAGATGGCTAGAGTTAATGATGGACTATGACATGAGATTGCATTATCATCCAGGGAAGGCAAATGTTGTAGCAGATGCGTTGAGTCGGAAGAGTTATGTGGACACGATCATAGCGGGAGGATTACCCCAGGAGTTAGCCGATGATCTCAGAGAGCTCAGCCTAGAGGTAGTTCCAAGAGGATATCTTGCCACACTAGAGATCCAGTCCACTTTGACCGAAAGAATTTGAGAAGCCCAAAAGTCGGACAAGGAGATAGCTGAAATTAAGTAGAGAATGAAGGATGGGAAAGCTAAAGTCTTTCGTGAGGATGAACAAGGAACTCTATGGTTTGAGGACCGTACCTATGTGCCCAATGACCCAGAGCACAGGAAGTTGATACTTCAAGAAGCCCACGATTCACCATACTCGATACACCCAGGAAACCCCAAGATGTATCTAGACTTGAAGGAAAGTTTGTGGTGGACAGGTATGAAGAAGGATATTTCCGAGCATGTTGGAGTATGTGATGTTTGTCAGTGAGTAAAGGCAGAACATCAGAAACCAATAGGGTTACTCCAACCTTTGCTGATACCCGAGTGGAAATGGGAGAAGCTTGGTATGGACTTCATCACAGGATTACCTAGGACCCATTCAGGTTATGATTCCATCTGGGTAGTGGTCGATAGCTTGACCAAGGTGGCTCATTTCATTCCAGTGAAGACCACCTATACTAGTGCTAAGTTAGCCAAGATATATATGACCAGGATCGTGTGTCTGCATAGAGTTTCAAGGAATCTCGTGTCAGATAGAGGAACACAATTTACCTCAAAGTTTTGGCATCAGTTACATGAAACTTTGGGTACGAGGCTGGAGTTCAGTACAACTTTTCATCCGCAGACAGATGGACAGACTGAGAGAGTCAACCAGATTCTGGAGGACATGTTGAGAGCTTGTGCGCTAGACTATGGGTCTAGTTGGGATGACAACTTGCCTTATGCAGAGTTCTCATACAACAACAGTTATCAGACCAGTCTGAAGATGGCCCCTTTTGAAGCTTTATACGGAAGGAGGTGCAAAACACCATTGATGTGGGATGGTGTTAGGGACCGAAAACTTTTTGGTCCCGATCTTATCCGAGTTTCTGAGGAGAAGGTCAAGCTGATTCGTGACCGACTCAAGATAGCCCAGTCCAGGAAGAAGAGATATGCTGATAGCAAATGCAAGGAGGTGACATACGAAGTGGGAGACCGAGCATACCGCCGTGTGTCCCCACTTCAAGGAATCAAGAGGTTTGGTGTTAAAGGAAAATTAGCAACCAGATTCATAGGCCCCGACAAAATTCTTGAACGTAGAGGCGAAGTTGCATACAAGCTAGAATTGCTGGAAGGATTGTCCGGACTTCATGATGTTTTCCATGTTTCCGAGTTGAAGAAATGCCATGCTGAGATGGCTGATATTCCTTGGAGAGACACAGTGCCCCTAGAGGCCATACAACTTGACAGTGATCTGATTTACAAGGAGAAGCCCGTCAGAATCCTCGAGACCGCCAACAAAGTTACCTGCATCAATATCATCAAGTTTTGTAAGGTTCCGTGGAGTCACCACACCGAGGAAGAAGCCACCTCATAATGAGAAGATCTTCGTCGAGACCACCCGCACCTATTTTCTAGCCAACCCGAATCTCGAGGGCGAGATTCATCTTAAGGTGGGTAGGTTTGTAACATCCCAAAATTTCATTTTGGAATGTTACGAAATATAGCTATGCATCATCATCATAATGTTTGAGACTATATATGTGAATGAAATGAAATGTTGGAGCTTCTGTTTGAAATTCTGAAAGTCACTTCTATCCATTTTTGTTTTTACCCTTTCAACTTATATGCAAACCCCTCAACTATTTTCAATTATGAGAGGAGGAACATGACACTCCATACCAGGGATATTTTTGTGATGTATCTTCAACCATAAAACCCAGGGGTTATTTTAAAATTATTTGCAAAAGGAATTAAATTCAATTTAGAAATTTTCTGAAAAATATTTTATTTTGGCCGTGGAAAAATGTTCATTTTGTTGAATTTAATTTTCTAATAATTTTGGTATATAAAACTTCTATATTTGAGTGTATATTTGATTTTTACTTTTTACTTCCTATTTTTATTTATTAGGAAAAGGTTTATCAAAAGGAAAATTTGGCGCGTGTGTTAAGAAATCGAATCGGCCCAGTTTGGAAAGAATCGACCCACCGCCACCCACGCCAGATCCGAATCGCCTCGGATCGGCCACCGATCCCGTCGCCCGCCTCTCCTCTCTCTGGCTGCGGGACCCACCGCTCGATCCCGAACCCCGTCGGTCAGCACCTTCCTTCCCTCCCTCCTGTTACCTTCGCCGGCGAATTTGATCGGATCTGCGACGGATCTGTCGATCCCCTTCCTTCCCCGAGCTCCTGACTACTCCTATAAATAGAGGAGCTCAACCTCGTTCGATTTTTGCCCAAACCCCGAGCCCCCTCGCCAGAACGCCCCACCACAGACCTCGCCGGAGTTTGGCCCCAACCGAAGCTCTTGGAGCTCATAGCACTCACCTCCCTCGCCCCAGACCACCGACGACGACGCTAGACAATGCGGAGCTTCGCTGCCATCCTCCGGACCCCTCTGACGCCTTCCACGACCACTGAAGCCGCCTCCTGGACAACCCCGACGCTCCTGCCTCGCCGGAACACCACCAACGCTAGCGACCTTTTCTCTATGAGCCCCGCATCCCCTCTTAGTCGTTCCATCTGGTAGCTACGACGTAGATTAAATCGAGGATAACGCTTCCGTTTATTTTTAGTGAACTGACCATTTTTTATTAGGTATTGACCAAAGCATTTTGTTTTATTATGTTCACGCTCACTCGTTAGCTCCCGCATACGCACGCTCCGGCCAATCACAGCATGACACGTAGACTGTTCATAGATTTTTATTTTTATTTTTCTGTTTCTGTTTTTAGAAAACAGAATAGTTCTGTTTTTATTTTTGCTATATCTTTTAGGATATTTAGGGTTTTTGATTGATTCTTTTTTTATAATGTCCAAAGTTTCATGTAGTTTCTGTCTGTTGTTTTAGTTTTCAAATTCAGAACTTTTAAAGTTGAATTTTGCTAAATATTCTCAAATCACTAGATTTTGAATAACTTGAGTTTAAAAACTTTTGTTGAGTGATTATTTTTGCCACTGTTTTGTATTAGTTAGATTTATCACCCTATTCTGTTAGAGAATATTTAGGATATATGAGATTAGGGTTTTTAGCAAAACAGATTCTGTTTAGTTCTTTTTGGGGTTTATTTGAATTGTTTTTATTTTAGTTTGTTTTGATTCTGTTTTATTTTAACTTTTTGTTTAAGTTCTTTTAGCTTCTGTTGTTTAGCATTAGGTGATTTACTTTCTGTCAATAAAATATTTTATTTTGTTTTGTGCTCTATTTTCAATAGGTAAACTTTGTTTTCACCATATGTAGTGTTTTATAAATGGTTTTGTAGTACTTGTTTTTTTGCACAAAAGTTTTATGGTGAAATACTTTTTGTTTTCTAATAAAATTTTAGTATTTAATTTATGTTATCTATTTGTTAGTTGCTGAAAACAATTCTTATCTTGTGTTATTTTAGTAAAAGTTTTGCCATAAACTTTGAAACACATTTGATTTGTTTTTGTCTCTTTTCTTTGCTTGTGCTATTGGTTGTGCTAGTATTATTAGTTTAACTTGTTGTTGTTGTAAGTTGTGATATGGTTATGCTTATTGTGTGCTTTGTTTGATTCGTTAGATCATCCGGAGTGCGAGGCTTGCTATTTAGAGTCACTTGAGTACGAAGATCGTCAGCAAGGCAAGTCACATTGATCATGTGTTTACCTATGTTTTATTGCATTAGTTCTACTATCTCCACACATTTGCATGCAAAGTAGGTACTTGGAAACTTGGTTACTTGAGTAGTATGATGTGGTAGGCACCCCTCAAATCCTTCTCACCTTGGCCCCGGGAAACGTTGTTTTATTTTTGCTATGCTATTAGTAGACGGGGTTGGTTGTGTGCTCCATGAGAGTTTTGAGATAAATTATTACAAGACCTACATGATGATCAAGACTTCGAGACTTCAAGATTTTAAGTTTTCAACATTCCTTTGGGTGAATGACAGTATGAACGGTGCCTTGGCGAAACCAGTGGTTAGCCTAGGTGTTGCTGGAGAAGTGCCAGTATTCACACGGAAAGGTCCACCCAGGAACAAAGAGATGGACGGATACTTCAAGACCCGAGGCTTACCTGCACAGCCAGAAGCCATTATGGGCTCTGGCTTGGTTCGAGATTGTGGTCACTCTGGACAGCTGGTGCTATGAGATGTAGAAGAACGATAGGAATGGATGGGCACCGACAGAGTCTCAAAGGAACCCCTTGAAAGACCATGTTTTGGTCATCCATTTCTCAAACACCCTGAAGTGCGAGGAATTCAACGGAGGCGATCAAATCTTGTGGGGAACGTGTGCAAAACTCTATAGAGTACTCGAATCTAATCAATTAGCTGTGTCCACGGTCATGGACAACTTGAGCCAAAGGAACTGAAACTATCTGGATTTCTCAGCACAAATAATTATATTGATGAGGGTATTATTGTTAACTTGGGTATGAGAATTGGTTGGTGGAACCATCTCATTAATCAACCAACTTTGTAGTAATAATTTCTACTTTACCCCTCTTTTGTTGTAGGAAAATATGGCTTTACGCTAAACTTACCACCCCACCTGCCATATATGCATATAGAATAGACGATTATTTTCACCCCTCTCTTTTGTGACTTGCCGACATATTCAATATGCTGACCTACATGGCTGCAACATATCATGTTGCAGAGTACTTTTCCGACCAGGAGTGAGGAAACGCTCTACGCTCGGTGAGATGCCCTTGGAGTCAGGTGGACTCAACTACCTTTGAAGCTTCCGCAAGATTTTGGATTAGTTTATCTCATGAGTAGGCCTTCAACCACTTTATTGTAATAAAGGACTCAATATGAGATTTCGATTAAAAAAGTAGTGTGAATTTTCCCTTTGATATATACATTGATGTACCACGTGTGTACCAGCATGATCTTGGGATGGTACGGAAGCACCAGAGATTTGACCGTATCAGGTTGGGTCGCTACAGCTTGCTTAACACCATAAAGGGCTGTACGAAGGTTGTAAACATGATTAGGTTTCTTAGGATTCACAAAACCAGGTGGTTGCTTAACATAAACCTCTTCTTCAATTTCACCATTTAAAAAGGCGCTTTCAATGTCCATTTGATAAATCATGATGTCATAGTGATTAGCATAGGCAAGAAGAATATGAATAGCTTCAAGTCTAGCAACGGGGGCATAAGTCTCACCGTAGTCCATACCTTCGACTTGACTATATCCTTGGGCCACGAGACGTGCCTTGTTGCGTACGACTTGACCGTCTTCATCTTGCTTCTTCTGAAACACCCATTTGGTTCTGATGATGTTGTGCTCATCCTCGTGCTTCTCCACAAGTGTCCACACTTCGTTCCTTTCAAAGTTACGAATCTCTTCATGCATGGCGTTCACCCAGTCTACGTCTTCAAGAGCTTGTTCTACCTTTAAGGGCTCAATGCTAGATATGAAATAATAATGCTCACAAAAGTTAGCTGGATGAGTTTTTGAGCGAGTGATTCTCCCAGTTTGGATGTCACCAAGGATTTGGTTTAGGCTTTGGTTCTTGGTCACTTGTGCTTGAACTTGCAATATCTTGGGTTTGTTAGATGGTGGAGATTCTTCTTCTTCATCATCATCTCCTTCATCTTCGTTGTTGTTGACGGTGTCGTTCCCTTGAGGTGGTGGTGAAGGAGGTTTTGGTGGATCTTCATGATACAGTTCCCCCTCTTCATCATCTTGCCTTGTACCTCTTGTGGATGCCTCCATGTCATGTTGTGGTCACCTTGTCATGAAGTAGGGGCTTCCACTTGAGTTGATGAAGTACTTTTGTTCACCTCCATGGGATGGATCTTGCCAATGGGTAAATCTAGGATAGCTTCCGAAGGGTCCTTATCACCTACATCATTTGGCAATTGTCCGACTTGCGAACCATTAGATTCATCAAACTTCACATCTATTATCTCTTCAACTTTTCGAGTGAAGTTATCGTAGACACGGTAATTGTGAGAATTCGATCCGTAACCAAGTAGGAATCCTTCATGAGATTTAGGAGAAAATTTAGTACGACGATGCTTGTCAAGAATGTAGCACTTGGAGCCGAATACTCGAAAGTATCCAACTTGGTTTTTTTACCGGTGAGTAGCTCATATGCCGTTTTACTGAGAAGCTTGTGCAAGTAAAGTCAGTTTGTGGCATGACATGCTGTTTCCACGGCTTCTGCCCAAAAGTGTCTTGGCATCTTGTATTCATCAAGCATCATTCTAGCCATCTCAATAAGCGTCATGTTCTTCCTCTCAACAACTCCATTTTGTTGAGGTGTGTACGTAGTCGAGAACTCATGTGAGACACCTTCTTCATCAAGAAAGGTATCCACATGGGTGTTCTTGAACTCTGATCCGTTGTCACTCCGAACTTTCTTGATCTTCACTTCAAACTGATTTTGCTTTTTGCGAACGAAGTTCTTGAAGATCTATTGAAGAACTTATCATCAAGGAAGAATACCCACGTGAATCCGGAAAAATCATCAACTATGACTAGACCATAGGAATTTCCACCGAGACTCTTGTAAGCATTGGGACTGAAAAGATCCATGTGAAGCAACTCGAGTGGTCTCCTAGTAGTCATGATATTTTTAATATGATGACTTCCGCCTACTTGCTTTCCAGCTTGACAAGCACTACAAAGTCTATCTTTGTCAAAGATAACATCTTTAACACCAGGTATATGATCACCTTTGATAAGTTTTTCTGAATTACGCATGCCAACATGTCCTAATCTTCTATGCCAAAGCCAACCTTTAGAAGATTTAGCAATTAAACAAGTGCAAGGCTTGGTTCTCTTAGTGAAATAAAAAATGTATAGATCACCTCTATGGATATCGGTAAAGACCATTTTATGATTATCTTGACGAAACACTTGGCAATCTACTTTCGTGAATAACACATTGAAACCAAGGTTGGCAAGTCTAGATACGGTAAGAAGATTGTAGCCAAGATATTCAATGAGCATAACATTTTGAATAGAGCTATCATGGGATATGGCCACTTTACCAAGACGAAGTACCTTACCCTTGGAGTTATCTCCAAACGGTACATACCTTCACGGTCCATGGTTTGGTTTGATCTCTTAAAACATTTCTCTATCTCTGGTCATATGATCGATACATCCGCTATCGAGAATCCATTATTTTCCTCCGCACATGTAATCCTTGAAGTTTGCTATGAGACTTAGATTCTTCATGAGCTTCTCATACTCGATGTTGAATAGGTCATCTTCATCATAGTAGCCATGTTCCACAATGTCATCATCAAGTGGGAAATCCTTGTCATAAAGAACAAGAGATTCGTTAGGATGGTGATCATGACAATGTTCAAGTTTATGATGCGAAGGGACTCTATAATGATATTGTTGATAGTTGTGACATCTCCTTTAGCACGCATGAGGTCCCTAATCTCAAATAAACAATCATCAAACTTAGGATCACTACGCGTCATTTTTTGAAAGGCAATAGTTTTATGAAGAATTTCATAAAGATTATTCAATGAATAATTTGGATATCGTTTGTCCAAGTCATTCCACAAAGTATAAGCAGACGCAAAATTCTTCATTCGGTTGAGCACATTTCTAGGCAAATCTCTAACAATAAGATTAAAAGTTCTAAGATTGCATAGCATATCAATTTCCTCTTCGTGTGTGGGATGCAAGGGGTTAATAGGAGGCTCCTAGGGGCGCATAACATATTTTCTCATTTGAAATTGATTAAACAGCTCAAGCATCAAAGTTTTCCAATTACTATAGTACTCTCCATCAAGAATAGGCACTCTACAACTCAAACTCCCTATACTAGACACTTCCATCTTCCTCCTCGGTGATTAAACCAAAATAATGGAGACCAAAGCTCTGATACCAAGAGAGGGATCACTAGAAGAGTTTCTAGAGGGGGGGGGGCGAATAGACTACTAGTAGTAAATTAAAACCTAACCTTTTCCCAAGTTAATTGGTTGGCAGATTTTAACAGTTTTAGCAAGACTAGCAAGTCTATATACCCAACACATGCATGTCAACAAATATGGCAGCGAAAAGTAAAGACATTGCGTAAGAAGTAAAGAGTTGAGATATGGAGATCAAACGCAATTGGAGACGCAAAGATTTTTCCCATGGTTCTGATAGGTGGTGCTATCGTACGTCCACGTTTATGGAGTCTTCAACTCATGGAAGGTAACGGTCGCAAGAGTCCACGGAGGGCTCCACTCATAAGGGTCCATGAAGTAGCAACCTTGACTATTCCATAACGGCTTTCGTCCACGAAGTACTAGCCTCACTATGGGTAGATCTTCACGAAGTAGGCGATCTCCTTGCCCGTACAAACTTCTTGGTTCACTCCACAACACGAAGTAGGAGGCTCCCAAGCAACACCTAACCAATCTAGGAGGCACCACCCTCCAAAAGGTAATAGGCTCGGTACTGAGATGAACTCCTTGCTCTTGTGCTTCAAGATGATAGACTCCTCAACACACAATCAATATCTCATAGATATGGCTTGGTAGAAGAGATGGGATTGGTGGGAAGCAACTTGGGGAGGCTAGAAATCAAGATCCATATGGTTGGAGTGGAAGATCTTGACCTCAACACAAGGATAGGTGGTTCTCTCTCAGAAAACTGATAGGATAGGTATGGAATAGTCCTGAGTGCTTCTCTTTTGAGTAGGTGGTTGTGGAGGGGTATATACAGGCATCTCCAAAAATCCAACCATTACACAAAACAAGTCAGACTCGGTGGAACCGATGTGTGAATCTCGGTTGTACCGTAGTGACATAAAGTTATTAACTTTTGAATCTCGATGAGACCGATATAGGAATCTAGGTTGCACCGATAAGGTGACCAACGGTCAGAATGTCCAATCCCTGTGAAGAAGATTCGACAATCTTGAAGGGACCAAAACTGTGAACTTGCGTAGCAGAAAGTTGGCAGCCCAACTTGGTGGCACCGAATGCAATATCGGTTGCACCGAAAATCTAGGGTTTGGCTGAGTTTGTCTAGGTTTGGAATTGGTGGCACCGAGTGTAGAATGTTGGTTGCACTGATTTTTAGTATTTTGCTTTGGACAAACTTTGGTGGGAGAATTTGTGGGTGTTTTTGGTGACTATCATTTGTGCACGTATGATCATTTTGTTCACCAACAAAACCTTACCCCCTTTTAATAGTATTGGCTTTCCTATGGACTCAAAGTGATTTCTCACAAATGTAAAATGTAGAGTCCTCTTTGTTGATGCTTGGACAACCTATTTATTCTCCTTCTTCTTCATGGGGATACTCTCCATACTCCTTTTTTCCAACCCAACTCTCCATAGACTACTATCTGAAATACACTACATAAAAGTATTAGTCCAAGAGACAATGTATGTTGTCATGAATTATCAAAACCACCAAGGGAGCATGTTGTGCTTTCACGAGCAGAGCGGGAAATACACTTTGGTTCTTGATTGTATATGCAACCTATATGGGATTATTTTTTAATAATTTATTAAAAAGTCAAAATATTTTCTAAGTATTTTTAGATTAAACTTGAGTTTGTTTTTCACTAGTATCTAAATTTTCATAATAAAGAAGTCAACATTGACTTTTGCGCAAAAAAGACAAAATTCATTTGCTATTATAGGTCACTATTCACACTATTTTGACCAAAATTTCATCTTTTTTGAAAAGAAGTCAAAGTCTAGTTTTCTTTCTATGGAATGTTTCTTACAAGTATGATGGAAGGTCAAGTTTATTTTAAAAATATTTTCAGATTTTTTTGACTTTTGTTAAATTGCTAAAAGAATACATATAGGGTGTATATACACACAGGTTCCAAAAGTTCCAATCCGAGCGGAGGCCTCTTTTACCATCCGAAATCCTTCTTCTATGCTGTCTAGTCACCTTACGCAGCACCACCATGTCACCAGCTGACGCGCCTCCCGGCCATCGGCCCCGGCCGAATGAAGTTCGGGCACGGCCCTAACATGGGCGTCCTCGCCCAAGTTGGTCATGGGCACAGGGATGTCGGCAGGCTCACTCTTGCCGAGATGTAGGGGAACATGATGCTCCGGTTTCTCTCGGACACGGCCAAATGGGAGCTTGCTATCACTGTGCCCTGTCAACCCCCGCTCGGCCGGAGATTTTACCTCGACACGGGCCGGACCAACCAAGAGGCGTTCGCCTTTGGCGGACGGGTGTGGGGGCCTGACCTGAGCTGGGGCACAGTCTCGGCCGACCCGTTGAGCAAGCGACCAGAGCCCCAGTTCATGGAGCTATCGAGGGGCAGCGTGGTGCCAGCATCCCAGAGCGAGTGCATGGTGGTTGTTTCACCTGGAGGGCATGAAGGCCTTCTCCAAAGTTGCGCTGGCCAGGTACCGACGCATGGGGGTCAGCAAGGGGAGGGTGCGGTATGCCGAGGTGTGGGTGCGTGAGTCGTTCGTGATCAACTCCTATGCGCTGGACGAAGAGGGCGGCGGCTAGACGCTGGAGCACAGCATGGTGCTCAGCCAGCTCTAGGCGGGTGGAGACTACCCGTGGCTGTCCTTGCCGAGAAGACGACGCTGCAAATTGGCGCTCTTCACCCAGTGAACAGCAATGTCATTGATACGTCTCCAACGTATCTATAATTTATGAAGTATTCATGCCATGTTTACAATAATTCTATATGATTTTGGTACGATTTTATTAGAACTAACCCCAACTGACGTTGTTTTCGGCAAAACTACCATGCTGTTGTTTTTTGTGCAGAAATAAAAGTTCTCGGAATAGGCTGAAAATTTACGGAGAATATTTTTGAAAAATATAAAAATACTGGAGCAAAAAGATACCGGAGAGGAGTCCCGAGGCATCAACAAGCCACAAGGGTGCAACCCCCCTAGGGCGCGCCCCTGGCTTGTGGGCCCCTCGAGAGTCCCCTTGACGTGATTCAAATGCCAAGTACTCCTATAAATCCAGTAACCCCTAGAAAGAAACATAGATCGGGATTTTCACCGACGCAAGCCTTTGTAACCACGAAAAACCAATTGGGAGCCCTTTTCATCACCCTGTCGGAGGGGGAAACCAGCATCGGAGGCCATATTCATCATCCCGGCGGTCTCCATGACGAGGAGGGAGTAGTTCACCCTCGGGACTGAGCGTATGTACCAGTAGCTATGTGTTTGATCTCTCTCTCTCTCTCTCTCTCTTGTTCTTGAGATGACACGATCTTGATGTACCGTGAGCTTTATTAATATAGATTTATCATATTGAGTTTCCCCCTCTCTATCTTCTTGTGATGCATTTAGTTTTCCCTTTGAAGTTTACTTATCGGATTGAGTCTTTAAAGGATTTGAGAACACTTGATGTATGTCTTGTGATGGGATGTTCTATTGATCCACTTGATGTATGTTTTAGTGATCAACTTGTGGGTTTCGTGACCTTGGGAATTTGTGCATAGGGATTGGCACATGTTTTCGTCTTGACTCTCCGGTAGAAACTGTGGGGGGTACTCTTTGAAGTTATTTGTGTTGGATTGAACATGATGAATCTGAAATTGTGTGATGCATATCGTATAATCAAGCCCATGGGTACTCGTGGTGACATTGGAGTATCTAGGTGACATTAGGGCTTTGGTTGATGTGTATCTTAAGGTGTTATTTTAGTACGAACTCTAGGGCTGTTCATGACACTTATAGGGATAGCTCATAAGATTGATCGGAAAAGATAACTTTGAGGTGGTTTCGTACCCTACAATAATTTCTTCGTTAGTTCTCTGCTATTTGTGACTTTGGAGTGAACTTTTTGTCGCACGATAGGTATTTACATATTATTCAACTATGTTACTATTGTTGAGAGAAATTGCACTAGTGAAAGTATGAACCGTAGGCCTTGTTTCTAAGCATTGCAATACCATTTGTGCTCACTATTATCATTAGTTACCTTGCTGTTTTTATATTTTCAGATTACAAAAACCTATATCTACCATCCATATTACACTTGTATCACCATGTGTTCGCCGAACTAGTGCACCTATACAATTTATCATTGTATTGGGTGTGTTGGGGACACAAGAGACTCTTTGTTATTTGGGTTTAGGGTTATTCGAGAGAGACCATATTGATCCTATGCCTCCAACAGATTGTTAAACCTTAGGTCATTCACTTGAGGGAAATTTTGTACTGTTCTACAAAACTCTGCGCTTGGAGGCACAGGACGAGTCTACAAGAAGAAGGTTGTGTAGTAGACATCATGCTCTTTTTTGGCACCGTTGCCAGGGAGGTGAGTGCTTGAAGGTATATCCTTAGATCTTGCAATTGAATCTTTTAGTTTCTTGTTTATTCACTAGTTTGGTTTTATAAAATAAAACTACAAAAAAATGGAATTGAGGTTACCACATATACTTCATCTTTATAATGTCTTTCGTGAGAATGATGGTTTTGAAAATTTTGCTCAATTGGTACAACAAGTATTTATGAAAATACTTAAATGAGAATTCCTTGACTTATAAGCATGACCACAATATTGCTAGTATTAATTCTCTGAATATCCATGATGCTAATGATATGCAAAGCTACAAGCATGTGGATGCTATGTTTTATGAAGATGATATTTTTAGTCCCCCAAGTTTTGATGAGCAAATTTGTTATGATAATGACATGCCTACTATCTATGATGATTATAATGATAACATGTATGCTATGAAGAGTTATAGTAACCATGAAATTTTTCATCATGATTTTAATATTCATTGTGGTTATGTGAATCAAGCATCTCATGATAGTTATTTTGTTGAGTTTGCTCCCACTATTATGAATTAAAAGAATATTTCTTTTGTGGAGAGTGAAAAATTTCTATGCTTGTGGATCATGAAGATAATGCTTTATGTGATAGTTATATTGTATAATTCCTTCATGATTCTACTGAAGATTATTATGAGGGAGGAACATATGCTTGTAGGAATTGCAAGAATATCAAGTTTCCTCTCTATTTGTTCAAAGTATTGAAGTTGCACTAGTTTCGCCTTCCTATGCTAGATGATTCTTCTTCCCATAAATTTTTTGATAAAAAAAATCCCTATGCATAGGAAGTGGGTTATACTTAAATATGATTTTCATGAGATTCTTGATGCTCTCTTACATGTTTCAAATACTATTCCTATGTGAGTATCATTGAAATCATCATGCCTAGCTAAAAGGCATTCAAGAAAAGTGCTTGTTGGGAGACAACCCAACACTTTTACTTTATGTTTTTGTGTGTTAACATGATTAATATACTGTATTAATCATGTTTTGTGCATTTTATATCAATAAAGTGCCAAGTAAAGCCTTTGGGATGACTCACAAGATGAGTAGAATTGATGCTGAACCAAAGCAGAAATTTTTGACTCCAGTAAAGGAATTTTCATTTTTTACTGGAGAGTGATAATGATATGAAAATTTTACAAAGTATGTATATACAAATCCTTCAGGTTTTCCTAATATTTCCTAATTTTTAGAGACAGTTAAGTATGGTTATACTACAGATCTTCACAGAGTATTATGTTTTTGACAGATTCTGTTTTGCATGCATAGTTTACTTGTTTTATAGTTCCCATAGATTATATTCAGTGATATAAATTATGGGAATGGTATAATAAAGTAGGTATTATGTGATAAAAATTATTAATCTTGTCTTGAAAGTACCTAAGTGAATGATCTTTATTTCTTACACTAACCCTTCTCATGAAGTTCGTTAAGTTTTGTGTGATTGAAGTTTTCAAGTTTTGGGTGAGACACCGATATGAGGAGAACAAGGATGACAAGAACCTAATATTGGGGATGCCCAAGGAGCCCCCAAGGTAATATCCAAGGAATACTCAAGCGCCTAAGCTTGGGAATGACCCGGAAGGCATCCCCTCTTTCGTCTTCAACATTATCGGTATATCTTACTTAGAGCTATATTTTTATTCATCGCACAATATGTGTTTTTCTTGGAGCGTTATTATATTTTGTTATTTTATGTTAGGTGTTATTTATAATCTTGTTTTTTAGTAAATAGTTCCAAGAATTTCCATAGGATGCTTGCATTGCATGTTTGACGTGTGCTGTGTGAAAGCAGAAACTTTTGCTGTAGCATTTGAATTTGTATATTTCACTGGAACTTGGAAAGTTTTTGATTTTTTTACGAAGTATTTTCAAATAATTGTTTTAGCATGTACTAATTTTTCATAATTGTTTGAGTTACATAAATACACTAGTTTACTAGATTGCTACACACTGTTCTGTTTGGACAGATTGCTGTCATAGTTTTGTTATCTACTTATTCTATAGTTTCCATAGCCTATATTGGTAGATATAAATTGTGGCAGTGATAGTATACAGTACCTAATGTTTGAAAATCATTGTGCAACTTTTCTTGTCAGTACATGAAGTGTTGATTCGTTCTTATGTGTAATAACCTATCTCACGAGTTCTTTTTGAGTTTTGTGTGGATGATGTTTTTGAGAATAGGTGAAACCGGGATATGAGAGGATTGAACAAGATACAAAAGATCAATCTTGGGGATGCCCAAGGCACCCCAAGTAAATATTTCAATAACTCTCAAGCATCTAAGCTTGGGGATGCTTTGCATCCCACCTCTCTTCGTCAACTATCGGTTAGGCTATGCTGATCCTAAATTTTAATTCGTTCACATGATGCGTGCTATTGTTGGAGTGCAATATTTATTTTTCTTTCTATTGAATAAAATACTCATATATGAGAATATTTATTGAGTGAGAGATCCCTCACACAGCTACTTGGTTGTTTACCTATTCATTGATTTTCACTTATATCTATTTGGAGTGGTTTGTCAATTTGCTCTAGTGCTTCACTTATATCTTTGTAGAGCACGGCTGTGGTTTCATTTCATAGAAATTGATGATCTCTCATGCTTCACTTATATTATTTTGAGAGTCTCTAAACAGCATGGTAATTTTCTTAGGTTATGAATAGTCCTAATATAATGGACATCCAAGAAGGATATACTAAATGTTTTCATATAAAGTGCATTGAATACTATGAGAAGTTTGATTCCTTATGATTCTTTTGAGATATAAACATGGTACTATTACAGACATGCTATTTAGTAATTGTGGATTTGTAGAAATACTTGTGTTAAAGTTTGTGATTTCCGTAGCATGCATGTATGGTGAACGATTATGTGACGAAGTCGGAACATGATTTATTTATTGATTGCCTTCCTTTGTGTGGAGGTTCGGATCGCGTGATGGTTAACTCCTACCAACCCTTCCCCTAGGAGCATGCATGTAGTACTTTGTTTTGAAGACTAATAGAACTTTTCAATAAGTATGTGAGTTCTTGATGACTAATGTTGAGTCCATGGACTATAGGCACTCTCACCCTTCCACCCTTGCTAGCCTCTCTAGTACCGCGCAACTTTCTCTAGTGCATTCAACCCACCATATACCTTCCTCAAAGGGGCCACCATACATACCTATTATGGCATTTCCATAGACATTCTGAGATATATTGCCATGCAACTTCCACCGTTTTGTTATGACACACATCATCATTGTCATATTGCTTTGCATGATCATGTAGTTCACATGATATTTGTGGCAAAGCAACCGTTCATATTCTTTATACATGTCACTCTTGACTCATTGCACATCCTGGTACACTGCCGGAGGCATTCATATAGAGTCATATTTTGTTCTAAGTATCGAGTTGTAATTCTTGATTTATATGTAAATAAAAGTGTGATGATCATCATTATTAGAGCATTGTCCCATGTGAGGAAAGGATGATGGAAGCTATGATTCCCTCACAAGTTGGGATGAGTCTCTAGACTTTACAAAAAAAGGCTAGAGAAGCCAAACTAAAAAACGAGAGTCCAAAGAAGGCCACCCAAAAAAAGAAGAAAGGAAATAAAAAAAGAGAGAGAATAGAGAAGGGATAATGCTACTATCCTTTACCACACTTGTGCTTCAGAGTAGCACCATGTTTTTCATATAGAGAGTCTCCTATATTGTCACTTTCATACACTAGTGGGAATTTTTCATTATAGAATTTGGCTTGTATATTCGAATGATGGGCTTCCTCAAATTGCCCTAGGTCTTCGTGAGCAAGTGAGTTGGATGCACACCCACTTAGTTTCTTTTTGAGCTTTCATACAATTATAGCTCCAGTGCATCCGTCGCATGGCAATCCCTACTCACTCACATTGATATCTATTGATGGGCATCTCCATAGCCCATTGATCCGCCTAGTTGGTGTGAGACTATCTCCTTATTTTTGTCTTCTCCACAACCACCATATTCTATTCCACCTATAAGCTATGTCCATGGCTCACACTCATGTATTGTGTGAAAGATGAAAAAGTTTGAGAACACTAATGTATGAAACAATTGCTTGGCTAAAACCGGGGTTGTGCATGATTTAATACTTTGTGTGATGAAGATTGAGCATAGCCAGACTATCTGATTTTGTAGGGATAACTTTCTTCGGCCATGTTATTTTAAGAAGACATGATTGCTATATTATTATGCTTGAAGTATTATTGTTTTTATGTCAATATTAAACTCTTGTTTTGAATCTTATGGATCTGAACATTCTTTCCACAATAAAGAAGATTGCATTGATAAATATGTTAGGTAGCATTCACACTTCATAAATTATTTCTTTTATCATTTACCTACTTGAGGACGAGCAGGAATTAAGTTTGGGGATGCTGATACGTCTCCAACATATCTGTAATTTATGAAGTATTCATGCCATGTTTACAACAATTCTATATGATTTTAGTATGACTTTATTAGAACTAACCCGGACTAACATTGTTTTCAGCAGAACTACCATGGTGTCATTATTTGTGTAGAAATAAAAGTTCTCGAAATAGGCTGAAAATTTATAGAGAATATTTTTGGAAAATGTAAAAAATACTGGAGCAAAAATATACCGGAGAGGAGTCCCGAGGCAGCCACAAGCCACCAGGGCACGACCCCTGTGGGAGTCTTGGATTAAGGGGACCTCGGGCCGTCAGCCTATCTCTTAATAGGCCGGCTTGTTGGGTCATTCTCTAATTATCGCAGGAATGGCCGGATACATCAAGAGCCCACTTTCTAGAAGTAATTCCTGAAGGCGCGTCGTGCACTCCAAGCCAAGACGAGGAAGTCAGCATCTCCATCCTTGGCAGGAGACCTACCATGTGTAAATACTAGTAACCCCCGGTGTCTATATAAACCGGGAGGGTTTTAGATTGTAGGGCGAGAAAACTCGTCTAGGGTTTAGCTATTCGATTTCGAGGTAGATCAACTCTGTAACCATCATATCATCAATATAATAAAGCAGGACATAGGGTTTTACCTTCATAGGAGGGCCCGAACCTGGGTAAACATCGTCTCCTTCGTCCCTTGTTACCACCGATCCTAGTCACACATCTCGGGACCCCCTGGCCGAGGTCCGCCGGTTTTGACACCGGCATTGGTGCTTTCATTGAGAGTTCCGATGTGATCGGCAAAGGAATCGATGGCTCGTGTTGTCATCAATGAAGAAGTTTGCAACACGGAAACCTTTGTCCCAGGACAGATCTTCTTTTTTGGCAGTATTGTGCTGCACGCTGACCCGACCGGTCGTCTAGGCAGGGTTGGTAGTTTCCCCCTAATCAAGAGGTCAGATTCAGGAACCTAGAGTTCTATGTAGACTCTCGGGGCTATCTTTCGCTAACCGGGCTCGTAGTCTCGCCTGTCGTGCCTGAAGACTCCGAGGCTTTAACCTCGGATTCCGCTTTCAGTCCCGCCCACAGGATCCAGCCCGGCGATGACCTGATTTTTAGTCCGGATCCAGCCGTAGCACCAAACGTCCGGATACCTGTTCCTGCTGAACAATCCCCTCGCATGGACGCCTTGGAGGTTAACTCCGAAAGCTTTGAGCAGGTTGACCCGATCGAGCTCTCGACACTCAACAAGGCCCTAGGTCGGATCATGTCGATGAAAATTACCGACGACCCAACCCCGATTCATGCTCAGATCAGCCTCAAGGCAGGTCAAGAATAATTTTTCATCCCACCCACCACCCACTTGATAGTCACTGTCGAGTACTTAACCGACATGTTGGACTACGCCTCTGAGGAGGTGGAAGACACGAATGAGGAAGAATGCGCTCCCACCCCTATTAACACTGGGCGATGGGCCGCGACCTACACTTACGAAGTCTACATTGTGGACACTCCAGCCGATAATGGAGAACACACACCCAAAAACGATGGCGACAAATCGGGTGAAGCACTGTCAAGGCGCAGGAAGCCGCATAAACGATCAAAGGCAAAAAGGGAAGAAAAGCAATCGTTGGCACCGGGGACGCAGATAGCCCGGAAGACCTCGGCGATCCTGATATCCCTGAACACCCGCTAGAGGATAAGCAGAGGCTAGAATATCATCGCAACCCCGATCATCTGAACGATTCTGAGGACGACAACTACCTCCCCCTTGTAGAGGAGGAGGACATCCCGGAAGCCGTTGACTCCGCCATCCTTGAAAACCTTGAAGATCAGGAACAGTTCAGGAAACAGCTTATATCCACGGCTAGCAGCCTGAAGGCAAAATAACGGTAGCTTAAGGCCGAACAGGACTACCTCAATGATAGATGAATAAGGGTCCTATCAGCTGAGAAAAGATACGGCACCGGTCTATTGGACCAACCCAAAAGCTATCCACGCCGAAGACTGCTGCCACAATTCAATGACGAGCTTACATATATGCCATCTCCCAAACATACTCCATATGACAAGCCATACCGCACTCCTCGAGGACGAGACATGACGGCTGACGACATCGGTTATAGGCCGATGATACCCCGAAGATAGGGAAAAGAGCCAATAGAGCCCGATGGCAGGTTTGACCTGCGACACGACCTAGACTATAGAGCAGATCATACAAGATCCATCTACGGATCTAGAGGGTACTCACCCAATAGACGGGAGGGGTACCGTCCTTGGCTCGACCGCAATAATAGAGGTCGGGAAAGAAAACGGGCCAGAACAAATGCCGATTACCGGTGCGACATAGCTCGGGTCAAAGGTGCTGCCCAACCACTATGCTTCATGTACCAGGTAATGCAGCATCAGTTCTCGGAGGGGTTCAAACCTGTGAACATGAGCAATACGATGGGACAACTGACCCAACAGTATGGATCGAGGATTTTTCCTCCTCCACATCCACATGGCGCGAGGAGACGATCTCCACGCCATCAAGTATCTGCCCTTAACTCAAGGGGCCAGCTCGGCACTGGTTAAACAGCCTCCCCAAAAATTTCATCGGGTGCTAGGAGGATCTAGAGGATGGATTCCGATCTAACTTCCAAGGAACCTATGTTTGGTCACCGGACTCCTCCGACCTGAGCAATGTCGTCCACAAGGCAGGAGAGTCTGCTCGGCAATTCTAGAATCGGTTCTTGACCAAGAAAAAACAGATCGTTGATTGCTCTGTTGCCAAGGCAATAGCCTCCTTCACGCACAATATTCGGGATGAATGGCTGGCCCGCCAGGTCGGCCAGGATAAACCTAGGACAATGTCTGCCCTTATATCACTCATGACTCGCTTTTGCGCGGTTGAGGATAACTGGCTAGCAAGACGGAGCCGCAACGCCGAAGACCCCGAAACCTCCAAAGTTCAGGACGGAAATGGGAAATCAAAATGCAACAACAATAAGCGTCGTCACAACAATAGTGATGCCTATGACACGACCATTAACACCGTCTTCCGCAATTCCCGACCCGGGCAGCGGAAGAAGCCTCCCAAAGGCAATCGCGACGGACCTACCCTGTTGGACAAAATCATGGAGAGGCCTTGCTAGATCCATGGCACTCAAGAGAAACCCGCCAACCACACCAGCCATAACTGCTGGGTGTTCAAATAGGTCGGCAAACTCGCTGCCGAGGATCAAGGCAAGGGCCCACGCGGCGAAGACGAGGATGAGAGGCAGTTCCCTCCAGAGGTAAAAACCGTGAATATGATATACGGCACTCATATACCCAAAAAGGAGAGGAAGCGCGCCCTTCGAGAGGTCTACGTCATAGAACTTGTAGCCCCGAAGTACAACCCATGGTCGGCGTACCCGATCACCTTCGATCGACGCGACCACCCGACCAGTATCCGTCATCGGGGTTCAACCGCCCTCGTCCTAGACCCCAACATAGATGGGTATCACCTCACTAAAGTCCTAATGGACGGAGGAAGTAGCCTTAATCTGATTTACTCTGACACGGTGAAAAAGATGGGTATAGATCCGTCAAGGATTAAACCTAGTAACACAACCTTTAAAGGAGTGATCTCGAGCGTCGAAGCCCAGTGCACGGGCTCTGTAAGCCTGGAAGTAGTGTTCGTTTTGCCCGATAACTTTCGAAGCGAAGACTTGATCTTCGACATAGTACCTTTCTGCAGCAGCTATCATGCCCTGCTAGGCCATACAACATTCGCTCGCTTTAACATCGTCCCACACTACACATGCCTCAAGCTCAAGATACCCGGGCCCAAAGGGGTCATTACTGTCAATGGCAACACAAAGTGCCCCCTTCGAACTGAGAAACATGCATTGGCCCTGGCGGCCAAATTCCACTAGAATGATGGTCGGCAAACACCGACATATGCAGTAAAGGTGCGTAAGGTTGAGAAGCGAGCTCGGTTTTAGCCCGAACTCACATAACCTTCTCCTCCCTAGAAATAGAGACTTGCTCCCCATTGCACAGCCCTAATGCCAGCAAAACACGTGCCAAGAGGGCACAACTTTGCACTTAAGATTCCATGGGCAGCAGTGGGGAACAACTATCAAAGCACAAGTGTTCGGCTGTACCGAACTACCAACATTATAAGTCTTAAGACATACAACTGGTACCATCAAGGATCTGGTAAAGTGTAAAGCCCATCAATAGTTCGGCAACTTCTCAAGATCCTCTTTCCAAGGTCCGCTCGCCGATATCATTACCCATAAAAGAATGGAACCCCCTAGGAGGCACAAGATTGGACAAGTGACAAGGCATATCGAGGACGTCAGGACACCCATTGAAGACCCCTGGTACAACCCCTCCTGTAAACTTTATATTTCATCTTCAAGTACCAGTAAACAATTGTTTTGCCAATTTGAGCTATAAGAGTTATTGATCAAAATATAAGACCATCATGAATGGCCGCTTTGCTGTCTTTTTTGGGTACATACTCTATTTCCTCCCTCCTCAACGCTTCTTGCAAAATTGTTTGGTACACATTACGATGCAACTAGATAATTGACAGGGGGCTCGAATTTAAAATATCACCCTAAGAACAATCAATGATGTGTTTGGCATCTCGGAGTTTGCTTTATATGAATTGGTTTCAAACTATGTCTTTGGTCAATAGTTGGGTTGCCCGGCTCCTGTGCTTGCCCCTTTACGTTCCGGTCGTTCGGCTAAAAGGGCAAAGGGAGAACCATAGCGATTGTGTTTCCAGCTAGCCTAGTCCATCACCTCAGGGCAGAAAGGCGAAAAATGACTGTCATAGCATGCAAGAACCGGTTTGCGAATCCGAGCATAAGTGTTATACTAAAAACTTCGTTAGAGGTTATTCCGTGTCATACGATGGGTTTGGTATTCATACAAACCATGTGATGTCGGCTTCAGTCACGGTTCATCCGAACATCACAAACCACTAGAGGCTAGTCATTAGCCCTTGCATTCCTTTTTCATGCTCCTATGGCTAAGTGAAAGGAATAAAGCATTATGGTCTGATTGCCTTGTCCACCTCACACTACCACCTTTGGGTACTGATAGCTCGGCTCAGGGTCATAGTGCGGAGGTAGAGACACCTCGTGTAGTATGTACATGGGGGCTAAAGCCGACGACTCGCAACTTGCAGTTTAAACGGCCACATGGGAGTTATAGCAAATGCAAAATATAAAACGCATGATAAACCATGCATCATAACCATAAAGGCATTAAAAGGTCTTCAGACATATTACAACGCATTAACTCATAAAAGTTATCTTTCGAGCATCGAGCCTCTATTGCCCAAGCACCCTCCATCACTACGGAGAAGTATCGCTCAGGGCACCTATGCTCCTTTTCAGGGGCAGCGGAGCGGTGGCTATCTTCGTCGGATCTAGCCCCCACCAGTGCACCTTTGACCTTGCGAAGGACATTCGAGCTTCCTCGATGCAGGAAGAACACCTTAGCATATCAATCCGAGCGAGGCATCGCTCCGCTTCCGCACCAGGCCGAATAACTGCCAGACAATGGCTCGTCGGGGCATAGCCGGATGCAGAGATCCTTCATGGCCGGCTCCGCCACCCGGTATAGCTCCATCAGATGCTTGATCTATTCGATGAGGAGAGGAGAGTGCTCGGAGGCTTCAAATTGCGCCCATAAGAGCCGAGCCTCATCTCCCTCTTCTCGCGAAGTGTAGAGCTGGTTCGCGTCCGATACACTCTTCAGGAGGTCTGAGCTGGCGCCTAAGGAACGCCACATCTAGGTGAGCAATGCAAACTTGCTATCACTGAAGGCACACTATAGTAAATATGGCTTACCATCCGTGATAGCCTTGACTTGGCAAATCTGTTCTTCAAAGAACCAACTGTCCACCTGCTCCTTCTGGAGGTCGTCTTTCAGCGTGGATAGCTCGACAGCTTGTTCCTTTACCTTCTGCCAAGGCCCTCGCATTTTTGGCTGGCATTCTTAAGCTCCTGTTGAACCTCCCCCACCCGAGCCTCATGCTTTTTGCTCGTGGTATTTAATGCGGACAGCGCGGCTGCTGCCTATTCTGCTGTTGCCTTCTCTTCTACGGCCTTTTGCTTTGTTTTTCGCATCTCGGTCTTGAGATTCTCGACTTCCTTTGTCGAGGCTGTGTAAGAAATACAACATATAATTATACCAAGTCAACAGTGCGAATCACTAATGCTTAATAGCTCGGATATTCCAAGACGACTTACCTTGCGCCCCGTCGAACCTCTTGTTCACAGCGTCAAGCTCCTCTTTGGAGCCCTTGAGCTTCCAGCTTAGATCGTCAAGATCTACGACATTAATGGCCGTCGCTGAGGATGAAGCCTGCAAATAGCTAACATTTATCAATTTATATGAGTTTAAACACCCGAACTGTCAAGACCATTGAGGGAGTCTCGTATTAGGGGGGCCTCGGATAGCCGACCTGTTGTTTATGAGCCGGACTATACGGGCTACTTGCCGAACACTGGATGATTTGAAGGCCCGGTTTCCAGGATGGAAGCTTCGAGGAGAACGGCTTGTGCTCCACGTTGGATGTAGTAAATAGGCATGTTTATCTCTTTGGCATGTAACCGACCATGTGTAAACCCTAGGCCTCCTTGGCATTTATATAAGCCAGAGGGTTTTAGGGTATTGATAGAGAATAACTCATCTAGGGTTCGACATACGATCTCGAGGTAGATGAACTCTGTAACCCCTTACACCATCAATACAATCAAGAAGGATGTAGGGTATTACCTCCATTGGAGGTCCCGAACCTGGGTAGACTCGTGTCCTCTTCGTCTACTGTTACCATTGATCCTAGTCTCCCAGTTCGGGACTCCCTACCCAAGATCCGCAGGTTTTGACACCGACATTGGTGCTTTCATTGAGAGTTCCTCTATGTGCAGGATGGAATCGATGCCTCGTCTCTTCATCAACGAAGAGGTTCGCAACATGGACGTTTTCGTCCCCGGGTAGATCTTTGCCTTCGGCAACGTTGTGCCGCATGCGGATTCCACCGGCCATCTAGGTCGTGTTGAGAGCTTTGCCCCTGATCAAGAGGTTAGATTTGGAAACTTAGAGTTCTCCGTCGACTCTCGGGGTGACCTGTCACTAATCGGGCTCACGGCTTCGCTTGTAGCCCCCGGGGACTCCGAGGCCTTAACCTCAAGCCCTTTCTTCAGACATGCCAATGTGGTCTCCCATGGCGGTAGTCTGATCTCTCATCTTGGCCTGGCCATCTAGCCATGTGACCGGACATGTGTTGCTGTCGAATACTCCCCGCGGGTGGGCCTCATGGGGGTTGACTCCGCGAGTTCCGAACAGCTAGACCCGATCGGGCCCTCAGCGGTTGACGAGGCTTTGGAGCATTTCTTTTCGATGAGGATCACCGACAATCCGGCCCCGATTTACACCCGTCCTAGTTATAGTTCGGGCAGGGACAGATTTATGGACCCACCCACTACCCACTTAATAGCCACCGTCGAAAACTTAACCAATGTACTAGACTATGCATCCGAGGAGGCAGAATACATGGATGAAGAGGACCGTGCTCCCACCCCCGTCAATACCGGGAGTTGGGCTGCCACTTCTACATATGATGTTTACATGGTGGACACTCCTGCCACCAACGGCGACAATGCGCCTCACAACAGCGGTGACAGATCGAGTGATGCGCCATCAAGGCGCCGGAAATCGCATAAGCAGTCAAAAAGCAACAAGGGAAGAAGAGCTATCATCATCAACGGGGAAGATAAAGCCACCGCCGATCATGCCAATCCCGACATCCCCGTGCACCCGTTTGAAGGTCTGGAAGAGCCTGTGGATCAAAACGACCTTGATACCGCCAATGACCTTGAGGGCGATGATTACCTTTCCCCTATTGAGGAGGAATGTATACCAGAAGCCGATGACATGTACATCCCTGATAACCTCGAAGATCAGGAAGAAATCGGGCAATGGCTCATAGCAACGACTTGCATCCTAAATGCCAAAGAGCAGCAACAAAAAGCCGAATAGGCCGACCTCGATGATCGATGGATGAAAGTCCTCTCAGCCGAGGAAGTATACGGCACTGGTCTGTCAAACCAGCCCAAAAGCTACCCTCGAAGAAGGCTGCTACCACAATTCGACAATGAGCTCACTGACACTCCGTCTCCGCATCATACCCCATATGATAGGCCGGACCGCCCTCCTCGTCGGCATGACAGAGCGGCCAATGACACCGGTTATGTACCGGTGATGCCCCGAAGACGGGGTAAGGAGCCATTCGAACCAAATGACACGTTCGACCTGTGCAATGACCTAGATCACAGAGTAGGCCATACAAGATCCAACTATGGATCTAGAGATTACTCACCGGATAGACGGGGAGAGTATAGACCATGGTTCGACAAAAACCACAGAGTCCGGGAACGCGGCCGGACCCACAAGACGCCGACTACAGGCGTGACATAGCATAGGTCAAAGGCACTGCTCACTCCCTGTGCTACACGAACGAGGTAATGCGGCATCAGTTCCTCGAAGGGTTTAAACCCGTGAATATAGAATAGTATGATGGGACCACTGACCCAACTGTATGTATTGAGGACTTCCTCCTCCATATCCACATGGCACAAGGAGATGATCTTCATGCCAACAAATACCTACCTCTTAAGCTTAAGGGGCCATCTCGGCACTGGCTAAACAGCCTCCCGGAAAACTCCATAGGATGTTGGGAAGACTTGGAGGACGCGTTCCGCTCTAACTTCCAGGGTACCTATGTCCGCCCGCCGGACTCTTCCGATCTCGGCAACGTTGTTCAGAAGCCTGCCAAATCCGCCTGGCAGTTCTGGAATCGGTTCTTGAGTAAGAAGAACCAAATCGTCGACTATCCGGATGCTGAGGCCATAGCCTCCTTCCGGCACAATATTCGGGACGAATAGCTGGCCCGCCAGCTAGGTCAGGACAAACCACGAACTATGTACGCCCTTACCTCCCTCATGACCCGCTTCTGCACGGGTGAGGATAACTGTTAGCTAGATACAACCATAATTCTGAAGTTCCATTGGCACCTAAAGCCTAGGATGGCAAATCCAAGCCAAAGTGCAATAAGAATAAACGGCGACACAATAGTAACGATGCCGATGACACGGCAGTTAATGCTAGATTCCGCAATTCCTGACCTGGGCAGCGGAAGAAGCCCCCTAAAGGTAATCGCGACGAACCCACTCAGCTGGAAAATATTATGGAAAGGCCTTGCCAGATCCATGGGACTCCGGAAAAGCCTGCCAATCACACACACAACAATTGTTTTGTGTTTAAGCAGGCCGGCAAGATACCGCCCGAAGACCAAAGCAAGAGCTCTCGTAGTGAGGATGAGGATGAACCTCGGGGTCCAATTGGTGGCGGACAAAAGAAATTCCCTCCCGAAGTCAAAACGGTGAATATGATATACGCCACCCACATACCTAAGAAGGAGAGGAAGCGGGCCCTTCGGGAGGTCTACGCTATGGAGCCCATAGCTCCGAAGTATAACCCATGGTCAGCATACTTGATGACCTTTGACCGGCGCGACCACCTGACTAGTATCCGTCATGGGGGCTCGGCTACCCTCGTCCTAGATCCCATTATAGATGGGTATCATCTCACTAAAGTCCTAATGGACGGAGGATGTAGCCTCAATATGATTTACCCAAACACGGTGAAAAACATGGGTATAGATTCGTCAAGGATCAAACCCAGCAGCACCACCTTCAAGGGAGTAATCCTAGGCATTGAGGCCTGATGTACGGGTTCTGTAACCCTTGAGGTTGTGTTCGGCTCGGTCGATAACTTCCACAGTGAAGACTTGATCTTCGACATTGTGCCCTTCCATAGCGGCTATCACGCGCTACTTGGCCGGACGGTGTTCGCTTGTTTCAATGCACTCCCGAATTACGCATACATCAAGATCAAGATGTCGGGCCCCAAGGGGGTCATCATTTTTAATGGCGATATAGAGCGGTCCCTTAGAACAGAGGAACATCCAACGACACTGGCGGTCGAATTCATCTACAATGATGACCGGCAAGTTTCGGCATTCGCCGTAAAGGCACGGAAGGCTGGTAAGTGAGTTCAGATTCAGACTGAAAACTCGGATCCTCCCTCCTCCCCTCAATAGGGACTCGCCCCCACTGCACAATTCTAACACCAGCAAAGTACGTGCCAAGGAGGGACAATTTTGCACTTAAAATTTCATGGTAGCGGTGGGGAAATATAAGACGGGTGTTCAGCTGGACCGAATATCTACCCTCAACGTGTCTTCGAACAAAACGCAGGCCACACTAAAATGCCTGCACATGGCGTAAATCTCATCTACAAGTTCGGCCTCCATCTAGAAGTTCGGCACATTAAAAGTTATCACGAATTTTTTACCCAAACACTGCGACACTATCACCCGTGCACTTTCCATCACTCCATCGAAGTAAAGCTTGGGGCATCGGTGCTCCTTTCCAGGTGGCAGCGGGTGATGTCTACTATACAACCTTCTTCTTGTAGACTCGTGTTGGGCCTCCAAGCGCAGAGTTTTGTAGGACAGTAGCAAATTTCCCTCAAGTGGATGACCTAAGGTTTATCAATCCTTGGGAGGCGTAGGATGAAGAGGGTCTCTCTCAAACAACACTGGAATCAAATAACAAAGAGTCTCTTCTGTCCCCAACACACTCAATACAATGGTAAATTGTATAGGTGCACTAGTTCGGCGAAGACATGGTGATACAAGTGTAATATGGATGGTAGATATAGGTTTTGTAATCTGAAAAAATAAAAACAGCAAGGTAACAAATAGTAAACGGCGAGCAAAATGTTGTATAAATGCTTGGAAACAAGGCCGAGGGTCCATACTTTCGCTAGTGCAATTTCTCTCAACAATACTAACATAATTGAATCATATGTAAATAACTCCCGTGCGACAAAGAGTTCACTTCAAAGTCAGAAATAGCGGAGAACAAACAAAGAAATTATTGTAGGGTACGAAACCACCTCAAAGTTATATTTTCTGATCAATCTTATGAGCTATCCCTATAAGTGTCATGAAAAGCCCTAGAGTTCGTACTAAAATAACACCTCAAGATACACATCAACCAAAACCCTAATGTCACCAACATACTCCAAGCTCACCACAAGTACACATGGGATTTATTATACGATATGCATCACACAATTTCATAATCGTCATGTTTAATCCAACACAAAGAACTTCAAAGAGTGCCCCAAAGTTTCCATCAAAAAGTTAAGACAAAAACATGTGCCAACCCCTATGCATAGATTCCCATGGTCACGAAACCCGCAAGTTGATCACCAAAACATACATCAAGTGGATCAATAGAACATCCCATTGTCACCACGGATATACCATCGCAATACATACATGAACACGAGAGAGAGAGACATCAAACACATACATACTGGTACATACCCTCAGCCCCGAGGGTGAACTACTCCCTCCTCATCATGGAGAGCATTGGGATGATGAAGATGGCCTCTAGTGATGGTTTCCCCCTCCGGCATGGTGCCGGAATGGGCTCCTGATTGGTTTGTCGTGAATCTGGAGGCTTGTGGCGGCGGAACTCCCGATCTAGGTTTGTTTTCGGGGGTTTCCGTATTTATAAGAGATTGTTGCAGCGGAATGAAGTACAGGGGGTCCACGAGGAAGTCACAAGCCAGGGGCGTGCCCTAGGGTGGTGGGCGTGCCCCTGTGGCTTGTGGCTTCCTCGGCCTTCATCTAGGATGACTCTTCACTCAAGTACTTTTTATATTTTGCAAAAATATTGTCCAGAAATTTTCATCTCATTCCGAGAACTTTTATTCCTGCACAAAAACTACACCACGGTAGTTCTGCTGAAAACAACGTCAGTCCGGGTTAGTTCTAATAAAATCATACCAAAATCATATAGAATTACTGTAAACATGGCATGAATACTTCATAAATTATAGATACGATGGAGACGTATCAACGGGTCGGTGGTGACCTTCATCGGATTTAGCCCCGGCCAGTGATCTTTGGCCTTGGGAAGGGCCATCCGGACTCCTTCGATGCAGGAGGAATGCTTGATGGCGTCGAGGCGGGGCATGGCAGCAATCAGTCATTGCACCAGGCCGAAGTAACTGCTTGGGAGTGGCTCCCCGGGCCATAAGCGGGTGTAGTGGTCCTTGATGGCCAGCTCCGCCATCTGGTGCAGCTCCATAAGTTGTTTCATCTGCTCTACCAGAAGAGGAGGATGCTCGAGGGCTCCGAACTGTGCCCAGAATGTTCGAGCTTCATCTTCCTCTCGCCGCGAGGTGAGCAGCTGATTGGCGTCCGCCATGCTCTTCTGGAGATCGGCGCATGCGCATGAGGATCGCCACACCAGGTTAGCAATTCGAATTTGCTATCCCCGAACAGGCACTTTAGGGAGTACGGCTTACCATCGGCTAGCTCCTTGGCTTGGTGAACTTGTTCCTCGAAGAATCGTCTGTCCGCCCGCTCCTTATGGAGATCGGACTTCATGGTGGACAGTTCGGCCGAGATCACCTTATTCTTTTGTTCCAAGGCCTCACACTTGTTGCTAGCGTCCTTGAGCTCATCATGTATCTCTGCCACACGAGCCTGGTGTTTATCACTGGTGGCTCGTAGGGAGGAGAGTGCGGTGGCCGCTTCTTTGGCCACTGCCTTCTCTATGGTCATTTCATATTTGGGACGTTGAAGCTCGGCCTTGAGCTTTTCGATCTCTTTCGACGAAGATGCAACATGATAAAACCTTATATGAAAGGAATCTGCATTGACAGTATTCGGGGAAAGTATTCAGATTTTCGGACTTACCCTACGCCTCGTCGAACCTCTTATTGAGGCCTTCCACCTCATCCTCGGAGTGCTTGAGCTTCCGATGTAGCTCGTCCAGCTCGACGCCGTTTTTGGTCACCATGGATGACAAAGCCTACATTACACACACAATGCATACATCACATCGGCACTCACTTCCCAAACTTTAGATATGACACCTAGGCGAGTTTGTTTACCTCACCTAGGGCTCGGGGGCTTCCACAATACTACTAAATAAAAATCTTAGCAAAAACATCGGGCGACTTACTTGAAAGCTTGCAAGGAGACCTTTGAAGGCCTCCTTCAATCCATTGTCAACAGACTACACACTTTGTAGTACCGCACCCACAAGGGTGCGGTGATCCTCGGGGATGGAGGCGCTCGATAGAGCCTCCTCCAAGGCCGACCACCTGTTGGTCGGCGATGCCGGGGATGATCAGATCTCCCGATCACCCACCAGGGATCAGACAGGTGCCTTCAGAGGTACAGTGCACTCCGGAGATGTCCTCGGAGGGGACTGATTGCCCGTCCATCCGACCTCCTTGGTGTCCGCCCCCTGGTCTTTGGCGGCCGAGGCATTAGCCTCGGCTACGGTGCTTTACCCCTCGCCCCTTGTGTCTGCCTCCATTGGAGTAGGATGAGCCCCGAATTTAGGGGTCCTCGGATAGACGACCTGTTGTCTATGGGCCAGACTATATGGGCTACTTGCCGAACACTGGATGATTTGAAGGCCCAGTTTCCAAGATGGAAACTTCGAGAAGCACGGCTTGCGCTCCACGTCTGATGTAGTAAATAGGCATGTTTATCTCTTCGGCATGTAATCGACCATGTGTAAACCCTAGGCCTCCTCGCCATCTAAATAAGCTGGAGAGTTTTAGGGTATTGATATAGAACAACTCATCTAGGGTTAGACATACGATCTCGAGGTAGATCAACTCTATAACCCCTTACACCATCAATACAATCAAGCAGGACATAGGGTATTACCTCCATTGGAGGGCTCGAACCTAGGTAAACTCGTGTCCCCTTCGTCTACTATTGCCGTCGATCCTAGTCTCACAGTTCGGGACCCCTTACCCGAGATCCACCGGTTTGGACACCGACAACCATGACCCTACGTTCGGTCCTCTTAAGGACTGTTAGAACATTATAGGATGAATAATGTCTCATACATTGTTTGGTCATTTCTTTGTATTTGACCCCCGGGTGAGTTTTTCTAAACTCACCCAGGGCTCAGGGGCTGATATATATAATGATAGCACAAACCTAATAAATTAAAATTTCAGGAAAAATACATTATGTGGCTCTCCTGGAAGCCCGTCAAGAGACCATGGAAGGCCTCCTTTAGTCCGCTATCAACGGGATGAATGCTTTACAAAACCGCACACATAAGGGTGCGATGATCCTCAAAGATGGAGGCGCTTGACAGAGCCTCCTCCATTACCGGCCACCCAGTCATCGGTGGCGTCGGTGGTTATCGGTTAGTAAGATATCCAACCGGGGATTGAACGGTGGCTCTAGACGTGTGGTGTGCTCCGGAGATGACCTCGAAGGGGATTAGATATCCCTTTGTCCAGTGTCCGCAGTGTCCGGGAGGGGCTCCTCCTCCCGATCTTCAGTGGCCAAGGCATTAACATCGGCCATGACATCGTCAACCCCACCACCTGTGATCGGAACGGAAGGAGCCTGGTGGTATGACACCTCAACGACATCCTTTGCAATCCCTGGAGGTGTGGGATGCGACACGGTCCCGCTCTCCACCATCTCGGCGGGTGGAGTCTCCCCATCCGAAACTTCATCGGTGGGGAGAACGCGTGGTGGGCTGCAGACCAAAAGGTGCTTGTCGTTGTCAAAACCGGCGGATTTCGGGTAGGGTGTCTCGAACTGTGAGACTAGGATCGACGGTAATAGGAGACGAAGGGGACATGAGTTTAGCCAGGTTCGGGCCCTCCAATGGAGTTAATAACCTACGTCATGCTTGATTGTATTGATGGTGTAAGGGGTTACAGAGTTGATCTACCACGAGATCGTATGTCTAACCCTAGATGAGTTGTTATATCCATATGCCCTAAAACTCTCCGGCTTATACAGATAACGGGTCCGTCCTTGACTTACACATGGTTGGTTACATGCCGAAGACATAACATGCCTAACTACAACTAATAACTTGGAGAACACGTCATGACTCCTCAAAGCTTCCATCTGGCACAGGTGGTCTTCGATCATCAAATGCCTGCCTTGCGGCCATATAGTCCGACCCATAAATAATGGGTCGGCTATCCGAGGACCCCTTAATCCAGGACTCCCTCAGTAGCCCCCGGACTGGCCTTCAACGCTGATATATATTCAGTCGATCTCTTTACGTCATCATCCTTGGCTTGCAAGCCGAGTCCCTCATCCTTCTTCGTTTGGCAACCGACCTGTATTCAGTAAGATCCCAAGCATTGCGGGAGTGGGTTTATTACATTAACTACACGAGTTCCTCGACTTTCGTGCATTGTGGGGAGGTGAGTGGCAAGCGATTTTTACAATCTTACCCCTCCGCAACGGAGGCGCCAACCCATTTAATCAAACAAAATCGTGGTTCAGACCACATCTACTTCTTCCCTCTCGTCGAAAACTCCTAGCGGAAGGTCGACGGAAAACATGGCTAACGGTCCCAGCTCCTCAGCACGCCCTTACGGCCTACGCCCAGCGGATTGGAGAAGCTTCTCCGTCACACTCCTGTGGCTTCGTAATCTGGAGACCAAGGATATCTTCGATCATCAGATCCGGCGGAGACCCATGGATGTCTGCTCTCTTATGGTGACGAGGTTTTCGACGAGCGCTTACCTAATCCAAACAAGGGGGAGCACGTCTGCTTTGTCCCCTTCCTCCTCCGGGGCCTTGGGTTTCCAATCCACCCATTCCTGAGGCGATTACTGGAGTTCTATGGGATCCAACTCCACCATCTCATCCCAGGATCAATTCTACACATCTCAGGCTTTGTCGCCCTCTATGAGATGTTCTTAGGGTGCGAAGCCCATTTCGATCCGTGGAGGAAATACTTCTGCCTCATCCCTCAAACTCGGGACAAGACAATCTTAGAGGTCGGCGGGGCCGAAGTATGCCGCATAGCGGGAACGGGGTATTCGGCTGGCACACTGAGCAAATCCGAAGAATGGACCTCGAAGTGGTTCGATATTAAAGATGTCCCCATGTTCGAGCCAACTCGGATAGGCCTGCCTGAATACTCCGACCTCCTCCCAAAGAAAAGGTATAACTGACAACCCAAGAGCTCATCTCAGGAGGAAAGCACCGATGCGATGCCTGGCTGCACAAGTGCGGATGCTTGCCCACCACTAACTAACCATGATTGATGTCATGGCCGCCGCTATCTCCCGGTGTGTGCAACCCCTCCAACAGAGGGTCCACCCCTTATGGCGTTACAACGGGACAAGTGACGCCACGCCCCCCCCCAAAAACTAGGACCCGCCAATCCAACAGCATTCTCCGCTGCACTTGCCGACCTGTACAAAGGAGAGCAAGAAGACTTCATTCGACAGTCAACCAAGGAAGGGTATTCAGCCCACCATCCCATCGAACAGGTAATCCTTTCTTTTTTTAATCATGAAAGTTTGGGGCTTCATTCCGCACTCTATTTGACCGAGGCCTTGGCGTGAATAGGAATGGAGGAGCTTCGTCAAGACAGTTAGCTGTCCGGATCCTTAGCCCAAGAACTATTCATGTGAAAACGATTTGGGCTTCAACGAGGACCCGGATCTTCTCCTTGACTTTGAAAAATGGAGTCTATTACCAGGACAACATCGTCTAGACCCCGGTGCCTATCATAATTGATTACCCCGAGTCATTCTCCATTCCATCCGCATGCGAGAAGAAAAGTCCCTCCCATAAGAGGTCTGCTACCAAGAGCGCCCTAGACGCGCCGGTCCCGACCCCCAAGCGCCACCGATAAGCGTGCCATATGCCAACAACCGAAGCCGCGGGCAAGTTAGAGGCCCACCAGGACCCCACGAAGGAGACGGACATGGGGACGAATCCACCCGTCCGCTCATCCCGAAGGTACATTGTTCGGATATCCGCTTTATTGTCATAGTCAGCAGAATCTCATAGCCGCTCGATTTATACCTAGCGAAACACCCAATCCTCTCCTAACCGAGGGGGCTGTCCGGGTGTCAGGATACGCCCGAAGCTCCCAAGCCACCACCCAAGCGGATTCAGCTACGGAAGCCCCCATGGCCAATCTAGCGCCCGCCGAATCTGGTGACGGAGTATGCGTCACCAAATCGGAGGTGGAGAGTGCCATGCATCATCGGCACCAATGTGAAGCCATGCGGCACCCAATTTTCTCCGACTAGGAGTTTGGTGCCCTATGTTTGGCGGATGCACACCTCGGAGCTGCCCGAGCTGGATTTGGTGAAGCTATGAAGCTGATAACAACCAACATTCAAGTAAGAGATTGGATTTTATAGAATCCGAATACTTGTGTAAGCCTAGTAGCCCCCGAGCCTTAATTTCATTTAAAATAAACGAATTAAGGATCTCCACACTGTTTGATTGCTGACGCAGGCCTCAAAGCAACAGTCCGAGCAATTGGCCAAGGCCCTCGAGGAGAGCCGCACGGAAGTGCAATCCGTGAAGGCCGAACTAGCACAAGTGAAGAGCTTCACGCGAGAGGCCCATGTTGAGTATGCTTTTACCGCTGTTTTTTTTACATCATTGTGCCTGACATATGGATTCCGTGTCACGGCCGAATCAATAGGACATTTGGAAAGGCAGCTGGAAGAAGCCTGGGATTCTCAAAGGTATGTGGAATCCCAGCATGAGGTTGGCTGCCTAGTTATACAAAAACAGGTTGAGGAAATAAAGAGTTTGAGGACTCAATTGACCCAAGCTCAGGTCGAAAGCTTCAGAGGGGCATATTTGGTAAGTCCAATTCCTCTATGAGTAAGTATTTCCGATGTAGGGAATGATAGTAATCGCGCTTGTTATCTTATGTGCAGGTCTCCTATCAGGACAGCCTGAAGAGGAGATCGAATCATACCATGGGGACCTGCTAAAGGAGCTGACGTCTCTCCATAAGCGCATGCAAAAATCAAAGAAAGGGGTGGTGAAGGCACTATGGCCAACCGAACAGCCACCTGAAGGGCTAGCCGCACTTGTGGATTGATTTACGGGGGCTCAGGATAGGTTCGAGCTGTGGAATACATCGGCCTACCGTGAGGGAGCACGGGAGGCATGGGCAATGGTCAAGACCCGCTTCACTGGAGTTAACCCTGAGCATATGGCGCGGGTTGGTCATATGGGATCAGATGGAAAAGAAGTGCCACTCCACTTGGTATATGACCAGGTGATGCCAGCCGCCCGTGTTTTGCAAGCAGAGTGCCCCCTCAACACATTGATTGATGATCTCGATCAGCAGCCACATATGTAATTTATATATACACGTGTAAAACAATCCATGTTGTAAACTTTGTCTTAACTGGCCATAGGCTTCTACCTCCCGTGCGAAGATCCCGGGAGTGTTCCTCCTTATTATTCCTTCGCCAAAGGGCGAACTTTATTCGGGGAACCAGGCAATCCGGCCATGTGGTGCGAACAGACAAAAAGCACACAGAAAAATATGTTATATTACGACGTAGCATTAGAAATATCTTCCGATGAAAATAGTACCTCTATCGATACCGTTCGCTGGTGTTCTACGAAGAGCGTAGATAGGAGTCCGCATATTTGCAGTACGCGACTAAGTGTCCTTTGGGAATAAAAGACCCAAAAAACAGAAATAGCAACCAGAGCCGAATAAGGTGTTTCCATCATAGCCGACCAATTGTCTGCATAATATAGCTAGCTTTCGGCTTCGCCCGTTTGAGGTACGTATCTGGATGACCCGGTTGTAACAATCGCAGAGGTGCTCCCTTTACTCTCTAGCCGAACAATCGGGAACGTAGAGAGTAGACACAGGAGAGAGGCAACCCAGCTTGGCAAATTTTTAGTTCAAATTTATGCATGATGTCTACTACACAACCTTCTTCTTGTAGACACGTGTTGGGCCTCCAAGCATAGAGTTTTGTAGGACAGTAGCAATTTTCCCTCAAGTGGATGACCTAAGGTTTATCAACCCAAGAGAGGTGTAGGATGAAGATGGTATCTCGTGAACAACCCTGCAACCAAATAACAAAGAGTCTCTTGTGTCCCCAACATACCCAATACAATGGTAAATTTTATACGTGCACTAGTTCGGCGAAGAGATGGTGATACAAGTGTAATATGGATGGTAGATATAGGTTTTTGTAATCTTAAAATATAAAAATGGCAAGGTAACTAGTAAGAGAAGTGAGCACAAACGGTATTGTAATGCTTGTAAACAAGGCCTAGGGTTCATACTTTCACTAGTGCAAGTTCTCTCAACAATACTAACATAGTTGAATCATATGTAAATCCCTCACATGCGACAAAGAGTTCACTCCGAAGTCACAAATATCGGAGAACAAAATAAGAATGTATTGTAGGGTATGAAACCACCTCAAAGTTATCTTTTCTGATCAATCTTAGGAGCTATCTCTATAAGTTTCATGAACAGCCCTAGAGTTCATACTAAGATAACACCTTAAGATACACATCAACCAAAACCCTAATGTCACCTAGATACTTCAGTGTAACCACAAGTACCTGTGGGCTTGATTATACGATATGCATCACACAATTTTAGATTCATCATGTTCAATCCAATTCAAAGAACTTCAAAGACTGCCCCAAAGTTTCTACCAGAAAGTCAAGACAAAAACGTGTGCCAACCCCTATGCATAGATTCCCAAGGTCACAGAACCCGCAAGTTCAACACCAAAACGTACATCAAGTGGATAAATAGAACATCCCATTGTCACCACGGATATCCCATCGCAAGACATACATCAAGTATTCATAAATCCTTAAAGACTCAATCCGATAAGAAATCTTCAAGGGAAAACTCAATTCAACACAAGAAGATAGAGAGGGGAAAACTCCATATGATTCAATCTATATCAATAAAGCTCGATGTACATCATCGTGCCATCTCAAGAACACGAGAGAGAGAGATCAAAAACATAGCTACTGGTACATACCCTCAGCCCCAAGGGTGAACTACTCCCTCCTTGTCATGAAGACCGCCGGGATGATGAAGATGGCCTCCGGTGATGGTTTCCCCCTCTGGCAGGGTGCTGGAACGGGCTCCCAATTGGTTTTTCGTGGCTCTGGAGGCTTGCGGCGATGGAACTCTCGATCTAGGTTTCTTTCTAGGGTTTTCACTATTTGTAGGAATTTTTGGCGTCGGTCCCACATATAGAAGGTTCCCGAGGAAGTCACAAGCCAGGGGGACGCGCCCTGGGGGGCGCCCCTGTGGCTTTTAGCTTCCTTGCCTTCCTCGCTGGTGAATCTTCGCGCCAATATTTTTTATATTTTCCAAAAATATTCTTCGTAAATTTTCAGATCATTCTGAGAACTTTATTTCTGCACAAAAACAACACCACGGTAGTTCTGCTGAAAACAGCGTCAGTCCGAGTTAGTTCTAATAAAATCATACCAAAATCATATAGAATTATTATAAACATGGCATGAATACTTCATAAATTATAGATACGTTGGAGACGTATCAGCATCCCCAAGCTTAATTCCTTCTCGGCCCTGAGTAGGTAAATGATAAAAGAAATAATTTATGAAGTGTGAATGCTGCCTAACATATTTATCAATGCAATCTTCTTATTGTGGCAAGAATTTTCAGATCCATAAGACTCAAAACAAAAGCTTAATGTTGACATAAAAACAGTAATATTTCAAGCATTCTAACAAAGCAATTTTGTCTCTGCAAAATAACATGGCAAAAGAAAGTTATCCCTAAAAAATCATATGGTCTGGCTATGCTCCATCTTCCCCACACAAAGTATTTATATCATGCACAACCCCGATGACAAGTCAAGCAATTGTTTCACAGCTTTTATGTTCTCAAACCTTTTCAAATTTTACGCAGTACATGAGCGTGAGCCATGGACTTAGCACTATAGGTGGAATAGAATATGGTGGAGGTTGTGAAGAAAAGGAGAAGATAGTCTCACATCAACTAAGCATATCAACGGGCTATGGAGATGAGCATTAATAGATATTAGTGTGAGTGAGTAGGGATTGCCATGCAACAGATGCACTAGAGCTAGAAGTGTATGAAAGCTCAAAAATAAACTAAGTGGGTGTGCATCCAACTCGCTTGCTCACGAAGACCAAGGGAAATTTGAGGAATCCCATCATTGGAATATACAAGCCAAGTTCTATAATGAAAAATTCCCACTAGTATATGAAAGTGACAATACAGTAGACTCTCTATATGAAAAACATGGTACTACTCTGAAGCACAAGTGTGGTAAAGGATTGTAGCATCGCCCCTTCTCTCTTTTCTCTCATCCTTTTTTATTTCCCCTTTTTTCATTTTTTGTGGGCATCTTTGGCCTCTCTTTTGTATTTAGGCTTTTTTGGACTCTTTTATTTTTTTGCAAAGTCTGGAGACTCACCCCAACTTGTGAGGGAATCCTAGCTTCCATCATCCTTTCCTCACATGGTACAATGCTCTAATAATGATGACCATCACACTTTTATTTACTTACAACTCAAGAATTACAACTTGATACTCAAAATATGACTCTATATGAATGCCTCCGGCGGTGAACCGAGATGTGCAATGATCTAGCATAGCAAATGACATCAAAAAATGGACAAGCCATGAAAACATCATGCTAGCTATCTTACGATCATGCAAAGCAATATCACAATGATGATGCATGTCATAAATGAAACTGTGGAAGTTGCATGGTAATATATCTTAGAATGGCTATGGAAATGCCATAATAGATAGGTATGGTGGCTGTTTTGAGGAAAATATATGGTGGCTGTTTTGAGAAAGGTGGGTTTGATGTACTGCCGAAAGTTGTGCGGTACTAGAGAGGCTAGCAAAGGTGGAAGGGTGAGAGTGTGTACAATCCAGGGACTCAACATTAGTCATAAAGAACTCACATACTTATTGCAAAAGTCTATTAGTTATCAAACAAAGCATTAGACACATGCTCCTAGGGGAGAGGTTGGTAGGAGTTAACCATCGCATGCTCCCGACCCTCACACAAAGGATGACAATCAATACACTAATTACGCTCCGACTTCGTTACATAACGGTTCACAGTACGTGCATGCTATGGGAATCACAAACTTCAACACAAGTATTTCTTCCAATTCACAACTACTCACTAGCATGACTTTAATATCACCATCTTTATATCTCAAAACTTTATGCAAGTAATCAAATTTCTCATAGTATTCAATGCACTTCATATGAATGTTTTTATTGTATCCCTCTAGGATGCCCATTATATTAGGACTATTTCTAACCTAAGAAAATTACCATGCTATTTTAGAGAGTCTCAGAATAATATAAGTGAATCATGAGAGTTCAACAATATCTATAAAATGAAACCACCGCCGTGCTCTACAAGGATATAAGTGAAGCATTAGAGCAAAACACAAAAGTACTCCAAAATATATAAGTGAAGATCAATGAGCAGTCAAACAATTAAGTAGCTATGTGAGGACTTTATCTCTATCACTCAATAAATATTTTAAGATCTGAGTATTTTATTTAAACAGCAAGCAAAACAAAAATATCACTCGAAGAATAGCACATGTCATGTGAACAAATAAAAATTTAGGCTCAACATAGGCTAACCAAAAATTGTTGATGAATATATGTGTGATGCGTAGCATCCCCAAGCTTAGATGCTTGAGAGTTCTTGAAATATTTACTTGGGGTGACTTGGGAATCCCCCATCTTTATCTTTTATATCTCGTTCAATCCTCTCATATCCCGGTTTCACCTATTCTCAAAAACATATTCCACACAAAATTGAAAAGAACTCGTGAGATAGGTTAGTACACATAGGAATAAATCAACACTTCAGGTACTGCCAAGACAAGTTTAATAATAATTTTCAAACATTAGGTACTGTATACTATCATTTCCAAAGTTTATATTTACCAATATAGTCTATGGAAATTATAGGATAAGTAGATAACAAAACTATGACAGCAATCTGCCCAAAGAGAATAGTCTATAGCAATTTATGAAAACAATGTACTTATCTAACTCAAAAAATTATAAACATTTAGGACATGTTATAAAATATATATGAAAACACTTTGTAAAACTTTCAGAAACTTTCCACGTTCCACTAAAATATGAAAATTCAAACACTACAGCCAAAGTTTCTGTTTTTATAGAGCACTCATCAAAACATGTAATGCGAGCACCCAGCAACCAAATAACAAAGAGTCTCTTGTGTCCCCAACACACCCAATACAATGGTAAATTGCATAGGTGCACTAGTTTGGCGAAGAGATGGTGATACAAGTGTAATATGGATGGTAGATATAGGTTTTTGTAATCTGAAAATATAAAAACAGCAAGGTAATTAGTAACAAAAGTGAGCACAAACGCTATTGCAATGCTTAGAAACAAGGCCTAGGGTTCATACTTTCACTAGTGCAAGTTCTCTCAGCAATACTGACATAGTTGAATCATCTGTAAATCCCTCACATGCGACAAAGCGTTCACTCCAAAGTCACAAATAGCAGAGAACAAACGAAGAAATTATTGTGGGGTACGAAACCACCTCAAAGTTATCTTTTCTAATCTATCTTATGAGCTATCCCTATAAGTGTCATGAACAGCCCTAGAGTTCGTACTAAGATAACACCTTAAGATACACATCAACCAAAACCCTAATGTCACCTAGATACTCCAATGTCACCACAAGTACCCGTGGGCTTGATTATACGATATGCATCACACAATTTCAGATTCATCATGTTCAATCCAACTCAAAGAACTTCAAAGAGTGCCCCAAAGTTTCTACCAGAATTTAAGAAAAAAATGTGTGCTAACCTCTATGCATAGATTCCCAAGGTCACGGAACCCGCAAGTTGATCACCAAAACATACATCAAGTGGATCAATAGAACATCCCATTGTCACCAAGGATATCCCATCGCAAGACATACATCAAGTGTTCTCAAATCCTTGAATACTCAATCCGATAAGGAAACTTCAAGGGAAAACTCAATTCATCACAATAATATAGAGAGGGGGAAACTCCACATGATCTAGTCTATATCAATAAAGGTCGTGTTACATCAAGATCGTGCCATCTCAAGAACACGAGAGAGAGAGAGAGAGATCAAACACATAGCTACTGGTACATACCCTCAGCCTTGAGGGTGAACTAGTCCCTCCTCATCATGGAGATCTCCAGGATGATGAAGATGGCCTATGGTGATGGTTTCCCCCTTTGACAGGGTGCCGGGACGGGCCCCCGATTGGTTTTTCATGGCTCTGGAGGCTTGCGATGGCGGAACTTCCGATCTAGGTTTCTTTCTGGGGGCTTTAGTGTTTATAGGAATTTTTTGCATCGGTCCCACATCCAGAAGGTTCCCAAGGAAGTCACAAGACAGGGGGACGCGCTCTAGGGGGGCGGGCTATTGGGGAACGTTGCATCGGGAACAAAAAATTTCCTACGCACACGCAAGATCTATCGATGGTGATGAGCATCTATGAGACCAAGAGTGGATCTATGTACGCTTGTAGATGGCTAAGCATGAATCATTAAGAAACGCGGTTGATGTAGCCGAACGTCTTCGCGATCCAAATTGCTGAGCATCCCGTGATCCAATCACGATCCGTCCCGATCTACCACTGAACGGATGACACCTCCGCGTTCAACACACGTACGACTTGATGAAGATCTCTGCCTTCTTGATCCAGCAAGAGGGAGTGGAGAGGTACATGAGTTCTCTGGCAGCGCAACGATGTTGCAGCGATGGTGGTGGAGTAATTCCAGCAGAGCTTCGCCTAAGCATTGCTGAAACCGATCTAGTGGAGAAACTACGGACTGGAGGAGAGGGTACCACGTGGTTGAAAATCTATGTGCAAAAACCCTAAAACCTCTAGTATATATAGGAGGAGGAGAGGAGGAGGCTTGGCTGCAAGGGCAATCCCTCTTGGCTTCAGCCGAAGTGGAGGGAGGATTCCTACTCCTCCACTGCTAGTCGGTTTAGGACTCCTTCGTTATATTAGCCTTTTTCCACCTTTTGCACTTTGGATTTCCTTCCCAGACGCATGGCCCCTATGTGGGACTTCGGCCAGCCCACTAAGGGCTGGTATTCATCCTCCCACAGCCCATGTAGCCTCGTGGGCCAAAATAGCCCTCCTGTTGGTCCCCCGGTACCCTCCCAACACTCCCGGTACACTACCGATGAGCTCAGGACTTTTACGGTGACCAAAACAAGACTTCCTATATATCAATCTTTACTTTCGGACCATTCTGAAGCTCCTCATGATGTTCGGAATCTCATCCGGGAGTCCTAACAACCTTAGGTCACCACCATGCATAACTCCATACTACCATAATGTCACCAAACCTTAAGTGTGCAGACCCTGCGGGTTTGAGAACTATGTAGACATGACCGAGACACCTCTACGGTCAATAACCAATAGTGGGACTTGGATGCCCATATTGATTGCTACATATTCAATGAAGATCTTTATCGGTCGAACCTCTATGTCAAAGATTCAGTTAATCCCGCATGATGTTCCCTTTGTTCTTCGGTATGTTACTTGCCCGAGATTCGATCGTCGGTATCTCCATACCTAGTTCAACCTCGTTTCCGGCAAGTCTCTTTACTCATTCTGTAATACAATATCCCATGGCTAACACTTAGTTGCGTTGCTTGCAAGGCTTATTGTGATGTTGTATTATGGAGTGGGCCCTGAGATACCTCTCCGTCACACGGAGTAACAAATCCCAGTATTGATCCATGCCAACCCAGCAGACACCCTTAGAGATACCTGTAGAGTACATTTATAGTCACCTAGTTACGTTGCGATGTTTGATACACACAAAGCACTCCTCCGGTGTTAGCGAGTTGTAGGATCTCATGGTCATAGGAACATATACTTGACGTGAAGAAAACTATATCAATAAACTGACACGATCATATGCTACATTTATAGTTTGGGTCTTGTCCATCCAATCATTCTCCTAATGATGTGATCTCGTTATCAAATGACATCACATGTCAATGGCTAGGAAAAATTATCCATCTTTGATCAACGAGCTAGTTCACTAGAGGCATACTAGGTACAAAGTGATGTCTATTTATCCACACATACAATGTGTTTCCAATCAATACAATTATAGCATGGATAATAAACAATTATAATGAACAAGGAAATATAATAATAAACACTTTATTTATTGCCTCTAGGGCATATTTCCAACAGTCTCCCACTTGCACTAGTCAATAATCTAGTTCACATCACTATGTCATTTACATTGTAGTGAATCGAACACCCATGCAGTTCTGGTGTTGATCATGTTTAGCCCTTGGAAGAGGTTTAGTCAACGGGTCTGCAACATTCAGATCCATGTGCACTTCACAAATATTTATGTCCTTCTCCTCGATGTAATCGCGGATGGAATTGAAGCGTCGCTTTATGTGTCTGGACCTCTTGTGAAACCTTGGTTCCTTGGCCAGAGCAATGGCACGAGTGTTGGCACAAAAGAGAGTCATTGGATTCAGTGCACTAGGCACTACTCCAAGATCTATCATGAAGTGCTTCATCCAGACACCTTCCTTTGCCGCCTTCGAGGCTGCAATGTACTCCACTTCGCATATAGAATCGGCTACCATGCTTTGCTTGGAACTGCACCAACTTACCGCTCCCCCGTTGAGAACAAATACATATCCGGTTTGTGACTTAGAGTCATCCGGATCAGTGTCAAAGCTTGCATCGACGTAACCCTTTATGACGAGCTCTTGATCACCTCCATAAACGAGAAACATTTCCTTAGTCCTTTTCAGGTACTTAAGGATATTCTTGACCGCCGTCTAGTGGTCCATTCCAGGATCACTTTGAAACCTTCTGACCATACTTATGGCAAGGCTGACATCGGGTCTTGTGCACAACATTGCATACATGATAGCACTATTGGAAATATGCCCTAGAGGCAATAAATAAAGTGTTTATTATTGTATTTCCTTGTTCATGATAATCATTTATTATATAATTGTATTAATTGGAAACATGGATACATGTGTGGATATATAGACAAACACAATGTCCCTAGTATGCCTCTAGTGAACTAGCTCATTGATTGAAAGATGGTTAAGGTTTCCTAGCCATGGACATGAGATGTCATTTGATAACGGGATCACATCATTAGGAGAATGATGTGATGGCAAGACCCAAACTACAAACATAGCTTATGACCGTGTCAGTTTATTGCTACTGCTTTCTGCATGTCAAGTATATGTTCCTATGACCATGAGATCAAGCAACTCACAGATATCGGAGGAGTACCTTGTGTGTATCAAACGTCGCAATGTAACTGGGTGACTATAAAGGTGCTCTATAGGTGTCTCCGAGGGTGTCTGTTGAGTTGGCATGGATCGAGACTGGGATTTGTTACTCCGTGTGACGGAGAGGTATCTCAGGGCCCACTCGGTAATACAACATCACAATGAGCCTTGCAAGCAATGTGACTAATTGTTAGTTGCGGGATCTTGTATTTCGAAACGAGTAAAGAGACTTGCCGGTAACGAGATTGAACTAGGTATGGAGATACCGACGATCGAATCTCGGGCAAGTAACATATCGAAGAACAAAGGGAACATCATACGGGATTAACTGAATCCTTGACATAGAGGTTCGACCGATAAAGATCTTCGTAGAATATGTAGGAACCAATGTGGACATCCAGGTCCCGCCATTGGTTATTGACCATAGAGGTGTCTCGGTCATGTCTACATAGTTCTCGAACCCGTAGGGTCTGCACACTTAAGGTTTGGTGACGTTTCGGTAGTGTAGAGTTATGTATGGTGGTGACCGAAGTTTGTTCGGTGTCCCGGATGAGATCCCGGATATCATGAGGAGCTCCGGAATGGTCTGGAGGTAAAGATTCATATATGGGATGTCGTGGTTTTGTCACGGCAGATGCCTTGGGTAGGCTAATTGAGAGGGTCGAAAGGACGCCGGTGGACTCCGGGGACGGGGTTAGGCACAAGCGGTGACTGACACGCGATGTACCCAGGTTCGGGGCCCTCCGAGGGAGGTAAAACCCCTACTCCTGCTTGGTCTCGTTGAGATGATGGTGAAGGTTACAATCGTGCTCTTGGAGCTGTATGAACCGAGGTGGGAGCTAAGCGCCCCGGCTCGAGAGGTTCCCCATGGGGGACGCTATGTGGGTGGCGCTATCGTCGTTCTCCTTCGCCGGGGCGTTTGTTTTTCTTTCTCTCCTCCCCTCCCATATGGGGGAGGCCCGGGGGGTTTTACAGACCAACCCCCCGGCTTAGAATATGAATATAAGGGTCGCGGGGGGACCCAGCCGGCAGCCTCTACGGCCGGCTGCGGGGGACACCAGCTTCGGTCTTGTCGTGGGCGGGCCTCGAGCCCGCTCACGCTGCGGCACGGGGTTCCACGGGCGGCGTCGTCTTGCAGCGGTCGACCGAAGTCAACGGCCGGCCGGCTGTCCTGTAGCCATGCTGGAGTAGATGGCGGAGTGGTTTGGAGTAGTTTGCCATTGTCGGAGGCCTAGTCGCTGTCCAACAGCGGCGAGAGGCCACTGCGGTCATGCGGGCGCTGACCACCGACGGGATAGGGGCCACTGTGGCCATGCGGGCGCCGACCCCCGATGGGACGGGTCCCACTATCACCACGTAGGGCCCGTCAGGGGCATCCGACGCGCGGACGACTGGTGAAGGAGCCCAGCGGCGAGGCCCCAGCCGGCCAGCACACCGCAGCTGGTGAAGGAGCAGCAAGCGCGCCCGTGCCGGGGGGTTAGAGCCGGCGAGGCGTCGCCGGGCCGGCTCCTCAAAGACGTCCCGCCCATTTGCCCTATGGGCGGGCCCGAAGCATAAGGGGTGTTTGAGGCTACCCGGGGGTCATGCCCCTGTCATAGGAAGTCCCAGTTTGGTCGCAGGAAAAGTTTCGAGCTCATCGGTAGTGTACTAGGTGTGCCGGTAGTGTATCGGGAGACCTCCGGGAGGGGTATTTTGACCCAAGAGGCGTCATGGGTTGTGGGAGAGTATTAACCAGCCCTTACTGGGCTGGTGGAATAGCCACAACAGGCCCATGCGGCTGGGGGAAGAGTCCCAAAGGAGAAAAGAGTGGAAAAAAGGCAAAAAGGGAGAGTCCTACTCCTACTAGGAGTGGAGGAGGAGTAGGACTCCTCCCCCTTGGCTTCGGCTGACTCCAAGAGGGGCTCAGCCCGGCGCCAGCCCTCCTCCTCCTTTCCTCCTATATATACTGGTGGAATAGAAGGGTTTTGCACATAATTTACGGCCTCGTGCTACCCGTTCCACCGGTGCTCCTCTAGATCGGTTTTCCACAGTGCTTAGGCAAAGCCCTGCCGGAATCACTCCACCACCATCACCGGAGCGCCGTCACGCTGCCGGTGAACTCTTCCTCCTCTCCCCCTCCTCTTGCTAGATCAAGACGGTGGAGATCGTCATCAAGCTGCACGTGTGCTAAACGCGGAGGTGTCGTCCGTTCGGTACTAGATCGGAAGGATCGTGATCAAGGCCACGGGACGTTCGTGATTGGATTGCGGGACGGATCGTGACGAGATCGCGGGATTGTTCGTGAATAGATCGTGGGACGCTCGGCAATTTGGATTGCGAAGACGTTCGACTACACCAACCGCGTTTCTTAACGCTTCCCGCTTAGCGATCTACAAGGGTACGTAGATCCACTCTCCCTCTCGTAGGTGCTCATCACCATGGATAGGTTTGCGTGTGCGTAGGAATATTTTTGTTTCCCATGCGACGTTGCCCAACAGTGGTATCAGAGCTAGGTTGATGGTTCGATGAGATCTCGAGTAGAACACAAAAGGTTTGTGGGCGTTGATGCTTAGATTGCTTCCTTCCTTGGTCATATTTTGGTTCAGCGGTATTGTGAGATGAAGCGGCCCGGACCAACATTACTCATACGCTTACGAGAGACCGGTTCCCTAGACGCAACTTGTTGCCTAGATGGCTTGAGGGTGGCAGTTTTTCTTGAGTTTAGTTGGATCGGATTCGACAAAGGCAGTCCTTAAGAAGACTGAAAAGCAAATTATGTATCACCGTTGTGGGTTATGCGTAGGTGAGAATCGTTCTTGCTAGAAACCCGTAGCAGCCACGTAAAACATGCAACAACAATTAGAGGACGTCTAACTTGTTTTTGCAGGGTATGTTGTGATGTGATATGGCCAATTAGATGATGTGATATATGTGATGTATGAGATGATCATGTGATGTATAGAATTTCACGACTTGCATGTCGATGAGTACGGCAACCGGCAGGAGCCATAGGGTTGTCTTTAATTATTGTATGACCTGCGTGTCAATCATTAAGCGCTATGTAATGCTTTACTTTATCGCTAAACGGTAGCAATAGTAGTAGAAGCTTGCAGGGAGTGACAACCTCGATGGCGACACTCAGATGACCTGAGGGATGTCAATTTCAGTGGGAGCTTTATTAACTTGATTAACTAAACTCATTATCTTGAACAATAGTCTAAGTGAACTTTGCATATTTATGTTGTAGATCAATGGCTCGCGCAGTAGCACCCCTGAATTTGAATGCGTTCCTAGAGAAAACTAAGTTGAAAGATGATGGAAGTAACTTTGTGGACTGGGCCCGTAATCTGAGGATTATCCTCACGGCTTCCCAGAAATCATATGTCCTTCACGCACCGCTTGGTGACCAACCAGAAGACATGACCTCCGAAGACGTTAAGAACGCTTGGGAGGCACGTAGTGGAGATTACTCAATAGTTCAGTGTGCAATATTGTATGGCTTAGAACCGGGACTTCAAAGACGTTTTGAACGTCATGGAGCATATGAGATGTTCTAGGAGTTGAAGTTTATCTTTCAGAAGAACGCCTGGATCGAGAGGTATGAAACCTCCGATAAGTACTATGCTTCGAAGATGGAGGAGAACGGGTCTATCAGTGAACATATACTCAGAATGTCTGGGTATTCAACTCGTCTAGCAGAGTTGGGAATTGCCCTTCCGCCAGAGGCGATCACTGACAGAATTCTTCAATCACTGCCACCTAGTTACAAGAGCTTTGTGATGAACTATAACATGCACAGGATGAACAAGTCAGTCGCCGAGCTGTTTGCGATGCTAAAAGTCACTGGGTCTGAAATCCAGATAGAACATCAAGTGTTGATGGTTAATAAAACCACTAGTTTGAAGAAAAATGGCAAAGTCAAGGGCAAGGGCAAGAAGGGTAAAACCAAGAAGGATGGCAAAGCTGTTGCTACTCCTGCAAAGAAGCCCAAGCATGGACCCAAGCCAGAAACTGAGTGCTTTCATTACAAAGGAACTGGTCACTGGAAGCGGAACTGCCCCAAGTACCTGGAAGGCGGCCAACGATAAACAAGGTATATATGATATACATGTTATTGATGTGTACCTTACTAGCTCTCGTAGTAGTGCCTGGGTATTTGATACCAGTTCGGTTGCTCACATTTGCAACACAAAGCAGGAACTACGGAATAAACGAAGGCTGGCAAAGGACGAAGTGACGATGCGCGTGGGAAATGGTTCCAATGTTGATGTTATCACCGTCGGCACGCAACTCAAAGTAGTTTGTTCTCACGGAGGAAGTCGATGAGGTCGCTTTCCTATTTGCTGTCAAGGCGCGAACCGATGGTCACGCACTGGGTGGGGTTGGCCGGATCGAGCGGCACTTGCTTGGTGTCCCTGGACGACTGGAAAGAGCCCTCGCCGGCGGACTGGGATGGAGGAGACGGCACGGCCGACTGGGCAGAGGCGAGAGCCATGAGTCATTCGAGCTGCCACTTCTCCTCTAGTATCTCCAGGGCCTCGGCCAGCCGGCTGCCATCGCGCGCACACGCCATGTTCACCTGGTACTTGCCGACGACGGTGATGATGCCTTTGGGACCCGGCATCTTGAGCTTGAGGTAGGTGTAGTGGGGAACCGCCATTAACTTGACGAGCGCGGGCCAGCCCAGCAAAGCGTGGTAGGGGTTGCTAAGGTCCGCCACCTCGAACCAGATCAGCTCGCGGCGGAAGTGGCCGGCGTCGCTGAAGAGGACGTCGAGCCGGATCTTGCCAAGGGGGGTGCAGGACATGCCCGGGACGATGCTGTGGAACACGGTCCGGCTTGCCTTAAGGTGCTCCACCTTGAGTCCTAGCTTGAGTAGGGTGTCAAGGTAGAGGATGTTGATGTTGCTGCCGCCATCGACCAGCACCCGCGAGAAATGGCAGGAGCTCCTCTCAGAGGCGATGGTGGGGGTCAAGGACGAGGGCGTAGCTGCCCGAGTCTGGCATCACAGCTGGATGGTCTTCCCGGCTCCACGTGACTGGCTTCTCGGACCAGTGCATGAACTGGGGAGTCGCGGGCGCGGTGGCGTTCACCTCGCGATGGAGTCGGCGTTGGGCGTGCTTGTCCGTCTCTTCACTCGTGAAGACGACGTAGCAGCCGTCGGGCTCGGGGTATTGGTCCAGCAGCCGGCCGTCGTTTCGCGCCAGGTATGGGGGCGCGCGGGCCGGCTGGGGGTCCGGAGGCGGAGCCTGGGCCGGAGCCGGCCCACGGGCTGGCGGCGCGGGAGGGGCCGGGAGGCCGTTGCCCCAGGCCAGGCACTGTGAGAAGCTGCACTGCCGGAGCGTGTGCGTGGCCGGTGTGGCACCGGAGTGGTTCCTGCAGGGGAGGGCCAACAGCTGCTCGAAAGTCAGCTTTGGCTGCCAGACAGCCGTGCCGGTGCGCTGGCGCTTGCCGGAGGCCTGGCCAGCCAGCTGCTCCTCCTCGATGGAGGCGACGAGCCGGCTCCCATATCGGAGATCGGGCTGGTCGTTCTTACGCTTGCCGTTGGGCTGTTGCCGGTTGTCGGTGGCCGGCTTGGCCGGAGACGGAGCCGGCTTGGTTGGTGCCTTGGCTTTCATCCTCATGGAGGAGTCGGCCGTGGCGTATTTGTCCGCTTTGGACATCAAGTCCGCCAGGGAGGTTGGCTCGGAGCACAAGAGCTTGTGCTTGAGGGGCGTGTCGTCGCGACAGCCCTCGATGAAGTACTGGATGGCATGCACCTCGTGCACGCCCTCGCAGGAGTTGCGGAGCTCGGTCCAGTGCGTGAGGTAGTCACGGAGGGGCTCGTCCGGGCCCTGGATGCACATGGCGAGCTCGCGGGGGCGAGCGATTTGCTGGTAGGTGCCGGTGAAGTTGTGGACGAAGGCTTCCTCGAAGTCCGTCCAGGTGGTGACGCTGCTGGCGGCCAGGCTGTTCAGCATCAGGGGAACGTAGCAGACGGCTACGCGCTTGTTCCCCCTGGCGATGTCGACGGCGGTGGTGTAGTCTACCAGCTAGTCCTTCGGCTTGGCGGTCCCCGTGTACTTCGGGGTGTCGCGGGGAAGCGTGAAACCGGGCAGAAATGGCTCATTGCGGATCCATGGGCCGAAGCAAGCCGGGCCAATCGAGCCCTCCTCCTCGAGGAGAGCCGACTTCCCCAGCCGGTCGAGGCGGAGCCGGGCGTCGTTGTCGCTGTGGAGAACGCGTGGGCCGAGCCGGGCCGCGAGCTAGGGTCGGACGGCCGGCGGGATGGACCGCGCCGGTTCCTGTCGTGGAGGCGGGGTGTGCTCGCGGCTGCGCCGGCTTCCGCCAGCGGGGCGATTGCTGCGCCGGCTATTCACAGCTGGTTGTTCGTTCCCACGCGACGGGGGATGCTGAGCGTTGCTCGCCCGGGCGTTCCGGCCGGAGGGACGAGAGGTGCTAGAATGCTGAGCCTACCGAAGGTCAACAGCACGAGAGCCCTCGCCCTCGGGATGGGGGAACTCGGAGACGGCCCCTCAGGGAGTGAGGGCGACCTGCTGCACGTTGGCAGTGTCGATGAGGTCCTTAATGTGCCGCTCGCGTGCGGCCCGCTCCTCGCCCTCCAAGGTTGCGAGGTCCTCGTAGGCAACCTTGGCAGCGCGCAGGTTGGCAGCGGGGTTGTCATAGATGGGGACGCGGCCGCCTAGGATCTCAGTGATCACGCGGCCGCGTTCCCGCACGGCGCCGCGCCGACTGGGCTCGGGGCCAGCCGGGGTGTGGCCGTATGCGGAGTTGTACTCCCGCTGAGCGGCCTCCATCCGGCGTCGTTCGGCAACGAGGGCGCTGGCATCTTCGAACAGCCGCCGGCGGGCCGCCTCCAGCTCGGCTCTAGCGGCGGCCGGGTCCACCGTCGTGGTGACAGGGGTGCCGAGACCCCGGAGGGTGGTGGCGAGAGGGTCGGAGGTGCCGGCGTGGGCAGCAGCCGCGCCGACCTCGGCCGCACGCACGCGGCCCGCAGTGGTGGAGGAAGCAGTGACCATTACTCCCGCGTGGGCGTGGGAGCCGATCGCGTCGCCGTTGGTAAGAGCGCCTACGGATGTGTGGGGATCGGTGCAGTCGAGCACCCCGCTAGGGTATTCATCGGCCGGCGCCTCGCCGGTGAGGCTGAGTTTGTTGAACACTCCGTCGAGCGCGTCGTCGTCGAGCGTGAGGCCGCGGCCAGGGCATCCGTCGGAGAGGCCGGCCGTGCCGCCCGTAGGACCTGCCGGAGCAAGCCCCACGAGCATGCAGTTCCGCCCGGACGCGGGGCGGGCGGGGGAGGTGGTGAAGGGCCCCGCTCGGAGCGTAACTCTGGCCGGCGCCGCGGAAGGCCCCACGGTGGGTGCCAACTGTTGTGGTTTTGTCACGGCAGATGCCATGGGTAGGCTAATTGAGAGGGCCGAAAGGACGCCGGTGGACTTCGGGGACGGGGTTAGGCACAAGCGGTGACTGACACGCGATGTACCCAGGTTCGGGGCCGTCTGAGGGAGGTACACCCCCTACTCCTGCTTGGTCTCATTGAGATGATGGTGAAGGTTACAATCGTGCTCCTGGAGCTGTATGAACCGAGGTGGGAGCTAAGCGCCCTGGCTCGAGAGGTTCCCCGTGGGGGATGCTACGTGGCTGGTGCTATCGTCGTTCTCCTTCGCCGGGGCATCTGTTTTTCTGTCTCTCCTCCCCTCCCGTATGGGGGAGGCCCAGGGGGTTTTACAGACCAACCCCCCGACTTACAATATGAATATAAGGGTCGCGGGGGGACCCAGCCGGCAGCCTCTACGGCCGGCTGCGGGGGCCACCAGCTTCGGTCTTGTCGTGGGCAGGCCCCGAGCCTAGTCACGCCACGGCACGGGGTGCCACGGGCGGCGTCGTCTTGCGGCGGTCGGCCGAAGTCAGCGGCCGGCCGGCTGTCCTGTAGTCATGCTGGAGTAGATGGCGGAGTGGTTGGGGGCAGGTTGCCACTGTTGGAGGCCTGGTCGCCGTCCAGCAGCGGTGAGAGGCCACTACGGTCATGCGGGCGCTAAACACCGACGGGATAGGGGCCACTGTATTCATGCGGGCGCCGACCCCCGATAGGACGGGGCCCACTGTCACCACGCAGGGCCCGTCAGGGGCATCCGATGCACGGCCGGCTGGTGAAGGAGCCGGGCGGCGAGGCCCTAGCCGGCCAGCACACCGCGGCTGGTGAAGGAGCAGCCGGCGCGCCCGTACCGGGGGGTTGGAGCCGGCGGGGCGTCGCCGGGCCGGCTCCTCGAAGGCGGCCCGCCCGTTTTCCCTATGGGCAGGCCCGAAGCATAAGGGGTGTTTGAGGCTACCCGGGGGTCATCCCCCGGTCATAGGAAGTCCCAGTTTGGTCGCGGAAGTGTACCGGAAGTGCCGGTAGTGTACCGGAAGTGCCGGTAGTGTATCGGGAGACCTCCGGGAGGGGTATTTCGACCCAAGAGGCTTCATGGACTGTGGGAGAGTGTTAACCAGCCCTTAGTGGGCTGGTGGAATAGCCACAACAGGCCCATGTGGCTGGGGGAATAGTCCCAAAGGAGAAAAGAGTGGAAAAAAGGCAAAAAGGGAGAGTCCTACTCCTACTAAGAGTGGAGGAGGAGTAGGACTCCTCCCCCTTGGCTTCGGCTGACTCCAAGAGGGGCTCAGCCCTGCGCCAGCCCTCCTCCTCCTCTCCTCCTATATATACTGGTGGAATAGAAGGGTTTTGCACATAATTTACGGCCTTGTGCTACCCGTTCCACCGGTGCTCCTCTAGATCAGTTTTCCGCAGTGCTTAGGCGAAGCCCTGCCGGAATCACTCCACCACCATCGCCGGAGCGCCGTCATGCTTCCGGTGAACTCTTCCTCCTCTCCCCTCCTCTTGCTAGATCAAGACGGTGGAGATCGTCATCAAGCTGCACGTGTGCTAAACGCGGAGGTGCAGTCCGTTCGGTACTAGATCGGAAGGATCGTGATCAAGGCCACGGGACGTTCGTGATTGGATTGCGAGACGGATCGTGACGAGATCGCGGGATTGTTCGTGATTAGATCGCGGGACGCTCGGCAATTTGGATTGCGAAGACGTTCGACTACACCAATCGCGTTTCTTAACGCTTCCCGCTTAGCGATCTACAAGGGTACGTAGATCCACTCTCCCTCTCGTAGATGCTCATCACCATGGATAGGTTTGCGTGTGCATAGGAATTTTTTTGTTTCCCATGCGACGTTCCCCAACAGTGGTATCAGAGCTAGGTTGATGGTTCGATGAGATCTCGAGTAGAACACAAAAGGTTTGTGGGCGTTGATGCTTAGATTGCTTCCTTCCTTGGTCATATTTTGGTTCAGTGGTATTGTGAGATGAAGCAGCCCGGACCAACATTACTCGTACGCTTATGAGAGACCGGTTCCCTGGATGCAACTTGTTGCCTAGATGGCTTGAGGGTGGCAGTTACTCTTCACTTTAGTTGGATCGGATTCGACAAAGGCGGTCCTTAAGAAGGTTGAAAAGAAAATTATGTATCACCGTTGTGGTTTATGCGTAGGTGAGAATCGTTCTTGCTAGAAACCCGTAGCAGCCACATAAAACATGCAACAACAATTAGAGGACGTCTAACTTGTTTTTGCAGGGTATATTGTGATGTGATATGGCCAATTAGATGATGTGATATATGTGATGTATGAGATGATCATGTGATGTAGGAGCCATAGGGTTGTCTTTAATTATTGTATGACCTGCGTGTCAATCATTAAGCGCTATGTAATGCTTTACTTTATCGCTAAACGGTAGCAATAGTAGTAGAAGCATGCAGGGAGTCACAACCTCGATGGCGACACGTTGATGGTGATCAAGATGATGGAGATCATGGTGTCGTGCCGGTGATGATGAAGATCATGTTGGTGCTTTCAGGATGGAGATCTAAAGCATGAGTTCATGGCCATATCATGTCACTTATGAATTGCATGTGATGTTAATCCTTTTATGCACCTTGTTATGCTTAGTACGATGGTAGCATTGTAAGGTGATCCCTCACTTAAATTTCCAGATAAAATTGTGTTCTCCCCGAGTGTGCACCGTTGCGAAAGTTCGTCGTGTTGAGACACCACGTGATGATCGGGTGTGATAGACTCTACGTTCACATACAACGGGTGCAAGCCAGTGTTGCACACGCAGAACACTCGGGTTAAACTTGACGAGCCTAGCATGTACAGACATGGCCTCGAAACACAAGAGACCGAAAGGTCGAACATGAGTCATATAGTAGATATGATCAACATAATGATGTTCACCATTGAAGCCACCTCAACTCACGTGATGATCGGACTTGAGTTGGTGGGCTTGGATCATGTGACACTCAGATGACCTGAGGGATGCCAATTTCAGTGGGAGCTTTAGTAACTTGATTAACTAAACTCATTATCTTGAACAATAGTCTAAGTGAACTTTGCATATTTATGTTGTAGATCAATGGCTCGCGCAGTAGCACCCCTGAATTTTAATGCGTTCCTAGAGAAAGCTAAACTGAAATATGATGGAAGTAACTTTGTTGACTGGGCCCGTAATCTGAGGATTATCCTCACGGCTTCCCAGAAATCATACGTCCTTGATGCACCGCTTGGTGAGCAACCAGAAGACATGACCTCCGAAGACGTTAAGAACGCTTGGGAGGCACCTACTGGAGATTACTCAATAGTTCAGTGTGCAATATTGTATGGCTTAGAACCGGGCCTTCAAAGACGTTTTGAATGTCATGGAGCATATGAGATGTTCCAGGAGTTGAAGTTTATCTTTCAGAAGAACGCCTGGATCGAGAGGTATGAAACCTCCGATAAGTACTATGCTTGCAAGATGGAGGAGAACGGGTCTATCAGTGAAGATATACTCAGAATGTCTGGGTATTCAACTCATCTAGCAGAGTTGGGAATTGCCCTTCCGCCAGAAGCGATCACCAATAGAATTCTTCAATCACTGGCTCCTAGTTACAAGAGCTTTGTGATGAACTATAACATGCATGGGATGAACAAGTCAGTCGCCGAGCTGTTTGCGATGCTAAAAGTCACTGAGTCTGAAATCCAGAAAGAACATCAAGTGTTGATGGTCAATAAAACCACTAGTTTGAAGAAAAATGGCAAAGTCAAGGGCAAGGGCAAGAAGGGTAAAACCAAGAAGGATGGCAAAGCTATGGCTACTCCTGCAAAGAAGCCCAAGCATGGACCCAAGCCAGAAACTGAGTGCTTTCATTGCAAAGGAACTGGTCACTGGAAGCGGAACTGCCCCAAGTACCTGGAAGGCGGCCAATGACAAACAAGGTATATATGATATACATGTTATTGATGTGTACCTTACTAGCTCTCGTAGTAGTGCCTGGGTATTTGATACCGGTTCGGTTGCTCACATTTGCAACTCAAAGCAGGAACTACGGAATAAACGAAGGCTGGCAAAGGATGAAGTGACGATGTGCGTGGGAAATGGTTCCAAGGTTGATGTGATCGCCGTCGGCACGCTCTCCCTTCGATTACCATCGGTATTAGTAATGAACCTGAATAATTGTTATTTAGTGCCTGCGTTAAGCATGAACATTATATCTGGATCTTGTTTATTGCGAGACGGTTACTCATTTAAATCAGAGAATAAGGGTTGTTCTATTTATATGAGTAATATCTTTTATGGTCATGCACCCAATGTTAGGGGTTTATTCATATTGAATCTTGATAGTGATGACACACATGTTCATAACATTGATGCCAAAAGATGTAGAATTGATAATGATAGTACCACTTTCTTGTGGCACTGCCGTTTAGGTCATATTGGTGTAAAATGCATGAGGAATCTCAATGCTGATGGACTTTTGGAGTCACTTGATTTTGAATCACTTGACACATGTGAACCATGCCTCATGGGCAAGATGACTAAAACACCGTTCTCTGGAACAATGGAACGGGCGAGTGACTTATAGGAAATCATACACACTGATGTGTGCGGTCCAATGAATGTTACAACGCGTGGTGGATATAGTTATTTTCTCACCTTCACTGATGACTTAAGTAGATATGGGTATATTTACTTAATGAAACACAAGTCTGAAACGTTTGAAAAGTTCAAGCAATTTTAGAGTGAAGTTGAGAATCATCGTAACTAGAAGATTAAGTTCCAACGATCTGATCGAGGAGGTGAATATCTGAGTTATGAGTTTGGCAGTCACTTAAGACAATGTGGAATTGTTTCACAGTTGACACCGCCCGGAACACCACAGCGTAATGGTGTGTCCGAACGTCGTAATCGAACCTTATTAGATATGGTGCATTCTATGATGTCTCTTGCTGATTTGCCACTATCATTTTGGGGTTATGCATTAGAGACAGCTGCATTCACTTTAAATAGGGCACCATCAAAATCCGTTGAGACGACGCCATATGAACTGTGGTTTGGCAAGAAGCCAAAGTTGTTGTTTCTTAAAATTTGGGGATGTGATGCTTATGTCAAAAAGCTTCAGCCTAAAAAGCTGGAACCCAAAGTGGAGAAATGCGTCTTCATAGGATACCCGAAAGAGACAGTCGAGTATACCTTCTATCTCAGATCCGAAGGCAAAGTGTTTGTCGCTAAAAAGGGAACATTTCTTGAGAAAGAGTTTCTCTCGAAAGAATTGAGTAGGAGGAAAATAGAGCTTGATGAGGTTACTGAACCTTTACTTCAACCAGAAAGTAGCACAGCGCAGAAAGATGTTTCTGTGGAACCTACGACGGTAGAAGAGGAAGTTAATGATGATTATCATGAAGCTTCGGATCAAGCAGCTATTGAACCTCCTAGGTCTACAAGGCCGCGTACTACCCCTGAGTGGTATGGCAACCCTGTATTGGAGGTCATGTTGTTGGACAACAATGAACCTACGAGCTATGGAGGAGCAGTGATGGGCCTGGATTCCGAGAAATGGTTAGAGGCCATGAAATCCGAGATGGGATCCGTGTATCAAAACAAAGTATGGACTTTGGAAGTATTACCTGAAGGGCGAAAGGCCATTCAGAACAAATGGATCTTTAAGAAGAAGACAGACGCGGACGGTAATGTCACCGTCTATAAAGCTCGACTTGTGGCAAAGGGTTTTTCACAAGTTCAAGGAGTTGGCTACGATGAGACTTTCTCACCCGTAGCGATGCTTAAGTCTATCAGAATCATGTTAGCAATAGCTGCCTATTTCGACTATGAAATTTGGCAGATGGATGTAAAAACAGCGTTCCTCAACGGTATCCTTGAGGGAGAGTTGTATATGATGCAACCCGAAGGTTTTGTCGATCCAGAGAATGCTGACAAAGTTTGCAAACTACATCGATCCATTTATGGACTGGTGCAAGCATCTCGGAGTTGGAATAAGCGCTTTGATGAGGTGATCAAAGCATTTGAGTTTATACAAGTTTACGGAGAAGCTTGTATTTACAAGAAAGTGAGTGGGAGCTACATAGCGTTTCTAGTATTATATGTGGATGACATATTGCTGATTGGAAACAATATAGGAATGCTAGAAAGCGTGAAGGAATATTTGAACAAGAGTTTTTCAATGAAGGACCTAGGAGAAGCTTCTTTCCTATTAGGCATTAACATCTATAGAGATAGATCGAGACGCTTAATAGCACTTTCGCAGAGCACATACCTTGATAAAGTTTTGAAGAAGTTCAAAATGGAACAGTCCAAGAAGGGGTTCTTGCCTGTATTACAAGGTGTGAAGTTGAGTAAGACTCAATGCCCAGTAACTACAGAAGATAGAGAAAAGATGAGTGTCATCCCCTATGCTTCAGCCATAGGCTCTATCATGGATGAAGCATAGGGGATGACACTCATCTTCTGAACTTCACACCTTGTAACACAGGCAAGAACCCCTTCTTGGACTCATCCATTTTGAGGTTCTTCAAAACTTTATCAAGGTGTGTGCTTTGTGAAAGTGCTATCAAGCGTCTTGATCTATCTCTATATATCTTAATGCCTAATAGGAAAGCAGCTTCTCCTAGGTCCTTCATTGAAAAACTCTTGTTCAAATATTCCTTCACGCTTTCCAGCATTTCTATATTATTTCCAATCAGCCAAATGTCATCCACATATAATATTAGAAACGCTATAGAGCTCCCACTCACTTTCTTGTAAATACAAGCTTCTCCATAAACTTGAATAAACCCAAACGCTCTGATCATCTCATCAAAGCGCTTATTCCAACTCCGAGATGCTTGCGCCAGTCCATAAATGGACCGCTGGAGTTTGCAAACTTTGTCAGTATTCTCTGGATCGACAAAATCTTCTGGTTGCATCATATAAAACTCTTCCTCCAGGAAACAAGACTGTTTTGACATCCATCTGCCAAATTACATAGTCGAAAAGCTATTGCTAACATGATTCTAACGGACTTTAGCATTGCTACGGTTGAGAAGGTCTCATCATAGTCAACTCCTTGAACTTTTGAAAAACCCTTTGCCACAAGTCGAGCTTTATAGACGGTGACATTACCGTCCGCGTTCGTCTTCTTCTTAAGGATCCATTTGTTCTGAATGTCCTTTCACCCTTCAGGTAATACTTCCAAAGTCCATACTTTGTTTTTGTACATGGATCCCATCTCGAATTGCATGGCCTCTATCCATTTCTCGGAATCCAGGCCCATCAAAGCTCCTCCATAGCTCCTAGGTTCATTGTTGTCCAACAACATGACATCCAAGACAGGGTTGTCGTACCACTTAGGAGCAGTATGCGCCCTTGTCAACCTATGAGGTTCAATAGTAACTTGATTCGAAGCTTCATGATCATCATCATTAACTTCCACTTCAACTTTTGTAAGCTCCACAGAAACATCTTTCTGCGCCGCCCTACTCTCTGCTTGAAGTAAAGGTTCAATAACCTCATCAAGCTCTATTTTCCTCCCACTCAATTCTTTCGAGAGAAACTCTTTCTCAAGAAATGTTCCTTCTTAGGGACAACCACTTTGCCTTCGGATCTGAGATAGAAGCTATACCCAACTGTCTCTTATGGGTATGCTATGAAGACGCATTTCTCCACTTTGGGTTCCAGCTTTTCAGGCTAAAGCTTTAAGAAACAACAAATTTGGCCTCTTGCCAAACCACAGTTCATATGGCGTCATCTTAACGGATTTCAATGGTGCCCAATTTAAAGTGAATGAAGTTGTCTCTAATGCATAACCCCAAAACGACAGTGGCAAATTGGCAAGAGACATCACAGAACGCACCATATATAATAAGGTTCGATTACGACATTCGAACACACCATTACGCTGTGGTGTTCTAGGCGGTGTCAACTGTGAAACAATTCCACACTGTCTTATGTGACTGCCAAACTCATAACTCAGATATTCACCTCCTCGATCAGATCGTAGGAATTTAATCTTCTTGTTATGATGATTCTCAACTTCACTCTGAAATTGCTTGAACTTTTCAAATGTTTCACACTTTTGTTTCATTAAGTAAATATACCCATATCTACTTAAGTCATCTGTGAAGGTGAGAAAATAGCCATATCCACCGCGCACTACAACATTCATTGGACCGCACACATTAATATGTATGATTTCCAACAAGTCACTTGCCCGTTCCATTGTTCTAGAGAACGGCATTTTAGTCATCTTGCCCATGAGGCATGGTTCACATGTGTCAAGTGATTCAAAATCAAGTGACTCCAAAAGTCCATCAACATGGAGCTTCCACATGCGTTTTACACCAATATGACTCAAACGATAGTGCCACAAGAAAGTGGTACTATCATTATCAACTCTACATATTTTGGCATCAATGTTATGAACATGTGTATCATCACTATCAAGATTCAATATGAATAAACCCCTCACATTGGGTGCATGACCATAAAAGATATCACTCATATAAATAGAACATCCATTATTCTCTGATTTAAATGAGTAACCGTCTCACAATAAACAAGATCCAGATATAATGTTCATGCTTAACGCAGGCACTAAATAAAAATTATTCAGGTTCATCACTAATCCCGATGGTAATCGAAGAGAGAGCATGCCGATGGCGATCACATCAACCTTGGAACCATTTCCGACGCGCATTGTCACTTCGTCCTTTGCCAGCCTTCGTCTATTCCGTACGTAATTCCTGTTTTGAGTTGTAAATGTGAGCAACCAAACCGGTATCAAATACTCAACGACTACAATGAGAACTAGTAAGGTACACATCAATAACATGTGTATAATATATACCTTGTTTCTTGTTGGCCACCTTCTTGTCAGCCAGGTACTTGGGGCAGTTCCGCTTCCAGTGACCAGTTCCCTTGTAATGAAAGCACTCAGTTTCTGGCTTGGGTCCAGCCTTGGGTTTCTTCACGGGAGGAGCTACTGCTTTGCCATCCTTCTTGGATTTACCCTTCTTGCCCTTGCCATTTTTCTTGAAACTAGTGGTTTTATTGACCATCAACACTTGATGTTCTTTCTAGATTTCAGACTCAGCGACTTTAGCATCGCAAACAGCTCGGCGACTGACTTGTTCATTCCGTGCATCTTATGCTCTTGTATCTAGGTGGCAGTGATTGAAGAACTCTATCAGTGATCGCCTCTGGCGGAAGGCGCATCCCTAAATCCATCAGACGAGTCGAATACCTAGACATTGTGAGTATATGTTCACTGATAGACCCGTTCTCCTCCATTTTGCAAGCATAGAACTTATCGGAGGTCTCATACCTCTCAATCTAGGCATCTATTATATACCTAAAGCGATAGAAAAGGGACGTCTCAAATTTTGCAATAAACATAACTGAAAAAGAATGACTGTGATTGATAAGTACGCAAACATATGTCCTTATAACACGCTTCCAGCCTGCCAAGGAAAGAAACGAGTCAGAGAAAAAAAGAGTGAGAGTCTTGAAGGAAAAAAATTGCTATGTTCACGTGTTGTAATCACTAGGCACTTCTTTGTTTTAGAGTTAGAAAAAGAAAAGGGAGAGCGAGAGTCCTGAAGAAAAAACAATTGCTACGTTCAGGTATTGAATCGCTAGGAACTTCTTTGTTTCAGAACAACTAGGCACTTCCTAATCTGTATGAAAATTAGCAAAAAAATAAAAATAAATATGTATGAAAGAGCAAGTCCGATTCTTATGTGGCCAAGGTTCAACATCATAAACATCAAATTCTGAACGGTTGAGATTTATTAAATATTAATTAGGACACGGCTGGGTCCGATGTATCAGGATAGGAGTCCTAACAAAATCAACTACCATTTAATTAACAGTAGAAGAAGACCTATACAGAGACGCCTCCGCACAAAAAGAGAAAAAGACACTAACTAGATGGCACGTACTTGGTGGAGGAACCATAACGTGCACATGAACTCAAACATCAGCGCAGTCGTGAATGAAATTTGGCTCCGAGCACATGAACCAGTCATGTCCCAATTGAATAGAGGTCTTCCTTCAAACCTTAGGAATATGGAGCGGATGAGAGCAGGAGTATGAATACGACAGAGGGAGCCGGAGCAGCCATCCCATGGCTGACATGGACGTAGACGTCAAAGAAAGAGTTGTTGCGGCAGAGACGACCCCGGCGATGAGGTAACCCTACAACCATATCCTTGAAGCTAGCAATTGACACATGAGATGTCAAAATTTAAATATAGTGTCATGTAAACATATGGACCTACAAATAGATGATTTTGATTGCAAAGATTATTACTGTGTGGTCGCTAAAGTTTTCACAAAACATCACCACCCACGGTGACTATAGTGTAGAACTCAAACGCATCAACGCAAACAACAAACAGATTTGGCTTTGAGAATAGGCACCCTGTCATCTCCGAATTGAATAGGGGCTGGCCTTCAGTCCGTAGGAAGATGATCCGATCAAGGAAAAAGTCTCACGACCAAAAAAGAGCAGGTCGGAGCAAAGGTATGAGTATGACAGAGGGCATAGAAGCATCCATCCAATGGCCAGCATGGAAGCAGGGGCCGAAGAAGCGGTTGCCATGGCAAAGATGACACCGACCATTAGGTAACCATACAACCATCTCACTGAACCTATCAATTGAAGCCTAGGATGTCAAATTTTAAATAGTGTCATGTAAACGATGCATGCATAAACAGATCATGTTCTTTGCAAAGCCGATTTATGTGTGGTAGCTAACGTCTGCACATAGCATCACATGAGGACGTAGCGTGCGACCTGGCACAAGCGCTTCCACACTATGTCACAACGGTCAGCCTCCCACACAATTGGGTGCGTGCCTGTCCATCAAACAATGCCTGACTGATATATTTATCTATAATTCACGTAACAAAGATATTAGTTTTTTGGGGGGTACATCCCTTGATAGGTGGATACTTAATACAATTTGATTTAGCCAATGAAGTGAGCATCAAATATAAATTAAAGCAAAAATCAATTCAGTTTTAGTTTGGTTAGAATATATTTTCGTATAAAATAACATGAACGATAATATTTTTTATCACAAATTTTAAGAGAGCTAAATTTTTTGATACCATATTTTATGAATAATACATGAGAATAGTTATCTAGCCTTTGATGTCAGGGCATATAGACTACCTTTTGATGTCATGGGCATCTAGAAGCATACGCGAAACATTGAGAGGCCTTCTATTATATTTTATTATCATGAAAATGCGGATGTACCACAAATTTTAGATTTTTTTATTTCCCCTTGATCACACCAAAAATTCAGTATTTAAATTAGCACTTTATTAAAGCAACAATTAAACATGTAATCATCACTTGACCACCGGAACAATATATGAGGCAAATGAACGATCATGTTCTTCCACATAGCTAAATTATTTAAACCATTATCTCTTTGTAAAACATAAAAATTAATCAAAAAGATCTAAAAATATATACATATGTCTAATTTTTTCTCGCCATAATCCGTCATATGCACATAAATTAATTCTGAAAGCAGTATGGATCATGGCTAAATACAAAAATGTGCCATACTATATAGGTATTTGGGTCGTAAGTTGTGGACAATTATTATTGTAGTTCACATTATAATGTTATAAAATATATTTCTATAGACATGTATTAGTATGTCGGTTGGAGGCGTAAACAAGGAGGTTGATTCGGAAGATTCAAAGCTAACCATTCCAAAAATTATTAGAAGCAGTGGCTGCTGGACGAACAAATGAGGAACTATGTTTGTTTCATTGGAATTCTATATGTAGCATTTTTTATAACTTATCAAATAAACAAAAGTAACCATGAGCTCAAATCTCATGGAAAACCAATGCATGTTCTTAGTAATTCATGTGTTTTACCCATGTGCATGTGAATTTGCATCCCTTGATAAGTTATCGAACTATCATGAATTATGCTTGACATCCCTTGGTAAGTTCATGACAGTTTGATGTCAAGCATAATAAGTTGATTTGGATGGAGAACAATTTTTATATCATAAAATATAATCAAACTATGTCAAAGGTGGGTAAGAGAGAATATAATACATATTTTCAATGAGTAGATGTATGTCATGTTGCTTTAGATGACCAAACTGTAGTGGAAATAAAAAAGTTAGCATTCATGGAACTATTTTTAGGCGTGACATTGCACAAATGAAAAACACAAGTGCATATGGCCAATATGTACGTTGAAGCTAGACATTGATGTTCAAATTTAGTTTTTGGTGGAAATATTGACAACAAAACATTATTGGAAATGTGCAAGTGAAATTTTAAAAGGACAAAGCTTTATGTTTTAAATGTTTACCATATGGACTACTAACATAGTAACATACAAATCAAGCCGCGCAAATGCGTGGGTCAACCCTCTAGTTCTTCTTAAAGATAAACTCCAACTCCTGAAACATCTCATATGCTCCATGACGTTCAAAATGTCTTTGAAGTCCCGGTTCTATGCCATACAATATTGCACACTGAACTATTGAGTAATCTCCAGAACGTGCCTCCCAAGCGTTCTTAACGTCTTCGGATGACATGTCTTCGGGTTGGTTACCAAGCGGTGCATCAAGGACATATGACTTCTGGGAAGCCGTGAGGATAATCCTCAGATAACGGGCCCAGTCCACAAAGTTACTTCCATCATCTTTCAACTTAGTTTTCTCTAGGAACGCATTAAAATTCAGGGGTGCTACTGCGCGAGCCATTGATCTACAACATAAATATGCAAAGGTTACTTAGACTATTGTTCAAGATAATTAGTTTAGTCAATCAAATTACAAAATCTCCCACTCAAATCGACATCCCTTAGGTCATATGAGTGACACATGATCCAAATTCACCAACTCAAGTCCGATCATCACGTGAGTTGAGGTGGTTTCAATGGTGAACATCATCACGTTGATCATATCTACTATATGACTCATGGTCAACCTTTCGGTCTCTTGTGTTCCAAGGCCATGTGTGTACCTGTTGTATGTGAACGTAGAGTCTATCACACCCAATCATCACGTGGTGTCTCGACACGACGAACTTTCGCAACGGTGCACACTCGAGGAGAACACAATTCATCTTGAAATTTAAGTGAGGGATTACCTTATAATGATACCGTCGTCCTAAGGAAAACAAGTTGCATAAAAGGATTAACATCACATGCAAATCATAAGTGACATGATATGGCCATGAACTTGTGCTTTTGATCTCCATCTTGAAAGCCCTGGCATGATCTTCATCGTCACCGGCATGACACCACGATCTCCATCATCTTGATCTCCATCAACGTGTAACCATCAGGGTTGTCGCGCCCACCATGCTTCTACTACTATTGCTACCGTTTAGCGATAAAGTAAAGCATTACATAGGGCTTAATGATTGACACACAGGTCATATGGCTCCTGCCGGTTGCCGTACTCATCGACATGCAAGTCGTGATATTCTATACAACACATGATCATCTCATACATCACATATATCTCATCATGTAATTGGCCATATCACATCACAACATACCCTGCAATAACAAGTTAGATGTCCTCTAATTGTTGTCGCATGTTTTACGTGGCTGCTACGGGTATCTAGCAAGAACAATTCTCACCTACGCAAAACCACAACGGTGATACATAAGTTGCTTTTCAACCTTCTCAATGACTGCCTTTGTCGAATCCGATCCAACTAAAGTAGGAGAAATAGACACCCGCCAGCCATCTTTGTGCAACGAAGTTACACGTCAGTCGATGGAACCGGTCTCTCGTAAGCGTACGAGTAAGGTTGGTCCGGGCCGCTTCATCCGACAATAGCGCTGAACCAAAACACGACCAAGGGAGGAAGCAATCTAAGCATTAATGCCCACAAACTCTTTGTGCTCTACTCGAGATCTCATCTACACATAGACCTAGCTCATGATGCCACTCTTGGGAAGCGTTGCATGGGAAACAAAAAAATTCCTATGCACACCCAAGATCTATCCATGGTTATGAGCATCTACGAGAGGGAGACTAGATCTACGTACCCATGTAGATCGGTAAGCGGGAAGCTTTAGGAAACGCGGGTTATGTAGTCGAACGTTTTCGCGATCCAAATCGCTGAGCGTCTCGCGATCCAATCACGATCCGTCCTGATCTAGCACCGAACGGACGGCACCTCCGCGTTCAGCACACGTACAGCTTGATGAAGATCTCCACATTGTTGATCCAGCAAGAGGGAGTGGGGAGGTAGACGAGTTCTCCGGCAGCGCGATGGTGTTGCGGCGATGGTGGTGGAGTAATTCCAACAGGGCTTCGCCTAAGCACTGTTGAAACCGATCCAGAGGAGAAACTACGAACTAGAGGGGAGGGTAGCACGTGGCTGAAAATCTATGTGCAAAAACCCTAAAACCTCTAGGAGGAGAGGAGGAGGCTTGGCCACAAGGGCAAGCCCTCTTGGCTTCGGCCGAAGTGGAGGGAGGATTCCTACTCCTCCACTCCTAATCGTTTTAGGACTCCTTCCTTATATTAGCCTTTTTTCCACATTTTCCACTTTGGATTTCCTTCCTAGCGGCATGGGCCCTATGTGGGACTTTGGCCAGCCCACTAAGGGCTGGTATTCATCCTCTCACAGCCCATGTAGCCGCTTGGGTCGAAATACCCATCCCGATGGTCCCCCGGTACCCTTCCAACACTCCCGGTACACTACCGATGAGCCCAGAACTTTTTCGATGACCAAAATAAGACTTCCTATATATCAATCTTTACCTCCGGACCATTTCAGAGCTCCTCGTGATGTCCGAGATCTCATACGGGACTCTGAACAACCTTCGATCACCACCATGCATAACTCTATACTACCGAAACGTCACCAAACCTTAAGTGTGCAGACCCTGCGGGTTTGAGAACTATGTAGACATGACCGAGACACCTCGACGGTCAATAACCAATAGCGGGACCTGGATGCCCATATTGATTCCTACATATTCTACAAAGATCTTTATCGGTCGAACCTCTATGTCAAGGATTCAGTTAATCCCGTATGATGTTCCCTTTGTTCTTCGGTATGTTACTTGCCCGAGATTCGATCGTCGGTATCTCCATACCTAGTTCAACCTCATTACTGACAAGTCTCTTTACACGTTCTGTAATACAAGATCCCGTGGCAAACAGTTAGTCACATTGCTTGCAATGCTTAATGTGATGTTGTATTACTGAGTGGGCCCTGAGATACCTCTCCGTCACACGGAGTAACAAATCCCAATATAGATCCATGCCAACCCAGCAGACACCCTCAGAGATACCTGTAGAGTACCTTTATAGTCACCCAGTTACGTTGCGATGTTTGATACACACAAAGCACTCCTCTGATGTCAGTGAGTTGCTAGATCTCATGGTCATAGGAACATATACTTGACACGATCATATGCTACATTCATAGTTTGGGTCTTGTCCATCCCATCATTCTCCTAATGATGTGATCTCGTTATCAAATGACATCACATGTCAATGGCTAGGAAACCTTGACCATCTTTGATCAATGAGCTAGTTCACTAGAGGCATACTAGGGACAAAGTGTTGTCTATTTATCCACACATGTAATGTGTTTCCAATCAATAAAATTATAGCATGGATAATAAACAATTATCATGAACAAGGAAATATAATCATAAACACTTTATTTATTGCCTCTAGGGCATATTTCCAACAAGGGCGCCCTATGGCTTGTGGCTTCCTCGGCCTTCCTCTCCGGTGACTCTTCGCTCCAGTATTTTTTATATTTTCCAAAAATATTCTCTGTAAATTTTTTGCTCATTCCGAGAACTTTTATTTCTGCATAAAACAACACCATGGTAGTTCTGCTGAAAACAACATCAGTCCGGGTTAGTTCTAATAAAATCATACCAAAATCATATAGAATTATTATAAACATGGCATGAATACTTCATAAAGTATAGATATGTTGGAGATGTATCAATGCATATGATGGCTAAAACATGACAAAAGAAACATGCGCACCCGTAAGTATGAGCAAATAAAATCTTGGCTATTGAAAGAAGCTCCCACGTGTTGTGTTCGGATTTAACACTTTATGGTGTATCTCGATTATATGTAGTACAAGATTGGTTCAGCCAAACATAGGGTAGGAAAATAAATTGTCCCTATCAAACAACAAAGTGGGGAAGGAAAAGGCAAAAAAGGTAAAGAATAACGGAAAGGAAAAATTGTATGGGAGTTTAGACGACACTGGTTTATCCGTAGAAGCACCAAAGACGAGCTGCGTTCCATGGGTTTGGTTCAATGCGGTTATCCGATGGACTCCGCAAACAATAGGACCCTCCCGCGAGAATTTCGTCAATGATGAAAGGACCCTCCCATTTCGGGTTGAGTTTGTGCTTCTGTTTCTCCGGCAGCCGTAGGACGAGTTATCCTACGTTGTATGCTTTTGCCCTGACCTCCCTACTTTGGTACCGTCGAGAGTGCTGTTGATAAAGAGTGGATCGGGCCAGAGCTATGTCCCTCTCCCCCTCCAAGGCGTCCAAGGCGTCCTGTCGATCTAACTCGACCTCCTTTTCCTCGTACATGTGCACTCTTGGTGTGTCATTGAGAATATCGCAGGGAAGGACTTCCTCTGCCCCATAGACCATAAAAAATGGTGTGTAACCCGTTGATCTGTTCGGGGTGGTACGCAGGCCCCATAGAACGGAGTCGAGTTCCTCCACCCAATGACAGTCGGACTTGTGAAAAGATCGGACCAAACATGGCTTGTTGCTGCTCATAATGAGACCTTTTGCTCGCTCGACCTATCCATTGGTCTGCGGATGATAGACCGATGCACAATCAAGCTTTATGCCCATTTTGCGCACCAGGCCTTGACCTCTTGGGTCGTGAAGTTGGATCCATTATCCGTTATTATACTATGTAGGACATCATAACGGTGTACTACGCTGGATGTAAATTCAATCACTGGTCCGGATTTAGCCGATTTAACAGGCTTTGCTTCTATCCATTTGGTGAACTTGTCAACCATGACCAGTAGGTATTTATTTTTCTTGGTCCCCCTTTGAGGGGTCCGACCATGTCCAGCCCCCAGGCCGCAAAAGGTTAGGTGATCAGAATAGTCTGAAGAGCTATTGGGGGCATGTGACTTTGATTTGCAAAGAGTTGACACCCAACGCAATGTTGACCAAGTGACTAGGCGTCCGTCCGAGCTATAGGGCAAAGGAAACCGGCTCGGAAGGCCTTCCGACAGGGGATCTTGTCGTGACGTGATGCCCGCCCATGCCTGCACGGATTTGACGACGAGCTCCCATCCTTATTCCTCAGATATACACCTCTGTAATAATCAAGTGGTGCTTTTCTTGTATAACTCACCCTTGTGTACTTTTTAGGCCTTGGATCGCCGAACTATGCGCCGCAGCTCAGCTTGATCATCGGGGTGTTCCTTGTCAAGGAGGTAAGCGAGGAAGGGTTATGTCCATGGCGCAATTACTACCATTACCTCATGATCCGAGGGCGTCTCCTTCATCATTGAGCCATCGATAATGCCGTCATCTGGTTAGTTTATAAGGGGAACAACTTCGTCCATTTTATTCGGACCGGCGCCATTTGCGTCGTCCTGCCACACTACGAAGGGCTTGAAGAGTTGCTCCAGGAAGGTGTTTCTCAGGACGGGATCGCGCTTGGATCCCATACGGGAAAGTCTATCGGCGGCTTGGTTGTGTCTCGAGCGACCTGTTGGAATTCCATCCCGTCGAACCGGGTAGATATCTTGAGGATAGCGTTTCTATATGCCACCATCTTTGGATTTTTGGCATCGAACTCGCCATTAATTTTGGATATGGTCAGGTTTGAGTCTCCCTGTACCACTAGCCATCATATGCCCATTGACACAGCCATCCAAAGACCATGAAGAAGAGCTTCATATTCGGCGGCATTGTTGGAGTCGGCATACATGATTTTCAACATGTATCTTATGTTGTCGCCTATGGGGACGTGAGGATAACTCCAACCCCCAGACCGGCCAAGGTCTTGGATCCATCAAAGTACATTGTCCAATGGGAGTATGCACTATACTCTTTGGGGAGCTCGGCCTCTATCCGTTCAGCCTAGAAGTCCGCCATTACCTGAGATTTAATGGTGCGGCGTGGCTTGTAGGTTATTTTAAAGGGAAGGAGCTCGATTGCCCATTTGGCTATGTGACTGGTGGCATCCCTGTTGTTGATTATATCATTCAGGGGGGACTTCCGACGCTACCGTTACCACGCACTCCTGGAAGTAGTGTCCGGGTTTCCTCGATGCCATGAATACTATATAGGCTATTTTTTGATAATGTGGGTATCTAGCCTTGCACTGCGTTAGCACCTCTCACACATAATATACCAGATTTTGGGTCAGGAATTTATGTCCCTCCTCATCTCGTTGGACGATGAGCACCGCACTGGCGACTTTGTTGGTGGCCGATATATATAACAACATAGACTCACCAGCGCCTGGCGCTGTGAGTCTGGGGTTGGTTGCTAGTAGTGTTTTGATTCCTTCCAACGCAGCCGCTGCTTCATCAGTCCATTCAAAATTGTTGGTCCGTCTCGGTAGCTTATAGAGCGGTAAAGCTTTTTCTCTAAGGCGGGAGACAAAGCAGCTTAATGCGGCTACGCACCCGGCTAGCCTCTGGACATGCTTCAGCTCTGTGGGGATTGCAAGTTTTGATAGAGCATAGATTTTCGCTGGATTTGCCTCTATTCCTCTATGGGAGATGATGAATCCAAGAAGCTTACCAGAGGGAAGTTCGAATACACATTTTTCCGGATTGAGCCGTATATCATATTCGCACAAATTCGCGAAAGTTTGACGTAGCTCGTCGATCAACTGATCGACGTGTTTGGTTTTGATTACCACATCATCCACATATGTCTCGACAGTGTTTCCGACCTTTGTAGCGAGGCAGGTTTGGCTCATGCGCTGGTATGTGGCCTCGACATTTTTTAGCCTGAAGGGCATCATGTTGAAGCAAAATGGCCCGTAGGGGGTGATGAATGCAGTAGCAACTTGATCGGATTCCTTCATTTTAATTTGATGGTATCCGGAGCAAGCATCGAGGAAACACAACAATTCATGTCCGGCTATGGCATAAATGATCAGGTCTATGCATGGTAAGGGGAAAGGGTCCTTGGGGCATGCTTTGTTGAGGTCTTTGAAATCGACACACAACCGCCAGGACTTGTCTATCTTAGGTACCATCACCAGGTTTGCTAGCCACTCGGGGTGTTTAATATCCCGAATAAATCCAGCCTCGAGCAATTTGGCTAATTCTTCACACATGGCTTGTCGTTTGGGCTTGGAGAAGCGGCGCAGGGTCTATTTCATGGGCTTAAAGCCTGGAATAATGTTCAAGCTGTGTTTGAGAGCCAACATGGGATTCCGGGCATATTGGAAGGATGCCAAGTGAAAATGTCCCAATTTTCGCGGAGGAAATTCCGCAATGCTTCGTCCATAAGGGGATCGAGCTGGGCTCCGATTTACGCTGTTTTATTGGGGTCCGTTGGATGCACCTGAAATTTGACGATTTCCTCTGCGGGTTTAAAGGACGTGGATTTGGGCCTTTTGCTGAGGATCACATCGTCCCTATTAACTGTCGACCGTAGGGCGATCAACTCCTCGGCGGCAAAAGTTTCTACTAATGCCTCGAGGGCGAGTGTTGCCATTTTGTTTTTGGCCCTAAGGGATATATTAGGATCCCTGGCGATCGTGATCACTCATTTGGTCCTGGCATTTTCAGTTTCATGTACATATAATGGGGTATAGCCTGGAACTTTGTAAAGGCAACACGTCCCAATAGGGTGTGATAGCCACTGGGGAAGGGGACGATGTGGAAGAGAAGTTCTTCGGAATAGTAATTTTCGGGCGCGCCGACCACAACATCCAGGATGATACATTTGGAACAACGTGCCTCTTTCCCTGGGATAATTCCTGGGAAGGTTGTGTTGCTATGTTCAATGCGATATCGGTCAAGTTGAATTTTTTCCAAAGTGGCCTCGTATATGAGGTTAAGACCACTGTCGCCGTCCATTATCACTTTATGTATCCTGTATCCATCGATGGTGGGATTCAAGACTAGAGCGGTCAGTGAATGGCCGAGAAGGATGGGCGACTGGTCAATGTCTCTGAAAGTAATCGGAACGTCTGCCCACGGGCTAGTAGCTGCCACGTGGTAAACTTTCTCGTGCCCCCTAAGAGCTCTTTTATGCCTGCTCCTCGAGGGGAAGATCTCATATACTGTCAGGACTTCGTCATTAAATCCGTGTGGCGAAGGGGAATGCATGTTCGACGGAGGTGTGTCGAGGATGGCCTCGCCAGTTTTTGTGACTTGTCTGACAACCCAACAAGCCCGAAGGCTATGTGTAGGATTTGTGTTTACCGACAAGGAATGAATGGGGCATGGTTTATCCAAAAGTCCGTTGAGGACGGTGCCAGTCCCGAAAAGGGACTTGCTTCTTTTTTCTATGGGTTCGTACCTGGCAGGCCGATTTGGCGGTATCCTCTTTTTCCAAGCTCCTCTAGGGTGTTTGGAGAAAAATTGTTCCGAGCTCCTCTAGGATTGCCAGACACTCTACATTGCATAGTACTTCTGTACCAGTTCGAACAATTCCGAAAATTCGCATATGCGTCGGCGGGCCAGGGCGTTATGAATCCCTTCATCATGGCAATTGCGAACAAAAATTGCCATTACATTTTGTTCACTAAGACCTTTTACTCTGCTCCTAGTGAGTAGGAGTCTTGCCCAAAAGTGTTGGAATGATTCTCCTTTTCTTTGCTTGATATCCCGAAAGTCCGAAGATATCAGCTTTGGCGCGGTATTTGGACAATCGTCTTGGGCGGTGGGTGGCAAAAAAAATCATTCCCTGTTGCAATGAGTGTTCGGAATTCCAGTTTCCCGCTCGTGTGACGGATCCTGGACCGGTGACGGTCCAGCTTCAAAGCGATTCCCCGCCTCTGATTCATCGACGGGGTGTTGGAGATCACAGATGGGGGTATAGACGGTTTTCAATTCCGGCTGTCGGGCAGAACCCGCGGCCGGACACTCGATGGTAGAGACAAGGTGGGTGACCGGAGGAACATGAATCTCCCTGTCATCAGGTCTGATACCGAGCTGACCATAGATCGGAACTTAGTCATCCGATATACGCATAGCTTCGATCCGATCGAACAACTCGTTTTAGAACGAGGCGATGGCAGGATGTGTGTCGCTGATACGAGTTGATTCGTCAAGCGGTGTGATAGTTCCAGAGTTACGCTGAAGCGGATCTGTGTTCCATTCCACCATGGGACCTGATGTATTGGACGTCAAAGCATCCGGACTTACAGGTTTTTCTTCAAAGGTTGAGGGTTCCATTTGAACGAGTGTTCCCCGTGAATTAGCCACGAACTCTAGGGTTCCGAACTTGATACTCTGATTGAGGGGAAACCTTCTGATCTGGCCATGACGGCCGACCTGGCCAACATGCGACAAGATGTTGTTGCTGGTGAAACTCTGATCAGGGTAAAGATTCCCCTTGATACGGATCTCGCTACTTGCAACGGGGCAATCCATCGATTCCTTCGGCGCTCACAGAGGAACTCTCAATGAAAGCACCAATGTTGGTGTCAAAACCAGCGGATCTCGGGTAGGGGGGCTGAACTGTGAGACTAGGATCAACAGTAATAGGAGACGAAGGGGACACGAGTTTACCCAAGTCTGGGCCATCCAATGGAGGTAATACCCTATGTCCTGCTTGATTGTATTGATGGTGTAAGGGGTTACAGAGTTGATCTACCACGAGATCGTATGTCTAACCCGAGATGAGTTGTTCTATCCCTATGCCCTAAAACCCTCCGGTTTATATAGATGTCGGGGGCGTCCTTGGCTTACACATGGTCGGTTAGATGCCGAAGAGAAAACATGCCTAACTACAGCTAATAACTTGGAGAACACATCGTGACTCCTCGAAGCTTTCGTCTGGCGCAGGTGGTCTTCGATCATCGGATGCCTGCCTTGGGGCCCATATAGTCCGACCCATGAATAATGGGCTGGCTATCCAAGGACCCCTTAATCCAGGACTCCCTCAGCGCCCACGCGTTAATAACATTAAAACCTTGGCATGAATAGCTCAGGGAGTCTTCGGATTCTTACCTTCGAGTTGGGGGCTTGACCCTTAGGTTCCTTTGAGGAACCTTTTCGAAGTCCTCGGACTCGGTGTCCGAGTCCAAACTATCGTCGTGCAGGACCAACATCGCTCGACGTGCCCTTTTTGGAGCAAGAGGAGGTACGTCCTCCATGGTGTCCGATGACACTGCCCTCTTTCTTGTGAGGGGGGAATCCCCTCCTCCTTGTCCTCATGTTGTTCCTCATGGTTAGAGGAGGCATGGATTTCCTCTGACACGGCGTCCGGATGGTCCTTTAGGCGGAGACCTCCTTGGCCTTTCTTCTTCTCTTTGTTTTCTAGAGCCTTGTAAGGCACCGCGATGAGCATCTCCGACAACAACTTCAACCTGGGATCTTCGGGATGTGGTGTTGGGAAGTTGATGCCTGTGGCTTTGCTCAACCATTTCTGCAAAGATGATGGGAAAGGTGTTTAGATTTTCTGTCGGAAAAAAGAGCCGATCAATTGAAATTATGTTATCCCTGGGTAGGAGGGTTATCGGCATGTAGGCCCTAATCCTCCTCTTCGGCTGGCTAGCTCTTCTGAGCCTTGAGCAGTGCCTTCCATAGTTTCTCCGGAGTGATGCAGAAGACCTGACAACTGGTAGGCTCATTGTCAAGATGATAAGCCCACATGGGGTCGTCCTAGCACTAGTATGGAAGGATGCGGCATCGAAGCATGATCTGGACCACGTTAACCATCTCGATCCTGGCCTTGATCATCGAGGTGATGCGCTTCTACAGCTTGTCCACCTCTGCATTCGACCCCAAGTCGAGGCCCTTTTGGAGCCATAAGGTCAATCTTGTGGGAGGTCCAGATGTGAACTCGATCGGAGCAACCCGACCTTCTTCTCTTGGCTCGGTGATATAAAGCCACTCCGTTTGATAGATCTTGATGGTGTCAATGAATGTACCAGTCAACCAAGATCTTGATGGTGCCAGCAGGGGATCTTGCTGATAACCACCCCTCTACAGTCCGCGTGCTCGCTCGCGACGGTATTCTGCTTGACGTTGAATACCTTGATCCACAGGCCGAAGTACGGTTCGACCCGTAGAAAGACCTCTCAGAAGATGATAAATGCCAATATGTGCATAAAGGAGTTCGGGGGGAGGTCGTGGAAGTCTAGTACATAGAAGAACATGAGACTCGGGACAAAGGGATGGAGTGGAAAGCTTAGTCCCTGGATGAAGTGGGGGACGAATACCACCCTCTCCCTTGGCTTGGGTGTGGGGACCACCTGGTTCTTCTCCAGGGTGTGGTGGAAGACATTGGCAGGCAGGTAACCAACTTCCTTCAGGTCCCATGTCTTGGTCAGTGACCGTGGGGGCCTCCCACTTTCCGTTAGAGCCCGAACCAGCCATGGCTAAAGCTCGGAGGAGAAGTTGAGGAAGAACTGGATTTGATCTCTCGAAGCTTAGGGAGATTGAGGAAGCAGAGGATACGAATGGGGAGCGTGAATAGGCCTTGAGGGTTTTTTCCCTTTTAAGAGGCATGACGACGATTAGCCTCCCTGTATTACGCCTCAAATCCGCCCACTTCCCAAGACATGCATGCCGTTATACACACATAAAGAAACTTGATATGATTAATCATATCACGTGTGAAACAGAGCATGATTTATGCTTTGATGAATTGTGTTAAGGTAAAAACAGCCTCGAACAGCGAATTGAGTTTTCATAACTGGTTTAGTTGTCATGGTGGGCCGCGACCCTTTGTTAGAAAGATTGTTAGTATACACTATTTACACTTTGACGTTTAGCTTTCAGGGCTAAGTGACTCACGGTGTTCAGTCGATCATATGATCTGAAACATTACGTGTCATTGGAGGCCGAACTAATCTTAGCCTATCATTAATTGGGAAGAGGAACTCACCCCGGAAGCCGAAGACTCTAGTCACGTGGAGAAGACGAAGCTAAAAACCATGGCGTTGGGGGCTAGTTTGGGGGCTACTGAGGGATTCCTGGACTAATGGGACCTCAAGCCATCGACCTATCTCTTAATAGGCCGACTTGGTGGGCCATTCTCTGATTATCGCAGGAAGGGCCGGATACATTGAGAGCCCACATTCTAGAAGGAAGTCATGAAGGCACGTTGTGCACTCCAAGTCAATACGAGGAAATTGGCATCTCCATCCTTGGCAGGAGACCCACCATGTGTAAACCCTAGTACCCCCCGGTGTCTATATAAACCGGGAGGGTTTTAGCTTGAAGGGCGAGAAAACTCGTCTCGGGTTTAGCTATTCCATAGGAGGACCCGAACCTAGGTAAACATCATCTCCTTCGTCCCCTGTTACCATCGATCCTAGTCTCATAGCTCGGGACCCCCTACCCGAGATCTGCCGGTTTTGACACCGACACCCCCTAGGGCGCGCCCCTAGCTTGTGGGCCCCTCGGGAGTCCCCTTGACGTGATTCCAATGAGAACTACTCCTATAAATCAAGTAACCTCCATAAAGAAACCTATATTGAGAGTTCTGCCGCTGCAAGCCTCTATAGCCATGAAAAACCAATCAAGAGCCCGTTCCGGTACCCTGGCGGAGGGGGAAACCATTACCGGAGGCCATCTTAATCATCCCGCCGGTCTCGATGACGAGGAGGGAGTAGTTCACCCTCGGGGCTGAGGGTATGTACTAGTAGCTATGTGTTTGATCTCTCACTACTGTTCTTCAAATGACACGATCTTGATGTACCGCAAGCTTTATTAATATAGATGAATCATATGGAGTTTTCCCCTCTCTACTTCTTGTGATGATTGAGTTTTCCCTTTGAATTTTACTTATCAGATTGACTCTTTAAAGGATTTGAGAACACTTTATGTATGTATTGCGATGGGATATCCGTGGTGACAATGGGATGTTCTGTTGATACACTTGATGTATGTTTTGGTGATCAACTTGCGGGTTCCGTGTCCTTGGAAATCTATGCGTAGGGGTTGGCACATGTTTTCGTCTTGACTCTCCGTTAGAAACTTTGGGGCACTGTTTGAAGTTCTTTATGTTGGATTGAACAAGATGAATCTGAAATTGTGTGATGCATATCGTATAATCAAGCCCATGGGTACTCGTGGTGACATTGGAGTATCTAGGTGACATTAGGTTCTAGGGCTGTTCCTCACACTTATAGCGATAGCTCATAAGATTGATCGGAAAATATGACTTTGAGGTGGTTTCGTAACCTACAATAATTTCTTCGTTTGTTCTCTGCTATTTGTGACTTTGGAGTGAACTCTTTGTCGCACGTGAGGGATTTACATATGATTCAACTATGTCAGTATTGTTGAGAAACTTGCACTAGTGAAAGTATGAAGCCTAGGCCTTCTTTTCAAGCATTGCAATACTGTTTTTGCTCACTTTTGTTACTTGCTACCTTGCTGTTTTTATATTTTCAGATTACAAAAACCTATTTCTACCATCCATATTACACTTGTATCACCATCTCTTCGCTGAACTAGTGCACCTATGCAATTTACCATTGTATTGCGTGTGTTTGGACACAAGAAACTCTTTGTTATTTTGTTACAGTGTTGTTCCAGAGAGACCATTGATATGTATCCAATGTATCTATAATTTATGAAGTATTCATGCCCTGTTTACAATAATTCTATATGATTTTGCTATGATTTTATTAGAACTAACCTGGAATGACATTGTTTTCAACACAACTACCATGGTGTCATTTTTTGTGCAGAAATAAAAGTTCTTGGAATGGGCTGAAAATTTAGTATGATTTTTTCTGGACCAAATGAGACCCCCGAAGGATTGGAGTTGGGCCAGAAGAGCCACAAGGAGGTCACAAGTCTGCCAGGCATGGCCACCCCCTGGTCGCGCCTAGCAGGCTTGTCACCGCCTCGTGGCACCCCTTGGCGTGATTCCAATAGCAAGAATTCCTATAAATATGAAATTATCTGAAAAGAAACCTAGATCGTGAGTTCTGCCGCCGTAAACCACCAGAGCCACGAAAAACCAATCGGAAGCCTGTTCCGGCACCCTGCCGGAGGGGGAAACCATCACCAGAGGCCATCTTCATCATCCCGGTGGCCTCCATGACGAGGAGGGAGTAGTTCACCTTTGGGGCTGAGGGTATGTACCAGTAGCTATGTGTTTGATCTCTCTCTCTCTCTCGTGCTCTTGATATGGAATGATCTTGTTGTACCACGAGATTTATTATTATAGATGAATCATATGGAGTTTTCCCCTCTCTATCTTGTTTTGATATTGAGTTTTCCGTTTGAAGTATTCTTATCGGATTGAGTCTATAAGGATTTGAGAACAATAGATGTATGTCTTGCGATGGGATATCTGTGGTGACAATGGGATGTTCTATTTATCCACTTGATGTATGTTTTGGTGATCAAATTGTGGGTTCCGTGACCTTGGGAATCTATGCATAGGGGTTGGCACATGTTTTTGTCTTGACTTTCCGGTAGAAACTTTGGGGCACTATTTGAAGTTCTTTGTGTTGGATTAAACATGACGATTATGAAATTGTGTGATGCATATCATATAATAAAGCCCATGGGTACTTGTGGTGACATTGGAGTATCTAGGTGACATTAGGGTTTTGGTTGACGTGTATCCTAAGGTGTTATTTTAGTACGAACTCTAGGGCTGTCCGTGACACTTATAGGGATAGCTCATAAGATTGATCAGAAAAATTAACTTTGAGGTGGTTTCGTACCCTACAATAGATTCTTCATTAGTTCTCCGCTATTTGTGACTTTCGAGTGAACTCTTTGTCGCACGAGAGGTATTTACATATGATTCCACTATGTCAATATTGTTGAGAGAAATTGCACTAGTGAAAGTATGGACCCTAGGCCTTGTTTCCAAGCATTTATACAACATTTTTCTCGCTGTTTACTATTTTTTACCTTTCTGTTTTTATATTTTCAGATGACAAAAATCTATATCTACCATCCATATTACACTTGTATCACCATCTCCTCGCCGAACTAGTGCACCTATACAATTTGCCATTGTATTGGGTGTGTTGGGGACACAAGAGATTTCTTGTATTTGATTGCAGGGTTGTTGGAGTGAGACTATCTTCATCCTACACCTCCCACGGATTGATAAACCTTAGGTCATCCACTTGATGGAAAAGTTTCACAGTCCTAAAAAACTTCGTGCTTCGAGGCCCAACACGAGTATACAAGAAGAAGGTTGTGTAGTAGACATCAAGCTCTTTTCTGGGGCCGTTGTCAGGGAGGTGAGTCCTTGAATGTATATCTTTAGATCTTGCAATAAAATCTTTTAGTTTCTTGTTTTTCAATAGTTTGGTATAAAAGAAAACTACAAAAAATGGAATTGAGGTTGCCTCATATGCTTCATCTTTTTAATGTCTTTCGTGAAAATGATGGAAAGGAAAATTGTGCTGAAGTGCTAGAAGTAGAAGTTATTAAAATGTTTGGCACTAAATCCTTGAATGATGAGCATAATTTCAATATTGTTAGTATGAATTCTCAGAATATTCATGATGCTAATGATATGCAAAGCCACAAGCTTGGGAATGCTGTGTTTGATGAAGGAGATATTTTTAGTCCCCCAAGTTTTGATGAGCAAAACTATTAGGATTATGACATGCCTCATATCTATGATGATTATTGTGATGAAACATATGCTATAAAGAGTAATGACAACCATGAAACCTATTATCATGATTCTAATATTCAATATGGTTATGTCAATCTAGTGTCACATGATAGTTATTTTGTTGAGTTTGCTCCCACTACTTTGCATCAGAAGAATTTTTCTTGTGTGGAGAGTAGTTAAATTTCTATGCTTGTAGATCATGAAAAGAATGCTTTATGTGCTGGTTATATTGTGGAATTACTTCATGATTGTACTGAAAATTATTATGAGGGAGGTTCATATGCTTGTAGGAATTGCAATAATATCAATTTTTGTCTCTATGTGTTCAAGGTTTTGAAGTTATGCTTGTTTTGCCTTCCTATGCTAGATGATTCTTGTTCCAAATAAATTATTTGCTCACAAAATCCCTATGCATAGGAAGTGGGTTAGACTAAAATTTTCTTGTCATGATATTCATGATGCTCTTTTGCATGTTTCAATTATTATTCCTATGTGAGCATCATTGAAATCATTTTGCCTAGCTAAAAGGCATTGAAGAAAAGCGCTTGTTGGGAGACAACCCAAAACTTCTACTTTCTGTTTTGGTGTGTGCACATTATTAAGATAATGTAGTAATCATGTTTTGTGTCTTTTATTTCAATAAAGTTCCAAGTAAAGCCTTTGGGATAGTGTGGATACTTGCTTGTTTGATTCTGTGCGAAAACAGAAAGTTTTCCGTCTAGTATATGAATTATCTGATTTTACTAGAGCTACAAAAATTTCTGATTTTTTTACAAAACATTTATATTCACATTATTTGAGTATTAATAATATTTCAGAATTTTTAGAGTCAGGGAAGTATGGTGATAATTAAGATCTTTGCAGACTGTTTTGCTTTTGACAAATTCTATTTTTCATGCATAGTTTGCTTGTTTCAAGTATTCCTATAGCTTATATTGCGTAATATAAATTGTGGAAATTATGGAATACAGTAGGTATCATGTGGGAACAATTATGAATCTTTTCTTGACAGTACCTAAGTTAATGATTTATCTTTACTACACTAACCCTTCTCATGAAGTTCCGTTAAGTTTTGTGTGATTGAAGTTTTCAAGTTTTGGGTGAGACACCGATATGAGGAGAATAAGGAGTGACAAGGACCTAAGATTGGGGATTACCAAGGAACCCCCAAGGTAATATAAAAGGAATATTCAAGCGTCTAAGCTTGGGGATGCCCCGGAAGGCATCCCCTGTTTCGTCTTCAACACTATCGGTATATCTCACTTGGAGCTATATTTTTATTCCTCACATAATATGAGTTTTGCTTGGAGCATCATTTTATTTTGTTTTTCTCTGTTAGGTGTTATCTATAATCTTGTTTTTCAACAAAAAGTTCCAAGAATCGCCTTAGGATGCTTGCATTGCATGTTTTGATATGTGCTGGGTAAAAACAGAAACTTCTTCTGTAGAGTTTTAATTTTCTTATTTTACTGGAATGTGGAAAGTTTCTGAAATTTTTACACAGTGTTTTCATATAAATTACTTAGCATGTACAAAAGTTTCATAATTTTTTGAGTTACAGAAGTACACTGTTTTCATAAATTGCTACAGACTGTTCTGTTTAGACAGATTGATGTCATAGTTTTGTTATCTACTAGTCCTATAGTTTCCATAGCCTATATTGGTAGATATAAATTGTGGAAATGATAGTATACAGTACATAATGTTTGAAAATCATTGTGAAACTTTTCTTTGAAGTACATCAAGTGTTGATTTGTTCTCATGTATACTAACCTATCTCACGAGTTCTTTTTTAGTTTTGTGTGGATGATGTTTTGGAGAATAGGTGAAACCATGATGTGAGAGGATTGAACGAGATGCAAAATCTCAAGATTGGGGATGAACAAGGCACCCCAAGTAAATATTTCAAGAATTTTCAAGCATCTAAGCTTGAGGATGCTACAAATAAAACATCTCTTCATCAACAAATATCGGTTAGCCTATGTTGAGACTAAATTTTTATTCATTCACACGATGTGTGATATTCTTGGAATGCTATTTTTTTTGCTTGCTGTTTAAATAAAATATTCAGATCTGAAAATCTTTATTGAGAGATAGAGAGAGAGAAAGTCCTCACATAGATACTTAATTGTTTGCCTACTCATTGATCTTCACTTATATGTTTTGGAGTAGTTTTGTCATTTACTCTCGTGCTTCACTTATATCTTATGGGTAAATGGTTGAATGAATTGAATATCATAAATCTGAAATTACATATGTTTTATATGCTTATCCCATGGGGAGTAATGACTTCACATATAATAAGCATAGGTGGTAAAATTTATTGAAAGTTAGCAAACACCGCATTGGTCAATTGGATCATTCATGAAAGAATACTGAAGGAAGAGAGATTTCCCATATAAATTTACTATCTTGGACATCTTCTATGACTGTGAATACCCATTAATTATTTTCAAACTTGAGCAAAATAGTTGAAGTTGGACAAGGAAGACAACGTAATGAGTTATGTTTGGGTATATTTGTATAGAAGTTATATTATTATGGATCCTCCAACATGTGGTGCTTGATCCACCTCATATTAGCCAAAACTTCTGCACCAAGTAGAAATACTACTTGTGCATCCAAACACTCTTAAACCGAAACTTGTTCCATATGAGTCCACCATACCTACCAATATACGGTATTTATCTGCCGTTCCAAGTAAATTTGCATGTGCCAAACTCTAAAGCTTCAAATAATATTTTTTTTGTATGCCCGAATCGCTCATAGAGTAACTAGGGGCTGTCAGTATCTTCCATCCTAGGGGGGTTATTCTCACGATGTGTTGATTCATTATCATTCACAAGAAAGTGGCTGGTATTAGGGATTCCTAGTCCCGAAATCAAGAGAAAAAATGCAAATAATTAAACAAAACTCCCCCGGGAATGTTGTTGGTATGGATGGTACTTGTAACATCCCAAAATTTCATTTTGGAATGTTATGATTATAGCTATGCATCTAGCAGCATCACTGCTTGAATGTATGTGTTTGTTGAAATGTCTCTTCTGAATTCCAGAAAGCTCTTTCTACTTTTCCCTAAGTTGTTTCACCTATTTGAAATTTTGGTTAAAAGTTCAAATAAGAGAGGAGGAACATGACACTCCACACCAGGGACTAATTGGTGATATATTTGAACAATAATATCCAGCGGTTATTTTGAAAATATTTGCAAAAAGGATTTAAAAACAATTAGGCAATTTCTGAAAATATTATTTTTTTCAAAGTGTTCAAATGACAGAATAGAAATGTACATTAAATAGCATTTATTATTTTGTTAATTTTGATATATAATACCCGTATATTTATAAAAGGTTTGAATGCTTTAAAAGCTTAAGAATATCTCTGGAAAATTATTAAAAAGAAACGGTAACCGTTTCCGGTATTAAACGGGCCGGCCCACGGCAGTTATACGCGCATTTACTACCGACCGGCCGACCGCGCGTAACGGACACGCCCTCCCCTCACTGACACCGGGCCCCACCCGACCGACCGTTTCACCGAACGGTCATCTTCTCCCCTCCCCCGCGCGCGCTGGACCCGACGCCGGCCGTTACCTCCCCTCGCCGGATCTCTCTCCTCTCTTAACTCCCTTTCGCTCCCCGCACCCCTATAAGTACCGGCCAGCCCCGCCTTTCATTTCCCTCCCAAACCCCTCTTCCCTCTCGCCGGAAGGCTACGCAATTGCTCGCCGGAGCTCCCACCCCCACCGGACCTCCCGTCGACCGTAGCCACCAATTCCGACCACCTCTCGCCCAACCGTTGCCACCAATCGACTCCGGAGAACCGTCGCCGTCGCCCGGACCACTTCCCCGTCTTCCCCGACCACCGGAGCACCTCGCCATCGCATTTGCCGCTTCCGGACTCGCCGGGAACCCCGACGCCGGCGACCTTTTACTCTTTGAGCATCCCCACTCGTTCGATCTGGAATCGACGTTCCAGATTAGATCGGATTTAATCCGAACCGGTATCCTTTACCGATCGGTCGCCCGCTCGAAACTACCCAACGCACGCGCCAGCCAGCCAGTAGAATCGCGCCACGTCACCCCTGGCCGTCCGGTAGATTTAGTCTCTTTTCTCTGATTTCTTTTAGTAAACAGAACCTATTCTAAATTTGTTTTGGTTATATCTTTTAATCTATTTAGTGTTTTGAGTTGATTCTTTTTGCAATAGCTCACATTTTTCATGTAGTTTCACCCTGTACTTTTAAATTTCAAATTTGAAATACAAAATTTGAATTTAATCAAATTTGCTCAAAATCTTCAAATCTGAATAACTAGAGTTTGAAAATAGATTTTGATATGATTCTTTTTGCTACTGTTTGATATTGGTTAGGACTATCTTCATGCTTAGTTTGAGGATTTTTAGGTTTAATTTGATTAATGTTTTAACCAAATCTTGTGGGGAACGTGTGCAAAACTCTGCAGAGTATTCCAAACCTAATCGATTAGCCGTGTCCACGGTCATGGACGACTTGAGCCAAAGGAATTGAAACTTCCGGAACTCTCAACACAATTAATATGATGATGTGGGTATTTAATAATTTTGGGTATGAGAAATGGTTGGTGGAACCATCTCATTAATCAACCAACTTAGTAATATTTTGCTTAGCCCCTCCCTTGATGTAGGAAAAACTTGGCTTTACGCAAAAACTTACCACCCCACCTGCCATATTTGCATATAGATTAGATGATTATCTTTTCACCCCTCTCTTGTGACTTTGCCGGCATATTCCATATGCTGACCTACACGGCTGCAACGTATCATGTTGTAGAGTACTTTTCCGACCAGGAGTGAGGACACGTTCTATGCTCAGTGAGATGCCCTTGGAGTCAGATGGACTCACCTACCTTCGACGCTTCCGCAAGATTTAGATATTCTCATGAGTTGGCTTTTAGCCACTTTATTGTAATTTTTATTGTAATAAAGGACTCGAAATGAGATTTCGATTAATATATTTGCTGTGTGATTTCCCTTTGATATATACATTGATGTACCGTGTGTGTACCATCATGATCTTGGGATGGTACGGAAACACCGGAGACTTGACCTTTCAGGTCGGGTCGCTACAGAAATGGTATCAGAGCACACGCTGACCGTAGGATGTAACCTCTAGGATTGGAAAGCCTTAGGATTGTATCTCTTTGTCTTTAAAATTCTTATACTCTCATCTACTCATTTCTGATTTCTCTCCGATTATTTCAAAATTTATAGATGGCCACCTTCATCCCAGTGTTGATCACGGAGTTTTGCCAGCCTGACGCAACGATGCCCTTTGGTAAGGAGCTGATGAGGATCGTCAAAGACGTAAGGATTGCTTTGCCGAGCATCACCGGGACTCCTATCATGTCATTTCCACAAGATGGACGATATAGGATCGAGGTGCACATCCGAGGGAAGACCTTTGGGAATCGGAAGAAACCCATCGACTTCAAGTTCGTGGCACCCAGCTGGAGACTTGGAAGAGACATGGCCATTCATCGTGCCCTTGGACGTATTCAGGAGGAATACAGAGGTGGAACCATTTCACCAGGACTCAGCATGGTTTGCCGCAGAGATGCTCATGGCAACATCATAACCCCTCCCACTGGAGACTCCACCATGTCATATATCCAGACCCTGGAGACTCACATCAGGACTCTGGAGCTTCGAGTTCGTGCTGATACGAAGACAATCAAGAATCTGATGAACCGCGAGATTGACCTTGAAGCTGACTTACGGGAAGCCGAGTACGAGCATGAGGATGAGGTGAAGGATTTCTTAGAGAGGATCGACAAGCTGAACACTCGCATCGCCACTCTGGAGGAACAGATGGCCATGGGTGAAAATCTTCATCCTGAGGGAGACTTGGCTCCTTTCATCAGCGACGATGATGACTATGAGGAGAGCACCATTGGAGGAGACTCAGTCACCATGTACTTCTGAGGAAAACATTAGTTATGCCCTCCATGTATCTTTTATTTTCGTCGTTAAAGCGTAGGTCGATGCTTAGTTGTTTGAGACTTGTATTCCCGATGTTTGACATTGATTGAATAAATGAATGAGTGTTTGGTGTGATATGTTTGTTGCATTGCATATGGGTAGTGAATTTCTTCTAGACCCTTGTTCTATTCTAATTCTCACCCCTCTGAAAACAGCAAGATGCCTCCACGACGTGAGACCGACTTCACTTTCCCGCCGGAACTCACACAACTTCTTCAGCAGCAGAATGCACTGATGCAGTTATTGATTCAGAATCAGACCAACAATCAGAACAACCACAACCACCATCCACCCCAGACTGACAATCTCACCCATTTTCTAAGGTTGAACCCTCCAACTTTCTCCAGCAGTACTGAGCCCATTGTGGCAGATGACTGGCTCCGTAAGATGGAGAGAGAACTTGTCACCGCTGGATGTACTGATGCTGAGAAGGTGCGATTTGCCGCACATCAACTGGAAGGACCAGCAGCTTCATGGTGGGAGAACTACACCACCACATATCCTATTGCTGATGTAACTTGGGAGCAGTTCCAGCAAGCTTTCCGCACCGCACATGTTTCAGCTAGAGCCATGAGTCTGAAGAAGCGCGAGTTTCGCAACTTGCGCCAGGGTAATCGCTCCGTGGCCCAATACGTGGACGACTTCAACACATTGGCACGTTATGCACCAGGAGACGTGGCCGATGATGCGGCCAAGCAAGAGAAATTTCTGGAAGGACTCAACGCTGAGTTGAGCATGCAGCTGGTAGTGGCTAATTCCAACAACTACCAAGAGCTGGTGGATAAGGCACTCATTCTGGAAGGTAAACAGCAGCAGATTGAGAACCGCAAGAGGAAGTACACTCAGGGGAAGTCTAACTCTGGAGCTCATCAGAAGCCCCGCTACTCCCCGTACTCAGGGAACACCGGATCAGGTACCGATAAGTTTGGAAGGCACACTCATGCCGTGCATAACCATGGAGGTCACAACCATGGAGGAAATGGGAACAACCGTCCCAACCTTGGCAATTTCAAGACTGACAATGGGAATGGGAACAACAACCAGCACCGTCACGTTCCTACTCATAAGGATCTGAGCCACATCACCTGTTTCAAGTGCCAGAAGACAGGGCACTATGCTACCGAGTGTCCCCAGAGCAAGCAGGGAAATGGAAATGGCAACTCCGCAGCCAAGAAGCCAAACCCTTTTCCTCGTGCCCAGGTGAACCATCTTGACGTTGAAGAAGTCTATGATCAACCCGAGACTGTGGTTGGTAAGTTTTTATTGCATTCACGTCCAGTTACAGTACTTTTTGATTCCGGTGCAACTCATTCCTTCATATCAAGGGTAGTTGTGGATAAGTATGGTTTGCCCACCAAAACCCTTAGCCAGCCTATTCAGGTCAGTTCCCAGGAGGTATGATGATGGCAGGGATAGGATGCCATGCCTTGAAACTCAATATAGGAAACCATGTTTTTCCCACCGACCTCATCATCTTAGAATCCCAGGGATTGGATGTAATCCTAGGCATGGATTGGATGACCAAGTATGAAGGAAATCTTGATTGCCTCAGCAAGTTTGTTTCACTCACCACGACAGAGAACAAGAGGATTAAGTATGTATCCTGACGCACACGTATGAGTTCTAGGTTAAATGCCCTCACAGGAGTTGTTCAGGAGGAAGTACCTGTGGTAAAAGATTATCTGGATGTATTTCCGGAAGAATTACCAGGAATGCCACCAGATAGGGAAATTGAGTTCCTAATAGAGCTACAGCCAGGGACAGCTCCAATTTCCAAGAGACCCTATCGGATGCCCGCAAATGATCTGTTGGAAATCAAGAAGCAAATTAAGGAGTTATTGGACAAGGGGTATATACGTCCAAGTTCTTCACCTTGGGGAGCCCCAGTACTTTTGGTGGAGAAGAAGGATAAATCTTTGAGAATGGTAGTTGACTATCGTGCCTTGAACGAGGTGACTATAAAGAACAAGTATCCTCTGCCGATGATTAATGATTTGTTTGATCAGCTAGTAGGAGCCAAAGTATTCTCCAAGATCGATCTTCGATCAGGGTATCACAAGTTGAAAATTCGTGAATAGGATATACCCAAAACAGCTTTCACCATGAGGTATGGCTTGTATGAGTATACGGTCATGTCCTTTGGTTTGACTAATGCTCCTGCCTACTTCATGAATTTGATGAACAAAGTGTTTATGGAATATTTAGACAAGTTTGTCGTGGTGTTCATCGATGACATTTTGATATTCTCCAAGAACGAGGAAGAACATAAGGAACATCTGCGTTTGGTTCTGGAGAAACTGAGAGAACATCAGTTATATGCCAAGTTCAGCAAATGTGAATTTTGGTTGACGGAAGTCGGATTCCTTGGACATGTTATTTCCGGAGAAGGAATAGCCGTAGACCCCGCTAAGGTTGAAGCCGTCACCGAGTGGAAGTCACCCACCTCAGTTAAGGAGATCCGCAGTTTCCTCGGACTTGCCGGTTATTACTGGAGGTTCATTGAGAATTTCTCAAAGATTGCCAAGCCCATGACAGAGTTGTTGAAGAAAGAATCCAAGTATGTTTGGACCGAGGAATGCGAAGCCAGTTTCCAGGAGTTAAAGGAACGTTTGGTCACAGCCCCAGTGTTGATTTTGCCCAATATTCGGAAGGACTACCAGGTTTACTGTGATGCCTCACGTCAAGGACTTGGAGGAGTACTCATGCAAGATGGAAAGGTTGTAGCTTATGGATCCAGACAACTACGACCTCATGAGTTGAATTATGCCACCCATGATTTGGAACTAGCAGCCGTAGTGCACGCACTCAAGACTTGGAGACATTTTCTTATCGGAAATAGTTGTGATGTTTACACCGATCATAAGAGCCTGAAATATATTTTCACGCAGAAGGAGTTGAACCTCAGACAGAGAAGATGGTTAGAGTTAATCAAGGACTATGACATGAGATTACATTACCATCCAGGTAAGGCTAATGTTGTAGCCGATGCCTTGAGTCGGAAAACTTATGTGAACACACTCACAGCGGGAGGTTACCCCAAGAGTTAGCCGATGATCTCAGAGAGCTCAAGCTAGAGATAGTTCCAAGAGGATATGTTGGAACACTAGAAATTCAGTCCACCTTGACCGAAAGAATTCGTGAAGCCCAGAAATCGGACAAGGAGGTAGCTGAGATAAAGCAGAGAATGGAAGATGGTAAAGCTAAAGGTTTTCGTGAGGATGAACACGAAACTTTGTGGTTTGAGAACCGAATCTATGTGCCCAATGACCCAGAACTCAGGAAGTTGATACTTCAGGAAGCCCACGATTCACCTTACTCGATACACCCAGGCAATACCAAGATGTATCTCGATTTAAAGGAAAGTTATTGGTGGACAGGTATGAAGAAAGATATTGCGGAATATGTTGCAATATGTGATATTTGTCAGCGAGTAAAGGCAGAACATCAGAAACCAGCAGGGTTACTCCAACCTTTGCCGATACCCGAGTGGAAATGGGAAAAGCTTGGTATGGACTTCATCACAGGATTACCCAGGACCCGTTCAGGTTATGATTCCATCTGGGTAGTGGTAGATCGCTTGACCAAGGTAGCTCATTTCATTCCAGTGAAAACTACCTATACCAGTGCTAAGCTAGCCAAGATATATATGACCAGGATCGTATGTCTGCATGGAGTTCCGAGGAGTATCGTGTCAGATAGAGGAACACAATTTACCTCAAAGATTTGGCATCAGTTACATGAAACTTTGGGTACAAGGCTAGAGTTCAGTACAACTTTTCATCCGCAGACAGATGGACAGACTGAGAGAGTCAACCAGATTCTGGAAGACATGTTGAGAGCTTGTGCACTAGACTATGGATCTAGTTGGGATGACAACTTACCTTACGCATAATTCTCGTACAACAACAGTTATCAGACCAGTCTGAAGATGGCCCCTTTCGAAGCTATATACGGAAGGAGATGCAGAACACCACTGACATGGGATGGTGTTGGAGACTGACAACTTTTTGGTCCCGACCTTATCCGAGATTCTAAAGAGAAAGTCAAGTTGATTCGTGACAGACTCAAGATAGCTCAATCTCGACAGAAGAGTTATGCTGACAGCAAACGTAAAGAAGTGACATATGAAGTGGGAGACAGAGCATATCTTCGTGTATCCCCGCTTCGAGGAATCAAGAGATTTGGTGTTAAAGGAAAACTAGCACCCAGATTCATAGGCCCCTACAAAATTCTTGAACGTAGAGGAGAAGTTGCATACAAACTGGAATTGCCGGAAGGATTATCCGAAGTTCATGATGTGTTCCACGTGTCCGAGCTGAAGAAATGTCATACTGAGATGGCTGATATCCCTTTGAGAGATACAGTGCCCCTAGAGGCCATACAACTTGACAATGATCTGACTTACGAGGAGAAGCCAGTTAAGATCCTCGAGACATCCAACAGAGTTACCCGCAGTAGGATCATCAAGTTCTGTAAGGTTTTGTGGAGTCACCATACTGAGGAAGAAACCACCTGGGAACGCGAAGAAGATCTTCGTAGAGACCACCCGCACCTATCTTCTAGCCAACCCGAATCTCGAGGGCGAGATTCATTTTAAAGTGGGTAGGTTTGTAACATCCCAAAATTTCATTTTGGAATGTTATGATTATAGCTATGCATCTAGCAGCATCATTGCTTGAATGTATGTGTTTGTTGAAATGTCTCTTCTGAATTCCAGAAAGCTCTTTCTACTTTTCCCTAAGTTGTTTCACCTATTTGAAATTTTGGTTAAAAGTTCAAATAAGAGAGGAGGAACATGACACTCCACACCAGGGACTAATTGGTGATATATTTGAACAATAATAACCAGGGGTTATTTTGAAAATATTTGCAAAAAGGATTTAAAAACAATTATGCAATTTCTGAAAATATTATTTTTTTCAAAGTGTTCAAATGACAGAATAGAAATGTTCATTAAATAGAATTTATTATTCTGTTAATTTTGATATATAATACCCCTATATTTATAAAAGGTTTGAATGCTTTAGAAGCTTTAGAATATCTCTGGAAAATTATTAAAAAGAAACGGTAACCGTTTCCGGTATTAAACGGGCCGGCCCACGGCAGTTATTCGCGCATTTACTACCGACCGGCCGACCGCGCGTAACGGACACGCCCTCCCCTCACTGACACCGGGCCCCACCCGACCGACCGTTTCACCGAACGGTCATCTTCTCCCCCCCCCCCCCCCCGCGCGCGCCGGACCCGACGCCGGCCGTTACCTCCCCTCGCCGGATCTCTCTCCTCTCTTAACTCCCTCTCGCTCCCCGCACCCCTATAAGTACCGGCCATCGCCGCCTTTCATTTCCCTCCCAAACCCCTCTTCCCTCTCGCCGGAAGGCTACGCAATTGCTCGCCGGAGCTCCCACCCCCACCGGACCTCCCGTCGACCGTAGCCACCAATTCCGACCACCTCTCGCCCAACCGTTGCCACCAATCGACTCCGGAGAACCGTCGCCGTTGCTCGGACCACTTCCCCGTCTTCCCTGACCACCGGAGCACCTCACCGTCGCATTTCCCGCTTCCGGACTCGCCGGGAACCCCGACGCCGGCGACCTTTTACTCTGTGAGCATCCCCACTCGTTCGATCTGGAATCGACGTTCCAGATTAGATCGGATTTAATCCGAACCGGTATCCTTTACCGATCGGTCGCCCGCTCGAAACTACCCAACGCACGCGCCAGCCAGCCAGTAGAATCGCGCCACGTCACCCCTGGCCGTCCGTTAGATTTAGTCTCTTTTCTCTGATTTCTTTTAGTAAACAGAACCTATTCTAAATTTCTTTTGGTTATATCTTTTAATCTATTTAGTGTTTTGAGTTGATTCTTTTTGCAATATCTCACATTTTTCATGTAGTTTCACCCTGTACTTTTAAATTTCAAATTTGAACTATAAAATTTGAGTTTAATCAAATTTTCTCAAAATCTTCAAATCTGAATAACTAGAGTTTGAAAATAGATTTTGATATGATTCTTTTTGCTACTGTTTGATATTAGTTAGGACTAACTTCATGATTAGTTTGAGGATTTTTAGGTTTAATTTGATTAATGTTTTAACCAAAAACAGAATCTGCCTAGTATTATAATATAGTTTTATATACTCAATTTTAATTAGTTTGATTTAGAATTTGGTTTTATTTGTTTATTAGATTCTGTTAGTAAACATTTAGTATTTTCACTTACTGTTAATAAAAATATAAATTTGATTAGTTTAATTTTATTTAACATAGGAATCACAACTTATTTTCAAATAGGTTTATTTTGATTAAAACAACTAACTAGTAATAGTTTTGTTTTCAAACAAAGTTTTGTATATTTTAATTCTGTTTTCTAAGACAGATTTAATTGTAAATTATTTCCTGTTAAGAACATGTTTTACAAATAAATAATAAGTTTAGTTTTTCTTTCTTTTGTTAATATAACTATAGTTGATTCATATAGTGTTTATCACAAACTTGTATAAACTTTACTAAACTTTTCCCAACAAACTTAAATTGATTATATTCTGTTTATTAATAAAATATTCTATTGTTTCCTTGCTGACAACAATTGTTTTGTTATGACAAATGGTTTCATTATGTCAGTAGTGTTTTCATTCCTCACCTTTTGAAAACAAAACTTTGTGTGTTTTCTTACTTGAGATTTGTGCATTGTTATGTCTTGATTGTTTACTAGTTCTTGGTTGATGTTTGTGAGTTACAATATTCTGTTGTATGCTTATTGAGTGCTTGTTTGCTTCGTTAGATTATCCGGAGTGCGAAGCTTGTTACTTAGAGTCACTCACGTACGAAGATCATCAATCAGGCAAGTCAGTTTGACCATGTTTTACCCATGTTTTATATGCATTAGTTCTACCATCTCCCCAATTGCATGCAAGATAGGTTAGTTGGAAACTTGGTTACATTGTAGTAGTATCATGTGGTAGGTACCCCTCTCAACCCTCTTTGACAACTTTGGCCCCGGGAAACGTTGTTTTACTTTTGCTATGCTATTAGTAGATGGGGTTGGTTGTGTGATTCATGAGAGTTGAGAGAGTTAATAATTTCAAGACCTACATAATGATCAAGATTTAAGACTCCGAGTTTTCAACATACCTCTGGGTGGATGATGGTTGAACGGCACCCTGGAGAAACCAGTGGATTTGCCTAGGTGATGCTGGAGATGGCCAGTATTCACGCGGAAAGGTCCACCCAGGCACAAAGAGATGGATGGATGCTTTAAAACCCAAGGCTTACCTGCACAGCCACAAGTCATTATGGGCTCTGGCTTGGTTGGATATCGTGGTGACCCTGGACAGGCGGTGCTACGAGAGGTAGAAGAACGGTAGGAAAGGATGGGCACCGACAGAGTCGCAGGGAAACCCTTTGGAAGACCATGTTTTGGTCATCCGTTTCTCAAACACCCCGAAGTGCGAGAAATCAAACGGAGGCGACCAAATCTTGTGGGGAACGTGTGCAAAACTCTACAGAGTATTCCAAACCTAATCGATTAGCCGTGTCCACGGTCATGGACGACTTGAGCCAAAGGAATTGAAACTTCCGGAACTCTCAACACAATTAATATGATGATGTGGGTATTTAATAATTTTGGGTATGAGAAATGGTTGGTGGAACCATCTCATTAATCAACCAACTTAGTAATATTTTTCTTAGCCCCTCCCTTGATGTAGGAAAAACTTGGCTTTACGCAAAAACTTACCACCCCACCTGCCATATTTGCATATAGATTAGATGATTATCTTTTCACCCCTCTCTTGTGACTTTGCCGGCATATTCCATATGCTGACCTACACGGCTGCAACGTATCATGTTGTAGAGTACTTTTCCGACCAGGAGTGAGGACACGTTCTATGCTCAGTGAGATGCCCTTGGAGTCAGATGGACTCACCTACCTTCGACGCTTCCGCAAGATTTAGATATTCTCATGAGTTGGTTTTTAGCCACTTTATTGTAATTTTTATTGTAATAAAGGACTCGAAATGAGATTTTGATTAATATATTTGCTGTGTGATTTCCCTTTGATATATACATTGATGTACCGTGTGTGTACCAGCATGATCTTGGGATGGTAGGAAACACCGGAGACTTGACCTTTCAGGTCGGGTCGCTACAGTACTCGTGGATTCGGCTCGTGGAGTGTGATTGATTGGTGGAGGGGAGTAAAAACTTAACTATTCTGTATGGGAACCACCTTATAATGTATCCAACATGGAAGATATTGAGATCTCTCGGTTGTTATGCTGACAATGAAAGCATATTGCCCAAAATTATTATTCATCTCTGTTTAAAAAGCTTGAGCTCTGGCACCTCTGCAAATCAATGCTTCCCTCTACGAAGGGCCTATATTTTACTTTCACGTACTTACATTTATGCAAGAGTCATGGTGATCTTCACCACTTCTTATTTTTCGCCTTTTTCTCTTGGCAAGCATCATGTGTTGGGGAAAGATCCAAGCATATATGGCCATTCAAATATATTTGATCATGAATTATTATTGTTGACAATTATCTATATGATAAATAAGTTAGTAGGCGAAACTTTAAGCCCCTATCTTTCTTTGTGTTTGACGGATCCCATTTTCTCTAAAAATATGCTTTGACCGCTAGCAATCATGGAAGACTATATGATAGTTGAGTATGTGGAATTTGCTAAATCAAAGCTCTTACATAGACCCTTCCCAAAAATAAGATGAATTGCAATTGTTTGCTAACTGAAAGCATAGTTTGTTAGTCTATACTTTAACACGTGGATAGCTTGTTACTTTATCATGAGAAGTTTTATGAAATGAGCTACTGTTTATGATATATAATAATGCTAGAAAAAGTGATTGGAATTATCATTGATCAAACTTGTGCACTTGCTAGCATTCACACTTCATAAATTATTTGTTTTATCGTTTACCTACTCGAGGACGAGCAGGAATTAAGCTTGGGGATGCTGATACGTGTCCAACGTATATATAATTTATGAAGTATTCATGCCATGTTTACAATAATTCGATATGATTTTGGTATGATATTATTAGAACTAACCCGGTCTGACGTTGTTTTCAGCAGAACCACCATGGTTTCGTTTTTTGTCCAAAAATAAAAGTTCTCGGAATGGGCTGAAAATTTAGTATGATTTTTACTGGACCAAAAGACACCCTCGAAACATTGGAGTTGGGACAGAAGAGCCACGAGGAGGTCCCAAGCCTGCCAGGCAGGGCCACACCTCTGGCTGCGCCTAGCAGGCTTGTCACCGCCTCGTGGCACCCCTTGATGTGATTCCAATGCCAAAAATCCTATAAATACAGAAAACTCCAAAAAGAAACCTAGATCGGGAGTTCCCCCGCCGCAAACATCTAGAGCCACGAAAAAGCAATCAGGAAACCGTTCCGACACCCTGCCGGAGGGGGAAACCATCACTGGAGGCCATCTTCATCATCCCGACGGCCTCCATGACGAGGAGGGAGTAGTTCACCCTCAGGGCTGAGGGTATGTACTAGTAGCTATGTGTTTGATCTCTCTCTCTCTCTCTCTCTCGTGTTCTTGAGATGGCATGATCTTGATGTACTACGAGCTTTATTTTTATAGACGAATCATATGGAGTTTTCCCCTCTCTACTTGTTGTGATGAATTGAGTTTTCCCTTTGAAGTTTTCTTATCGGATTGAGTCTTTAAGGATTGGAGAACACCTGATGTATGTCTTCCGATAGGATATCCGTTGTGACAATAGGATGGTGTATTGATCCACTTGATGTATGTTTTGGTGATACTCTTGCGGGTTCCGTGATGTTGGGAATCTATGCATAGGGGTTGGCACATGTTTTCGTCTTGAATCTTTGGTAGAAACTTTGGGGCACTCTTTGAAGTTCTTCGTGTTGGATTGAACATGATGAATCTGAAATTGTGTGATGGATATCGTATAACCAAGCCCATGTGTACTTGTGGTGACATTGGAGTATCTAGGTGACACTAGGGTTTTGGTCGATGTGAATCTTAAGGTGTTATTTTAGTACGAGCTCTAGGGCTGTCCATGACACTTATAGGGATAGCTCATAAGATTGATCAGAAAAGATAACTTTGAGGTGGTTTCGTGCCCTACAATAATTTCTTCGTTAGTTCTCTGCTATTTGTGACTTTTGAGTGAACTCTTTGCCGTACGAGAGGTACTTACATATGATTCAACTATGTCAATATTGTTGAGAGAAATTGCACTAGTGAAAGTATGGACCCTAGGCCTTGTTTCCAAGCATTTATACAACGTTTTGCTCGTTGTTTACTATTTGTTACCTTGATGTTTTTATATTTTCAGATTACATAAACCTTTATCTACAATCTATATTACACTTGTATTACCATCTCTTTGCCGAACTAGTGCACCTATACAATTTGCCATTGTATTTGTTGTGTTGGGGACAGAAGAGACTCTCGGTTATTTGGTTGCAGGGTTGTTTGAGAGAGACCATGTTCATCCTACGCCTCCCACGGACTGATAAACCTTATGTCATCCACTTGAGGGAAAATGGCTACTGTCCTACAAAACTCTGCGCTTGGAGGCCCAACAAAGTCTACAAGAATAAAGTTGCGTAGTAGACATCAACCTCTTTTCTGGCGCTGTTGCCAGGGAGGTGAGTGCTTGAAGGTATATCTTTCCATCTTGCAAAAAAATCTGTTAGTTTCTTGTTTTTCACTAGTTTGGTTTTATAAAACAAAAATACCAAAAAATGGAATTGAGGTTGCCTCATATACTTCATCCTTATAATGTCTTTCGTGAAAATGATGGTTTGGAAAATTGTGCTCAATTGGTAGAGGAAGAATTTATGAAAATACTTAATGAAAAATCCTTGAATGATGAGCATGATTGCAATATTTCTAAGCTGAATTCTCTGAATATCCATGATGTTAATTATATGCAAAGCCACAAGCTTGGGGGTGCTATGTTTGATGAAGATGATATTTTTAGTCCCCCAAGTTTTGATTAGCAAAACTATTATGATGATGGCATGCCCCCTATCTATGATGATTATGATGATGATGATGTTGGAAATATGCCCTAGAGGCAATAATAAATTAGTTATTATCATATTTCCTTGTTCATGATAATCATTTATTATCCATGCTATAATTGTATTGATCGGAGACTTAGATGCATGTGTGGATACATAGAAAAAACCATGTCCCTAGTATGCCTCTAATAGACTAGCTCGTTGATCAAAAGATGGTTAAGGTTTCCTAGCCATGTACTTGAGATGTCATTTGATAACGGGGTCACATCATTAGGAGAATGATGTGATGGACAAGACCCAAACTGCAAACGTAGCATATGATCGTGTCAGTTTATTGCTACTGTTTTCCGCATGTCAAGTATGTGTTCCTATGACCATGAGATCATGCAACTCACAGATATCGGAGGAGTTCCTTGTGTGTATCAAACGTCACAACCTAACTAGGTGACTATAAAGGTGCTCTATAGGTATCTCCGATGGTGTCTGTTGAGTTGGCATGGATCGAGACTGGGATTTGTTACTCCGTGTGACGGAGAGGTATCTTGGGGCCCACTCGGTAATGCAACATCACAATAAGCCTTGCAAGCAATGTGACTAATTGTTAGTTGCGGGATCTTGTACTACGGAACGAGTAAAGAGACTTTCCGGTAATGAGGTTGAACTAGGTATGGAGATACCAACGATCGAATCTCGGGCAAGTAACATACCGAAGAACAAAGGGAACGTTATACAGGATTAACTAAATCCTTGACACAGAGGTTCGAACGATAAAGATATTCGTAGAATATGTAGGAACCAATGTGGATGTCCAGGTCCCTCCATTGGTTATTGACCGTAGAGGTGTCTTGGTCATGTCTACATAGTTCTCGAACCCGTAGGGTCTGCACACTTAAGGTTCGGTGACGTTTCGGTAGTGTAGAGTTATGTATGGTGGTGACCGAAGTTTGTTCGGAGTCCCGGATGAGATCCTGGACGTCACGAGGAGCTCCGGAATGGTCCGGAGGTAAATATTCATATATAGGAAGTCCCAATTTGGTTTCCGGAAAAGTTTTGGGCTCATCGGTAGTGTACCGGGAGTGTCGGTAGTGTACCGGGAGTGCCGGTAGTGTACCGGGAGGCCTCCGGGAGGGGTATTTCGAACCCAAGAGATCCATGGGCTGTGGGAGAATAATAACCAGCCCTTAGTGGGCTGGGAAAACAGCCACAAAGGCCCATGGCGCAGGAGAGAAAGTCCTAAAGCAAAAAGTGGAAAAATCAGCCAATAGGAGGCAATCCTACTCCAACTAGGATTGGAGGTGAAGTAGGATTGCTTCCCACCTCCTATTTCGGCCGACCCAATGGCCTTGGCTGCCTCTCCTCTCATCTCCTCCTATATATACTAGTGGATTGGGTGGTTTTTGGACAGAATTTCCGGCCACGTGCTACCCGTTACACCGGTGCATAGTTTCTCCTCTAGATCGGTTTTCTGCAGCGCTTAGGCGAAGCCCTCCCGGAATTGCTCCACCACCATCACCGGAGCGCCGTCACACTGCTGGTGAACACTCTCTCCTCTCCACATCCTTTCGCTGGATTGAGACGGTGGAGATCGTCATCAAGCTGCACGTGTGCTGAACGCGGAGGTGCCGTCCGTTCGGCGCTAGATCGGAAGGACCGTGATCGAGATCGCGAGACGGTTCGTGATGTGATCACAGAACGGATCGTGATGAGTTCACGGGACAGATCGTGATCAAGATCGTGATACGGATCGTGATGAGTTCGCGGGACGGATCATGATGTGTTCATGGGACGGATCGTGATTGGATCACGGGACGGATCGTGATGAGACCGCGGGACGCTCGGCGATTTGGATCGCGAAGATGTTCGACTACACCAACCGCGTTTCTTAATGCTTCCCACTTAGCGATCTACAAGGGTACATAGATCCACTCTCCCTCTCGTAGATGCTCATCACCATGGATAGGTTTGCGTGTGCATAGGAAAATTTTTGTTTCCCATGCGACGTTCCCCAATAGTGGCATCATGAGCTAGGTTGATGGCTCGATGAGATCTCGAGTAGAACACAAAAGGTTTGTGGGCGTTGATGCTTAGATTGCTTCCTCCCTTGGTCGGATTTTGGTTCAGCGGGATTGTGAGATGAAGCGGCCCGGACAAACATTACTCGTACGCTTACGAGAGACCGGTTCCCTCGACGCAACTTGTTGCTTAGATGGCTTGCGGGTGACAGTTTCTCTGACTTTAGTTGGATCGGATCCGACAAAGGCGGTCCTTGAGAAGGTTGAAAAGCAATCTATGTATCACCGTTGTGGTTTATGCATAGGTGAGAATCGTTCTTGCTAGATACCCGTAGCAGCCATGTAAAACAGGCAACAACAATTAGAGGACGTCTAACTTGTTTTTGCAGGGTATGTTGTGATGTGATATGGCCAATTACATGATGAGATATATGTGATGTATGAGATGATCATGTGATGTATAGAATTTCACAACTTGCATGTCGTTGAGTACGGCAACCGGCAGGAGCCATAGGGTTGTCTTTAATTATTGTATGACCTGCGTGTCAATCATTAAGCGCTATGTAATGCTTTACTTTATCGCTAAGCGGTAGCAATAGAAGTAGAAGCAGGGCTGGCACCACAACCCCAACGACAACACATTGATGGAGATCAAGATGATGGAGATCATGGTGTTGTGCAGGTGACGATGGAGATCATGCCGGTGTTTCGAAGATGGAGATCTTAAACACAAGTTCATGGCCATATCATGTCACTTATGAATTGCATGAGATGTTAATCCTTTTATGCACCTTGTTTTGCTTAGTACGACGGTAGCATTATAAGGTGATCCCTCACTTGAATTTCAAGATGAACTGTGTTCTCCCCGAGTGTGCACCGTTGCGAAAGTTCGTCGTGTTGAGACACCACGTGATGATCGGGTGTGATAGACTCTACGTTCACATACGACGGGTGCAAGCCAGATTTGCACGCGCAGAACACTCGGGTTAAACTTGACGAGCCTAGCATGTACAGACATGGCCTCAGAACACAAGAGACCGAAAGGTCGAGCATGAGTCATATAGTGGATATGATCAACATAATGATGTTCACCATTGAAGCCACCTTAACTCACGTGATGATCGGACTTGAGTTGGTGAATTTGGATCATGTATCACTCGAATGACTCGAGGGATGTCAATTTGAGTGGGAGTTCTTAAGTAATATGATTAATTCAACTCATTATCATGAACATAGTCAATAGTGTCTTTGCAAATTATGTTGTAGATTACTAGCTAGCGCTGTAGCTCCCTTAAATTTTCATATGTTCCTAGAGAAATAGAGTTGAAAGATGTTGGTAGCAATATTGCGGACTGGGTCCATGATCTGAGGATTGTCCTCATTGCTGCGCAGAAGGCTTATGTCCTTAATGCACCGCTTGGTGCGCCACCCACTCTAGCGTCGTCTATAGATGTTGTGAACATCTGACAGGCACATTTCGATGACTACTTGATAGTTTAGTGTGTCATGCATTACGGCTTAGAATTGAGGCTCCGAAACATTTTGAACATCACGGAACATATGAGATGTTCTAGGAGCAGAGATTGTGATCTCACGCTCGTGCCTGTGTTGCGAGATATGAGATCTCCAACAAGATTCTTTGCCCGTAAGATGAAGGAGAATAGCTCAATCGTTGAGCATGTACTCAGATTGTCTGGGTACTACAATCGATTGAATCAAGTGGGAGTTGATCTTCCAGATAAGATAGTGATTGATATAGTTCTCCAAGTCACTGTCACTAAAGCTACTAGAACTTAGTGATGAACTATAATACACCAGGGATAGAAGTATTGATCCCTGAGCTGTTCGTGATGTTTGACACCACGAAGGTAGAAATAAAGAAGGAGCGTCAAGTGTTAATGGTTAATCAAACCACTAGTTTCGAAAAGGGCAAGAGCAAGGAGGGAAACTTCATGGATAGGAAGTCAGTTGCTGCTCCAGTGAAGCAACCCAAAGTTGAACTCAAACCCGAGACTAAGTGCTTCTATTATGAGGTGAGAGGTCGCTGAAGCGGAACAACCCTAGATACTTGGTAGATAAGAAGGCTGGCAACATAGACAGAAGTATATTTGATATACGAGTTATTGATGTGTACCTTGCTAGTACTCTTAGTAGCACCTGGGTATTGGATACCGGTTCGGTTGCTAAATGTTAGTAACTCGAAATAAAAGCTACGGAATAAACGGAGAACTAGCTAAGGGTGAGGTGACGATATGTGTTGGAAGTGTTTCCAAGGTTGATGTGATCAACATCGCACGCTCTCTCTACCTTCAGGATTAGTGACGAACCTAAATAAATGTTATTTGGTGTTTTGCGTTGAGCATGAACATGATTAGATCATGTTTATTGCAATACAGTTATTCATTTAAGTTAGAGAATAATGGTTATTCTGTTTACATGAATAATACCTTCAATGGTGATGCACCCAGTGAGAATGGTTTGTTGAAATCTTGATCGTAGTATTACACATGTTCATAACATTGATGTCAATTGATACAAAGTTAGTAATGATAGTACCACATACTTGTGGCACTGCCGCTAATTGTCATATTGGTATAAAGCACTTGTAGAAACTCCATGCTGATGGATATTTGGACTCATTCGATTTCGAATCGGTTGAGACATGCGAACCATGCCTCTTGGGCAAGATGACTAAAGGACCCCGTTGGATGGAGCGGGCAATTGATTCATTGGAAATGATACATGTTGATGTATGCAATCTAGTGAGTCTTGTAGCGTGCAGTGGATATCGTTATTTTCTTACCTTCACTGATGATTTGAGTAGATATAGTGTATATTTACTTAATGAAACACAAGTCTGAATCTTTTGAAAGGTTCAAGCAAATTCAGAGTGAAGTTTAAAGATCATCGTGACAGGAAGATAAAAATGACCGCGATATGATCGTGTAGGTGAATATCTGAGTTACGAGTTTGGCATACAACTTAAGACAATGTGAAATTTGTTTCACATCTAACGCCACCTGGAACACCATGGTGTGATGGTGTGTCCGAACATCATAGTCATGCTCTATTGATGATGTCTCTTATCGTTTTACTACTATAATTTTTGGGGTTATGCATTAGAGACAACTACATTCACTTTAAATAGGGCATCATCTAAATCCTTTGAGATGACACCGTGTGAATTATGGTTTGATAGAAACCTAAGCTGTCATTTCTTAATATTTGGGGATGTGACACTTGTGTGGAAAATGTTTTCACCTAATGAGGTCGAACCCAAGGCGGACAAATTGCATCTTCATAGAATACCCTAAGATCAGTTGGGTGAACCTTCAATCTCAGATCCTAGTGCAAAGTGTTTGTTGCTTAAACGGATACTTTCTCGAGGAAATGTTTCTCTCGAAAGAATTGAGTGGGAGGAAGATAGAACATGATGAGGTTGTTAAACCTTTGTTCAACCAGAGAGTAGCGCAGCGCAGAAAGATGTTTTTGTGAAGCCTACGTTAGTTGAAGAGGAAGTTAATGATGATGATCATGAAGCTTCAGGATCAAGTTACTATCGAACTTTGTAGGTCGACAAGGATGTGTACTGCTCCTAAGTGGTACGACAACTCTGTCTTGGAGATCATGTTGTTGGACAACGATGAACCTACGAGCTATAGAGAAGCGATGATGGGCCCGGATTCCGACAAATGGTTAGAGGCCATGAAATCCGAGATAGGATCCATGTATGAAAACCAAGTATAGACTTTGGTAGACTTGCTCGTTAGACGGTAGGTCGTTGAGTACAAATGGACCTTTAGAATGAAGACAGACACTGATGGTGAATGTCACCATTTGTAAAGCTCGACTTGTTGCAAAGTTGTTTGTGACAAGTTCAAGGAGTTGACTGCGATGAGGCTTTCTCACTCGTAGTGATGCTAAAAGTTTGTTCGAATTATGTTAGCAGTTGCTGCATTTTCAATTATGAAATCTGGCAGATGGATGTCAAAACCTCGTTTCCTTAACGGGTTTTGTCACTCCTAAGGATGCTAAAAAGATGAGCAAGCTTCAGTGATCCTTCTATGGACTGAAGCAAGCATCTCAGAGTTGGAATATACACTTTGATGAGGTGATCAAAGTTTTTTTTAGTTTATACAAAGTTTACGAGAAACTTGTATTTGCAATAAAGTGAGTGGGAGCACTATAGAGTTTCTGATAAGTATATGTGGTTGACATATTGTTGATCGGAAATAATGTAGAATTTCTGGAAGGCATAAAAGGTTGTTTGAAAAGTGTTTTTCAAAGGAAGACCTGGATAAAGCAACCTAATTGTTGAGCATCAAAATCTATAGAGATAGATCAAGATGCTTGATGAGACTTTCAATGAGTGCATACCTTGACAAGATTTTGAAAGAGTTCAAAATGGATCAGTCAGAGAAAGAGTTCTCGCCTGATTTGTAAGGTGTGAAAGTTGAGTGAGACTCAAAGCTCGACAACGGCAGAAGAAAGAGAAAGGACGAACGTCGTCCCCTATGCCTTAGCCATAGGCTCTATATTATGCCATGCTGTGTACCGCACGTGTGTGTGCCTTGCCATGAGTCCGTCAGGGGGTACAAGAGTGAACCAGGAGTGGATCACTGGACAGCGGTCAAGATTATCCACAGTAACTAAGAGACTGAGGAGATGTTTCTCGATTATGGAGGTGATAAAGAGTTCGTCATAAGGAGTTACGTCGATACAAGCTTTAACACTAATCCGGATGACTCGTAGTAGCAATCTGGATACGTATAGTGGAGCAGCCATTTGGAATAGTACCGAACGGAATGTGGTAGCAGTGTTTACAGTTTGACATAGGTATTTGCAAAGTGCACACGGATCTGAATGTTATAGACCCGTTGACTATAAGACCTCTCTCACATGCAAAGCATGATCGAGCCCCAGAACTCGTTGGGTGTTAGATTCAAAACAATGCGAATCACATGGTGATGTGAACTAGATTATTGACTCTAGTGCAAGTGGGAGACTGTTGGAAATATGCCCTAGAGGCAATAATAAATTAGTTATTATCATATTTCCTTGTTCATGATAATCGTTTATTATCCATGCTATAATTGTATCGACGGAGACTTAGATGCATGTGTGGATACATAGACAAAACAATGTCCCTAGTATGCCTCTAATAGACTAGCTCGTTGACCAAAATATGGTTAAGGTTTCCTAGCCATGGACGTGAGATGTCATTTGATAATGGGGTCACATCATTAGGAGAATGATGTGATGGACAAGACCCAAACTGCAAACGGAGCATATGATCGTGTCAGTTTATTGCTACTGTCTTCCGCATGTCAAGTATGTGTTCCTATGACCATGAGATCATGCAACTCACAGATATCGGAGGAGTGCCTTGTGTGTATCAAACATGGCAACGTAACTGGGTGACTATAAAGGTGCTCTACAGGTATCTCCGATGCTGTCTGTTGAGTTGGCATGGATCGAGACTGGGATTTGTTACTCCGTGTGACGGAGAGGTATCTCGGGGCCCACTCGGTAATGCAACATCACAATAAGCCTTGCAAGCAATGTGACTAATTGTTAGTTGCGGCATCTTGTATTACGGAACGAGTAAAGAGACTTGCCGGTAACGAGGTTGAACTAGGTATGGAGATACCGACGATCGAATCTCGGGCAAGTAACATACCGAAGAACAATGGGAATGTTATACGGGATTAACTAAATCCTTGACATAGAGGTTCGACCGATAAAGATCTTCGTAGAATATGTCGGACCAATGTGGACGTCCAGGTCCCTCCATTGGTTATTTACCGTAGAGGTGTCTCGGTCATGTCTACATAGTTCTCGAACCCGCAGGGTCTGCACACTTAAGGTTCGGTGACGTTTCCGTAGTGTAGAGTTATGTATGGTGGTGACCGAAGTTTGTTCGGAGTCCCGGATGAGATCCCGGACGTCACGAGGAGCTCCGGAATGGTCCAGAGGTAAAGATTCATACATAGGAAGTCCCAATTTGGTTTCCGGAAAAGTTTCGGGCTCATCGGTAGTGTACCGGGAGTGCCGGTAGTGTAGCGGGAGGCCTCCGGGAGGGGTATTTCGACCCCAAGAGTTCCATGGGCTGTGGGAGAATAATAACCAGCCCTTAGTGGGCTGGGAAAACAGCCACAAAGGCCCATGGCACTGGAGAGAATGTCCTAAAGCAAAAAGTGGAAAATCAGCCAATAGGAGGCAATCCTACTCCAACTAGGATTGGAGGTGAAGTAGGATTGCTTCCCACCTCCTATTTCGGCCGACCCAAAGGCCTTGGCTGCCTCTCCTCTCCTCTCCTCCTATATATACTAGTGGATTGGGTGGTTTTTGGACAGAATTTCCGGCCACGTGCTACCCGTTACACCGGTGCATAGTTTCTCCTCTAGATCGGTTTTCTGCAGCGCTTAGGCGAAGCCCTGCCGGAATTGCTCCACCACCATCACCGGAGCGCCGTCATGCTGCCGGTGAACTCTCTCTCCTCTCCACCTCCTCTCGCTGGATCGAGACGGTGGAGATCGTCATCAAGCTGCACGTGTGCTGAACGCGGAGGTGCCGTCCGTTCGGCGCTAGATCGGAAGGACCGTGATCGAGATCGCGAGACGGTTCGTGATGTGATCACGGAACGGATCGTGATGAGTTCATGGGACAGATCGTGATCAAGATCGTGAGACGGATCGTGATGAGTTCACGGGACGGATCATGATGTGTTCGCGGGACGGATCGTGATTGGATCACGGGACGGATCGTGATGAGATCGCGGGACGCTTGGCGATTTGGATCGCGAAGATGTTCGACTACACCAACCGCGTTTCTTAACGCTTCCCGCTTAGTGATCTACAAGGGGACGTAGATCCACTCTCCCTCTTGTAGATGCTCATCACCATGGATAGGTTTGCGTGTGCGTAGGAAATTTTTTGTTTCCCATGCGACGTTCCCCAACAGATGACATGTATGCTATAAAGAGTTATTAAAACCATGAAACTTTTCATCATGATTTTAATATTCAAAGTGTTTATGTCAATCAAGTACCTCATGGTAGTTATTTAGTTGATTTTCTCCCACTATTATGCATGAGAAGAAATTTTCTTGTGTGGAGATTACTAAAATTTCTGTGCTTGTAGATCATGAAAAGAATGGTTTATGTTCTGGTCATATTGTGGAATTCCTTCATGATTCTACTGGAATTTATTATGAGGGAGGAACATACGCTTGTAGGAATTGCAATAATATCAAGTTTCCTCTCTATGTGTTCAAATTTTCGTAGATATTCTTGTTTTGTCTTCCTATGCAAGTTGATTCTCGTTCTCCTGAATTATTTACTAAAAAAACCTATGCATAGGAAATAGTTTAGACTTAAATGTGCTTGTCATGTGATTCATGGTGCTCTTTTTCATGTCTCAAAGACTATTTCCTATGCGAGCATCATTGAAATAACCATGCCTAGCTAAAAGGCATGAAAGAAAAGCGCTTGTTGGGAGATAACCCAACACTTTTACCTTATGTTTTTATGAGTTCACATGATTAAGCTACTGTAGTAATCATGTGTTGTGTCTTTTATTTAAATAAAGAGCCAAGTAAAGCCTTTGGGATGACTCACAAGATGAGTAGAATTGATGCTGAACCAAAACAAAAACTTTTGACTCCAGTACAGGAATTTTCATTTTTTAATGGAGCGTTATAATGATGTGAAATTTTTACACAGTATTTATACACAAATTATTCAGGTTTGAATAAGTTTAAAGGATTTTTAGAGTCAGGTAAGTATGGTGATCATTCAGATCTTTACAGACTGTTCTGTTTTTCACAGATTCTGTTTTGCATGCATAGTTTACTTGTTTCAAGTGTTTCCGTAGCTTATATGTGGCAATATAAATTGCAGGAATGATGGAATATATTAGTTATTATGTGAAAACAATTATGAATCTTGTCTTGACAGTACCTAAGTGAACGATCTATATTTACTACACTAACCCATCTCATGAAGTTTTGTTAAGTTTTGTGTGATTGAAGTTTTCAAGTTTTTGGTGAGACACCGATATGAGGAGAATCAGGAGTGACAAGAACCTACGATTTGGGGTTCGCACATTACCCCCATGGTAATATTCAAGGAGGACTCAAGTGTCTAAGCTTGGGATTGGGAATGCCCCAGAAGGCATCCCCTCTTTCGTCTTCAACATTATCAATATATCTTACTTGGAGCTATATTTTTATTCGTCACATAATATGAGTTTTGCTTTGATCGACATTTTTTCCCTCTATTAGGTGTTATTTATAATCTTTTTTTTCAATAAAAAGTTCCAGGAATTGCCTTTAGGATGCTTGAATTGCATGTTTGATATGTGCTGTGTGAAAACAGAAACTTTTGCTGTAGTATTTGAATTTTCATATTTTACTGGAACATGTAAAGTTTCTGAAAAATTGTAAAAAATATTTTAATATAATTTTTTAGCATGTCCTAAATTTAAATAATTTTTTGAGTTACATAAGTACGTTGGTTTAATAGATTGCTACAGACTGTTCTGTTTGGACAGATTGATGTCATAGTTTTGTTATCTACTTATCCTATAGTTTCCATCTCCTATATTGGTAGATATAAATTGGGGAAATGATAGTATATAGTACCTAATGTTTGAAAATTATTGCGCAACTTGGCTTGGCAGTACATAAATAGTTGATTTATTATTATGTGTACTAACCTATCTCACGAGTTTTTTTCGAGTTTTGTGTGGATGAAGTTTTTGAGAATAGGTGAAACCATGATACGAGAGGATTGAACAAGATACAAAAGCTCAACCTTGGGAAAATCCAAGGAACCCCGAAGTAAATATTTCAATAAGTCTCAAGCATCTAAGCTTGGGGATGCTACGCATCCCACCTCCCTTCAACAACAATTATCGGTTAGCCTATGTTGAGCCTAAATTTTTATTCGTTCACATGATGTGTCCTATTCTTGGAGTGATATTTTTCTTTTTATTGCTATTTAAATAAAATAATCAGATCTTAAAATATTTATTGAGAGAAAGAGAAAGTCCTCACATAGCTACTTAATTGTTTTATTACTCATTGATCTTCACTTATATGTTTTGGTGTAGTTTTGTCATTTACTCTCGTGCTTCACTTATATCATATGAGTAAATGGTTGAATGAATTGAATATCGTAAATCTGAAATTAAATATTCTTCATACACTTACCCATGGGGAGTAATTACTTCACACATAATTATTATAAGCGGTAAAATTTATTGAAAGTTAGCCAACACCACATTGGTCACTTGAACAATTCATGAAAGAATATTGAAGGAAGAGAGATTCTGCATATAAATATACTATCTTGGACATCTTCTATGATTGTGAGCTCATTAATTATTTTCAAAATCGAGCAAATCAGTTATAATTGGACAAAGAATACAACTTAATGAGTTATGTTTGGGTATATTTGTATACCAGTTGTATTGTTATGGATCCTCCGACATGTGGTGCTTGCTTCCACCACATACTAGCCAAAACTTCCGCACCAAGTAGAAATACTAATTGTGCATCCAAACACCCTTAAACCTGTTTTGCTATGAGAGTCCACTATACCTACCTATGGATTGATTAAGATCCTTCAAGTAAGTTGACATGGGTGCAAAAAGCAATAAAAATTGCTCCTAAATATGTATGATCTTGTATTGTAAGGGAAATTATGCATTATACGAACCTGTGATGGTAAAAAAATAAAAGCGACGGACGGCATAATAAAGGTTGTTGTCACAAAGGGCAATACAATGTGACGCTCCTTTGCATTAAGGGTTTGCACATCCAAAAACAAAATGCGCATAGCAACCTCTGCTTCCCTCTATGAAGGGCCTATCTTTTACTTTCTAGTAATTACCTTTATGCAAGAGTCATGGTGATCTTCACCACTTCCTATATTTTGCCTTTTTCTCTTGACAAGCGTCATGTGTTGGGGAATGATCTAGACACATTTATCCATACAAATATATTTGATCATGAATTATTATTGTTGACAATTATCTATATGACAAATAAGTTTGGAGGTGAAACATTAAGCCCCTATCTTTCTCTGTGTTCGATGGATGCTATTTGTTCTAAAAATATGCTTTGAGCATCAGTAATCATGGAAGACTATATGATAGTTGAATATGTGGAATTTGCTAAATCAAAGCTCTTACATAGACCCTTCCTGAGAATAAGATGAATTGCAATTGTTCGATGACTAGGAATATGGTTTGTTAGTTTTCAAGAAACTTTCTGGTCTATACTTTAACCCGTGAATGGCTTGTTACTCGATCATGAGAAGTTTTATAAGATGCTAGAAAAAGTGATTGGGATTATCATAGATCAAACTTGTGCACTTTCTAGCATTCACACTTCATAAAATTATTTCTTTTATCATTTACCTACTCGAGGACGAACATGAATTAAGCTTGGGATGATGATACGTATCCAACGTATCTATAATTTATGAAGTATTCATGCCATGTTTACAATAATTCTATGTGATTTTGCTATGGTTTTATTAGAACTAACTCGGACTAACGTTGTTTTGAGTAGAACTACCATGGTGTCGTTTTTTGTGCAGTTATAAAAGTTCTCGAAATGTACTGAAAGTTTACGGAGAATATTTTTTGATAATATCAAAAAAATACTAGAGGAAAAAATGTACCGAAGAGGAGTCCCGAGGCACCCACAAGCCACCAGGGCGCCCCCTAGGGCGTGCCCCTGGCTTCTGGGCCCCTCGGGAGTCCCCTTGACGTGATTCCGATGCCAAAAAATCTTGTATATACCAAAACCCAATCGAGAGGTCGTTCCTGCACCCTGTCGGAGGGGGAAACCATCACCAGAGGCCATCTTCATCATACTAGCGGTCTCCATGACGGAGGGAGTAGTTCACCCTCAGGACTGAGGGTATGTACTAGTAGCTATGTGTTTGATCTCTCTCTCTCTCTCTCGTGTTCTTGAGATGACCAGATCTTGATGTACCGTGAGCTTTATTAATATAGATGAATCATATGGAGTTTTCCCCTCTCTATCTTCTTGTGATGAATTGAGTTTTCCCTTTGAAGTTTTCTTATTGTACTGAGTCTTTAAAGGATTTGACAACACTTGATGTATGTCTTGCGATGGGATATTCGTGGTGACAATGGGATGTTCTATTGATCCACTTGATGTATGTTTTGGTCATCAACTTGCGGGTTCCGTGACCTTGGGAATCTATGCATAGGGATTGGCACATGTTTTCTGCTTGACTCTTCGATAGAAACTTTGTGGCACTCTTTGAAGTTCTTTGTGTTGGATTGAACATGATGAATCTAAAATTGTGTGATGCATATCGTATAATCAAGCCCATGGGTACTCATGGTGACATTGGAGTATCTAGGTGACATTAGGGTTTTGGTTGATGTGTATGTTAAGGTGTTATTTTAGTACAAACTCTAGGGTTGTTTGTGACACTTATAGGGATAGCTCATAAGATTGATCAGAAAAGATAACTTTGAGGTGGTTTCGTACCCTAAAATAATTGCTTCGTTTGTTCTCCACTATTTGTGACTTTGGAGTGAACTCTTTGTCGCACGTGAGGGATTTACATATGATTCAACTGTGTCAATATTGTTGAGAGAACTTGCACTAGTGAAATTATGAACCCTAGGCCTTGTTTATAAGCATTGCAATACCGTTTTTGCTCACTTTTATTATTAGTTACCTTGCTGTTTTTATATTTTAAGATTACAAAAACCTATATCTACCATACCTATTACACATGTATCATCATCTCTTTGCCGAACTAGTGTACCGATACAATTTACCATTGCATTGGGTGTGTTGGGGAAACAAGAGACTCTTTGTTATTTGGTTGGAGGGTTGTTTTAGAGAGACCATGTTCACCCTATGCCTCCCACGGATTGATAAACCTTAGGTCATCCACTTGAGGGGAAATTGCTACTGTCCTACAATACTCTTCGCTTGGAGGCTCAACAAAGTCTACAAGAATAAAGTTGCGTAGTAGACATCATGCCTATAAGCAGCAAAAATCAAATACCCATCCTCATTACGCAACAACATGCCAACCAAGGCTCGTCCATCATCCCTAGAAAACGAGCCATCCTTAGGAAGAGCAACCCATCCTGCCAGTGGACGAGGCCATTGTTTGGGCATTTTTATCCTCTGTTCAGTTCACTTGGTTGAAACACAGATTTTGGCGTCTTCCCTTTTGATTATCTCCTCCATACCATAACTCTGAATCAAGTTGAGGGACCTCTATTAACTCTGCAAATAATCCATAGTTACATCAACTGGGGGTACATATTTTCCATGTGCAAGATCGTTCCATAGTTGCCAGATGCGCCAAATGGTCATAGTCACCATATCCCTCGTACTATTAGTGCACTTTGATAGGAGATGTAACAACCAATCTTTGCCTGAATCAACAAGTACAGAATCATGTGGGAGCGGCCATATTTTCCTTAGGCCTACCCACACCTTCCTAGCATTTTTGCAAGTGATAAGGGCATGGAAACTACTCTCTCTCCCTCTCTCTTTGTGTGTGTGTACCACAACTCGGGCATGTACTCTTGGATGGAATATGACGTCGTGCTTTTTCCAACTTAGTAGCAAGACTCCCACTAGCCGTTCGCCATGCCATGATGCGCATCTTAAGTGGTACTTACGCTTTCCAAACCACACTCTAGATTGGTCGATCATCCTCCGGCCTCACAACTTCTTAGTTTGACATAAGCTTTGAAGCATGAATCCCTTGCGACTGGGTTGCATTGCATATGATTTCCTTGAGCCTGTCTACTAGTGTTCCAAGAGCAGGCTTTGTTAATCATAATGCAAGATTGTCAAGTAAAGCCAATATCTTCATAGCTGTAAGTACATTTTTTTCTAACTACCACTAGTAAAAACAGGGCTTTGGTCCTAGCCAGATCAAAACATTAGTCCCAGTAGAGTTATGAACCGGGACTAATGGTAGCATCAGTCCCGATTCGGGAGCTTAGGACGCCGGCCAGGCCTCGGCAGGCATCAGTCCCGGTTTGGCTAGGACCTTTCGTCCTAGTTCCAGCCTCCAACCCAGACTAAAGGTGTTGCTTCCCATTGGTCCTGGTTGGTGTTTGGAACCGGGACACAAGGTGTGGCCATTAGTCCCGGCTTTAGGTACAAATTGGGTATAAATCTTTTGCCTATATATATCCCCCATATCCTCTATTTTTTGGCCGTCTAAGGTTGTGGGAGGTGTGTGCTACTCTGTTCTCACCTCCTAGGCACCTTAGGTGTTTCATGAAATTCTCAAGACACACTTAAGCTTTCTCCTCTACAAGCTCGACCTCTAAGCTACATTTTCCCTAAGGTTTGTCTAGGTTTGGCGGTGCACCAACTACACAAGTATTCTAAAAGTTTAGCAACTTCATCCTTTCATCTCTCGCTGCTATTTTAGCTCATTTCAAATGCTCTACAAGTAGAGTGGTTTGTGGGTTCTAGTGGAGGATTTTATGTAGTGGATGAGTGTATTCATTTGGTCACTTCTATATTCATGATGTTCCATAATAGTTTTTCATATACTTAATTATATAATGGATGTAGATGAGCCGACAATGGATGTACGATGACCGACGCACCTCTGACTATATTGAGGGCCTTGATACGTCTCCAACGTATCTATAATTTATGAAATATTCATGCCATGTTTGGAATAATTTTATATGATTTCGGTATGATTTTATTAGAACTAACCCAGACTAATGGTGTTTCCAGCAGAACTACCATGGTGTCGTTTTTGTGCAGAAATAAAAGTTCTTGGACTGGGCTGAAAATTTATGGAGAATATTGTTGGAAAATAAAAAAAATATTGGAGCGAAAAGATACCGAAGAAGAGTCACGAGGGAGTTACAAGCCACCATGGCGCGGCCACCCCCTGGTCGCGCCTCGCTGGTTTGAGACCTGCTCAGGAACATTCTAGACATGGGACCTACGCAAAATACTCCTATGAATACCCAAACCTCCGAAAAGAAACCTAGATCGGGAGTTTCTCCGCCGTAAGGCTCCAGAGCCACGAAAAACCAATCGGGAGCCCGTTCCGGCACCCTGCCGGAGGGGGAAACCATCACCAGAGGCCATCTTCATCATCCCGGTGGTCTCCATGACAAGGAGGGAGTAGTTCACCTTCGGGGCTGAGGGTATGTACCAGTAGCTATGTGTTGGATCTCTCTCTCTCTCTCTCGTGTTCTTGAGATCGCACGATCTTGATGTACTGCGAGCTTTATTGATATAGATGAATCATATGGAGTTTTCCCCTCTCTATCTTGTTGTGATGAATTGAGTTTTCCCTTTCAAGTTTTCTTATCGGATTGAGTCTTTAAGTATTTGAGAACACTTGATGTATGTCTTGCGATGGGATATCTGTGGTGACAGTGGGATGTTCTATTGATCCACTTGATGTACATTTTGGTGATCAACTTGTGGGTTCCATGACCTTGGGAATCTATGCATAGGGGTTGGCACATGTTTTCGTCTTGAATCTCCAGTAGAAACTTTGGGGCACTCTTTGAAGTTCCTTGTGTTGGATTGAACATGATGAATCTGAAATTGTGTGACGCATATCGTATAATTAAGACCATGGGTACTTGTGGTGACATTGGAGTATCTAGGTGACATTAGCGTTTTGATTGATATTTGTCTGGAGGTGTTATTTTAGTACAAACTCTAGGGCTGTTCGTGACACTTATAGGGAAAACTCATAAGATTGATCGGAAAAGATAACTTTGAGGTGATTTCGTAGCCTACAATAATTTCTTCATTAGTTCTTTGCTATTTGTGACTTTGGAGTGAACTCTTTGTCGCACGAGAGGTATTTACATATTATTTAACTAACTTACTATTGTTGAGAGAAATTGCACGAGTGAAAGCATGAACCCTAGGCCTTGTTTCTAAGCATTGCAATTCCGCTTGTGCTCACTTTTATCATTAGTTACCTTGCTGTTTTTATATTTTTAGATTACAAGAACCTATATATACCATCCATATTGCACTTGTATCACCATCTCTTCGCCGAACTACTGCACTTATACAATTTACCATTGTATTGGGTGTGTTGGGGACACAAGAGACTCTTTGGTATTTGGTTGCAGGGTTGTTCAAGAGATACCATCTTCATCCTATGCCTCCCATGGATTGATAAACCTTAGGCCATCCACTTGAGGGAAAATTGCCACTGTCCTAGAAAACTCTGTGCCTGGAGGCCCAAGACGAGTCTAGAAGAAGAAGGTTGCGTAGTAGACATCAGGCCTGCATAATTTTCTTGAAGTGGCTAGGAAAGCAAGCAAAATTGTTTTATGTATTGTCCATGTACTATATGTGAGAATACGAAGGATTACTCTTCCGCAAAACCCTTCACTTGCACCTGCTTTAGAAGGGTTTCATGCCACACTATAATGTTTGGACCAAGCATAGAGAAAGAGGGGTTATTATGGAAGACAATGAAGAAGAAGAGGATGATGACAACTATAGTCCTATGTACCCTAAATATGGTGATATTGCAACAGGGGAGGCTGCAGATCCAGAGGCACCAGATGTGCCCGATGATGATCTTCGCTGGGTCATTGCCGATGCACACAGAGAATGCGAAAGTGAAAGGGAGAAGTTGAAATTCGATCGCATGTTAGAGGATCACAAAAAAGGGTTGTATTCAAATTAAGAAGATGGCAACACAAAGCTCGGTACCACACTGGAATTTCTGAAATGGAAGGTAGAGAATGGTTTATGTGACAAGGGATTTTGATTTCAAAAGTTACTGAAAATAATGAAGAATAATCTTCCAAAGGTAATGAATTGCCTAACAGTGCATACGAAGTAAAGAAGGTTCTCTGCCCTCTAGGATTAGAGGTGCATAAGATACATGCATGCCCTAATGATTGCATCCCCTACCGCGGTGAGTACGAGAATTTGAACGCATGCCCGGTATGCAGTGCATTGCGGTATAAGATCAGACGAGATGACCCTAGTGATGTTCAGGGCGAGCGCCCCAAGAAAAAGGTTCCTGCCAAGGTGATGTGGTATGCTCCTATAATACAATGGTTGAAATGTCTATTCATAAACAAAAAAGCATGCCAAGTTGTTGCGATGGCATGCAACATAAGAAAGACAGGAAGTTGAGAGTACACACTGACGGGTCGCGGTGGAGAAAAATCAGGAGAAAGTGGCGGGACTTTGCAGATGACATAAGGAACGTATGGTTTTGTTTAAGTGCAGATGTCATTAATCCTTCTGGGGAGCAGAGCAAAAATCATAGCACCTGGCTCGTGACTCTATATATCTATAACCTTCCTCCTTGGTTGTGCATGAAGCGAAAGTTCATTATGATGCCAATGCTCATCCAAGGGCCTAAGCAACCCGACAACGACATTTATGTCTACCTAAGGCCATTAGTTGAAGAACTTTTACAGCCGTGGGATAAAAAAAGGTGTACATGTGTGGGATGAGCACAAACAGCAGGAATTTGACCTACGAGCATTGTTTTTTGTAACCATCAATGATTGGCCTGCTCTTAGTAACCTTCCAGGACAGCAAACAAGGGATACAATGCATGAACGTACTGTTTAGATGATACCGAAAGTATATAATAGAACAAATGGAAGAAGAATGTGTACATGCGACATCGTCGATTTCTTCCGACCAAGCATGCCGTAAGAAAGAAAGGAAATCATTTCGAAGGTGAGGCTGGTCATCGAAAGAAGCCTGTCCTCCATACTGGTGATGATATACTTGATATGGTCAAGGATTTACAAGTAATCTTTGGAAAGGGTCCTGGTGGACAATCTGTTCTGACTCACGCTAAGGGACACGCAGCCATGTGGAAGAAGAAATCTATACTTTGGGACCTACCCTATTGGAAAGACCTCGAGGTCTGCCCTGCAATCGACGTGATGATCGTGATGAAGAATGTTTTCTGAACCTGTTAGGCTTCTTGGGCGTGTATGGGAAGACAAAAGATACACCGGAGGCACGAGAGGACCAGCAACGTGTGAATGAAAAATACGGCATGCATCTAAAGTAGTATGAAGGTCCTGCCAGCTACGCTCTAACCAAAACAGGGAAGGAAATCTTCTTTGGATGCCTGCTCAGTATCAAGGTCCTGTCTGGCTTCTCGTTGAATATAAAGGGAATAATAAACATGGTAGAGAAAAAAAAATCAGAACCTAAAGTCTCATGCCTACCACGTGATTATGACGCAACTGCTTCGGGCTTCATAGAGGGGGCTTCTACCAGAAAATGTTTGATTAGCCATTGTGAAGCTATGTGCATTCCTCAACGCAATTTCTTAGAAGGTAATCGATCCTGAAAACCAACCGAAGTTACAAAATGATTTGGTTCGATGTCTTGTCAGTTTTGAGTTGGTGTTCCCACCAACCTTCTTCAATATTATGATGCACGTCCTGCCAGTTGAGGTCGATGAGATTGCCATTCTGGGTCCTGTATTTCTACACAATATGTTCCCCTTTGAGAGGTTCATGAGAGTCTTAAAGAAATAGGTTTGTAACCGTGCTAGGCCAGAAGGACGCATCTCCATGGGCCGTCAAACGGAGGAGGTCATTGGGTTTTGTGTTGACTTTATTCCTAACCTTAAGAATATTGCGTTCCTCAACCGCGGTATGAGGGGAGACTGAGTGGAAAAGGCAAGCTAGGAGTGAAATCAATAATATGTAGGGACGGGCATTCTTGGGCGCAAGCACACTACAAAGTTCTATAGAATTCGACCATGCTGGCCCCGTATATGAATGAACACAAGAATATTGTACGCTCGACACCCCCCGAAGCAGTCTAACGACTGGATTACACGTGAACACATCGGGACTTTTGGCGGTTGGTTGCAAATGCATCTCATGCATAACAACACTATTGGAGATGACATGTACTTGTTTGCCAGGACACCATCTTCAACTGTATTGACTTACCAAGGGTACAAGATAAATGGGAATACATTTTACATGATCGTCCAAGATAAAAAGAGCACCAACCAAAACAGTGGTGTCCGCTTTGATGCAGCAATCACCAATAGCAGGGAAAAGGACACATATTATGGTTACATAGAGGAGATATTAGAACTTGACTATGGACATGATCTTATGGTCCCATTGTTTCGGTGCAAATGGGTCAATATGTCAGGAGGCGGGGTACAGGTAGACTCATAGTACGGAATGACAACAGTGGATCTCAACAATCTTGGGTACAAAGACGAACCATTCGTCCTAGCCGATGATGTGGCACACGTTTTCTATGTGAAGGACATGTCTACCAAACCGAGAAATATAAAAGATAAGGATGCAAATACATCATACGATGAGCCAAAGCGCCACATAGTTCTTTCAGGGAAAAGAAGCATCGTGGGAGTGGAGGACAAGACAGATATGTCTGAAGATTATGAAAAAAATCATGAAATTCCTCCTTCAAAGTGAAGGCTCACCCAAGCATCATGTTGAACGATGAAGATTATCCATCATCATGGCGCAATAAGCAAGGGACACACGCAAAGAAATAGTGAAGACTTTCTGGTGAAGACAACATATCAGATGGTATGATTGCTCATGTAACTGTCGTTACATGTCAAAAAATGAAATCCCGTTGTAGTAGATGAGTTTTTGTTCAAAACCCTGATACTTCGAAAGAGATTGTCCAATTTGTAACCCTCTATAAACTTTTTACCACATGCTACGTGGGTGAAATTATGATAGCATGCGAAGTTTCAACATTTCCAGAGTTCATTTATAATGCTTTTCAAATTCAAGGTCATTTTAGCTCAAAATAAATCATGAAATGCATGAAAAATAACAAATGAAGTCAGAAGATGGTTGAAAATTGATGATGTGTCTTTAATGGTGCATATTGAATGCAGAAAAAGTCTGTAGTTAAAATATGTTAAAAAAATGAAAGCCCTTTGTAATAGATGAGTATTCATTTGAAACCCTCATACTTCGAAAGAGATTGTCTAGTTTGTACACGAAGGGCATCCAGTTTTTGCCATAACCCTCTAAACTTTTTAGAACATGCTATGTGGGTGAAATTATGATATCAGGCCCAGTTTCAACCTTTTCAGAGTTCAGTTGCAGCTTTTCAAATTCAAGGTCATTTTAGCTCAAAATAAATCATGAAATGCAAGAAAATAGCAAATGAAGTCAGGAAAGGGTTGAAAATTGATGATGTGTCTTTGAATGGTGCATATTGAATTTAGAAAAATTCTAGAGTTAAAATATGTTAGAAATAGAATCCCTTTGTAATAGATGAGTTTTCATCCGAAACCGTCATACTTCGAAAGAGATTGTCCCGTTTGTACACGAAGTGCATCCAGTATTTGCTGTAACCCTCTAAACTTTTTAGCATGTGTTGTGTGAAATTATGATACCATGCCAAGTTTCAACCTTTTTAGAGTTCATTTGCAGTGCTTTTCAAATTTAGGGTCATTTTAGCTCAAAATAAATCATGAAATGCATGAAAAATAGCAAATGAAGTCAAAAAAGGGTTGAAAATTGATGATGTGTCTTTGAATGGTGCATATTAAATCCAGAAAAAGTCTGGAGTTAAAATATGTTAAAAAAAATCATTTGTAATAGATGAGTTTTTGTTCGAAACCGTCATACTTCGAAAGAGATTGTCCAGTTTGTACACGAAGTGCATCGAGTTTTTGCCGTAACACTCTAAACTTTTTAGCACATGCTATGTGGGTGAAATTATGATACCATGCCATGTTTCAACCTTTTCAGAGTTCATTTGCAGTGCTTTTCAAATTCAGGGTCATTTTAGCTCAAAGTAAATCATGTAATGCATGAAAAATACCAAATGAAGTTAGAAAAGGGTTGAGAATTGATGATGTGTCATTGAATTGTGCATATTGAATGCATAAAAGTCTCGATTTGAAGTATGTTAAAAAGTAAATCCCTTTGTAATAAATCAATTTTCATCCGATCAAAGTTATTTAACTTAATATTATATAAAATTTATGCAACTAAATTGTCAAAGTTATTTAAAAAAAACTTTAATAGCAAAAAGAATATTCATAAAGTATTTTTTATTAAACATATTAATAGCAAAAAATCATAAAGTATTTTTTTGTTAAGAACTTCTAATTTGCAAAAAATAACATACAAAAATGCCCACCTACTAGGCCACCATGGCCTACATACGACTAGTAACTCAATATACATGGGCCAGGACGCAGGCCCATGGGGCAAAGTAGGCCCTATAGGACAGAGATAGTTAGGCATGAAATGCCTACGATAGAGAGGAGCTCGTGACAGTAGGTGAAGTCGCGCTTATAAACCAATACGAGCGCTACTCGCTCGATGAGGTGGGAATAAACTCCCACCACGCCAGGACCAAGGCTTTAGTCCCGGTTGGTGGATCCAACTGGGACTAAAGGTCCCCCTTTTGTCCTGGTTGGAGCCACCAACCGAGACTAAAGCCCTTGGCTTCCCGCCCTTTCGCCTGGTGAAAATTCACCTTTAGTCCTGGTTGGTGGCTCCAACCGGGACTAATAAGGGTCTTTAGTCCGGTTTGAGCCATCAACCGAGACTAAATGTTGGGGTATATAAGTGGACCAACATCCATCTACAGTTTGCGATCTCCATCTCCCCCGATGGTACTAAAGACCACCTCGACGCCACCAAGCTACCGGACCTCTTTGTCGCCTCCCCAACCCCGCTCTTCATTATCTCCCCGGATGACGTCCCCGTCACCGTCCCTAATGCCGACCCTGTCACCGTCCCCGTCGCCACCCCGACCCCTCTCCCCCTCCTCTTCCTCCTCCTCCTAGGTGAGACGCCGACCACACCGCCATTCCCCTCCTCCTATCCCCCCCGCGGTCACGATCGTCGCCCGCGGCCGTCGCTCGTCAAAGCAGTGGCGACGTGGGATCCAATCCATGGGGTCTCATAATTTGATTCATAGGATATATATATATAGCTAGGATTATCATAGAAGATGTTATCAATAAATTGGACATAAACCAAAAAAATCATACCTTCATTAGGCCTCCTTATGGTTCATAGGATAGGATTATGATATGAATATATAGGAAATTTGTAGGAAATGAGATGACATGCATATCAAATCCTATGAGTAGGATTAGAAAAAGATATGTCATTTTGGTTCACATCATAGGAATTTTTCCATTGAGTCTATGCTCTTTTTTGTTTTCCTTTGAAATGTGGAGGATAGGAATCAATCCTATGTAGGAATAGGAATGCATTCCATAGCTATGAACCAAAAAAATAATACCTTAGGCGCGACCTCCTTTTTGTTCATATGATAGGATTATCATAGGAATATATAGGAAATTTATAGGAAATGAAATGACATGCATCTCGAATCCTATGAATAGGATTAGAAAAGGATGTGTCATTTTGGTTCACATCATAGGAATTTTTCCATTGAGTCTAGGCTCTTTTTTTCCTTTGAAATGTGGATGATAGGAATTAATCCTATGTAGGGATAGAAATGCATTCCTATGAACCAAAGGGCTCTAAAGGAAAAAATCCTACTTTGCTTTGGGAGAGAATAAAATTAGAAGAGGCGGAACAGAGAACTTATGTAGGGAGGAATGCATTCCTATGAACCAAAGGGCTCTAAAGGAAATCACTCTCTTTTGCCACAAAAATTAAATATTGTATTAAATATGGTACTTTTTATTATTGTTAAATAAAATAATATTTGTTATAGCAACAATTTGTTCTCGTCGATGATGCCAATGCCGCACCCTCGTTGTCCACTCGGCGTCGACAACCAATTTGCGAGGCGCCATGTTCGGGACTGGGCTCCACCGGGCTAGCACTGGGCATGCTACATTTCGGGTCGCATAGCTTGGTGAGGAATCCGGGTCTCGTCATCGACCCAGAGCTTCTTTGGTGGTGGTCGTGTGGGCCACTATCGGTGCAGAGGCAGCCGACAACCGAGGATGTGGTACATCGTCGTGTCAGGGAGGAGGACGAGAACGTCCGTCCCTACATGGTTGTGTTGGACGCAAGGTTCTCCAATACCTGGCAATTCCTTCAGAGATCTCAACCGATCTATGATCCTATGATGGTTCCTTCTCTTTGGGTGTCCACCGCCCATGCCTCAGGTCGCGCGAGTGAACTATATTATTCGATAGTATTCGAGTTGTATTAGTGATAATATTCAATGCTTCATTAACTCCATTATTCGAGATGTATTAGTGTTATTATATGAAGAGTCCCCGAAGATCGTCGGTGATATCATATGTATTAGTGATATTGTATGATGATCTTGCTTAAAAAAATTGTCGTCGATTTTTAATCTTAGAATCATGAACACAGGAAATGTCGACATTGTCTGATGACGATAGGATCCCTCGGTGCACTTTGTGCTAGGATGACAGGGGTATATGCGAACTTTATCCTCACCTGGATTACGATAGGTCGTTCACCGTCAAGCTAACATAATAATTTAGTATTATTATGGTATGTAAAGACAACATGTACTTTTTGTTAATTAAGTATGACGTGTGCTTTTTTTCTTTAATTAACCTTTAATTTTATTTTGTACAATTCGTTTAGTGCATTCCCTGTCATGCAAGATTCGCTGTCTTGGACAAGTTCCATTCAAAGAGAAGGATAGTACAGAGCCTAAGATAGCTCACCTAAGAACGGAGCATTACACTTTTGTTGTTAAGGTGAAAAATAACGAAGATCACACATATGTTGGTTGCTAATTGGAGAGCATTTTGCAACGTGTATGGGTTGGATGAGGACATGAACATTACCTTCGATCTTGGTAAAGACGATGTTCGTAATAATAATATAGATATTTGGGTGCTTACGGAGGATGACTTGATTTCGATGCTACCTCTAGGTGCGTTTGTAAACATATTTGTTAGGTACTTTATATTGATTATTGAAAAGTATTTGGTACTCATCCTAACTAAATTTCTTTATTTTTAATTATCAGTTTATTTCCGTGCTACAAGAACTACACGACAGATAATAGATAGGACGTACTACAGTCATGAATCCAAACTTAGTTGTTTGGAGATAAATCATATGATCTCATTTATTCATGATGTTGAGGATCATATTAAACATTACCGGGCTGGCAACATTTATCATGGATATGTGCCACTAGTGCACAAGTTGAACCATCATAACATCACTTCAAACAACTTTGTAAGAATTTTTTTACCATTGCATGACTAGTCCATCTTTTTCATATATCCATTGTTCTTAAGCAAAACTACATTGGTAAATATGTTATTATTACTAATATTTTTCAATAGGTACTCCCCCAAGAGACTGTGCCTAAATGGATGTTCAAAAATGGTGATTTGCAAATGGTTAGCTTATGGCCGCCACTCCCAAGTAATTACAGTGGTAAATACATGATATCTCAAAGTGAAGAAACGCTAAAAATCACAGGATGGAGAAATGCAATACAAGCATTCCCACTACCACTTCGAGAGGAATACTTGTGCATCCCACAAGTTGGAGATAGGTTGATCTCTGTTTTTCAATCGGGAGATGGAGTTCGCCTTTATTATGTTTTTTTACCTAGAAGTAGTTAGTGTCTCAACATTGTGATAACTACAATAATGAGGATCGTTGATTGAGATGATGATGAGTAGTTGGATATTGAATTATGAAGAGTTGATTAAGATGATGATGATGATGAGTAGTTGGATATTGAATTATGAAGAGTACAAATTAGATGTATGCAATAGACCACATCGTCTTTTCCTCTAATTCAACTTGGTCTATTGCATCCATCTAATTTGTACTGATGTTGGATATTTTTTCCATAATTTTTACTGATGACATTGTAATTAATATGTGTAAGAGCGTGAAAATACAATATAAATATAAAATGATATTAAAACAAAAAATGAAACATGACCATTTCCAAAAATGGCGCCTTATTGTCCCGGTTCTTGTTACGGACTAGGACTAAAAGTCCTCCTGCCTAGGCGCCGCACAGCGGCCTCGTGGAGCACCTTTGGACCGAGTTTGTAACAAGAAGAATGCCTACTAGAAATAGCATTTTTGTTTAGTCTGATTTTTTCCATCTTCTTTTTTATCTTCGAATTGTTCTGTTTATATGTTTATGTTAAAATGTATCTAATGTTTATTTATTTTTTATTTTTAGCTTTATGAAGACTAAAAATCAGGTAATAGTTGAGGGTGGCAGTATGCGGGGCACTCATTTTGTAGGAAACCTCGAGAAGTTTGGGGTTTTTAGAGTTTGGTCATGAACTTGTTTTGTGGACAATCTGGAGTTGGTTCAGACTTTAAGTTCATACTAGGAGAGGGGTTAACTTCTCTAGATATGGATGCACTGAACTGCACTGCATGAATAACGAATCTTGCCGACAATCCTTTGTTTGACATTTCACTAGTGGAAAAAGGCCCATTTGTCCCGGTTCGTCAGGCCCATTTGTCCCGGTTTTGGAACCGGGACTAATGCGTCGGGACTAAAGCCCACGACCTTTAGTCCCGGTTCGCTTACGAACCGAGACAGATGGGGCTACACGTGGCCGCTCCACCGAGCCCAGGAAGGAGGGCCTTCGGTCCCGGTTGGTAACACCAACCGGGACCAAAGAGCGTCCACGCGTCACCAGGTGAGGAGCTGTTTTTTTGAAAGAGGAGGGGGGGGGTTGAGGGTTATGGAGGGTTAATTTAGGGGTTTCATATATTTTTTTAGATAGGTAAAAGAGAGAATTGATCTCTCTTATCTCCGTGCTTGTTCATGATGCTACGTACTATACTTATAGATAGAACATATAACACAATTTCATCTTCATTTTCGTCAATGAGACATCATATAACAAGTTGGTCACTAGTCATAATCACAACTCCTCCTCATCATCATCATGATCAACTCTAACACACTGTATCACATAATAACACATTGTACCTAGGACCTACGTACTCCTATCTCGTAGGACCTACTCTAACCTCTCTTAGGTACAATATCATAAAACTAGATAGGCCCTGACTCTCCATTATGGAGAACGGAGATCATCCTGTCTCCCATTCTTGGCCTACGCACAATGTTGCTTCCAAGTAGCTCTCTACAATTGAGCATACATTTTTTCCAATCTTTTATTGTCATGACTCCATCGGTTTTAGAAATCTGGTATGGACAGGAGTGATGCGTAGGCTGACCTGGCCGTGGTGGCCCTAAGCTCGTAACAACAACGCGACCTCTCGGAAACATCAGATGAGGCACACAATCCTCCGGGATTTTTCTGTTGAAAAACATAGTAATAACTTCGTAGTTAGCAATGTAGTTTAGTTTTAGAAGAATTTATGCAAAACATGCACGACTGTCGTAATAGTAGAATTAAAATCTTACCATGCAATCTCCATGGATGTTACCGTAGTTCACCATGTGCACTAGTGGCACGTATTGACCATAATGTGCATGAGTCTGATAATAGCTATTGTAATTCTCAAGATGAGTAATAAATGCGGTAAGATGATCTTTCTCCTTATAAGTTAATTTTGCTTGATCACTGTAGTAGTAGGTTCTGTCTACCATCTTCCGTACATTTTTTGAAGAATGAAAATAAGCTGTCAATGCAAATAAGTTGTCAACTATTTTTAAATAAACAATATAAATTACTTAATAAATATGGTTGAGAAACTCACATAATGGTAGAACTGGAGGCGTCTGCACATCGACCCAGATGTTGATATTACCTTCAATTTCATCTTCCGGACGAATATCAAAGGTGATAAGCATATTAGGCTCAAATGCATAAGCGTTGCATAGTGCTTTCCAACTTTTGCATTCAAAATAGCAATAGGTGTCTGCATGGTACAATTTTACCACAAAAGTAAAACCATGCTCGGTCCTCAAGTGAACTATCTTTACCTCCATATATTTTTTAGTATTGAAACCAATCTTATCCAAGACAGCAATTCTTGCATGGTAGGGGATACGCTAGTAGAACAGTAAAAAATTAAAATTAATTATAAGTTGAAGCAAAAGAGGCAGAATTCGTGCTTAATTACGAAAAAAGACTTGCCATTCTGACTTACGGTATCCACTTCGAAGGTCTCATCCAGCATGGTGCTGAAGCGCCTACCATCAACTAGGAAAGTCTTATCACACAGGCCACACTCATCTTCGCAGTATTCGCAAATATCGAATTCACTTTCGTCGTCAGACATATCCTATGTTCATAGTTGAAACATTTAAAATCGATCGAAGGAAACTACGAGAAAACTGATCAACACACAGATCACTATTACTCAATATGCAACGAGTTGACTGTAGGTCTGTCGAGTCTTTCCTTCCTAAACTCTCGTCTCACGTATATGGTGGGCACTCCCTCTGATATTGCGACCGTCGGTGATGGTGGCTCCTCCATTCGTCCCAGAGTGCATTACACCAAAATGTCTAGCACACTGGAACGAAGGAGAAGCGACCCCCACGACAACAGTCGGGATTCTTCCTCTCTCTCTCATATATATATATATATATATATATATATATATATATATATATATATATATATATATATATATATATGGTGGACACTCTCCCTCACTGAAAGACCCACAAGGAGCCGAAACAGACCTAAAGTCAACCCGTTTCATATATCGAGCAATGACATAGAAAAAATTCCCTATGTTTTACCGGAATGACATGCAAATCACACATACATTTATCATGAACTCGAATATAATGTCACTAATACATCATCCCGAATAAGCCAGTTCAAGAATTATGGCACGCTTTGGATCCTAATGCGTGTGTGGCTTTCCTTAAGTAACTCTCATATCTCATGGTGTGTCAGTGCACTCTCTCACACTGATATGGTGGTGTATATATGTTGGTGCGCACTCTCTCACAGTAATAGTTCGACCGCCGGTAATGGACGCCTCCCCTCTTCTCTTATTGAGCAATATATCAACGAGTATATCGTAAAGAAGAGAAAAAAGAGGAGGCGCCCGCCACGACAACAGTCGGGATTCCTCCATCAAGAACACACATGAAAGTCACACAAGGAGCAACAACAGACAGAAAGACACACAAGCATTATACCGATAAAATATCATAAATACATTAGTATTTATAATGACCGTGAATATAATATCACCAATACATCATCCCGAATAATCCAGTTAATGCATCCTCAAATATTAACTAATACATCTCGAATATTATCATATAAGATCACTAATACAGATCGAATATCCTAGAATCCAAAGTGGAGGACAGTGAACTCGGTTCAATAGCGGTCTCTGAGTTGCCAGTGGTGGACACCCAAAGATAAGGAACCATCACGGGATCATAACACCAGTGAGATCCTTGAAGGATCTGCCAGGTATTGTCGAACTAGGCGTCCAACGCCGCCATGTAGCGACGGAAGTGCTCGTCCTCCTCCCTGACAGGGCGACGTACCACCTCTGCAGGTGCCCGCTCCCTCTGCATCAAAAGTGCCCACGTGACCGCCACCACAGAAGGTCCGGGTCGACGACGATACCTGCATTCCTCACCAACCTCCGAGCCCGGGAAGGTAGCACCTCCCAGTGCCAGCCCAGAGGAGCCCAGTCCCGAACATGGCGCCTATCAAGCAGGCTCCCGTGGACTACTCAACGACGAGGATGCGAGCCGGGCATCCTCGACAAATTCCTATGAGAATGTTCTCTTATCGTTTAATCACTAATTTTTCATAAAACCCAAAAAATTCTGTAATCTAATATTCATATACTAATTTTTCCTAGGACTCTTAATAATTAAATAAAACATAAAACAACATACTAATCTAACATAAACATTCATCATAAACATTCATCATAAACATACTAATCTAACATAAACATTCATCATAAACATACTAATCTAACATAAACATTCATCCTTAACATTCATCATAAAAAAATTCAGTAATCATGCACATACTAATCTAACATAAACATTCATCATATAAAAAATCAACATATATTTTAAAAATAAATTGCACAGAGCCGGGGCGGCGGCGGCTCACAGTGGGGGCGACAATGGGGCGGCGACGGGGGCAGCAGGGGCGGCGACGGGGGCGGCAAGGGCGGCGACGGGGGAGGGGCGACGACGGGAGTGGGGCGACGACGGGGGCAGAGGGGACGGCGGGGGAGGGGCGGCGACGGGGGCAGGCCGACGATAGGGGTGATGGGGGAGGCAGCGACGGGGGAGGGGCGACGACGGGGACGACGACGAGGGCGGGGCGGCGACGGGGGCGACAGGGGAAGCAACGGGGACGGGTCGGCGACAAGGAGGGGGATGATGACGGTGGGGGTGGCAATGGGGGCGGCGACGGTGACGGGGATGGCGACGGCGGGCCCGGGGCGGTAAGCAACGACGGGGATGAGGACAGCAGGCTCGGTGAAGTGGCAATGAAAACTGTGAAATTTCTTAAGTGCTTCTTATATAGAAGAAGCATTGGTCCCGGTTGTTGGCACCAACCGGGACCGATGCCCACCTTTAGTCCCGGTTGGTGCCACCAATCGGGACCAAAGCCCTATTTTCAGCAGCCCAAAGGGCGGGAAACACGGACCTTTGGTCCCGGTTGGTGGCACGAACCGGGACCAATGCCCACCTTTAATCCGAGTTGGTGCCACCAACTGGGACCAAAGCCCTGTTTTCAGCAGCCCAAAGGGCGGGAAACAGGGACCTTTGGTTCTAGTTGGTGGCACCAACCGGGACGAAAGGGGGGCATTGGTCCCGGTTGGTGCCACCAACCGGGACCACTGGTCCCTTTTTGTTGGCCGACGGGGAAGCAGCAGATGTTTAGTCCCACCTCGCTAGTCGAGGGGAGACAACACCTGTTTATAAGCCTCGATGCGCTTGACCTGTCAAGCTCCTCTCATAGTGAAGATAAATGCCCTTATACACGACATTTGACCTAAATTCAAAATGCTAGTTAGGTGCCTAACTAGCTCTTTGAATTTAGGTTGAATTTCAGTGTAAGCGCATCTATTTTCACTTTTGCTATTTTTTAAGTTATTTCTTTGCTATGTTTCCTGCTATTTAATATTACTTTGTTTTAACATTATATTCAATTTGGTAATTTTTAATTTTTATATAATTTAATTTCAAAAATACTAGAGGTTAATAATTTTAGTTATTGATTTTTTGAGCTAAATGACCCTGAAATTGAAAAACACTACAAATGAACTCTAAAAAGGTTGAAAGTTGGCAAGGTATCATCATTTCACCCACATAGCATGTGCTGTAAAGTTGAGAGGGTTACGGCAAAATCTGGATGCATTTCGTGTACAAAACGGATAGTCTCTTCCGAAGTATCAGGGTTCCGAACGGAAACTCGTGTGTTACAAAAGGCATTTCATTTTCTTGAACTTATTTGAACTCCAGGCTTTTTGTGTGTTCAAAATGCACCATTCAAAGCCACATCATCAATTTTCAACCCTTCTCGACATCATTTGGTATTTTTCATGCTGTTATTGATTTTTTTGAGCTAAATGACCCTGAAATTGAAAAGTACTACAAATGAACTCTGAAAAGGTTGAAGGTTGGCATGGTATCATCATTTCACCCACATAGCATGTGCTAAAAAGTAGAGAGGGTTACGGAAAAAGTTGGATGTACTTCGTGTACAAAACGGACAATCTCTTTCTTAGTATCAGGGTTTCGGACGGAAACTCATGTGTTATAAAAGGCATTTCATTTTCTGTAACTTATTTGAACTCTAGGCTTGTTGTGTGTTCAAAATGCACCATTCAAAGCCACATCATCAATTTTCAACCCTTCCTGACACCATTTGTTATTTTTCATGTAGTTATTGATTTTTTTGAGCTAAATGACCCTGAAATTGAAAAGCACTACAAATGAACTCTGAAAAAGTTGAAAGTTGGCATGGTATCATCACTTCACCCACATAGCATGTGCTAAAAAGTTGAGAGGGTTACGACAAAAGCTGGATGCACTTCGTGTACAAAACGGACAGTCTCTTTCGAAGTATCAGGGTTTCGGACGGAAACTCATGTGTTACAAAAGGCATTTCATTTTCTTGAACTTATTTGAACTCCTCTTTTTGTGTGTTCAAAATGCACCATTCAAAGCCACATCATCAATTTTCAACACTTCCCGACATCATTTGTTATTTTTCATGCAGTTATTAATTTTTTTGAGCTAAATGACCTTGAAATTGAAAAGCACTACAAATGAACTCTGAAAGGTTGAAAGTTGGCATGGTATCATCATTTCACCCACATAGCATGTGCTAAAAAGTTGAGAGGGTTACAGCAAAATCTGGATGCACTTCGTGTACAAAACAGACAATCCCTTTTGAAGTATCAGGGTTCCGGACGGAAACTCATTGGTTACAAAAGGCATTTCATTTTCATGAACTCATTTGAACTCCAGATTTTTTTTTGTTCAAAATTATACAGGCCCTTAGTATACTCGAAGGTGCGTTGGTCACCGTACATCCATTATCAGTTGATCTACGTGCGTTATATAATAAAGTGTATTAAAAACCATTACAACATATCATGAATAGAGAAGTGACCAAATTAATAGAAATTCATCATCACATTAAAGCCAAAGTACAATAATGACCAAAATAAGTACGTACAGTTCATACATAGTTGTCATTATTGAACAACATATAGCTCTCTAGTGCATCTAATTAAAACATACAGAGAAACTACGTAAAAAATTTAAATGCAACGAACAATGCAATCATAACCGCTACTAAGGTACCAATTGATCCAACGGCATAATGATACCAAGCCTCAGTATGAATGGCATATTTTCTAATCTTTCTAAGCTTCAAGCGCATTGCATCCATCTTGGTCTTGTGATCGTCGATGATATCGGCAACATGCAACTCCAATCCCATCTTGTCACCTTTAGTTCTTTTCAATTTTTCTTTCAAATGATCAATTTCTTTTTCAGCTTCTGTTAACTTCTCGAGCAGAATTGCATAGTCGATTGGAATTTCTGGTTCAACTACTTCCTATAGATAAAAACATCTACATCAAGTTGGTGCCATAATTAATTATCAGCCATTAGATATGTGAAATAGTTATATAAAAGATAATATACCACATATGAATCATAGACTAGACGAGGGCCGATGTGGGCGGATACCAGAACCATGGCACTATATAAGAACAAACAATAATAAAAGTAAGAAAATCATACGAGTAAATATATTTTCTTTTAGCAAGAAGATAAGATCAAGAGGCTCACCACGCGCGGGCGATCGACGGCAGTTTCAGGACGGGGACGGGACAGGACGGACCGCCAAACCTAGACAAATCTTGATGAAAATGGAGTTTGGACAAGGAGCTTCAAGAGGAGAAAGCTTAAGTTTGGCTTGGGCATTTCATCAAACACCTCATGTGCATAGGAGGTGAGCTAGAGCACCACAAAGCTCTCCCCTCGCCGGCCTGAAAACAAAGCAATGTGGAGTGCACTGATCGCTGGCGAGAGGGGTATATATAGGCATCTCATTGGTCCCGGTTCATGGTTGGAACCGGGACTAAAGGACCCCCTTTGGTCCCGAATCCAGCCACGAGCCGGGACCAATGGTTCTGGGCCAGGAGCAAGGCACATTGGTCCCGGTTCGTGTCTGGAACCGGGACCAAAGGTTCCAGACGAACCGGGACCAATGGCCCATGTGGCCCGCCCGGCCCCTGGCCTCACGAACCGGGACTGTTGCCCCCATTGGTCCCGGTTCGTGACTGAACCGGAACTAATGTGATGGCCCGGCCCGAACCAATGCCCTGTTTTCTACTAGTGGTTTTACGTATTGTAGTACAACATTTGTGTTGGTTCTTGTAATTTTGAAGCTAGATATTTTCAATTAAATGTAGCTAGTACAAGTACCAGGGCTTGTGTGCAGATGAATGACTGTTACTAGTTACGGTTTAGATGCGTGTGGACTTGTTTTGGGTTTTCTCTAGGGCGCATCCACTTCCTGTTGGCATTTTAGTATCTTCTGGGTTGCTAGGTTGCCATTGTGTGAGATCACTAGAAGGGATTTCTAGAGGGGGTGAATATACTACTTGACAAAAATTAAAACATAACCTTTTCCCAAGTTAATTGGTTGGCAGATTTTAGTAAATCTAGTAAATCAAGTACACCCTACACATGCATGTCTACGAGTATTGCAACGGAAAGTAAAGACAAGCATATGTAAGAATAAGTAGAGGTGGGAAGATCAAACGCAATTGGAGACATGGAGAATTTTTCCCATGGTTTCGAGAGGTGGCACTATCGTACAGACTTCAACTCACGGAGGCCTCCACACACGAAAGGTCCATGAAGTAGTAACCTTGTCCATTCCATGATGTCCTATGTCCATGGAGGATTAGCCTTACTCAAGGTAGATCTTCACCAAGTAGGTGATCGCCTTGCCTTACAAACTTCTTGGCTCAACTCCACAATCACGAAGAAGGTGGCTCCCAACCGACACCTAACCAATCTAGGAGGCACCAGCCTCCAAAAGGTAATAGATGTGGTATTATGATGAACTCCTTGCTCTTCTGCTTCAAAAGATATTCTCCTCAACACTCAATCACTCTCTCACAGATTTGGCATGTGTTGGGGATATAACCCCGGAGTGAGACCCTCCCTGGAGGCTCCGGGTCACACCTGGCGGCTCAAGGACCATCCCAAGGATGGGCCTTGAAGACTCAATCCCAAGACATTGGGCGGCTTGCCAAGATGGGCCAAGACATGGCCCGGACGGAGAAGGTATGAAGACCCGGGCGGGTGAGCCGCCCTGAGACAGCTTGCTTAGCAGGCAAGACAATGTAGAGATAGACTCAGACACGTTGTGAGAGTCGGTTACGACTTGTATGACCTGTGGTCTTGACCTCCTATATAAAGGCAAGACCCGGGGCGACTTAGACAGAAACTAACTAATCAAGAGCTAGGTCAAGCGATTCCGCTCCCTTGTAATCGAGATTCCAAGCAATACAAGCACAAGCAGGACGTAGGCTTTTACATCTACTTGTGGGGCCAAACCTGGGTAAACATGTGTCCTTCGTCCCAATCAACCCCTTTAGACCATCACCTTAGTATTGGCCTCGAATCTAAGTACTCGGCCACCTGTCGTGACAAAACCACGATAGTTGGCGCCCACCATGGGGCTTGCGCTCGGTGGCGTTGAGTTCTCAAAGGGCTCTCTCCTAGGGTTCGAGGGATACGTGGTCGGAAGGATGAGCAAAAGTTGCCGCGGCCGGCTCTACATCGATGACGCCGGCTGTTGGGGATATAACCCCACGGTATGACTCGCCCTAAGGGCTCCGAGTTATACTTGGCGGTTCGACACTGGCCCAAGGTGAGCCAGTGGTCCTAAAAGCCCAGGAAGCTTGGCGGCTCATAAGGTGGGCCGAACGGTGGCCCAAAAGACCCAGGTGTGTGAGACGCCCGGGGACACCTTGGACAAGAAGATAGAGGAAGACTCGGATAGACAACGAGAGTCGGTTACCAATTGTATGAACTTTGGTCTAGACCTCCTATATAAGGGCAGACTCGGGGCGACTTAGAGATTAGGTTATCGAATATTAGGTCAAGCTTCAGCTCCCTTATAATCGATACATCAAGCAATACAAACACAAGCGGGAAGTAGGCTATTACCTCGAGTTGAGGGGCCGAACCTGGATAAATCCGTGTCTCTCGTCCCTATCAACCCCTTTGAGTCCATCACGTTAGCAATGGCCTCGAAGCGAAGTCCGTTTACCCGGACATCTATCATGGCAAAACCACGACAGTTGGCACCCACCGTGGGGCTTGCGCTCGGTGGTGTTGAGTTCTCAAAGGGCTCTCTCCCGGGACTCGAGGGATACGTGGTTGGTCAAATGAGCAAGAGTCATCGTGGCCGGCTCTACATCAACAATGCCGGCTGGGGGCTTGATGCCGGTTCTGTGGAGTATGGCTTCCGGGTTCCATTCGGTGGGATCCACGTGTTCATCAGAAAAGTTGATGGAGCAACACCCGGGCCGGACGTCTGCACCAACCTCGTCGAGCCGGATCGGCGTCTGCAACCTACTCTTAGCGTGCAACCCACCCGCGTTAGCCCGGGCCGGAAGCACGTCTTCATGTGCTTTACTCAAGGTATGGATCTGGAAGCTTCCGGATCACAGGAAACTCTTGTTTACTCAGAGGACGAATCTTCAAGCGGAGAAACAGAGTCGGTCTAACGGCGGGCTCGGGGGCTTTGATGAGCTCAGCCCTGAGTCGGATCGCTCCGAGGCAGACGATTTTAGGCCGCCGGTTCATGTTGCCGTGTTCATGGCGGGGTCAGTCCCAGGCACAAATATTACGCCCGCAGGGGCCGCCACCTCAGGCGATAACCCGTAGCCGGCGGCTCAAATTCTTTTGGAGCCGATGGACGAGCTCGCGGCCCTAATGGCTACTGATGTTACACCGGACAATCAAGCGGCTAGGAACTTGGAGATTGCAAGGATCAAGGACCGGATGGCGGAAGAGCAGCAGAGGATGGCTGAGTTAAGAACCCAGATGGAGCAAGAGGCAGAACGCATCAAGACAGACGCTTTCTGTCTCGGACTGGAGCAACAATCGGCAGTCGCAGTTCATTGGATGAGGCATCAATCCTGTCTGCCGGAACGTTATGAGGCAAGAAACCTCTTCGACACACCAGGGACAGGGCGAATAGCAGATGCACCTGGAAGCCGCCCGGCAGCTCAGCCAGTGACTCAGTCGACCCGGCGTCATCAGGCCTCGCCCGTGGCTTTTCCAACACCGGCGGGTCATTATTCTAACCCGGCCGAGAATATGGTGGCAGCGGCCACCCGGCTCAAAACAATTCCTATTCCGGATGAAGCGCCCTTTGCGGAGGATGTGCGAAACGCCATTGGATACTTGCAGACGACGATGGCCCAACAGGAAAGGTAAACCTATAGCCGGAGCCTTGTTCATTCAACCCCTCTCCCTAGCCGGAGTTTTAGCCGGCGTTACGAGTCGCCGGCGGGTTCCAGCAGCAACCGACACCGAGAGATTCCAACGGGACTTCGTCCGGCTATGGATATAAGAGGCCAGCAAGAGAGGACAGCTTTAGCCGAGGCGGCTCGCCAGGAGCCCGCGCCATGTGTGTCAGTAGGAGTCGGAGGAACCACCAGAGTGGGGGGGTTGCCATTTTATAACCGGCTCTGCGGAGTGAGGGGCTGCCAAAGGATTTCCAAGGGCCCCGCAAGGTTCCGAATTACATCGCTAATTTACCCCCAGAGGCTTGGGTGGAAAGTTATGAACTAGCCATGGAGATGCTGGACGTTAGTGAGGCGGTTTGTGCCAAATACTTCATCATGATGCTTGAAGGCCCAACCCACACATGGTTAAAGGGATTGCCACCCAATACCATCAACTCATGGGCAGAGTTGAGAGCCAAATTCATTAAAAACTTTCAAGGAACGTGTAAACAGCCCATGACCCTCGTGGATCTTGATCATTGTGTTCAATAGGAGAATGAGTCATCTCATCATTGGGTATGGCGGGTCTCGACCATCATCCACTCTTCAGAGCAGATCCCGGTGGCTTAGGCAGTACTGATCCTAGAGAAGAACTGCCACTTTGTCCTGCTAAAGCAGAAGCTTGGACGGCTCAAGCGCACATGTCAATATATGGGAGAGCTCATGACGGCTCCCACAAAATACGCCGACTCAGATAACACAAAAGATCCAGGCTCCGACGAGGAGAAGTCCAACCAAGGCAAGAAGGGTAATCAGAGCAAGGGTACGGCAAACAATGGAATCCAGAGCAAACGTAAGAATTCTGAAGCTGGGTCAGAACTGGTGGCCAATGCAAGTACCAATCATAATCAACCCAGGAGCAACAAGAGGTTTAGGCCACCCTTTAATAAGGACAGGCCTGCCTTTAATTTGGAGGAGGCGAAGGGTCCTTGTCCCGATCACGGCCAACCTGATAAGCCGGCGAACCACACATGGGGAGAGTGTCGTTTCTTGCAGAAACTTAAGAATCACTTTACACACCCCTACAATCAGGACGGTGGCCCACCAGGTGGCTCTGGGCATGGCGGGTCAGGGGCCGGTTTTGGGTCTGGCGGCTCAGGGTCTGGTCACCCAGGTCAAGGTAATCAAGGAGGACACCAGCAGCATTCTGGTAACAACAATTAGCAACAACGTAATCAGTCTGGCTATCAGAGTAACCCAAAGCAGCTAAGCTCCGGTCAGTACCATGTTTCCACAACCAGCCTCAACAAAAGGGATCAGAAGTTGCACAAGCGGGCAGTCAATGGGGTTGCACCAGCCCTGCCACAGTATTTATGATGGTCTGAGTATGATATAACATGGAGCCAGGAGGATCACCCGCCGCGTGTCGATGACCCCGGGCGGCTGGGTTTGGTTATGGCCCCCCAAGTAGGGGGGTATATGGTGAATAAAGTGTTAATGGATGGAGGTAGCAATATTAATATCCTCTACTATGATACTTTTGATGAAACTGCTAGACAAGGATTTAAAACCCTCGTCCACCGTTTTTCATGGTGTGGTGCCAAGCAAGTCGGCGTATCCGGTGGGCAGGATTTCTTTGGAAGTGGCCATTGGCAACGAGTATAACTACAGGGTAGAGTCGTTGTGGTTTGAGGAGGTAACAATTAAGAGTCCTTACCACGCACTGTTTGGACGTCCGGCTTATGCAAAATTCATGGCTAGGCCTTGCTATGTATACCTACAGCTCAAGATGCCCGGCTTAAAAGGTACTATTACTGTTCATGGTGACCGAAAGACGGCCATTGAGTGTGAGGAAGGAGATGCGGCTTATGCAGAGTCCAGTTGCGCTGAGGAGGAGCTTAAATTTTACAAGGAGAATGTTGACCCGGAGGATATGACCCCGCTGAAAAAGCCCACCACGGAGGTTGAGCCGCCCCTTAAGTTTTAAGCGGATGATACTAAGGCGGTAGATTTCACTGCGGGCGACTCATCCAAACAGTTCATCATTGGAGCTCACATGGATCCCAAATAGGAAAGCACGCTCATCGAATTCATCCGTGAGAATCGGGACATCTTTGCATGGAAACCTTCTGACATGCCGGGTGTACCGAGAGAGTTCGCTGAGCACAACCTTAATGCGGATACGAAGTTTAAGCCAATTAAGCAGTTTTTACGGCGGTTTAATGAGGAGAGACGCAAGGCGATTGGGGAAGAAGTTGCCCAGCTCTTGGCAGCGGGTTTCATTGTTGAGGTTTTTCACCCGGAGTGGTTGGCTAACCCGGTGCTGGTGCTCAAGAAGAACGGCACGTGGCGTATGTGTGTGGACTACACAGACCTTCACAAGGCTTGCCCGGCTGATCCGTTTGCCCTTTCTCGTATTGATCAAATCATTGATGCTACGATGGGTTCTAAAAGTTTGTGTTTCTTGGACGCTTACTCAGGTTATCATCAGATCAAGATGGCGGTTAAAGACCAGGAGAAGACGGCTTTTATTACACCTTTCGGGGCTTTCTTTTATGTATCTATGCCTTTCGGGCTCAAGAGTGCCTAGGCGACTTATCAGCGATGTGTGCAGAACTGCCTTCACAGTTAGATTGGCTGCAACGTCCATGCTTATGTAGATGACATCGTGATCAAATCCAGGAAGAAGGAGACCCTTTTTGGTGACTTAAAGGAAACCTTTGATAATCTCTGGGTCTATAAGATGATGCTTAACCCGAGTAAATGTGTCTTCGGTGTTCCGGCTGGCAAGCTCCGGGGATTTCTGGTTTCTAAACATGGCATTGAGGCTAACCCGGATAAAATCGAGGCTGTCACTTCTCTGGCAGAGCCGGCCTGTATTAACGATGTCTAGCGCTTGGCGGGGCGGATCGCCGCGTTGAGCCGTTTCATAAGCCGCCTTGGAGAGAAGGCTATTCCTTTATATCAGATGATGAAGAAGACGAACTAATTCGTCTGGAGCAAGGCGGCGACTGAAGGACTTGAGGTGCTCAAGAAACAGTTGACTGAGCCGCCAGTGCTGGCTGCTCCGGCTAAGGAAGAACCATTACTTTTATACATGGCGGCTAATAATCGGGCAGTAAGCACTACGATTGTGGTCGAGCGCAAGGAATCTGGAAAGGAGTATCCGGTTCAAAGGTCGGTTTATTATATCAGTGTGGTCCTGACGGAGTCCAAGCAAAGGTACCTACATTGGCAGAAGCTGGTATATGGGGTTTTCATGGCCAGCCGCAAATTAAAGCACTATTTTTTAGGGCGCCAGATATCTGTGGTTAGTTCTGCTCCGTTGGGGGACATCATCCAGAATAGAGAAGCCACTAGAAGGATTGCTAAGTGGGCATTGGAGTTGGGATCTCTTAATATAAAATATGTGCCTCGTATGACCATCAAGTCCCAAGCTCTTGTGGATTTTATAAATGATTGGACGGAATGTCAAGCCCCAAAGGAAAAGCCAGATGACACATACTGGACTATACACTTTGATGGATCCAAGTAGCTAGAAGGGTCAGGCGCGGGAGTTGTTTTGATGTCTCCTAAAGGTGATAAGTTTTGTTATGTACTCCGGCTGATGTTCCCATGCACTAACAATGCGGCTGAGTATGAGGCTCTGCTTCATGGGCTTAGATTAGCCAAGGAGATGAACTTAAGCCGGGTAAGGTGTTTGGGTGACTCAGATTTGGTGGCTCAGCAGGTTTCGGGCACTTGGGACTCCAAAGACCCACGCATGGCGGTTTATCGGCAGGCGGTTGATATTATTGTCGGCCACTTCAAGGGGTATTAGGTGGATCACATTGATCGTCAAAAAAATGAGGTGGCAGATGCGCTATCATGGCTAGGCTCCCAACAAAAGCTAGTGCTGCCCAATGTATTCCTGGACGTCTTACATCATCCGACTGTTAAGTTACCTTCGGAACAGGATTTGGCTATTTCTGACCCGAAGGGGGAGTTAGTGGCGGCTTTGCATGCTATCCCAGATTGGACTGTCCCCTACCTGGCATATCTGACCTGGGGCGAGTTACCTGATGATGAAGACCTGGCCAGGCAGATTACCCGGCGCTCCAAATCAATGACGATAGTTAATGGTAAGTTGCACAAGTGCAGCGTGACTGGCGTTTTTCAACGCTGTGTCTCACCTGAGGAGGGTCAGCAAATCTTAAAGGAAATTCATGTTGGAGATTGTGGACATCATGTCGGCTCAAGGTCGCTGGTAGCCAAGGCTTTCCGGCACGGGTTCTTCTGGTTGATGGCTCACAAGGATGTAGAAGACTTGGTTCGCAAATGTGCCGGCTGTCAAAAGTTCGGCCGGCGTGCTCATGTTCTGTCTCAAGAGTTAGGGATGATACCAATTACATGGCCGTTTGCAGTCTGGGGGCTTGACATGGTAGGACCTTTCAAAAGATCCAAAGATAAGAAAATGCACCTCTTGGTGGCAGTTGATAAATTCACCAAATGGGTGGAGGCAGACCGGGTTAGCAAGTGTGATGCAGCTATAGCGGTTGAATTTGTTAAGAAGCTGATTTACCGTTTTGGTTACCCTCACAGCATTATCACCGACAATGGCACAAATCTACCAAAGGGGGCTATGAAAGAGTTCTGTGACAAGGAGCACATCCGGCTGGATGTTTCAGTAGTTGCACATCCACAGTCTAATGGTCAGGCAGAGCATGCTAATCAAGAGATTTTAAGGGGCATCAAGCCACGGCTTATGGTTCCTTTACAACGATAGCCCGGGTGTTGGGTAGAAGAATTGCCTTCCGTCTTATGGAGTGTCAGGACTACCCCCAACAGATCTATAGGCTATACACCCTGCTATATGGTGTACGGTGCCGAGGCAATATTGCCGAGTGACATCCGACATGATTCGCCATGTGTGGCGGCTTATGTTGAGACATGGTGGACAAGAGCTCCAAGACGCCCATGAGAGTTGCAGGAATCTTGTCTTTGTATTGCACAGCTTTAATAGTGCACATTGCGCCACAGTACAGCTGCTCCGTCAGGGTATAGATAGCCTTCAGCGGCAACAAACTGTCAGAAGCCAGTTGCCGGCTCCTAGGGCCTGCATACGTCGAAAATTTCATGATGAGTCGCCAGTACAAGTATTATATGACCATTGAAGCACAAGTTATCAGAAAATTACCGAAGAGGACGGCTATCATTCTGGTAATATGACGCTTCAAGGCTTGGAGTTCATCTGATGCAGCTATCAGCCATTGATCAACGTCATCCACCCGCTTGATCAAGGATGCCTTCTCAAACTCGGCTGACTTTTTAAAGGCGGCAAAGTCGGCCTTAATTGTAGCCAACTCCTTAGAGAGGAGCCGGCACTGCTCGTCTGTAGCACTTCGAGCCGCTTGTTGAGCCGCCAGATTGGTCTTTAGATCCGTCAACTGCGACCCGGCTTCAGCTAAAATTTCCTGCGGTATGTCAAAGCATAATATCAGTAGGCAAGTCTCCAAATAGATCGCAAGCAATATGTGTGACACTTGGGGGCTAATGTCTATTTTCAGACGTTTTGGCACTGAAAGACCCGGCTCAACTTTGGACTAGATTAAGCCGGCCCTTGGGGGCTACGGATTTGGATTCTCTACAAGGAAGATCATGAAAGACCCGGCTCAACTTTGGACTAGATTAAGCCGGCCCTTGGGGCTATGGATTTGGATTTTCTACAAGGAAGATCATGAAAGACCCGGCTCAACTTTAAATTGAGCCGGCCCTTGGGGGCTAAGGAAGGTTATAACAGGAAAAGGAGTACCTTATATTTTTTCTTCATCAAACTGACCAGCCAAAACTCCAGATCCCGGCTAGTGGAAAGCCGATTCACATAACTGGCATGAAGCTCATCGGCTGTCATCTTCTCAAAGGCAGAAGATTCAAATTCCAACTTCCTCGAGGCTTCGGCCGGCTCTTTATGCTTGGTCAGCACATGAGCCGGGGGAGACTAGAAGCCAGAGCCGATGATCAAGACGTCCGGAGTGGCGGCATTCTTGGTCATCTGGGCATGATTTGGTGGTTTCGAAGGATCCCTTGGAGGGCTCTCTGGGATGATATCTTCAACAGCCGGCCTAGTAGGTGCGGCTGGCGGATCCACATCCGGTCGTGACTCATCCGGTTGGTCATGCTCCGGCTCTTGGGCTGCAGGGCTAGGGGAGGACTTGTTTGTCTTTGGACACTTCGCTTGAGCCCTCCAGATCACGACTGTTAGAACCCAAGGATTACGGCCGCAAGAGGGAACAGAAATGCATGGTTAAAGGAAATACTTACAGCGGATTAATCTTAGGAGGCGGCAGGGCGGTCGCCGTAGAGTCGCTAGAGGAAGGTGACCTCTGCGAGATAGTTGAGAAAAGATAAGACAATATTGAAATGGCAAAGCAAACCAGTCAAATAAGCGAGAGATATCTCTGCACGGCGTTTCTTTGGAGCCGGGGAGTTCGGTAAACCGGACACGAGACTTGTAGAGCCGTTGCTCCGGGTCTGACGACGATCAGCCTGTTGTTGCTTTTTAAAAGGAAACTGAGGGTCCAGATAAGCAAGAGGGTGAGAGAGGGAAACTTTCCTAATAACCTGCCGCGGCTTTCGGGGGATAAAATATTCTGAGCCGGAAGAAACATAGATTACCTCAGGGGCGTTGGTGCGGCTGGTCTCCACGTCATCCTGTGAGTAAAACAGGTGTTAGTGAAAAGAGAAAACAAAGTCTCAGAAAAAAGTGAAAATTGTACCTCGGAACCGGATGATTGTGGCGGGTCAAACCATTCCTCTTGCGGGGTGTCCTTCCTGGGCTTCTTGGATGGGGCCTTCTTCTTGGTCTTTTTAAAGGGATGGATGTATTCCTTCTTCCAGAAATCAGAGCCGGCCTGAAAGAATAAGCCGGTTAAAGGCAATAGATCAACAAGGTACAAGTAAGGTCCAAGAGACGGATGGGAAGAAATTGCCTTACATCTGGGACCGGATTAAGGGCACTAAAGGGGATCAACCGGATAGCGCTGCAGGTGCCGGATGTCTCATGAACGTGACTCTGGATGGCAGTGGTGATGTCGTCTTCTATCAAGGTTGACCGGCTGAAGCAAAGTGAGCTGTCGTATTCGCCCTTGTACTCGCACATAAGGCGGCTTCTGTGGCTTAACGGCATGATCCGCCAAGAGATCTAGCAGCGGATCAGGTCCAGTCCGGTGAAGCCGTTGGCCATGAGGGCCCTAATCTTCGCATGAGTTGGCTCGTATCTTGCGCGCTCTGAAGCTGACAGCCGGCCAGGAATCTCTGACGTTGTCTTGAGCCGGGAAGGACGGTAACCAGGCAATGGACGTTCACCCTCTAGAGACGTATCTTTGCAATAGAACCATGTTTTATTCCAGTCCTTGTGGTGACTCGGTAGCTGCATAGCCGGAAAGGTGATGTCGCGGCGCCTTTGGATAGAAATTCTGCCCAGCTCGAGACTCGGACCAGCCTTCACTTTAGTTTGACAGTTGGCATAGAAGAACTCCTGGAACAGGCCTACCGACGGCTTGGCTTGCAGATAGACTTCACACAACACTTGAAAGTTACAAATGTTTGAGATGGAGTTGGGGTGAGGTCTTGAGGATGGAGTTTGTAAAAATGAAGGACATCACAGAAGAATTTTGAGCCGAGAGGCACAAAACCCCGCTCAATATGGTCCAAGAAAACAACCACCTCTCCTTCTTGGGGAACGGGCTTCAGTTCATCACCCAGACCCGCCAGTGGATGGCGTCTTTGGAAGGGAGAGTACCAGCATGAACAAAGTCCATCAAAAACTCTTCCGTAATGCACGACCCAACCCAGTTACAGAAGTTCGAGGCACGAGACATTTTGTCGGTTCAAGGATTGTGAAAATTAAAACATGGCGAGTCAAGAGGAGATAAAAATCCATGGCGACTTACGAGCTTAAAAGATTCTATGTATAAGGTGCTATACTCCGGCTCATCAGAGCCGACGCAGAGGAGGGAAAATTCGGCTATGTCCTGAAAAACAGGTTTCACAAACTGCCGCTATTTTTATGGATCTAAAAAAGCAGGAAAAAGAATCCTATTTTTAGACCTAGCGAAGAACAGGCGAAGCAAATGAAAACAAAAACGATGAGAAGGAGCCGCGATGGGCCCGTGCATTGTGCACGGTCGCCCCGTGCGCGGCGGCACAGCCGGCATGAGCGTGAAGGGTGCGGCCGATGTCGGAGGACCCCGAGCGACGGCATCGGAAGAACCCGCGCGAAGGTGATGGGCTTCATACAAACCCTACCGGTGCGGTAATGGATCTAAGGAGAAGCACGGGCTTACCGGCAACGGCGTAGTGAAACATGGATGAAGCTCTGGTTCGCACTGGTTGATGCAGCGGCCTGTCATCGACGGAGCGGAGGCGGCGCCGGAGCTGGAGGTGGTGGAAGTGGCTGCGTCAAGAAGAGGAAGACGAGGAAGCGAGCGGGAGAAGTGGGAAATTGCCTGGGGCGGTCCTATTTAAAAGGGGAAGGTGGAATGATCATGAAAATCTAGGTAAGGGAAACGTTTCGGCCGAGGCGGACGCCTCGATTTTCGGGATAGTCACTTAACGCGAAGATTTGGTGGGTACGTCAGCGGATCTTTCCTCCAGGGTCAACGTGACGTCATGGCGGGTCAATCCGGGCGACTCGCCAAAAGAGCAAGGCAAGAGGGTGAAGTGAGCAAGCTCAAATCAACCTGGGGCCTAATGTTGGGGATATAACCCCATGGTATGACCCTCCTAAGGGCTCCGGGTTATACTTGGCGGTTCGACACTGGCCCAAGGTGAGCCGATTGTCCTAAAAGCCCAGCAAGCTTGGTGGCTCATAAGGTGGGCCGGACGGTGGCCCAGAAGACCCAGGTGTGTGAGCCGCACGGGGACAACTTGGACAAGAAGATAGAGCAAGACTTGGATAGACAATGAGAGTCGGTTACAAATTGTATGACCCGTGGTCTAGACCTCCTATATAAGGGTAGATCCGGGGGGACTTAGAGCTTAGGTTATCGAATATTAGGTCAAGCTTCAGCTCCCTTGTAATCGATACATCAAGCAATACAAATACAAGTAGGACATAGGCTATTACCTCGAGTTGAGGGGCCTAACCTGGATAAATCCGTGTCTCTCATCCCAATCAACCCCTTTGAGTCCATCATGTTAGCAATGACCTCAAACCGAAGTTCGTTTACCCGGACATCTGCCGTGACAAAACCATGAGACCGGCTAGGGCCCGGAGGCCGACTCCATCGAATATGGATTCCGGGTTCCCTTCGGCTTAATCCACGTCTTCATCGGCAAGGTTGACGGATCTATGCCCAGGCGAGACATCTGCACAAACATCATCGAGCCGGCTCGGTGTGTGCAACCAGTCCAACAGGTGCGACCTGCCAGTGCTAACCCGGGCCTGAAGCATGTCTTCATGGGCTTCACTCAAGGGATGGATATTGAGTCTTCTATGTCACAGGAGACTCTCGTCTATTCAGAGGATGGGTCTTTGAGTGGAGAAGTGGAATCAATCTACCCGCTTCACAATGGCAGTCTCGGGAGCTACGACGAGCTTTACCCCGGGTCGGAGCATTCTAAGCCGCAGGATCATAGGCTGCCGATCCATGCGTCCATGTTCATGGCAGGGTCAGCGCCGGGCACGAGCAGTATAGCCGCCGGAGCCACAAACACGAGGGCTGACCCGCTACCGCCGGCTCAGGTTCTTTTGGATCTGATGAACGATCTCACAACCTTGATGGCGACTGAAGTCATGCTGGATAATCAAGCAACCTGAAACTTGGAAATCACAAGGCTTATGGACTGGATGGCGGAGGTCCAAAAGGGGATTGGCGAGTTAAAGGCTCAGATGGATGCGGAGGCGGAGCACCTTAGGACAGATGCTTTCCACCTTGAGCTAGAGCAGTAGGAATCTTTTTAACTCTCCAGGAATGGGACGGACAGCGGACGCGCCTGGAAGTCGGCCAGCGGCTTGACAACAGCTTAACCCGCCTCAACGAAACCAGGCCTCACCAGCGGCTTTTCTGACGCCAGCGGGTCACTACTCAAACCCGGCAGAGAACATGGTGGCCGCAGCAACCCGGCTTGAAACAATCCCTAATCCTGATGAGGCTCCCTTTGCAGAGGAGGTGCGGAACGCCCTTGGATACGTTCAAACGGTGATGGCCCAGCAAGATAATATACTTACAGCCGGAGCCGCAAGCATTCAACCCCCTCCCCAGCCGTAATTACAGCCGGCGCTATGAGTCGCCAGTGGGTTCTAGTAGTGGTAGACACCAGGAGCTGCCGCAAAGATGATCAGACGGCTCTGGATGCGTAGGTGCTAGCAGACCGAGCGAGAGTACAGCGAGAGGCAGCGGCTCATCAAGGGCCCGTGCATTCCGTCTTAGTTGGGACGGGAGTAGCCACCAGGGCCGTGGGAGTCCCGTGCTTGGTGCCGGCTCTACGGAACGAGCGTCTGCCGAAGGATTTCAAAGGCCCTTGTAAGGTCCCGAATTACACCACAGACCTGCCCCTAGAGGCCTGGATTGAAAGTTATGAGCTGGCTATGGAAATGTTGGATGTCAGTGACGCGGTCTATGCCAAATACTTTATCATGATGTTGGAAGGTCTGGCTCACATGTGGTTGAAGGGTTTGCCACCCAATACCATCAACTCATGCGTTGAGCTGAAAGCAAGGTTCATCAAAACATTTCAAGGAACTTGCAAGCAGCCTATGACGATTGTGGATCTGTATCACTGTGTTCAACAGGAGAATGAGTCAGCTCATCATTGGGTCCGGCGGGTGTCGACCATCATCCCCTCGTCTGAACAGATCATGGCGGCTCAAGTGGTGTTGATCCTGGAGAAGAACTACCATTTCGTCCCTCTGAAGCAGAAGCTCCGCCGGCTCAAACGCACATGTCAAGACATGGGAGAACTCATGGTGGCTGTCACAAAGTATGTCGAATCTAATAACACAACGGATCCGGGCTCTGATGAGGAGAAAACTGGTCAGGGTAAAAATAATAACCATGGAAAGGGTGCGATAGGCAATGGTAGCCAAAGCAAGAGGAACAACCCGGATGGCGGGTCAAAATTGGTGGCCAACGCCAGCGCCGGCCACAATCGACCTAAGGTCAATGGGAAGTTTAGACCACCTTTTAACAAGGGTAAAACTCCTTTCAACTTAGAGTATATGCTCAACAAACCTTGTCCGGAGCACAGCCGGCCTAATAGACCGGCGGGTCACACATGGGGCAACTGCCACATCATGCAGAAGTTCAAGGATCACAACATGCGACAACATAACAACAATGGTGGTGGCCCGCCCAGTGGATCAGGACCAGGCGGGTCAGGAGCGGGGTTTGGGCCCGGCGGCTCTGGTTCTGGTCATCATGGCCAGGGGAATCAAGGAGGACATCATCAGCACTCTGGTCGCCATCATCAGCAAGAGAATAATTAGTCTAGGTATCAGAGTAATCCAAAGCAGCTTAGTTTGGGCCAGTATCATGTTTATTCAACTAGCCTTGACAAGCGGGATCAGAAAGTACGCAAATGGGCGGTTAATGCGATCGTGTTGGCTCTACCGCAGCACTTGAAGTGGTCTGAGTATGACATCACGCGGAGGCGGGAGGATCACCCGCCACGTGTTCATGACCCGGGGCAGATGGCCTTTGTGCTCGCCCCCCAAGTGGGAGGATATATGTTGAATAAGGTACTTATGGATGGTGGCAGTAGTATCAATATACTGTACTATGACACTTTTTTGGCGGATGAAGCTGCTTGACAAAGACCTTAAGCCCTCCTTGACAGTCTTCCATGGTGTGGTGCTTGGCAAGTCAGCTTACCCCGTGGGTAGGATCTCCTTGGAAGTTGCCTTTGGTGACGAGTACAACTACAGGGTACAGTCTTTGTGGTTTCAGGTAGTCAAAATCAAGAGCCCCTATCATGCCTTGTTTGGGCGACTGGCTTATGCCAAGTTCATGGCAAGGCCCTGCTATGTTTAGTTGCAGCTCAAGATGCCCGGATTAAAAGGAATGGTTACTTTTCATGGTGATCGGAATACGGCTATTGAGTGCGAGGAAGGAGATGTGGCTTACGCGGAATCAAGTTGTGCTGAGGTAGAGCTCAAGTTCTATAAGGAAAATGTTGACCTGGAGGACAAGACTCCGCAGAAAAAGCCTACCACAGAGGTTGAGCCACCCCTTGAATTTTCGGCGGATGATACCAAGTTGGTGGATTTCACTCCGGGCGACTCATATCAACAGTGCATGGAAACCTTCTCACATGCCAGGTGTATCGAGAGAGTTTGTTGAGCACCACCTTAATGTGGACCCTAAGTTTAAACCTATCAAGAAATTTCTACGGCGGTTCAACGAGGAGAGGCGTAAGGCCATCGAGGAAGAGGTCGCCCGGCTCTTGGCAGTGACTTTCATCGTCGAAGTCTTTCACGCAGAGTGTCTTGCTAACCTAGTGCTCGTGCTCAAGAAGAACGACACATGGCGTATGTGCATAGATTACACAGATCTTAACAAAGCTTGTCTGGCTGATCCCTTTGCTCTTCCTCGCATTGATCAGATCATCGATGCTACGGTGGGTTGTGAGAGTTTATGTTTCCTGGATGAGTATTCTGGATATCATCAGATCAAGATGGCAGTCAAGGACCAAGAGAAGACGGTTTTCATCACGCCTTTTGGTGCCTTCTGCTATGTGTCTATGCCTTTAGGGCTCAAGAGTGCCCAGGCGACTTACCAGCGTTGTGTGCAGAATTGTCTTCACAGCCAGATTGGGCACAATGTTCACGCATATGTGGATAACATTGTGATCAAGTCAAGGAAGAAGGAGACTCTGCTTGACGACCTGAAGGAGACCTTCGACAATCTGCGGGTATGTAAGATGATGCTTAACCCAGTGAAGTGTGTTTTTGGTGTTCCGACAGGCAAACTCTTGGGATTTCTGGTCTCTGAGCGTGGCATTGAAGCTAACCCGGATAAAATCAAGGCTATCACCTCCTTGGCTGAGCCGGCGTGCATCATTGATGTTCAACGTCTGGCAGGGTGGATCGCCGCATTGAGCTGGTTTATAAGCCGCCTTGGTGAGAAAGCCATCCCTTTGTGTCAAATGATGAAAAAGACACACAATTTTGTCTGGAGTACGACGACGATTGAAGCGTTTGAGGCGCTCAAAAAGCAGCTCACCGAGCCGCCGGTCTTAGCCACTCCGGCTGAGAAAGAACCCTTGCTCTTGTACGTGGTGGCTAACAACAGGGCTGTCAGTGTTGCAATCATGGTCGAGCGTAAGGAGGCAGGGAAGGAATATCCGGCTCAAACGCCGATTTATTATATAAGTGAGGTCCTGATAGAGTCCAAGCAGAGGTATCCACAATGGCAGAAGCTACTATATGGGGTGCTCATGGCCAACCGCAAGCTGAAGCACTATTTCTTATGGCACCAGATCACCGTGGTCAGCTCTGCCCTGTTGGGAGACATAATTCAAAACAGAGAAGCCACGAGCAGGATTGCTAAATGGGCATTGGAGCTAGGACCACTCAATCTGAAATATGTACCCCGTACGACCGTCAAGTCTCTGGCCCTTGTGGATGTCATAAACGACTGGACAGATTATCAGGTGCCCGAAGAAAAACCGGATAACACATACTGGACAATACACTTTGATGGGTCCAGACAGCTGGAAGGATCGGGGGCAGGAGTTGTCTTAACCTCCCCCAAGGGTGACAAGTTCTGTTATGTGCTGCGGCTGATGTTCCCTTGTACTAACAATGCAGCTAAGTACGAAGCCCTGCTTCATGGCCTCAGGGCGGCTAAGGAGATTAACTTAAGAGGGCTTAGGTGCTTCGGCGACTCAGATCTTGTGGCTCGGCAAGTTTCACGCACTTGGGACTCCAAGGATCCGCGGATGGCGGCTTATCGCCAGGTGGTGGATGTCATTGCTGGTCACTTCAAGGGTTATCAGGTGGATCATATTGATCGTCATAGGAACGAGGCGGCTGACGCCCTGTCAAGGTTAGGCTCTCAACGAAAGTTAGTGCCGCCTAACGTATTTTTGGATGTCTTACATCACCCATTTGTTAAGCTGCCTTCAAAGGAAGACTTAGCCATTCCTGATCCGGAGGGACAGCTGGTTCGTACCATTCTCCGTGATGATACTGTGAGGGTAACCAAGACCAGATGATATTGTGAGGACAACCCGGATGTGCACAATGTGCATAAGTTGTCTCCTCCATGGGAAGGACCTTTCATGGTCAGTAGAAATCTCAACAACGGGTCATATTACCTCATTGACATCCGAGAAGATTCAGATACCTCGGGGCAGGAAACCTGCCGGCCGTGGAACATAGCGCATCTATGGCCTTACTATACCTAGGTTGTTGAGACTCGACATTGTACACTATCATTGTACATATCATATTTATATATGAATAAAAGTTGGCATCCTTGCAAGTCGGGGCCTCTGCCGTGTCACATATCTCAATCTGTGCAAACACATGACCGTCCAGGCGGCTTCCCACCCTCTGGGTGTAGCTTATCAAACCCTATCGGTCGGCTCTTAAGCCAAAAAGTTGACTCCATCAACATGATCGTCCAGGGGGCTTCCCATGCTCCGGGTGTAGCTTATCAAACCCTATCGGTCGGCTCTCAAGCCAACAAGTTGACTCCGTCAGCATGATCGTCCAGGGGGCTTCCCACCCTCCAGGTGTAGCTTATCAAACCCTATCGGTCGGCTCTTAAGCCAAACAGTTGATTCCGTCAACAAAGGTCACTTGGGGGCTTCCCACCCACCGGGTGTAGCTTACACACCCTCTTGATCGGATCTCAAGCCAAACAAGGTTAAACCTGCCTGTAAGTTGATGCTACTCTGCTAGGTGACACGCCGAACTCTTACCAGTTAATCTTGTTGGGAGACATAGTAGTAAATCAAAAAAATTCCTACGTGTTCACCAAGATCTATCTATGGAGAAACCATCAACGAGTAAGGGGAGAGTGCATCTTCATACCTTTGAAGATTACTAAGCGTAAGTGTTTCAAGAACGCGGTTGGTGGAGTCGTACTCATAGCGATTCAGATCATGGTGGACTCCGATCTTAGCACCTAACAACGGCGCCTCCGCGTTCAACACACGTGCAGCCCGGTGACGTCTCCTACGCCTTGATGCAGCAAGGAGGAAGGGGAGGTTGAGCGAGAGCTCCAGCAGCATGACGGCATGGTGACGGTGGAGCTGCGTGGTCTCCGGCAGGGCTTTGCCAAGCACTACGGAGAAAGGAGTAGGAGGACTAGGGCTGCACCAAGAGGGAGAGAGTTGTGTCTCAAACAGCCCCAAAGGCTCCACTATATAAAGGAGGAGAGGGAGGAGGGTGCCCACCCCTAGGGTTCCCACCTGAGGAGGTGCGGCAACCCCTAGATGGGATCTGGCTGGCGGCCTAGAGGGAGGGGAGAGGGGTGTGGCTGCCCTAGCCGCCCTAGAGTGGGCCTAGGGCCCATCTAGGCTAGGGTTTTCCTCCTCTCTCCTTTTATGTGCCTTGGGAAAGGTGGGAGGGGTTCACCAGCCCACCAAGGGGATGGTTCCCTCCACCTTTGCCCCATGCAGCCCTCTTGGGCCCGTTGGCCCTCCCGGTGGACCCTTGGAACCCTTCCGGTGGTCCCGGTACGTTACCCGTGACGCCCGAAACATTTTTGGTAACCAAAACCTCACTTTATATATATATCAATCTTTGTCTACGGACCATTCCGGAACTCCTCGTGACATCCGGGATCTCATCTGGGACTCCGAACAACCTTCGGTAACCATGCACACTATTTCCCTATAACCCTAGCGTCATCAAACCTTAAGTGTGTAGACCCTACGGGTTCGGGAGACACGTAGACATGACCGAGACACCTCTTCGTTCAATAACCAACAACGGGATCTGGATACCCACATGATCCACGATGATCTCATCGGATGAACCACAACGTCGGGGATTCAATCAATCCCGTATACAATTCCCTTTGTCTACCGGTATGATACTTGCTTGAGATTTGATTGTCGGTATCCCTATACCTTGTTCAATCTCGTTACCGGCAAGTCTCTTTACTCGTTCCGCAACACATCATCCCGTGGCTAAATCCTAGTCACATTGAGCTCAATATGATGATGTCTTACCGAGTGGGCCTAGAGATACCTCTCTGTCATACGGAGTGACAAATCCCAGTCTCGATTCGTGCCAACCCAACAGACACTTTCAGAGATACCCGTAGTGCACCTTTATAGCCACCCAGTTATGTTGTGACGGTTGGCACACCCAAAGCATTCCTACGGTATCCGGGAGTTGCACAATCTCATGGTATAAGGAAATGATACTTGACATTGGAAAAGCTTTAGCAGATGAACTACACGATCTTGTGCTATGCTTAGGATTGGGTTTTGTCCATCACATCATTCTCCTAATGATGTGATCCCGTTATCAATGACATCCAATATCCATGGTCATGAAACCATGAACATTTATTGATCAATGAGCTAGCCAACTAGAGGCTAACTAGGGACATGTTGTGGTCTATGTGTTCACACATGCATTACGGTTTCCGGTTAATACAATTATAGAATGAACAATAAACAATTATCATGAACAAGGAAATACAATAATAACCATTTTATTATTGCCTCTAGAGCATATTTCCAACAGTCTCTTCACTTGCACTAGAGTCAATAATCTAGTTACATTGTGATGAATCGAACACCCATAGCATTCTGGTGTTGATCATGTTTCGCTCGTGAGAGAGGTTTAGTCAACGGATCTGTAACATTCAGATCCGTATGTACTTTACAAATATCTATTTCTCCCTCCTGAATGTAATCATGGATGGAGTTGAAGTGGCGCTTGATGTGTCTTGTCTTCTTGTGAAACTTGGGCTCCTTCGCAAGGGCACTAGCTCTAGTGTTATCACAAAATAGAGTCATCGGGCCCGACGCATTGGGAATCACTCCTTGGTCGGTGATGAACTCCTTCATCCAGACTCCTTCCTTTACTGCTTCTGAAGTATCTACGTACTCCGCTTCACATGTAGATGTCACCACGACACTTTGCTTGCTGCTGCACCAGCTGACTGCCCCTCCGTTCAAAATATACACGTATCCGGTTTGCGACTTGGAGTCATCCGAATCTGTGTCGAAGCTAGCATCGACGTAACCCTTTACGACGAGCTCTTCGGCACCTCCATATGTGAGAAACATGTCCTTTGTCCTTTTCAGGTACTTCAGGATATTCTTGACCGTTGTCCAGTGTTCCGCACCAGGATCACTTTGGTACCTCCCTACCAAACTTATGGCAAGGTTCACATCAGGTCTGGTACACAACATGGCATACATAATAGAGCCTATGGCTAAAGCATAGGGGATGACACTCATCTCTTATCTATCCTTTGTCGTGGTCGGGCATTGAGTGGTACTCAATCTCACACCCTGTAACGCAAGCAAGAACCCCTTCTTGGACTGATCCATATAGAACTTCTTCAATATCTTTTCAAGGTATGTGCTTTGTGAAATACCTATGAGGCGTTTCGATCTATCTCTATAGATCTCAATACCTAATATGTAAGCAGCTTCTCCAAGGTCCTTCATTGAAAAACATTTATTCAAGTAGGTCTTTACACTTTCCAAAAGTTCTATATCATTTCCCATCAACAATATGTCATCCACATATAATATGAGAATGCTACAGAGCTCCCACTCACTTTCTTGTAAATACAGGGTTCTCCATAAACCTGTATAAATTCAAATGCTCTAATCACCACATTAAAGCGAATGTTCCAACTTCGAGATGCTTGCACTAGCCCATAGATGGAGCGCTGGAGCTTGCATACCTTGTTAGCATCTTTAGGATCGACAAAACCTTCCGGCTGCATCATATACAGTTCTTCCTTAAGGAAGCCATTAAGGAATGTCGTTTTGATATCCATTTGCCAAATCTCATAATCTTAAATGTGGCAATTGCTAACATGATTCGGACAGACTTCAGCATCGCTATGGGTGAGAAAGTCTCATCGTAGTCAACTCCTTGAACTTGTCGATAACCCTTAGCGACAAGTCGAGCCTTATAGACGGTTACATTACCATCCGTGTCAGTCTTCTTCTTAAAGATCCATTTATTTTCAATGGCTCGCTTATCATCGGCAAGTCCACCAAAGTCCACACTTTGTTCTCATACATGGATCCTATCTCGGATTTCATGGCTTCAAGCCATTTGTTGGAATCCTGGCCCACCATCGCTTCTTCATGGTTCGAAGGTTCACCGTTGTCCAACAACATGATCTCCAGGACAGGTTGCCATACCACTCTGGTGCGGAACGTGTCCTAGTGGACCTTCGACATTCAATAGTAACTTGATCTGAAGTTTCATGATCATCATCATTAACTTCCTCTCGAGCCAGTGTAGGCTCCATAGAAACAACTTCCTATGCTGCGCTACTCTCCGGTTCGAGTGGAGGTACAATTACCTCATCAAGTTCTATTTTCCTCCCACTTACTTCTTTCGAGAGAAACTCTTTCTCGAGAAAGGATCCATTCTTGGAAACAAAGACTTTGCCTTCGGATTTGAGGTAGAAGGTATACCCAAAATTCTCTTTGGGATATCCTATGAAGACGCACTTTTCCGCTTTGGGTTCGAGCTTCTCAGGTTGAAGTTTCTTCAAATAAGCATCGCATCCCCAAATTTTTTAGAAACGACAGCTTAGGTTTCTTTCCAAACCATAATTCAAAAGGTGTCGTCTCAATGGACTTTGACGGTGCCCTATTTAAAGTGAATGCGGCAGTCTTTAATGCATATCCCAAAAATGATAGTGGTAAGTCAGTAAGAGACATCATAGATCGCACCATATCCAATAGAGTGCAATTACAACGTTCAGACACACCATTTCGCTGAGGTGTGCTAGGCGGCGTGAGTTGTGAAACAATTCCACATTTCCTTAGGTGCGTGCCAAACTTGTGACTTAAATATTGTCCGCCATGATCAGATCGTAGGCACTTTATTTTCCTGTCATGTTGATTCTCTACCTCACTCTGAAATTCCTTGAACCTTTCAAAGGTTTCAGACTTGTGTTTCATTAAGTAGACATACCCATATCTTCTGAAATCATCAGTGAGGGTGAGGACATAATGGTAGCCACCGCGAGCCTCGACGCTCATTGGACCGCATACATCGGTATGTATTATCTCCAACAAGTGAGTTGCTCGCTCCATTGTTCCAGAGAACGGAGTCTTGGTTATCTTTCCCATGAGGCATGGTTCACACGTGTCAACTGATTCGAAATCAAGAGACTCCAAAAGTCCATCAGCATGGAGCTTCTCCATGCGTTTGACAACAATATGACCAAGGCGGCAGTGCCACATGTAAGTGGGACTATCGTTATCAACCTTACACTTTTTGGCACTCACACTATGACATGTGTAACATCATGTTCAAGATTCATCAAAAATAAACCATTGACCAGCGGAGCATGACCGTAAAACATTTCTCTCATGTAAATAGAACAACCATTATTCTTAGATTTAAATGAGTAGCCATCTCGCATCAAGCGAGATACAGATACAATGTTCATGCTCAAAGCTGGTACTAAATAACAATTATTCAGGTTTAAAACTAATCCCGAAGGTAGATGTAGAGGTAGCGTGCCGACGGCGATCACATCGACCTTGGAACCATTCCCGACACGCATCGTCTCCTCGTCCTTTGCCAGCCTCCGCTTATTCAACAGCTCCTGCTTGGAGTTACAAATGTGAGCAACTCCACCGGTATCAAATACCCAGGAGCTACTATGAGCACTGGTTAGGTACACATCAATAAGAAGTATATCACATATACCTTTAATGTTGTCGGCCTTCTTATCCGCTAAGTACTTGGGGCAGTTCCGCTTCTAGTGACCGGTACCCTTGCAATAAAAGCACTCAGTCACAGGCTTGGGTCCATTCTTGTCCTTCTTCCTGGCAACTTGCTTACCGGGCGCGGAAATAGCTTTGTCGTCCTTCTTGAAGTTCTTCTTACCCTTGCCTTTCTTGAAACTAGTGGTCTTATTCACCATCAACACTTGATGCTCCTTTTTGATCTCGACCTCCGCTGATTTCAGCATCGAGTACAACTCAGGAATGGACTTCTCCATACCCTGCATGTTGTAGTTCATCACAAAGCTCTTGTAGCTAGGTGGAAGCGACTAGAGGATTCTGTCAATGATCGAGTCATCCGGGAGATTAACTCCTAGCTAAGTCAAGCGGTTGTGCAACCCAGACATTTTGAGTATGTGCTCACTGACAGAACTATTCTCCTCCATCTTACAGTTGAAGAACTTGTCGGAGACGTCATATCTCTCGACCCGGGCATGAGCATGGAAAACCAGTTTCAGCTCTTGGAACATCTCATATGCTCCTTGTTGCTCGAAACGCTTTTGGATCCCCGGTTCTAAATTGTAAAGCATGCCGCACTGAACCAGGGAGTAATCATCGCAACATGACTGCCAAGCGTTCGTAACGTCTTGGTCCTCTGGGAAAATGGGTGGGTCACCTAGCAGTCAATCAAGGGCATACAATCATCTTTCAGCTTGGTTTTCTCTAGGAACGTGTTGAAGTTGAGGGTGACATTAGCGTTGGCCATTGGATCTACAATATAGATTGTAAAGACAGTTTTAGACTAAGTTCATGATAATTAAGTTCACATAATCAAATTATTTAATGAACTCCCACTTATATAGACATCTCTCTAGTCATCCAAGTGATACATGATCCATGTCAACTAGCCCGTGTCCAATCATCACGTGAGACGGACTAGTCATCCATGGTGAACATCTCCATGCTGATTGTATCTTCTATACAACTCATGTTCGACCTTTCGGTCTTCCGTGTTCCGAGGCCATGTCTGTACATGCTAGGCTCGTCAAGTCAACCTAAGTGTTTCACATGTGTAAATCTGGCTTACACCCGTTGTATGCGAACGTTAGAACCTATCACACCCGATCATCACATGGTGCTTCGGAACAACGATCCTTAGCAACGGTGCACAGTTAGGGTGATCACCTTTATTCAAATTTTATTGAGAGAACATCTTATTTACTACCGTCGTTCTAAGAAAATAAGATGTAAACATGATAAACATCACGTGCAATCAATATAGTGTCATGATATGGCCAATATCATCTTGCTCCTTTGATCTCCATCTTCGGGGCACCATGATCATCACTGTCACCGGCACGACACCATGATCTCCATCATCATGATCTCCATCATCGTTTCTTCATGAAGTTGTCTCGCCAACTATTACTTCTACTACTATGGCTAATGTTTAGCAATAAAGTAAAGTAATTACATGGCATTTGTGATTGACACGCAGGTCATGCAATAAAATCAGACAACTCCTATGGCTCCTGTCGGTTGTCATACTCATCGACATGCAAATCGTAAATCCTATTACAAGAACATGATCAATATCATACATCACAATGCATCACATCACATCCTTTTGGCCATATCACATCACAAGGCATATGCTGCAAAAACAAGTTAGACGTCCTCTAATTTGTAGTTGTAAGTTTTTATGTGGCTGCTATAGGTTTCTAGCAAGAACGTTTCTTACCTACGCCAAAACCACAACTTGATATGCCAATTGCTATTTACCCTTCATAAGGGCCCTTTTCATCTAATCCAATCCGACTAAGGTGGGAGAGACAGACACCCGCTAGCCACCTTATGCAACAAGTGCATGCCAGGCGGTGGAATCGGTCTCACGTAAGCGTACGTGTAAAGTTGGTCCGGGACGCTTCATCCCATAATATCGCCGAATCAAGATAAGACAAGTAGTGGTAACCAAATTAACAAGATCGACGCCCACAAAAACTTTGTGTTCTACTCATGCATAGATTCTACGCATTGACCTAGCTCATGATGCCACTGTTGGGAGACGTAGTAGTGAATCAAAAAAATTCCTACGTGTTCACCAAGATCTATCTATGGAGAAACCAACAACGAGTAAGGGGAGAGTGCATCTTCATACCTTTGAAGATCGCTAAGCAGAAGCATTTCAAGAACGCGGTTGGTGGAGTCGTACTCGTAGCGATTCAAATCGTGGTGGACACCGATCTTAGCGCCGAACAACGGCGCCTCCATGTTCAACACACGTGCAGCCCGGTGATGTCTCCTACACCTTGATCCATGACGGCATGGTGACGGTGGAGCTGCGTGGTCTCCGGCAGGGCTTCGCCAAGCACTACGGAGAACGAGGAGTAGGAGGAGTAGGGCTGCGCCGAGAGGGAGAGAGAGTCGTGTATCAAACAGCCCCAAAGGCTCCACTATATATAGGAGGAGAGGGAGGAGGGTGCCCACCCCTAGAGTTCCCACACTAGGTGTTGCGGAAGCCCCTAGATGGGATCTGGCCAGCGGCCTTAGAGGGAGGGGAGAGGGGTGCGGCTGCCCTAGCCACCCTAGGGTGGGCCTAGGGCCCATCTGGGCTAGGGTTTGCCCCCCTCTCTCCATTGCTGCGCCTTGGGCCAGGTGGGAGGGGCGCACCAGCCCACCAAGGGGCTGGTTCCCTCGACCTTCAGCCCATGCAGCCCTCCGGGGCCCGGGGCCCCTCTCGGTGGACCCCCAAAACCCTTCCGATGGTCCCGGTACGTTATCGGTGACGCCCGAAACATTTCAGGTAACCCAAATATTTTCTATATATGAATCTTTGTCTCCGGAACATTTCGGAACTCCTAGTGACATCCGGGATCTCATCCGGGAATCCGAACAACCTTCGGTAACCATGCACCTATAACCCTAGCGTCATCGAACCTTAAGTGTGTAGACCCTACGGGTTCGGGAGACACGTAGACATGACCAAGACACCTCTCCGGTTAATAACCAATAGTAGGATCTATATACCCATGCTGGCTCCCACATGCTCCACGATGATCTCATTGGATGAACCACGATGTCGGGGATTCAATCAATCCCGTATACAATTCCCTTTGTCTATCGGTATGATACTTGCCCGAGATTCGATCGTCGGTATCCCTATACCTTGTTCAATCTCGTTACCGGCAAGTCTCATTACTCGTTCCGCAACACATCATCCCGTGGATAACTCCTTAGTCACATTGAGCTCATTATGATGATGTCTTACCGAGTGGGCCCAGAGATACCTGTCTGTCATACGGAGTGATAAATCCCAGTCTCGATTCGTGCCAACCCAACAAACACTTTTGGAGATACCCGTAGTGCACCTTTATAGACACCCACTTACGATGTGACATTTGGCACACCCAAAGAATTCCTACGGTATACGAGAGTTGCACAATCTCATGGTCTAAGGAAATGATACTTGACATTGGAAAAGCTTTAGCAGACGAACTACACGATCTTGTGCTATGCTTAGGATTGGGTCTTGTCCATCACATCATTCTCCTAATGATGTGATCCCATTATCAACGACATCCAATGTCCATGGTCATGAAACCGTGACCATCTATTGATCAACGAGATACCCAACTAGAGGCTAACTAGGGACATGTTATGGTCTATGTATTCACACATGCATTATGGTTTCTAGTTAATACAACTATAGCATGAACAATAGACAATTATCATGAACAAGGAAATACAATAATAACCATTTTATTATTGCGTCTAGGGCATATTAACAAAAAATCTCTCCTAGAGACCCTGAGCTGGTTCAAAGCAATTGACGGCCAATCTCCATAGAGACCCTGAGCTGGTTCAAAGCAATTGACGGCCAATCTCCATAGAGACCCTACACTAGTCAAGGTTAAAAATGGCAGCTCTTTTCACGTGAGGGCCGGCTTACAGAAAGCAAGGATAAACTCTCCCACTTACTACCGAGTCTCCGCTATGTGGCCCGTTCGTACTCTTAGACAGTTAATCCTTGAGGACCCTGTACTGTTTAAGGTTAAAACGACAGATTTATGTCACGTGAGAGGCAGTTTTTGGGCTATCAAGGTACTCATGCCCTGCCGTGTCTCTTCTGGGTCGTCAGACTTCCTTTCAGCTAATCTCTCTTAGAGATCTTGAGCTGGTTCAACAACTTAACGGCCAATCTCCACGGAGACCCTGTACTGTTAAGGAGTTTTAAGTGGCGAGTCAACCCAGTAGAACTGGCACATGAGTTATTTTGAAAACCAAGTTAGGAAAGATACAACATCTTTGGGTTATGCTATTTTAAGCCGCCCTCCTAACAAATGTGAAGATACATCTATTCTTGCAGGTTGATTAAACCGCCAAGAGCCGGAAAAGCATCCAATATGAAAGTGCAAGGAAGACGACGTATATTAAGCTGGACAATTCAACATGTGCACGATGGCACAGTTCAGGCAAAGGCAAATTTTACTCCAAGCCTATGATAGATGCTCTTTGTAGAGCTCAAAAATGATGCAAAGTTTTTACACCGCTCATGGCGGGTCATAAAGTCGACTTATCCACGGCATCACCAAATTCATCAGTTGGCTGGCGGGTCATCCTGCTCCGGGTCTTCGGCCTCCATGATCTGAAGATTGTCCATATCCCAGTTGCAGTGGGTTAAATTTGCAAAGTTTCCCTCTGCAAAGAAGGGGGACGGGTCAAGTTCAGAAGCAAAGAGGTTCTTACTGCGGGCAGGCATCAGGTCCTTGGCTTCAAAGAGGGGGGCGCGGATTCTCTTCTGATCGGTGCTGTAAGCCGCCTGGTATGTTGATAAGTTTACTTCCTCTGCCAACACAGAGGTGAGGACTTTGGAAGCATTCACACACCGTGTGTAGTCAGCTTCCGTAAACTCTAAGCCATCATCTTTTTTGGAGGGGAACCCATCCATCATGTCTTCAGGGGTCAACTCCGGAGCAAAGGCCAATCCCCGGCTTATGGCTATGATGGCTCCCTATCGAGCGGCTGATTTCTTCAGCTCTACGATCTGTTTTGGCAGGGTGGAGAGCAGTTCTATAACCCCCTTCATAGTCGGTGGGATATTATCCTTGAAAAGCACCGCCTTGATCGTGTAGACGGCTCCGCAGTATAGCTGCTCTGTCAAAGTATAGACAGCCTTCAGAGGTAGCAGACTGTCAGAGGCAAGTTCACGGCTCCTTGGACCTGCATAAGCCGTATTTTTGGTCATAAGTCGTCACTATAAATATTCATACGAAATTTTTTGCTAAGTATTCAAATACTTAAAAAATATGGCGTCTTACATCTTCCCGATATGGTGCTTCAAAGACTGCAGCTCATCTGATATGATCACGAACCATTGGTCAACGTCGTCTGCTCTTTGAGCCAGGGCGGCTTCTTCCATTTCAGCCGATTTTTTGAAGGCGTCAAATTCAGTTATAATCTTTGTCAATTCTTTGGCAAGGATCCGGCACTTCTCATCGGCTTCGCTTCGAGCGACTTGTTGAGTGGCTATCTGGCCTTTCAAGCCGGTTAATTCAGAGCCGACCTCAGTTAAAGCTTCCTATGACATATTGAAAGCAAGATGAGGATCAAGTTTCCATAATAATATATCATAAGTTGAGGAAGGTTAATACAATGTTATACAAGTCTCAAGCAGATTGCAAGCACTATGTTTGACACTTGGGGGCTAATGTCTATTTGTTCTCCAAACAATACAATGCAGTCCCGGTTCATCTTCGTCAAAGTTAATCTGGAACTTGGGGGCTACACAAGGATCTTCAAGATGTCTACATTGAAGTTCCAACTCAACTTTACCAAAGATTGACCCGACCCTTGAGAGCTACATATGGCTTTTCAAACATCTTTATTGAATATCCGACTCAACTTCATCAAAATTGAGCCGGCCCTTGGGGGCTACACTTTGGCTTGTAAAGTTATCTACATTTGAAGCTCCGACTCAATATCATCAAAATTGAGCCGGTCCTTGGGGGCTACGGATGACTCTTTAAAGGCCTACAGGCTAGCTATTTCTATTTCTAAACAAGATTTGAAGACACGGATTATCATTAGCCAATACTAAGCCGACCCTTGGGGGCTAAGTAAGGATAGAAGGTAGCAGAGTATGAGTACCTCATATTTCTTCTTCATTAAGTTTACGAAATTCAGTTCCATATCCCAGCTGATGGAGAGGCGATTTAAATAGCCGGCGTGCAGCTCATCAACTGTTAACTTTTCCAGCGCAGTGAATTCAAAGTCCATCTTCTCTGAAACCTCGGCCCTCTCAATATGTTTTATCAAAACACAAGCCAGAGGATTTTGGAAGCCGGTGCCGGTAACAAAGATGTCCAGAATAGTTGATTCATCGGCAGCCTTTGAAGGGATCGATGGCTTGGAATGGGCCCTTGGAGGGCTCTCAGGAATCATATTGTCGGCCGCCGATTCGGCAGAATGGTGGGACTCTTCAGGTGCCTCCTTGGAAGCCGCCGAGGGGTCAACATGCGGCACAAGAGAATCCGTCTTGGCAGGCTCCGGCTCATGAGCTTTGTGGCCAAGGGTAGACCCGTTAGTTTTCCTTTGTTTTGCTTGGGCCCTAAAAAACGCAGGAGGTCGTGACTAGAGCTTTATATAATACAAGTTTGAACATAAACATAAAGGACACATACTCCGGATTAATCTTCAAAGGCGGCAGAGCAGTTCCGGTATAGTCGCCGGACGAAGGGGGTGAGTCCTGAAAAATGGTTAAGACAATATAAGACAATGTCGAATTGCAAAAGACAAGATGGACAAGTAAGTCAGGTTGAATAGGTACCTCAGCCGGCCGCTTCCGTTGAGTCGAAGATAATCCGGCCATGAGATCATTAGAGACGGTGCTCAGGGTCTCGCGTCGGGAGGTTTGCTGTTGCTTTTTCAAAAGAAAATGGGGGTTTAAGTAAGCAAGAGGATGAGAAAGTGGGACTTTTCGGATGACCTATCGTATCTTCTGTGGAACAAGATGTTCTGAGTCGGATAAAACGTAAGTTACCTCAGGAACGTTGGCGTGGCTCGTTTCCATTTCGTCCTATGAATAATTATTGTTAATAAGGTGCATAAAGAGGCGGCCAAAAGAATCAGGCTAAACCTCTGAGTCGTCAGTTTCTGGTTGTTCCTCGGGTTGTTCTTGACGTGCAAGTTTCTTCTTCCAGCCGTCAGTTTTCTTCTTTGACTTCTTCAGAGGATGAACGTACTTCTTTTTCCAGAAGCCGGAATTTTCCTGAGATTATAAGCCGGCAAAAGGTTAAGAGGTTACAAAGTATAAGTTAAAAGAAAGATAAGGACATCGAGAGTCGCCCTTACATCTGGGGACGGGTTTGCGGCACAGAAAGGTGCTAGCCCAATGGCACTGCAAGCTCTTGAAGATTCATGGACAAGACTCCTGATGGCAGCCATAATATCATCCTCTGATAATGTTGTCTAGTTAAAGGTGAGGGGGTCATCAGACTAGCCTGTACATTCGCACATGAGGCGACTGCGCCGGCTCAAAGGCATGGTCCTCCAAGAAATCCAGCAGCGGATCAAATCCAGTCCCGTCAGTCCATTGGCCATAAGGGCTTTAATTTTTGCGTGAGCCGGAGCGTGCTTCGCCCGCTTAGTGTTTGACATCCGGCCAGGAAGCTCAGAGGTTGTTTTGTGTCGGGATGGACGATAACCTGGCAGGGGATGCTCTCCTTGTGGGGAGGTGTCTTTGCGGTAAAACCAAGTCTTGTTCCAGTCTTTCGGATGACTCGGCATCTGAACAGCCAGAAAGGTTATGTCCCGGCGCCTTTGAATGGAAATTGCGCCAAGCTCTAAGCTTGGACCCGCCTTCACCTCTATTTGGCGGTTTGCATAAAACAACTCACGAAATAGACCAACGGATGGCTCTGTTTGCAAGTAGACTTCACTAAGTACTTGGAAGTTGCATATGTTGGAGACATAATTGGCAGCGAGGTCTTGAGGGCATAGCTTGAAGAAGTGAAGAACGTCCCAAAATAATTTTGAGCCGGGGGGAACAAACCCGCACTCGAGATGATCTGAAAACACAACTACCTCACCCTCCTGACGAACGGGCTTTAGCTCATTAACTGGAACCCGCCAATGGATGACATCCTCGGCGGGTAAGGTACCTGCGTTTAGAAAATCCATCAGGAACTCTTCAGTGATAGCAGAGCCGACCCAATTGCATGCATTTGATGCACGAGACATGGCGGCGACTCGATACTGCACAAAGTAACAATTTGCGCCAGGTCAGAAGATGCCAGGTGACTAAGGACGGCTAAAAAGTTCAAGGTTCTATAAAGTTAAGCCGCCAAGAGCTATTTGGCGAGAGCCGGAATTTCGCTGGCAGGTCAAGTCTACGAGAAGATGAAGCAAAATTTCACAAAGTGTGGAAAACAAGTTTTACAAACTACCTATGCAGTTATAGATCTACAAAACAGAGGGAAATCAAGTTTAACCTAGAATCAGTTATGAACAGTTGAACCAGTGACATCCGTTAAGATAGCGAATGGAGCAACTATAGATCCGCGTGATGCTATTGTCATTCTCCTACGGTGTGCAGCAATGGAAAGGAAAGCAATATATTTTATCCGCTGATGTAGGCATTATCTACCATTGTCAAGAAGCTCGTGTTCTAGGCGGGCGGAGGACTCCATGAAATCCTACCGAAAATTTGGATCTATGGGAGGAGAAGAACTTACCGCAAGGGATGCGACGGACGCGGGGGAATCTCTGGTACGATCAGGTCGATGCAGCGGCCCGTCACAACGTCGTTGTGGAATTTTCGCTGAAGCAAGATACGCTAGAGCCATAGCGGCGGGAGGAAGAAGAAGAAGTGCGAAGTGGAGAAGGAAATGAAATCCACTCCTGACGGTCCTATTTAATAGGCGAAAGGTGGAAACGGGCACGAAAATCCAAGCGACGGATATTGATTGGGCGAGGCGGACGCCTCGATTCTTGGGCCGTCCATTTAATAAGGGAAAGATTCATTGTGGTCGTTAGAGGATCTTTCTGACAAATTCGATATGACGTCACGGCAGGTCATTTTGTCTTACTTTCAGGTGACATAAGCGAGACTCGCCGCCAGTTAAGAAGGAGGCTGAAATGAGCAAGCTCAAATCAACCTAGGGCCTAATGTTGGGGATATAACCCCGCGGTGAGACCCGCCCCGAAGGCTCCGGGTCAGACCTGGAGGCTTATACACCAGCCCAAGGATGGGCCTTGAATACTCAAGCCCAAGACGTTGGGCGGCTTGCCAAGATGAGCCAAGACGTGGCCCGGACGAAGAAGGTATGAAGACCCGGGCGGGTGAGCCGCCCGGAGACAGCTTGCTCAGGAAGGCAAGACAATGTAGAGATAGACTCGGACATGTTGTGAGAGTCGGTTACGTCTTGTATGACCCGTGGTCTTGACCTCCTATATAAAGGTGAGACCCGGGGCGACTTAGACAGAAACTAACTAATCAAGAGCTAGGTCAAGCGATTCGGCTCCCTTGTAATCAAGATTCCAAGAAATACAAGCACAAGCAGGACGTAGCCTTTTACCTCTACTTGAGGGTTCGAACCTGGGTAAACCTGTGTCCTTCGTCCCGATCAACCCCTTTGAGTCCATCACCTTAGCGATGGCCTCGAATCTAAGTCCTCGGACATCTGCCGTGACAAAACCACGGCAGCATGGGTAGAAGATATTGATTGGATGTAAAACAACTTGGGGAGGCTAGAAATCAAGATCCATATGGTTGGAGTCAATGATCTTGACGTCAACACAAGGGTAGGTGGTTCTCTGTCAGAAAATTGGATATGGAAAGTGTTGTGTGTCCTGAGTGCTTCTCTTTCGAGTGGGATGTGGTGGAGGGGTATATATAGGCATCTCCAAAAATCAAACCATTACAACATTATTGCCCAACTCGGTGAAACCGGGGTAAAAACTCGGTTGTACCGACTAGTGCAAAATGTGGCAACTTTTGCCTTTTTGGTGAGACCAATATATAATTCTCGGTGGTGTCGATATGGGTGAGCTAGGCAGTTTCCAAATCTCAATGTCACTGATTCCTCAAACTCGGTGGGATCGACTTTAAGAAATTGTTTAACAGAAAGTTGGTCACTGATTATCGTTTGCACCGAATGGAAACTTGGTAGTACCAAGATGACATGGTTTGGTTAGGTTTCTATTAGGGTAAAACTCGGTGGATCCCAATGGGAAATATTGGTGTCACCGAATTTTGACTTTTGGCTTTGGATAGAGGGTTAAGTGGGTGAGTATTTTTGGTGGCTAATCACTAAGCACTTGAGCAATTAGATCATCATAAATACATAATGCCCTTTTAATAGTATTGGATTTCAAGTGGACTCAAAAGTGATTTCTCACAAAATGTAAAATATAGAGTCTCAATCTTGAATCATGGGCAATTGTATTCCTTCCATTCCTTTGGGAGGTTCTCCACATATACCTTTAGCCAACCCACTTTGTGAACTAAACCTAAAATAAACTAGGTAGAGATATTAGTCCAATAGACAATGTATATTGTCATGAATTATCAAAACCACCAAGGGAGCATACGTGATTTCAATCTCCCCCTTCTGGGTAATTGATGACAACATACAACCAAAGCTTCAAATTAAGATATGCAAAGATATAATGAAGACTTTGAGAGACACATGACTAGGATATGTGCCCCCTAAATGTGTCCAATCCTGTTAAAGGATAGTTGATTTGGAATGCATGGACACACATAGTAGAGAGGGTATGATGAGTCATGTGTATCTTGGCTATATGCATTAAATGTATGTGAATGAAGTATCTCCATGTTCAGGATTCTCTTTTGCAAACAATACATGCAAGAAGCAAGAGATCATCTTGACCATGGATATGATGCATATACCTACCTTGAAGTTCTTGAGCATTAATAGTAGAAACACACTTGAGAAAATATTGTTAGGAAACACAAGAGTATTCTACTCATGCAATTGTAAAAGAAAACAAGAGAACCAAGAAGTGGAAGACATATGGAAGATAAAGATTATAAAGCTTCATATGTCCCCAAAGGCATTTAGAGCTTTCTCATCTAAACATGAAATTGTAGTTGTTCCTCTCCCCCTGAATCTTAGCATGTAGATACTGGTAGTAGATAGGTGCTACTTCTCAAGCATACGTTGGTTTCTCGTGAAGAGGAACGGTTTGATGCAGAATAGTAGATAAGTATTTCCCTCAGTTTTTGAGAACCAAGGTATAAATCTAGTAGGAGATACAAGCGAGCCACCAATAGATATACCTGCACAAGGAATCAAACTCTTGCACCCAACGCTATAAAGGAATCAAACTCTTGCACCCCACGCTATACAAGCGAGCCACCAATAGATATATTTGCAAGGATGAGATCTAGTAGAGATAGATATAATAGGATGCTTGAACGGAAAGTAAAACTAAAAGTAAAAAATAATGTAGCAAGTATTTTTGGTGTTTTTGGTTTTAGATCTGAAAATATAATATGGAAAATAGACCCGGGGGCCATAGGTTTCACTAGATGGCTTCTGTCATGATGGCAAGTATTACGGTAGGTGAACAAATTACCGTCGAACAATTGATAGAAAAGTGAATAGTTATGAAGATATCCAAGGCAATGATTATGTATATAGGCATCATGTCCGTGACAAGTAGACCGAAACGATTATGTATCTACTACTATTACTCCACACATCGACCGACTCCTGCCTCCATCTAGAGTATTAAGTTCATGAAGAACAGAGTAATGCATTAGGTAAGATGACATGATGTAGAGGGATAAACTCAAGCAATATAATGAAAACCCCATCTTTTTACCCTTGATGGCCACAATACAATACGTGCCTCGCTACCCCTACTATGTCACTGGGTAAGGACACCACAAGATTGAACCCAAAACTAAGCACTTCTCCTATTGCAAGAATTACCAATCTAGTTGGCCAAACCAAACCAATAGTTCGAAGAGACTTGCAAAGATATGAAATCATGCATATAAGAATTCAGGAAAGACTCAAATAATATTCATGTATAATCTGAACATAAACCCACAATTCGTCGGACCTCGACAAACACACCACAAAAGTGTATTACATCGGATAGATCTCCATGAAGATCATGAAGAACATGGTATTGAGAAGCAAAGAGAGAGAAGAAGCCATCTAGCTACTAGCTATGGACCCGTAGGTCTGTGGTGAACTACTCACGCATCATCGGAGGGACAATGTAGTTAATGTAGATGCCCTTCGCGATCGAATCCCCCTCCGGCAGATTATCGGAAAAGGTTCCAAGATTGGATCTCTCGGGAACGGAGGCTTCTGGCGGCGAAAAAGTGTTTTCGTGGCTCGTTCTGATAATGATGGAATATTTGGGTATTTATAGGCCGAAGATTAGGGTTAGAGGAGGTGCCAGGGGCCCACAAGCCTGCCCGGCGCGGGGTACCCCCTGGTCGTGACAAGCGGGCTTGTGGCCCCCTCGTCGTGACAAGCGGGCTTGTGGCCCCGTGTACTCCTCTGCCTTGGTTCTCAAGTCTCGTGGCTTCCATATTTCCAGAAAAAATCTTTTCGGAGGTTTTATTCCATTAGGACTCCATTTAATATTCCTTATCTGCGAAACTCAAAAACAAGGAAAAAATAGAAACTGGCACTAGGCTCTAGATTAATAGGTTAGTCCCAAAAATAATATAAAATAGCATATTAATGCATATAAAACATCCAAAACAAATAATATAATAGCATGGAACAATCAAAAATTATAGATACATTGGAGACGTATCAGCATCCCCAAGCTTAATTCCTGCTCGTCCTCGAGTAGGTAAATGATAAAAACAGAATTTTTGATGTGGAATGCTACCTAACATATTTATCCATGTAATATTATTTATTGTGGCATGAATATTCAGATCCGTTAGATTCAAACAATAGTCTAATATTGACATAAAAACAGTAATACTTCGAGCACACCAACAAGGTAGTTGTGTCCTTTCGAAATAACAAGGCCATAGAAAGTTATCCCTAGAAAAATATATGGTCTGGCTATGCTCCATGTTCCCCACACAAAGTATCTAAATCATGCACAACACCGATGAACAAGTCAAGAAATTGTTTCACACTTTTGGTGTTATCAAACCTTTTCAAATCTCACGCAATACATGAGTGTGAGCCATGGATATAGCATTATAGGTAGAATAGAATATGGTGGGGTGTGCAAGGAAAAAGGAGAAGATGGTATCACATCAACTAAGCGTATCAACGGGCTATGGAGATGCCCATTAATAGATATCAATGTGAGTGAGTAGGGATTACCATGCAACAAATGCACTTAGAGCAATAAGTGTATGAAATCTCAAAAAGAAAACTAAGTGGTCGTGCAAAATGAATATCCACTAGTTATATGAAAGTGACAAAATAGGAGACTCTCTATCATGAAGATCATGGTGCTACTTTGAAGCACAAGAGTGGAAAAAAATAGTAGAAATTGTCCCTTCTCTCTTTCTCTCATTTTTTTATTATTTTGGTGGGCTTCTTTAGCCTCTTTTATTTTTTTGTTTGCGCTTCGCTGGCCTCTTTTATTTTTTGTAAAGTCCGGATACTAGTCCCAACTTGTGAGGGAGTCATAGCCTCCATCATCCTTTTCTCTCATGGGAGAATGCTCGATTAATGAAAAATCATCACACTTTTATTTACTTCAAACTCAAAAAGAGAATTACAACTTGATTCCTATGACAAGATAAAACTCTATATGCAATGTGAAGTGATGATGCAAGTCATAGAAAAACTACATGGTGGAAGTTGCATGGCAATATATCTCGGAATGGCTATGGAAATGCCATAATAGGTAGGTATGGTGCCTGTTTTGAGGAATATATGGTGGCTGTTTTGAGGAAGGAGGGTTTGATGTACCGGTGAAAGTTGCGCGGTACTAGAGGCTAGCAAGGATGGAAGGGTGAGAGTGCATATAATCCATGGACTCACATTAGTCAGAAAGAACTCACATACTTATTGCAAAAGTCTATTAGTCATCAAACAAAGCATTAGACGCATCCTCCTAGGGGAGAGGTTGGTAGGAGTTAACCATTGCATGCTCCCGACCCTCACACAAAGGTCGACAATCATTAGACAAGTCATGCTCCGACTTCGTTACATAGTGGTTCACCATGCGTGCATGCTACGGGAATCACAAGATTTAACACATGTATCTCTTCATTTCACAACTACTCACTAGCATGACTCTCATGTTACCATCCCTATTATGTCAAAACTATATGCAAGGAATCCAACTTCTCATAGTTGTTAATGCACTTAATATGAAAGTTTTTATTATATCCCTCTTGGAAGCCCATTATATTAGGACTGAATTCATAACCTAAACAAATTACCATGCTGTTTTAAGAAACTCTCAAAATAATATAAGTTAGGAATGAGAGTTCAATAATTTCTATAAAATATAACACCACCATGCTCTAAAAAGATATAAGTGAAGCACTAGAGCAACATTGCCTAGCTCAAAAGATATAAGTGAAGCATATAGAGTATTCTAACAAATTCACGATTCAGCTTGTCTCTCTCAAAAGATGTGTGCAGCAAGGATTATTGTGGAAAACTAACAAGCAAAGACTCATATCATACAAGACGCTCCAAGCAAAACACATATAATGTGGTGAATAAAAATATAGCCTCAAGTAAATTTACCGATGGATTGAAGATGAAAGAGGGGATGCCTTCCGAGGCATCCCCAGGATTAGTTTTTTGGTATACTTGAATATATATTGGGGTTCCATGGGCATCCCCAAGCTTAGGATCTTGCCACTCTTTATTCCATAGTCCATCAAATCTTCACCCAAAACTTGAAAACTTCACAACACAAAACTCATGAAATCCGTTAGTATAAGAAAAATAAATCAACACTTTAGGTATTGTTGTGAACTCATTATTTATTTATATTTATGTAATACCTACTGTATTCTAACTTCTCCATGACTCATACCCCGGATACGACCCATAGATATATCAAAATAAGCAAACAACACAAAGAAAACAGAATAGGTCAAAAACAGAACAGTATGTAGCAATCTGTAAACTTAGAATACTTATGGAACTGTAAAACTTCTGAAACATTAGGAAAACCAAGGAAATTTTTATATAAATCCCGTGTAAAAATTTCAGATTAATTTGACGCTCTGAAAAATGCAGAAAAATCCTGTACTGAGCGCAAAAGTTTCTGTTTTCCAGCAAGATCAAATCAACAACTACCATAGATCACCCCAAAGGTTTTACTTGGCTCAAACACTAGTTTAAACGCAAAAAGACAATTTCGACAGAAGTAATAATGTGCCAAACACACGGGAGCAAAAATATGAAAGAAAAATAAAATTGGGTTGCCTCCCAACAAGTGCTATTGTTTAACACCCCTAGCTAGGCAAAACGCAATAGATCTAGGTATTGTCATCTTTGGTATGTAATGCAAAAGTATATCTCATAATAGATATATAAGGAAATCTTATTTTATTTCTAGGAAAGTGTTCTTTCCTTAATGGAGATTGGAATCTAATATTTCCTTATTTTATGTCAATAATTGCACCAATCGTTCTAAGGAAAGGTCTACCAAGAATAATAGGACATGTAGGATTGCATTCTATATCAAGAACAATGAAATCTACGGGCACATAATTCCTATTTGCAACAATAGGAATATAATGAATCACATGGTAAGTATATTTAAGTGTAATCCACTTCCTATTCATAGGGATTTTGTGAGCAAACAAATTATGGAAACAAAAATCAACTACCATAGGAAGGTAAGACAAGCATAACTTCCAAACTTTGAACACATAGAGAGGAAACTTGATATTATTGCAATATGTAAAATAATATGTTGCTCTCTCATAGTAAGTTTCAGTAACATCATGAAGGAATCTCACAATATAACTATCACATAAAGCATTCTTTTCATGATCAATTATAGCACATGTGTCATCACCAAAACTTTGGGAACAAAAAATATCATCTTCATCAAGCATAGCATCCCCAAGCTTGTGGTTTTGCATATCATTAGAATCATGGATATTCATCGAATTCATACTAACAACATGGCGATCTTGTTTTTCATTCAAGGATATATCATGAATCACTTTATAATTTTCTTCTTTCAACACTTCGTCAAAAATTTCATGATGTTCAAGCAAAACTTCATAGAGATAATCAAGTGCACTCAACTCACTAGCAATTGGTTCATCATAAGTTAGTATTTTGAAAATATTAGCAAGTGGATGAGGATCCATATCAATAGATTTTTAGCAAGCGAAGATGCAAGCAAATAGAAGGCACATGGCAACACAAGCAAACAAAAGGCAAACGAAAGAAGGGTGAATAAAAAGGCAAACGGAAGAAGGGAGAATAAAAAGGCAAATCTTTTTGGAAAAACATTTTAGAAGTGGGGGTGAGGAAAGCAAGAAGCAAATGGCAAATATTGTAAATGCAAGAGATGAGTTTGTCATGGGTACTTGGTAGCTTGGCTTTCTATGTATCTCCCCGGCAACGGCGCCAGAAATCCTTCTTGCTACTTCTCGAGCATGCGTTGGTTTCCCGTGAAGAGGAACGGTTTGATGCAACAAAGTAGAGAAGTATTTCCCTTAGTTTTTGAGAACCAAGGTATCAATCCAATAGGACATACAGGCGAGCCACCAATAGATATACCTGCACAAGGAATCAAACTGTTGCACCCAACGCTATAAAGGGGTTGTCAATCCCTTCACGGTTATTTGCAAGGATGAGATCTAGTAGAGATAGATATAATAGGATGCTTGAATGGAAAGTAAAACTAAAAGAAAAAATAATGTGGAATAATATGGAAAATAAGTATTTTGGGTGTTTTTGGTTTTAGATCTGAAAATATAATATGGAAAATACACCCGGGGGCCATAGGTTTCACTAGATGGCTTCTCTCATGATGGCAAGTATTACGGTGGGTGAACAAATTACTGTCAAGCAATTGATTATCACGCCCAAGATGCGTGCCTATCCATTTTAAGGCATGGGGGCCTCATCAAGGGATAGAGGTGCATCTCGATGTTCGCAAGTATAGCATCATTACATCATACATACAAGAAGGGAGGAGTATATGAGTTGGCTTACACTCGCCACAAGCTAAATTACAATCCACAAAGAGTTCAATCATCAATCTAAAGATAGGGTCCGACTATGAACGAAAACAAACGATAAAAGAAGATGCAATGATACTATCTCGCTATCCCTAAGATCACGGCCATGGTCCTCTACTCATCCGGGTAAGTCACGTACATCCTGCCTTTTTCGTCGTCATACTCCCACTGGAGCTGTTCAGATCATCCTGCACGAACTCATCTATACCTGTACCTAGATTGTTGTACTAATCTGTGAGCTCCAAGGACTCAGCAATCATGCGCCCGGGTACCGAGACTATTCAAGCTTAAAGGCTGGGATGGGGTATGTGTTTAGCTTGCAGTAGCACTAAGCATTTATGGTGGCTAAACTTATGTAACATAAAAAATAAATATGTGGTCTATGATAAACGATCGAGTCTAGAATGACCTCTATGGGATCCTGAACACTTACTTACGTCAATCATAACCCCACCGTGTTCTCTCTCGCTTCATGTTCACGAGTAGAGACGATCACGGTTACTCACACAGTTGGTGAATTTTATTAGAGTTTATTTCAAGTTAACTATAACGAGGTGTTAAACAAAAATCCAAGTTGCCACATAACCACGGGCACGGCTTTCCGAAAGATTTGACCCTGCAGGGGTGCTCCAACTTGTCCATCACAAATTAACCACACTCCATGGGAATAGCCTCGACCACGGATCTCGTGATCATCCTAGGAAACTCCAAAGGAATTCCAACACCTCGAGATAACTCGAAGAAAGTCGGTGCCCCTCACGCAAGACACTCGATAAAGGTAAAAAAATCCAGCAAGACCACCCGACATGTCGACGAACCCGATAAGAGCCGCGTATCTCATTCGCAGGACACGGTGGATAAGCTACGCATACAGAGGCCTGATAGAAATCTCCCGAGTTTCCCCGGGTTGGCCCCACACTGTGCTCTAGTTTGGACCAACACTCATGAGGAGCACTGGCCCGGGGGTTGATTAATTATCCACAGGGTTGCAAAACCCTATGCAAATTTTATTAAGTTATTAAGCAAATGTAGTACCAAAGTTGGGTCTTGCCAGACAAGTTTTAATCTTAACTGAATAAACAAGGGGGTCCCCATAACAACCCCGAGCATGTTAGGAGCGCAAAGTATGAAGAACATAACACCGGTAACAAGAAACTATGGCGGTAAGAGCGGAACAAAACACCTAGCAAAAGGCCAAGCCTTACACCAATACCAAGATATATATGTGCATTAAAGTAAATAAAAAATAATATTGTGATATGCCAAGTCCATGTTATCACATGGATACAACCTGCACCTGCAACTAAGAACGCTATAAGAGGGGCTGAGCAGCGGTAACTTAGCCAATCAAAGGTTTGCTAGGATGTGGAGAGTTAGAGGCTATCATGGCAAATAGGAGGCTGACATTCAAGTGGTAGATAGCACAATTGTAACGATAAGAGCAAGACACCTAGCAAGCGAAAATAGTATCGGGATCCGGGTACGATCATCTTGCCTGTTGGTTCTTAAGTGGAACAAGTAGCGGGATCCTCGTAGTTGTACTCCCCTGGCTCTTCGTACTCAGGTTCAACATTCGCGTCTACCCAAAAGAAACAGCAAGAATAAACAAACAACCAAGGTGCAATGCACAAGCAAGAATGATGCATGATTATGTGAAGATTTTTAGCATGGCAATCCTAACTAGTCATGTTTCACATCCAAAGGATTGGTTATTAATGAATCTGGACAGAACCTTATGTTAAGTTATTTAGACGTGCATGAACATGGAAAATATGGATGCATCATGCAAAAATGATACAAATGAATATGTCGAACATAAGAAACAGAGTTACAGTTCTCACGATACGGTCACGACAAGATGCGAAGGCAAAACACAAGACAAGAAGGACCTGGGCTATTCCTTGGCATTCCAAGGTAGGCACTGGATAGGTAATGAAAAACCTACCACAATAGACCTAAGGATCAAGCAATTCCATGGAATATAGCTCCCACAAGTCACAAAACACTAAAACAAACAATCTTCCACAAAACAGCAACATAGCAACTTTAACAGCCAATAACTTGAGCTATAGGAATCCTACAACCACAACCAAGGCATTGACAGAAACTACATAACATGCCTATCAACTTATCCAACTACACAATCTGGAAAGGAGGCACACATAAATAAGCATGAAGCTCACAAGTAGGCATGTTGAAACAGAATCTGGGACTTAGTGAAAATAACAGTTTTTCTAGAATCTGAGTTAATCTCATAGCAAGTTGACAGCAGAAACAAATGGTGTTAGAGACCACCTCATGGCATGAAAATTGACAGGATGCTAGAAGACAACATATACTTCAAATCACTAGCAATGAGCTTGAGCTATTTCACAACATATCACGAGATAGCAACCACTCTTCATGGCATGAAAATAACAGTAGATTCTTAGACTTAGAAATATTTAGCATGGTTGAAAACAGCAACATTTTAGTGGCTACTTTAGAGCATGGTTCCCACTTATTTGGATGTTTATCATGACAAAGATAAATACCATGGCATTCTACCCATCAAAGACAACCATATTCATGTTGGCACAACCATCATAGCATGCATGGATTAAACATGGCAAAAATGACAAAATGGCATTATGAGATAAATTGACATTTTTTTCAAACTTGCTCAAGATACCAAACCAATTCCACCAATGGATTCCTGAGATTTTTCTACCCCAAATTCATGCATCGTACTCATATAGTCACATGGAGCATCATGACAAAAACTACCTAGCAAAATCATCATCCACTCCTATAAGTGAAAACTTACCCAAAATGCTCATGTGCAAAAATGAACATGTCCAGATTTGGAATTATAGCTATAATTGGAAAAGATCTAATTATCACCATAGATCAACAACACACACAATTAAATAGATAAGGTATGACAAGTGGTGCATGGACCCACTTGTCACACACACGTACACACAACACACACACACACACTACACAAGCATGCACACACACATAGCTACCTATGCACAAGTGCATATGGGCACACCCGCACTCATGTACACACACACCACTATGTGTGTGGGTGCTCATCACACACACATATGTGCACACATATATGCACAAGTGCATATATGCACATACACATGTATTTAAGCACCACACACGCACATACACTCACATACACATATTTCTACTAAACAGAAAAGGGAAGAAAGTAAAAAAACATCTATACATGTATTTATACACAAACTCATACATACCACATCATTAAAATAAGAAGAAAACAAAGGAAAGAAAATAACAAAAAAGGGGGCTTGGGGGATCGAACCCCAGACCTACTGGTCTGCACCCCCGAGCGCACACCACTGCGCTACTGCATCGGATCTTAACAAGAGAGGGCAATGAGCCCACTAGTACTACACTTCATGCGGCTAACTGACAAAACTGAAGAAGACTTGCACACTACGGCGACAGCAACGACGACGACGATTCCGGCGACCACACGGGCACTCCATCGACGCCAACGGGCACAAACGAAGAGGGGATCTACAGTGTTCCATTCCTCTAGTCATCTCGCAACGAGAAGGATGGAGGCGAGCACAAGCCCTCACCTTTCTGACTGGCTGCGATGGCACTACGGCGACGACATGGCAGACCTACGCGGGGAAGAAGGGGCAGCGGGAACGCGGCAGCTGACCAAGGGGTCTCGGAGGCGCGGGGGGATATGGACGACAGCGAGATGGAGAGGAAGAAGATGCCGGCGACGACCTTGCTCCTTGCGGACGACGGTGACGCGAAGCAGCGCTGCGGGGAGGCTCTCCTCACCTCCCTAGAAGTGGGAATGGAACGCGGGCAACGATCCCATGCCCCACTCCATCTTCACTGGAGACGAGGGCCACCAGAGACGCAGCGACGACGGCGAAGACGACCGGCGCAGCCTTCTCTGAACTTACCTGCGCTCTCTGAACCTCACCAAGGGGAAAGAAGAAGGGGAGGAGGAGAAGGATAGAGAGGGAGATGGGAGCGGCGGCAGTTGGGAGGAGGAGCGGAACCCTAGGGAGAACGGGCACGCACGTTAAGGGGGGTTAAGTACCCCGGAGCTGACGGCGTCGGACGGCGAAAAGGGACGGCGAGTGCACTCTCTCTGCACTCTGAAGCAAACGGCAAGCAACAGGAGCAGGTAGCCACTAGGGCACCTGGGCTGGGCCGCATGGGGAGGAACCGGCCTAGTTCTCTCTCTCTCTCTCTCAGAGAACAAAACCAGCAGGTTTTTCTATTTAAAAAAACAGCTCACTTACAAAAGCCTCACAGAAATGAATAAAAGGGTTTTTGATGAAACAAAAGCACTTTTACTTACAAAGATATAAGACCCTTTTAATAAAATTAACATGTTGATTTTTAGAGCAACTAATTTAAATAATTTTAAAACACATCAGCCCCTTGTTATTTAAAACCCCAAATTCATATAGCTCAAAACAACAAAAGAACCACACACACATTTCTAAAACATTGAGACTACCTCCTGAACATTTTTAAACAATTTTATTAGCAAGTTAATTCTGTTGATAAAATGCCAATGGAATAAAAGGTTATTAGGTTGGGTTTGTTTGAAAAGAATAAGAGAGGGGAAGGAGATGAAGCCCACTCAAACCACACATCCACAACAACACTCACATTACTACAAGGTCAAGAAGCACATCACAAAACAAAGTGCATGGCATGATGATGAATGATATGATGCATGATGCATGAATGCATGAGACAAGACATGACAAGGAGCGAACTCATTTCATTAACTCATGACAACAAGGTTCACATAAGATACATGCCATAAAAGGTAGGGGCAGCACTTGGGCTATCACAACTCTCCCACACTACAAGAGGATCTCGACCTGAGATCTAGGAATGAAAGAACTCTGGAAATTCAGAACGGAGAAGGTCTTCATGTTCCCAAGTAGCTTCTTTGTCAGAATGATGAGACCACTTCACCTTGAGGAACTTGATAGACTTGTTGCAAATCTTACGCTTAGTTTCTTCGAGAATAGCCATTGGATGCTCACGATAAGAGAGGTCTTTTTGGAGATCAATGTCTTGGAGGTCAATGGTACGCTCGGGAGTCTTGAAGCACCTCTGGAGCTGAGAAACATGGAAGACATCATGCACATTTGCGAAATTTGGAGGAAGCTCTAGTTGATATGCAAGTCCACCTCTCTTTCCAACAACTTTGAAAGGACCAACAAAGCGAGGAGCTAGCTTCCCTTTAATTCCAAACCGCCGAGTGCCCTTCATGGGAGAGACTCTCAGATAGACTAGATCCTCCACTTGAAAGGAAACATCCCGATTTTTGTTATCGTAATAAGTCTTCTGTCGGGATTGAGCTGCTTTGAGGTTCTCATGAATGACACGGCACATCTCTTCTGCTTCAGTTATCATGTCATTGCCCAATATTTGATGCTCACCGGTATCAGACCAGTTAAGCGGGGTATGACACTTCCTACCGTAGAGAATCTCGAAAGGGGCCTTGCCTGAGCTAGCCTGAAAGCTATTCTTGTATGAGAATTCAGCATATGGAAGGCAGTCTTCCCATTTCATGCCGAATAAAATCACATAGGCTCTGAGCATATATTCAAGGATCTGATTGATTCTCTCAACTTGACGACTTGTCTACGGATGGAACGCAGTGCTGAAACGGATCTTGGTACCCATAGCAGACTGGAAGGACTCCCAAAACTTGGAAGTAAAGAGGCTTCCACGATCAGATGAGATGAGTTGAGGAATACCATGCAAAGATACTATCCTTCACGTATACAACTCTGCAAGCTGAGCTGCCGAGATAGATTCTTTGACTGGCAGGAAATGAGCAACTTTGGTCAGCTTGTCGATAACCACAAAGATGGCATCATTGCCTCTCTTGGACTTGGGAAACCTAGTGACATAATCCATCTCCACATGATCGAATTTCCACTCTAGGATAGGCAAAGGCTGAATAAGACCTATTGGACGTTGATGTTCCGCCTTCACTCTGTGACAAACATCACACTCGTTCACGAACTGAGCAATTTCACATTTCATGTGAGTCCACCAGAAGGTTTGCTTGAGATCCTGATACATCTTGGAACTGCCTGAATAAATGGATAGAAGAGAATTGTGTGCTTCGTCCATGATAACCTTTCTGAGATCACTTTTTGGAACCACCAGACGGTCCTCAAAGAACAAGGTGTCTTTGCCATCAACTCAAAAGCACTTATACTTCGGGATGCTCTTGGCCACACATTTCTTTACTTTCTTCACCATAGCGTCAAGAAGCTACGCTTGGTGAACCTGATCTGCCAGAGTCGGAGAAACTTGAAGATTGGCAAGAAATCCTTGCGGAATCATTTGAAGGTTGAGATTGCGGAAGGCTTCACAAAGCTCGGGTTGAAGAGGCTTCAGAATGAGACTGTTGCAGTACGCCTTACGGCTGAGTGCGTCTGCAATGACATTTGCTTTTCCAGGAATATACTCAATGCTTGATTGAAGTCCTCAAGCATTTCCACCCAACGAGATTGCTGAAGATTTAGATTAGGTTGACTGAAAATATACTTCAAGCTCTTGTGATCGGTGTATACCTCAACTGGTCTACCCAACAACAAATGCCTCCAAGTCATTAGAGCATGCACAACTGCCGCCAGCTCGAGATCATGAGTGGGGTATGGACCATATATCATCATATATCAACAAAACACACATTAAAATAGATAAGGTATGACAAGTGGGGCATGGACCCACTTGTCACACACACGTACACACTCAACACACACACACACTACACAAGCATGCACACACGCATAGCTACATATGCACAAGTGCATATGGGCACACCCACACTCATGTACACACATACCACTATGTGTGTGGGTGCTCATCACACACACATATATGCACAAGTGCATATATGCAGATACACATGTATTTAAGCACCACACACACACATACACATATTTCTACTAAACGAAGAAAGTAAAAAAACACATCTATACATCTATTTATACACATACTCATACATACCACATCAGAAAAGAAGAAGAAAAACAAAGGAAAGAAAATAACAAAATAGGGGGGTTTGGGGATCGAACTGGTCTGCACCCCCGAGCGCACACCACTGTGCTACTGCATCGGATCTTAACAGGAGAGGGAAACAAGCGCACTAGTACTACACTTCGCGCGGCTAACTAACGAAACTGAAGAAGACCTGGACACTATGGCGATAGCAATGGCGGCGACGATTCCGACGACCACACGGGCGCTCCAGCGACGCCAACGGGCACAAACGAAGAGGGGATCTACGCGGTCCCATTCCTCCGCTCATCTCGCGACGAGGAGGACGGAGGCGAGCACAAGCACTCACCTTTCCGACCGGCGGAGATGGCACTACGGCGATGACACGGTGGACCTATGTGGACAAGAAGGGGTAGCGGGGACATGGCAGCTCACCGAGGGGTCTTGGAGGCGCGGGGGATACCGACGACGGCGAGACGGAGGGGAAGAAGACGCCAGCGAAGACCTTGCTCCTTGCGGACGACGGCGACGCAAAGCGGCGCTGCTGGGAGGTGCTCCTCACCTCCCTAGCAGTAGGAATGCAACGCGGGCGACAACCCTATGCTCCACGCCATCTCCACCGGTGACGAGGGCCACCAGAGACGCGGCGACGATGGCGAAGACGACCTGCGCGATCTTCTCTGAACTTACGTGCGCTCTTTGAACCTCACTGAGGGGAAAGAAGAAGGGGAGGAGGAGAAGTCTAGAGAGGGAGATGGGAGCGGTGGCGGCTGGGAGGAGGAGTGGAACCCTAGGGCGAATGGGCACGCACGTCGAGGGGGGGTTAAGTACCTCAGAGCTGACGGCGTCGGACAGCTAAAAGGGATGGTGTCATGGTTTTATCATGGCAGATGTTCGGGTGAATGTACTTGGGTTCGAGGCCATTGCTAACATGATGGACTCAAAGGGGTTGGTCGGGACGAAGGACACGAGTTTACCCAGGTTCGGCCCCGCAATGAATCTACAAAAAAGATCCTCTGACGCATACAACGAATCTTCTTATTAAATGAATAGCCCAAAGATCGAGGCATCCGCCTTGGTGAAATGACATCCGTCACCTCGATTTCCACGCCCGTTCTGCCTTTTCCCTATTAAATAGGACCGCCCGGGGTGGCATTTTCTTTCTCCCACTCGCCCCGTCATCTCCTTCCTTCCGACACTTCCGTTTCTCGCGCCTCCTACTCCGGTGTCGTCTCCTCCTTGCCATCGACAGGGCCGCTGCATCAACCTGACGTGATCCAGAGTATCTTCCGCCTTCATCACGCCGTTGCCGGTGAGTCTTTCTCCCCTTATATCCACAACTTGTTCCGGTAGGGTTTCCATGGAGCTCCGCCGCCTCTGTTCTTAGAACTCAGGTTCTGTCAAAGTTAGCCATGTTTAGTCCATGAGCCCTCGATTATATCCTATCCCCATGGCACCGCTATGTAGGAGATCGACATTGTTGCTTTTTAGATTCACTACGGCTCCGCCCGTCATTTCAGTCTTTCACCAGTTCATCTCTAAGTTTGGAAATATAGACATTTCTTTTGTTTTTGTAGATCTGCAATTTTAGCAATATTTCGTGGAACCTATTTTTAGTACTTAGCCAAATTTCTCCCTGTCCTTTCGTGATGTTGACCCGCCATACTGTTCCGGCTCTCATCGGCCGGATCTTGGTGTCTCACCCTTAAGGTCTTACGCCTTTTAAGCCACCCATATTTGTTCGCCATTTTCTTGACTCACCATATATGGTTACTTTGTACAGTTAAAAACTGCTGCCATGTCTCGCGCATCTAACTCCTGCAACTCGGTCGGTTCTTGCATTACCGAAGAGTTTCTGATGGACTTTGTACTTGCGGGCACCCTTCCTGCCAAAGAGGTCATCCATTGGCGAGTTCCGGGTAATGAACTGAAGCCCATTCCTCAGGAGGGCAAGGTAGTTGTTTTTTCGGATCATATTTAACGTGGATTTGTACCTCCCTGCTCAAAATTCTTTCAGGACATCCTTCATTTCTATAAGTTGCATCCTCAAGATCTTGCCCCCAACTCTGTCTCAAATATCTGCAACTTCCAAGTACTCAGCAAGGTCTATCTACAAACTCAGCCGTCTGTAGGTCTCTTTCGAGAATTCTTTTCCGCGAACCGGCAAACTAAAGTAAAGGCTGGCCCGAGCTTAGAACTTCGTGGGATTTCTATTCAGAGGCGCCCTGATATTACCCTCCCAGTTGTACCAATGCCGAGGCATCCAAAGGATTGGAATAAGACTTGGTTCTACTCCAAGGATACCTCCCCGGAGGGTGAGCATCCGCTGCCAGGCTATTGCCCTTCCCGTCTTAAGACAACTTCGAAGCTTCCCGGCCGGCTATCAACTTCTCAACGTGCAAGGCACGAGCCGGCTAACGCCAAGATTAAAGCCCTCATGGCCAATGGATTGACGGGTCTGGACTTGATCCGCTGCTGGATCTCCTGGAGAGTTATGCCTTTGAGCCTGAGAAGCCACCTCATGTGCGAATATCAGGGCAAGTATGATGATTCCCTATGCTTCAGCCGGACAAGTTTAACCGAAGACGATATTACCACTGTTAACTGGAGTCTTGTTCATGAGACGTCAGGAGCTTGCAACGCTATTGGTCTAGCGCCTTTTACTGCCGTTAACCCGGCTCCAGACGTAAGACGACTCTTCATTGTCTCTTCTCTCTGTTTAGTTAGGACTTTGTTAATTCATCACCATTAACCGGCTTACCTTTCAAGGCTGACTCCGACTTCTAGAAGAAGAAGTATATTCCTCCTGTGAAGAAGAGCAAGAAGAAGGCCCCAGCCAAGAAGATGACGAAGAAGACCACCCCTCCAGAAGAATGGTTTGAACCGCCAGAACATCCGGCTCAGAGGTATAGTTTGACTATTTTCTGTAACCTTATTATTCACTTTGCTGATAACAACTTATTCGCAGGACGAGGTAGAGACGAGCCGCGCTAACGTTCCTGAGGTAACTTATATTTCATCCGACTCAGAATGTTTTGTACCCCGGAAGATATTGAGAGTTGTTCAGAAAGTTCCCCTTTCTCATCCTCTTGCTCATTTGGATCCCCGATTTCTTTTGAAAAAGCAACAGCAAGTCGACCGTCGTTAGACCCGGAGCGCCGGCTCTACTGATCTCATGTCCAGGTTGCCTAACTCCCCGGCTCCAAAGAATCGCCCCGCAGAGGTATGTATCTCTGTTTGGTTTTATTAGCTTTTCCTTTGTAATCTCAACACTGCCTTATATCATCTGAACTATCTCTCAGGGATCACCTTCATCCGGTGACTCTACGGCCACCGCTCTTCCACCTCCGAAGATTAATCCGCTGTAAGCATTTTGTAGCCTTTACGTCCGGCTCTTTGGCGGTTGTAACCCTTGAATTCTTACCTTCATGTCTTTTCTAGGGCTCAAGCTAAGCGGAGGAAAACCAACAAGTCCTCCCCTGGCCCTGCTGCTCAAAAACCGGAGATTGCTAAGCCAGAACCCCCAGCGACTTCTACAGAGCCGGTAGCTGATGACATTATTCGTGAGAGCCCGCAAAGCGACGTTTCCAAGTCGTCGAGCCCTGCCAAGGCTGCTGATGATGCCGCTGCCCCGGACATCGTGATTACGGGCACCGGCTTGCACTCTCCTTCACATCACGTGCTAACCAAGCATAGTGAAATAGCTGAAGCTTCGAGGAAGATGGTATTTGAGCTCCCTGCCTTAGAAAAAATGACAGCCGACGAACTTCATGCTGGCTATATGAACCGGCTGTCTACAAGCCAGGATTTGGAGCTCAAACTGGTTAACTTAATGAAGAGACGATATGAGGTATTCCTTTTACCTCCTTATACTGTTACGTGGCCCCCAAGAGCCGAGTTAATATTGACTGATAATAATCCGGTTCTTCCATTTTAGTAGAAGTAGAAACATGTAATATGTAGGCCTCAATCTACTTAGCCTAGATCTCAAATCATTGTCCTAGCCCCCAAGGGCCGGCTCAATAATTGAAAAAAATTGAGCCGAAACTTCCTAGAAGAGAAACAGCAGAGCCAATGTTAACCCCCAAGGGCCAGCTCAATCTTTTACAAAGTTGAGTCGGGACTTTGTAGAAGATACTTAACAGAGCCAATCGTAACCCCCAAGGGTTGGCTTACTCTTTTCGAAAGTTGAGCCGGGACTTTCATGTTGAACCTTCTTAGAAAACCAATATGTAGCCCCCAAATTCTGGGGCAATCTTGTCGAAGTTGAGTCGGAACTGTCTCGAAAATAGACATTAGCCCCCAAGTGTCATGCATATTGCTTGCAATCTATTTGAGACTTGCTTATGTACTCCATATTTTGATATGTCGTGGGAAGCTTTAACTGAAGCCGAGTCAGAATTGGCCGGCTTAAAACCCAACTTAGCTACTCAGCAAGCCACCCGGGGTAAAGCTGACGAGACATGCCGGCTCATTGTCGAAGAGCTAGCTAAGATCAAAGCTGACTTCATTGCCTTCAAGGAATCTGCCAAGGCTGAAAAAGCTAGATTGACTAAACGGGCGGATGATGCCGATCAGGGACTCATGATCGTATCTGACGAGTTGTAGTCTTTGAAGCGTCACATCACGAAGATGGCAGCTACCCTCTTTGGTAAGTTTTTAATAGCTTGGCTCGATCCGGATTTTTAGACTTGTCCTGGCGACTCGTAACGAGGCCTCCATCTCATGCAGGTCCTAGGAGCCGCCAACTTGCCTCCGACAGTCTGCTGCCTTTGAAGGCTATATACACATTGACAGAACAATTGTACTGCGGAGCGGTATGCACAATCAAGGCTATGCAGTATAAAGAGAACATTACTTCGGCTCTCAAAGGTGTCTTGGAGTTCCTGTCAACGATGCCAAAACAGATTGTGGAGCTGAAGAAATCAACCGCCCGCCAGGGGGCGATTGCGGCCATAAGCCGGGCATTGGCTTTTGCTCCAGAGCTTACTCTGACTGAGATGATGGATGGGTTTCCTTCCAACAAGGACGACGGCTTTGAATTTTTAGACGCTGACTATGCCCGGTGTGTAAAGGATTCCAAAGTCTTGGCCTCTGTTTTAGCAGAAGAGGTCAATCTGGCAACTTACCAGGCAGCTTACAGCACCAATCAAACAAGGATCCGTGGTCCGCTCTTTGAGTGCAAGGATTTGACACCTGCTCGCAGTAAGACTCTCTTTGCCTCTGATCTTGACCCGTCCCCCTTCTTTTAAGAAGGAACTTTTGCGGCTTTAACCGACTGCAACTGGGACTTGGAAAATCTCCAGATCAAGGCAGCCAAAGAGCCAGAGCAGGATGACCCGCCAGCCAGCTGATTGCTTTGTAGAAAACTTGTAATAGCCGGCTCTCCATGACCCGCCGTGGGCGATGTAAAAACTTGCTAATATTTTGGGCTCCACAGAGAGCGTTTGTAACAGGATAGCAGCAACTTTTGCCCTTGTTGAACTTGTGACATTGCGCACAAATGAAAGCTTGACTTTAAAATAGATATTTGCTATATTTCTTGTCCTTCTCATTGTATGCCTTACTGGCTTAATCTCCTGCCATTGCTTGGCTCGATCCGGCCGATAAAGGTTTGATAAGCTTCACCCGTAGGGCAGGAATTCCCATGTATGGCTATGTTGACTTGTCGACATTTTTGGCATGAACGCCGGTTGTTAGGGATAGATAAGCTACACCCGTACGACAGGAAGCCCCCTGTATGGGTATGTTGACTTGTCAACATTTTTGGCACGAATGCCGTTTGTTATGGATAGATAAGCTACACCCGAAGGTAAGAAGCCCCCTTCGACAACCGTGGCTAACATGTTAACCGGAAATGGCATAAAGCCGGTTGTTAGGATGAGATAAGCGATACCCTAAGGTAAGAAGCCCCCTTCGACAGCCACAGCTGACATGTCAACTGGAATGGCATAAAGCCAGTTGTTTGGTTGAGATAAGCAATACCCGAAGGTAAGAAGCCCCCTTCGACAACGGCGGCTAACATGTTAACCGGAAATGGCATAAAGCCGGCTATTAGGGTGAGATAAGCGATACCCGAAGGTAAGAAGCCACCTTCGACATCCACAGCTGACATGTCAACTGGAATTGCATAAAGCCGGTTGTTAGGGTGAGATAAGCAATACCCGAAGGTAAGAAGCCCCCTTCGACAACCGCGGCTAACATGTTAACCAGAAATGGCATAAAGTCGGCTGTTAGGGTGAGATAAGCGATACCCGAAGGTAAGAAGCCCCCTTCGACAGCCGCAGCTGACATGTCAACTGGAATGGCATAAAGCCGGTTGTTAGGGTGAGATAAGCGACACCCGTCGGGGAGAAGCCCCCTTCGACAACCGCGGCTAACATGTTAGCCGGAAATGGCATAAAGCCGGCTGTTAGGGTGAGATAAGCGATACCCAAAGGTAAGAAGCCCCCTTCGACAGCCGCAGCTGACATGTCAACTGGAATGGCATAAAGTCGGTTGTTAGGGTGAGATAAGCGATACCCGAAGGTAAGAAGCCCCCTTCGACAACCGCTAACATGTTAACCGGAAATGGCATAAAGCCGACTGTTAGGGTGAGATAAGCGATACCCGAAGGTAAGAAGCCCCCTTTGATAGCCGCAGCTGACATGTCAATTGCAATGGCATAAAGCCGGTTGTTAGGTGAGATAAGCGATACTCAAAGGTAAGAAGCCCCCTTCGACAACCGCGGTTAACATGTTAACCGGAAATGGCATAAAGCCGACTGTTAGGGTGAGATAAGCGATACCCGAAGGTAAGAAGCCCCCTTTGACAGCCGTAGCTGACATGTCAACTGGAATGGCATAAAGCCGGTTGTTAGGTGAGATAAGCGATACCCGAAGGTAAGAAGCCCCCTTCGACAACCGCGGCTAACATGTTAATCGGAAATGGCATAAAGCCGGCTGTTAGGGTGAGCTAAGCAATACCTGAAGGTAAGAAGCCCCCTTAGACAGCCAATGTATTTGCATCGATGAAGATGTGCCACTTGGTAAAGGCCCCGGCTTGCAGGGATGCTATTTTATTCATATATAAATATGATATGTACAATGATAATGTACATTGACGATTCTCAACAATCATAAGTGTAATAAGGCCGCAGATGCGCTATGTTCCACGGCCGGCGGGTCTCCTGACCCGAAGTATCTGGGTCGTCCCGCATGTCAATGAGGTAATATGACCCGTTGTTGAGGTTTCTACTGACTGCAAAAGGTCCTTCCCATGGAGGAGATAATTTATGCATATCTGTTTGGTCTTGAACCAGCCGTAGCACCAAGTCGCCCTCTTGAAATGTCCAGGTCTTGACCCTGCGGCTATGATAGCGGCACAGATCTTGTTGATAAATCGCTTAACGGGCAGTCGCCAGCTCTCGTTCCTCTTCCAAAGCATCCAATGTGTCTTGACGTGCCATCTCATTGTCCGTCTCAATGTAAGCCGCCACTCGCGGCGAGTCATGCCGGATGTCACTTGGTAATACTGCCTCAGCACCGTACACCATGAAGAAAGGTGTATATCTTGTACATCTGTTGGGGGTGGTTCTGATGCTCCATAAGACGGAAGGCAACTCTTCTACCCAACACCCGGGCATTCGCTGTAAAGGAACCATAAGCCGCGGCTTGATACCCCTCAAGATTTCTTGATTGGTACGCTCCGCCTGACCGATGGACTATGGATGAGAAACTGGCGAAACATCAAGCCGGATGTGCTCTTCGTCGCAAAAAAATTTCATAGCCCCCTTGGACAAGTTTGTGCCATTGTCAGTGATGATGCTATGAGGGTAACCAAAATGGTAGATCAGCTTTTTAATAAACTGAACCGCCATGGCCGTGTCACACTTGCTAATTGGCTCGGCCTCTACCCACTTGGTGAACTTATCAATCGCCACCAAGAGGTGTGTTTTCTTATCCTTGGATCTCTTGAAAGGCCCTACCATATCAAGCCCCCATACTGCAAACGGCCAAGTAATTGGTATCATGCGCAATTCTTGAGCTGGAACATGAGCACGCCGGCCGAATTTTTGACAGTAGCCACACTTGTGGACCAGATCCTCTACGTCTTTGTGAGCCGTCAACCAGAAGAAACCATGCTGGAATGCCTTAGCTACCAGAGATTTTGAGCCGGCGTGATGTCCGCAATCTCTAGCGTGAATTTCATTCAAAATTTCCTGACCTTCCTCCAGTGAGACACAACGCTGAAAAACCCCGGTAACGCTGCACTTGTGCAACTAACCATTAACTATTATCATCGACTTAGACCGCCGGGTGACCTGTCTGGCTAAATTTTCATCATCAGATAATTTGCCCCGAGTCAAATACTCCAGGTAAGGCACAGTCCAATCTGGAATAGCATGTACAGCCGCCACCAATTGCCCCTCCGGGTCAGGGATAGCCAAATCTTCCTCTGAAGGCAACTTGACAGTCGGGTGATATAAAACGTCCTAAAAGATATTGGGTGGCACCGGCTTTCAATGAGAGCCTAACCGTGCTAAGGCATCAGTCGCCTCATTCCTGCGACGATCAATGTGATCCACCTGATAACCTTTGAAATGACCAGCAATGACATCCACTGTCTATCGATAAGCCGCCATTCGTGGGTCCCTAGAATCCCAAGTGCCTAAAACTTGCTGAGCCACAATATCCGAGTCGCCCAAACACCTTACCTGGCTTAAATTCATCTCCTTGGCTACTCTAAGACCATGAAGCAGAGCCACATATTCAGCCGTATTGTTGGTGCAAGGGAACGTCAGCCGGAGTACATAACAAAATTTATCACCTTTGGGAGATGTCAAAACCACTCCTGCCCCTGATCCTTCCAACTGCTTGGATCCATCAAAATGTATAGTCCAGTATGTGTTATCTAGCTTTTCCTCAGGAGATTGACACTCTGTCCAATTGTTTATAAAATCCACAAGGTCCTGGGATTTGATAGCCGTACGAGGCACGTATGTTAGATTAAGAGGTCCCAGCTCCAACGCCCACTTAGCAATCCTACCGGTGGCTTCTCTGTTCTGAATTATGTCCCCCAACAAAGCAGAGCTGACCACGGTGATCGGGTGCCCGAAGAAATAGTGCTTTAACTTGCGATTGCCCATGAACACCCCATACACTAGCTTCTACCAATGTGGATATCTCTGTTTGGATTCGGTCAGGACATCATTGATATAATAAACCGGCCTTTGAACCGGATACTCATTCCCGGCTTCCTTGCGCTCGACCACAATTACGATGCTGACTGCGCGGTTGTTAGCCGCCATGTACAGGAGCAAAGGTTCTTTCTCAGTCGGAGCGGCCAACACCGGTGGCTCAGTGAGTTGTTTCCTGAGTGCCTCCAATGCTTCACTCGCCGCTATACTCCAGACAAAATTGTCCGTCTTTTTCATCATCTGATATAGAGGAATTGCTTTCTCACCGAGGCGACTTATGAACCGTCTTAACACAGCGATTTGCCCTGCCAGGCATTGGACATCATTAACACGGGTCGGCTCTGTCAGAGAGGTGATAGCCTTGATTTTATCCGGGTTAGCCTTAATGCCATGCTCAGAAACCAGAAATCCCAAGAGCTTCCCAGCCAGAACACCAAAGACACATTTGGCCGGGTTAAGCATCATCTTATAGACCCGGAGATTGTCAAAAGTTTCCCTTAAGTCGTCCAAAAGGGTCTCCTTCTTCCTTGATTTGATCACAATATCATCTACATAAGCATGAACGTTGCGCCCAATCTGACTGTGAAGACAATTCTGCACACAACGCTGATAAGTTGCTTGGGAACTCTTGAGCCTGAAAAGCATATATACATAACAGAAGGCTCCAAAAGGCATAATAAAAGCTGTCTTCTCTTGGTCCTTAACTGCCATATTGATCTGATGATACCTTGAAAGGCATCCAGGAAGCACAGGCTTCCGCAACCCGCCGTAGCATCAATGATCTGATCAATATGCGGGAGAGAAAAGGGATCAGCCAGACAAGCCTTGTTAAGGTCCATGTAATCCACACACATCCTCCACGTGTCGTTCTTTTTGAGCACCAGTACTGGGTTAGCAAGCCACTCCGGGTGAAACACCTCGATGATGAAACCCGCTGCTAAGAGCCGAGCGACCTCTTCCCCGATGGCCTTGCACCTCTCCTCACTGAACCGCCATAGAAACTGCTTGATGGGTTTAAACTTAGGATCCACATGAAGACTGTGCCCAGCGAACTCTCTCGAAACACCCGGCATGTTAGAAGGTTTCCATGCAAAGATGTCCCGATTCTCACGGATGAATTCGATGAGCACGCTTTCCTATTTGGGATCCATATGAGTCCCAATGATGAACTGTTTGGATGAGTCACCTGGAGTGAAGTCTATTACCTTGGTCATCCGCCGAAAACTTAAGGGGCGGCTCAACCTGCGTTGTGGGCTTTATCAGCAGCGTCATATCCTCCGGGTCGACATTCTCCTTATAAAACTTAAGCTCCTCCTAAGCACAACTGGATTCTGCATAAGCCGCGTCTCCTTCCTCGCACTGAATAGTCGTATTCCGATCGCCATGAACGGTAATTGTACCTTTTAACCCCAGAATCTTGAGCTGTAAGTAGACATAGCAGGGCCTAGCCACGAACTTAGCATAAGCTGGCCGCCCAAACAACGCATGGTAAGGGCTCTTGATTTTGACCACTTCAAACCACAAGGACTCCACTCTGTAGTTGTATTCGCCACCAAAGGCAACTTCCAAAGAAATCCTACCCATCGGATAAGCCGACTTGCCTGGCACCACACCATGAAAAATGGTGGATGAGGGCTTAAGATCCTTGTCAAGCAACTTCATCTGCCGGAAGGTGTCATAATAGAGGATGTTGATACTACTGCCTCCGTCCATAAGCACCTTATTCACCATATATCCTCCCACTTCGGGGCAACCACCAAAGCCAGTCGCCCTGGGTCATCAACACACGGCGGGTGATCTTCCCGGCTCCACGTTATGTTATATTCAGACCACTTTAAGTACTATGGCAAAGCCGGCACAGCCGCATGAATTGCTCGCTTGCGTAATTTCTGATCCCACTTGTTAAGGCTGGTCGTGAAAACATGATACTGGCCTGAGCTGAGCTGCTTCGGATTACTTTGATATCCAGATTGGTTATGCTGCTGGTGGTTATTGTTACCAGAGTGTTGCGGATGTCCTCCTTGATTACCTTAACCATGATGACCGGACCCTGAGCCGCTGGACCCAAATCCGGCTCATGACCCGCCTGGTCCTGAGCCGCTGGGAGGAACACCGCCCTGGTTGTTCGGTTGCGTGTAGTTATTCTTTAACTTCTGCATAATGTGGCAATCACCCCATGCGTGCGACGAAGGTTTGTCGGACTGACTGTGTTTTGGACAGGGCTTCTTAAGCGCCTCCTCCAAATTGAAGGGAGTCCTATTCTTATTAAAAGGCGGCCTAAACTTCCCATTGCCCTTAGGAGGGTTATGGCCGGTACTTGCATTGGCTACCAGTTCTGATCCGCCATCGGGATTCTTCCGCTTGTTCTGGTTACCATTGTTAACCACACCTTTTCCTTGATTGTTCTTCTTACCTTGACCGGCCTTCTCCTCATCAGAGCCTGGGTCCTTCGTATTATCAGAGTCGGCGTACTTTGTGAGAGCCGTCATGAGCTCTCCCATATCCTGACACGTACGCTTGAGTCGGCCAAGTTTTTGCTTCAGCGGAACGAAGTGACAGTTCTTCTCTAAGATGAGCACGGATAGGGACACTGTGATCTGCTCAGACAAGTGGATGCTTGTTGACACCCGTCGGACCCAATGATGAGCCGACTCACCCTCGTGCTAGATGCAGTGATCGAGATCCACGATGGTCATAGGCTGTTTGCAAATCCCTTGAAATTTTTTGATGAACCTTGCCCTTAACTCAGCCCACGAATTGATGGTATTGGGAGGCAACCCTTGTAACCATGTGCGAGCCGGACCTTCAAGCATCACGATAAAGTACTTAGCACACACCACCTCACTGACATCTAGCATTTGCATAGCCAATTCATAACTTTTGATCTAGGCCTCCGGAGGCAAATCAGCAGTGTAATTCGGAACCTTGCGAGGTCCTTTGAAATCCTTTGGCAACCGTTCACTTCGCAGAGCCGGCGATAAGCATGGAACTCCCACGGCCCTGGCCGTTACTCCTTATCCTACTAATATAGAGGGCACGGGCTCTTGGTGAGTTGCCGTGGCCAAAGCTACCGCCTCTTGCTGGTTTCTTGCCCGGTTCATGAGCTCTTGCACATCTAGAGCCGGCTGATCGTTCCCCGGAGGTCCTCTCTGTCGATCGCTGCTGGAAACTGTCGGTGACTCATAGTGCTGGCTAAAGCTTTGGCTTGGGAGAGGCATTGAATGGACGTGGCTCCGGCTGTGAGTATACTTCTCCTGTTGGGCCATCGCCGTCTGAAGGTATCCAATGGCATTTCGTACCTCTTCCGCAAAAGGCGCTTTATCTGGAATAGGAATTGTTTCAAGCCGGGTGGCCGCGGCCACCATGTTCTCAGCTGGGTTAGGATAATGACCCACCGGTGTTGGAAAGACCACTGGTGAGGCCCGGTTTTGTCGGCCGGGTGAGACGTCGGTCGAGCCGCCGGGCGGCTTCCAGGTGCATCCGCTGCTTGTCCCGTTCCTAGTGTGTTGAAGAGGTTCCTAACCTCATATCGTTTTGGCAAGCGGGATTGATGCCTCATCCGATGTACTGCAGCTGCCGATTGCTGTTCCAGCCCAAGGCGGAAGGCATCCGTTTTAATACGTTCTGCCGCTTCCTCCATCTGGACCTTCAGCTCGGCTATCCTCCGTTGCTCCTCCTCCATCAGGTCCTTGAGCCTTACGATCTCTAAGTTCCGGGCACCCTGATTATCTGGTGAAACTTCAGTGGCCATCAGGGCCGCGAGCTCGTTCATCAGATCCAAAAGAACTTGAGCTGGTGGCGGCGGGTTAGCGGCGGAGGTTGCCGCTCCCGTGGCTGTACTGCTCATGCCTGGGGCCGACCCTGCCATGAATATGGCAGCGTGAACCGGCGGCCCAAGAGCGTCCGACTCAGAACGATCTGACTTAGGGCAAAGCTCATCATAGCCCTCGAGCCCGCCATTGTGGAGTTGGTAAATTGACTCCGTCTCTCCGCTTGAAGACTCGTCTTCTGAATAGACAAGAGTTTCCTGCGACCCGGTCGCTTCCAGATCCATACCTTGAGTAAAGCCTACGAAGACGTGCCTCCAGCCCGGATTAATACGGGCGGGCTGCACATTACGGGCGGGTTGCGCGCGCCGAGCCGGCTCGACGATGTTGGTGCAGATGTCCGGCCAAGGTGTAGATCCATTGGTCCTTCCGATAAAAACGTGAATCCCGCTGAAAGGAACGCGAAATCTATATTCCACAGAGTCGGCATCAAGCCCCTAGCTGGCGGCGTCGATGTAGAGGCGGCCGTGGTGACTCTTGCTCATCCTTCTGACCACGTATCCCTCGAGCCCTGGGACAGAGCCCTTTGAGAACTCAACACCACCGAGCGCAGGCCCCACGGTGGGCGCCAACTGTCGTGGTTTTATCACGGCAGATGTCCGGGTGAACGGACTTGGGTTCGAGGCCATTGCTAACGTGATGGACTCAAAGGGGTTGGTCGGGATGAAGGACACGAGTTTACCCAGGTTCGGCCCCTCAAGTTGAGGTAATAGCCTATGTCCTTCTTGTGCTTGTATTGCTTGATGTATCGATTACAATGGAGCTATTGCTTGACCTAGTTCTCGATAACCTAATCTCTAAGTCGCCCCGGGTCTTGCCTTTATATAGGAGGTCAAGACCACGGATCATACAAGTTGTAACCGACTCTCATTACATGTCTGAGTCCATCTCTATCTTCTCTTGCCTTTCCTGACCAAGTTGTCCCCGGGCGGTTTACACACCCGGGTCTTCTTCATCCGAGCCATCTGCCGGCCCATCCTGTCGAGTCGCCAAGCGTCTTGGGCCTTAAGTCCCCATGGCTCACTCTTGGGCTGGTGTACGAGCCGCCAGGGATGACCCGGAGCGCTCAGGGCGGGTCTCACTGTGGGGTTATATCCCCAACAGATGGCGAGCGCACTCTCTCTGCACTCTGAAGCTGATGGCGAGCAACGGGAGCAGGTAGCCGCTAGGCCACCTGGGCTGGGCCACACGGGGAGGAACCGGCCCAGTTCCCTCTCTCTCAGAGAACAAAACCAGCAGGTTTTTCTATTTTTTTTAAAACAGCTCACTTACAAAAGCCCCACAGAAATGAATAAAAGGGTTTTTGATGAAACAAAAGCACTTTTACTTACAAAGATATAAGACTCTTTTAATAAAATTAACATGTTGATTTTTAGAGCAACTAATTTAAATAATTTTAAAACACATCAGCCCCTTGTTATTTAAAACCCCAAATTCATATAGCTCAAAACAACAAAAGAACCACACACACATTTTTAAAACATTGCAAACTACCTCCTGAACATTTTTAAACAATTTTATTTGCAATTTAATTTTTTTGATAAAATGCCAATGGAATAAAAGGTTATTAGGTTGGGTTTGTTTGAAAAGAATAAGAGAGGGGAAGGAGATGAAGCCCACGCAAACCACACATCCTGGAACATTTTCTTGGGAACGGAGGCTACTAGCGGCAGAAAAGTGTTTTCGTGGCTTGTTCTGATAATGATAGAATATTTTGGTATTTATAGGCCGAAGATTAGGGTTGGAGGAGGTGCCAGGGGCCCACAAGCCTGCCTGGCACGGGATACCCTCTGGCCGCGGCAAGCGGGCTTGTGGCCCCGTGGTAGCTCCTCTGCCTTGGTTCTCAAGTCTCGTGGCTTCCATTTTTTCCCAAAAAATCTTTCCGGAGGTTTTATTCCGTTTGGACTCCGTTTAATATTCCTTATCTGCAAAACTCAAAAACAAGGAAAAAAATAGAAACTGGCACTAGGCTCTAGATTAATAGGTTAGTCCCAAAAATAATATAAAATAGCATATTAATGTATATAAAACATCCAAAACAGATAATATAATAGCATGGAAAATCAAAAATTATAGATACGTTGGAAACGTATCAGTAGGGCGAGACAAGTGTGACATGAGTAGGCAAATAGAATTGAAAACATACTCCCTCTCTTTAAATGATAGGATAAGATTTGATATACTCTCTCCCCCTTAAGTAGTGTTTGTCCACTTTGGGTAATCATGTTATTTCTCGCCCTATGGATAAGCATATGCTTTGATATTTCCCTTATTTATATTATCCCCTTAATGTTATATATCCCCCTTTGGTATGAGCATGAGATTTGAAGCTTTGGTATTTCTCCCCTTGTGGTATTATTTACCAAAAAGGTTCGTACACATGGTCGGATAAAGGGATCATTGAATGAAAAGGGATCCTAGAGAACAAGGGTCATTGAATGAAAAGGGATCCTAGAGAACAAGGGTCATTGAAAGTAGGGACCATAGAAGATAAGGATCATAGAGAGCTTTTGAGACTAAGGGATCATTAAGTATAATTTCTCCCCCTTTGGTTTATCTGAAAGCTTTTATTATTTCTCCCCCTTTGGCATAGGGATCCTTGAATATTTTGGGATTTTTAAATTTTTGATAAAGATCACAGAAGATAGAAAACTTCGTGGCTCCGAGGCAAAATAGTTGGTGGAACCAATAAGTGGTTGTGCAACTTATCTACTAAATCGGTAACACCGAGGATTTTGAGTTGGAGGCTCCGAGGTGATAAACAGAAACTTGGCAACGTTTGTCAAAAGAATTTTTTTAGAAAGCCTCAAAAGATTCAAGAAAGTTTGCAATGAATTTTCAGAAAGATTTGTAAGGAATTTTCAAAAAGATTTGCAAGGAATTTTCAACTAGATGTATATTGAGTGCTTCCAAGAAAGCATGCAACTATAAGGTGAACCAAACAAGAAACTTTATCTAGATGATGTCGGTGACTAGGTCACCTATATTAGAGTATATTGATTTAGGAGCGAAGCAAGAATACTTGATCATAGGTCATACTCTACGTTAAGCTCAAAAATGGGGTTACCATTTTTTTCAATTATGCATTTTAAGTTTTCATATCACTTGACTTGCTTTATCTCATGACTTGGAGTAAAGCTTTTTCAAGGATATGAGCACATACCTTTGAGTGATGTTGATGACATAGCATGTAGAAGAACTTGTTGTCAATGCTGGATGTTGACGAAGATCATCTTGAGTTGGGAGCTATCCTTGATCTTTTTGGGTTCTCTTTTCACCTACATGGGTTAGTCATGCAAGGAAGAACAAGATATATCCCAATGACAAGAATGAAATTTGTATATCAAAAGGTTGTCGAGGATATGGCTTCTCTTGTCTTCTTCCTTCTATCATCAAAGAAGGGTTGTGGATACTTGGTCATGATAAGATTTCGTGTGATATGAGTTGATGGCAATCTTGTAGAGTGTAGTTCTTCCAAGTACCTACAAAAGGTTAGATGCAATGCAAGGTAGCATATATTTCCAAGGGATGTGATAATATCATATCAAGTGTATCATGGAATAGTCATGTAAGCGCATGCCCTTGCATGCAACCAAGTGAGTCTAGCTCAAGTTTGAAGCATCAATGATGTTCAAATCACTCCTCAAGTTACAAAACACTTTATCATCAAGTGGCTTAGTAAAGATATCGACCATTTATTTGTTAGTACGATAATACTTGAGATTGATTTCTCCTTTGGCAACATGATCATGAATGAAATGATGTCAAACTTGGATATGCTTAGTTCGAGAGTGTTGCACGGTATTAAGAGCAATTTTGATTGAACTCTAATTGTCACATAACAATGGTACATGTTTCACATGTATGCCATAATCCTTAAGAGTTTGAGTCATCCATAGCAACTGAGCACAACATGATCCGACGGTAATGTATTCCGCTTCGGCGGTAGATAGAGATACCTAGTTTTGATTATTGGATAACCAAGACACAAGAGACCTACCAAGAAATTGGCATGTACCCGAGGTGGATTTATCTCTGGCATAGTCCGGGTCGGAATAGCCAACATGGTTAAAAGAAGAACCCTTGGGGGACGAAATGCCAAAGTTTGGTGTATGTATCAAGTATATCACAATTCTTTTCGCGTCCTTAAGATGACACTATTTAGGAGCAGCTTGATATCTAGCACACATGCACACACTAAGCATGATATTGTGATGGGAGGCACATAGATATAGCAATGAACCGATCACTGATCGATAGACCTCTTGATCAACTGGTTTGTTCTCCTTGGTAAGGTCAACATGTCCACTAGTAGGCATAAGAGTTTTAATACCTTTACACTTTTGCATGTTGAACTTGTTGATCAAGTCCGTGGTGTACTTGGTCTAAGAGATGAAAGTTCCTTCTCTCGTTTGCTTGATTTGCAAACCAAGGATTTTTTTTAGCTCACACATCATGGACATCTCATACTTCTCGAATTTCAACCTTCCAAATTTCTCACTAAATTGTGGGTTAGTAGATCCAAAGATAATATCATCCACATATATTTGGCACACAAATAATTCACCATTAACTCTCTTTGTCAACAAGGCTGTGTCAATTTTACCAATATCAAAACCCTTTTCAAGTAGAAACTTTGTTAGACATGTGTACCAAGCACGAGGGGATTGCTTGAGTCCATAAAGAGCTTTACGAAGATTGTAAACATGGTTGGGTTTCTTAGGGTTCACAAAACTGAGGGGGGTTGCTTAACATAGACTTCTTACTCAATCTCCCCATTTATAAATGCACTTTTAATGTCCATTTGGTAAAGAGTGATTTCATGCTGATTGGCATAAGAAAGTAATATATTTATAGCTTCAAGTCTAGCAACGGGGGCATAGGTCTCACTATAGTCCATACCTTTGACTTGCATGTATCCTTGAGCCACAAGACGTGCCTTGTTGTGTATGACCTGACCGTCTTTGTCTTGTTTGTTCCGAAACACCCATTTGGTTCCGATGATGTTTTGCTCATCCTTGGGCTTCTCCACAAGTTTCCACACTTCTTTCCTCTCAAAGATATGTAGCTCTTCAGGCATAGCATTCACCCAATTTGTGTCTTCCAGCTCTTCTTCCACCTTCATAGGCTCAAAACTAGATATGAATGAGTAGTGCTCACAAAAATTAGCTAAGAGGGTTTTAGAGCGAGTGATTCTCCCGGTTTGAATGTCACCGAAGATTTTCTCCAAGGGATGATTATTGTTCACTCTTGCTCAAACTCGAGGTAGCTTTTGCTTGTTGGATGGTGGAGCTTCCTTCTCATCATCGTTTTCTTCATTTTTGTTGTTGAAGGTGTCGTTGACTTGAAGTGGTGGTGAAGGTGGTTGAGGTGGATCATCATGATGTACTTCCCCCTCCTCTTTATCTTTTCATGTACCGCTTGTGAATGCTTCCATGTCGTGTTGAGGTTCGCCTAGACACGAAGTAGGAGCTTCCACTTGGGTTGATGAAGCACTTTCCTTGACCTCCATGGGACAAATCTTGCCGATGGACAAGTCTTGGATGGCTTCCGTGGGTTCCTTGTCTCCTACATCATTTGTAAATTTTCCGACTTGCGAACCATTAGATTCATCAAACTTCACATCTACAGTCTATTCAACTTTTTGAGTGAAGTTGTTGTAGACACGGTAAGTGTGAGAGTTTGATCTATAACCGAGTAGGAAACCTTCATGAGATTCTGGAGCAAATTTAGAATGATGATGCTTATCAAGAATGTAACATTTGGAGACGAATACTGAAATTATCCAACTTGGGGCTTGTTACCGGTGAGTAGATCATATGCAGTTTTGCTGAGAAGCTTGTGAAGATAGGGTCGGTTCCTGGCATGACAAGCTATCTCAACGGCTTCCGCCCAACGGTGTCTTGGTGTCTTGTATTCATCACGCATCGCTCTTGCCATATCTATAAGAGTTTCGTTCTTCCTCTCAACAACTCCATTTTGTTGGGGCGTGTACGTAGCCGAGAACTCATGTGAAATCCCTTCTTCGTCAAGAAAGGAATCCACATTCATGTTCTTGAACTCCGATCCTTTGTTGCTCCGAACTTTCTTGATCTTCACCTCAAACTGATTTTGAGCTTTGCGAGCAAAGTTTTTGAAGATCTTTTGCACCTGTGACTTATCATCAAGAAAGAATGCCCACGTAAATCAAGAAAAATCATCAACTATAACTAGACCAAAGGAATTTCCTCCAAGGCTCTTGTAAGCATTGGGACCAAAAAGATCCATATGAAGCAACTCGAGTGGTCTCCTAGTAGTCATGATATTGTTTACGGGATGACTTCCACCTACTTGCTTTTCGGCTTAACAAGCACTACAAAGTCTATCTTTTTCAAACATAACATCTTTAATACCAACTATATGATGACCTTTGATGACCTTGTCTAGATTACGCATACCAACATGTCCTAGCCTTCCATGCCAAAGCCAACCTTTAGAAGATTTTGCAATAAGACAAGTATGAGGTTTGGATCTCTTAACGAAATCAACGATGTATAGATCACCTATACGGAAACCGATAAAGACCATGCTATGATTGTCTTGACGAAACACTTGGCAATCTACTTTGGTAAATAGGACATTGAAACCGAAGTCATTAAGTCTAGATACGAAAAGAAGATTGTAGCCAAGGGGTTCAACAAGCATGATAGTTTGAATAGAGCTATCATGAGATATGGCCACCTTACCAAGACAAAGTACCTTACCCTTGGAGTTGTCTCCAAAAGTCACGTACCTTTGCGGTCCATGGTTTGGTGGGATCTCTTGAAACATGTCTCTATCTCCCTTCATGTGATCGGTGCACCCACTATCGAGAATCCACTCCTTTCCTATGGACATGTAGTCTTTGAAGTTTGCCATGAGACTTAGAATCTTCATAGTCTTCTCACACTCGATGTCAAACAACTCATCTTCATCATAGTAGCCATGTTCCACATTGTCATCATCAAGTGGGATATCCTCATCATAAGAGACAAGAGATTCGTTAGGATTGTGATAATGACAATGTTCAACTTTATGAATGTGAATGGCTTCAAAAATAATGTTATTGATGGTAGTGACATCTCCTTTAGCACACATGAGGTCATGAAGCTCAAACAACCATTTATCAAAATTGGGACCACTAGACTTCATCTTATGAAAGGCAATTGCTTTATGAAGAATTTCATCAAGATTACTCAATGAATAATTTCTATATTTCTCCCAATCATTCCACAAGGTATAAGAACATTCAAAATTATTCATTTGATCAAATACAATTTTAGGCAATCATTGGATAATGAGATTAACAGTTTGAAGATTGTGAAGCATGTCAATTTCCTCTTCGTATGTGGGGTGTAGGGGAACAATGGGAGGTACATAGGGGCTCTCAACATACTTGCTCAAATGGAATTCATTGAATAGCTCAAGCATCTCATATTTCCATTCACTATAGTACTCCCCATCGAGAATAGGCACTCTACAACAAAGACTCTCCAAACTAGACACATCCATCTTCCTCTAACGATGATGGAACCGAAGCTATGGATACCAAAGCTCTGGTACCAATTGTGGGATCACTAGAAGGGATGTCTAGAGGGGGGTGAATAGACTACTTGACAAAAATAAAAACCTAACATTTTCCCAAGTTAATTGGTTGGCAATTTTAGCAAATCTAGTAAATCAAGTACACCCTACACATGCATGTCTATGAGTGTTGCAGCGGGAAGTAAAGACAAGCATATGTAAGAAGAAGTAGAGGTGGGAAGATCGAACATAAAATGAGACACGGAGATTTTTTTCCCATGGTTCCAATAGATGGTGCTATCGTACATCCATGTTTATGGAGACTTCAACCCACGGAGGGTAACGGTCACGAGAGTCCACGAAGGGCTCCACTCACGAAGGGTCCACGAAGTAGCAAACTTGTCTATTCCGTGATGTCCTATGTCCACGAAGTACTAGCCTTACTCGAGGTAGATGTTCACAAAGTAGGCGATCTCCTTGCCCTTACAAACTTCTTGGTTCGACTCCACGATCACGAAGAAGGAGGGTCCCAAGAGACACCTAACCAATCTAGGAGGAAACACCCTCCAAAAGGTAATAAATGTGTTAGTATGATGAACTCCTTGCTCTTGTCCTTCAAAACACTCAATCACTCTCTCACAGAATTGGCATGGGTAGAAGAGATTGATTGGATGGAAAGCAACTTGGGGAGGCTAGAAATCAAGATCTATATGGTTGGAGTGGATGATGTTGATCTCAACACATGGGTTGGTGGTTCTCTCTCAGAAAATTGGATGGAAAGTGGGTGTGTGTTCTAAGTGCTTCTTTTCGAGTGGGATGTGGTGGAGGGCTATATATAGGCATCTCTTAAAATCCAACCATTACAACATTATTGCCCAACTCGGTGAAACCAGAGTAAAAACTCGGTTGCACCGACTAGTGCAGAATGTGGAAACTTTGGCCTTTTCAGTGAGACCGATATATAATTATCAGTGGTAACGATATGGGTGACCTAGGCAATTTCCAAATCTCGTTGTCACCGATTCCTCAAACTCGGTGGGACCAACTTTCAGAAATTGGTTAACAGAAAGTTGGTCACTGATTCTCGGTTGCACCGAATGGAAACTTGGTAGTACCAAGATGCCAGGGTTTGACTGGGTTTCTATCTAGACTAAAACTCGGTGGATCCGAATGGGAAATATTGCTGTCACCGAATTTTGACTTTTGGCTTTAGGCAGAGGTTTTTTGTGGGAAAGTGGGTGATTATTTTTGCTGGCTAATCTCTAAATACTTGAGCAACCAGATCATCATAAATACGTCATCCCCTTTCAATAGTATTGGCTTTGCTATGGACTCACAAGTGTTTTCTCACAAAATGTAAAATGTAGAGTCCTCAATCTTGAAGCATGGGCAATCCTATTCCTTGCATTCCTTGGGGATGTTCTCCATGTAGACCTTTAGCCAACCCACTCTCTGGACTAAACCTAAAATTAAACAAGGTAGATATATTAGTCCAAGACAGGATGTATGTTGTCATGAATTATCAAAACCACCAAGAGAGCATATGTGCTTTCACGTTGTTGTTGGTTTGACACCGCCTCACCGTCGCCATCTGGCGATGCGGCGACCGCTCTGCAGAAGCATTCTGTGGTTGTTGCCATTTGGTTGTGCATCAACAGTTCAGGTTGATGTGTGGTGGCGAGTGTGTTGTGACATCAGTGGAGGATCCCTCCTGTATGGGGACAACTGATGTGCATTCTTACTATAGGTGTTTTATTTTTAGGTGCATACCTCCAATGGCATTGGCTCTTTGGGGTCGTTGGGGCTGTGAGGTTGAAGAATTTAGCCTTTTATTGCAGGGTGAGGTGGGCTTTATGTGTTTTTGTGTATTATCAAAATTTCCCCTCGTGAAGGGCTATCACGATCTTCACCCAAATTTGTTTTTAGGTAATTGGGTTGCTCCTATTTCTTCAGAACTGCTACCTATGAAATACATGGTAAATCTGATTTTCTTAGGAACATGACCTTTTGGTTTAAAGATTTAATCATTGCCCACTTAGTTGGTTCTAATGTGACCTTTTGGTTTTCTAATTTAACCGTTGCTCATTTAGGTCGTTTGTATGCTATCCTCTTTCAGACTTTGAGTATGTAATTCTAAACTATGAATGCCTCTCACAAACTCCATTGTTGCAGATGACAATTGTGATAAAGTGTATCTGTATGTGCCCTTTTGCATAATTGTGGGCTGTGTTTTGAGGATATTTTTTACAGCTGAAATCCATTTGAGCAAGAAATCTATTACAATTTAGGTTCAATATATAATTCATATTTGAAAAAAATATTTTATAGTTTAAAGTGTACCCACCATGTTTTTTCATCAACGCTTTGGCTAATCACTTCTATTTTAGCTTGCATTCCCATGAGCTGGTAATTGCTACTTTCAGCAATCTGGTCTCTTCAAGTCTTTTTAGACCATGAACATCTCATGTCTAGATCGGAGAAAGATACTCGGTCAGTGCACCCAATTTGTCGTACTCAGGTTATCCTCTGCTTTTATGAATACTTGTTGTTTCATTCCTTCCTCTGGTGAGTGTGATAATTCTCATCATCCTTATTTCTTATGAACCATGGTTATGTTAGATAGCATTTGACCAATTAGTTGGTTTGATTATTTGAGAATTCAATGTTTGTATATCTGACAAATTGTTAATTAGAGTAAACTAAGAAGCATAGAAGAAGAGTCGGAGAAAAGTTTGGAAGCACCGGAGGCTCATGCTTCTACTATCATATTTAGAGTTATAGGGTTGAGTGGTGTTTCTTAAAAAGATATTATTCATATTCACATATATAACATGTGTTTATAATAGCATTCATGTCTCATTCTTTGGTTCTCATATATTTTTCTCAATATTTTATGTACAAACTATGGAAATCCAATTTGAACTACTGATCTTATCATGTCATGTTTTTATAATTCCGCAAACAAGGTTCTATTAGAGAAGCACAAGTGTAACAACCCTGCCGGATCGGAGCAAGAGGGAGAGGGGATCAAGAATTCAGATGAGCTTGAGGAAGAAGAAAGAGTACGTGAGAACTAGAAGAGACGGGATCCACAAAGAGATTTGGAATAATTGTTTTACAAGGTTGACTGCACTCGGTGACCATGCACACACATATATAGCCTGGCTGCTCTGGCCCCATCGTCACTCACACACTTCCTAACCATAGACTAGTCTTCTGTTGCTGCTAGCGTGTCCTGGTCGTCCCCTTTGCCGTCTCGCACCATGGGTGTCGCGCTGTCCATCTTCTCCTCTGGAGCGAAGGGCGTGAGAACAAGTTTCAGAAATAAGATCTTTAATAAGTTCGCAAACAACGATCTGATAGAGAAGATCCACAAGTTACAGAAATAAGGTAGGGAAGATCGACATTAAAAATGAAAGCAAATGACTTTGCATATCCCAGAACAACTATTGTAAATATGAATAACTTTTGTAAATATGCACATTGGTATGAATTTTACAATTGTTGGACTCTACTATCATATTTTTCCTCTATTGTTTCATGAAATTAAGTTATATGCTCAGCTTGGTTTACAGCATTCGAGGATACTGTTTTTAGCCCTTGAACAAATTTGCAGGTCAAGAGTAGGTATCATATAGCGGTATCGGTTATGCTATTCAGATCCACTGAATGAAAAATCTAAATGTAGCTCTGCAGTACTAAATGCAACCATGGAAAACACAGATTAGATGTGTACACATGTTGTTCAAAAGTGCATTAATGAACTTCTTATGACATATACATGTAGTTTTAGATTTTTGATTATGATAGTTTAGTGGCCTTACCATGCTGGACGAATGGTTTTGTATGACCTCTAACTCATGTAGGGAAGTCATGCTTACAACAGTGTTTGATTGTAATGTCGATACGAAATTATCATGTATGTTGGACTATGGATGCTAGAATTTTTTTGAAGTTCTAGCATCAACGTACAGTAATTCTCTTGCTAATTGTGCCAGTTCATTTCATGAAGGTGCTCCTATAAGTTCCAGGACAGGAAATGTGGACATCCGGTGCAGACGTGCTTTTCAATGAATCTATGCATTTGAAACAAATCTTCAATTTACTCTTACGTTCATGTAGTTCCTTTTTAAATATAATGGTGCCTCAACTTTCCAACTGATTCAAAAATAATGTTAATTCCATTGACTTCCAAGGTATTTGCAATGTTGTAATGGTAGTTGCAAGCAATTAATGTATATCTAGAATTTAGGCAAACAATTGGTCTACAGAGAAGATCAGTGAGGATTGTTTTGCATATATATTCACTCTAAGTGTTCACTCTTTGACTGTTCATACAAGGGCTGTTAGATCTGGCATAAATAATATTCATTGCAAGATTACCAGAAGTACTATATATGCCGCATTTCTTGCTTAATGTTGCCCACTGATAGGAAATAAAGAGTAATGTATGTAGTATTACTGTGTAGTGGTTTACTCAGCTTTTCCAGGAAAATAGAGTGATGTATGTATGAATTAGTACTAGGTAGTGGTTTACTCTGCTTTTCCAGTTTGCAAAAATCCAGGACTTGTTTGGGCTACTTGGAGTTTACTCTAATCATTCTACGTGCACTAATAGGACCCACTGGTACATTAAGGCTGCATGGCAGGAGGACTAGAGAATGTCTCTAGAGACGGTGTCTAGCAAACAATGTTAAAGATACTCGAAGGAACTGTAAGTACCAATGTTGTTTAGAAGAGTGAGAGTTTTATGTGCAAGCGTGGAAAATCTGACATATTTTTCTGCTTCCTGGATTCTGAACTCGCATGCGTCATATTACGTCTGTTTGTTTCTAAATAAGAATAGTTTCACATTTGCATTGTTAGGTGATCAATCTGCCAAGAATAAGAATAAGATGAGATATCATATCCCATGGTTATGTCAAGGTAATTGTTTTTAGAACTTCTGATTAGCATTGGCTGCTAAAATCTTCTACATAGACTTAGATCAGTAACCTTTCGGCAGTCTAGCACAAAATTTTCTAAATTATTTCATGGTGCTATGACTCTCACAGTCTTCATTCTATATGTGTTGGTTGCTTCAGGGACACAGTCAACTGAACATCATAGATCGATGCCCTTGTTTCACAAAAACTTGGCCCTAGGTACTACGTATAGTTTAAATTTGCAATACACACCTTCCATTGCAATGATGGGTGGCGCATACGCAAGCACTCTACTCTTAGATGCATATTAAAAAAAAATTGCAGGTTGATACGAAAATACACTCTTAATAGTTAATACTGCAGTTTTTCCTTACCATTTTGTTGACAACTTAAAACCTAGTTAATATATCTTTTCAGGTTCTCTGGCAGCACATGAATGCAATACAAGAACACTAGAAGTTGTTCAAATAGAACGATGTAATGTGATTTGATCGCATCTAAAGTTTTGATTAAAGAATTCCTTCTTTGATGATTATAACCAGAAATATGACATAACAATCGAAAACGGTGTAGCGAAGCACGCGTTTGCTTCTAGTAACTACTAATCCTACACGAGCACTAATTCCTATAATAATAAAAACTAGCAAACCTATGGGACTATGGACTCAGACTTCGCAGCTTTCCACGCCGTGTACATCCACATAACTAGTTGACCCTCTAATCAAGATTACTACCAACATACTTATACCGACGTAAAATCAAATCAAGGATGTAACATGACAGTGACATGCGACCACCAGTTTGGTGAATGTTCTAGTAATAAATTAAGTGGGAAGTATATGTGATTCACATGGCTTCTCACATGGAGGGGGAATCATTTCTGTAAGAATGCACTAAAATGGAACAAATCCTTCAACTCATGAATTAGGCGCATTGAATGATTATCTAAGAACTACATACGTGAGAACAACTACAGGTAGAAAGAATGACTCCACATGATCACACATCTAGTATCAAAGATTAGTAATTTGCCTGAGCTTGAAGTGAAGAGGTACAGTATGGAGGACAATTTGTCCTAAGACACACTCTTCCAAAAAACAAGTTGACACGTCCAGCCTCTACATCAATGTGATGCACACAACTATAAACTTACCACATTCAGAAGATATATAGGTTACTTTTGTCAGCAGTTAAACATGCATAACTAAAGAAAGAAACGATCAAGTGCAGAGATTAAAGCAAGCTGGACACAAATCCATGTTGTTCACATTTAGAAATGGTAGCGATGACATAAACGTTGACAAATGATAAAGACAATGGTTCATCATAAATTGCTGCCACCCAATGACAGTCAAACTAGGGAAAGGGTCGATTCCAAAAGAGACTCAGGATGCGACTTTTTTGTGTCTAAGCTTGGACATAAGCATATGCTAGCTGAAGGTGGCAATAGGGTGCTTCCCAATCTCCCATAGTCTTATTTTTCAAATACGAAACACAAAGTTCAGAGTGATGAAAATATTATCAACCTCATACTGAACATGCAATATACAAAGGCTTACCCTTTGTCCCTATATGCAGGATTTGAATCCCTTAGAAAAATTCGCCACACATGGACATGTCATCGAAACTCCAAAGGTCCATGTTGTCAATGGCATCCTGAGGCATAACAAATTCCAGAAGGCTGTCAATCGACTCGTCCACACCATCATCCATAAGAAACCTGATCCAAGGCTCAAAATCGTCATTGTTGTTCTCCATAACAGGAGGCACCACTGAGTTGTAGGCGTTACTCTGGACAAGTGTAGATTATGCTCCTTTAGCAATGGTAGAAATGGGAGCAATGGATGATATATCTTGAGTCTTGGTGTCATAATCCCTGCCCAAGTCAGAGCAGCCAAAAGAGTTGCTTCCCTGGTCAGAGTACAAATTCATAACAGACGCTTCAACAGGGGCAGCAGAGTTCATTGCGGGGACAAATGGCATGTTTTCAGGCTGAACAAGTGTCTGATTTGATGCAAAGTCAGCATATGGGTAAACAAAAGCATTTGGGTTGGCAAGGTTATTGACAGCTGGTATGATAGTAGGTTCATGTGTCGCGCTTAGCTTCGGTGCTTTAGGAGCAGCAGAGTGAGCACGACGCTTCTGAGGAACTGTTGGTTCCTCTAGAAAGTTAACCTTGGCCTTCTTGCCACAGATCCTGCATGCTTCAACATCATAAGCTCTTGCAGCAGCTTCAGCACTGTTGAAAGTACCAAGCCACACACGGGCACCCTTGCTAGGATCTCTAATTTCAGCAGCCCACTTACCCTAGGGGCGCTGACGGATACCCCTGAATTGGTTCTTTCTCTTCCTTTTTGTTGAAGGACCATGAAAACCAACATTAGCCATGGTGCTTAAGTCATCTGAATTAGAAGATCAATGTCAATGTTTAAGAGGGACCAACACGCACAAACTTCCCCCACAAAAAGTAAATAATTTCATTATGGACATGAATTTATATGTAAAGAATGATGATGGTAATGAACACCAAACCATGATGGCTCAAGTTCGAGTGAAAGCATTAGTTAACCACAAAGACAATAAAATAAAATAAAATAAAATCACAACTTAATAGATAAGAAAATTCAGATCCTGGTAAACAGACATCATGTTATAGCCCTTTGACATCATTCTGCAACTATTGATAATAAATTTTATTATAGACGATGCAAAATCAAGGATATTTTTTCCAGTCAGATTCAACGATTAGCTGAAAATCATTTAGACTGATAAATGAACAAGTCTAGAACAATCCTCACACACATCTACAACCATCTAACATGGAAACAATTTAATAGGCCAAGTCCTCTATGCGAAACAACTAAATTCGGCCCTTTCTACGAATTTACTGTCCCTTTTAACTAAAACGTAAGCTTATGGATCACCATCGAAGGTCATGGAAAGTATAATCACAAGATCGACAACCTAACAAGCAAAATCGCTTCTCAAAAAGAAAGGGGCAGTGTAAAAAACAGCCTACCAACCTGCCAACCTAACACAACAAACAAATGGAAAAAGCTTAACCCTTCACTCAAATAACTTCAAGATGGCAGATCCAATCCAAAATCTCTAAACACCTACACAACAACAAGCCCTACACAATTTCTCTTCCTACCCAATCAAACAATCAAATCGTTTCCAAACCAACCACGCAATCTCCTGGTACACCTATCAATTTCTAAAGGTAACAGTATGTAGATTAATAACTAGTCCAAGAGACCCAGGTTTGATACCTTGGGAGAGGGACCTCTTGATGGCAGTGAAGGGCTTGATCTCGATGGCCTCGTCGTCGTCATCCTTCTCATCCATCCAATTACCCCCGAGATCCATATCGGATTCCTCGGAGTCAGCCTTGAACATTTCGAAGTCCGCCTCGAAGTCCTCCTCGTTGTCGTCCACGTCGAGTCCCTTGCGCCCACCGAGCCACGTGAGGCGTTCACTCCCATCGCAGCCTCGCCGGGTCTTCTTCTTCTCGGTCCATAGCACCGCCTTCGTCCCCTTCTGTGTCACCACCGGAACCTCGACGTCCTTAAGGGATGCTCCACCACACATGATGGCTGCTGGTACCTCGTCACAGTCGCCGTCGGGGGAGGTGCCTCGCCGGAATTCGTAAATGGGTAGAATTTTTAATGAAGCGGGGTAACAAGTGTGGGTTGGAAAGTGGTGGCGAGGCCAATCCCCTATATACACAGTGTCCATGTGAAGGCGAAAGGGAGCACGCGGTTGGTCCCACACGTTAGCGAGGGGCCACACAGGTGGTGGAAGGCACGAGGAAGGTTTCGAATGAGCGTTTCTACTTGGGGAAATCTTGGGGTTAGGCCCTTAGGTTAAGTGGTATTTCTGGTATCTCCCTTGGAGAATGGATGGATGGATATACGTTTGACTTTCTTCCTTTGGAGGCAAGCCAACAATTACTATCTCAAGATTGTTGTACTACACACTTATGTAGTACAAATGTACTACTACTGTCGTACACTCTCTGTCCGTGTTTATTGAACGGGTTCATCTAACCGAACGTTTAACCAAATTTTTTCACATAAATGATTGTGTGTAATGCAAATATTTTTGCAAATCAATCATAGCTAGGTACACCATTTATTAGCTCAAGATTGTTGTACTACACACATGTGTAGTACGAGTGTACTACTACAGACGTACACTCTCCGTCCAGGTTTATTGGATAGGTTCTTCCAACCAAACGTTTAACCAAAAATCTTCTCATAAATGATTGTGTCTAATGCAAATATTTTTTTTCAAATCACTCATAGCTACGTAGACCATTTATTAACTCAAGATTGTGTTGGACACATGTTGACTGCACTACTACTATCATACTCCTTCCGTCCGGGTTTATTGAACGGATTCCTCCAACCAAACTTTAACCAATATCTTCAAATAAATGATTGTATATAAATCTAAGATCCTTGCAAATAACTCATAGCTATTAACTTCATTTATTATCTTAATATTGTACTACGCACATGTAGCATGAATGTATTATTCATGTCATACTCCCTTCGTCTTGGTTTATTGGACAGGTACATCCAACCAAATGTTTAACCAATATCTTCTCATAAATGATTGTGTGTAACTCTATGATTCTTGTAATTTACTCCTAGTTACTCACTCAATTGTTCTCAAAGAAAAGGAAAGTTGCTCCATTTTGTTACTTGCATGTACATCATATGCAATCATTAGCATTATTATATGGTAGTTATGTGAATTAAAAGTTAGAATTAAAATATTCTCAACACATTCTTGATCTAACCATGTATGTGGACATCTAGCATTTCTTTTAAACTACCATGACATCAAACTTACTTAATATTGAACCAATATCTCCTCATAAATGAATCTATAACTCTACGATACTTTCAAATTACACAATCTATCTACCCATGTTGAGTTACTATCATATATATATATATATATATATATATATATATATATATATATATATATATATATATATATATGCAATCATTAGCATTATTATACAATTAGATTATGAATTAAGATGGACACTGTAACTTCTTTATAATATGATCATGATCTAACCCTGTATATAGAGTTTTGAAACAAATGTAAACTAACATAGCAATGTTGATTTGCGACTTTGTGCGTCTTACTTGACAACGAAAAGAAATAATTTGAGAGTAGTTTTGTTTCTTTTTGAGAAGATATGATTGGACGATGCATGAACGAAGTAGCAACTCTCGACCAAACATAGAATTTTTGTACAAAATCAGCAACTGGGCCTTTTATACTCAAATAGCATAACTTTTTTGTAAACCATGCATATAAGAAAAAATAACATCTAAGAACTTTTAACATATTAGGTGGTTTACAACATTGTATCCTAGGTAACAATGGTAAAAGGTAAATTTGGAGCAGTCTTTCTTGGTTGGTTGATGCATAAATTACGATATGGATCAACACGTAAATTTGTGTCGCCACTCTAATTAGAGAGATAAAAGGAGTGTAAATCGTGTGAGATCAAAATGCGTACAAGAGTAAAGCGCATGAGACCAGGAAACTTAAGCGTGTAAACCACGTGAAAATAGAAAGTGTCTCTTGTGGGGAGACTTATGTGGTATGGTGCTACCTGTACGCAATGGAGGAGTTAGTTTCACACTAGGCGCTGTGCCTACTGTGGTCTTCACAGCCCGGATGAGGCCAAGGGTGTGACGCCCCCAATTTCGATCGTATGCTAAACATACACGCAATGCGTATGATCAAGATTAGGGACTCACTAATCAATATCACAACACAACTCTAGACATAAATTAAAGTCATACAGATTCATATTACCAGCCAGGGGCCTCGAGGGCTCGAATACAAAGATCGACAAGCACGAGTCGGTGGACGCAAATAATATCTGAGTACAGACATAAGTTAAACAAGTTTTGCCTTAAGAAGGCTAGCACAAACATAAGCAGCGGATCGAAAGAGGCGAGGCCTCCTGCCTGGGAACCTCCTAACTACTCCTGAGCGTCGGCACTCTCCACTTAGTAGTAGGCTCCTGCGGTGGTGTAGTAGTCGTCTCCGGCAAAGTCCATCTCCTAGGCTCCATCGTCTCAATGCAGAATCGTATCGAGGGGGAAAGAGAAAGCAAAGCAGCGGTGAGTACTCATCCAAAGTACTCGGAAGACTAACATCAGAACTATGCTAAGTATGCATCAGTATCAAGGAATGGGGTTATATTTGGGCTGACTACAGAAAGCAAGAATAGGGGGGAAGGCCTAGTCCTATCGAAGACTAGCATCTTCAACATCTTGCAGCATTAGAAGAGAGTAGACTGGTATCTCATATATAGCAATATTATTGTAGCAAATTTTATTAAGTAACCACGTATAGAGATTCTTCATCGACTCCCTGCGAGGAAGCAATCCCGGAGCCAACATTCATTTCAATTTAAAGTCACCATTATAGTTATAGAAGGTCAAGGTACAACTCCAAGTCATCCTGTTACCGTGGACACGGCTATTCAAATAGATGAATTCATCCCTGCACGGGTGCACCGCATTTCCAACATGCTTGATCACGTCCGGCCAGACACACTTTCCAAGTTAATGCCTGACCTCGGGATCAAAAATGTCGTCGCCCCACCTAGGCTCAACGAAGAGGCCAGCCCGCCGGTCTAACTCCTAAACGCGCAGGTGAATGGGCCCACTTTCCCTTGCACTCCTGCACGATGTGTACGCGGCCAGAAGTAGACCTAGTACACTCAGTACGGGAGTTGTACCTTCCAGCCCAATCCGACGCGTGCCCTCCATTGCTGACGTCCGAAGAGCTTCAGCTGATACAACGACGCTGAGTACCCATAACTTCTCCCACGTGAAGGTTTGGCACGTAAAAGGTCAAACGACCAACTCAGATCAAATACCCAACCCATTAGAATTTTATTAATGCGGGGCAAGCGCAACCCATAAAGTGCGGTCCCATCGCCCCGTCTCGAGGATGTGCGGCAAAGGCCTCTCTCGATAGTCCACGCCTCATCATCACCCTTTTGGATGCCTTACCGGCGCATCCCACCACATCTTACACACGGTTGCCCTTAGGGCCGACCCGTCTCAAGACTGTCAGGAACTCGGGTCCACCTCAACCAGGGTGGTACCACCTGTCCCTCTAGTCACGTCTTTCACATGTAAAGAAGGTCAAGTTGATGTAATTGTGTGTTTATACACCAAGTGGATATCCAAGGAATCACCCTCGATGGATCCCACTTGAGATATGTGTATGAAAAGAGTCGCTATCGATAAATGGGAAGGAGGAATCACCCTCAATACCCATGATCAATTAGCTATGCTACAGAATTAACACCGGGAGTGCTAAGTGAGGTATCACCCTTGGCACTGGGTAGCAGCTCTGTAGTGCCATACTAAATGGGTGTGCGGTGATGTGAGGGGCCTGGCTCGTCGGTCGGTTGACCGAGTCTTCGGGTCTTCGTGTCGTCGATGAAGAAGCAGGGGCAACTAGGACTAAGGGGTCACTGGGGATTCATTGATCAACCTATACTAAGCAGTTGATATTATTGCAGGTATAGTAACAGTTTATCAAAAACGGGAGCTAACTAATACAGTAGCAATATCTAATGCAAGAATAAGAGGTAAAGGAATGGGTGATATTGGAATGCTCAAGGGGGGTTGCTTGCCTTGCTACTCTATGGCAAAGGCCTGATCGTCAACGACGTAGTCATACCCGGTAGCAACGTTAGTGTTGGGGTCTAACGGTAAGAAGAGGGGGGAGAAACAATAAATATAAACGAAATAGGTGCATCACATGCATGACATGACAATATGCAGAGGTAGGCATGCACTAACGCAGTACTACACATCGGAAACGATTCAGAAGAATATCTGATGATATTTTTCGGGTGTCAGGTTTCTATGGGACAGATGAAAACGATGGAAATGTTTCATGTTCATTATGATATGAGCACGTGATAGGCTAACGGATAGCGTATACGGATTCCTTAGATTTTTCTGATCAACTTTCATGTATAAAATATTTTCATCCGAGTTACGAATTATTTAATATTAATTTTTAAAGTTTTATGAATTTCCTAAATTAAATATATTTAAATTAATTCAAAAAATGCAATTATGAGGTTAGCATGACATCATGCTGACATCAGCAGTCAACTATGGGGTTGACTGGTCAAACTGACCAGTGGGTCCCACATGTCATTGACATTGTTTTCATTAATGTTTAATTAATATTAATCAGGATTAATTAAGGTGGTGGGACCCATCTATCATCATGTTTAATTTAATTAATTAACACATTAATTAACAAGTTTAATTAATTAATCTTATTAATCTTAACCATCTAATTAACTAATTAATTATCTAATTATTTAATTCACTAATTAATTTATTAATTTATTTAACTAATTATTTGTTTTTATATTTATCTTTTTTTGTTTAGGGGATGTGGGCACCCATGGTCATTGGGTCGGAGGGGGAGTTAGTGGGGTGGTTAATCCCCTACCATAGCCAGATCGGCCAGGGACGCCGCAGGGCCAACCGGCGGCTCATCGACGGCCAGGGTCGCAACGGTGGGTGGCAGGGTGGCGCGTGCATGCGTGCGCTCGCACGGGGCTACGAGGGCGTGGGGCGGCAGCGGGGTCGCGGCCAGGGCGGCGTGCACGGTCGTGCGCGAGTGGTTGGGTGCAGCCAGGGCAAGCTACGAGCGAGGCCGAAGCAGGGCAGAGGGGAGAGGGGAGGCCACGGGCCTCACCATCATTGCAGAGGGGGCAGGGGTGGCGAGGCGCGATGAAGGCCGGCGGGGAGGGCTCGGGGAGGCGGTCGGTGATGGTAGGGGCACTGGCAAGGCGGAGACGAGGGAGGGGGTCCGGCAGAGCGACACGGCGGTCCGGTCGCGGCCCAGTCCCGGGGAAGGCCAATGAGCGGGACGATGCTCTCCTGGCACAAGGGCGACACGGCTCTCGCCGAGGGGGATCGGGGCCAACCCGATCCAGAGGGGGGAGGAGGGGAGAGGGGGAGAGGGAGAGAGGGGGTGTCGGTGGGGGTTAGGGTCTGGGGGGATATACCCCCGAGTTAGGTCGGTTGGGCCGCATGAGGGGGGCACGGCCAGTTGGGTCGGCCAGCTGGGTCCGACCTAGGGGGTTCTTATTATTGTTGTGATTCTGTTATAATTACCCTATTCTTTTATTTTTACTTTTAATTCTTTTATTGACAAAAATACATTTGTAACAATATGGGGTAGGGCCCAATATTTGCAATGCAATATTTTGCACTGCCACAAAATGTTTGGGAGTCTTTTGAAAATATTTGAAATCCGCAAATTCCAAACGGGTATTTTAAATAAATGATTTGGCCTATGTTTTATTTAATTTGAGGAACCCAAAACACCTTGGAAAAAGTTGGTTACAATTTTACAATTGCTTATGGAATATTTGCAACCCATACATCATTTTTATTTTCTGGTTTGCAAAACTAGTTAATCTAAATTTTAGACGAATTTGAATTGCAATGGAATTTGAATTAAGGACCGATTTCAATGGTGATCAAACTTGGATTAGCAAAACAATTAGCCTAATCCTGACCATCACTGTAGCTTAATTACACTGATTCCTGTAGCTTAAATATCCGGACGTCACAATTCTCCCCTACTAACAAGAATTCTCGTCGCGAGAATCAAGAAGTAGAAGGGAGTATTTCTGGTTACAAAATTCTAACGAGTCTTCCCGTTCTTGGTAATCTCCTCAAAGAAATTGATCCCTTTCATCGATGTCTTCAATCCTCCGTTTCAGGTCATCTTGAATAAGTCGTCATCCTCCCTTCAGGATCTTCATCGCCCTACGTAAGCGATAAGAGGGGCAACCCTGGAAGAATGAATCTAGACAAATTTTGGCGTATGATTGTGAACTCAGGCAGGGAATTCATTTAGAGAAAAAGCTATGGTACAAAAGTTTAAAACTGGTTGGCAACCATTTGATGCCTGATTAGAAGGTGAAAAGGGGGGTTCAGAGCAACGAGAATAAATATCGCATCTGATAAAAGGATAGATCATCCCTTGGACGGTGGCTTAGGAATTACAAACGAAGCCATGTGCAAATGATACTTTGGAATCAAAGATGTATAGGAGAGTCAGGTTTCGATCCTGTGGAACTTTGGGTTATGGGCCCGCCATGCGGTTAGGAACACGAAGAGCGATGACATCTTGCACGGTCATGATAGAAGAGGTGTCAGAGGATAGCTTGTTAGTTATGTTGGCAGCAACATCGGTACCAAGGGCGGGGGACGAATAGAACCATTTTCCTGCTCGTTGAAACGAGGTGGACCAATAGGCAAAGTTCTCGTCCACTGGCGGTTACCGGAATGTTATCAACAATAGTAACATGGCCTTACTGACGGAATTGATCACTAAGGTGTTTACCTAAGCAGGGTTACCACTATTCAGATAATTTAGATTACAAGAACGGGGTAAACATACCAATGGAAATGGAAATGTGTTTATACCCAAGTATTTGAGTATACCTTTCCCAAAGACAAACAGAGCAAGATATAAGTGACAGGACATCAAGTACATAACCATTTAGGTAAGGGCGAGGGATTCATGATATTACCCATACAATGTCGTTTGGATAATCGATCAAGAAACATTTAGCATCGCGCTTCCAATGTTCTTGTTGGTGATCGGAGTATCGCCGCCATGCTTCGGGGAAGCATCGACATGTCATTAGATAAAGGCCGGACTTCAGGAACTCAAAGGATCCATCAGGAACAACTTATAAAATAAGTCTTACAATTTCCTCATGGGAGAAAAGGTGAATCTTGTTGAGCAATATACTATAACAATAGGTCTTCCGGGCAGGTGTGTTATCCACATCACCTACTGAGTAACATAGATACCAACGTTATAATTCTTGGGAAAAGTTCCAACCATCATATCCGCTGAGATTCAGATATGGTTTGTTTTGGGATATTTCAGACTTAGCCGGCCTGAGAAGAAAAGGTGGCAACACAAACCTACGAGATGATGTTCGAAGGATCTCGAAATGAACAATGGAAGCAAGCCCTAAATCATGAGTTGGAAAGCAAGACATATGAACACAATGTCAAGACATCTGTGTCCACATAGAAAATTTTAGGATGGAATGCAATCAAGCTCTGGTCGGGAACCATCATAGAGGATATCAAAGTTCCATGTATAAGCCCGGATAGCTCTTACGAAGAACTTCTTTTACCTAGATCAAATCAATCAGTGGCTTGACGTGCTAGGAAATACATATGGAGTGAAGGTAGCAAACCTATCAAACCATAGAATACTTCGCACATGCATGAATGAATTGGAACGATTCCGGAGGAAGCGAAACAAAATTTTCTCATAATCACGAGGACAAGATGCACGTGAACTTAGAGAAAAACACTTCTTTACCAAACATATTCTTCATGAGCTAGTTAGAAAGATAAAGCCTTCAAAATTTGACAACACTATCTTAAAGGTTCACCATGAACCACAAAGAAGATGTGGATGTGGCTGATGGGCTCAGCAACTACTCGTCGAGATTTACACAAAGATGGATTTCCATGATAGGATGAACAAGGTGATCGCACTGGCTAAACCAGATGATATATTGAGGTATGCCCGAGGGAAAGATCCACAATTAAACATTAATCAAAAGGTGCACCCAAAACCCGGACTAAGTAGCATGACCAATGATAGAATGTTGATTCAACATCCAACACTGAAAGAATGGGCTTATTGCTCATTAACTCCAAGGTAATAGAGTTGTTATGCCATAAGTGTTGAATTTACACATCATAGTCCATTTGTCGGTATTCCGGTTAGAACAACACGAGAACGAAGAAAAGAAAAGTGATGGCAAGAAGTATTACCATATCAAGAATCTTAAGACGTGTGACATCCTCACGACATTCTCGACAAAAGATCGTAATGCCCCAAAATAGAACAAAACACAAAATGGCTAGAAAGGAGCTTAAGGTTTACCCAAAATAAGACTAAGTCTTCATTTGGAATGAAGGCAAAGGTGTCATCAAAGACAATACCAATTACCGAGGCAAGGATTATACTTTTCATCATGAATTTAATTGATATTCTAGGAGAGTTTAGAATGTTGATGATGACCACGACACAATTGTCGAGACGTCTCTTGAAGATGTAATGGACCAGCGACGACATCAAGCAAAGAAATGGTGAGGCGAATTGTTATCGAAACCACATGTTGGAGTGTTAGCTATGAATCAGAATTGCCTTTCAAGACAACCAACATGACGTTCGAAGCTCGATGTAAGCTTAATGCACTGCTGGAATGGTGCTTCAGGGATTAAGGACATAGATGGTATGGTCAAGCTTTAGCATGACGATGATGGTGTAGCCTAACAGCTTGCGAAGGCATGACCGAGTACAAACTCTTAAGCAATGAAGATTACTACAAGTTGTTTAATCGCAAAGCAGACTTGATTCAATTATCGGTGTCCTTGAGTGTTCAACAACTGAGAACACGAGGAAACTGGAACCAGTGAAATATCACCGTTGATGCGGAGCTCATAAGAAGTTATCTAGCTCCGTGATATTCCGAGATACCAGGGGTAAAACTCAGAGGTAGATCAGAATAAAGGTTAGACTAGTGCATTGATTTGTGGAAGGCAAGCACTTTAAACTGTCTAAGAATGAGATCAAAGTAGAACAACCTGGTTGGAACCACGATTGCAAAGGACAAGATCAAAGATACAAGATCAAATCATACAATGAATGATCATTGAAAGGAGAAGATTCTATGATAAGATCAACATTGTTTCCATGGGCATGAACACAAGGTTCAAGGTCGACTCCCACTTCATCAATGCATCACCTTCCATTTACACCTCGCCTTTGGTGAAATTATAATTTTGAAAGATTATCTGGCAAAACACCAGAAAAGTATGATTGATGAAAACTGTCGGGTTCACACGTATCAAGGAAGGCATAGGTTAAACCCATCGGGGCACCTTAGGAACATATACCACAAGCTTCAAAAGTAATTAACACATGCTCGACAACAGAGCATGGCTGACAAAAGCATATATAGGATACAACTTATTAGAGGGAGAAGACACAATTTTCCAATGCATAGTGTATCAGGGAAAGAACATCATAAGAATTTTGAATGTGAAGGATGCTATCGGATAATAACCAAACAATGGGTCTGGCAGTCCAAAAAGGACATGATGTGAGTATCGGTACTCAATTAGAGAGAGAAGAATGCAAGGCATCAGATTATAGAACATCCAATAATTTGATGCTTAAATAATCAAAGGAATTAAGATTTCCAATTTGGTGTACCGAAATCAGATGCTTCGATCAATATAGATAAGTTGAAGGGAACTAGATGGACAACCAACCAAGGTTGATTTGCCGAGAAACAACTCGCGTTTGGAAAGAGGTCTGAGCCAGAAGGAAAATTTTACGAGAAACCACTGATGACTGCATGCATTCGCACACAGGTTGAATCAATAAGATCAAAATGACAATCACAAAGGATTTTAATGAATGTTGAAATACATATGGAATTAACCATAATGCAAGCAGGTGAGGAAGGCTACTAAGAATTTTGGAAGAACGAATAGTGACGGGGTTATTACCCCTGGGTAGGCCAATGCAACGGGGTTCTTCCCCCTCCCCCTACGCTTCAAACAAAAACTGCACGGCTGGCTGCCCACGGCCGGCTGGGGCACGGCCGGCTCGAGCTGACGGCGGCTGGTGACATAGACGGCTTGTCGAGGGGCCGGCTCGACCCCTGACTGGCTGGGCGTGGCCGGCTGCCTCCGGGCCGCCTCCTCCGTTGAACCCGGGGCATACATGCAACGTCCCGTCCCTCTGCGCATGAGTACGGCGATAAGACGTGACCGCCACGACAAGAGACATTGTAGCCACAATGGCCGCTGACGCACGGGTGCGCACGGCTATAGTCCGGCCCCAGGCCGCTGACCCTTGGCAAGCGCGACCGAGCAGGGAAACGGTGTCGGCACGCCCCTGCCCACTTGATTACCTGCCCTGGCGTGGCTACAGTGCAGCCGACTGTACCAGAGACTTCGGCCGGCTGGCACTAAATGATGCCTCCAGGGCGACCCGTGCCGTGGCAGGTGGGCGAGGGCCAATCGAGGATCCGGCTGGCGTGCCCCAGCAAGCGATGGGACCGCACAGCCGGTGGACCCTATGGACGATGAGATGGCTCAAAGGGCGGGACCCCCTGGACAGCCGGAGAGGCTGCCAGCCGGGTCCCCCCACCTTTGTACCTTAGGAATATTGTAAGCCGGGGGATTGGCCTATAAAAAACCCCGAGCTCCCCAAGCAACAGGGACGGACAACTCTCACACCCACACCTACAGGACACTTCCTCATTCTCACACTTGATAGCGGTGGAAGGCGAGCCGGCTGCTCCCTCTTGCTCCTCTAGACTCAGCTCCAGGAGCAACCCTGTAAACACACCCATCCATCAAACTAGACCAAGCAGGACTAGGGGTATTACCTCCCATGGAGGGCCCTGAACCTGGGTACATCGTGTGTCATCGCCGCTTGTACCTAATCTCGCACCCGGAGCCCATCGGCATCCTCCGGACCCAACCACCTACGATAAGCCTACCTATGGCATCTGTCGTGAGAAAACGACGACAGTTTGCGCCCACCATGGGGCCCTACGCGGCGCCAGGCGGATTCATGCTCCGGGCGGGACCCCTCGCCATTCCCTGCCATCATCGCACGTCCAGGCAAAACCGCGGGCTCGTGGGGTTTGCTCCAGTAGGCCCTGCAGGCAGTTCCGTCGACCTCGCGCTCGACATCGACGCGCTCATCGAGCGTTTCGGCGGGCTTAGCCTTGCCGAAGCTCCGGCCGCTGATGAGTACCCCAGCTAGGTGCTCGTTTGCGCCGGTCTGCCCATGGCTGTGGCCGCACTTGCTGCAACACAGTCCAACGCCTCCCATGATCGCGTGGGGGAAATGGCCATCATCTCCCACACCTCCTACGGACGTGTGTGGGCCAGGGCTGACACTGCCGCGGCCCATGTCGGCACCTCCGACCCGCTCGATGCGGCCCTCCGGGGCTTGAGCACCCCTGTCACCCCAACGGCAAACCCCGACGCCGCCGCGGCCGAGCTTGAGGTGGCTCGCCGCGTCCTGTTCGAGGACGCCACCGCCCTCGCGGCCACGCGGCGCCGCATGAAGGCCTCCCAACGGGAATATGCTCACGCCTACGGTCTCACCCCGGCTGGCACTGAGCCGAGCCAACGTGGGGTTGTGCACGACCACGGTCGCATGGTCGTCGAAATCCTGGGCAGCAAGATGCCTGTCTACGACACCCCCGCAGCCAACCTGCGGGCCCTCAAGGTGGCCTAGGAGGATTTGGCCACCTTGGAGGGCAAAGAACGTGTCGCCCACGAGCGTCACATCAAGGAGCTCATTGACGCTGCCGACGCGCAACAGCATCTGCTCATGACGGGCGGTGCTGCCTCCGAAGGCCCCCAGCTCGAGTGCGAGGGCACAGGGACTGCTGGCCATCAGCCGGCTCAGCACTCCTGTTCCCCTCGTGTCTTCGGCCATCGGGTCGAAGTAAACAACCCCCGGCCCTCTCAACTACCAGGAAGCGAGCAGCCGACTGTTAATAGCTGGCGCACCAACAACCCGCCTCGCAGCGGCCACCGCCACAAAGCGTCGGCAGCCGGCAACCGACGCAGTCGCGGGCACACTCCACCCCCATGGCGTGAGCCTGAATGATCGGTTCCGCCTGTCATCCGCCCTGATCTCTCGGACCGGATCGGGCCATGCGTCCCCCGCAGCGAGAACGACGCTTGCAACCGCATCGACTAGCTCGCGAAGTCTGCCATCCTCAAGGAGGAGGGATCGATTGGCCTGGCCTTTTTCTGCCCTTGGATCCATAACAAGCCGTTCCCAACCGGCTTCACGCTTCCCCGAGACACCCCGAAGTACAAAGGGGTTGCCAAGCTCGACGACTGCCTGATCGACTACACCACCGCGGTCAGCATCACCAGGGGAACAAGCGCGTAGCCGTTTTCTATGCTCCCCTCATGCTGATCGGCTCGGCCCGCACCTGGATCAACAGCCTGGCGGCCAGCAACATCAACAGTTGGACGGACTTCGAAGAGGCATTCGTCCGCAACTTCACCGGCACCTACAAGAGGTCTAGCCGCCCCCGTGAACTCGCCATGTGTGTTCAGGGGCCGGACGAGTCCCTTCGCGACTATCTCACTCGATGGACCGAGCTCCGCAACTCCTGCGAGGGGGTGCACGAGGTACAAGCCATACATTACTTCATCGAAGGCTGTCGAGACGGCACCCCCCTCAAGCACAAGCTTCTGTGCTCCAAGCCGGCTACACTTGCCGAGCTCATGACCAAGGCAGACAAATACGCCACAACTGATTCAGCAATCCGGGTCAAGACGACCCCGCCTGCCAAGGCAACAACAACATCGGCAACGTCCTGTCTGCCGAGAACTGACAGCCATAGAACAACAAACGCAAGAACGACCAGCTGGATCCCCGCTACGGGAGCCGGCAGGTCGCCACCATCAAGGAGCAGGAGCCGGGTGCCTAGTCTTCCAGCCAGCGCCAGCGCACTAGCAAGGCTGCCTGGCAGTCGAAGCTCACCTTCGAGCAGATGCTCGACCTCCCCTAGAAGAACCACTCAGGGGCCAAACCCTCTACGCACATCCTCCAGCAATGCAGCTTCTCACAGCGATTAGCCCGGGGGGACGGCCTTCCGGCTCCTCCCGTGTTGCCTGCCCGCGCGCCGGCCCCGGGCCCAGCGGCCGCCCTGGTGCCGGCTCCGACTCCGGCCCAAAACGACAATCGTCTTTACGACCAGTTCCCCAACCAGGACGGTTACTACGTCGTCTTCACCGATGAAGAGACGAGCAAACATGCTCAACATCGGCTCCATCGTGAGGTGAACGCCACCATGCGAACAGCTCCCCTGTTCATGCACTGGTCGGAAAAGCCGGTCACCTGGAGCCAGGCCGATCATCCCGCTGTGATGCCCAAGTCCCGGCAGCCACGCCCTGGTCCACGACGCCACCATGGCCACCGAGAAGCACACCTGCTGCTTCTCATGGGTGCTGGTAGATGGTGGTAGCAGCATCAACATCCTATACCTCGACACGATGCGCAAGCTAGGGTTGGAGATAGAAAACCTACAGGTGAGCCGGACGATTTTCCATGGCATCGTGCCTCGGAAGTCCTGCTCCCCTGTCAGCAAGATCATGCTCGACGTCCTCTTCAGCGGACCCAGCCACTTCCGCCGCGAGATGGTACTGTTCGAGGTCATGGACCTCGCAAGTCTCTACCACGCATTGTTGGGCCGGCCAGCCCTTGTCAAGTTCATGGCGGTCCTCCATTACGCCTACCTCAAGCTCAAGATGCCAGGCCCCAAGGGAATCATCACCATCACGAGTGACTACAAGATGTCTATCGAGTGCGCTCGAGACGGAAGGCGGCTGGCCGAGGCCCTGGAAATCACAAAGGAGAAGCGGTAGCTCGACCGGCTCGCGGACCTTGCTGCCAGCCAGCCGGCCGTGTTGGCTCCCCCCTTGCAATCCGTTGGCGAGGCTTCCTTCCAGCCGTCCAAGGACACCAAGCAAATCCCGCTCGACCCGGCCAACCCCTCCTAGTGTGTCACCATCGGCTCCCGCCTCGATAGAAAATAGGAAGGCGAGCTCGTCGTCTTCCTCCATGAGAATCGAGACATCTTTGCATGGTCACCCAAGGACATGCCGGGTGTTCCGAGGAAGTTCGGTGAGCACGAACTACACGTCCGTCCGGACGTCAAGCCGGTCAAGCAACCCCTACGCCGTTTCTCCGAGGAGAAGCGGTGTACTATAGGAGAAAAGATTGCCCGGCTGCTCGCAGCCGGGTTCATCATGGAAGTTTTCCACCCGGACTGGTTGGCCAATCCAGTCCTGGTGCTGAAGAAGAACAAGACCTGGCGCATGTGCATTGACTACACCAGCCTGAACAAGGTGTGCCCCAAGGACCGATTCGCCCTGTCATGGATCGATCAAGTTATCGACTCCATGGCCAGCTGCGACTTGCTGTCCTTCCTGGACTCCTACTCCGGCTATCACCAGATCAAGCTGGATCCGGAAGACCGGCTCAAGACCTCCTTCATCACGCCCTTCGGGGCCTACTGCTACATCACCATGTCCTTCGTCCTGAAGAACTCGAGCGCCACCTTCTAGCAGTGCTTGCATAAGTGCCTCCTACCTCAGATAGGCAAGAACGTCCATGTCTACGTCGATGACATTGTTGTCAAAACCAAGAAGCACTTCAGCCTCCTCGACGACCTCCGAGAGACCTTCGCGAACCTGCGTCAGTACAAGATCAACCTCAACCCGGAGAAATGCGTCTTCGACATCCTTGCCGGCCAGCTCCTGGGTTTCTTCGTGTCCTCCCGTGGCATCGAGGCTAACCCAGAGAAGATCAGTGCGATCGAGCGCATGCCCAAGCGAACCCGGCTCTGCGACGTCCAGAAGTTCACCGGTTGCCTCGCCTCGCTCACCCGGTTCATCAACCGGCTGGGGGACAAAGCCTTGCCCCTCTACGGGCTCCTTCGCAAGACGGCTCTGGTCGAGACGGGTCACACCAAGAAGCCGGGCATTTTCGATTGGCCCAACGAGGCGGACGAGGCCTTCCGCGGCCTCAAGAAGGCTCCCACCCGCGCGCCCATCCTGGCTACGCCTGCTGAGGAGGAACCCTTGCTCGCCTACATCGCGACGACCACTCGCGTCATTAGCGTCGTCTTGGTGGTCGAGCGGCCGGAGGAGGGCAAGTCCTTGCTGGTCAAGCGCCCCGTCTACTACCTCAGTGAGGTCCTCTCCGCGTCAAGCAGAACTACCCCCACTACCAAAAGATGTGCTACGACATATACTTCACCGCCAAGAAAGTCAAGCAAAACTTCCAAGAGCATACCATCACCGTGGTGAGCACGGACCCGCTCGGCAAGATCATGAGCGTCCGGGACTCCACCAGCCGAATCGTCAAATGGGTCATCACCCTCGCCGACCACAAGATCTGGTACGAGCCTCGTACCGCCATCAAATCACAAGCCTTGGCTGACTTCCTCATTGACTGGGCGGAGATCGAGTTCATGTCGCTTCCCCTAGACTCCACACATTGGCGCATGCATTTTGACGGATCCAAAATGAGGACCGGCCTGGGTGCTGGCATAGTCCTCTCCTCCCCGAAAGGTGACCAGCTCAAGTACACTCTCCAAATCCACTTCGCCGCATCCAACAATGTGGCCAAGTACGAGGCCATCATCCATGGCCTTCGGCTCGCCAAGGAGATCGGCATCAGGGGCATCCTATGCTTCGGCGACTCCGACCTCGTGGTGCAGCAGGTCTCTGGCGAATGGGATGCCAGGGATGCCAGCATGGCCAGCTACCGCTTCCTCGTACAACAGCTCACTAGCTCCTTCGAGGGTTGTGAGTTCCACCACGTCCCGCGGGCGGACAACGAGGCGGCTGACGCGCTGGCAAAGATCGGCTCCACCCGGCAGGCCATTCCAGACGGTGTCTCCCTCGGGCGGCATCTCAAGCCATCGATCAAGCCTTCCCCAGGATTAGAATGCATCTACGTGCTGGCAGACGCCGCCGGCCCATCGACGGCTCCGGCTGTCCCTTCGGCATCTTCGCCATTGGCTCCGTCAACCTTGGCCGCCTTGCTGGCACCAGTTGGGCCAGCTGCATCCGATGCCACCGGCTCCAATGACGCGGTTGTCATGACGACAATCGACCAGCAGCCTTGGGGGCTGGTGAGCCGGTCCCGGGGACTAACCATCCAGGCTCGGGGGCTCCCGAGCCGGCCCCCGTCTCGGCGCCCTCATGGGCACAGCCCATCCTAGCGTTCCTTCTACACGGTGAGCTTCCTCGGACGAGGCCATGGCGAGGCAAATTCAGCGCCGGGCATCGGCATACATCATCATCAACAACGAGCTTGTCCATCGCAGCACCACCAGCGTCTTTCAGCGGTGCGTCAAGCCGGAGAAGGGTCTGGAGATCCTCCTCGACGTCCACCAGGGCGAGTGCGGGCATCGCGTCGCCTCCAGGACCCTTGTGTCCAAGGCCTTCCGCCACGGTTTCTACTAGCCCACTGCTCTTGAGGCGGCCAAGAAATTGGTCGACGAGTGTGAGGACTGCCAGCGCTTCAGCACGCAGAGCCACCTGCCGGCATCGGCCCTCTAGACCATCCCCCTCTCGTGGCCCTTCATCGTCTGGGGACTAGACATGGTGGGTCCCTTCAAGACCGCATGAGGCAGCATGACACATTTGCTAGTAGTTGTCGACAAATTCACCAAGTGGATCGAAGCATGACCAATTAAGAAGCTGGACGGCCCCATGGCCGTCCGGTTCATCGATGACATCACGGTTTGCTATCGCGTCCCCCACAGCATCATCACCGACAACCACACGAACTTCGCCAAGGGCGCGCTCGCGTGTTTCTGTTCCAAGCAAGGACTCTGGCTCGACCTGGCCTCCGTTTCTCATCCACAGTCAAACGGCCAGGTCAAGAGGGCGAACGACCTCATCCTGTCTGGGATCAAGCCCTAGATCGTGACACCGCTGGTCAGGTCAGCCGGCTGCTGGGTCGATGAGCTGCCGGTTGTCCTTTGAAGTCTCAGGACCACCCCCAACCGATCATGTAACAGCCCGGGACCGACGCTCCAGAAGATTCCCCTTTTATTTCCATTCTCGTCTAGTTGTCGCATTCATCATTGCATCATTCGTATCATCTGCATAACATCGTCACTCGTTTTCAAAAACTTGCATCCGTTCGTAGTTGCCGGTTCTCTCCGTTCTTGCCGTTGCCTATTTCGAGACAAACCACACACGCACGCGCCCGCGACATCGTTTAAAAAACCATTTTTAAAGCATGCGAAAAATATACTTGGATTGGGTTGAAACTTGGCATGCGGTCTTGTTATATTGTAGGTAGGCCGCCTGCCAAATTTCGTCGCGTTTCGAGTTCGTCTGATACCCCATCGGTCAACCGTCCAATGCGGTCATCGGTTATTATCGGACGTTTTCCGTGTTTAAAAAACCCTCGTGTCACGGGACACCATGCTCTCTCTCTCTTCTCAGCCTTAGCCCACTCCACACACATCCACCATCCTTGCCCCGATCCGGCCGTCCGATTACGATCGCACGGCCAAAATCGGCTCCAAAAACCATCAACCCTAGCCCCTAAAACTATAAATAGACCCCTCCCATTCCTAATTGGGACCTAAACCCTAATCCCTCCTCGAATCCCATGCCAAAACTCTCCCTAGCCACCAGCCTCCTCCCTCCAACTGCAGGGCCCGCCAGGCCTAGATCTAGGCCCGCCTGGGCCCGAACCAGGTGAGGCGCCGAGCGCCCCACCTCCTCCCGTAGCGCCGCCGCGCCCACAGCCACGCCTCCGCGCCCCAGCTTCTCCCGCAGGAGACAGGGCCTCCGCCGGCCCTTCGCCAAAGCCGCTGCCAGACTTCCTCTCCTTCCTCCCGTTTCTCCATTCTCTCCTCTCTCTCCCCTACCCGAGCTCACCCCCGAGTGCCTCTCTCTCCCGTGCAGGACCTCGGCACTCGCTGACGCCGGGAACGGATGGATCCGGGTCTCCCCGGCGCGGATCCGGCCTCGCCCCGCCCCGTCGTCGGAGCTGCCCAGCGCTGCCGCCCTTCCTCTGCTTCGTGCGGGAGACGAGCCGCTTGCCCGCTCACCCGCCAGCGCCCCACGTGGGTCGGCCCCTCGCCCGCTCGGCCCAGCCGCCTCCCACCGAATGGGCCAAGGCCCACGAGGTGAGCAGCCGCCCCTGCGCCATTTTCTTTTTTTTTCTTTTCTGTTAGGCTCGTTGCATTTTCTTTAATTACAGTAAATTGCATGTTTTTAAAACATTAATAGATAATTAACCGTACGCCGTATAAAGATGTGTTATATATGTAAAATGCTCAGAAATATGTGTACTTTAATTATACGACATTTTCATCCATGCTTAAAATATTTAACATGCCATTTTCTGCTATTTTGCATAATTGTCATGATTTTGCATTACGCATAATTACTTGACGTGCATCGGGATTAAGAAAACCATATATTAAAATGTTCATGTTATCGGCTTTGCATTTTCATGCATGACAAACCTGTTCACTGTAATAATTGCATTTAGCTTGCATTTATAATTGCTAACGGGGTTATTCCATTAACTCGCATAATTAATTGTGAAATATTTTCCTACTTGAACCTATGCATATTATATATGTTTTCGGGTAGAAAAAATCTATTTAATTTATCTGCGCATTTAGTTTTGTCATTTGAGCATTTTTGTGCGCATGTCAATTTTGCTGTGATGTCCTTTCGTCTATTTCGTGTGATTTAATCCATACATGATATGAAATAATTCTGAACATGGGATATGCCCTGTGATATGTGCACTAGCACCTGGTCTTTTGCCTGTCATAGAAGTGCATGTTTAGGTGTTGTTTTCTTGTTGTCTACATGCTATAAAAATTGTGATGTTTTGGGATGCTAAAATATTTCTAAGTCTGGAATCTATTATGTTTTGTTGCTGTCTTGCCATGTGTTTTGCTAGTGATCTAGAACCCCTTTGGGATAGGTGTAGTGGAGTTATTTGTAGCTTATAATGTCTACTACCATGATGTTAATTTTCATGCCATAATATGACCTATGGCATATAGTTTTACTGCTGTCAATATGCCTTCGTGCTAAAAACTGCACTGTCAAAAACTGGGTTATTTCCACTAAGTCTGAAAACTGCTTAGTTCAATATGCCATGTTGTGAGCTCCCTACCATGTGATCCATGCCTCTTTTGAGTATGATATGTGAAGATGAAATGAAGTGTGTGTTGTATGCTACGGCCCCATGCTTAGTTTGTGCATTTTAGAATAATGTAACTTGTTGTTTTCATGTGTGCAAAATGCTATCTTACTGTTTTGGGCAGATTTCAACTAAAACTTGTGTTGGTTGTATTTGTTGAACCGTAGCTCTGTTTTGAACATGTTGCATATGAGACTTGCTTAGAATCTCATGTAGTTTCATAATAACTTGCTGCATTCATGATTTGAAATGTTTGTGATTTTATTTTTCCATGCATTTGCATTCATGACATATGCATCTTGTGTTGCTCATATCTTTTAGGCCGTACCTCCGTTTGAGATGCTCCATATATGTAAATCGACTAGAATGACGTGAAGAATGACATCGTATACTTTATTCTGTTGTTTGAAAATATAAAATATGATTAGTTCAGATCTGGACCAATTTCGAAATTAACATATGAGGTCGATTCGGAAATACTATAAGTTGTTTCTGACCTCATTTAAGATGCCTAGATAGTGTAGTTACTTATGATTCACCTCTTGCCATGCCTAAGAACATTTAACATTGATGTGTACCTAAACGGATATGAACTAAATAATTCGAACGTGGAGTTTCGTCAATATGCAACTCGTTGCATATTCAACTTCACTTAATGTGTAGTAGTTGTTTGTTGTTCTTGCCTTGTCATGCCTTGCATATTAAACCGAACATGAATCATATTTGTTGTGCATCATGTCATGCATATGTTGTGGTGTATCTTGTGTTGATTGTTTGTTTCGAATTTCTTCTTCTCAATAGAGTTCTGAAAGCGTTCGGAGTGCGAGGATTCGTTCGACTACGTTGGCTCGTCTTCTTCATGGACTCGTTCTTCATCCAAGAAGGATCTCAGGCAAGATGACACATTTCCCTGGATACCACTACTATCATTGCCATGCTAGATGTCTCGCTTTTATCGCTATGTCACGCTACCTACCACTTGTTTGTCAAGCCTCCCAACATTGCCATGAAAGCCTCTAACCCTCCACCTTCCTAGCAAACCTTTGTTTGGCTATGTTACCGCTTGCTCAGCCCTTCTTATAGCATTTCTAGTTGCAGGTGCAATTGCTACCATGTTACAACATGGGAATTCTTTTGTTATCACCATATTATTGCTATTAATTTAATGCACTTATACACTAGTAAAGGGTGGAAGGCTTGGCCTTTTGCTCGGTGTTTTGTTCCACTCTTGCCGCCCTAGTTACTTGTGAACCGGTGTTATGGTCCATAATTGAGCGCTCCTAACATGCTCGGGGTTGTTATGGGGACCCCCTTGATTTTTGTTTTAGGATAAAGCTTGTCTGGCAAGGCCCAACATTGGTACTACATTTGCCTAATAACTAATAAAATTGCATAGGGACCCACCGGCACCCATGGATATTTAATCAACCCCTGGGGCCAGTGCTCCTCATGAGTGTTTGTCCAAAATAGAGCACTGTGCGGGGCCAACCCGGGGCAACTCAGGAGATTTCTATCAGGCCACTGTATGCGTAGCTCATATGCCATGCCCTGAGAACGAGATACGCGGCTCCTATCAGGATTGTCGGCACGTCGGGCGGCCTTGCTGGATTTGTTTTACCTTCCTCGAATGTCTTGAGTGAGGAATTCCGAAATTCTTCGGGCTATCTCGAGGTTGCGGATTTCTTTTGGAATTGCCTAGGATGATCACGAGATCCGTGGTCAAGGTTATTCCCGCTGCGTGTGGTTAATTTGTGATGGACGAGTTGGAGCACCCCTGCAGGGTTAAATCTTTTTGAGAAGCCGTGCCCGTGGTTATGTGGCAAACTTGGATACTCTGTTTAACACCCGGTCATAGCAAACTTGAAGTAAACTCAAATAAAATACACCAATTGTGTGCGTAACCATGATTGTCTCTTCTCGTGAGTCCTTGTACGAGAGAGAACACGGTGGGGTTATGATTGACGTAAGTAGGTGTTCAGGATCAGTTAGTGATCATTACTAGTTCACGTCTGTCATGCGTAGACCACCATACTTTACTTTTTGTACTCGTAAGTTAGCCACTCAAATAAATGTTTAGTCGCTTGCTGCAGCCTCACCACTTAACCATACCTCACCCATTAAGCTTTAATAGTCTTGATACCCTTGGAAATGAGATTATTGAGTCCCCCGTGGCTCACAGATTACTACAATAACAGTTGCAGGTACCGGTAACGCGATGATTTGACGTGAGCGCGTTGCTTGTTTGATTTGGAGTTCTTCTTCTTCATCAATCAAGGATGGGTTGCAGGCGGCAGCCTGGGATAGCAAGGATGGATGTCATTTTGTCCTTTGTTTTCGTCCGTAGTCGGACCCTGCTCTTCTGTATGATGTTTGAGTATGTTGTTGTATTGATGTGATCTTGATGTAGCTTGTGGCGAGTGTAAGCCAATTCCATATACTCATCTCTTCTATACATGTACTTGTAATGATATCCATTCTTGCAACACGACGAGATGCTCTTCTATCCCTGTGGAGGCCCTCGTGCCAAAATAAGGATAGACCCACATCTTGGGCGTGACAGATCAACTGGCTACATGCCCTTGTTCCTTGTGTACGGGTCTGAGGCGATCATCCCCACCAACATCGAGCTTGACTCGCCTCGGGTCACCCTATACACGGAGAAGGACGCAAAGGAGGCAAGAGAAGACGATGTGGACTTACTCGAAGAAGCCCGCGAGTTGGACTTGAGCCGGATGGCCATCTACTAGCAGAAGCTTCGGCACTACCACAGCAAGCGGATCCGGTCGCTCTCCTTTCGTGAAGGGGACCTGGTGCTCAGGCGGATCCAGCGAACAGCAGGACAACACAAGCTGTCCTCCCCATGGGAGGGCCCGTTCATCATCAGCAAGGCGTTGCACAACAATGCATACTACCTAATAGAAGCTCACAAGCAGCAGAAGTGCAAAAGAGATGCCTTTGGCGAGGAGACCGAGCGCCCATGGAACGTGTCGCTCCTCCGTCCGTTTTACTGCTGAAAATACCAGTGTATGTATGTATCCCTCCCCTTGTCGGCTTATGAATGCAATGGGTGCCCCAGGATGGCTCTTGGGGCACACCCTTTTCATTTCCCTCGAAGGTCTCCCCACTCACTGGCTCCTCGACCCGGCTCCCGGGCCCAGGGGCTCGCCGGCTGGTCCTAGGTTGCCTCTCCCAAAAAGTTGACCAAATAGTGTGAGCCGAGCAAGCCCTCCCACCCCTCCCAGCTACAGATCCGGCTCCTGGCTGTCCGGCTGACGGGGCCTCGGGGCACCGAAGCTTAGCACACACGAAATATTGATCGCAAAGGAGATGTTGGCTAGGCCCAGCCAGATCACCGCCTCGCCGCTGCCACTCTACTTACCCTAAAAAGCTCTCGCAGTTCCTAAGTTCACAACCGGCTCCCTCGAGGTGGACGCCCCGACCCAGCTACAGACTGGCTCCCGGTTGTCGGGCTGGCAGGGCCGAAACCAAAGGGGAAAAGGGACAGAACATACGGAACCAAAAGGGCAAAAAAGGGTAAGGACAAGCAAGCACGCGCAATAAGGCAAACACATCAAATATTCACAATACGAATTTTAAGACAAAAGAGGCCCATGGCTGTTATGGTTCATTACATTACACCCCGAGTGGGTGGACTTGAGCCTAACATGCAGGAAAGAGAAAGAAAGATAAAACGCCTGGGGGCTCAGGCCACCGGCGTGTCTACAGCCAGCGCGCCTCCAACCGGCACGTCGCTGGGCGGTTCAACCCCTGTCCCGGAGCTGGTTGCAGCCTTCGGGTCGGCTTCCTTGGCGTTCGAGGCGGCCTCCGCAGTCCCAACCGTCTCGCTGCTGGAGTCGATACTCTCGTGGGTAACCTCCTCGTCCTCCAAACCTTGGGGGATGCCAAAGGAGTCTTCGGCCGCCGGTTTTCCATCCTCGCCAAGGGTCGGCAGGAGCTCCTCTGGGTCGACGTACGACAAGAGCTCGTTGGCGCGGCGGACAAGGACCGGCTCACGGGCCGCTTGCTCATCGGCCGGCTCGTCCCGCATGGTGGCCAGCCGGTCCAAGTCTACGCCGCGGTACCACGAAGTTATGAAGCGGAGCGCCATCTACACTCCGGCTCGCGCCGCCGACGCCTTTCAGACCATAAGCTGGGCCACGGCGTGCTCTAGCCACAGGGCTACGCGGTTCTCCGGAGCTCCACCGCGGCCCAGCACAAGGCAGCGATGATCTCCCCTTGCCTGTCGTCTTCAGCTGCTCCACACTCCACTCGAGGTGGAACAGCTAGTTTTCAATGGCGAGCCCAAGCCCCGCCATATCCCACGTGGTGTCCTCCTCGATGGAGCGCCCGCGCGCCCGAATACACTCCCGGTGCTCCTCGACAGCATGCTCAGTGCGGCGCTGAGTTTTCGAGAAGCGCCCTAAGAGAAAAAAAGGGAAGAAGGGGAGAGAGGCAAATCAAGAACAAGAAACACCAAAGGAAAAGGCAACCGGCTGGAAAAAATAAAAACGGACACTTACGTTCGATGGAGTCGTCCACCTCGATGGAAAGTGGAGTGATGAATCCTTCTCTGACGCCAACGCAGCCTCCGCCTTAGCGAGGGAACCCTTAAGATCCTCGAGCGTCCTCTCGAGGCGGGTCACTTCACCTTGGAGGGCGGCGGTCCGTCGGGCGGTGTTAGCCACCTCCTTGACGGTCGTCTCCTTGGTCGTCACCTCCTGCGCCACATCGGCCTTGAGGCAGTCCTGGGCCGCCTCCCCGTCCACCAGTAGTGTGGCCAGCCGGTCCTTCTCCTACGTGACCGCCTGGACGCTTTGCGCTAGCTAGTCCCGCTTGGAGACAGCCTCGGTCTTCTCCGCTCGGAGGGCAGTCAGCTCATCTGCAAGACAAAGCAGGCGTCAGCCAGCCCTTCTACGTCCGCTCCGGCTGTTAGGCAGCCGACCCAGCTCCCTAGGGCTACGTGCCCCTCCCACAAAACTCGACATACCTTGCAACTGCGCCAGCTCCTCTTCCAGCCGGTCGAAGTCGTGCTTTCCGCGGTCGTGGATGGAGACCACCTCCTCGAACAGCTTCCGCTGCTAGGAGTTCCCCTCCTGCCGCATGAAGCCATGGTCAAAAAAAGCTCAAGGAGATCCGGCCCGGCTGCCCGTCAGCCGGTCAGCCGGCCCACATCTTGGGGGCTACACGCAGTGGGTGCGCTTGCGCGCCTCCACTGAAAAATTCAATAAAGACAACGATGCTTACCTCCGCGTGCCGCAGGGTGGTGTCGACCGCCTTTGCGAACCGGGCCAGCTCCTACCGGCACCGGTCCAGGACGCTCCCCAGCTCCTCGAGTGCGGAGACCGGGCCGCCTCAGGTCCTGGCCGCCGTGGCCACCCATCCCGGTGCTCACCATGATGCTAGCCGTCGGGGGAGAATTGATGATGGCGAGGGCCCGGGAATCGGCCCCCATTGGCCCCCTGTGCGGCACTAGCGCTGCCTCCTCCTCCCGCCGGCCCGATGCAACAACTGCGACGGACGGTGCCTCCGTCTCCATGGCCGCCGCATCCAGCGCTGCCTCTAACGCCGCCTCCGGCGGGGCCGCCAGAGCCTCTGACACGTCAACCTGGGCCGGCTCGGCCTCAGGCGGAGTCACGACCGGCACCTCCGGCCGGGTCGCCTCGGGTGCCGGCTCCGTAACCGCCGCCCTCGTTTGGGCCGCCTCCTCCATAGACGGAGGCGTAGGCGGCTCCATAGCCACCCCTCATGGCACGCTCGACGGGGGCCTTGACAAACGGGTTGATTCTGCTGCCAAGTCCGACGATCGTGCGGGGTCCGTGGACCTCCTCCGCCTCCCGCCGCTCGGAGTCCCGGAGTGTGAGGCCTCGCCTCGCGTCCCGGACTTTAAGGCTTGCAGCTCCGCGATCTCCTCCCATTGGGTGGCCGCGTGCTCGCGGGCCAGCTAACTACTCCTGAGCGTCGGCACTCTCCATGTGGTAGTAGGCTCCTGTGATGGTGTAGTAGTCATCTCCGGCGAACTCCATCACCTGGACTCCATCGTCTGGACGTAAAATCGTATCGAGGGGAAAGAGAATGCAAAGCAGCAGTGAGTACTCATCCAAAGTACTCGCAAGACTGACATCAGAACTATGCTAAGTATGGATCACTATCAAGGAACGGGGATATATCTGGGTTGACTGCAGAAAGCAAGAATAGGGGGAAGGACTAGTCCAATAGAAGACTAGCATCTTCGGCATCTTGCGGCATTAGAAGAGAGTAGACTGGTATCTCATATATAGCAATATTATTGTAGCAAAATTTATTAAGTAACCATGCCCAGAGATTCTTCGTCGACCCCCTGCGAGGAAGCAATCCCAGAGCCAACATTCATTTCAATTTAAAGTCACAATTATAGTTACAGAAGGTCAAGGTACAACTCCAAGTTGTCCTGTTACCGTGGACAGCCGGACAACACAAGCTGTCCTCCCCGTGGGAGGGCCCGTTCATCGTCAGCAAGGCGTTGCACAACAATGCATACTACCTAATAGAAGCTCAGAAGCCGCAGAAGTGCAAAAGTGATGCCTTCGGCGAGGAGACCGAGCGCCCATGGAACGTGCCGCTCCTCCGTCTGTTTTACTTGTGAAAATACCAGTGTATGTACGTATCCCTCCCCTTTTGGGCTTATGAATGCAATGGGTGCCCCAGGACGGCTCTTGGGGCACGCCCTTTTCATTTCCCTCGAAGGTCTCCCCACTCACCGGCTCCTCGACCCGGCTCCCGGCCCCAGGGGCTCGCCGGCTGGTCCTAGGTTGCCTCTCCCAAAAAGTTGACCAAATAGTGTCAGCCGAGCAAGCCCTCCCACCCCTACCAGCTACAGATCCGGCTCTTGGTTGTCCGGCTGACGGGGCCTCGGGGCACCGAAGCTTAGCACACACGAAAGAATGATCGCAAAGGAGATGCCGGCTAGGCCCAGCCGGATCACCGCCTCGCCACTGCCACTCTACTTACCCTAAAAAGCTCTAGCGGTTCCTAAGTTCACAACCGGCTCCCTCGAGGCGAACGCCCCGACCCAGCTATAGACTGGCTCCCGGCTGTCAGGCTGGCGGGGCCGAAACCAAAGGGGAAAAGGGACAGAACATATGGAACCAAAAGGGCAAAAAAGGGTAAGGACAAGCAAGCACGCGCAATAAGGCAAACACATCAAATATTCACAATACGAATTTTAAGACAAAAGAGGCCCATGGCCGTCATGGTTCATTACATTACACCCCCAGTGGGTGAACTTGAGCCTAACATGCAGGAAAGAGAAACAAAGATAAAACGTTTGGGGGCTCAGGCCACCGGCATGTCTACAGCCAGCGCGCCTCCAACCGGCACGTCATTGGGCGGCTCTACCCCTGTCCCGGAGGTGGTTGTAGCCTTCGGGTCGGCTTCCTTGGCGTTCGAGGCGGCCTCCGCAGTCCCAACCGTCTCGCCGCTGGAGTCGATACTCTCGTCGGTAACCTCCTCGTCCTCCAGACCTTGGGGGATGCCGAAGGAGTCTTCAGTCGCTAGTTTGCCATCCTCGCCAAGGGCCGGCAGGAGCTCCTCCGGGTCGACGTATGACGAGAGCTCGTTGGCGCAGCGGAAAAGGACCGGCTCACAGGCCGCCCACTCATCGGCCGGCTCGTCCCGCATGGTGGCCAGCCGGTCCAAGTCTACACTGCGGTACCACGAAGTTACGAAGCAGAGCGCCATCTACGCTTCGGCTCGCGCCGCCGACGCCTTTCAGACCTTGAGCTGGGCCACGGCATCCTCTAGCCACAGGGCTACGCGGTTCTACGGAGCTCCTCCACGGCCCAGCCACAAGACAACGATGATCTCCCCTTGCCTGTCGTCTTCAGCTGCTCCACACTCCACTCGAGGTGGAACAGCTGGTTTTCAATGGCGAGCCCAAGCCCCGCCATATCCCACGTGGTGTCCTCCTCGATGGAGCGCCCGCGCACCCGAATACACTCCCGGTGCTCCTCGACAGCATCCTCAGTGCGGCGCTGAGTTTCCGAGAAGCGCCCTAAGAGAAAAAAAGGGAAGAAGGGGAGAGAGACAAATCAAGAACAAGAAATAGCAAAGAAAAAGGCAACCGGATGGAAAAAATAAAAACGGACACTTACGTTCGACGGAGTCGTCCACCTCGATGGCAAAGTGGAGTGATGAATCCTTCTCTGACGCCAACGCGGCCTCCGCCTCAGCGAGGGAACCCTTAAGATCCTCGAGCGTCCTCTCGAGGCGGGTCACTTCGCCTTGGAGGGCGGCGGTCCGTCGGGCGGTGTTAGCCACCTCCTTGACAGTCGTCTCCTTGGCCGTCACCTCCTACGCCACATCGACCTTGAGGCGGTCCTGGGCCGCCTCCCCGTCCACCAGCAGTGCGGCCAGCCGGTCCTTCTCCTACGTGACCGCCTGGATGCTTTGCGCCAGCCGGTCCCACTCGGAGACAGCCTCGGTCTTCTCCGCCCGAAGGGTGGTCAACTCATCTGCAAGACAAAGCAGGCATCAGCCAGCCCTTCTACGTCCGCTCCGGCTGTCAGGCAGCCGACCCAGCTCCCTACGGCTACGTGCCCCTCCCACAAAACTCGACATACCTTGCAACTGCGCCAGCTCCTCCTCCAGTCGGTAGAAGTCGTGCTTTCCGCGGTCATGGATGGAGACCACCTCCTCGAACATCTTCTGCTGCTAGGAGTTCCCCTCCTGCCGCATGAAGCCATGGTCAAAAAAAGCTCAAGGAGATCCGGCCCGGCTACCCATCAGCCGGTCAGCCGGCCCACATCTTGGGGGCTACATGCAGTGGGTGCGCTTGCGCGCCTCCACTGAAAAATTCGATAAATACAACGATGCTTACCTCCGCGTGCCGCAGGGTGGTGTCGACCGCCTCTGCGAACCGGGCCAGCTCCTGCCGGCACCGGTCCAGGACGCTCCCCAGCTCCCCGAGTGCGGAGACCGGGCCGCCTCCGGTCCCGACCGCCGTGGCCACCCATCCTGGTGCTCGCCATGATGCCAGCCGTCGGGGGAGAATTGATGACAACGAGGGCCCAGGAATCGGCCCCCATTGGCCCCCCGTGCGGCACCTGCGCTGCCTCCTCCTGCCGCCGGCCCGACGCAACAACTGCGACGGATGGTGCCTTCGTCTCCATGGCCACCGCATCCAGCGCTGCCACTGACGCTGCCTCCGGCAGGGCTGCCGGAGCTTCCGACACGTCAACCTGGGCCGGCTCGGCCTCAGGCGGAGTCACGACCGGCACCTCCGGCCGGGTCGCCTCGGGTGTCGGCTCCGTAACCGCCGCCCTCATTTGGGCCGCTTCCTCCATAGACGGAGGCGCAGGCGGCTCCATAGCCACCCCTCATGGCTCGCTCGACGGGGGCCTCGACAAACGGGTTGATTCTGCTGCCAAGTCCGACGACCGTGCGGGGTCCGTGGACCTCCTCCACCTCCCATCGCTCGGAGTCCCGGAGTGTGAGGCCCTGCCTCGCGTCCCGGACTTTGAGGCTCGCAGCTCCGCGAGCCTCATCTTCTCCTCCCATTGGGTGGCCGCGTGCTCGCGGGCCAGCTAACTACTCCTGAGCGTCGGCACTCTCCACGTGGTAGTAGGCTCCTGTGATGGTGTAGTAGTCATCTCCGGCGAACTCCATCACGTGGACTCCATCGTCTGGACGCAAAATCGTATCGAGGGGGAAGAGAAAGCAAAGCAGCAGTGAGTACTCATCCAAGTACTCGCAAGACTGACATCATAACTATGCTAAGTATGCATCACTATCAAGGAATGGGGTTATATCTAGGCTTACTGCAGAAAGCAAGAATAGGGGGAAGGCCTAGTCCAATCGAAGACTAGCATCTTCTGCATCTTCCAGCATTAGAAGAGAGTAGACTGGTATCTGATATATAGCAATATTATTGTAGCAAATTTTATTAAGTAACCACGCCCAGAGATTCTTCCTCGACTCCCTGCGAGGAAGCAGTCCCAGAGCCAAAATTCATTTCAATTTAAAGTCACAATTATAGTTACAGAAGGTCAAGGTACAACTCCAAGTTGTCCTGTTTCCGTGGACACGACTACTCGAATAGATGAATTCATCCATGCACGAGTGCACTGCATTTCCAACACGCTTGATCACCTCCGACCGGACACACTTTCCGAAGTAATGCCTGGCCTCAAGATCCAAAATGTTGTCGCCCCACCTAGGCTCAACGAAGAGGCCAGCCGGCCGGTCTAACTCCTAAGCGCGCAGGTTCGTGGGCCCAGTTGCCCTTGCACTCCCGCACGATGCATACGCGGCCGAAAGCAGACCTAGTACACTCAGCACGGGAGCTGTACCTTCCAACCCAATCCGGTGTGCGCCACTCCATTGCTCACATCCGAAGAGCTTCGGCTGATACAATGACGCTGAGTACCCATAACTGCTCCCACGTGAAGGTTTGGTGCGTAAAAGGTCAAACGACCAACTCAAATCAAATACCCAACCCATTAGCATTTTATTAATGCGGGGCAAGCACAACCCATAAAGTGCGGTCCCGTCTCCCCGTCTCGAGGATGTGTGGCAAAGGCCTCTCTCGCCAGTCCACGCCTCATCATCACCCTTTTGGATGCCTTACCAGCACATCCCACCACATCTTACACACAGGTTCCCTTGGGGCCGACACGTCTCAAGACTGTCAGGAACTCGGGTCCAGCTCAACCAGGGTGGTACTACATGTCCCTCCAGTCGCGTCTTTCACATGTAAACAAGGCCAAGTTGATGTAACTGTGTATTTATACACCAAGTGGATATCCGAGGAATCACCCTCGATGGATCCCACTTGAGGTATGTGTATGACAAGAGTCGCCATTGATAAATGGGAAGGAGGAATCACCCTCGATACCCATGATCGACTAGCTATGCTACAGAATTAACACCGGGAGTGTTAAGTGAGGTATCACCATCGGCACTCGATAGTAGCTCTGTAGTGCCATACTAAAGGGGTGTGCGGTGATGTGAGGGGACTGGCTCGTCGGTTAGTTGACTGAGTCTTCGGGTCTTCGAGTAGTCGAGTCGTCCATGAGGAAGCAGGGGCAACTAGGACTAAGGGGTCACTGGGAATTCATTGATCAACCTATACTAAGCAGTTGATATTATTGCAGGTATCGTAACAGTTTATCAAAAATAGGCTATGCATCATAATAGGAGCTAACTAATACAGCAGCAAAATCTAATGCAAGAATAAGAGGGAAAGGAATGGGTGATATCGGAATGCTCAAGGGGGTTGTTTGCCTTGCTGCTCTGCGATAAAGGCCTGATCGTCAATGGCGTAGTCGTACCGAGCAGCAGCGTCAGTCTCGGGGTCTACCGGTAAGAAGAGGGGGAGAAACAATAAATATAAAGAAAATAGATGCATCACATGCATGACATGACAATATGCAGAGTTAGGCATGCACTAACGCAGTACTACATGTCGCAGACGATTCAGAAGAATATCTGACGATATTTTTCGGGTCTCGGGCTTCTACCAGATAGATGAAAATGATGGAAATGTTCCATGCTCGTTATGATATGAGCACGTAATAGACTAACGGATAGCGTACTCGGATTCATGGGATTTTTCTGATCAACTTTCATGTATAAAATATTTTCATCGAGTTACGGATTATTTAATATTAATTTTTAAAGTGTTATGAATTTCCTGAATTAAATAGATTTAAATTAATTGAATAAATGCAATTATGAGGTCAGCATGACATCATGCTGACATCAGCAGTCAACTGTGGGGTTGACTAGTCAAACTGACTAGTGGGCCCATATGTCATTGACACTATTTTCATTAATGTTTAATTAACATTAATCAGGATTAATTAAGGTGGTGGGACCCACCTGTAATCCTTTTTCATTTAATTAATTAAAAAAATTAATTAATTAATCTAATTAATCTTAATCATCTAATTACCTAATTAATTAATTCACTAATTAATTAATTCATTAATTTAACTAATCATTTGTTTTTATTTTTTATCTTTTTTTTGTTTAGGGGACGTGGGCCCCCATGGTGAGTGGGTGAGAGGGGGGTTAGTGCGGTGGTTAATCCCCCACCATAGCCAGCTCGGCCAGGGATGCCGCAGGGCCAATTGGCGGCTCGCTGGCAGCCAGGGGCGTGACGGTGGGTGGCAGGGGCGAGGCACGGCGGCGCGGGCACGCGGGCACTCGCACGGGGCTGCGGGGGCGCGAGGTGGCAGTGGGGCCACGGCTAGGGCGGCATGAGCGGTCAGGCGCGAGCGGCTGGGCGCGGCCAGGGCAAGCTACGGGCGAGGCCGAAGCGAGGCAGAGGAGAGAGGGGAGGCCACGGGCCTCACCGGCATTGCAGGGGTTGGGGCGGCAAGGCACGATGAAGGCCGGCGAGGAGGGCTCGGGGAGGCGGTCAGCGATGGCGGCGAGGCAAAGATGAGGGAGGGGGTCCGGCAGAGCGACGCGACAGTCCGGTCGCGGCCCAGTCCCGGGGAAGGCTAACGAGCAGGACGGCGCTCTCCTGGCGGAAGGGTGACACGGCTCTTGCCGGGGGGGAATCGGGGCTGACCCGATCCAGAGAGGGGAGGAGGGGATCAGGGGAGAGGGAGAGAGTGGGGGTGACGGTGGGGGTTAGGGTTTGGGGGGATATACCCCCGGGTTGGACCGGTTGGGCCGCATGGGGGGTGCGCGGCCAGTTAGGCCCGCTAGCTGGGTCCGTCCCAAGGGGTTCTTATTATTGTTTTGATTTTGTTATAATTGCCCTATTCTTTTATTTTTACTCTTAATTGTTTTATTGACAAAAATATATTTGTAACAATATGGGGTAGGGCCCAATATTTGCAATGCAATATTTGGCACTGCCACAAAATGTTTGTGAGTCTTTTGAAAATATTTGAAATCTGCAAATTCGAAAGGGGTATTTTAAATAAATGATTTGGCCTATGTTTTATTTAATTTGAGGCACCCAAAACACCTTGCAAAAAGTTGGTTACAGTTTTATATTTGCTTATGGAATATTTGCAACCCATACATGATTTTTGTTTCCTGGTTTGCAAAACTAGTTAATCTACTTTTCAGACGAATTTAAATTGCAATCGAATTTGAATTAAGGACCGATTTCAATGGTGATCAAACTTGGATTAGCAAAACAATTAGCCTAATCCTGACCATCACTGTAGCTTAATTACACTCGTTACTATAGCTTAAATATCCGGACGTCACAAAGGGGTCGGGTCCTAGCTCCGCCTTGGGCTACGATCTAAGCATATATTGAAAGCTTTAACAACATAGCAAATATTTAAGCCCCTCAAAAAAACCATAGGAGGCTTCAAACTTCTGTCCTACCTAAAAATGAAATGTGACACTACAATATTCTACATATAATAATGCTAATGATGCGTATTAAAACCATCTCAGTGACGTGGGGCAATACCACTATATAGGGACCTCTCGATGGCAGTGAACATGTTGATCTCGACAACCTTGTCAATATCATCATCCCCGGAGACCCCTCCATGCGTGAGATTCAAGTCAGAGCCCTTGGAGTCTACCTCGAACTCCTTGAAGTCCACATCAGTCCTCCATCCTGAGCCCAACCCCAAACCGGTCAAGCCGCATGAAGCGCCAGTCCCTGCCACCACCCCGTTGAGGCTTCTTCTTCACGGCCACAGCGTTGCTAGTGTCACCCTCCACATCACCGAAGACGTCTTGAGGTCCGTGAGGATTCTGCCGCCGCGCATGTTCGCTAGTTCCTCATTGTAGTCGATGCGGGAAGTAGCCTCGCCTGAATTGGTAAATGGAAAGAGGTTCTAATGAAGCGGTTTAGAGGGTGTGTACATTGACAGGTGGAGATGAGGTGTGACTCCTATATACACGATGGTCGTGTGACGGTGGCACCCTAAGCTAGGAGGCACGTGGTAGGCCCCATGATGGGTGGATGGCATGAGGTAGGTTTCGGAAACGAATATTTCCATTTGGGGGAATCTTGCATGTTGGCCCCTTGAAATAAGTCGTATTTCTAGTATTGTCCCACGAAAATAAATGGATGGACGGTTGACTTTGTTTCTTTGATAGCAAGCCATTTTTCTCAAGATTGTACGATACTCCTCCCCTGAGAAAAAGGTTGTATACTATACTTGTTCTCTACCCATTAGCACTGTCGAACCAAGATACTCAACGGATATCTCTAACCCATGCTTGCAAATCACTTGTGGCCACTACTCCATTGGGTTTCTTTTAGAAACACTATTCCATTGAGTTAGTAGCATGTATGCGCAATCATCAGCATTTAGAGACACTAGTTTAATACCCGTGCGTTGCCACGGTGAAAAAATCATAGTGATCATTATTTTTCTCTCTTCTGGTTCCCTCAACTCCCCCCTCTCTCGAATTAATCGTTTCTTCTTAACCATCGTATCCTTGCAAGAATGGGTGGCATGTGGTTTCCATCCATACTATGACAAAGTGATTCCCTCTCATGTTTCTTTTTCCCTTGGCAATTGTCGTTTCTTCTGAACCATTATCTCCTTGCAAGAAGTGATGCCATTTTGTTTTCAACATATATAACAAACTAATTCTCTCTCTCTCCTATTTCCCACCATAACAATTGTTGTCACTTCTTAACCATCCTCTCATTATAAGAAGTTATTGCATGTGGTTTCCATCCGTACAATCTAATTCTCTCTCGTGTTTCTTCCGATCCACCTTCGTTCTCGTTCTCATTCTTGTACTTCTAAAACTATATTATATTTATTATTTTTCATATATTTCTTATTTACAAATAATTAAAGATGCACACCGTGCAATTTTCATCTTGCCTTATTTTTTGATTGCAGCAAAGATAACACATGAACTAGTACAAAGAGACTTAGTTACTAGAGATTTTTCCTTTGTCAATATATGTATAATGTTTAATATTATCTCCCCTATTTCTGGTACAATCAATGAACTTCTCACCCTAACAATCAGCCAACCCTGGACCTTCATTAGAACAAAACATGGGTCATTCCTCACAAAGAGAAAAAAAACGATCCTTGCATGATTCTCGTCCCATTAAATTGACATTGTCTACAATGCCTTTTAGAGATAGGATGTGACAAAAACACGACCGCACACAAAATGCATAGCTCTGTGTTGCAGTAAGCAGATAATTATTTCTAAACTCCTATCATCCTATGTTATGTGAAAGTGCAATACAAAAATATTAAATCAATATCAACTATTATCTTGTAGGGCATAAAATGCAACAAACTAAGACTTGCGAGCAAAGGCATATGTAGGATGTGAGACTCTTTTCATGTGAGGGATAAATTTGGTTGCCACAAAAAGTATAAAAGATATGAATGGTTAAAAACTTGTAGTTTTGAAACAAATAGGGTAATTAGAGATTGTTGGGTTAACATTTTACCTTGCCATTTTCTTTCTCGAATCAAGGTACTAAAAGATATCAACATGCCTGGCTCAAACTAAAGGTAGTTTTTGGAAGAATGAGTGTAGTATTTCAGAAGACTAGAATTAGAACACCATCAAATATTGAGAAACAATGAAACCTGCTATTTCTCTTGCCTCCACCTTGATCAACATTTTTTGAAAAGGGGGATCAACCCCGACCTCTAAATCTGAATGATGCATGCAGCCATATTATTAAGAAAATGTCGAAAAATGGTGTGTGATTCGGTACAAGCTCCCAAGAAGAGCCAAAGCAAAATGATACAAAAAAGTTGTCACAACCGGAGGAAATAGGACAAGATGCATAAACACCCAGCCTATTATTGGACCACCATCCAAACCAGTTGTAAGTATCATGTGCTACCGTCTCCCAATGGTTACACCCAATAGTCATATGCTCCTTCGCTTTCGCATGCCTGAGTAACGACCACGTCCAGATCCAAGCAGTGTCTCTTTATATAACCATCAAAAAATTTATAAGAGTTTATCTTTTAAAAATCATGCCATTTATGCAGTTCCTTATAGCCCAAAGTAATGCACATACTCCTATTCCAATATCGGTTGCGGTACTTGGTTCCACTCCATCAAGCCACGTCCCAAATAACGTGTTAATACTAATTGGAGGGTTAACATTAAATGCTACATGAATCGTACGCCGTAAAATTTGGCGAGAGGACATTCGAGAAAGAGGTGTTTTATAGTGTCATCTTAATCACAAAAGCAACATTGTTTACTACCCTCCCATCTTTGCTTATACTTAGTTAGAATCACTTCCTTGTGTACGAAGCACATGAAGATTTTCATTCTTAAAGATAATCTAATCTTCCAAAAATGAATTGATTTTGGAATTCGACTAGAGTTTGTTAGGTATAGATACATAGATTTGATGGAGAATATCCAATTGTCGGATAAGTTCCACTGAATCTAATCTAGCTCATTAGAGAGGTGAATATCCATCAACCTCCACAAGAGATATAGCCAGTTGTTCCATCGGTCACGTACTAGGGATCTTCTGAACAGGATATTCAAAGGTACACACTGTAATTTGCAATAACAGATTGTAATATTATAGCAATATAAGCATACTTATGTTGCACAATATTATATAGAGATGGATACTACGTGGCTAGTGTGTCTCTCCTAACCAAGTATCTTCCCAGAATCTAGTCATGTTACTGTTCCCAATGATAAAATTAGTTCTATGGAAGAAAGCTGCTATCATTCTCATTAGCCCCTTCCAGAAAGGTGACTCATTGGCTCTTACGGTAACTTGGGCTGGAGTCTTCGAGTATAGGTACTTATTCCACAAAAATTGCACCCACATTCCTTCGGTCTCAATAGAAAGGTTGTATAACCATTTGCTGAGCAAGAATCTATTCTTTACCTCTAAGTTTTCATTCCTTTTCCCACCCTGTTTCTTCAGTCTACAAATAATATCCCACTTGGTGAGCATGTATTTTGTCTTCATTTCATCGCATTGTCAGTAAATTTTCCATTGATAGAAGCCTAACATTTTTGGTACCCCTAGAGGCACTTCAAAGAAATACAGTAGAAACATCAGAATGCTTGTTAACACTGGGTTGATCCGAACAAGCCGTCCACCATAAGACATAAGCGTACCCTTCCAGCAGCTTAGTACTTTTCAAATCGATCTTCAATACATTTCATTCCTTATTAGATAACTTATGATGATGAATTGGTATACCTAAATATGTAAATGGTAGTGAATCCAATTCACATCCAAACAATTGTCTCTAAGCATCTTGTTCTTCTTTGGCTCTCCTAGAATAGAATAATTCGCTTTTGTTAAAATTGATTTTCAATCCCAATAATTTCTCAAAAAGGCATAAGACTAGCTTCGTATTTCTAGCCTTTGTCATATCATGTTTTATGAAAATAATTGTGTCAGATGTGTATTGTACAATGGACACACCACCATCTACTAGATGGGGTACTAGTCCCCCTACTTGCCCGTCCTCTTTGGGTCAACCAATTAGAATTGCCAACATATCCGCCACTATGTTGAATAGAGTAGGAGACATCGGGTCTACTTGTCTGGGGTCATTTTGCGTCTAGAAATAATGACTTATGTCACTAACTGAGGAAGGTGCTAAGACAATACATCAATCAGAGACCCTTCGATGAAACTGTGTGTGATAAATGAATCGGAAACGGAATAGTTCTATCTCCCTCGCCAATAATGTGAACTGTGTGTGATGGGTGGCCCATCAAGCATGATTTAGATAAACGGTGCATGTGTGATACGTGACATACAGTTGAAATTTATAAAATATCTCTGATGAGGCAAAATAAAACAAACGGCTAACCAAATACAAATGTGTGTGATTTATGACATATTGTTAACTCGGATAAATTATTTGCGATGATCCAAAATAACACAAACAATTACCTAGATCATTATGTGTGCGATATATGGCATACAGGTCACTCGGATGAATTGTTTGCGATGAGAAAAATTAACACAAACGGTTACCTAGGTCAAGATGTGTCTGATAGACTGCATACAAGTCACTCGGGTGAACTTTTTGCGATAAGCCAAGATAACACAAACGGTTACAGAGATCAAGACCTGTGCTCGGATGAACTGTGAGTGATGAGCCAAATAACATAAACGATTGGGCGTAACAAGATGTGTGTGATGCCTAACAAATAGGTCAGTAATCTAAATTATGTGGAAGATTGAAAATAATACAAACTGATAATAACAAAGACGATTACTGCTAATAAGCACCTGATTCAGAAATTAAATGCACAAATTATTTTTCATACTCCTACATAATCAACTAAACAACATAATAGGGGCATTACATATTAGCAAGGTTCGGAAAACAAAAAAATAGAAATAGCTACTCGTCGGTGTTGTTGCGGCCTGTAGGACTAGACTATTGGTGGGACGATGCTGAAATATGGTCTGCACGCATGAAACATCCTCTCTCGAATGGAAGTATCTAGATTCAGGTTGGCCACGACCATGTCCTTGAACACTTCATAGGCCCTGCCATTTCTCTGCTCCCGCTCCATCACAGTAGCTCCAGTCTCATGGAAAATCCAGTCCATGGCCAAACGCGTGCGCGCGATGCTACCGTGATGGACATTTTCCAAGTGGTCATAAACAACAAAGGCATTAGCTGCGCATGCTGCTAGAGCACTAGCAGACTCTAACGTGGTTGCCACCATTACCACGGCCAAATCCATGCATGACACCAAGGCAACGATGACCTCATCGGCACGTGTCACACTGGTCGCGTACTCAACTGCGCATTTCGCATACAGAACTGCGTGTGCCCCCAATAGATCTGTTGCAACCTCCATCTCTTCTGTGCTTGCTTCCAAGGCCTCTGCACCCTCATCAGGGCGTACCACAGCTGCCGGTGTGGGTACCTATACGCGTATGAACTACGTCAACCCCATGTGTTCCGTGATGGAGAGGGGGGTTCTAGATTCTGAGTACATGTGTAATGTTGTCTATTTTGTGGAGGCTAGGACGGTGGGGAGAAGAAGGCTAGATTTGGTGGGTGGATATTTATTTGTATCCCTATGCATGATTGCAGATAGTTGCTACAATCTTTCCATGTGCGATTATGTGTGTAGGAAAAGATTCAAAAACTTTGAAAATGATGGGTATTGTGTGATCTAACGGGCATACATTGTAAGTAAATGAACCATTGGCGATACTACAAAAAGTGTGCACGGTTGATGGAACAAGACGTGTGCTACCCAGAAATAGGCCCCAACGCCCTGATGTAAAATTAGTGCCGCTATACACATGTCTCGCAAACCGTGTGCCATGCAGAATAGGTACATCACGCCTAGGTGTAAAATACGAAGCACCTCCAATGAGTCACTGCTACTTGTGAGCTGCATTAGGATTTTCGCTGAAGAGGAGAGGAGATGCAATATAGTAGAGATAAGTATTTCCCTCAGTGTGAACCAAGATTATCGAACCAATAGGAGAACCAAGCAAACTCCTTTCAACAGCACTTATACACACAATACCAAGCACTTGCACCCAATGCGGGCAAGAGGGTTGTCAAGCCCCTTGAAGTCGTTACTTGCAAGGATTAAATCTTGATAGAGATAGATAATGTAAAGGCAAAATTAAATAAAAGTAAGTAAATTGCATAAAAGTATTTTTAGGTTTTTTTGTATTTATGTTTAAGTAGGACCGGAGACCATAGTGTTCGCAGAGGCTTCTGTCTGGAAAATAGCATACTGTGTGTAGACAAATTACTGTTGGAAAATTGACAGAATTACGCATAGTGATGACATGTTATTCATGAAAATGATCATGTATATAGGCATCACGCCCATAAACAAGTTGACCTAAATGATTATGTATCTACTAATATTACTCCACTTCGAAAGCGCTTCTTTGCTTGCCACTCTAGGTATTAAGTTCATAACAAATAGAGTAATGCTTGGAGCAAGGTGACATGATGTCACTGGTACCATAACGTGATATACAAATGGTTTTTAACCCCTTTTCATGACGCAGTTCCGAACCATCGCCTTGCCCATGTGGATGATAGGGGGGCATCCCACACGACACCGAAACATCGTCTGCGATGGTGTGAGCGCCTGCTGACGATTCGCCTAATGTAAATGTATGCAAAGTTGTAGCCTATCCTACACGCCACACTTTGACGTTACGTTTGTGATCAACCACACATCTGAGATGATGGCACAGATATATTCGTGTGCGAAATATGGATGTCAAAAACATTTAATCCCATGACCTGTTTGCGATAGGTACACTATGACCCATAGTCCAAAAATATTGAATGTGTGTGATGACTCCACTATCGCCAACGTTCTAATATAATAAGCATGTGCGATAGTTATTCGGATCGCACACGTGAAACGTATGTTAATTGTCTTCTTATCGTCCTACATTGCACATGCATGTAGGTTTCGAACCGTTTGTGCTATTGACCGCAATCACACACGGTTGCGACGTGCAAACATGTGTGTGACAGCGCGCACATCCCACATGCACAAATTATGCGACCGTGTGTTGTAAATCTAAAAATCACACACGCCATACTTCAAACAATGGTGCGTGATATAAAACGGCATCACACACGGTTTAATCGTTCTAACTGTGTGCACTGTAATTTATTACCTAGCAGCTTATTTTAGTTAATTTATTATTAGAATTAGAAATTTTTAATTTTTAATTATGAAATGTGGATTTCACATCCATCAATACATAACCTAATTACAATGGTTCAATAGCCAATGCATAAATCAAAAGCTCAGTACACGTTCGATGGTTACATGGTTCAGCCGAAGATTAAATATGATGAACGACAATATATAGTACTAGAGGCGGTAAAGATGAAGAGAGAATTGTAAATGCTTTTGGATGTCGATGGTGTTGGAGAAGCCGAATACCCATAATGTACCCTCCTCCATGCCAAAGGTGCACACAACTTTTGTCCAACCCCTTGTGATGATCATCTGTCCATCCTTTACCGCCTTTAGGAAGACTTCTAGACCATTATCGTGGTAGGATGAATTATATACTATAACCTTCATTGCCTCCACTTCGGCCAGGTAGTTTGCTAGGTAATCTTGAGTAAATTCCTTCGGAAACCACTAAAAAGAGACAACTTTTAGGTATTCATGTCTAATATAGTAGCTTGTTCTGGGATGGAAAAGAAGGCAACAAATTGCTTACCATCGTAACGTTCACTGATGTCTTGGATAAAGTATAAATAAACAGGTTAATTCGAATCAGATGTCTCTTCTACCTAACATTTTTTCTTAGTTTCCTCACTTGATGCTTGTTCATGTTTATCTCGTTGCCCCATATGCAAAAGGGGTCGAAGCGTGGATATGTACCACCGACATATGTACCTACAAGCAACAAATAAATGTTAGAACCTAAGTTGCAACTACACAAATGATGTAAAATATTATAAGATAATGGGATGTGAGTAACCTCGATGGTAAACAATAGCATCGCACATTGTAGCCCTACATAAGCACATAGAAAGGCGTGTTAAATACAACAGGGTTAACATCCACCAAAGTAGCAAGTGTTAATCAAACGACAGTATCTCCGATGATATTTTCATTGCGAGGAGTAGCATGGTAGAAAAGGGACATGTATTGGTGAAATTAAACTGGACAGTTCATACTTGAACAGCAGTGCGCATTACTGAAATAAACAATGGACGTGTTAACTTCAGAGTACAGACAACCTAACATAGTCATTAAAACTTGTACCAACGAAACTGAAATTGACACGGTTAAACATCGTGAGCCAGGTGCTGCTAGAGCAGAAAATTTCTTAGTTATCTAGAAAAAGTTAGGGAAATAGCCAAGATGTGTTAGGGCGTGTTTACTATAACAAGCTTAACACATCAACCGTACAAAACATGCCCATTGCAACTGGTATTGGTAAAATTGAACTGGACAGTTCATACTTGGTAAATCCCGAGGGGTAGTTGCTGGGGCACTCCAACTCGGCCAGAGCCCACACAAAGTCGGTGGAGAGGTGTTCCTGCTGGTTGCAGCATGGATCAGTACCGCTAACATATGTACCTACAAGAAACAAGTAAATGTTAGAAGCTAAAATGAAATTGAACAAATGATGTAAAATACTATAAGATATTGGGATGTGACTAACCTCGACGGTAAACAACATCATCGTGCATTGTGACACTTTGTAAATACATGGAAAGGCATGTCAACTACAAGAGGGTTAACATCCACCAAAAATATCTAATGGTAATTGAAGGACATCATCTCCACTGATATCTTCATTGCAAAGAGTAGCACTTTATCGAATGGACAGCATAAAAAATGGATATAACTGTTCACTATGGCAGTCTTAATAGCAAACTATCATAGGCACTGTAAGTTTGTAACTCGTATTGGTGAAATTGAACTGGACAGTTCATACTTGACCAACACAGTGCCATAACTGAAATGATCAATGGACATGTTAACTATAGATTACAGACAACCTAACATGGCGATTTAAACTTGTATTGTTGAAACTGAAATTGACATGGTTAAACATTGCAACTGGTATTCGTAAAGATGAACTGGATAGTTCACACATGGTAAATCCAGAGGGGTAATTGCTTAGGCATTTCATCTCGACTAGATGTCGTCCAAAGTCGGCGATGAGGTGTTCCCGCGGATAGAAAAGTGGATCAGTACCGCTATAGTATTTATGTGTACAAAGAACAAGTAAGTGTTAGAAGTGTGGGCACTTCATCTCGGCCAGAGCCCGCCCCAAGTTGGCGGCTTCGCGAGCAAGATGTTCCTCTGGGTCGGCATGCATAGCATCTGTCGTGCCACCGACTGCCATGATCAGCTCCTCGACCTCCATGTCATATGTGGTTGGTCTTGCGAGAGATACTTAGGGATAGGGGGTGGGGATGTGAAGGCATGAGTGTGGTTTGCAGGCTCTATCTGAGCAACCGGGCTGGGCGGTGATGGAGATCGAAGGTTACCACACTAGATCGACGAGCGAGACTGAGGCAGAACATAGATTTGGTTGCGGTGGTAGTGGCGGTGACGGCGGTTTGGGCTGCAGTTAGAGGGTGGTGGGGGATAGGGGAAATGTGATGAATGCGTATGGGGTGGGAGGAATAACTTCTGAAATCACACGCCTACTGAAAATTTGGTGACAAAACTCGAACCTTACAAGGGGAAACACACAACGCAGATGAAGCGCATCAAATACCCGTTTGCGAGAAAAGAGAAAATTGGCGATCCCGTGCCGGGAAAATTACAAGCCTTCTATCTTTCTTGTGCCATCAGACGTTTTACAAACTGTTCGTTGTAAGAAAATGTTTGTGTTTAAAGTTGTATTTTTGGAAAACTGATAGTATTAGATAATACATGATACTACTTTGCTTGGTGTTCAAATATTTGCCAAAGCATATTCTAGTGGGTATGATGATAGTAGAAAACGAGCCCAAAAAAATGTCAAATTTGGACACGGCACATTCTAGTGGGTATGATGATCGTAAAAAAGAAAGCAAGTTAAAAGGACCAAGGAAATATGACGACATTATTCATACCTCCTCAAATATTTATGAGATCATATTGAGTTCATGCATAGGCACCACATGAGGTAACATGTTTTTCAGGCATGTTTTCCATTTTTTTAGAGTTACAAAACAAATAAACATCACATCTATGGTTGCCTCTTCCCACACATATCCTTTAAAATGCTATTAATTTCCTGTAACATACATGAAAAGTTATTCAATGACATGATTATGAATTTTCGAACCCTTTTTTGAACACATTTTCATGTACAGAACGTTCGAACTTGAATTATAAGCGGGAAATGCCTAGAAAGTACATATTAAAGACTAAATACAATAAACAAGCCTGGAAAAATGTCAAATTTGGACACGGTGCAGGCTAGTGGGTATAATGATCGTAAAAAATAAATCAACTTGAAAGGACCAGGGAAATATTGGTTCCCCTTCAAAACATGGCAATTTTGCTCCCTGAACCATTAAACTCCATAGATGATGGTCCCGTATATGAAGAGTGTGTATGAAGACATTATCCATACCTCCTCAAATATCTACCACATCATGTTGAGGTCATGCCTAGGCACCACATGAGCTAACATGTTTTTCAGGTATGTTTTCCATTTTTCTAGAGTTACAAAACAAATAAATGACATATCTGTGGTTGCCTATTCCCACACATATCCTTTCAAATTCTATTAATTTCCTATAAAATACATAAAAGTTATTCAATTACACGATTATGAATTTTTGAATGCGTTTTTGAACACCTTTTCATGTATAGAACGTTCGAATTTGAATTATAAGCACGAAAAGCATAGAAAGTATACATAAAAGACTAAATACGATAAACAAGCCTGGAAAAATGTCAAATTTGGACACGGTGCATTGGGTATGATGATCGTATAAAATAAATCAAATTGAAAGGACCAAGGAAATATGGGTTCCCCTTCGAACATGGTGATTTCACTCCCCGAACCATGAAACTCCATAGGTGATGGTCCAGTATACCAAGAGTGTGTATGACGACATTATCCATATACCTTATCAAATATGTACCACATCATATTGAGGTCATGCCTAGGGACCACACAAGGTAACATGTTTTTCATGCATGTTTTCCATTTTTCTAGAGTTACAAAACAAAGAAACGACACATCTGTGATTTCTTCTTCCCACACATATCCTTTAAGATTCTATTAATTTCCTGTGAAATACATGAAAAGTTATTCAATGATACAATTATGAATTTTTGAACACTTTTTGAATACTTTTACATGTACAAAACGTTCAAACTTTAATTATAAGCAGGATATACCTAGAAAGTACGCGTAAAAGACTAAATACACTAAACAAACTCCAAAAAATGTCAAATTTGGAGGTATGATGCTCGTAGAAAATAAATCAAGTTGAAAGGACCAAGGAAATATGGGTTCCCCTTCAAAACATGGTGATTTCTCTCCCCGTACCATGAGACTCCATAGGTGATGGTCCGGTATATGAAGAGTGTGTATAGCAACATTATCCATACCTCCTCAAATATTTACGACGTCATACTGAGGTCATGCCTATGCACCACACGAGGCAACATGTTTTTCAGGCATCTTTTCCATTTTTTAGAGTTACAAAACAAATAAACGACACATCTATCGTTGTCTCTTCCCACACATATCCTTTAAAATTCTATTAATTTCCTGTAAAATATATGAAAAGTTATTCAATGACACAATTATGAATTTTTGAACCCTTTTTTGAACACATTTACATATACAAAATGTTCAAACTTGAATTAATCCTAGAAAGTACACATAAGAGACTAAATACGATAAACAAACTAAAAAAATCAAATTTGAACACGGTCCATTCTAGTGGGTATGTTGATCGTAGGAAAAAATTCATGGAAAAACGACCAAGGAAATATGAGTTTCCCTTGAAACTTTGAGATTTGTTTGGGCAGACGGTTACTTTGTGAAGGCCATGTATGTTCACCCCATCTTTCCATGTGTTGTGATTGGCCAGTACTCCAGCTACACGGATTGCACATGCACACCGTAGGATGCACCGCGATCGAACGGGGATCCACACCTCTCCCATCACACCTGTAACTATAGTTGGAATTTTAGTTCGTACATGCACTAAATTAAGCTACTAACAAAACTTTACTTTCATTAATCACACATGGTCCCTGTTTACTTACGAACCATTTCCTATGCGGACCGCCTACCCCGGTCGTCTCCCCCTTCGTCCTCATTCGCACTGTTGTATAGTTACTTGTTCTCGACCTCGGCCCGCCCAAATCTTCGAGTTCGACAACGCCTGTCGCAGTCGGCTGCCGCTCACGAATGCCACCACATTTTGTTTCATTCCCACGTTGTCGCCTATCGGCGCTGACTTTCTTGACTCTGCTCGAAAGGGTATTTCTATGGGATTGGGCCATTTTTTCTAATGGAGAACTAGGTAATTAATTTTGTGAAATATTTGAGCATTCCTTAGCGCAGTTCGTATGTCTCTGCCAATCACTCGGGGGAAAATAACCATCGATGATTTTTTTTTCTTGTAACTGATTAGAGGGTTTTCATTCGTAGTGTCCATAGTGCAAGCACAAGTCAGGCATGAACAATTCAATCGAGCATTTACATGCTCAAATCGGTACTGCCTCGAACGCAGCTCTCACTAGGACTACAACATTCGTCGGGTTTTCGTAAATCATCCAAGTGGCCGACGAGACCCTGACTATCGCCAGTGCTACAGGAACGGCCGCCAGGCCTCCTCGGCATCCGGAGATGCATCCTCCTCCATCTAGGACATAAGCCCGCACCTCGTGCAGTGACTACTGTCGCAGTTTTCCTTGCGGCGTTGCAGTTCCCGCTCCGCCACCCGCACCGTCTATCGCACTCTATGCCAAGCACGCAATATCGCCCGCTGGCGATCCCTAGCTGCTTTCAAGATGACCATGGCTAACCTGTTGGCTTGCTCGTGTCGTGATTCCTACCTCCTCTGGTTGTCGTCGGGAGAGGTGGCTGCATGACCGTCGACCCTCAAGCTGACCATCACGCCGGCATCATGGATTGCTTTGTCATTTCTCAGTTGATGAACTCCTTGTTGTATGTTACATAAGCAAGTTATATAGTGTGATGTGTCCCATTGTTGTGAGATAATTTGTAACTCATGTGTTTATATCTATGAACACAGAGCAATTTATGGCACACCGTACATGGATGTATAGTGGTTGGCAACGTTGTAAAGCCCACTCTAATGAATGGATTGAAAACACTAGACATTTCTTGTCGGTGTAGTTGAAGGTAACACCATCAAGTGTCCATGTCCATGCATGAAGTGTTGGAACCACTTTAGGGGTCAAAGGGACACAATAGAGTTGCACTTGTGTGACAATGGGTTTAAGGAAAACTATGAAATATGGACTGCACATGGTGAGAGCCATGGTGTTAGGGGTGAAGAATCTGGGCCTTCATTAGATCATGAGGATATCTTAATTGACCGAATGGACAGGATGTTAATTGACCTGCCTGGTCCGCACCCCCCACCTATTGAGGAGGAGCCATCTACAGCTGCCCAATCCTTCTATGGATGGTCGCTAGTGCCGACGAACCAGTCCATGAGAACACAACACACTCACATATTTTTGCTATTGCTCGTTTGCTAGCTCTAAAGTCACAGTACAGTGTGTCCATTGCAAACTATGATGTTGTCTTGCAACTTATCCATGAACTTCGCCCAAGAGAGTCTAATATGGCCAATGACTTCTACCATTCTAAGAAATTAATCGAGGGCCTAGGTATGCCCTATGTAAAAAAAATTATGTCTGTAAGAAAAATTGTATGTTGTACTAAAAATATAACTTGCATAAAGGAAAGTGTGACTTTTGTGGACCTCCCACTATGAAGAAGGCTAGAATAAAGTTCCGCATAAAATTCTGTGGTAACCCCCCCCCCCCCCTATAGAAAGACTACAAAGGCTATATGCACATGAGGAGACACCAAAAGATATGTGATCACATAGGCCTTCTACTTCTGGTAACATGGTTCATCCATGTGATGGGGAAGCATGGCCACAGTTCGATAAGGATTTTCCGTCGTTTTCAGGAGACTCGAGAAACATGAGATTAGTTTTTGCAATGGATGGTTTCACATAGTTTCGTGTAAATGCTGCTCCTTACTCATGTTGGCCAGTGTTTGCTGATACTTGTGATCTACGTTGGGTTTTCCATGAAGAGGAACGGGTTATCACTGCACAATATGGGTAAGTATTTCCCTCAGTTATGAAACCAAGGTTTATAGAACCAATAGGAATATCAATCCTCAATCGTCTTTGGCGGTTGCACATAAAAGAGTAGACAACTTTCACCCAACATTGGCAAGAGGGTTGTCAATCCCCTTGGTCTTGTTGTTTGCAAGCAAATGAGTTGTGTAGATAATTGTAGATAATTGTAAATTGTAAAATAAAATAAAGGCAAATAAATGGTAACAAGGTAGTAGTAGAGTTTGTAAATATATGGTGAATAGATCCAGGGGTCATAGTTTTCCCTAGCGGCATCTCTCATCAAAATAAGCATATGGTGGGTAAACAAATTACTGTTGGGCAATTGATAGAAACGCAGATAGTTATGTGATATTCACGGCAATGATCATGTGTATATAGGCATCACGTACATAAACAAATAGTCATGTGACTCCTTCCTCGACTTATTACTATTACTCCACTTCAAGAGCGCTTCTATGCTTGCATCTCTATGTATTAAGTTCATGACAAACAGACTAATGCATGGAGAATGATGACATGATGTATACAAAGTAAACTCATGCAATATGAATATACCCCATCGTTTTATCCTTAGTAGCAACAACATAAAGACGCATCTTGTCCCCTACTTTGTCACTAGGATATAGAAACTCGCTAGGTTGAACCTACTACAACGCACTTCTCTCACCAAAGAAATACCAATCTAGTTGGCCAAACTATTTCAATAGATCGGAGAGAATTACGAAGATATAATGATCATGCACATAAGAATCATATTAGATTTCAAAGAAGACTCGAATATTTATCATGAATAATCTGAACATCAATCCACAATTCATCAGATCCCAACAAACGCACCGCACAAAACTATTACATCGGGATAGATCAAACCGAAGATGTGATGATCATTGTATTGAAGATCAAGAGCGAGAGAGATTGCCATATAGGTACTAAATACGGACCCGTAGGTCTGTGGTGAACTACTCACACATCATCATGAGGGCAGCAAGGTTGATCAAGAGGCCCTCCATGATCGATCCCCCCTACGGCAGGGTGCCAGAACGGAGATCCAGAAGGCCTCCCATTGGAATAGAGACTTGCGGTAGTGTAAAAAGTATTTCGGGACTGCCTCTAGGGTTTTTGGAATATTAGAGAATTTATAGGCTAGAGAACAAGGTCGGGAGAGCCACGAGAGGGCCACGAGCCATCAGGGCGCCTCCCCCCTCCCCCCAGAGCATGCCCTGTTGGCTTGTGAGGTCCTCGCGCGGCTCTCGGCCTCCTTCCTAAGTTTCCAGGTCTTCTTTTGGTCCATAAAACATCACCAAAAAATTTCATGGCAATTGGACTTCGTTTGGTACTATAAACCTGAAAAGTGAAAAACATGTAGAAAATAGCAAATGGCACTGGGCACTGGGTCAATAGGTTAGTGCTCAAAAATAATATAAATTGGTAACTAAATGCCCAAAAAGTATCCTAGAATGATAATATATCACCATGGAACAATCAAAAATTATAGATACATTGGAGACGTATCAAGCATCCCCAAGCTTAATTCATGCTCGTCCTCGAGTAGGTAAATGATAAAAATAGAATTATTGATGTGACATGTTATTCATTATATAACCTTATGCATGTATGCTCATTGAGAAATGATGAATTAACAAACATTAACATAGAAATACTTATAAGTATAAGTAACAAAATCATCAATCTTTCAAAGTATATGATCCTCAAAGAATGTTGTACCCCCATTCATCTTATTGTATTCGCAAGGCATGCCTCCATATTCACCACATTAATACAAATTTCAAGCACCACGGTGCCCAAGTCAGGCAATTATATCATACGTTTTCAATATGCATCAACTCTTTATTCTTCGCGCAATACATGAGCGTGAACCATTGGACATAACATGTAGGTGGAATATAATATGGTGGTAGGTATCAAAGGGGTAGAAAGTGGAGAAGATAGTATCACATCAACTAGGTGTACCAACGGGCTATGGAGATGCCCATCAATAGATATCAACGCAAGGAGTAGGGATTGCCATGCAAATGATGGACTAGAGCTATAAGTGTATGAAAACTCAACTGAATCTTAGTGGGGTGTGCATCCAACTTGCTTGCTCATGAAGACCTTCGGCATTTGAGGAAGCCCGTCATCGAAATATACAATCCAAGCTTATGAAAAAGTTACTCCCACTAGCATATGAATGATATAACATGAGACTCTCTATATAAAGAACAAGGTGCCACTTTGAGGCACAAGTGTGGTCAAGGATAGTAGCAAAGTCCCTTCTCTCATTTCCCTCATTCATTTTTTTATTACTATGGTGGGCTCATTTGGACTCCCCTATTTTTATTTCCTCACTAGGATAATGCTCTAGTAATGATGATCATCACACTTTTATTTACTTACAACTCAATATAAAGACTGATAAGACGGTATGACTCTGTATGGATGCCTCTGGCAATGTACCAGGATGTGCAAAGATCTAGAGTGACATATATCAAAAATATAATGAATTGTGGCTTTGCCACAAATACTATGTCAGATCTGTATGATCATGCAAAGCATTATGATGATGAACGAACTAGTCATGTGAAGTGACGATGGAATTTGTATGGCAATATATCTCGGAATGGCTCTGGATGCCATGATAGGTAGACATGGTGGCTGTTTTGAGGAAGATACAATGAGGCTTATGTATAACAGAGTGTGTCATGTCATGGGGTTTGGATGCACCAGCAAAAGTTGCACCGGTCCTCGAGGTGAGAAAGGGCAATGCACGATACCGAGGAGGCTAGCAAATATGAGGAGGTGAGATTACATATGTCCAAGGCTTCATATTTGTCATACAGAACTCATGTACTTATTGCAAAGTTTTATTAGTTTTATCACAAATCAAAGTACTACCCGCATTCCCCGAGGGAGGATGTTGGTAGGAGTTAACCATCACGTGCCCCCAACTTGAAACAACACTAGGATTTCAACGACGAATAGAAATGCTCACACATCATCACCAAGCTTTTTTTTAAATAGAAGAACAAGAATTTAACATCTTTAATATCAACACCTTTCTAAATTAATAATAATGCACTCACACCCTTTTCATATCACCACATCAATATCATTAACCCACAATTTCTCTATATGTGCTACATGATGGTTTAATTATCACTCATTGAATACCTATTGTTTTTGGACTACTTTTATGAACCATGAGAAATATCTTCACTATTTATTAAACCTCAAACAAATATAAGTGAAGAACGAGAGCATATTATTTTTATAAAATCTACCAGCTACCATGCTCAAAAAGATATAGGTTTAGTACAAGAGCAACTGTCAGACTCAAAAGATATAAGTGAAAAGGAAATAGAGTATTCTAAAAAATTATGGTAATGGTGTGTCTCTCTCAAATAAGTGTGTCCAGCAAACTATGATTGTGTAAAACTGAAAGTAAAAGTAAACAAATGCAAACGACACTCCAAGCAAAACTCATATCATGTGATGAATAAAAATGTAGCTCCAAGTGACATACTAATGGATTGAGACGAAAGAGGGGATGCCTTCCGGGGCATCCCCAAGCTTAGATGCTTGAGTCTTCCTTAGAATATTACCTTGGTGTTGGGGATATAACCCCACGATATGACCCGCCCTGGAGGCTCCGGGTCATGTTGCTGGCTCATGAGCCGGCCCAAAGGTGAGCCGTAAGACTGGTGGCCCAGGAAGATAGGAGGCTCAAGGTGTGGGCCGTACAACGGCCCGGACCAAGAAGACCTGGGCGCGTAAGCCGTCTCAAAGACAGCTTGGACAAGAAGATAGAGAGAGACTCGTACATACAGTAAGACTCGGTTAGCAATTGTAATGACCCGGTGGTCCTGACCTCTTATATAAAGGCAGACCCGGGGCGACTTAGAGGACAGGTGATCGAGAACTAGGTCATGCTTCTAGCTCCTTGTAATCGATACACAAGCAATACAAACACAAGCATGACGTAGGCTGTTACCTCGACTTGAGGGGCTGAACCTGGGTAAATCTGTGTCTTTCGTCCTGATTAACCCCTTTGAGTCCACTCTGTTAGCGATGGCCTCGAATCCAAATCCGTTCACTCGGACATCTGCCGTGACAAATCCATGACAGTTGGCGCCCACCGTGGGGCAACCGCTTGGTGGTGTTGAGTTCTCAAAGGGCTCTCTCCCAGGGCTCGAGGGATACGTGGTTGGAAGTATGAGCAAGACTCGTCGTGGCCGGCTCTACATCGACGACGCCGGCTGGGGCTTGATGCTGATTCTGTAGAGTATGGATTCCGGGTTTCGTTTGGCGGGATCCAGGTTTTCATTGGAAAGGTTGATGGATCTACACCCGGGCCGGACATCTGCACTAACATCGTCGAGTTAGCTCGGCGTCTCCAATCTGCGAGTGGTGTGCAGCCTGCCCGTGCCCATCCAGGTCAAAGGCATGTTCTCGTGGGTTTCACTCAAGGTATGGACCTGGAAGCGTCCGAGTCACAAGAAACTCTTGTTGGCTCGGAAGATGAGTCCTCAAGTGGGGAGACAGAGTCAGTGTATCGGCTCAGTAACGGTGGCCTTGGGGGCTACTATGACACCTATTTTGAGGAAGAAGGCTTTGAGTCGGATGTTCCAAGACCCCCGGTTCATGTGGCGGTGTTCATGGCGGGATCGGCTCCAGCCGCCGGTGACACAGCTGTGGGAGCCACCGCAGTGGGTGATAGCCCGCCGCCACCGGCTCAGGTTCTAGTGGAATTGATGGACGAGCTTACATCTCTCATGGCCATGAAGGTAACACCGGACAATCAAGCAGCCCGGAATTTAGAGGTGGCATGGATCAAAGGACGGATGGCAGAGGAACGACAAAGGATGGCTGAGCTGAAGATCCGGATGGAGGAAGAGGCGGAGCGTATCAAGGCAGATGCTTTCCATCTAGAGCTCGAACAAAGGTCAGCAGCCGCAGTGCACCGGAGGAGGCATCAATCTCGTTTGCCAGAACATTACGAAGCAAGGAACCTGTTTAATACCCCTGGTGCGGGGCGGGTTATGGGCGCGCCGGAAAGGCGCCTGATGGAACACCCAGCAACTCATCCACCCTAGCGTAACCAAACCTCACCTAGAGCTTTTCCAACACCGGCGGGTCATTACTCTAACCCGGCCGAGAACATGGTGGCAGCGGCCACCCGGCTTGAGACGATTCCCATCCCAGATGAAGCACCCTTTGCGGAGGACGTGCGAAACGCCATTGGATATTTATAGACGGCCATGGCCCAGCAAGAGAGATATGCTCACAGCCGGAGCCGGGTTCACTCTACCCCCCTCCCCAGTCGAAGTTTCAGCCGGCGCTACGAGTCGCCGGCGTGTTCCAGCAGTCATCCACGTCGTGGACCACCGGAGGACGAGCAGGCGGCTCTAGATGCACAAGCCCTCACGGACCAGGCGAGGAACAGACGAGAGGCGGAGATAGCGGCAACCCGTCCAGAGCCGACGCTTTCCGTCTCAATGGGAGTAGTTAGTACCAGAGCAGTAGGGGTGCCATGTTTAACTCCGGTTCTGAGAAGTGAACGGCTATCGAAAGATTTCAAGGGGCCTCGAAAGGTTCCGAATTACACAGCTGATCTACCCCCTGAGGCGTGGGTTGAGAGTTATGAGCTAGCCATGGAGATGCTAGACGTTAGTGAGGCGGTATGTGCAAAATATTTCATCATGATGCTTGGGGGTCCGGCTCGCACGTGGTTGAAAGATCTTCCGCCTAACACGATAAGTTCATGGGCGGAGCTGAGAGCGAAGTTTATTAAGAATTTTTAGGGGACCTGTAAGCAGCCCATGACCATTGTAGACTTGGACCATTGTGTTCAACAGGAGAATGAGTCGGCCCATCACTGGGTCCGGCGGGTGTCGACCATTATTCACTCTTCAGAGAAGATCACGGCGGCTCAAGCGGTGCTTATTCTAGAAAAGAACTGTCATTTTGTTCCATTGAAACAGAAGCTCGGCCGGCTCAAGCGCACGTGTCAGGATATGGGAGAGCTCATGACGGCCCTGACAAAGTATGCTGACTCAGATAACACCAAGGATCCAGGCTCGGATGATGAGAAAGCCAATCAAGGGAAGAAGAACAATCAAGGAAAAGGCTTTGTGAACAATGGGAATTAGAATAAACGGAAGAGCGCTGACAGCGGGTCAGAACTAGTGGCAAACACCAACACAGGACAGAACCATCCCAAGGGAAATGGAAAATTCAGGCCGTTTCATCAAAGGAACAGAGGCCCTTTCAATTTAGAAGAAGCGCTTAGGAAGCCTTGTCCGGAGCACAGCACGCCTGACAAACCAGCGTTGCATGCGTGGGGTGATTGCTTTATCATGCAGAGATTCAAAAACCAGCATTCCCAACCGTGTAATAACGAGGGCGGTGGCGCGCCTGGAGGCTCAGGGCACGACGGATCAGGGGCTGGATTTGGCGCCGGTGGTTCAGGAACCGGGCATCCGGGTCAGAATAACCAAGGGGGCACCAACAGCATCCTGGCAACAACAGCAATAACAACAATCAGCAGCAGCGCAATCAGTCCGGGTTTCAGAGTAACCCGAAGCAGCTCAGTTCTGGACAGTATCACGTATTCACGACCGGTCACAATAAACGAGACGAGAAGATGCAGAGGCGAGCAGTTAATGCGGTTGCTCCGGCTCTCCCGCGGTACTTACCGTGGTTTGAGTATGACATAATGTGGAGCCAGCAGGATCACCCGCCGCGGGTAGATGACCCGGGCCGGCTGGCTCTAGTTGTGTCCCCTCAGGTGAATGGCTATATGGTGAATAAAGTGCTCATGGACGGAGGTAGCAGCATCAACATCCTTTATTATGACACTTTCCGGCGGATGAAGTTGCTTGACAAAGACCTTAAACCTTCCTCCATCGTCTTTCATGGTGTGGTTCCGGGTAAGTCGGCATACCCGGTGGGCCGGATTTCATTGGAAGTGGCTTTTGGCGATGAGTATAATTACAGGGTGGAGTCCTTGTGGTTCGAGGTGGTTAAAATCAAAAGTCCCTATAATGCGTTGTTTGGGAGGTCGGCTTATGCCAAATTTATGGCTAGGCCTTGCTATGTTTATTTACAACTCAAAATGCCCGGCTTAAATGGTACAATTACCATTCACGGTAATCAGAGAACGGCTCTCGAGTGTGAGGAAGGAGATGTGGCGTATGCAGAGTCTAGTTGTGCCCAGGAGGAGCTGAAGTTCTATAAGGAGAACGTTGACCCGGAGGATATGACCCCGCTGAAGAAGCCTACTACAGAAGTTGAGCCGCCACTCAAGTTTTCAGCGGATGATACCAAGGCAGTAGATTTCAATCCGGGCGACTCATCCAAGCAGTTCATCATTGGGGCTCACATGGATCCCAAATAGGAAAGCGTGCTCATCGAATTCATCCGTGAGAATCGGGACATCTTCGCATGGAAGCCTTTTGACATGCCGGGTGTACCGAGAGAGTTCGCTGAGCACAACCTTAGTGTGGATCCAAAGTTTAAGCCGATCAAACAGTTTCTACGACGGGTCAACGAAGAGAGACGTAAAGCTATTGGGGAGGAAGTTGCCTGACTCTTGGCTGCAGGCTTTATAGTGGAAGTTTTTCACCTAGAATGGTTGGTTAACCTGGTGCTAGTGCTCAAACAGAACGGCACCTGGCGTATGTGTATAGATTACACGGACCTTAACAAGGCTTGCCCGGCTGACCCTTTTGCACTCCCTCGTATTGATCAGATTATTGATGCTACAGCCGGATGTGAAAGTTTATGCTTCCTAGATGCATATTCAGGTTATCATCAGATCAAGATGGCAATGAAAGATCAAGAGAAGACGGCGTTTATTACACCTTTTGGGGCGTTCTGCTACGTCTCCATGCCTTTCGGGCTCAAGAGTGCCCAGGTGACTTACCAACGATGTGTGCAGAACTGCCTTCACAATCAGATTGGCCGAAATGTTCATGCTTATGTAGACGACATCGTGGTTAAATCCAGAAAGAAGGAAACTCTCCTAGAGGATCTGAAAGAAACCTTTGACAATCTCCGGGTCTACAAGATGATGCTTAACCCAACGAAGTGTGTCTTTGGTGTTCCAGCAGGAAAGCTTTTGGGCTTCTTGGTCTCTGAGCGGGGCATCGAGGCTAACCCAGATAAAATTAAGGCTATCACTTCTTTAGGAGAGCCGACGTGCATTAATGACGTTCAGCGCCTTGCAGGACGAATTGCTGCGTTGAGCCGCTTCATAAGCCGGCTTGGGGAGAAAGCCATTCCCTTATACCAGATGATGAAAAAGACAGACAAGTTTAAGTGGAGCAAAGCAGTGGCTAAAGCACTTGAAGCTCTTAAAAAACAGTTGACTGAGCCACCAGTATTAGCCGCTCCGGTTGAGAAAGAGTCGTTGCTCCTTTATGTGGCGGCTAACAACAGAGCGGTCAGTGTAGCAATTGTGGTTGAGCGCAAGGAGGCGGGGAAGTAGTATCCTGTGCAAAGGCCGGTTTATTACATCAGTGAAGTTTTGGCAGAGTCTAAGCAGAGGTATCTGCATTGGCAGAAGTTGGTATATGGAGTTTTCATGGCTAACCGCAAGTTAAAACACTACTTTTTGGGGCACCAAATAACCGTGGTCAGTTCTGCCCCGTCGGGAGATATCATTCAAAATAGAGAAGCTACAGGAAGGATTGCCAAGTGGGCCTTAGAGCTGGGTCCTCTTAACATCAAATATGTTCCTCGTACAGCAATAAAGTCTAAAGCTTTGGTGGATTTCATAAATGATTGGACAGAATGTCAAGCTCCCGAAGAGAAGCCGGATAACACGTATTGGACTATACACTTTGATGGGTCCAAGCAGTTAGAGGGGTCCGGTGCAGGAGTTGTTCTCACCTCCCCCAAGGGTGACAAGTTTTGTTATGTGCTCCGGTTAATGTTTCCTTGTACTAATAATGCAGCTGAGTATGAGGCACTACTCCACGGTCTCAGAGTCGCTAAAGAGATGAGCTTAAGCCGGGTCAGATGTTTAGACGACTTAGATCTTATGGCTCAGCAAGTTTCAGGTACTTGGGACTCCAAGGATCCACGGATGGCGGCTTATCGACAGGAGGTTGATATCATTGTCGGTCACTTCAAGGGGTATTAGGTGGATCATATTGATCGTCGCAGGAATGAGGCGGCTGATGCCTTCTTATGGTTAGGTTCTCAACGAAAGCCGGTACCACCTAATGTTTTTCTAGACGTATTGCATCATCCGACTGTCAAGATACCCTCTGAGGAGGATCTGGCTATTCTTGACCCGGAGGCGGAATTGGTGGCGGCTCTACATGTCATCCCAGACTGGACTATTCCTTATTTGGCGTATCTGACATGCGGCGAGTTGCCTGAAGAGGAGGATCTGGCCAGGAAGGTTACACAGCATTCTAAGTCTATGACGATTATCAATGGTGAGTTACATAAGTGTAGTGTGACGGGTGTTTTCTAGCGCTGCGTCTCACCAGAGGAGGGCCGGCAGACCTTGAGTGAAATTCATGCTGGCGACTGTGGACATCATGTCGAGTCAAAATCTTTAGTGGCCACGGTGTTTCGACATGGATTTTTCTGGTTGACGGCTCACAAGGATGCAGAATACTTAGTCCGTAAGTGTGACGGCTGTCAGAAGTTTGGCCGGCGTGCTCACGTTCCGGCTCAAGAGTTGAGGATGATACCAATCACTTGGCCGTTTGCGGTCTGGGGGCTTGATATGGTAGGACCTTTCAAGAGATCCAAGGATAAGAAAACACGCCTTCTGGTGGCAATTGACAAATTTACTAAGTGGGTAGAGGCAGAGCCGGTCAGTAAATGTGACGCGGTTACAGCGGTCCAATTTATTAAGAAGTTGATCTATCACTTTGGTTACCCGCACAGTATCATTACGGACAATGGAACAAATCTATCCAAAGGAGCTATGAAAGCGTTCTGTGAGAAGGAGCATATCTGGCTTGATGTTTTAGCCATGGCACATCCCCAGTCTAATGGTTAGGCGGAGCGAGCCAATCAGGAAATTTTAAGAGTCAAACCACGGCTCATGGTTCCTTTGAAGCGGACACTCGGATGTTGGGTTGAGGAGTTGCCTTCCATCTTATGGAGCATCAGAACTACCCCTAGCAGATCGACAGGTTTCACGCCTTTCTTCATGGTGTATGGTGCTGAGGCGGTTCTACCCAGCAATATCCGGCACGACTCACCAAGGGTGGCGGCTTATGTTGAGACGAACAATGAGGTAGCACGCCAAGATGCGTTGGACGCCTTGGATGAAGCACGAGAGTTAGCAGCAGCCAGGTCAGCAATTTATCAACAAGACCTGCGACGCTATCATAGCCGCAGGGTGAAGACCCGGACGTTCCAGGAGGGTGACCTGGTACTCCGGCTGATTCAAGACCAATCTGGAATGCATAAGTTATCTCCACCATGGGAGGGGCCTTTTGTGATTAGCAGAAACCTTAACAATGGATCATATTACCTCATTGATATTCGAGATGAGTCGGAAACCGTGGGTTAAGAGACGTTGCGGCCATGGAATATCGCACATTTGCGACCATACTTTACTTAGCAGGCGTTGAAAGCCGCTATCATTGTATATATCATGCTTACATGAGTAAAAACTAGCATCCCCGCAAAGACTGGGGCCTCTGCTCTTATGTATACCTTTGTGCAATCAAGATGAAAAATTTCCGGCTCAAAAATTTGAGTGAAAGTGGTTTGTTCACCATCAAAACGGCTGATCCGGCTTTATGCCCTATCAAGCACTATTGCAGGGAGGCTTCTTGCCTTCGGGTATAGCTTACATCTCCTTTGCACAGCCAGCTGTTATTGAACTGTTGCAAGGAGGCTTCTTGCCTTCGGGTATAGCTCACATCTCCCTTGCACAGCCGACGTTATGCCCAATTAAGCACTGTTGCAAAGAGGCTTCTTGCCTTCGGGTATAGCTTACATCTCCTTTGCACAGCCAGTTGTTATTAAACTGTTGCAAGGAGGCTTCTTGCCTTCGGGTATAGCTTACATCTCCCTTGCACAGTTGGCTTTATGCCTAGTTTGGTTACATTAAGCATTGTTGTTGATGGAGGCTTCTTACCTTTGGTACAGCTTACATGACCCTAAGACAACAGCGTGTACACCAAATTCCAGTTGCTTATCAACTGTGGCCAACGAAGGGGGCTTCTTACTGATGGGTATTGCTTATCTCATCATAATGGCCGGCTTTATGCCACTTCCGGTTACTTATTAATCACGGTTGTCGAAGGGGGCTTCTTACCGACAGGTTCGCTTATCTCACCCAAACAACCGGCGTTTACACCAAACCTCAGTTGCTTATCAACTGTAGCTATTGAAAGAGGCTTCTTGCCTTCTGATATAGCTTACATCTCCTTTCAAACATCCGGCTTTATGTCGTCTCAGGCTGATTATTAGCCGCGGGTGTCGATGGAGGCTTCTTGCCTTAGGGAATAGCTTACATCTCCCATCAATAGCCGGCGTTCGCACATACAACATTTGCTGTTAAGAGGAGGCTTCTTACCGTCAGGTATAGCTTACATTACCCTTCATACAGCCGGCTTTAAGCCGCTTCCGGTTCATCAATAGCTGCAGTTGTCAATAGAGGTTTCTTACCATCAAGTATAGCTTACATTATCCTAAGACAACCGGCTCCTTAATGGATTCATCCGACAAAGAGCCGGAGCCATGTTGCTCCGGTTGAAAAAATTTGAGTTTTCAAATATATTATCCGGCTCTAATCTTCTAGAGAAGGAATGACGTCTTCAAAGACAAACACCCCTCATCAGAAAAGCTCAAGGTATATTTATGCAAAGGAATGAGCAATCAATGAAGAGCCGGCAACACATCAAATTGAAACATGGAAAGAAGAAAAATACACACAGAGAGATGAAAATACATATAGCCGCCAACGGTAGGGTCATGCTTACTCTGTTACAAAAACTACTCTTAGAAGGAGCAAAAGGCATTGTCAAGTTTCAACCGCTCACGACGGGTCATTACATGAGTCAGTACATGAGTCTGTGCTCAGAAAGGTTAAAAGAATAAAATTCAGTTATTGGCCGGCTCATCCTGCTCCGGTTCTTCCGCTGGCTTTATCTAGAGATTTCCCAATTCCCAATTACAACCAGCCAGAGCAGCAAAAGGCCCTTCAAGGAAAGGGGACGCGTCAAGCTCACAAGGGAAGAGATCCTTACTGCGGGCGGGTGTCAGATCCTTCCACTCGTAGAGAGGCCCGCGGATCCTCTTCTCCTCTGCATCGTAAGCCGCTTGATAAGTGCTCAAGTCAGCTTCATCCACCAGTACAGAGGCCAGATAACGCGACTCTTTGACACACCGGATGTAATCTTCTTCGGTGAATTTTGAGCCGTCATCTTTTTTGGACGGGTAACCATCCATCATTTCGGCTGGCGTTAGCTCGGGGGCGAAGGCCAGAGCCTGGCTTAATCCAACGACGGCTCCTTGGCCGAAGGTGGACTTCTTCAGCTCCTCTATTTGCTTGGGCATTGTAGAGAAGAGTTCCAAGACACCTTTCAGAGCGGTGGGGATCTTCTCCTTGTATTGAACCGTCTTAATCGTGAAAATAGCGCCACAATAAAGTTGTTTTGCAAAGGTGTAACAAAGGGTAAAAGGCTATCTGAAACCAATTGCCGGCTTCTGGGGCCTGTATAGGTCAAACAAAGCAAGATGAGTCGCCATCACAACAGATGAATGAGACATGCCGGAAACATGAAGTGAGTAAGAACTTACCAAAGAGAGCGGTTGCCATCTTGGTTATATGACACTTTAGGCCTTGAAGCTCATCCGCCACGGCTATCAGTCGCTGGTCGGCGTCATCTGCTCGCTTAATCAACACAGCTTTCTCCAACTCATTAGATTCTTTTAAAGAAGCAAGCTCCGCCTTAATATGGACCAGCTCTTTAGACAGAAGCGGACACTTTTTGTCAGAGACGCTGCGCGCCTCTTGTTGAGCCGCTAAGTTTACCTTCATATCAGACAATTGAGATCCGGCTTCGTTTAAAGCTTCCTATAATACATCAAAATGCAGGATAAGTCGCCAAAATACAGGACGAGTATTAAAAGCAAATTTATGCAAGTCTCAAACAGATTGCAAGCAATATATTTGACACTTAGGGGCTAATGTATATTTGATCTTTCAGCATGCAGCACAATTCCGGCTCATCTTCTTCGAAGTTAAACCAAAACTTGGGGGCTACACTATGGCTCTTCAATTTACTTCTAATAGAAGATCTGACTCAACTTCATCAAGCTTGAGCTGGCCCTTGGGGGCTACGATTGGCAGTTTGACTTATCTAAGGAAAGATCCGACTCAATTTTGGCAAATTAAGCCGACTCTAGGGGACAATGACTATGAATCTGTTCTAACAGAAAGTTAAGCAAAGACTCGGTTCAACGATTGAGTACATTAAACCGGCTCTTGGGGGCTAAGTAAGGGTATGGTAAGAAGGAAAGGTACCTCGTATTTTGTCTTCATTAAAGAGACCAGCCGAAGTTCCCGATCCCGGCTGGTGGTAACCCGGTTTATATACCCGGTGTGGAGCTCTTCGGCTGTCATTTTCTCGTACGAAGAGTCAAAGTTCAGCTCCTTCGAGGCCTCGGTCGGCTCTGTATGCTTGGTCAACACATGACCCGGAGAGTAAATAACAAATCAACAAAGTACAAGCAACATCTAAGAGACGGATGGGAAGATATTAACTTACATCGGGAGCCGGATTATTGACGCAGAAAGGCGCAAGGCCAATGGCACTGCATCAGCCGAAGGCCTCATGGACAAGGCTCCGGATGGTAGTGGTAATATCATCCTCTGTCAGTTTTGATTCGCTAAAGCACAACGAGCTGTCATATTTGCCTTCATACTCGCACATAAGCCGACCTCTGCGGCTTAAAGGCATGATCCGCCGAGAGATCCAGCAGAGGATCAAATCCAATCCTATTAAACCGTTGGCCAAGAGCGCTTTGATCTTGGCGTGGAATGGCTCGTATCTGGCATGCTCCGAGGCTGAGAGCCGGCCTGGAAGCTCAGTGTCTATCCTAAGACGGGAGGGGCGGTAACCCGCCAACGAGTGCTCTTTCTCAGGAGAGGTCTCTTGGCAGTAGAACCATGTCTTATTCCAATCCTTTGGCTGACTTGGAATTGGAGTGGCAGGAAAGATGATGTCTCGACGGCGTTGAATAGAGATGCCGCCCAACTCCAGACTCGGACCACCCTTCATTTCCGTTTGGCGGTTGGCATAGAAGAACTCTCGAAAGAACCCCACGGACGGCTTAGTTTGCAGATAAGCCTCGCAGAGAACTTGGAAGTTGCAGATGTTTGAGACGGAGTTGGGTGCCAAGTCTTGAGGATGCAGTTTGTAGAAATGAAGAACATCTCGGAAAAACTTAGAGTCGGGCGGCGCGAACCCTCGCTCAATGTGATCAGTAAAGACCACTATCTCTCCTTTCTGAGGGGAAGGCCGGGTCTCGTTACCTGGAACCCGCCAATTAAGGACCTCTTTGGGAGGGAGAGTACCCACTTCAACATAACCTGCTAAGTACTCCTCCGTAACGCGAGAACCAACCCAGTTGCATGAGTTGGATGCACGAGACATATTGGCGGCTTAAGTACTGTGCAAGGTAAAAGGCGTGATGAGTCAAAGAGCAAGCAAATATTTATGACGGCTTAAAGGTTTAAGGGTTCTACGGACAATGTGGAAAGACCCGGTTGATGAGAGCCGGAGAGGTTTAGCGACTCAACAGAGGAAAGGAAGATTGAAAAATCAGCTAAGTCCTAAAAAATAGATTCCGTAAACTATTACTATGGCTACGGATCTACAAAAGCGGCGAAAAAGGATTTTAATCCAAACCTAGCGATGAACAGCAGAAGGAAAGAAAATGGAGCGGAGCTATCGTGGTCCACGCATTAAGTGCGGCCGGCCCGCGCGCGGAGGCGGGGCGAGAGTGCGATCTAAAGGCGACAACGGCATTGGGATATACTCGCGGTGGCGGTGTTGGAGCCCGAGCGGCGGCGGCGGAACCCTGCTACGGTGGAACCCTACTACGGCGGTGGGCGATCTAAAGAAGAAGGAGAACTCACCAGAGATGTTGCGGCGGCGGCGGAAGATTTCTGGTCCGTATCAGGGTGATGCAGCGGCCCAGTCGGTGTAGATGCGAAAGACGGCACTGGACGACGAGGACGCAGGAGCGGCGGTGACAGGAAGAAAGAGAAGAGGCACGAGCGGGAGGATGGAAAGCTCCAACCCGCACGGGTCATTTTTAAAAAGGGAATAAGGAAGGCGCGAAAATCCAGGCGACGACACCATTTGACCGAGGCGGACGCCCCGATTCTCGGGATGACAGTTAATGAAAGATTCAGTGATACGTCAGCAGATCTAATGACGTCACATCGGGTCATTTCCGGGCGACTCGCCAAAAACAGAAGAGAAGGATGAAATGAGCAAGCTCAATTCAACCTGGGGCCTAATATTGGGGATATAACCCCACGATATGACCCGCCCTGGAGGCTCTGGGTCATGTTGCTGGCTCGTGAGCCGGCCCAAAGGTGAGCTGTAAGACTGGTGGCCCAGGAAGATAGGCAGCTCAAGGTGTGGGTCGTACAACGGCCTGGACCGAGAAGACTCGGGCGGGTAAGCCATCTCAAAGACAGCTTGGACAAGAAGATAGAGAGAGACTCAAACATACAGTAAGACTCAGTTAGCAATTCTAATGACCCAGTGGTCCTGACCTCTTATATAAAGGCAGACCCGGGGCGACTTAGAGGACAGGTGATTGAGAACTAGGTCAAGCTTCTAGATCCTTGTAATCGATACACAAGCAATACAAACACAAGCAGGACGTAGGCTGTTACCTCGACTTGATGGGCCGAACCAGGGTAAATCCGTGTCTTTCATCCCGATTAACCCCTTTGAGTCCACCCCGTTAGCGATGGCCTCGAATCCAAGTCCGTTCACTCGGACATCTGTCGTGAAAAATCCACGATACTTGGGGTGCCTACATCTTTAATCGTAGGCTCTTGCTGCTCCTTATTCTTTTCTCCATCCTGATAACACCCAAAACTTGGAAACTTCAATCACACAAAACTTAACAAAACTTTGTGAAATCCGTTAGTATAAGCAACATATCAATTACTTTAGGTACTGTTATAAATTTATTCATATTTTATTTTACCATAAGATACTGTATTATAACTACTATATGGCTTATACCCCCCCCCCCCCGATACAATCCATAGCATCATCAAAACAAGAAAACTATGAAAGCAAAAAACAGAATTTGTCTAAAATAGAACAATCTGTAATGATCTGTAGAGAACCTATACTTCTGTAACTCCAACAATTCTAAACAATTAGGACAACCTGGGGAATTTTTATAGCAATATTGTGTACATAATTCAGATCAAAAAGACGTTCCAGTAAAATCATAGAAATTCTGCACTAGACGTCAAAGTTTCTGTTTTTGCACCGTATCAATTCTACTCATCATGCGAGTCATCCCAAAGGCTTTACTTGGCACAAACACTAATTAAAACATAAGAACATAGTCATTATAGAGGCAATAACCATGTTATCACAAACAAACATAAATTAAAAATCAAAAACAAAGATAACTATTGGGTTGCCTCCAAACAAGAGCTATTGTTTTACGCCCCTAGCTAGGCATAATGCATAGTTTCAAGTGTTGTCATCTTTGAATAAAGCCCCTTAATAACACAACCATGTATAATATGAGGCTTGAAAATAGGATCTTTTGTCAACTTTATAAATTTGGGGTGAACATTAATAATTTTAAGATCTTCGTTTCTTTTGGCAGGAGGTGTACTAATGCTCTTAGGAATATATACGAACTTGGGACTTTTGCTTCGAGAGGGACTAGCAATAGTTTTAGATAGAGTGAAAGAGGAACCTACTTTATCAATGACCTACTCCATTTTATCAATTCTATTCAAACCTTGTTCTACCCTCTCATAACTAATAGTGTCCTTTTCTTTTAGAGTTTTCAAAGTCATTCCTACACGTGACCCAAATTGAGTGATATGATTATGAAGTTTTTTTATCTAACTCCTCGATTGCTTCATTAGTAATAATTTTCTTTTAAATAGCATCAAGCCTTTGCATAACATGTTCCAAGGTCAAATTGGTTTCATTAATGACAACGAGTGGAGCTCCAAAAGGATTTTCAATGGCATTGTAAGCATCCAAGGTGTGACACTTTGAGAAGTTCCCACCGGTGATGGTGTCTAGGTCAAACCGATACCAAGTTGTCACACCAACGTAAAAATTATGAAGCAAAGTAGTGGTGGATAACTTATTAGTTTCTTTATTTTGATCATGGCAAATCCTATACCATGCATCTTTCAAACTTTCTCCTCCCCTTTGTTCAAAGTTGACTACATCATTATTGGGAGTAACGCGAACAAAGGAAGAACTAGCCATGACTTCAAACAAGAAAAGTAGTAACAAGCAAAGATAAATATTTTTGTATTTTTCTTTTATAAGACAAACTAAATATATCAACACATAAAAAGAAGGAAAGGTGAATGAAAATTTGTGTGAAGTTACTTGATAGTTGGTGATGATATTTCATGGCAACGGCGCTAGAAATCCTTCCTAATACTTGTGATCTGCGTTGGATATTTCATGAAGAGGAATGGGTTATCACAACACAATATCGGTAATTAATTCCCTCAATTATCCAAGGTTTATCGAACCAATAGGAATATCAATCCTCAACCGTCTTCAGTAGCTGCACACAAAAGAGAAAAAAACTTGCACCCAACGATGGCAAGAGGGTTGTAAATCCCCTCGGTCTCGTTATTTGCAAGCAAATGAGTTGTGTATATAATCATACATAATTGAAAATTGAAAAATAAACTAAAAGCAAATAAATGGCAGCAAGGTAGTAGTAGTGTTTCTAAATATATGGTGAATAGACCCGGGGGGCCATAGTTTTCCCTAGCGGGATCTCTTGTGAAAATAAGCATACGGTGGGTAAACAAATTACTGTTGGGCAATTGATAGAAAAGCGGATAGTTATGCAATATTCTTGGCAGTGATCATGTGTATATAGGCTTAACATCCATAAACAAATAGACCGACTATTGCCTTCACATATTACTACTACTCCACTTCAAGAGTGCTTCTCTGCTTGCCTCTCTACCTATTAAGTTCATGACAAACAGAGTAATGCATGGAGAACGATGACATGATGTAGACAAAGTAAACTCAAGCAATATGAATAAACCACATCATTTTATCCTTAGTAGCAACAACACAAAGACGCATCTTGTCCCCTACTTTTTCACTAGGATATAGAAACTCGCTAGGTTGAACCTACCACAACGCACCTCTCTCACCAAAGAAATATAAATCTAGTTGGCCAAACTATTTCAATATATCAGAGAGAATTACGAAGCTATAATGATCGTGAAGATAAGAATCAATTATATTTCAGAGAAGACTCATATATTTATCATGAATAATCTTAACATAATCCCACAATTCATCGGATCACAACAAACGCACCGCACATAAGTATTACATCGGATAGATCAAAGTGAAGATGGATGATCATTGTATTGAAGATCAAAAGAGATATATATATATATATATATATATATATATAGAGAGAGAGAGAGAGAGTGATTTCCATCTACAAACTAACTACGGACCTGTAGGTGTATGGTGAACTACTCACACATCATCATAAGGGTAGCAAGGTATATGAAGAGGCCCTCTGTGATTGATCCCCGCTCCGAGAGCTCCAGATGGCCTCCCATCAAAACAGAGACTTGCGGCGGTGTAAAAAGTGTTTTGGGACTTCCTCTAGGGTTTTTGGAATATTAGAGAATTTATAGGCCAGAGAACGAGGTTAGGAGAGCCATGAGGGGGCCACAAGCCATCGGGCACCCCCCCAGGGTGCACCATGTTGGCTTGTGGGCCCCTCGTGCGGCTCCTGTCCTCCTTCCAAAGTTTCCAGGTCATCTTTTGGTCCAGAAAAAATCATCAAAAAGTTTCGTGGCAATTGGACTTCGTTTGGTACTGTAAACCTGAAAAGTGAAAACATGCAAAAAAAACACCAAATGGCACCGGGCACTGGGACAATAGGCTAGTGCTCAAAAATAATATAAATTGCTAAATAAATGCCCAAAAAGTATCCTATAATGATAATATATCAGCATGGAACAATCAAAAATTATAGATACGTTGGAGATGTATCATTTGCTTCTCCATTAAACTCCCTCCTGGCAAGCTCTTGAAGAAAGAGTACATAATCATGTCCCTTGTTATTCCAGGTCCTGAACATCCTAGGAAGAAACTTAGTGTCATGATGTAGCCTTTAGTTGATAAACTTATGGAACTATAGGAGGGACGACAAACTTGGCATGTGTCATGGTTTTGTCACGGCATATGTCCTCGAAAGAGAACTTAAGTGTGGGGCCATCGTTGCTATGTGGCGACTCGAAGGGATTGATCAAGAACGAGAGAAGGTTTTAGCCAGGTTCGGCCCCTCCAATGGAGGTAAAAGCGTACATACTGCTTTGGTGTCTATATCGATGGCGATCTCAATTACAAGGGTGCGGAATCACTAACCTAGCTCTCGAGGGTTTCTCACTTGTCCCTATAAGCCTTAGGGACTCGCCTTTATATACAGGTCAAGGCCCTTGGTTTACAAGAGACCAAGCCATAATATGAGTCGTGACTTATTACAACTTTATCTTGTCTTGTTTCTCAAGTAAGGAAAACTTCTAGCGTCTTCTATCCGATGGGCTACGAGTCGCCATCTTCATGTGTTGGGCCACCAGGTGGCTTATTTGGTAAGTCGCCTTATTTACCTTATTAACAATAGTGTGGCCCATCTTGAGTATAGTCACTAGTATGCCGATCCAACCCAATAGGCGGGTTACACCGTGGGGTTATATCCCAAAATGATGCCCCAGGTATATTTGAATCCATTCATGTCAATCTCCCTTACCTTCATCAGGCGGCTTATCTTCTTCTGTGTATTGTTGTCTTCTTAGTTTCTTCAAACGCCGGCTTATGGTTCCTCCAGACTTGTAATTTTTCTTGTGTCACTCATCCGTGACTTCACCCGCCGGATTTTTAGGAAACCCATAATGGCATTACAATGGATCTTTTTGCACGTATCCGTGTATCCTGAAAATCGAGGCATTAACTTTTCAATATTTCCTACGTCTCCTTGTTTCCCGCACCTGTTAATTGCCTCTTCGGGTTTTTACCCTATAAATATTCACTCAGAAGCCCGTCATTCACTTTCCACTTCTTCTTCCTCCTCGCGCTTCTCTTATCAGTCGAGCATCGTTGGAGTTTGAGGACGTCACATAGGCCTTCCAACCGTGCCACTCAAGCCACTAGATCCCCTCGCAATCGTCGGAACAAGCACAATTGTCTCCCTCTCGTTTTCAACAAGATCTGGTATGTTCCATCCCCATTTAGGGTTTCATATTGCTAGTGTTCATGTCGCGTTCTTCGTATTCGTCTTAACCATTGCTTGTAGATCCATAGCTTTTTTCATTTCTTGAATGTCCCCAGCCTAGTAGTATTCCCCGCATCTCATTTCTTGTGAATAGATCCAAAAATGATGTCTCGAATGGCAGTCTCAAATACCCCAGTTCGGTTCCTCCGCCAGCTAGAACGTATTTTATCTTTCCTTTCTCGTGTTTATTTAGATCCATCGTAGCAGTCATCTTGGCAGAAACTTGTTCGCGTACGATTTTTGCTAAGTCTTGTGTGGATATGATATGCCTTCGTGCTTTCTTATTTGATTCTGACGGCTTAAGTTTCTTTCTGTTGATAATTGACAGCTTGAATATCCCTTATGTATAAACTGTAATTTACCTCACATGTGAACAATCGTAAAATGGTGGCTTATGCTGTTCTCCGGCTTATATTTCTTATCTCCTTTAAGTTGTCTGGTAACCCACCATGGCCCCTAAGAATGCCAAAATCTGTAACTGGGTCAGATCCCAAGAATCCAAACTTACTTTGGAAAACCTTGTGAGCTAATGGTTCTTGCTAGCTCAAGAGGAAATTGAATGGCGCGCTGCCAAAGAACAGCCTTATCCATAGCCCAATCAAGGAGAGGTTATCATCTTTGTTGATCATCTATGTAGGGGTTTTCGACCCCCGGCTCAAAATTCTTCAAAGACCTATTACATTTCTTCAACCTCTGCCCCCAAGACATTTCACCTAATTTTATGACCAACATAGTCAATTCCACGTTCTGTGTGAAGTCTACTTGCAGATACAACCAACTGTAACCCTCTTTAGGGAAAATTTCTATATGAATCACCAGATCGAAACCAAAAATGGATCTGCATGTGAGCTTGGTGGAATTTCCATTCAGAAAGGAACGAACAGACTCTTTCCTGATTGCCAGTTGGCGAGTCATCCGAAAGGATGGAACAAATCCTGGCTTTATTGCAAAAACACCGCCCCCTCAGGTGAAAATCCCTTTCCGTGTTATAGAAGAACGGCTTGAAAGTAATATGGAATTTCCGGGTTGTCCCTCAGATAAAGAAAGGTATCGGATGTCACCTCTTCGTACAAAACTGAGGGCCCTGACTGCACATGGATTAACCGGGATCAACTTGTTTCGTTGTTGGTTGAAGTGGCGGATCTAACTCATTAGTGTGACACTAAGTTTGGTGTGTCAGTACTCTGGTGAGTCATCCGATGCTCAGTGTTTTTCCAATGAGGATTTGTCAGATGATGCCCTCAACAAGGAAACAAAAAGATTCTTTGTTGATTCAAAGGAGAAATGTGGTGTCACGGCTTGGGTCCGTTCTATCTGCAGAATAAAGCCCCTCTGGTATTTGACCTTTCTTGACTTGTATACTTCCTTCCTTTATTAATTTCAATTAACCCGCCTTTCATGTCTTATGCTTGATGTTGCTGCAGGAGGGCTCTAATTTCTGGAATGTTACGCCTCCGGGCCCGCGTTCCTTCGTCTAGCCAGAGGGATGACCCGCCTGTTGAGACATCTTCAGGGGAGCAATCTGAGGTAAAACTTGACTTTTTGCTATTTATTTACTAAACTTTTACTAATGCATTTTATTGTCAGGGTGACTTGGAATCCAATCTAGCCGACGACATTGAGGTAATTCCAATCTCCTCCAGTTCCTCAGAAACATTTGTTCCAAGAAAACCAAGACAAACCGTCTAGAAGTTTAAATTGTCCCATCAGAATGCTTACTTAGCTCACGATTTTATTTTGAAGAAAACTCAGTTCACTTGTCAGTCAAAACGAACGACTCGAAGTGAATTGGGGGACTTAGCCCCCCGCTTGTATCACGCGCCACCAGCTCACAAGCCTTGTCTCGAGGTATCAAATAGTCCAATCAATTTTAATTTGAGAGCCATTTTCTCTAAATAGCTTCTTAGTCTCCCAAACTTATTTTTATCAGGACTCCTCTTCATCTTCGGGCGACTCGTCTGCAACACAGCTTCTTGCCTTCAACATCAATCGTGGGTAAGTGTTGGAACTCTTATATGAAATTTTGCATGCTTGACCTTTGAGTTGTATCTTCCCTAGTGTAATCATATAATTTTTTGAAGATTATAGGGTGAAAGCTTTCGTGTCAAAGCGTGCTATGGGGTCAACCTCAAGCACTATAAACCAATATGCTCCAAACCCCCCTCTTGAGAAGATAGTCGTTGAAGTTGATCTTTCAAGGAACACCAAACCTGATGCCGTAGTTGAACCAGCGGCTGATGTTGAGGCGCCCAGGCCGGATGAGCCGGTTTTTAGGGAAATGACAATGAATGTCGAAAGTACTTCAATTGATCTATCTGCTCATCTGCCCAGCCCGGTGCGTTCTTCCGATCCAGCGGCTCATATTGACGACCCCAATTTGGCGGCTCAGAATGACCCAGATGTTATGATCGTCAAGGAGTGGTTCCAAATTCCTGTTGTTTCCACTTCCTTGGCCAAAATTGTAGCCAAGGATGAACCGGCATATTTGGAGAAGGGCAAAGCCAAACTGGAAATCCCAAGCTTGTCTACACTTGAAGTTGAAGACATTCATCAGTAGTATTTGACCCGACTGTCTGAAAACCAAGAACTTGATCCATCTGATAAACGATCTCAAGGAAAAAATATGAGGTAACATTATTGTTTTACTGCTTGGTTATCATATCCTTTCTCATCCCTCAAGGACCATCTTACTATGAGAATGGTAAGATGGTTCTTCAAACAAGATTCACTGGACTATAACCATAGCCCCCAAGGGATGGCTTATCTCTTTGAGTTAGTCAGGTCTTCTATTAATTGTGAAAGAATCAATGTGTAGCCCCCAAGGGCCGACTTATCTCTGTGAGATGAGCAGGATCTTTGGTAACTTTGAAGAAGTTCAACCTGTCTCCCCTAAGGGCCGACTCTTCACTATGTGATGAGTCGGGTCTTCAATAACTTTGAAGAAGTTCAACCCGTAGCCCCCAAGGGCCAACTCTTCTCTGTGAGATAAGTCGGGTCTTCAATAACTTTGAAGAAGTTCAACCCGTAGCCCCCAAGGGCCAGCTTGTCTCTTTGAGTTAGTCGGGTCTTCTAATGATGTGGTGATTTTAAATTTGTCACATTAGCCCCCAAGTGTCGTGTGGACTATTTACAACCTCATGAGACTTTGAAAATGAGTTTGAGATGCAGTAGCTTCCAAGTATCAAGTCGCCCTTCGTAAGGCGGCTCAGATGTTTTCGTAAAGACAGTCAGTTGATGAAATTTTTAACACCTATCAGGAATATCTAGAAAATGTTGAATCTGTAGCTCTAAATTTGCAGGAACGTTTGAAAGAACAAATGAAGTCTAAAGTTGAAGCCGGCCTTACAGTGGCTCATTCTGAAGAAACCACACGTGATGCGCAAGACTATCTTGAGCAGGCTATTAAGAAATTTGAAGAAGAGAAAGTCGCCCTGTTGAAACATGCTAAGAAGGTTGAGGGTGAACTTGGCCCATTGAGAGAAAATCATGCCATCTTGGTGAAGCAAATCAGCGAGATGGTGACAGCCATCTTCGGTATGTACTCATATCTCATTTCACTTGAACTACCGAGTTATGATCACACGGCGACTCATCATCGCAATTGTTTTTGCATGCAGGACAAAAATAGTAGACCCTTGTTGAGCTACCTATTGTAAAATTGAAAGAATTTTCGCATATGTAGAGCAGTTATTCATAGGGTCTGTCTACTCCATTAGCACGGTAAAGAACCTGAAGCACCCGCCCAAGAGTATCAAGGACATGCTAACACAACTATCTATTGTGCCTCAATGGATCACAGAGACCCGAAAATCGGTGGCTCAAGGCGGAGCAAACATGGCTCTTACCCGTGCAAAGGCGTATTTCCCTGAGATTTATTTGGAGGCATTGGAAAATGGCTTTCCTGAATACAAATTGGACATTTCGGAGTTCACCCGGACTGACTTTGCTAGGTGTTTTAAGGAGACTCGGCCATTGGCGACTCTGATGGCCGAAGAAATTAATATTTCGCAATACAACCCGGCATACTTCAATAAGAAAGAGTGTATCAATGCCCCTAACGATGAGCCGTCAGAGCTGGTGACGCCTCGACATAAGAGACCCTTTGCTCCTGATGTTGACGCACCAAGTCTTATTGAGTAACCTTCAAACTTTAAGTCCTTACTTTCAGTTCGGTGGCAACAAAAGGACCAGCACACTGACGATGAGGAGGAGCCGGCAAAGACTCAACCAGAGGTAGTTGATGCTGGCCAAGCTTGAACATGAGTCTTCGATGATGAATGAGCCGTCAGGCGGCTTAGGCCCATGAATATTTGGCAAAAAACATGAATATTTTGTGGCCAATGTTATGAGTCTGTAATAGGCTAGCTTTAAAACTCTTGAACTTCCATGTCGTGCCATCATGCACGCTGACTGCATCTTTATTGTCTCGGCACCTTTTGTTGGGGATATAACCCCATGGTAAGACCCTCCCAAGAGGGGCGGGTTAGGATGTTGGCGGCTTGAATAGTAAGGCCTTAAGCAGGCCAGAAGACAAACACAAGCCCGTGAGCCGTTCCCAAACGGGCCGGGTGGAGGCCCAGGGCTAGAAGATAATGTATGACCCGGAGGCGTAAGTCGCTGGTGATGGCTTGCCCGATAAGGCAAGGCGAATGAGAGATGAGGTCAGTTACTAGATGTAACACGGCCCGGACTCTTATAAGCCCAGGGCCCCGACCTGTGTATATAAAGGCGGGTTACCTAGGTGGCTTAGGATACGAAACAATCTGTCGAGAACTAGGTCAAGCGAATCCGCTCCCTTGTAATCGATATCCAATCAATACAACACAAAGTAGGGTGTAGGCTTTTACCTCTTTCTGAGGGGCCGAACCTAGGTAAACTCGTGTCTCTCGTACCGATCAACAACTTCAAGTAAACCGCCATAGCGATGGCCTCGAACCTAAGTCCTTTCACTAGGACATCTGCCATGACCAAACCACGACAGTTGGCGCCCACCGTGGGGCCTATGCACGGTGGTGTGGAGTTCTTAAAGGGCTCTCTCCTAGGGATTAAGGTATATGTTGTCGGTAGGATGACTAAGAGTCGTCACGGCAAGCTCTACATCAACGATGCTGGCTAGGGCCCCGAGGCCGACTCAATAGTATGGGTACCAAGTCCCCTTCAGTAGAATTCATGTTTTCATCGGAAAGATCGGCGGATCTGATCCTGGGCCGGACATCTACACCGACCTCATCGAGCCGGCCTGGCGTATGCAACCCGCCCGTGTTCAACCCGGTCGGAGGAGCATTTTCATTGGCTTCACACAGGGCATGGAAGACTCCACGTCGGGAGGGGAAACCCTAATTCTCTCAGATGATGGATCCTCGAGCGGAGAGATGGAATCAATCTATCGGCTTCATGGCGATAGTCTCAAGGGCTGTGTCGATGGCGCTAGTATTCCGGAGCCCCGTGACCAACCGAACCGAGCCACCGTTTTCATGGCACGCACGACGCCGGCTCTCAACAACACGACGAGTGGAACAGCGGCGAGACCCCCCCGCCAGGTGCTGGGTCATTCAGGCCGCCGGCTCAAGTTTTGTTGGATCTAATGGAGGAGCTGACAACCTTGATGGGAACCGAGGTCATGGTCGGAAATCAGGCAGAACGTAATGCAGAGATTACCAGGCTGAAAGCATTGATGACCAAGGCCCAAGACGATATCAACATGTTGCAAGTTCAGATGAATGCTGAGTCATAGCATTTGAGGGCAGAAGCTTTCCGCTTTAATCTAGACCAACATGCTTCGGAGGAAGTCCTTCGGAGGAGGTCTCAGGCTCGCCTCCCAATGCAGCTTGAACCCCGAAACCTTTTTAACACCCCGGGGAAGGGTCGAATGCGCCGTTGGCCATAACCCGGGCCACGGAAGTGCCATAGCAGCCGGACCCGCCCCACAGGAATCAGACGCCGCCATGGCACCTTATGACACCGCCTAGCCGTTACTCTAACCCGGTGAATAACATGATAACGGCGGCTTCCAAGCTCAATGCACTCCCTCTTGCTGAAGGGACACCATTTGCTAAGGAGGCACAGAACACCATCGAGTTGTTACAAACTGCAGTGGCTTGGCAGGAGAAGTATACGTATAGCCGAAGTCGTGTGCACTCAACCCCTATCCCATGCCATAGTTACAGCCGACGCGTAGAGTCGTCGGCAGTCTCCAACAGCGAGCGACAACGCGACCCGCCCTGTGAGGACCCGCCCCACACCAACGCTCAGGAGATTGTGGACAGAGGCAGGGCCCATCGGGGAGCGACGCCGGCGATGGACTATCCAGAAGTCCCTGAGCCGCCTCCGGTGACCCCTTCAACATCGGTGGGAGCTAGAATTTCCTCCAGGGCTATTGGTGTGCCTTGCTTAATAGCGGTACTACGCAATGAGTGTTTGCCTAAGGATTTTAAAGGACCATGCGAAGTGCCTAATTATACGGTAGATTTACCCCCAGAGGCTTGGATAGAAAGCTACGAGCTCGCCATGGAGATGTTAGATGTCAGTGAGGCGGTTTGTGCAAAATACTTCATCCTGATGCTGGAAGGACCGGCTCGTACATGGTTAAAGGGTCTGCCTCCCAACACCATTACATACTGGGCTGAGTTGAAAGCACGATTTATCAAGAATTTCCGAGGGACATGCAAGCAGACTATGACAATTGTTGACCTCGATCATTGTGTGCGGCATGAGGATGAGTCGGCCCATCATTGGGTCCGGCGGGTTTCGAATGCTATCCACTCATCTGATAATATCTCAGCAGATCAAGTAGTCCTGATTTTGGAGAAAAATTGTCATTGTTTACAACTTAAGCAGAGGGCGGCTGAAGCGTTCATGTCAGGACATGGGTGAGCTCATGTCATCCCTCACCAAATATGCAGACTCGGATACTACTAAGTATCCAGGTTCTGATGAGGAGAAATCGGCTAAGGGTAAGAAGAATGGCGGCAACAAGGGCCAGTAGCAAAATGGGGCAGGAAATAACAACCAAGGCAATGGCGGAAAGAGGAAGAACGTGGATGGCAGGTTAGATCTAGTAGCCAACACCAGCACTGGGAACAATCGTGCTAAGGGCAACGGTAAGCCGCCTTTCGGTAAGGCTAAAAAACCCTTCAATATAGAGGCAATGCTCAATAAACTTTGCCCGGAGCACAGTCAACCCGGCAAGCCATCCACTCACGCTAGGAGGGATTGTTATACCATGCAGGAGTTCCGGAACTACAGCCTTAATCAGCATCATGGTAACGGCAATGGACCATCTAGCGAGTCAGGATCCGGCTCTCATGGGTCAGGCTTCGATGGAGGCGGCTCAAGTTCAGTTTATTAGGGGAAGGTAATCAAGGTACCCACCATCAGTAGCCTGGCAATGGTGGTCAATAGCAGAATAACTAGTCTGGGTACCAGAGTAACCCGAAACAGCTGAATGGAGGCCAGTATCACGTCTTCACCACAAGTATGGACAAAAGAGATCTGAAGTTGCGCAAGAGGGTGGTTCACACCACGACGCCAGCTCTTCCGCGGTATTTGAAGTGGTGTGAGTATACGATATCATGGATCATGGAGGATCTGTTGGGGAACGTTGCATGGGAAACAAAAAATTTCCTACGCACACGCAAGATCTATCCATGGTGATGAGCATCTACGAGAGGGAGAGTGGATCAACATACCCTTGTAGATCGCTAAGCGGGAAGCGTTAAGAAACGCGGTTGGTGTAGCCGAATGTCTTCACGATCCAAATCGCCGAGCGTCCCGCGATCTCATCACGATCCGTCCCGCGATCCAATCACGATCCGTCCCATGAACTCATCACGATCCGTCCCGCGATCTCATCATGATCCGTCTCGTGATCTTGATCACGGTCCTTCCGATCTAGCGCCGAACGGACAGCACCTCCGCGTTTAGCACATGTACAGCTCGATGACGACCTCTGCCTTCTTGATCCAGCAAGAGGGAGCAGACAGCTAGACGATTTCTCTGGCAGCGTGACGGCACCGCGGCGATGGTGCTGGAGCAATTCTGGCAGGGCTTCGCCTAAGCACTTCAGAAATCCGATCTAGAGGAGAAACTATGCACTAGAGGAACGTGTAACACGTGGCTGAAAATCTAGTGCCAAAAACCCTAAAACCTCTACTATATATAGGATAAAGAGAGGAGGAGTCTTGGCCCTCAAGGGGCCAGCCCTTGGTTCAGCCGAATCAAGGAGGAGAGGAGGACTCCTCCTCCAATCCTAGTAGGACTAGGATTCCTCCCTATTTTGCCTTTTTTCCACCTTTTTCTCTTTGGGTTTTCTCTCCTAGCCGCATGGGCCTTGTGTGGGACTTCCACCAGCACACTAAGGGATGGTATTCACTCTCCCACAGCCCATGTAGCCTCTTGGGTCGAAATACCCCTCCCGATGGTCTCTCGGTACACTGTCGGCACTCCCGGTACACTACCGATGAGCCCGAAACTTTTTCGGCGACCAAAACAGGACTTCCTTTATATCAATCTTTACCTCCGGACCATTCCGGAGCTCCTCATTACATCCGGGATCTCATCCGGCACTCTGAACAACCTTTGGTCACCACCATACATAACTCTATACTACCAAAACGTCACCAAACCTTAAGTGTGCAGACCCTGAGGGTTCGAGAACTATGTAGACATGACCGAGACACCTCTACGATCAATAACCAATAGCGGTACCTAGATGCCCATATTGGTTCCTACATATTCTACGAACATCTTTATCGGTCGAACCTCTATGTCAAGGTTCAGTTAATCCCGTATGATGTTCCCTTTGTTCTTCGGTATGTTACTTGCCCGAGATTCGATCGTCGGTATCTCCATACCTAGTTCAATCTTGTTACCGGCAAGTCTCTTTACTCATTTCGTAATAGAAGATATCATGACTAACACTTAGTCACATTGCCTGCAAGGCTTATTGTGATGTTGTATTACCGAGTGGGCCCTAAGATACCTCTCCGTCACACGGAGTAACAAATCCCAGTCTTGATCCATGCCAACCCAACAGACACCCTCGGAGATACATGTAGAGCACCTTTATAGTCACCCAGTTACGTTGCGACGTTCGATACACACAAGGTACTCCTCCGGTGTCAATGAGTTGCATGATCTCATGGTCATAGGAACATATACTTGACATGCAGAAAACAATAGCATTAAACCGACACAATCATATGCTATGTTTCTAGTTTGGGTCTTGTCCATCACATCATTCTCCTAATGATGATATTCTGTTACCAAATGACATCTCATGTCCATGACTAGGAAACCATAGCCATCTTTGATCAACGAGCTACTCTATTAGAGACATACTAGGGACATGGTGTTGTCTATGTATCTGAGTTTCCGATCAATACAAGTATAGCATGGATAATAAACGATTATCATGAACATAGACAAAACCATGTCCCTAGTATGCCTCTAATAGACTAGCTCGTTGATCAAAGATGGTTAAGGTTTCCTAGCCATGGACATGAGATGTCATTTGATAACGGGATCACATCATTAGCAGAATGGTGTGATGGACAAGACCCAAACTACAAACGTAGCATATGATCGTGTCAGTTTATTGCTACTGTTTTCTGCATGTCAAGTATATGTTCCTATGACCATGAGATCATGCAACTCACTGACACCAGAGGAGTGCCTTGTGTCTATCAAACATTGCAATGTAACTGGGTGACTATAAAGGTACTCTACAGGTATCTCCGAGGGTGTTTGTTGAGTTGGCATGGATCAAGACTGGGATTTGTTAATCCGTGTGACGAAGAGGTATCTCAGGGCCCACTCGATAATACAACATCACAACAAGCCTTGCAAGCAATGTGACTAAGTGTTAGTCATGGGATCCTGTATTATAGAACGAGTAAAGAGACTTGCCGGTAACGAGGTTGAACTAGGTATGGACCTGCTGACGATCGAATCTCGGGCAAGTAATATACCGAAGAACAAAGGGAACATCATACGGGATTAACTAAATCCTTAACATAGAGGTTCGACCGATAAAGATCTTTGTAGAATATGTAGGAACCAATATGGGCATCTAGGTCCCTCTATTGGTTATTGACCGTAGAGGTGTCTCAGTCATGTCTACATAGTTCTCGAACCCGCAGGGTCTGCACACTTAAGGTTCGGTGACGTTTCGGTAGTATAGAGTTATGTATGGTGGTGACTGAAGGTTGTTCGGAGACCCGTATGAGATCCCGGATGTCATGAGGAGCTCCGGAATGGTCCGGAGGTAAAGATTGATATATAGGAAGTCCCATTTTGGTCGCCGGAAAAGTTTCGGGCTAATCGGTAATGTACCGGGAGTGCCGGTAGTGTACCGGGAGACCACCGGGAGGGGTATTTCGACCCAAGAGACTTCATGGGCTGTGGGAGAGTAAATACCAGCCTTTTGTGGGCTGGTGGAAGTCCCACACAAGTCCCATGCGGCTGGGAGAAAAAGCCCAAAGGGAAAAAGGTGGGAAAAGGCCAAAAAAAAGGAGGAATCCTAGTCCTACTAGGATTGGAGGAGGAGTCCTCCTCTCCTCCCCACTTTGGCCGACCCAAGGGTTGTCTTTTTGGCAGCCAAGCCTCCTCCTACTCTCCTCCTATATATACTAGAGTATTTTAGGGTTTTGGCACAGAATTTTCAGCCACGTGCTACCCGTTCCTCTAGTGCATAGTTTCTCCTGTAGATCGGTTTTCTACAGTGCTTAGGCGAAGCCCTGTCAGAATAGCTCCACCACCATAGCCACAGCACCGTCACGCTGCTGGAGAACTCTTCTACCTCTCTGCTCCCTCTTGCTGGATCAAGAAGGCAGAGATCGTCATCAAGTTGTACGTGTGCTAAATGCGGAGGTGCCGTCCGTTCGGCGCTAGATCGGAAGGACCGTGATCAAGATTGCGAGAGGGATCGTGATGAGTTCGCGGGACGGATCGTGATCAAGATCACGAGATGGATCGTGATGAGTTCGTGGGACGGATCGTGATGAGTTCACGGGACGGATCGTGATTGGATCGCGGGACGGATTGTGATGATATCGCGGGACGCTCGGCGATTTGGATCGCGAAGACGTTCGACTACACCAACCGTGTTTCTTAACGCTTCCCGCTTAGCGATCTACAAGGGTACATAGATCCACTCTCCCTCTCGTAGATGCTCATCACCATGGATAGATCTGCGTGTGCGTAGGAAAAATTTTTGTTTCCCATGGGTCGTTCCCCAACAGTGGCATCATGAGCTAGGTCTATGTGTAGATGAGATCTCGAGTAGAACACAAAGAGTTTGTGGGCGTTGATGCTTAGATTGCTTCCTCCCTTGGTCGGATTTTGGTTTAGCGGTATTGTGAGATGTAGCGGCCCGGACCAACGTTACTCATACGCTTACGAGAGACCCGTTCCCTCGACCGCAACTTGTTTCATAGATGGCTTGCGGGTGCCAGTTTCTCTCACTTTAGTTGGATCGGATTCGACAAAGGCGGTCCTTGAGAAGGTTGAAAAGCAACTAGTGTATCACCGTTGTGGTTTTTGTGTAGATGAGAATTGTTCTTGCTAGATACCCGTAGCAGCCACGTAAAACATTCAACAACAATTAGAGGACGTCTAACTTGTTTTTGCAGGGTATGTTGTGATGTGATATGGCCAATTACATGATGTGATACATGTGATGTATGAGATGATCATGTGATGTATAGATTATCACAACTTGCATGTCGACGAGTACGGCAACCGGCAGGAGCCATAGGGTTGTCTTTAATTATTGTATGACCTGCGTGTCAATCATTAAGCGTTATGTAATGCTTTAATTTATCGCTAAACGGTAGCAATAGTAGTAGAAGCATGTTGGGCGCGACGACCCTGATGGCGACACATTAATGGAGATCAAGATGATGGAGATCATGGTGTCTTGCCGGTGACGATGGAGATCATGCCGGTGCTTTCAAGATGGAGATCAAAAGCACAAGTTCATGGCCATATCATGTCACTTATGATTTGCATGTGATGTTAATCCTTTTATGCACCTTGTTTTGCTTAGGACGACGATAGCATTATAAGGTGATCCCTCACTTAAATTTCAAGATGAATTGTGTTCTCCCCGAGTGTGCACCATTACGAAAGTTCGTCGTGTTGAGACACCACGTGATGATCGGGTGTGATAGACTCTACGTTCACATACAACGGGTGCAAGCCAGTGTTGCACATGCAGAACACTCGGGTTAAACTTGACGAGCCTAGCATGTACAGACATGGCCTCGAAACACAAGAGACCAAAAGGTCAAACATGAGTCATATAGTAGATATGATCAACATGATGATGTTCACCATTGTAACCACCTCAACTCACATGATGATCGGACTTGAGTTGGTGAATTTGGATCATGTATCACTCGGATGACTGGAGGGATGTCAATTTGAGTGTGAGTTCTTAAGTAATATGATTAATTGAACTCATTATCATAAACATAGTCAGTAGTGTCTTTGCAAAATTAAGTTGTAGATTACTAGCTCACGCTGTAGCTCCCTTGAATTTTTATATGTTCCTAGAGAAATAGAGTTGAAAGTTGATGGTAGCAATATTGCGGACTGGCTCCGTGATCTGAGGATTGTCCTCATTGCTGCACAGAAAGCTTATGTCCTTAATGCTCCGCTCGGTGTGCCAACCCCTCTAGCGTTGTTTGTAGATGTTGTGAACATCTGACAAGCACTTTCTGATAACTACTTGATAGTTTAGTGCATCATGCATTAGAGCTTAGAATTGAGGCTCCAAAACGTTTTGAATGTCATGGAACATGTGAGATGTTCTAAGAGCTGAAATTAGGATCTCAGGCTCGTGCCCGTGTTGTGAGATATGAGATCTCCAAGAAGATTCTTTGCCTGCAAGATGAAGGAGAATAGCTCAATCGTTGAGCATGTGCTCATATTGTCTCGGTGCTACAATCGCTTGAATCGAGTGGGAGTTGATATTCCAGATAAGAAAATGATTGATATAGTTCTCCAAGTCACTGTCACTAAGCTACTAGAACTTGGTGATGAACTATAAAACGCCAAGGATAGAAATAATGATCCCTGAGCTGTTCGTGATGTTTGACACCGTGAAGGTAGAAATCAAGAAGGAGCATCACGTGTTGATGGTTAGTAAAACCACTAGTTTCGAGAAGGGCAAGGGCAAGGAGGGAAACTTCATGGATAGCAAGTCAGTTGCTGCTCAGGTGAAGCAACCCAAAGTTGAACCCAAACCCGAGACTAAGTGCTTCGATTATGAGGAGAGCGGTCGCTAAAGCGGAACAACCCTAGATACTTGGTAAATAAGAAGCCTGGCAACGTCGACAGAAGTATATTTGATATACGTGTTATTGATGTGTACCTTGCTAGTACTCCTAGTAGCACCTGGGTATTGGATACCGGTTCGGTTGCTAAATGTTAGTAACTCGAAATATTAGCTACAGAATAAACGGAGAACTAGCTAAGGGTGAGGTGACGATATGTGTTGGAAATGTTTCCAAGGTTGATGTGATCAACATCGCACGCTCTCTCTACCTTCGGGATTAGTGACGAACCTAAATAAATGTTATTTGGTGTTTTGCGTTGAGCATGAACGTGATTAGATCGTGTTTATTGCAACACGGTTATTCATTTAAGTTAAAGAATAATGGTTATTCTGTTTACATGAATAATACCTTCAATGGTCATGCACCCAGTGAGAATGGTTTGTTGAATCTTGATCGTAGTAATACACATGTTCATAACATTAATGCCAAAAGATACAAAGTTAATGATGATAGTACCACATACTTGTCGCACTGCCGCGAAATGTCATATTGGTATAAAGCGCATGAAGAAACTCCATGCTGATGGATCTTTGGACTCATTCTATTTCGAATCGGTTGAGACATGCGAACCATGCCTGTTTGGCAAGATGACTAAGGACCCCGTTTTCTGGTTTGATGGAGCGGGCAAGTGATTTATTGGAAATGATACATGTTGATGTATGCAATCCAATGAGTCTTGTAGCATGCGGTGGATATCGTTGTTTTCTTACCTTCACTGATGATTTGAGTAGATAATAGTGTATATTTACTTAATGAAACGCAAGTCTGAATCGTTTGAAAAAGTTCAAGCAAATTCGGAGTGAAGTTTAAGATCATCATGACAAGAAGATAAAATGTCCGCGATATGACCGTGGAGGTGAATATCTGAGTTGCGAGTTTGGTATACAACTTAAGACAATGTGAAAGTTGTTTCACAACTCATGCCACCTGGAACACCATAGTGTGATGGTGTGTCCGAACGTCATAGTCGTGTTGTATTGGATATGGTGCGAATTATGATGTCTCTTATCCTTTTACCACTATCATTTTGGGGTTATGCATTAGAGACAACTACATTCACTTTAGATAGGGCACCATCTAAATCCGTTGAGATGACACCGTGTGAATTATGGTTTGATAGAAACCTAAGTTGTCATTTCTTAATGTTTGGGGCTGCAACACTTATGTGAAAAAGGGTTTTTCACCTAATGAGCTCGAACCCAAAGCGGACAAATGCATCTTCATAGAATCCCCTAAAGACAGTTGGGTAAACCTTCTATCTCAGATCCAAGCATAAAATGTTTGTAGCTAAAACTGGGTCCATTCTCGAGAAAGAGTTTCTCTTGAAAGAATTGAGTGGGAGGAAGATAGAACTTGATGAGGTTGTTGAACCTTTGTTCAACCAGAGAGTAGCGCAGCATAGGAAGATGTTTCTATGAAGCCTACGTTAGTTGAAGAGGAAGTTAATGATGATGATCATGAAGCTTCAGATCAAGTTACTATCGAACCTCGTAGGTTGACAAGGACGTGTACTGATCCTGACCGGTACAATAACCCTGTCTTGGAGGTCATGTTGTCGGACAATGATGAACCTACGAGCTATGGAGAAGCGATGATGGGCCTGGATTCTGACAAATGGTTAGAGGCCATGAAATCCAAGAAAGGATCCATGTATGAAAACCAAGTATAGACTTTTGTAGACTTGCTCGTTGGACGGCAGGTCGTTGAGTACAAATGGATGTTTAAAATGAAGACAGACGCTCATGGTAAATGTCACCATTTGCAAAGCTCGACTTGTTGCAAAGAAGTTTACGACAAGTTCAAGGAGTTGACTACGATGAGACTTTCTCACTCGTAGCGATGCTAAAGTCTGTTGGAATTATGTTAGCAGTTGCTGCATTTTTCAATTATGAAATCTGGCAAATGGATGCCAAAACATCGTTTCCCTCCTTAAGGAAAGGTTGTATGAGATACAACCAGAAGGTTTTGTCAGTCCTAAGGATGCTAAAAGGTGTGAAAGCTTCAGTGATTCTTCTATGAACTGAAGCAAGCATCTCGGAGTTGGAATATACACTTTGATGAGGTGATCAAAGTTTTTAAGTCTATACAAAGTTTACGAGAAACTTGTATTCGCAATAAAGTGAGTGGGAGCACTATAGAGTTTTTGATAAGTATATGTGGATGACATATTGCTATTCAGAAATGATGTAGAATTTCTGGAGAGCATAAATGGTTGTTTGAAAAGAGTTTTTCAAAGGAAGACCTGGATAAAGCTACCTAATTGTTGAGCATCAAGATCTATAAAGATAGTTCAAGATTTTTGATAAGACTTTCAATGAGTGCATACCTTGACAAGATTTTGAAAGAGTTCAAAATGGATTAGTCAGAGAGAAATGTTCTCGCCTGCTTTGTAAGGTGTGAAGTTGAGTGAGACTCAAAGCTCGACAACGGCAGAAGAAAAAGAAAGGACGAATGTCGTCCCCTATGCCTTAGCCATAGGCTCTGTATAGTATGCCATGCTGTGTACCGCTCCTGTGTGTGCCTTGCCATGAGTCCGTCAAGGGGTACAAGAGTGATCCAGGAGTGGATCACTGGACAGCAGTCAAGATTATCCTTAGTAACTAAAATACTAAGGAGATGTTTCTCGATTATGGAGGTGATAAAGAGTTTGTCGTAAAGAGTTATGTCGATGCAAGCTTTAACACCAATCCGGATGACCTGTAGTAGCAATCTGGATACATATAGTGGAGCAGTCATTTGGAATAGTACCAAGTGGAGTGTGGTAGCAGTGTTTACAGTTTGAAAAAGAGATTTGCAAAGTACATACGGATCTGAATGTCGCGGACCCGTTGACTATAAGATCTCTCTCACATGCAAAGCATGATTGAGCCCCAGAACTCATTGGGTGTTAGATTCATAACAATGCATATCACATGGTGATGTGAACTAGATTATTGACTCTAGTGCAAGTGGGAGACTGTTGGAAATATGCCCTAGAGGCAATAATAAATAAGTTATTATCATATTTCCTTGTTCATGATAATCGTTTATTATCCATGCTATAATTGTATTGATCGGAGACTTAGATGCATGTGTGGATACATAGACAAAACCATGTCCCTAGTATGCCTCTAATAGACTATCTCGTTGATCAAAGAAGGTTAAGGTTTCCTAGCCATGGACATGAGATGTCATTTGATAACGGGATCACATCATTAGCAGAATGGTGTGATGTACAAGACCCAAACTACAAACATAGCATATGATCGTGTCAGTTTATTGCTACTGTTTTCTGCATGTCAAGTATATGTTCCTATGACCATGAGATCATGCAACTCGCTGACACCGGAGGAGTGCCTTGTGTGTATCAAACATCGCAACATAACTGGGTGACTATAAAGGTACTCTACAGGTATCTCCGAGGGTGTCTGTTGAGTTGGCATGGATCAAGACTGGGATTTGTTAATCCGTGTGACGGACAGGTATCTCAGGGCCCACTCGGTAATACAACATCACAACAAGCCTTGCAAGCAATGTGACTAAGTGTTAGTCACGGGATCTTGTATTACGAAACGAGTAAAGAGACTTGCCGGTAACAAGGTTGAACTAGGTATGGAGATACCGACGATCGAATCTCGGGTAAGTAACATACCGAAGAACAAAGGGAACATCATACGGGATTAACTGAATCCTTGACATAGAGGTTCGACCGATAAAGATCTTCATAGAATATGTAGGAACCAATATGGGCATCCAGGTCCCTCTATTGGTTATTGACCGTAGAGGTGTCTCGGTCATGTCTACATAGTTCTCAAACCCGCGGGGTCTGCACACTTCAGGTTCGGTGACGTTTCGGTAGTATAGAGTTATGTATGGTGGTGACCGAAGGTTGTTCGGAGTCCCGGATGAGATCCCGGACGTCACGAGGATCTCCGGAATGGTTCGTAGGTAAAGATTCATATATAGGAAGTCCCATTTTGGTCGCCGGAAAAGTTTCGGGCTAATCGGTAATGTACCGGGAGTGCCGGTAGTGTACCAGGAGACCACCGGGAGGGGTATTTCGACCCAAGAGGCTTCATGGGCTGTGGGAGAGTAAATACCAGCCTTTTGTGGGCTGGTGGAAGTCCCACACAAGGCCCATGCGGCTGGGAGAAAAAGCCCAAAGGGAAAAAGGTGGGAAAAGGCCAAAAAAAGGAGGAATCCTAGTCCTACTAGGATTGGAGGAGGAGTCCTCCTCTCCTCCCTACTTTGGCCGACCCAAGGGCTGTCTTTTTGGCAGCCAAGCCTTCTCCTCCTCTCCTCCTATATATGCTAGAGGATTTTAGGGTTTTGGCACAGAATTTTCAGCCACGTGATACCCGTTCCTCTAGTGCATAGTTTCTCCTCTAGATCGGTTTTCTCCAGTGCTTAGGCGAAGCCCTGCCAGAATAGCTCCACCACCATAGCCGCAGTGCCGTCATGCTGCTGGAGAACTCTTCTACCTCTCTGCTCCCTCTTGCTGGATCAAGAAGGCGGAGATCGTCATCAAGCTTTACGTGTGCTGAACGCGGAGGTGTCGTCCGTTCGGCGCTAGATCGGAAGGATCGTGATCAAGGTTGCGAGACGGATCATGATGAGTTCGCGGGACGGATCATGATCAAGATCGCGAGACGGATCGTGATGAGTTCGCGGGATGGATCATGATGAGTTCACGGGACGGGTCGTGATTGGATCGCAGGACGGATCGTGATGAGATCGCGGGACGCTCGGCGATTTGGATCGTGAAGACGTTCGACTACACCAACCGCGTTTCTTAACGCTTCCCGCTTAGTGATCTACAAGGGTACGTAGATCCACTCTCCCTCTCGTAGATGCTCATCACCATGGATAGATCTGTGTGTGCGTAGGAAAATTTTTGTTTCCCATGTGACGTTCCCCAACAATCTCATCACGATCCGTCCCATGATCCAATCACAATCTGTCCCGTGAACTCATCACGATCCGTGCCGCGATCTCATCATTATCTGTCTCGTGATCTTGATCACAGTCCTTCCGATCTAGCGCTGAACGGACGGCACCTCCGCGTTTAGCACACGTACAACTCAATGACGATCTCCGCCTTCTTGATCCAGCAAGAGGGAGCGGAGAGGTAGATGAGTTCTCCGACAGCGTGATGGCGCCGCGGCAATGGTGGTGGAGCATTTCCGGCAGGGCTTCGCCTAAGCACTTCAGAAATCCGATCTAGAGGAGAAACTATGCACTAGAGGAACGGGTAACACATGGCTAAAAATCTAGTGCCAAAAACCCTAAAAGCTCTAGTGTATATAGGAGAAAGAGAGGAGGAGGCTTGGCCCTCAAGAGGCCAGCCCTTGGTTCGGCCGAATCAAGGAGGAGAGGAGGACTCCTCCTCCAATCCTAGTAGGACTAGGATTCCTCCCTATATTACCTTTTTCCACCTTTTTCTCTTTGGCTTTTCTCTCCTAGCCGCATGGGCCTTGTGTGGGACTTCCACCAGCCCACTAAGGTCTGGTATTCACTCTCCCACAGCCCATGTAGCCTCTTGGGTCGAAATACCCCTCCCGATGGTCTCCCGGTACACTACCGATGAGCCCAAAACTTTTCCGGCGACCAAAACAGGACTTCCTATATATCAATCTTTACCTTCGGACCATTCCGGAGCTCCTCGTGATGTTCGGGATCTCATCCGGGACTCCGAACAACCTTCGGTAACCACCATACATAACTCTATACTACCGAAACTTCACCGTACCTTAAGTGTGCAGACCCTGCGGGTTCGAGAACTATGTAGACATGACCGAGACACCTCTACAATCAATAACCAATAGCGGGACCTGGATGCCCATATTGGTTCCTACATATTCTATGAAGATCTTTATCGTTCGAACCTCTTTGTCAAGGATTCAGTTAATCCCGTATGGTGTTCCCTTTGTTCTTCGGTATGTTACTTGCCCAAGATTCGATCGTCAGTTTCTCCATACCTAGTTCAATCTCGTTACCGGCAAGTCTCTTTACTCGTTTCGTAAAACAAGATCATGTGACTAACACTTAGTCACATTGCTTGCAAGGCTTATTGTGATGTTGTATTACCGAGTGGACCCGGAGATACCTCTCCGTCACACGGAGTAACAAATCCTAGTCTTGATCCATGCCAACCCAACAGACACCCTCGGAGATACCTGTAGGGCACCTTTACAGTCACCCAGTTACATTGCGACGTTTGATACACACAAGGTACTCCTTCGGTGTCAGTGAGTTGCATGATCTCATGGTCATAGGAACATATAATTGACATGCAGAAAACAGTAGCATTAAACTGACACGATCATATGATATGTTTGTAGTTTGGGTCTTGTCCATCACATCATTCTCCTAATGATGAGATCCCGTTACCAAATGACATCTCATGTCCATGACTAGGAAACCATAGCCATCTTTGATCAACAAGCTAGTCTATTAGAGGCATACTAGGGACATGGTGTTGTCTATGTATCCACACATGTATCTGAGTTTCCGATCAAAACAATTATAGCATGGATAATAAACGATTATCATGAAGAAGGAAATATGATAATAACTAATTTATTATTGCCTCTAGGGCATATTTCCAACAGGATCACCCGCTGAGGATTGATAACCCGAGACTCTTGGGTCTGGTGGTGTCCCCTCAGGTTGGAGGTTATGAATTCACAAAGGTGCTGATGGATGGCGGCAACAGCATTAACATCTCATAATATGACACCTTTCACCAGATGGAGCTGACTGACAAGGATCTTAAGCCATCGTCTACGGTATTTTACGGCGTCGTGCCGGGCAAGTCTGCTTATCCAGTAAGAAAAATTTCCTTGAGGTGGCGTTTGGTGGAGACGACAATTAGAGGATGGAGACTTTATGGTTCGAAGTAGTCAAGATCAAGAGCCTCTATCATGCCTTGTTTGGGCGACCAGATTTCGCTAAATTTATGGCCCGGCCCTGTTATGTCTACTTGCAGCTCAAGATGCCAGGTCAGAAAGGGACGATCACGGTGCACGGTGATCGGAAATTTGCTCTTGAATGCGAGGAAGGTGATGCTGCATATGCGGAGACAAGTTGTGTCGAGCCGGAGCTCAAGTTTTATACAGATAATGTTGACCCGGCTGATATGACTCCGTTGAAGAAGCCCAGCATAGAGTCTAAGCCACCCCTGAAGTTTGTGGCAGAAGATACCAAGTTGGTGGATTTTGCCCCTCGCGACTCGTCTAAGCAGTTTACTATCGAGGCCAATATGGACCCCGCATAGGAAAGCACGCTCATCGAATTCATCAGTGAGAATCGGTACATCTTTGCATGGAAACCTGCTCTTGGCACGGGTGTACTGAGAGAATTCATTGAGCACCACCTTAACATGGATCCTAACTTTAAGCCCGTCAAGCAATTTCATCGTTGCTTCAATGAGGAGCGGTGCAAAGCTATTGGGGAAGATATAGCCCGGCTCTTAGCAGCAGGGTTTATCGTGGAGGCTTTTCACCCGGAGTGGTTGGCTAATCCCGTGCTTGTACTTAAGAAGAATGGCACGTGGCGCATGTGTGTGGTTTACATAGATCTTAACATGGTTTGTCCAATTGATCCATTTGCTCTCCCTCGCATTGACCAGATCATTGACGCCACGGTGGGTTGTGAGAGTTTATGTTTCCTGGATGCTTATTCGGGTTACCATCATATGCATATGGAGGTTAAAGACCAAGAGAAGACTTCCTTTATTACGCCTTTTGGAGCTTTCTATTATGTTTCTATGCCCTTTGGACTTAAAAGCCCGCAGGCGACTTATCAGCGTTGTGTGCATAACTCTCTTCATAGCCAAATTGGGCGCAATGTTCATGCTTATGTGGATGATATCACGATCAAGTCAAGAAAGAAGGAGACTCTGCTTGACAATTTGAAGGAGACCATTGATAACATGTGGGTTTACAAAATGATGCTTAACCCAGCTAAGTGTGTTTTTGGTGTCCCTGCAGGCAAGCTCCTAGGATTCTTAGTCTCGGAACGGGGTATTGAGGCTAACCCGGATAAGATAAAGGCCATCACCTCATTTTCTAAGCCGGCGAGCATTAATGGCGTACAGCGTTTGGTGGGACGTATTGCCGCCTTAAGCCGGTTTGTAAGCCGCTTGGGTGAGAAGGCTATCCCCTTGTATTAGATGATGAAAAAGACAGACGATTTTGTCTGGAGTAATGCCGACAATGATGTGTTTGAAGCACTCAAAAACAGTTGGTTGAGCCACTGGGTTTGGCCGCTCCCGTGGAAAAGGAGTCGCTGCTCCTATATGTGGCGGCTAATAATAGGGCCGTCAGCGCAGCAGTTGTTGTGGAGCGTAAGGAGGCAGGGAAAGTGTACCCAGTCCAAAGGCCAGATTACTATGTCAGTGAGGTGTTAATAGAGTCCAAGCAGATATACATGCATTGGCAAAAGCTGATATATGGAGTGTTCAAGGAAAATCGCAAAGTGAAGCATTATTTCCTTGGACAACCAATCACGGTGGTTATCTCTACTCCTTTGGGGGTATCATTCGAAATAGAGAGGCCACCGGTAGGATTGCTAAGTGGGCACTAGAGCTTGGGCCCCTTAATCTTAAGTATGTGCCTAGAATGGCTGTCAAGTCTCAAGCCTTGGTGGATTTCATAAATGACTGGATGGAGTGTCAAGCGCCTAAGGAGAAGCCGGATAATACATATTGGATGATTCACTTTGATGGATCCAGACAGTTGGAAGGCTCAGGGGCTGGAGTTGTTTTAACCGCCCCTAGAAGTGACAAGTTTTGTTATGTGTTAAGGCTAATGTTTCCTTATACTAACAATGCAACTGAGTATGAAGCGTTACTTCATGGTCTCTGCGTGGCCAAGGAGATGAATCTAAGCCGGGTCAGGTGCCTGGGCTACTCAGACCTTGTGGCTCAACAAGTTTCAGGCACGTGGGATTCTAAGGACCCTCGTATGGCGGCTTATCGCCAGGCGGTTGATATCATTGCCGATCATTTCAAGGGCTACCAGGTGGATCATATTGATCGTTGGAAGAACAAGGCGGCTAATGCATTGTCACGACTGGGGTCTTAGCGCAAGCCGGTGCCGCCTAATGTGTTTCTGGACGTGTTGCATCACCCGTCAGTCAAATTATCTTCAGAGGAGGATCTTGTTGTACCTGACCCGGAGGGACTATTGGTGGTGGATCTCCGTGCTATTCCTAATTGGACGTTACCTTATCCGGCGTATCTGACTCGCGGCGAGTTACCCGAGGATGAGACCCTGGCATGGCAAATCATGAGGCAGTCCAAGTCCATGACTATCGTCAATGGCGAGTTGCACAGATGCAGTGTGACTGGTGTTTTTGAGTGCTGCGTTTTCGGTGAAGAAGGTCAGGAGATTTTACATGAGGTACACGCCGGTGACTGTGGTCATCATGCCGGCTCAAAATCCTTGGTGGCCAAGGCTTTCCAACATGGTTTTTTCTGGTTAATGGCTCATAAAGACGCAGAGGACATTGTCACCAAGTGCGGCGGGTGTCAGAAATTCGGACGATGAGCCCATGTGCCGGCTCAGGAGTCGCAAATGATTCCAATCACCTAGTCGTTTGCGGTATGGGGCTTGATACGGTTGGGTCGTTTAAGAGGTCTAAAGATAAGAAGACCCACCTCTTGGTGGTGGTTGATAAGTTTACCAAGTGGGTAGAGGCAAAGACGGTCAGCAAGTGCGATGCAGCAACGGCAGTCTAGTTTGTCAAGAAGCTAATCTTTCATTTTGGTCACACTCACAGTATCATTACTCACAATGGAACAAATTTGTCTAAGGTGGCTATGAAAGCATTCTATGAAAGTGAAAATATTTGCCTTGATGTCTCCTCCGTGGCTCATCCGCGGTCCAATGGTCAAGCAGAACATGCTAACCAAGAGATCTTGAGAGGGATAAAGCCTGGCTCATGGTTCCTTTGTAATGAATGCCAGGTTGTTGGGTGGAGGAGTTACCTTCAGTTCTTTGGAGTATCAGAACCACCCCAACAGGTCAACGAGCTACACGCCTTTCTTCATGGTTTATGGTGCAGAAGCTATTCTCCCAAGTGATATCCGCCGTAACTCGCCCAGGGTAGCGGCTTATGTTGAAACTGATAATGAGACGGCGCATCAGATTGCACTAGATGCTTTGGATGAGGAGCGAGATCTCACAGCAGCACGATCAGCGATTTATTAGCAAGATTTGCATCGGTATCATCGCCGCAGAGTCAAGACCTGGACGTTCCAACAAGGCGACCTAGTGCTACGTCTGATTCAAGACCAAACAGATATGCATAAGTTGTCTCCCCCTTGGGAGGGACCTTTCATAGTCAGCAGAAATCTCAACAACTGGTCATATTACCTCATTGATATATGGGAGAGCGACGAGTCACACACTTCCAGGCAAGAGACCAGCAGGCCGTGGAATATTGCTCATGTCCGGCCTTACTATACTTGAGTCTTTGACTCTTATCAATGTACATACATCTCTCATTGTATATACCTTTTTAATATAATAAAGTTGGCATCCCCACAACTCGGGGCTTCTACCGATTTTGTGCAACAAGTTTTGTGCAAAAGAGTTGATCATTCAACATGTCACTTGGGGGCTTCCAACCCACTAGGTTTAGCTTTCATACCCTCTTGACCGGATTCCACGCCATATTTGGGTTAACCCTGCCTGTTTGCAACTTGCCATTCCACCATGTGCCCTCCAAACTCTTATAAGTTAATCTCAAAATAAAAACCATGAACTTGTCAAGACTCTTGACAGTCAATCTTCCAATGAGACCCTGTACTGGTTAAGGTTAAAACCGCGGCTTATGTCACGATAGGGCCGGCTTACACAAAGCTAGGATAAACTCGCTCGTCTGCTGTAGTCTCTTCGCTATGTGGCTCGTTCGTACTCTTAGTAGTCAATTTTTTTTAAAAGACCCTAAATGGTTTAAGGTTAAAACAACGGATTTATGTCACGTGGGAGCCGGCTTATGGGTTTTGGGGTACTCATGCCCTGTTGTAGTCTCTTCGCTATATGGATCGTTCGTACTCTTAACAGTCAATCTTTTTTAAGACGCTGAACTGGTTAAGGTTAAAACGACAGATTTATGTCATGTGAGAGCCGGCTTATGAGGTTTTGGGCAGTCATGCCTAGGTTTTTTCAAAACAACAAAACTTGAGTTTTTATCAAGAGTATAAAACAAGAGTTAACGTCTTTGGGTTGTGCCTTCAAAGCCGCCTAAACAATGATAGCAAATATATTCATATATCTTTTGTCTTGTTATTTTGCCAGTCTTGTCTTTCATGATAAGCCGCCACCAGGCATCAGGAAGTATGATCATAGTGAAATAAATAGAGGATGTGTAAGTATAAAGGTTGTTCAAACTCCAAACATGCACGAAGGCACAACCCGGGCAATCAGTTTTTGCTACTGCTATTACAAGGCTATCTAAGAGCCCAAAATCTACGGACTTAAGTTTTTCACAAAAATTATAACCCGGCAAATCAGCAGGGCCGGATTACCTTCATATGGGGCCAACTCCTTACTTAACTCGTCGTCGGGTCATCCGGTGTCGGGTCTTCGGTCTCCTGGATGTGAGGTTTGTCCGCATCCTAGTTGCAGTTCATTAAGGCCTCAAATTCGGCTTCATCATGCAAGATTGGAGATGGGTCAACATCAAGGGCAAAGCGGTGCTTACGGCATTGAGGAATCAGGTTCTTTGCTTAAAAGGTGGGCCCTCGAATTCGCTTGTTATTCTCAGCGTAAGCCGCCTGATATGATGACAGGTCAGTTTCTGCGGCCAGAGGGCTCGCCAGTACTCATGATGCCTTCATGCAACGGGCGTAGTCTTCTTGACTGAACTCCGATCCGTCGTCCTGCAACTGAGGAAATCCATCCATCTTTTCTGTTGGATTAAGCTCGAGAGCATAAGCCAGTGACCGGCTCAAAGCGGCCATTGCACCTTTATGGGCGGCTGATCTCTTCAATTCTTCTAGCTGCTTCGGTATGGTGGAGAGGCACTCCAGCACACCTTTGATAAACTTTGGCACACCCTATTCACCCATAACAGCCCCTAATAGTGAAAAGCCTTCCAGCATACAGCTGCTTAGTGAGTGAATATAAAGCTTTCAGCTTTACAAGGTTGTTGTCTGAAAGCTGACGAGTTCGTTGACCTACACACAGTCAAATCTTATAAGCCGCCTGGAGAAAAATTTTAAAGACTATTCGCAAGGAGTATTCATAGTGAGCAACACTTACCAAAGACATCTTCAGTCATCCGAGCTATATGGTGTCTCAGATTGTTAAGTTCTTCAGTGATGGGTTTTAGTTTGCCCTCGGTGTCTTCTGCGTGGTTGGTTAAGGCAGCTTGTTCGGCTTCAGTAGTTTGTTTGTAGGTTTTGAAGTCCACCTTGACCTTTTCAAGCTCTATGGAGGAGAGCCACCATTTTTCCTCAGCTTTAGCCCGGGCGTCTTGTTGCAAAGCTAGATCCTTTTTTAGGTCGGTCAAGCTAGACTCGGCCACGTTTAAGGATTCTTGCATAGTACAAATGTTCAATAACAAGATTACTTTCATTTTTAAGCCGTCGGAGCAAGGTACGATAGCACTTGGGGGCAATCAAGAAGGATACTAGAAGTCTTAAGCAGATTATAGGCAATATACTTGACACTTGGGGGCTAATGTGTATCAGTTCTTTCAAGATTTAGAATTCAAATAAGACCCAGATCATCTTCAGGAAGATGACCCGACCCTTGGGGGCTACACTTGGTTCTTACTCTATGGTAAGTGTCAGCTCATTATTTACATAATTACCCAACCCTTGGGGGATACACTTGGCTCTTACTCTATGGTAAGTGTCGGCTCATTATTTACATAATGACGCGACCCTTGGGGGCTGCACTTGGCTCTTACTCTATGATAAGTGTTGGCGCATTATTTACGTAATGACCCGACCCTTGGGGGGTACAAGATGATTCACTGAAACCTACAAATGGTTGAAGACCCATCTCATTTTTTGAGAAAGTAAGCCGGCTCTTGGGGGCTACGTAAGGTTATAAGAAAGGCACAGAAGGTTGAGTACCTCATATTTTTTCTTCATCATACCAACTAAGTTGGCCTCTAGGTCTCGAATGGCGGAGAGGCGGCTCATATAGCCAGAATGTAATTCCTCAGCAGTAAGCTTCTCCAGATTAGGAAGATCAAATATAATCTTCTCCCTCTCAGGTGAAGCCGCCTCATCTTTGCTGCTATGCTTGGTCAGCACAATAGAAGGAGCTAGAGGTCTATAAGCCACCCCAATGACGGTAACCTCTTCATGAGAAGTCACGTCTTGAGCTACTGGTTCAGGGCTGGGCGGCTTAGGATCAGCCTCTGTATGAACATCAGGAGTCACAATGTCAACATCCAACGACTCGCTGGGCTGGGGAGTTTCATTGTGGGCGCCATGATCTGTTTCGGATGGCCCGACGGGAGCTTCAGAAGTACCAAATTTCAGATTGTCCGGCTCGGGGACATCGGGATGGGCAGTTGACTCGCCTACCTTTCTCCTTTTAGCTTGGGCCCTATGAACAAAGTTTGCACCATAAATCCTATGCAAGGACAGAGTGTTAACAAACAGCTTTGGTATACAAACAAGATTACCCTGGTTGATAACAAGAGGAGGTAGTTTCGAAGTGGTTGAGTCGCCAGATGAACGAGGTGTTTCCTAAAAAGATAAGATTGGCAAATATGAGTAAGCTACAACACCAGTTCAGTATATAGACGAAATGAAAGCTTAGGTTATGAAATACCTCAGTACGACATTTCCGAGGAGCTGGAGTGTCAGGTAAGCCAGTTGACAAGGCTTCAGAGCCGCCGGTCCGAGTCCGGCGTTTGGTGTCACCTTGCTGCTTCTTTAAAAGAAATTCGGGATCAAAGTGAGCAAAAGGATGTGAATGTTTTACCTTCCAGACGGCCCGTCATATGTTCTTTATCGGTAAAGGTTCCAAATCAGAGGAGACAATAGTTACCTCTACAGCATCAGCATTGCTTGTCTCCACTTCCTCCTGAGAGTAATCAGTGTCAATAAGTTGCATAAATAGAAAGCCAAGAGAGTCAAGTTCTACCTCCGAGTCATCAAGCTCGAGCAGGTCTTGGGCAAATGTTTTCTTCTTACAACCCAGAGCACAGGCTTTCCCAGCTTTGGTTTTCTTTTTGGAAGCTGCAATTGGTCTCTTCTTCTAGAAGGGGGAGTTAGCCTGCACATAAGTTACAGAAGGATTAGAAGAGAATATGAAATATTAAAATCAGAGGAAATAAACGCCTCGCTCAAAAGGATTTTTACCTCTAGAGCCGGGTTATGAACATAAAAGGGGATCAACCCGGTTTTGTTGCATACTTCTTGAGGTTCTCCGAGTAGGGACTTAACAATTGAGTTAAGATCTTTCTCCGCCAAAGGAGTCTGGTTGAAGCACAAAGGGTCATCAACTTGACCGGTATACTAGCACATTAGTCTGTCGCGTCGACTCAGAGGTAAAATTCTCCAAGAGACCCAATAGTGGGTCAAATCAACACCGGTCAGCCCATTAGCCAACAAGGCCTTGATCTTTACAAATGCAGGAGCATATTGGGCGTGCTCTGTGGCGGACATCCGGTCCGAGAGGTCGGTGTTGGTGCAGAGTCGGGTGGGGCGATAACCCGGCAGCAGCTTTTCTCCATCCGGAGAAGTGTTTTTGTAATAGAACCATGTTAGGTTCCAATCTTTGGGATGACTCGGTAGAATGGCTGAAGGGAAAGCCAAATCTCGGCGCCTCTGGATTGATACACCTCGGAGCTCAAGGCCTGGTCCGGTCGCTACCTTAGTCTGGCGGTTGATGTATAAGAAGTCCCGGAAGAGGTCAACGGTGGGTTCATCTTGTAGATATGCCTCACACAAGATTTGGAAATTGAACGAGTTGGTGACATAATTGGGGCCGATATCTTGAGGATGGAGCTGATAGAAATGTAGGGCATCCCAATTTTTTTGACCCGGGTGGCGAGAAGTCACGAAGAAGATGATCTATGATTACGACCACTTCCCCTTCCTAAGGTTTGGGTCTGATTTCAGGGCTGGGAACCCACCAATTGATGACCTCCTGAGCCGGTAAAGCTCCCATGGCTATGAAGTCATTAAGTATATCTTCGTTGACCCGAGAACCTACCAAGTCGCAAGAGGCGAGAGCTTTGGCCATAGTGGTGGGTTAGACATTGTGGAAAAACATAAAGGTATGGCAGATTAAGAGTACTATATGACAAGGACGGCTGTGACTCAACAATGCTACTTGGCAGGTCATGTCTAAGTTATGAGCATCCATCAACTACAAGTACGAGGCGGCTTGTATCTTTCAAAGGTGAGTCGGCGGACTGATGGTGGGTCAATAAAGGCAATAAGAAATGATTACTACTAAGTATGGACAAACAGGTTTCACAGTTTGTTGCTACATTTATGGATCTACGGGTGAAAAATAAAGAGATAAAATCCTAGACTAATAAACAGCGGCGGAAGAAGATAATGGATAATGCGCGGATTTGGAAAGGGGTAGATCTGATCTAAATACAAAAGGCATTCTACGCAAGGCACCGCACGAGTCTACTATTGTTCCCAATTCTAGATGGTTATTGTTTTAAGAAATGATATGAAAACTCCGATGAACTCCGAAGAACTTCGATGAACTAGTAAAGATCTGAAAGGAGAAGGATAATGGAACCTGGAAGATGCAGGGAGCACGGGCGTGCGCTGGCGAACTCTGGCACAGTCAAGTTGATGCAGTGGTCATTGATGAGGAAGACGGTGAGGGTCCGGCGACGGAGCTTTGGTCAATAAAGGCGTATGAAGGAAGAGGGAGTGGCTGCAGGAGAAGTAAAGATTTTTTTCCCATGTGCCTATTTATGAGGGGGTGATGGAGCAGCAATAGTCCAATGCGGGAATCGAGGAGACACAATGATGATTGACCAAGAAAATGCCTCAATTTTTGGGTTGACCGATTAATGCAAATATCCGTTGTGACGTCATTGGGATCTTTTGGATATATCCGAGATGACACCATCCATTTTTTATGGTGGGTCATGAAGATTTATCAGGATGAAGTGATTATGAATAAGTACAAGACTCGCCAATAGGAGGACTTGAAGATTGACATGAACGGGTTCAAGCTAATCTGGGGCCTAATGTTGGGGATATAACCCAATGGTAAGACCCTCCCAGGAGGGGCGGGTTAGGATGTTGGAGGCTTGAACACTAAGGCCTTAAGCAGGGCAGAAGACCAAGATAAGCCCGTGAGTCGTTACCAGACGGGTCGGGCGGAGGCCTAGGGCCAGAAGACAACGTATGGCCCGGAGGCGTAAGCCGCCGGCGATGGCTTGCCCGATAAGGCAAGGCAAGTTAGAGATGAGGTCGGTTACTAGATGTAACCCGTCCCGGACTCTTGTAAGCCCAGGGCCCCGACCTGTGTATATAAAGGTGGGTTACCTGGGCAGCTTAGGGTATGAAACAATCTGTCGAGAACTAGGTCAAGCGAATCCGCTCCCTTGTAATCAATATCCAATCAATACAACACAAAGCAGGACGTAGGCTTTTACCTCTTTCTGAGGGGTTTAACCTGGGTAAACTCGTGTCTCTCGTCCCGATCAACCCCTTCGAGTAAACCACCATAGCGATGGCCTCGAACCTAAGTCCTTTCACTAGGACATCTGCCATGAAAAAACCACGACACCTTTGATGTCTTGACCAGATTTCCAAAATATCATCATACTACTCTTTTTTGCTTGCCTCTGTATTTTTTATTGAATCATAGAGGTGAACTTAAAATCTTAGATAGACTTGCTTATAAAGCTTAAATCTTTAATGAACACTTCCATAACTTTGTTGTAGAAGATATGCAATTGAACTGGCCATGATAGGATCATAGTCGATTAACCCGGATAGTCATTGATGAGCCGGTAGTAATATTACACCTAAAATTTTACAAGGTAATAACATATAATGATAATAACAATAAAACTACGATAAGCCGGCTCAGTGAGACTCGGCAAACAGACTAGCTTTCGAGGTTCAAGTCTTGCTTCAATGAAGTGGGTATGATAATCCATGGTTTGTCCTAGCTCTCTATATGTCGGCTCTCACATGAATCAAACCAATGTTTTAACCTTGAGAAGTTTAGGGTCCACAAAGGATTGACTTATCAAGGGTACATGGGGTCATCTGATCGGAGTCGCATCAAGCATACAGGCAGGTTTAACCATATATTGTGGCGTATTTTGTCAGGTCAAGAGGATGAGAAAACTAAACTCGATGAGTTGGAAGCCCCCAAGTGACCTATGATCATGGAAAAGCTCAGCATAGGATTACCAGAGATGATGCTACTACTGCAAAACATCTGGAGTCCAGATAAGCCAGCTTTATTTCGATGATCATAAGAATATAATGGCTCGTTGAACCAGAAGCCCCAAAGTGATGTGTTTTAAACAAAAAAGACTCATGCTCGGTGTAGAGGCTGAAACGATAGGAACCCCGAGTTTTGGGGGTACCGGCTTTATTATATTTGAAAACATAGAAGTATATACAGAAATTTGGGGTTGATACAAAGATAATGAGTCAATGACTCTATAATAATACTAAAGGTGAGCTGGATCGACTCACTCAGTTGCTGGTTTTCTTGAGGGGACTCTGATCAACCAGATCAACATCAGTTGTATTGAACTTCAGCTCTTGGATGGCATAGGCCGACTCAGCATAAGTTGCATCCCTTTCGTCACACTCATGGGCTATCTTCCTATTGCCTCCCACAACTATAGTGCCTCTGGGACCCGGCATCTTGAGTTTGAGGTAGACATAACAGGGACAAGCCATGAAACGAGCATAAGCCTTCCTCCCAAAAAGAGCATGGTAAGGACTTTTTATTTTCACCAACTCAAAGGTTAAGGGCTTGCATCTGTAATTATGCTCATCACCAAAGGCAACATTAAGCTTAATCAACCCGACTGGGCATGCTGACTTTCCAGGCACAATGCCGTGAAAAACGGTGGTTGATGGCTGCAAATTGTTGTCTGGGAGGCTCATTCACCAAAAGGTATCATAATACAGAATGTTGATGTTGCTCCCTCCATCCATGAGGACCTTTGTGAGGGTATAGATGCCCACCTGAGGCACCACCACCAAAGCTAGATCTCCCAGGTTATTGACCCGTGGTGAGTGATCCTCTCTTCTCCACGTGATTGGCTGCTCAGACCACTTCAGGTATCTAGAAACTACTGGCTCAACCATGTTGATGGCTCTCTGCTTGACTTTCTTGTCTCGTTTGCAAGTATTGGTGATAAAAACATGATATTGACCACCATTCAGCTGCTTAGGATTACTTTGAAACCATGCTTGATTATTATGTTGTTGATTGCCCTGACCAGAACGTTGTCCATTGCCATTGTTTCCTTGGTGTGGAAACCCTGATCCAGAGCCAACTTGTTCATGAAAACTTGATCCTAGAAAACCGCCAGGTGAGCTGCCATGTGAGCCGCTCTGCCTATATTCACTCAGATGTCCTCCGCCATTGCCTCCTTGATGACTCTGAGAAGCCTGGTTGCGGAACTCCTGCATGATGTAGAAATTTTCCCACAAGTGGGTGGACGGCTTATCATGAGTACTGTGTTTGGGACAAGGTGCTTTGAGTGCCTCCTCATAATTGCGCAGCTTATTCCCGTTATAAGGCCCCCCAAGTCGACCGTTTCAGCACTGGTTTTTGAAACCGGTGTTGGCGTTGGCCACAAATTCTGACCCGCCATCGGGCTGCTTTCGTTTGTTATTGTTGCCTTGACCTCCAGGGTTTCCACCTTCGTGATTACCCTTGCTCCTGTAACCTTTCTTGCCCCTACCAATTTTATCTTCGTTTGAGCCAGGATCGTTCATGCTATCTGACTCGACGTACCTGGTAAGAACGTCCATTAAGTCGCCCATGTCTTGAAATTTTTGCCTCAATTGTCCAAGCTTCTGGACCAGGGGCTGAAAGTGGCAGTTTTTCTCAATGAGTGGCTGATTTCGGTAACCCAACGGGTTCAATGATGTGCCGAATCATCCGAATGCAGAATGCAATGTTGAAGATCCATGATTGTCATTGGTCGTTTGCATGTTCCCTAGAATTTTTTTATGAAACGTTCCTTCAGTTCCGTCCAGGTGTTGATGGAGCTAGGCGGGAGGTTTTCCAACCATGTTTGAGTCGGTTCTTCCACCATCATCGTTAGATACTTCGTGCATATCGCATCGCTGACGTCGAGCATGTCCATAGCTAACTAATAGCTTTCAATCCACGCTGTCGGCTCAAGATATGTTGTATAGTTTGGCACCTTGCGAGGCCCCTTGAAGTCCTTGGGCATCAGCTCACTGTGGACAGCCAAAGACAAACATGGGATGCCTATCATCCTGTTGTTGATCCTAGCCCGTGGTGTCACTGACCATGGTTCCGTCATGGGCTGCTGAGTCACCCGTATCGCTGCTGCTTCCGCCTCTGCTTGTCGGGCGGCTCGTGCTGCATCCACGACTACTTGAGTGTTGGGAAACACTGGTTGGGTTGGGGAAACCCAAGGCTGTCATTGACGCCCGCTTCTAGAGACGGTTGATGAATCTTCATGGAGGCTCTTGCTACGGCTGGCATATGTCGTAGAATGCATCCGATCACGGCTATCAGAATATTGAGCTTGCTGTGCTACCGATGTCTTCAGCATCTCAATGGTGTTCCTTGCCTCGACTTCAAATAGAGTGTTTACATCGATGGGCAGCGCTTCTAGATTGTGTGTTGTGGCCAGCATATTGTCGACGGGATTGGAGAAGTGACCCTATGGCGTCTGGAAATGTTGTGTTGGCAACTAAACCGGTTGTGGCTGAGCTGGCTCTATCTGTCGTTCTGCATGACAGCATGGATCCTGTCCCGCCCCCGGAGTTGCTAGACTGGTGAATAACTGAGTCGGCTCGAGGCCTATCGCAGCCGGCTTAAGTGTCTTCTTTGGTGAACCACATTAGAAGCATCTCGATGAATCCCTAGTTACCAAGCCTCAACCATCAAACGCTCCGACTCGTTATGGATACGAGCCTGCACCTCAGCCATCTAGGCATTTTCAGCATCAATCTCTCCTTGAACATTTGTCATCTCGGTGCGAAGTTTCACTAACTCTGCGTTGCGAGCTTCCTGATGCTCTATAGTGATAGGATCCTCCAAGAATTTGGTCATGTTAGTCATCAAGTCGATCATGGCTTGAGCCAGCATCTTGCCTGACCCACCAACACCATTCGCAGCTACTGACGCGGACGGATCTTGAGCCGTCACGGTTCCTGCCATGTAGATGGTGACCTAGTGAGTTGGCTCACATGACCCCTTGGCGACTTCCGCTTCCGTGCAGCCCCCAAGTCTCCCATCATAGAGGGGACAGATTGATTGGGTGTCTCCCATGGATGACTCATCGTCAGAGTTGACAGGAGTATCCTCGCCGTCCGCCAGCTCATCCGGAAGGCTGGCTCCTTAGGTGAAACCTACGAAGACGTGACTTCGTCCGGCTTGCTGTCGACCAGGTTGAGCGTGTCAAGCCAGCTCGACGATGTCGATGCAGATGTCCAGCTCGGGTACTGATGCACCAATCTTGCCGACGAAGACACGGATCTTGCCAAAGGGGACCCGGTAGACAGACTCGATTGAGTCGGCCTCGGGGCCCCAATTTGAATTGTCGATGTAGAGCTTACCGTGATGATTCTTCAACATCTGAGCCATCGCATAGCTCCCGAAGCCTGGAAGATCTCCTTAGAGAACTCAACTCCACCACGCGATAGCCCCACGGTGGGCACCAACTGTCATGGTTTTTTCACGGCATATGTCTTTGAAAGAGAACTTAAGTGTGAGGTTGTAGTCACTATGTGGCAACTCGAAGGGGTTGATCGGGAACGAGAGACGGATTGACCTAGGTTCGGCCCCTCCAATGGAGGTAAAATCCTACGTCATGCTTTGGTGTCTATATTGATGGTGATCTTGATTACAAGGGTGTAGAATCGCTAACCTAGCTCTCGAGGGTTTCTCACTTGTCCCTAACATCCTCAAGGACTCGCCTTTATATACAGGTCTAGGCCCTAGGTTTACAAGATTCCGAGCCATAATATGACTCGTGACTTATTACAACTTTATCTTTTCTTGTTTCTCAAGTAAGGAAAACTTCTGGCGTCTTCTGTCCTATGGGCTACGAGTCGCCATCTTTACATGTTGGGCCACCAGGCGGCTTATTTGGTAAGTCACCTTATTTACCTTATTAACAATACTGCGGCCCATCTTGAGTATAACTCTTAAGCCGCCAGTATGCTGACCCGGCCCAATAGGCGGGTTACACCATGGGGTTATATCCCTCACATGATGCTTCTCTAAAGCAAAACTTATTGGAAATATGCCCTAGAGGCAATAATAAAATGGCTATTATTATATTTCCTTGTTCATGATAATGGTCTATTGTTCATGCTATAATTGTATTAACCGGAAACCGCAATACATGTGTGAATACATAGACCACACCATGTTCCTAGTGAGCCTCTAGTTGACTAGCTCGTTGATCAATAGATGGTCATGGTTTCCTGACCATGGACATTGGATGTCGTTGATAACGGGATCTCAAAATTTGGAGAATGATGTGATGGACAAGACCCAATCCTAAGCATAGCACAAGATCATGTAGTTCGTTTGCTAGAGCTTTTCTAATGTCAAGTATCATTTCCTTAGACCATGAGATTTTGCAACTCCCAGATACCGTAGGAATGTTTTGGGTGTATCAAACGTCACAACGTAACTGGGTGACTATAAAGGTGCACTACAGGTGTCTCCAAAAGTGTTTGTTAGGTTGGCATGAATCGAGACTGGGATTTGTCACTTCGTGTGACGGAGAGGTATCTCTGGGCCCACTCGGTAATACATCATCATAATGAGCTCAATGTGACTAAGGATTTAGTCATGGGATCATGTGTTATGGAACGAGTAAACAGACTTGTCGGTAACGAGATTGAACAAGGTATAGGGATACCGACGATCGAATCTCGGGCAAGTAACATATCGATGGACAAAGGGAATTGTATACAGGATTAATTGAATCCCCAACATTGTGGTTCATCCGATGAGATCATCGTGGAACATGTGGGAGCCAATATGGGTATCTAGATCCCACTATTGGTTATTGGCCAGAGAGGTGTCTTGGTCATCTCTGCATTGTTCCCGAACCCGTAGGGTCTACACACTTAAGGTTCGGTGATGCTAGAGTTGTAATAGGAATTGTATGTGGTTACTGAAAGTTGTTCGGAGTCCCAGATGAGATCTCAGACGTCATGAGGAGTTTCGGAATAGTCTGGAGGTGAAGATCTATACATGGGAAGTCCAGTTTTAGTCACCAGAAAGGTTTCGGGGTTTATCGGTATTGTACCGGGACCACCAAAAGGGTTCCGAGGGTCCACCGGGAGGGGCCACCTGCCCCGAGGACCACATGGGCTGAATATGGGTGGGAACCAGCCTCCTAGTGGGATGGTGCCCCCCCCCAAGGGCCCAAGGCGCCTAGGGTTGGGAACCCTAAGGGGTGGGGGTGCCTCCCACCAACTTGGGGACAAGCTCCCCCCTTGCCCCCCCCCCTCTAGATGGGTATAGGGGGCGGGCCCCTCTCCCCTCCAGACTATAAATAGAGGGGAGGTGGGAGGGCAGCCGAACCCCTCGCCCCTGGCGTAGCCCTCCCCCCTCCTACACCTCATCCTCCTCCGTAGTGCTTAGCGAAGCTCTCCCGGAGAACCACGAGCTCCACCGCCACCATGCCGTCATGCTCCCGGAGCTCTCCCTCAACTTCTCCTCCCCCCTTGCTGGATCAAGAAGGAGAATACGTCCCCGGGTTGTACTTGTGTTGAACACGGAGGCGTCGTTCGTTCGGCGCTTGGATCGGATCTTCCGCGATTTTGAATCGCCGCGAGTATGACTCCATAACCCGTGTTCTTTGCAATGCTTCCGCTTAGTGATCTTCAAGGGTATGAAGATGCACTCCCTCTCTCTAGCTACTAGTATCTCCTAGATTGGTCTTGGTGACACGTAGGAAATTTTTTGAATTATTACTACGTTCCCCAACAGTGGCATCATGAGCTAGGTCTATGCGTAGATCCTATGCACGAGTAGTACACAAGTAGTTGTGGGCGATGATTTGGTCGATTTGCTTGCCGTTACTAGTCCTATCTTGATTCGGCAGCATTGTGGGATGAAGCGTCCTGGACCGACTTTACACGTACGCTTATGTGAGACTGCTTCCACTGCCTGACATGCACTTGTTGCATAAGGTGGCTAGCAGGTGTCTATCTCTCCCACTTTAGTCAGGTCGCATTCAATGAAGAGGGTACTTATGAAGGGTAAATAGAAATTGGCATATCACTGTTGTGGTTTTTTTGTAGGTAAGAAATGTTCTTGCTAGAAACCCATAGTTGCCACGTAAAACTTGCAACAACAATTAGAGGACGTCTAACTTGTTTTTGCAGGGTATGCTATGTGATGTGATATGGCCAAAAGGATGTGATGAAATATATGTGATGTATGAGATTGATCATGTTCTTGTAATAAGAATCACGACTTGCATGTCATGAGTATGACAACCGGCAGGAGCCATAGGAGTTGTCTTAATTTATTGTATGACCTGCGTGTCAATCAAAAACGCCATGTAATTACTTTACTTTATTGCTAACTGTTAGGCATAGTAGTAGAAGTAATAGTTGGCGACACAAATTCATGAAGACACGATGATGGAGATCATGATGATGGAGATCATGGTGTCGTGCCGGTGATGATGGTAATCATGCCACGCCCCCCAGATGGAGATCAAAGACGCAAGATGATATTGGCCATATCATGTCACTTTATGATTTGCATGTGATGTTTATCATGTTTTTACATATTATTTGCGTAGAACGACGGTAGCATAAATAAGATGATCCCTCACTAAGATTTTAAGATATGTGTTCCCCCTAAGTGTGCACCATTGCGAAGGATCGTTGTTTCGAAGCACCACGTGATGATCGGGTGTGCTAGATTCTAACATTCGCATACAACGGGTGTAAGCCAGATTTACACACGCGAAACACTTAGGTTGACTTGACGAGCCTAGCAAGTACAAACACGGCCTCGGAACACGAGAGACCGAAAGGTTGAACATGAGTCATATCGTAGATGCGATCAACATGGAGATGTTCACCATTGATGACTAGTCTGTCTCACGTGATGATTGGACACGGCCTAGTCGATATGGATCATGTATCACTTAGATGACTAGAGGGATGTCTATCTGAGTGGGAGTTCATTAAATAATTTGATTAGATGAAATTAATTATCATGAACTTAGTCTAAAATTCTCTTTACAATCTATCTTGTAGATCCAATGGCCCATGCTAATGTTGCCCTCAACTCTGAAAGACGATGGAAGCAACTATACGGACTGGGTCCATAACTTGAGGATCATCCTCATAGCTTCCAACAAAGCATATGTCCTTGATACACCGCTAGGTGACGCACCCATTTTCCCAGCAACTCAAGACGTTATGAACGTCTAGCAGTCGCGTAGTGATCATTACTCCCTGGTTTAGTGTGGCATGCTTTACAGCTTAGAACCGAGGCTCCAAAAGCGTTTTGAGCAACACGGAGCATATAATGTTCCGAGATATGAGCATGGTTTTCCAAGATCATGCCCAGGTCGAGAGATATGAAGTCTCCGACAAGTTCTTCAGTTGTAAGATGGAGGAAAATAGTTTTGTCAGCGAGCACATACTCAAAATGTCTGGGTTGCACAACCGCTTGTCTCAGCTGGGAGTTAATCTTCCGGATGACTCGATTATTGACAGAATCCTCCAGTCACTTCCACCTAGCTACAAGAGCTTTGTGATGAACTTCAATATGCAAGGGATGGAGAAGTCCATTCCTGAGTTATATTCGATGCTGAAATCAACGGAGGTGGAGATCAAAAGGAACATCAAGTGTTGATGGTGAATAAGACCACCAGTTTCAAGAAAGGCAAGGGTAAGAAGAACTTCAAGAAGGACGACAAAGCAGTTGCCGCGCCCGGTAAATCAGTTGCCAGGAAGAAGCCCAAGAATGGACCCAAGCCTAAGACTGAGTGCTTTTATTGCAAGGCAACTGGTCAATGGAAGCAGAACGGACCCAAGTACTTAGCGGATAAGAAGGTCGGCAATGTCAAAGGTATATATGATATACATGTTATTGATGTGTACCTTACCAGCGCTCGTAGTAGCTCCTGGGTATTTGATACCTGTGTGGTTGCTCACATTTGTAACTAAAAATAGGAGTTGCGGAATAAGTGGAGACTGGCGAAGGACGAGGTGAGATGCACGTCGGGAATGGTTCCAAGGTCGATGTGATCGCCGTCGGCACGCTACTTCTACATCTACCTTCGGGATAAGTTTTAAACCTCAATAATTGTTATTTAGTACCAGCTTTGAGCATGAACATTGTATCTGGATCTCGTTTGATGCGAGATGGATACTCATTTAAATCCGAGAATAATGGTTGTTCTATTTATATGAGATATATGTTTTATGGTCATGCCCCGTTGGTCAATGGTTTATTTTTATTGAATCTCAAACATGATGTTGCACATATTCATAGTGTAAATACCAAACGATGTAAGCTTGATAATGATAGTCCCACATACTTGTGGCACTACCGCCTTGGTCATATTGGTGTCAAACGCATGAAGAAACTCCATGCAGATGGACTTTTGGAGTCTCTTGATTATGAATCATTTGACACGTGCGAGCCATGCCTCATGGGCAAGATGACTAAGACTCCATTCTCCAGAACAATGGAGCGAGCAACCAACTTGTTGGAAATAATACATACCGATGTATGCGGTCCAATGAGCATTGAGGCTCGCGGTGGCTATCGTTATGTTCTCACCCTCACTGATGACTTAAGCAGATATGGGTATGTCTACTTCATGAAACACAAGTCTAAGGCCTTTGAAAAGTTCAAGGAATTTCAGAGTGAGGTAGAGAATCAACGTGACAAGAAAATAAAGTTCTTATGATCTGATCGTGGAGGAGAATATTTGAGTCGCGAGTTTGGCACGCACTTAAGGAAATGTGGAATTGTTTCACAACTCATGCTGCGTGGCACACCTCAGCATAATGGTGTGTCCAAATATCGTAATCGCACTCTATTGGATATGTTGCGATCTATGATGTCTCTTACTGATTTACCGCTATCTTTTTGGGGATATGCATTAGAGACTGCCGCATTCACTTTAAATAGGGTGTCATCTAAATCCGTTGAGGCAACATCATATGAAATATGGTTTGGGAAGAAACCTAAGCTATCATTTCTGAGAGTTTGGGGATGTGATGCTTATGTCAAGAAACTTCAACCTGAAAAGCTCGAACCCAAATCGGAAAGGTGCGTCCTCATAGGATACCCTAAGGAAACTATAGGGTATACCTTCTATCTCAGATCCGAAGGCTAGATCTTTGTTGCCAAGAATGGATCCTTTCTAGAGAAAGAGTTTCTCTCAAAAGAAATAAGTGGGAGGAAAGTAGAACTTGATGAGGTAACTGTACCCCCTCTCGAACCGGAGAGTAGCGCAGCATGGGAAAATGTTTCTGTGGTGTCTGCACCGACTAGAGAGGAAGTTAATGATGATGATCATGAAACTTCGGATCAAGTTACTACAGAACTTCGTAGGTCCATGAGGACACATTCCGCACCAGAGTGGTACGGCAACCCTGTCCTGGAAACCATGTTGTTAGACAACGGAGAACCTTCGAACTATGAAGAAGCCATGGCGGGCCTAGATTCCAACAAATGGCTTGAAGCCATGAAATCCGAGATAGGATCCATGTATGAGAACAAAGTATGGACTTTGGTGGACTTGCCCGATGATCGGCAAGCCATAGAAAATAAATGGATCTTTAAGAAGAAGACTAACGCGGATGGTAATATGACTGTCTATAAGGCTCGGCTTGTCGCTAAGGGTTATCGACAAGTTCAGGGAGTTGACTACGATGAGACTTTCTCACCCGTAGCGATGTTGAAGTCCGTCTGAATCATGTTAGCAGTTGCCGAATTTTATGATTATGAGATGTGGCAAATGGACGTCAAAACGGCATTCCTTAACGGTTTCCTTAAGGAAGAATTGTATATGATGCAGCCGGAAGGTTTTATCGATCCTAAGAATGCTGACAAGGTATGCAAGCTCCAGCGCTCCATCTATGGGTTGGTGCAAGTATCTCGGAGTTGGAACATTCGCTTTGATGAGGTTATAAAAGCATTTGGGTTTATACAGACTTATGGACAAGCCTGTATTTACAAGAAAGTGAGTGGGAGCTCTATACCATTTCTCAGTTTATATGTGGATGACATATTATTCATGGGAAATGATATAGAACTTTTGGAAAGCATAAAGGCCTACTTGAATAAGTGTTTTTCAATGAAGGACCTTGGAGAAGTTGCTTACGTATTAGGCATCAAGATCTATAGAGATAGATCGAGACGCCTCATTGGTCTTTCACAAAGCACATACTTGACAAGATATTGAAGAAGTTCAATATGGATCAGTCCAAGAAGGGGTTCTTGCCTGTATTGTAAGGTGTGAGATTGAGCACAGCACAATGCCCGACCTCGGCGGAAGATAGAGAAAAGATGAGTGTCGTCTCCTATGCCTCAGCCATAGGCTCTATTATGTATGCCATGATGTGTACCAGACCTGATGTGAACCTTGCCATAAGTTTGGTAGGGAGGTACCAAAGTGATCTTGGAATGGAACACTGGACAGCGATCAAGAATATCCTTAAGTACCTGAAAAGGACTAACAATATGTTTCTCGTTTATGGAGGTGCCGAAGAGCTCGTCGTAAAGGGTTACGTCGATGCTAGCTTCGACACTGATCCGGATAACTCCAAGTCACAAACCGGATATGTGTATATTTTGAATGGTGGGGCAGTCAACTGGTGCGGTTGCAAGCAAAGCATTGTTGCGGCATCTACATGTGAAGAGGAGTACATAGCTGCTTTAGAAGTGGCGCAAGAAGGAGTCTAGATGAAGGAGTTCATCACCGACCTAGGAGTGATTCCCAATGCATCGGGCCCGATGACTCTCTTCTGTGACAACATTGGACCTATTGCCATTGCCAAGGAGCCCAGGTTTCACAAGAAGACCAAGCACATCAAGAGCCACTTCAACTCCATTCATGGTTATAATCAAGATGGAGATATAGATATTTGTAAAGTACATACGGATCTGGATGTCGCAGATTCGTTGACTAAACCTATTTCACGAGTGAAACATGATCAGCACCAGAACTCTATGGGTGTTTGATTCTTCACAATGTAACTAGATTATTGACTCTAGTGCAAGTGGGAGACCATTGGAAATATGCCCTAGAGGCAATAATAAAATGGTTCTTATTATATTTCCTTGTTCATGATAATTGTCTATTGTTCATGCTATAATTGTATTAACCGGAACTATAATACATGTGTGAATACATAGACCACACCATGTCCCTAGTTTGCCTCTAGTTGACTAGCTCGTTGATCAATAGACGGTCATGGTTTCCTGACCATGGACATTGGATGTCGTTGATAACGGGATCACACCATTAGCAGAATGATGTGATGGACAAGACCCAATCCTAAGCATAGCACAAGATCGTGTAGTTCGTCTGCTAGAGCTTTTCTAATGTCAAGTATCATTTCCTTAGACCATGAGATTGTGCAACTCCAGAATACCGTAGTAATGCTTTGGGTGTATCAAACGTCACAACGTAACTGGGTGACTATAAAGGTGCACTACAGGTGTCTCCAAAAGTGTCTATTCGGTTGGCACGAATCGAGATTAGGATTTGTCACTTCGTGTGATGGAGAGGTATCTCTGGGCCCACTCAGTAATACATCATCGTAATGAGATCAATGTGACTAAGGAGTTAGTCACGGAATCATGTGTTACAGAACGAGTAAAGAGACTTGCCGGTAACGAGATTGAACAAGGTATAGGGATACCAACAATCGAATCTCGGGCAAGTAACATACCGATGGACAAAGGGAATTGTATACGGGATTAATTGAATCCCCGACATCGTGGTTCATCCGATGAGATCATCGTGGAACATGTGGGAGCCAATATGGTTATCCAGATCACGCTATTGGTTATTGGCCGGAGAGGTGTCTCGATTATGTCTGCATAGTTCTCGAACCCATAGGGTCTACACACTTAAGGTTCGATGATGCTAGAGTTGTAATGGGAATTGTATGTGGTTACTGAAAGTTGTTCGGAGTCCCGGATGAGATCTCGGATGTCACAAAGAGTTCTGGAATAGTCCGGAGGTGAAGATTTATACATGGGAAGTCCAGTTTCAGTCATCGAAAAGGTTTTGGGGTTTATCGATATTGTACCAGGACCACCAAAAGGGTTCCGGGGGTCCACCTGACCCGAAGGACCACGTGGGATGGATATGTGTGGTAACTAGCCTCCTAGTGGGCTGGTGCACGCCCCCCCCCCTCCAAGGGCCCAAGGCGCCTAGGTTGGGAACCCTAAGGGGTGGGGGCGCCTCCCACCAACTTGGGGGGCAAGCTCCCCCCTTGCCCCCCCTCCCCTTCTAGATGCATCTAGGGGGGCGGCCCCCTCTTCCCTCCAGCCTATAAATAGAGGGGAGGTGGGAGGGCATCCAAACCCCTCGCCCCTGGCGCAACCCTCCCCCCTCCTACACCTCCTCCTCCTCCGTAGTGCTTAGCAAAGCTCTGCCGAAGAACCACGAGCTCCACCACCACCATGTCGTGGTGCTATTGGAGCTCTCCCTCAACTTCTCCTCCCCCCCCTTGCTGGATCAAAAGGAGGAGACGTCCTCGGGTTGTACGTGTGTTGAATACGGAGGCGCCGTCCGTTCGGCACTTGGATCGGATCTTCCACGATTTGAATCACCGCGAGTACAACTCCATCAACCGCGTTCTTTGCAATGCTTCCGCTTAACGATCTTCAAGGGTATGAATATGCACTCTCTCTCTCTCTCTCTTGTTGCTAGCATCTCCTATGTTGATCTTGGTGACACGTAGGAATTTTTTTGAATTATTACTACGTTCCCCAACAGAACTTCCTTATGAGGGTTGCTTATATATGGTCGGTCCATGATTTACCTACTCTTGGTATGGTTGTTGCATGGAGCACGCACAGTAAGCTAGCCTACCACATATGCTTGACTGATTCCAATGCATTTCAGCTCCAACATGGACATCAACCTTGTTGGTTTGATTTCCATATAACCTTTCTACCTATAGATCAGGAATTTTCAGATACCAAGACAATGCATTTAGAAAGAACACAATAGTTCTTGAGGGGCCACCAAGGCATCTGATGGGAGAGGAGTCATGTGCGCACATGTGAAACAATGTAGCTAATACAAAAAACTATGGCAAGTTGCACAATTGGACCCACATAAATTGTTTTGCTCAACTTGAGTACTTCCCTAAGCTAAAGCTCGCACACAACATTGATGTGATGCACAATGAAAAAAAATTGAAGCTATATGGAACACATGCTTGATATACCTGGCATAACTAAAGATAATGTGAAGGCAAGGAAAGATTTAGCTGACATTTGTGATCGTCCTAATATGCATTTGAAGCTTAAGAACAACGGAAAGTGGTTTAAGCCAATGGCACCATTTTGGATTGGTAAGGACGACATGGTAACCATTCTCAAATGGTCCCGAGAACTAATGTTTCCTAATGGATATGCAGCCAACATATCACGTGAAGTTAACTTGTTTCAAAGAAAAGTGTTTGGCGTGAAAAGTCATGACTACCATATCTTTATCGAGCGCTTGCTCCATGCTTCCTTCCGTGGTTTCCTTCCTAGGGATGTATGGTTGTATTTGGCCAAGCTAAGTTTTTCCTACAGGCAACTATGTGCAAAACAACTTAGCAGAGATGTTGTACGTTCAATGGAAGAGAATATTGATGTGCTTGTTTGTAAATTAGAGAAGATCATCCCTCCTGGTTTCTTCAATCCCATGCAACATTTAATCATACATCTTCCCTATGAGGCTTGAGAGGCCCTGCCCTATGTAAATGGATGTACCCCTATGAGAGGTAAATCTGGAACTATAAGTTCATCATACAAAATACAATGTGGATGTTCACATTTTAATCCTAAGTTATTGATTTGTACATGTAGATGCATTGGAAATCTTCAACCCAAAGTACGTAATAAGCCTCATTTTGATGGTTCTATTGTTGAAGCTTATCTAGTTGAGGAAACCACACATTTTTATCATTGTAATTAAATCCTAAAGCCCATTCAATAAGAAATAAGGCGTCTCGGTATGATGATGGTGCCTCTTCATTTGCCATGCGTGTGATCTTGATATATTTCAATGCTCCGGATGATGCATTAGCCCTCAGGGATATAGTACTCTTACAAGAGAGGGGTACAAGGTTGCTCTCCTATATATATTAACCAACATACCAGAGATGGATGATTTCTTCAAGTACATATACAAATTAAACAAGTTAACTCTCAACTTTTAATTTACTGCTACAAACTAATACCAAAAAATTTTGTCAGGCAATTTGATAAAGTACAATGGAAGAGCAGAACCAAACCTACGCCAAAGCAAATTCGTGAGTTAAGATTAAATTGTTGGAAATCAGGTCGTGGTCCTGATTTTTTTTCACTGGTGTAAAACACATATAATCTTTCTGGACATATGAAACTCAAATATTGTTAGCCTAAAAAAATTAGCACTTACAAAAAATACATATTCCTTGCAGTGTATGGAGTCATCTAATATTCACGATGCTCTGCACCAAATGTCTTATGAATTTCGTAGTAGAGTTAGAAGGTATGGCATCTATGATGTCAATGGGTATAGGTTTCGGTCAAAGTTGTATGAAAGTGAGAAATCAGGGTTATCAATAGTCAATACTGGTGTGTGTGTGTGTGTGTGTGTCTTCTTTGGATGAAAACAACAATGTGCTCAAGTACTATGTTGTGATTCAAGATATCTTCAAAATAACTTCGGAAGGAAGCATGCAACTTGAGCTAGTTTTATTTGATTGTCGCTGGTTTGACCTACACCTGCTGGACTTAAAAGGACTAAGAAGTTGGGCTTGCTGGAGGTTAAACACACATCTCCGTTGTCAAATTTTGACCCATTTGTCCTAGGAAGTCAAGTCATTCAAGTATATTATATGTCGTATGCATGTAAGACCAGACCAGATCAATTGGATTGGTCGATTGTGTATCATGTTCCTCCACATGGCTATCTTCCTCCTGATGGTAGCAATCATGAAGGACCAAGAGATGATGTGTTTGTCTATCAAGAAGATAGTCTGGAAGGCACCTTTGTGATAAACTTAGGGATTGACCTAGAAGTTACAACACCATTGATATCAGATGAGATTGAGATTACTGATCCGAAGGATCTGGAACAATACGTCACATGAGATTACATCACCAGGCTGCTAGCAACTCAAATGGTAGTTGCTCCAACTCTAATGGTAGCAACACCCAAAGGACCAAATGTGATGGAAGCAACCCAGGTGACAATGCCCGCCAAAGGACCAATAGTAGCATAAATAACTCAAGTGGTGTCCACACAATCAATGCCCGCGAAGAAATTCCAAAGAACATGGGGAGGGCAGAGAGAGTGAGGACCTCATTAAGAATGCCTCCTAATGGTCGCAAGGTCCAACTCTAACCTAATGGTGAAACATAAGTATTAATTACTTATATCCTTTCTTTCCTAAAGCGTTAAAACTTAGTGTAACAAGTACTTATGATGTTGCTACCATATATGCCATATGCCCATATCTGATGATGACACCTAATTTTATATATTTGTACTTCTATAAAAGAGCTAGTTAGTGCTCTGTTAACATATATTAACTTTATCTCTAGAAAAAAGTTTAAGACATCTTACTTGCATTATTTATAGGTAATTTAAAATATCTTGGTGGCATTCCCAATGGATACAAATATGGTTCACAGTTGGGAGTCATTCTCAAGCGGGAATATTCAGGTTTAGTTAAGTGCACGGACGATGGTGGTGTAACTAGAAGCCGCCCAACACTAGAATGGAAGGACTACTATCTTGTACATGATGATGAAGGTGTTTCCAATGCTGACTGGGTGAAGCAATAATTTTGGGTGAGTACAATTTACTTTGCAACTTTGCATCAAGTAATAGTAGTCCATGTCTAATTCATACTGTGTTTGTCCTATTAGCGTTGCTTTGAAGTTGCCTAGTCAAATAGGGTGGAGTCTAATCATATTTTAGAAAGCTATGCGAGGAGGAAAGTGAAAGACATCTTGTACCAAGCTCGTGTGGATGCAGTCAAGATATATTATGATGACCAGGGAGAGGAGCTTGATGACAAGGTGGCATGTGCAAGGGAACTTAGATTAGAACAATACTTAGCTAGCAGAGTTGATTGGTTTAGTCCTACTGTATGGCCTCACATTAGTTATTGGTGCTCAAAAGAGTTCAAGGAAGCAAGGTGTAGAGGCCAAAAATATTGCTTTCAATCTAAACATGTTGCTCAAAACCATGGAGGTTCACGACCATTCACGGAGTAAAGGCAATTTTTGGTAAGACGTGAAATGAATATACATTTCACTACAATTTATCTTTATTGGATGGATCATGCTTTCACCTGGCTATGTGTTTGCACTTGTGAACATAAGTTTGGACCTGATAAGGCCACCATAATAAACACATATGTTGTAATGAAATTTGGTATGAAAAACCTCGATGAAAATGGCAATAGTGGTGCAATCAGTAGCCAGAAAACACAAAAACGCCTTGTATGTTCCATATCCTATCCCTTTTTGTGTTGGCTTGTCATTTATGTGCAACATGAGTTCATTGTTGTTGTTCTAGGATGATTATTCTACTGGTATGAAGGAAGCATATCCAAAGAATTGGTAGGGCATAGATTTGGATGGAAGGGTCGTGTACAACACATCGGGTGGCATGCCTCATGGCTGTGTGGCGATTGCATCTAGTGTTGTGAAGAATCCTGATGTTCTTTCCGCTGCTAGGGAAACAAATCTAAAGCCATCTATTTCCATTGCTTACCGGAATGTTATTCAAGAGAATGAACAGTTGCGTCGTGCAAATTAGAGTCTAAAAAAGAAAAGAAAAATGCACGACCAAATGCTCATGGTAAATATCCTTTACTAGAATCCTTGTTTTAGTTTGAATAAATATGTTTTACCACAATCCATGTTATACTTTATTCTTGGCAAATGCTTTTTGCAAAGATGGGAGAAGACCTACCAGAGTGGTTCCTTCTGGGTCGATCTAATGCTCATACACAGGTCAGTACATTCTACTCCTTGTTGACTCTCTGTTTGCTAGTCAAACTTACTACTTGTTGATTGCCTACTGCTATTGAAACCTATCATTTATTTCTTGTAAAACCTCTTGCTTGTTGATTGCCTATAAAATTGGAACCTCTCATTGGTCCACACAATCTTCTACAGTACCCTTTTGCTGGTCTCTTTGGTAGTTAGCCAAGTTAGTTGTGACTATCATTGTTGTGTTAGTTACTTTGGAAGCAATACATGGCCTGTTATAAAATGGTTGGAGATTACTAAAACATCTTCAAATCATGTGTTCTTATGTGCATGTTCTCATTAAGTTGTGTATGACTTTGTAGGGAAACACAGATTCATCTCATGTTAGTTCAGAGGATGGCCCTATGGACCCTGACGTCACGCATGGCAACATTGAAGGCGACAACGATGCTGAGAACATTGGTGATTACGATAACAATTGTGGCTTCAATCTTGATGGTGCCTCTGGAGGAGGATCTCACTAGTCTACTTGCATGTCAAGTAATGGTATTTCTGGTATTTTGGATGTGTGTAGTAGTACCATATGCTACTGGCGAAAGTTGGTTGCTTACCTTTTGTTGCATTCACTTGTGTGAAGTGATATGTATGTAAGTGATGTCCCTGATCATGAGCCTAGAATGTTTTCTATCCATGTATTTTGATATCAGTGTGTTGCCTTGTGCACCTTGATGCAACATAGTGGCATCCAAAAACATAGTGCTACTGGCCAAACTACATACATGTATTTTGCTATCAGTGTCCCTGATAATTAGTGGTACGTAGTGTGTTGGTGGCTTGTAGGTCTGTAACATAGTTGTAGGTTACTCTTGCTCAAATGTATATATGGAACCTTTATGTGACGTGTATGGATAGTTTTTGGATGCTTGGCTATCATTGACACATCATGTGGACAATTTTCTTTATTATGTATTTAGTAGATGAATTTGTATTGATTGAACACATAGTTAGTTACCTTCCTCTCATTTTCCTGTTTGATATGATGTCTTGTCGGCCGTCCATATGTGTGATGCAACGCCATTTTCCTGAGAGATCGCCCTTGACAGGGCCGTCACAATAAGTTGATGTCTAAACCTGACGGAGCAACATTTTCCTGGGGTGATCGCCAGGGAAATACGTCAGGAAAATATTTCATGTCTGTTAACAGTCACGCAATTGCACATTTCCCTGTCATTTTATTCCTGACGGACTTTGCCTGTCGGGCAACCGACAGGAAATATTTTCCCAGCGGTAATATGCATTTTCCTGTGGGTTTTCGGCCATAGGGAAAAGTGTACTTTCTGGTAGTAACAAAATTCGCCAAATAGTAAATCATTTTATGAGCTACAGTGGGACAGTACTACACGTATGTGGGTGGCATGTTCTTGAGGAGGCATCCATGACCTTGCAAAAAATAGAAATTCTTAATTTTAAGATGTTTGGAATAAATTGTGTTTCCTCACTAACTGAAGAGATGTCTACTGAGTTAGTAGTGTCGCTTATTCTGTAGGTATCTCCTAAAATCATGTTGTACAACCTAGTTTTGTGAAAAGTATAAATATAGACTAGTGCAGAACTGGTCTATAGTCACGATTCGTAAGGGCCTTTAGTACCGGTTCTAAAACCGGTACTAAAGGGTGGGGACTAAAGCCTATCCCCTTTAGTGCCGGTTCAACACAGCCCGGCACCAAAGGCCCTCCACGTGGCATCCGACGGCGCCATGTGCTTGGGGACCTTTAGTCTCGGTTGGTCGGGGACTAAAAGTATTGAGTTTTTTTTAGTTTTGTTTTATTTTTCCTTTTAATTCTTTAGGGATTTATGAATTAATTATGGTTATACGTCGTTATACAAATTTTGATACAGTACCAACTAAGAGGTTGTTATATCATTATGTTCATGATGAATTATTATATCATTGCGAGGAAGAAACGTGAATTTTATTCATCCAAATGAATAAAAAGTGATCAAAAGTTGAATTAGTAGGACGACGATCCTACTAATTCAACTTTTGATCACTTTTGATCCATCCACATGAATCTAATCCGCTTTCCTTCCCCCAATGATATAACAAATCATCATGATAATCATGATCAACAACATCATCATATTAATATAAAAACTCTTGCATCATATCATCATCAACAACACTATAGCTAATAATCATCATAGTCATTACCACCAACTCCTCATCATCATCATCATCAACTCTAACACATTGTAGCACATAATAACACATTGTACCTAGGACCTACTCCTCTCTCATAGGACCTACTCTACCCTCTCTTGGGTACAATATCATAAAATAAGATAGGCCCTGACTCTCCATTATGGAGAACAGAGATCATCCTGTCTCCAATTCTTGGCCTATGCACAATATTGCTTCCAAGTAGCTCTCTACGATTCACCATAAAAAATTTCCAATCTTTGATTGTCATGTCTTCATCGGTTTTAGAAATACGGTATGGACAGGAGTGATGCGTAGGCTGACCTGACCGTGGTGGCCCTAACCTCATAACAACAACGCGGCCTCTCGGAAACATCAGATGAGGCACACAATCCTTCGGGATTTTCTGTTGAAAAACATAGTGATAACTTTATAGTTAGCAATGTAGTTTAGTTTTAGAAGAATTTATGTAAAAGATGCACGGATGTCGTAATAGTAGAAAATCTTACCATGCAATCTCCATGGATGTTACCGTAGTTTACCACATGCACTAGTGGCACGTATTGACCATAATGTGGAGGAGTTTGATAATAGCTATTGTAATTCTCAAGATGATTAAAAAATGGGGTAAGATGATCTTTCTCCTTACAAGTTAATTCTGCTTCATCATTGTAGTAATAGGTTCTGTCTACCATCTTCCGTACATTTTTTGAAGAATGAAAATAAGCTGTCGATGGAAATAAGTTGTCAACTATTTTTAAATAAACAATATAAATTACTTAATAAATATGGTTGAGAAACTCACATAATGGTAGAACTGGAGGCATCTACACATCGACCCAGATGTCGATATTACCTTCAATTTCATCTTCCGGACAAATATCAAAGGTAATAAGCATATTAGGCTCAAATGCATAAGTCTTGCATAGTGCTCTCCAACTTTTGCATTCAAAATAGCACTAGGTGTCTACATGGTATAATTTTACGGCAAAAGTATAACCATGCTCGGTCCTCAAATGAACTATCTTTACCTCCATATTTTTTTAGGATTGAAACCAATCTTATCCAAGATAACAATTCTTGCATGGCAGGGGATACGCTAGTAGAAAAGTAAAAAAAATTATAAGTTGAAGCAAAAGAAGCAGAAGTCATGCTTAATTACGAAAAAAGACTTGTCGTTGTGACTTACTGCATCCACTTCGAAGGTCTCATCCTGCATGATGCTCAAGCGCCTACCATCAACTAGGAAATGCTTGTCACACAGGTCGCGCTAGTCTTTGCAGTATTCGCACATAGCGAATTCCTTTTCGTCGTCAGACATTTCCTATGTTCGTAGTTCAAACATTTAAAATCGATCGAAGGAAACTACGAGAAAACTGATCAACACAGAGATTATTATTACTCAATATGCAACAGGTTGACTTTAGGTCTGTCGAGTCTTTCCTTCCTAAACTCTCATCTCACGTATATGGTGGGCACTCCTTCCGATATTGCGACCGTCGGTGATGGTGTCTCCTCCATTCGTCCCAGAGTGCATTACACCAAAATGTCTAGCACACTGGAACGAAGGAGAAGCGACCCCCACGACAACAGTTAGGATTCTTCCTCTCTCATAAATATGTATATGGTGGACACTCTCTCTCTCTCACTAAAAGACACACAAGAAGCCGAAACAGAAGTAAAGTCAACCTGTTCCATATATCGAGCAATGACATAGAAAAAAATGCAACATTAAAATATGCAACTTTTGCAAATACTAATTGCTATACATTGGATCAAATGTCAAAATTCGTCAACTTTTTTTCTATATATATAGTGGATCAAAATGTAAAAATTCCTAGGTTATAACTACCCTAATAATATTCCATTCTCAATAAAAAAATCTAATTAAGCAACATTATATACTTCAAAGCAACATTTTAATAGGTTAGGGACATTATATACTTCCAATTAAGCAAAAAAAATCTAATTAAGCATATATACTAATTAAACATATATATTAATTAAACACTAATTCTAGAAAAACAACATTATATAAAAAAACAAAATTCATCTAATTAACATTTATATATCTAAAATTTATCTAACATTTCTATAACTAAAAGTATTAAAAACTAAAAAAACATTCATCTAAAATTTATATATCTAATTCGTCTAACATTTCTATAACTAAAAATATAAAAAACAAAAAAATGTGTGTGTGTGTGTGCGTGTGTGTGTTCATGCATATGTGTGTGTGTGTGCGGCCTCGATCGATGGGAGGGCGGCCATGGCGGCAGGGGCTCACGGCGGGGCGACGGGCGGCGAGGCGAGGCGACGGCGACGACGACGATGAAGTGTGAGCTCGAGGAGGGGGCGGCGCGCGACGGTGGCGGCGACGGGGGGCGGCGCGTCTAGGGCGGCGCGTCGGTGGAGGCGACAGTGTCGGGGCGGCGACGACGTGGGCGGCAACGGCATGAGCAGCGACGGCATGGGGGGCACGCGGGCGGCAATCTCCTATGGTCGAAGAGACGAAGAAAGCAGAGGGAAACTACAAAAAATTCAACTCCTGCTTATATAGGGGGGTCTTTAGTCGCGGTTAAAGCCACCAACCGCGACTAAAGGTGAATTTCACTAGCCGAAGCGGCGGGAAGCGAAACCCTTTAGTCGCAGTTGGTGGCTCCAACCACGACTAAAGGGGGGTCTGTAGTCGCGGTTGGAGCCACCAACTACGACTAAAGGGTGTTGTGCCAGGCGAGTGGCGGGGAGGAAGTTTAGCCCCACCTCGCTTGTTGAGAGGAGCTCGCACCGGTTTATAAGCCCCGTCGTGTCGAGCTCCTCTCTTAAACAGGCCTTCTAGGCCTACCGCACCTCTGCGCCCTGTGGGTCCTACTAGGTGGTACGGGCCTACATCCTGGCCCAACAAGAGGTTGGGTTTCTAGTCGTATGCAGGCCGTGGCGGCCCAGCAGGCGGTCTTTTTTTTAATATATTTTTTGTTTTTTTGTTTTCTGCTTTATTTATTTTCTTTTGTTTTTGAGTTGTTTTTTGCTTTATTTAGAGTTTCTTTGTGAATTTTTTTCTTTGGGTAAAAAAATTATAAACTTTCTCTTAGTGCTAGTAGTTTTCAAATTTGAATAGTTTAAATTTGAATTATTTGAAATTTGTGTGAATCACTAGTTTGTGAATAACTTTAATTCAAAACTAGATTTTTCAGTGATTCTTTTTTTTACTGTTTAATATTATCGTGTTTTATCATTATATCCAATTTGTTAATTCTTAGGTTATCTAAAAAATGAAATGTCTTTGTAACAGGCGAGTTTTCGTCTAAAACCCTGATACTTCGAAATAAATTGTCCATTTTGTACATGAAGTGCATCCAGTTTTTGCCATAACCCTCTCAACTTTTTAGCACATGCTATGTGGGTGAAATGATGATACCATGCCAACTTTCAAACTTTTGAGAGTTCACTTGTAGTGCTTATCATTTTCAGGGTCATTTAGCTCAAAAAAATCAGTAAATGCATGGAAAAATAGCAAATAAAGTTGGAAAGGGTTGAAAATTAATGGCCTTCCTTCGAATGGTGCAGACTGAACGCACAAAAATTCTGGAGTTGAAATAAGTTAAAAAATGAAATGCCTTTGTAACAGGCGAGTTTTCGCCTCAAACCCTGATACTTCGAAAGAGATTGTCCATTTTGTACACGAAGTGCATCCAGTTTTTGTCCTAACCCTCTCAACTTTTTAGCATATGCTATGTGAGTGAAATGATGAAACCATGCCAACTTTCAACCTTTTCAGAGTTCATTTATAGTGCTTATCAATTTCAGGGTCATTTAGCTCAAAAAAAATCAGTAAATGCATGGAAAATAGCAAATGAAGTCGGAAAGAGTTGAAAATTGATGGCCTCCCTTTGAATGGTGTACCGTACGCACAAAAAGTCTGGAGTTGAAATAAGTTAAAAAATGAAATGTCTTTGTAACAAGCGAGTTTTCGTCTAAAACCCTGATACTTCGAAAGAGATTGTCCATTTTGTACACGAAGTGCATCCAGTTTTTGCCGTAACCCTCTCAATTGTTTAGCACATGCTATGTGGGTGAAATGATGATACCATGTCAACTTTCAACCTTTTCAGAGTTCATTTGTAGTGCTTATCAATTTCAAGGTCATTTAGCTCAAAAAAATCAGTAAATGCATGGAAAATAGCAAATGAAGTCGGAAAGGATTGAAAATTGATGGCCTCCATTCGAATGGTCCATACTAAATGCACAAAACACATAAGTACACTACTATTACAAAGATTCCCTTCGGTTTGTCCGAAGTGGGACTTTCTATATGTATATATATAAGTCCGGAAACTAACTAGAGAAGTCGGTCACATCCCAGTGTGGGATCTTTGTGTGTAAAAAAAAATTTCGCGTGTGTCCCTTTGAGTCGTAACCATGGGCAAGCTTCATCATTTAAGTTGATGATCGGGTCAACATTCACTGTGAAGGGAGCAATTTCATGACACTCCAGTTTCATCTTCTCTTCTTCAACTCTTTTCAATTTTTCTTTCAGATACTCGTTTTCTTTTTCAACTAAATTTAACTTCTTGACAAGAATATCTATGTCGGTTGGAATCTCTGGTTCACATACCTCCTAGATTAAAATATATATGTCAACTTAATTGGCATAATTGTCATCAACACGAAATGCAACAAAGAGTTATAAAAGAGAGTATGTATCACATCCGCATCATAAACCGGACGAAGGCGGACGGGGACGGATTTTAAAATCATGCCACTATATATAACAAACAACCATATAGGTAAGAAAACTATATAAGTAACTAACTAAATCTTACAAACATGGTTTTTTTATAAAAAGGATAAGAACAAGAAGCTCACCAAGGTGGTGCCGGCAACGGGACGGTGCGGGCGATCGACGGTGGTTAGGACGGGGACGGGAAGGCACTAAGTAAACCACACCTACAAATGCAAAGTAAGAAGTTAATTTGAGCTCAAATTGCATAAATCAAATAAACTACCACATACAAACTAAAACCCACAAATTACTATACTTATATAGCATTGCAAGAGCTAATCTAGCAATGAGAGATGAAAGGACAAAGTTGCTAACCTTTGTGAATACTTGGAAGGATTGGATGCCTCCAAATCTTGACAAATTTTGACAAAAATGGAGGATGAGCTCGAGGAAGAGAGGAAGAACACACAGGAGAGGAATGAGGGGAAGAATATAGGACTCTATTCGGGCTGGCGCCGAAGGGTTTCAATATAGGGGGACCTTTAGTCCCGGTTGGTGGCTCCAACCGCGACTAAAGGTTAGCTTATAGTCGCGGTTGGTGCCACCAACCGGGACTAAAGGTTCCCGTGGGGCCCCAGGCTGACACGAGCCTGCCACCACGCCTTTAGTGCCGGTTCGTGGAACGAACCGGGACTAAAGGTACGTAATGAACCGGCACTAATGATCCCGTCACGAACCGACACTAATGAGCACATTAGTGCCGGTTCAAAAGCCAATCGCGACTAATGACGCGGACGAAAGGTCTGTTTTCTACTAGTGTATAGGTGAGTGTTACAAATCTTTCGAAGCAAGTTCATAACAGATCAATCCGTAGAATAAAACATTTACCAATGTAATGTATAAAGTACACATACTTTAGAATCTCTTGTGGGTCAAAAAGCATATTTATGGTCAACATTCATATTGCTTCTTGATTCATTACTCATGATGCTTCTGAATATAACATGGTAGTCATGATCTTGTAGACCCTGTACTTTCCTAACTCAAAACCTGAAGTGGCCAAAATAATGGATCAGCTTGTACATCTTTACAACACTCATAAATTTCTGATGTTGGTCTACTAGACCAAATACAATTTTATCACAAATCTGTTTATCATAGTTCCACCTTTCTAATCTAAAAAATCGAATTTTACTGCCCAAAGTTATAAACGTTACAATGTTCTACTTCGAAAAGCACAGATGAAGAGAATAGAAACAATACAGTGTAGAAGCGAGAAAAAATATAATTCAAACCTTTTATATGCGCTGGTGTTAACAACTTTCATAATCATCGAAATGCATCAAGGGTCCTAGGTGTGTTAAGTTTTATCAGGACAAACGTGTTTTCACTTACCTAATATTTAATTCAGCGATTACTATACAATTTGGTACGTGAGCATGGGTATTTTCATCATATAACATGGTCAACGAGTTTGACCTAAAAATAATGATGTCTAATGGCATTTTTGAACAAACAACTAATGATTAATAGCATTTTTTAGATATCTAATGGTATTTTTGAGCAACCATCTCACGGAACAATGACATTTTTGAGCAGTTATAACTTTTAATGGCAAAACTGAATAGTGAGACACAACTAGTGACATAAATGATAAAAAAAACCTTTCTATGCATATGCCAAGATAGAGGGATTAAGAGCTAGTTGAAGTCTTTAGTATCTGCATCTGCACTATTAGGATTTATACTTTATCCGGAGAAGACTTACCTCTAGATATACCGGTTAAGAAAACTTACCTCCAGATCATGACCATCAATATCCCCGTGCTTCACTCCCGTCCTTGTGTCTCTTCTCCCTGATGTGTAGATCGGTGGATGCATGAAGATATTATTATCTTTTGCAAATGCATGAAGATATTTGATGCAAAGGCAGAAGATCACCAACCAAATCTCCCTGATGTGTAAATCAGTGGATGCATGAAGATATATATTTTTTTGCGGGAAATGCATGAAGACATTTGATGCAGAGGCGGAAGGACACCAACCAAATATTCGTCTATGACACTCAAGAATCTACATGAGCATGGGTTATCTCCTCCATGATGCTCTCATTCTCCTCCGGCAAGAGGTCGGAGTCGTGGGTGTTTGTGTCTAGAGGAGTAGAGGAGGACTGGAGGAGACGACATGGAGAGGAAGGAGTACCCTGCGGGAAGGAGCAATCTGAACGACTAAGGCGGCGGCAGTGGAAGGAAAAAAGCAAAGGAGTAGGATTGAGATTCGTCTAATAAAAACCAAAAGACCTGAATAAGTGTCATACGTGTGGCACGAAGCAATTTCACCTTGAAGTTTTTTATGGCAAGTTTAGTTATCTGAGGATGGCAACTTTAGTTGTGAAGCATGACAACTTTTTATTTGAATGACAAGTTTTATTGGATTTATTATTTTTTATGACAATTTTAGTCATAAAAACATTATGTCGGTGTTACTTTGTGTCACGTGTGTGACACTTATCATTTAGGTTATTTATTATATATGCAGCCTAATCCGTATTGCTTGCCTGTTTTTTAATTAGTAACGGATAATAACTTGACCTAGATAAACCAATTATGAAAACAGCCATGATCCAAAGTTAAAGTTAGGAGCGGTGCAGCTACCATGGTGCCTGAAATAGTGGGAGAGCCTCGTGGGGGAGGAGACGCCCATGGCGGGCCGGGGCCATGCATGCAACAACTAACTCTACCTAGCATTCGCCATTTCCCAGCCCCACCCTTCTTCTCCTCTCCTCTCCTCTCCATTTCACCCTCCCCCCACCCCAAGGCCGTCTCCCTGGTACGTACGTAGGTAATTCACCTGTCGATCCGCTTGAACCGGTTCTTGTTTATCTCTTCTCCATCGATCCAGGAAGTTAATCGGTGGCAATGGCCGGCGGTGGTTGATCGTTCAGGTGGTGGTGCAGCGGCGCTCGCCCGGCCGGCCGCCGTCCCCGCTAGAGCTAGCTTAGCCGGCGATCGATCCGCCAAATAAGGCGACGACGACCGACACTACCCCCGCCGTCCCATGTCCGCGACGCCCGGCAGCGCCACCGCCGCGGCGGCGGATGGCGCCGCCTCGACCCCGACCTCGCGGGCGCCCGGCATGGCGTCGTCGGCGTCGCTCCGGCACCGCGCCATGAGTGCCTCGTCCAAGATGCTCCGCAACTCGCTGAGCCGGCGGTCGGGGCGGCAGCGCAGCAGCAAGGTGATGTCGGTGGCCATCGAGGACGTGCGCGACGCCAAGGAGGCGGCCTCCGTGGACGCGTTCCGGCAGACGCTGGTCCTGGAGGAGCTCCTCCCGGCGCGCCACGACGACTACCACATGATGCTCCGCTTCCTCAAGGCCCGCAAGTTCGAGATCGACAAGAGCAAGCAGATGTGGTCCGACATGCTCCAGTGGCGCAAGGAGTTCGGCACCGACACCATCATGGACGTGCGTGGCCGTGGCGTCCTCCATATTAGATCTGCATTCCATCCGTCCATCAAAACACATTGTCGCCCTTTAATTTCTTCTCTGGAAAATGGAAGATGAATGGAACTCTTGGACGTACGCATGCAGGATTTCCAATTCGAGGAGGTGGAGCAGGTGCTGGAGCACTACCCGCAGGGGCACCACGGCGTGGACAAGGACGGACGGCCGATCTACATCGAGAAGCTGGGCGCCATCGACACCACCAAGCTGCTGCAGGTCACCAGCATGGACCGCTACGTCAGGTACCACGTGAGGGAGTTCGAGAGGGCCTTCGCCCTCAAGTTCCCGGCCTGCTCCATTTCCGCCAAGCGCCACGTCGACCAGAGCACCACCATCCTCGACGTCTCCGGCGTGGTAATTAACTGATCATCATCCATCCATTATCCAAGATTGATCCAACATCCATGCCTAGCTAGTTTCTTCGGCGACATTCATGCGACACTGTTTGGCATGTCTCAGGGGTACAAGAACTTCAACAAGGCTGCGAGGGATCTCATCGGCCAGCTCCAGAAGATCGACGGGGATAACTACCCGGAGGTATACCATATATGATACGATATGCCGATGCGTGTGCAGTGATAAATGCTCCACCCATAGCCCATGCTTTGGTATTGATTCTCTTTGAGAAAGTTCTGCAAATCTTAACTCGACGTATTAACCGGCACGAGCAATTTCATGTTCACCTGAGAATAAATATGGTTCATTAACCCAATTTTATCATGTACTTTGTACGTATCTGTCTACAATTTCGGCAGCCTGTTTTTGTAACGGATTTACGTTCCCGTAAAATTATGGTAACAATGTTGTCAACTAGAAGTACTGGACGGAAATTTTCTCTAGATAAGGAGTGCCGGCAACAAAATTTATTGATAACATGTTTGCCAAATATCTCTTCATGGAAATGATGCCCGGCTGATGATTTTAAGTTTTTAACTGACGATACAGACCTTGTGCCGGATGTTCATCATCAATGCCGGTCAGGGATTCAGGCTCCTGTGGAACACTGTCAAGTCCTTCCTTGACCCCAAGACCACAGCCAAGATCCATGTAACCCACCTCTTTTCAGTTCTTGTCCTTTATCAGTCAGTCATCGACTAATCTGTATACTTGATCAAGACTTATAATCCATTTTGTTTACGGTTCATGCCTCGGGGTTTAGGTTCTAGGCAACAAGTACCAGAGCAAGTTGCTGGAAGTCATTGATCCCAGGTTTGTCCAAGAAGTTCCCCTTTTTATGTCACTCAAAGTATTTTGCAAGTTGGCAGCACTGACAATTCAAATGAGATTGCTTTGAATTAGTATCAGCAGCCTGCTGCAGTTGAACTCACTTTGTTTGTTCTTGTTCTGCGGAGTTCGACAGTGAATTGCCCGAGTTCCTCGGGGGCACTTGTGTATGCGAAGGCGGAGGTTGCATGCGCTCCGACAAAGGACCGTGGAAGGACCCTGAAATCATAAAGGTTAATAATGTTTATTTTCCAACAATCGGAGTTCATACATGATGTGTGGGAATGTATATTTGCTAGTGCATACTTGCCAATGGAAGTAGTAGCGATGCTACTAGAGCTGAACCCACTCCTGAGCACAGGCACCATGAACATTTTGTGGTTTGATTCCTCAGATGGTGCAATGTGGCTTGGGGAGATGCGGAATGAACAGCTCGGACCCTGCCAGCGCCGAGGAGAAGATTGTCACCGAGGACGAGACCGTACCGGCTGCAAAGGTTGCCACGAGCTTTCTTCTTACTTATATATATATATATATATATACATATATATATATATAACATTGTCTTTGCAGAAGCAAGAGTCGATGCGCCGTGACGGCGTCGACTCTCCCAAGGTGGCGCGCGACAAGATCGAACACCCGCCGCAGATGTCTCCCCTCCATGAGGTGCCCAATGAAGAGACGAAGGTGAAGGAATATGTTTAACGCCTAACATTTGTCGGATTTGCTACAGTAGTGAGCCAGACAACATTGTGGGTCCCTTCCATCCATAGCAGTACTAACCGGACTTTGTGTAGCCTAATCCTGTTGCATCTCTGGCATACAATTCGCAGGCTGCTCCTTCCGGTGGACAAGCGGGGAGCTCCGCGCCATACGACGATCTCTTCCCCATGGTGGACAAGGGCATGGAGTTCAACTGGAACGGCGAGATGAGCGCGGAGAAGCTCGCGATCGCGAGAGGTCAGCTCGACCTTTGCACCCTTCAACCAAATGAATGTACCATTAAAAAGCATAGAGAACTGTCCAAGTGACAGATCGAGTTAGGCGTTGGTTTATGTGTGGTTCTGAACGAAGAGAGGAAATGTGTTCTGGCATGGTGGCAGATATGTACGCGTCGCTGCCGGACGCGTACAAGCACGGCGACGCGGGGGACCGGCAGGTGGTGACGGGGTTCATGGCGTTCGTGATGGGGGTGGTGGCCATGTTCCGGGTGGGCAAGATCGCGCCCAAGCGCGCCATGGACGCGGCCATGGGCATCGCCACCATGGAGGCCATGGCCAAGAACCGCAAGCTCCTGCAGGCCCAGGGGCAGGGAGGCGGCGGCGGGGGGGCAGTGGTGGTGGCGGGGGTGTCGACGGCGCAGTACGAGGCCCTGGCGAAGCGGGTGGGCGAGCTGGAGGAGAAGGTGGCCGCCCTCGGCTCGCGGCCCCCCGAGATGCCCGCCGACAAGGCGGAGCAGCTCGCCGCCGCCGCCACCCGGCTCGACACCCTCGAGGCCGAGCTCGAGTCCACCAAGAAGGTGAGCGACACTACACATGAAATAATGCAGACAAACATTCTTGCATGATCTTGGGTAGATTAATGGTGGATCCATGTATGTATGTTGCAGCTTCTGGAGACGTCCAAGGGGCAGCAGGAGGAGGTGCTGGCGTACATCGAGAAGAAGAAGAAGAAGAAGGGGATGGTAAGGCCGGCTCTCCCGCTCACCCGCATGCCCGCAGCATCAGTTGGCACCGTTAGCTCCAGCTTGTGGTATAGCGCTCGTCGTATAAGCTGATTTCATTAAAGTTTTGTCTCCAACAGCAGAACCCGTTCCGTTGGTGAAGAGAAGACCGCCCGACGAACAACCACGGCGGCGGCGGCGGCGAGGGCAGGGGCAAGGAGGGAGCAAAGCAAGAAAGACAAAGAGAGGGGGGCAAATTGCAGCAGAAAGGACACATTTCATACATACAATCTGGAATGCCGAGGTTGAATTGTAGCAGTACCACATTAGGCCACAAGGTTTCGTATTTCGTTTTATCTTCGCAGCAGGGATCGAACTGTTTCATGTGAAATTAGTCGCGGCGCTCCCAAGAAAGCAGGCAGATCCTAGCTATGCCGATCGATCGCGTCTTGTCCAAACATATTTTGTGTGTTTAGAAGAAGAATGTAAGGCCTTTTGCCTTTATAAAGACTCTGCTCAGTTTTGCGCTTCTGAAAAATTGGTGATGCCTTGGCACTTTAGCAGCGGCAATATGCCTGCAGCTGGACAAGGATAGGAAGATTGTGGCACATTGGCCATGGCACAATCTGCCTGCAGCTGGACAAGGATAGGAAGATTGTGGCACATTGGCCATGGCACAATCTGCCTGCAGCTGGACAAGGATAGGAAGATTGTGGCACATTGGCCATGGCACAATCTGCCTGCAGCTGGACAAGGATAGGAAGATTGTGGCACATTGGCCATGGCACAATCTGCCTGCAGCTGGACAAGGATAGGAAGATTGTGGCACATTGGCCATGGCACAATCTGCCTGCAGCTGGACAAGGATAGGAAGATTGTGGCACATTGGCCATGGCACAATCTGCCTGCAGCTGGACAAGGATAGGAAGATTGTGGCACATTTGGCCATGGCACAATCTGCCTGCAGCTGGACAAGAATTGGCCTTTGTCTTTATAATGTGCCTTGGCAAAACAAATGGTCTCGTTTCCCCTGTTTATTTGCATCCTATGGAACTACAAATAGCTCAGCTAGAGCTGCGTATCTTCAGGCTTTGTGATGGTGAAAGCACGTGTAACCAATAAGTGGAGTAAATAAATTGCCGAATCAAAACAGGTCAACAACGGTATTCTGCATGCAATCATTTATTTATAAGACAGATGTAGTATTTATAAGACGGGCAGGCTGAAACGGATAGAATTCGGCGCAAAAACACATTTATTTATGTCAGGATTTTCTGTCCATTTACAAACCCATGTCTGTCATCTTCACATTTGTCAGGAAAACGAACGGAACGGATTCAACCGTTTACATCATCTCAAACGCCATCTCCGGCATCTCAGAAGAAGGAAAACTGAACCAAGGGGGTCTCTCTCCTCGTCCTAGTAGCAAGACATCGGCTTCTTCTTTTTCTGCAACGGGAAGGTAGACATGACACATGAGAAACAGATCAAGAGATGAAAAGAGGCAGTGAAAAGACTGGTTGCGTTATGCGTCACAAACCTGGGCCTTGGCGATTGTCTTCCTGTCAACGTAAGCAAGTAGTTCCTCTTGCCTGATAAGAGCCTCGTGCAGAGCCTAGATGAATTTCCAAACGGCACAGGGTAAGTGACAAGTACTGACCTTCTCAATTAAAATACTAAAATGTACAATAAAACTCAGGAGTGTGATTGTGATTTTTTTTCATCCTAATGATACAGTGAGCAGCAGCAAGCCATGATTTTTTTTCTGAAACAGAGTGCAAGCCATGGAATTACCTTCTTTGTTACGATGAGCTCGGCTTCTAGTGCATCCACGCGGCGGACAGCGGCATTAAGCAGCTCTTCTTTCTCACAAGGCATTTCAGAAGGTTTTTCTTCAAGCGCATGAACCTTCGCTTCAAGCTCTGCCAGCCTTTGCAAGACTAACGAAAACAGGTCGGATTCAGCAAACCCAGGACCTGGCGACGGGGGGCGGAACTCCTCTTTTGGAATGCAGTCTTGATATATTGCAGAACTTTGTTCATCTGACTCATTCTTATCTGGCAATCCCTTTGTGGCGACATCTTTAACAGACCGGAGCAGCGTTACAACAGCAATCACAAAAGCCATCAGAGCTGGAATGATCTGATCAAAAGACCTGTTGGGTGCCTTTGTGGTGGTAGCCAAAGAAGAAGAGTCTGCATTCAAGAAATAGCAGCAAATATCAGGTTTTGGCAGGAACAGAAGGCATCTTTCAGATCCTGCAATTAAACTGACAAGAACAAACCTTTGGACGGGAAGGGTGCCTTCCGGGGCAGTTCTCTCTTCCATGTTGCATCCACTGCTTTGTCAACAACAGGAATATCATATTCAGGCATGCGGGTAGAAAAGCTAGTGGCCCTGATCATCTTGACCTGAAAGGCAAAAAGGCAAGTTCAGACCAGTGTAGTACAATCCATGTGCGTAACAGAGAAGCAAAGAAAAGGGGTTTGTAAATTCCTTTTTAACATGTGCAAATTTAAAAACAGCTAGCCAGGAAATTAGGATAGCAACAAAATGATTAGTGATTGATTTTAATTGTTTAGAACCTATAGTACTGTTTTTCTCTACCTAGGAGGTTGTTTGAAGACAGCCAGTTCTGATTGTTTTGTTTGCTATGAAATCTAGTCATTATACAAATACTTAAGATCAACCACCGCATACTGGTGGTTTTTAGCATGGTAGTGCCATCAAATTTCAGTTCAGCTACCCGGATGAGCAGGCTGATTGACAATTCTATTTGGGTGAAGGACCAATTGGCTGGTTCTTTGTTCGTAAGTAACTGCATCTTAGCACAATGTAATCTAAACTACTGACCTCTTCACGAACTGGGGTCAACTTAGGATGGGAGATGTAACTTCTTAGAGCCTTGGGGGAAGTTACATCTTCAGCTTCAGATCCAGACTCCGCAGTTGATGTATCACTTCCACGTACCTGGTATTCCATGTTAAAACAAATTATATTCCCGCATATATCACTCAAGCATATAACAATACAAATTGATTATGAGACATACCGTTTGGTGCTTAGACTTGGCATAAGAAATAATAGTTTCCGTCCCATTGGAAACAGTTACAATCTGCCGAGCACACTGGGCCTCACCATTAAGGACTTTCTGGTATCAGCGTATAATGAGCACATTAAAAGGGGAGATAATAAAGGAAAGGGACTAGTAATAGATACATGGTTACCAGGAACACAATAGGCTACCTTCAGTATGTTCGCGTCTTTCCATGGACCTTTTTCAGCTTTGAGGCACCCTCCATATTCGGGACAGGTACAATTGCCACCAAGAAATTCTGGCAATTCACTGATCAATTATCACAAATGAAAATAATAATTAGAACAGAGTATTCATTAAAACAAGTCAAAAGTGTTACCAGAACAGTACACTGAACGCCACTTACCTAGCATCAATTATTTCAAGCAGTTTACTTTGACACTTGTTCCCAAGTACCTGACAAAACACAATAGTACCTGGTAAATCAAGTGAATTTAGCATAAAAAAAGCAAAGTGTCGTCTGTGCAAATGCTTACATGTATCTTCGAAGTGGTTTTTGGGTCGAGGAAAGATTTCACAGTGCTCCATAGCATCCGAAAGCCCGGGCCAGCATTGACTATAAACATTTGGTGCAAAGTCTGGAACATAGAACAGAAAATGGTGGATATTTAACTGACTAAATCACGATAGAATATGTGAATGTCGAACTATGCTTATCACAAGAATACGGCAGAAATCCAGACCTCAGGGTAGTTATCGTTGTCAACTTTCTGCAGTCGCATAATTAATTCACGTGCAGTTTTGCTGAAATTTTTCAAACCCTGCAAAGCAGGAACCGAGTCAGAACTAGCTAGTTACCAGGCTTGCAAGGGAATGGACCAGGTCTTCGGAAACATACCACACCCTGAACATCCAGAATTGTTGTGCTCGAATTGATGTGTCTTTTAGCCGCAAGAGAGCATGCTGGAAATTTGATCAAGAAGCTTCTCTCGAATTCCTTCACATGGTACCTTACATATCTGTCCATAGTTGTTACATTCATAAGCTTGTTAGGGTCAACCTTTCCAAGCCTTTCGATATAAACAGGTCTCCCCTCTTTGTCAACACCATGATAGCCATGAGGATAGTATTCCAGAACAGTGTCCAACTCAGCGTAATCAAAATCCTACAGAGAAATGTGGCTCCAGCTGTTAATTATTGTCAAACAAATCAAAACTGTATTATAACTTTAATTTCAGCTAGCTGACCTCAACAATTGTATCAGTACCATATTCCTTCCTCCACTGAAGCATGTCAGTCCACATTTGCTTTGCTTTCTCAATGTCAAATTTCCTTGCCTTTAAGAATCTAAATACAGAACATTTGAAATTAGCTTATAGACACCATTGTGAGATATTATACCAAACAAAGAAGAAACATGCCGAGCTCATGTAATAGGGGCGTCATAATTAACAGGATTATATTTATACCTCAGCAGCATATGATAGTCATCATGCCTTGTAGGCAACAGCTCATCCAAAATTAGCGCCTGTCTAAATGCTTCTACTTCTTCCAGTTCCCCTTGATCACGCACATCTTCAATAGACACAGAGAGAACCCGACTGCCACTCTTCCTCCTGTTCTTCTTCTTTAAGGAATGCCTAAGCTTACTGGATGCATCGATAGCTTTCTTCTTCAAAGAGCCCATCCTTGTCTTCTTTTCATCTTCAGAGATTTCAAAATCTGATCTTCTCTCATATGATCTCCTGTCATCGTGACTTGAACAACCTTCAAAACCTGAGACTGAGACATCAGAAAGGTAAATAAGCCATCGGTCATGCCAAGTTCTTCAAATTGCAGCACTAATTTACTTCGATGCAACAATGGCAGCTTGGTAGAAAGTAGCCACATTAAATCATACTCATCACGCTTATGTGCATAAGTGTGTGACACTGGGCTTATCAAAGTTTCTAAGGCCCGCCCTAGCATTAGAACTAGTAGACAACAAAGGTCAAAGTCATGAAAAAATTTGAACAACATAAGCTTTGGGAATATCTTTGTTCTGAACAATGAATCCAGCTTACCAGCTAAGGTTCCAACAAGATAATTCAATGTTTATAACGTTACAAGGCCAGATGATAACAGCTACAATTAGCACAAACGCCAGATGTTCAACTTCTTCCCAAGTTTCAGAAACCAGGATGATAGCATCAAATGAACTGAATCATTAGAGCCATCTCCCTTCATAACTTATGGTGTGATATTTTGAGACGATGATTAGCAAAAAGGTTCAACCCCACAGGATAGATACATGTGCTCTTGATTACGGGGTCCAAGTCCGGTCCTCCACCAGTTGATACTACCGAACTACATTGGCATGTGCTTTTTGCATTAAAATTTCTGGTGTTCTTGTCTGCCAGATTATTGGTCAGAAATTAGGTGACAGGTCCAAGGCACGAATGCCATGCGGAAATCGCCGGGAAACCTTCCCCACATAGCAAAAGGATCGCGTCCCTTCTAGCCTAACATAACAAACTGCTTGCCTCCAGGCGAAAAATCACAAAAGGATGTGGTGAGAAGTTCAAAGCGCCCACAAAAATCCAACCTAACCTAGCTGTTCCTGGCATAAGGAACTACGCGTCCAGCCAACGGATGACCACGGCACGCAGCAGCACATCCCCTGCGATGAGGCCAAATCAACGAGGTGTTGAACAGGTCACCCGCCTCGCAGCCGCCAAACCCGTCCTACGACCCGGCGCGTACATACGGCTCCAAATACTGAGACGGCGAAAAAAAAAACTACTCCAAGTCAGAACCCAGGAACCCGCAGCCAGTCGCCTGGGCGGCGCGGGTAGTTCAACCTTCCAAGGAAGCAACACGGCTCACGCCGCGGATCACGGTGGCGTCGCGGGCACGGCGAGGCAACCCAATGCGGGCGGCAACCGAACCAGGGACGCGGGAGATCGAGGAGCAAGGGCGGGCGCGCGGGGGGGAGACGAGAGGGGGGGGGGGGCTCGATCGGGGGCGGGCTCACCTGGGCGCGCGAGGCGATCGAGGTGGCCCGACATGGGCACCGGATCCTGCTCCTGCCCTCCTCCTCCGGGCCAGGCGCCAAACCTCCGAGCCCTGAAACGGAAACCGCATTCCAGTCAGAAACCCTAGCGAAACAACCGACCGTCCGCCGCGGGCGAGCCGAGCCGGATCCCCTGCTCCCGCTTCCGGCGGGGGATCTCGCGTCGAAGCCAAGCCGCCTCACCTGAAAAACCGTCGGCTGGGGCCGGGGGAGCTCGCCGGCGATCGGGGCGGGCCGCGTCGTCCGAGGCGGGAATCCGAGGGGATTTTTTTCTTCCGGGGAGTGGCGCCGCGTGGGGGAGGGGAGGAGAGGGGGCGGGGGCGGGTGGGAAGTGGGTGGGGAGTGGTGGTGGTGAAGGGAGCAGGGAAAGAGAGAAGAGGAATGAGGAGGGGAAAGAGGCGACGATGGTAGAGAGGGAGAAAGGCGTCGGGGGAAGTGTCCTCGCCGATTCCTCCCGCATTTCGGTGCTTCTTTTTCCTTTATCTCTGCTGCTTTCGGGCCGTTTTCGCGTTTGAGACCCTCAGGTTTGTGGGAATCACAGCGGGGCCCCCTTCCGGCGGCTGTTCTTTCCTCCGTTGCACGGCTACAGGGTGACGGAGGGTACGGACCTTCGTCCGGATTATAATCCTCATCGTGTTTTGAGTTCAGAGCAAATATTTAGTTAGCGAAATATTAATACATATCTTGAAGACTTACATTTTTATTCATATTTGAAAGTAATTTTCAATGATATTTTTCTGTTACTTTTAGCTTACATATTTGTTAGTTAAAATCAAAGTCGAATACGATCCAAAATACGAGGGTAGTGCAATGGCAGACAAGGTCAATGCCATGCGTGTGCTTATTTATACAAGCAGTAGTAGTATGTTTGTATTCGGCTTCGTGAATTTGACTTTCAAATCGATCTGAAGTCGACCGTGCTCCTTCAAAAATCAAACCACGGTCATATGCATGGGTGTATGTCGGATATAGTCAATGACATGCATGTATGCACTATACAAGTAGTATTTGGTTTTGCAATTTTGACTTCCAAGTTAAATTTCGAGTCACTCGTGTTCCTTGAAAAAGACATAGTCAAAGTATAGTCACACGTAAAGTGTTTGGAATGAAATAAGCCGCGTGCCGAGTGTATTGATGCATTATGGAGTACTTGAAAAAAAGAAGCCTTGAAAACCATGCACATGGAGTAAGCAACTCGAATTTGATTAAAGTAAGGTAACAAGTCGGTTTGATCTCCGAGATAGAGTGTAGCATCTGAAAGAAGATGAGCGTGTTGTCCTATCCATGGAAATAACGTGCTTAAGTGGGGTTTTGCGAGGACCAAATAGTTTTTTGTTTACATATTTGATAAATATATATCGATCTTGATAATGGACGGTATCCAATATGGACACCAAGTAGTGGCATTGCTTTACATGTCGATACTATGAAAAGTATTCCATTGTGATGGCCTAACATGGACACGTTCCTTCCCCCCCCCCCCCCCACACACACACGAAAAAAAGTTATTGGGCACCCTCTCCCTCCCCCCCCCCCCCAAAAAAAAAACCTTGAAAGGCTTGTTGTTGTTATTTCTCACGAGGGATTTACAAACATGTTGATGCTAGTATAGTAGTATGTTCCATTTTAGTAGTATAGTCACTAGAAAGGATATTTTGATGTACCACAATATTCTTCTCCCATTTTGGGGCCAACCATATAACAGCTGTAGCATTCTGGTTTAGGAATAGCAGCCAAAAGGTGTATTTTGCAACATCAATTTATTTCCTTCCATTATTTGGGCAAATTTGCATATATAAATGTTTTCCTGTACGACAATGTGTACATGGCTTGTTTCTCACTATCATACCTAAAAGAATACCTCAAAAGGTGCCATGGGAAGGTGCTTCCATGTGTTCCTTGGGGGGATACTATGATCTTTATTTAGACATACTTAATAATTTTTTTGCAAAGTTGGCAACCAATACTCAAAAGGCGTGTCTTGCAACAACACATTCTTACTTCCCACCGTTTCTTTGTGCATCTAGCTCTGCACGCCACGCTGCCTTCCTCCAAAGCCGTTTCCAAAGGGAGGCAAAGGGAAAGGAAGCAGGGGTAGCAGCGTAAATTGTATCGTGTTCTGGGGGGTCTGATCGCAAATGACGGCGGGCCTCTCCTGCCTTTTTAAAATATCCGGCACTAAATTCGACGTGGGACCGAAAGGAAGAGAGCGAAAGAATCCATTCTAGAATTCCTCCACGGCGGGCAGCCGGCAGCGGGGTGCGGGGCCCACGTGCTGCGGCCGGCAACGTGGCGCGCCCGCGGGCTGCGGGACGGGCGGGAGGCCGGGCCTGGCCCACGCGTACGCGTGGCGGCGCCCACACTGCAGGCGTTCCTTACTCCTGACCATTTTTGCGCGTAGCCCCCTGGGTTTTCCCGTATCTGCGCGGTACGGTCGTGATGCTCTGCCGTCCGTCCTACTGTCCCTAGAGAAGTACAGTGGGTAGGGGAAAAATACAGCCGTTCTGTCGACAATCACGCACTGCTGCCACGAGCCACGGCGGACCGCTGGGAAGCGCGTCCGTGTCGCTTCCAGGCGGGTCCGGGGTATCCTCTGGCCCCACGTGTCATTCTTGTAGGCGGAGCTGGAGCGCGCCGACACTGCGTGGTGCGTGGCCGTTGCAGACGGAGGAGCTGCGCTGCCGCTGCCGCTGCCGCCGCGGCGGGGAAGAGAAGGAGAAGGTGGATGGAGGAGGCTGCGTCTGCATGGGATCCTCTGCGCGCGGCTCGGCCGCCGAGGTGGCTGAAGCGAGGCGCATGTGGGTGGCTCTGACGGGACGGAAGGGAAGGATTCAAATGGAGGGAGAGGGTCAACGTGCTGAGGCGCAGGTGCAGGTACTACTACTACTACGTCTACGTGGGTGGCGGCAGAGGAGCACGGGCCTGGCCTGACGCGCTCAACGTGTGCTGCCGATGATGATTATGGACGACCGGCCGGCGAGTGACAGCTGACGGTAGCCCCCCCACCCCCATGAACATTTTTGTTTCTTACAAAAAAAATTGCGCGGACAATAAATATGCACGCTACGTACGTTATTTGACCGGGTCTATTTTCGCCCGCCATTTGAAGCTTGCCGCAGGAGGGGCTCAGGCTTTTGGCCGTGAATGAATAATTCTGCGCGGCATCATTTTCTGACTAAACTGATGGACGCTGGTCACTGCTCCCTGACGGGAGCCGCGTTATTGTTGATCAAAGGGGCTGTCAGCCACCAGAGGCGACCGAGACCCATCTCACCCGTATATTATATTCGAATTTAAACGGCACGCCAGCGCCCGTAATGCGAGGCGCGACCCTGCTCGTCTCGTCAGGACCTGCATGCGCAAAATTGATTCACTAAAGTTCGGATCAGCCTAGCTGGGCTCATCATCATACGGCGTGCAGTACAGCTGCAGGTAGTTTTCTTCTTTTTCTTTTGAATGAGGCAGGTGATCTGCTGGCTCGTTCGCCCGACCGTCCGCGTCGAGTCTTCATTTGGCGGCCCGTGGGCACTACTCTATTATTTACTTCCTTCCTTCTTAAATATTTGTCTTTTTCAAGAATTTATTATGAACTATATACGAATGTATATAGACATGATTTAGAATGTAGATTTATTCATTTTGCTTTGTATGTAATTCATATCTAAATCTTAAAAAAAACAAATATTTAGAAACGGAAGAAATACGTGAAGACCGCGGCTAACCGTCTGTACCCAGCGCGACGATCATGACTTGATTTGGTCATTGCGACAGCTCTGCCTCTTGCCTAGGGCGATCGAGCTACCTATAGCTAATGCTCTTTCTATATCGAAATATTTGTAGTTTTTATAGGCTAACCATAGTACTAGTACTATTTATGTACGTACTGCCATCGGTATGCTAGTAGAGTAAGGGTTCGTTTGGTTGATGATTAATTTTGTCAAGCCAAAGTGTGGCAAGCCATAAAGTATGGTTAAAAAAACGAGCACGAAACTTTGATAAAAGTTGGCAAAAAAAGATTCTATAATAAATGGATCACAGGACAATAAAATGTGACAAGACAAACTGTGGCTAAAACCAAACACGTGTCAACAAAACTGTAACTATTAAATTTTGGTCTGACGAAGTATGGCTGAAAACCAAACAGGCCGTAAGTATTGTGCTAGCAAGGCAGCTGCCGCGTTGATGGCGTCGACGATTCGCTCGCCGAGTCGCCGTACGCACCGTCCGGGCCGACTAAACAAACCACCAGCTGACGATGATGATCAGCGCATGCATGCATGTATGCATGTCTGGTGAACCTAACGTTCGGCGCGGCTCGGCCGGGCCGGGTATTGTCATTGCTTTTTCTTGCTCGGAGGATTTGGAAGAGGGTTTATAAGGTAGGGGCTGATGAATGATGGGGTGGTGCTGGTATGCACTTGTATGACGATTGTATCTTAAACTTGCTTTTCGTTTGTAACGACTCCTTCTGACTTTCTCAGGTCGTTAACGGGCTGGAGGAATGATGGGGTGGTGGTAGGCATACCGTTGTGTCTCAGCGTGTGTTTGGTTTGGTACTTTGGTTTGAGCCCTAACTTGTGCAGCCAATTTTTTTAGCATGACCGAAGCAGGGGCATACGAAGATTTGGTAAGTTATTGTTGTTTGGGTTGTATCCAATTGCGTGTGGCTTTCAAACAATCGGCAAAAATGGTACACCTTCATTTGGTTTGGAGCCAACTGGGTTGGTAAAATGTTTGACAATTTTGACAACTTTTTCCGTGTTTGATAATAAATTTGAAAGATTTTTCCGTGCTTGATTATGATTTAGTTCGTAAAAATGCTAGACATTCATTTGGTTTTATTCTCTTCTCTTGGATCCTTTTTCTGCATCGGTGTTCCGGGTTTTCTTCGGGGTTTCCCCTATTTTTTTCTCTTTACTTTATCTTTTTAGAAATTCCTGAAGGATTTTCAGTTCATGAACTTCTTTCAATTTTGTGAACAGATTCAATCTATGCATATTTTCTGAATTCACAGATATTTTCAAATTCGGGATCAATTTTTGAATTCATGAACTTTTTTCAAACTCTCAAACGTTTTTTTAATTCATGAAACTTTTTTCAAGTTCGAAATTTTTTTTGAACCTGCGAACATTTTTTTGATTATATTTTAGAGTTATGAAGTTTATCTTGTTTCACAAAATATTTTTTGAATTCACATTTTTTTTGGAAATTAACATTTTAAATTTACAATAAAACAGTTAAGATATATAAATCTCGAACACCAAAATATGAAAAGAAACGAAAGAAAAAATATATTTTTAGCTATAAACCCAACTTTATTAAGGAGGCTCAAGGTTTACACGAATGATAAGGAAGCACACATGTGGCAACAAAAATCTAAAGAACTAGAAATTTGAGCTAAGTTATGAGCCTCCCAATTCAATGAAAAATCTTCAAAAATAAATTCACACCTCGAAAACTCTCATGTTGAAAGTGCATGGTGCCCCCGTGTTTGGTTTTGGTAATTGATAACAGTTCCTATGGATTAATGGTTTTCTTGAGTTATATTTGAAGGGTTTCTTCATAGGCATTGCTTGAAGACCATTTGTTGGTTTCAAGATTATTAGAAGAAGATCATGTCTTGATCAAGGTGTTATTCAAAGAGCCATCCGAAGATTGGTCATAGAGAAGACAAGATGCAAGGTTGACCAAGACTAGGTACAAAGGGTGATTCAAGTTGGTCAACACACAAAGCATAGAAGATGTATCGAGAAGGATCAAGTGATCCTAAGGTAAGGTAAGCATTGTCATTTCGCTTTGTGTACTAACCTTTGGTCTATGTGAGAGTTTTTTGGGGGGTTAGGGATGTTTTTATGGGCATGCATCAAAAGGAAGATATCATATAACACATGGAAGATGGCATCAAGTGATGATCGCCATCAAGATTATGGTGTGCAAGTTCAAGTGAAGCATCACGAAGAGATGACATGCTTGAGCTTGTCGTTCATTATGGTAAAAATGAACATGTGAAGATGTGACGAAGAGAGGCTTACTCATAGTGGAGTATGGGGAAGCAATCTTGTTGTCTTCATGACATAATCAAGAAAGGTTGTCCATCTTGAGGAGGACAAGACCGTCATCATCTAACTCAAGTGGACTGTGTGCAAGACAAAGGTTTGTCCTTGATAGATTTTCTATTTTATTGGTCTCGTGGTGATAGTTGGGAGATCGAGTTATAGTATTGATTGTCGTACTATCAAGAGGGGCTCTCAAGTGAGTAGCTTGACTCTATCGTTCATAGAGAGCTCAAACCATTGCATTCTTGGCATCGTCATCTTTATTGATTATTTCTTGACTTTTCTCCATGTGAGTTTTGGAGCTTATGGTCATCTTCATGACCATCTCGTTTTCATCGAAAATGGATTTTGTATGCATTATCGTTGCATTCTCGGTGTTGGAGATTTGCAGGTTCATATTTGGGAAGGTTCTCTTCATTATCCTATTGTCAATTTATTCTCCATTACTAGTTCTTAATATAGCCAGTCGTTGTTGGATAGTACTTCTCGTCATCTATCCAACAAGCTTGAGTTTGCTCATTTTAGAGCATGTACGCAAAAGTTTTGGCAGTTTCGGTCTCCTTGCATCCATCTGTTTTGCTTGGGCGAGTTTGAAGCACCCAAACGATAGTACCGTTGGGCTCGGCGGTAGTACCGCTCTGGGTAGCGGCAGTACCGCTCGATAAGCGGTAGTATTGCTTCCGCTTATTGCTACCGCTTACTGCTTCCGCGGTACTCTCATGCCCTGTGTCGCTGGGCTAGCACGGACTTGTTCGCATTGACGGCAGTACAACGACAGTGGTGCGGTACCACCGTTTCAAACAGTAGTACCGCTCCTACCCAAGCGGTAGTACCTTGTGCGGTAGTATCGCGAGCACCTCTGCGATGGTCGAGCTTCGGGCTTCCTCGTTCACTCTCAACGGTAGTAGAGCGGATGTAGGCACGGTAGTACCGCTGGCTCTCTTTTTACTACCATGTCAAACGGTGGTACCGCTTCCTTGAGCGGTTGTACCGCTTCTACACGACCAGTGTGCATAACGGTTGGGTTTTTTTCCCACCTATAAAAGGGGTCTACTTCACCAATGGTTCTCATCCTTTGATCTCGTTTTTGCCCTCCATTACTGGCCCTCCTAGAGCTTGCTATCTCTCGATCCCTTCAATGATTCTTGCTCCTTTTTGAGGGAAAAAGGAGAGGAGATCTAGATCCACATTTCCAAAAATCACTTTATCCTCTTTGTGTGTGTTTGATGGGGGTGGATCTAGATCGTGGAATTCTTTGTCCTTTCCTTGTTCTTCCTCTCATATTTCTCCATAGCTTTTGTTGTGGTGGTGGGATTTGGAAGTGGTGGACTTGACCACTTCGTGTGTTTTTGTCATTGCATTAGTTGCATCGGTTTGATTTCTCCACAATGATACATGGAAGTGAAAAGGTGAGAAGCTTATTGCTCTTGGGTGTTTGGGTACCCTAGAGCTTGTTCCTCTTAGGTGCTTTGGCGCCTTAGACGTTTGGCAGTGTCTCGGAGATCAATCATTATGGTGTAAAGCTCTGGATAAGCATAGGGGTCTCCAATTAAATTGTGAAGATTGCCTCGAGTAATTTGTACGGGTACTGGTGACCTCCCCCAAGGTACTAGTAATCAGAATGAAGGTAGTACTAGTGCGACGGCAGAGAGGGTCAATGCCATGTGTGTTCATTTATAGAAGTAGGTAGTACTCCGGTATTCGGCTTCACATATTTGACTTCCAAATTAATCAAGAGTCGATCGTGCTCCTTCAAAAGTCAAACTATGGTCATATACATGTTGTCGAACATAGTCAATGGCGTGTATGTATGTACTATACAATTAGTATTTGGCTTTGCAACTTTGACTTCCAAGTTAATTTCGAGTCACTCGTGCTCCTTGAAAATGATGTAGTCAACATATAAACATAAGTATGCCGTGTATTTTGTGCCACTGTTGATAATGAAATAAGAGCAAGGGAAGGACTCATTTTGTCTGCCCATGTCTGTTTGGGTCCGCGTGGACAAAATCGATGGCCCAACGCGCGGATCCATTTTCATTTTGCGTTCGTTTCGTGTCCGCGCGGACCCATTTCCGGCCCAAAAATGCGTCTGAAATGCGTTCACGCGGGCACGAACCGGCCGCGCCCCGCGTCCTCTCCGCGTCCCCCTTGGGTCCACATGTCGTCCGCACAAATACCACCCGTGGGCGTATTAAATGCAGCCACCAACATCGGGCCCACCTAGCAGCGGCAGCAAGCTGTCGGTCGTCGTCCTTTTTAATCCGAAGCGTGTGGCGGGGCCGGCCTCATCCACTTCCCCTTCTCGTCCACATCTGGCCACTCTTGCTCCCCCGACGAAGACCACGAAACCCTAGCCAGCCAGCCAGTGCAACCATCCGCCATGGGCTTCTTCAGTAAGGGCAAGGGCAAGCTCACCCCGGGCGCAAGCTCGTCCCGGAAAGATATGATTTTGATAATGAATAATGTTAGATGTTGACATCAAGTAATGTCATTGGTTTACATGTTGACACTACAAATGTCTGGTGAAAGGTAGTACTTATTTCATTGTGATGCCTAACATGGGCATGCTTTCCCAAAAAGAAAAAAAACCTTGAAAGGCTTGGCGTCGTTATTTCTCGCGAGGGATTTACACAAAACGCGTTGACGCTACTATGTTCCATTTTACACTAGTAGAAAACGACCCATTTGTCCCAGTTCCATAGGCCCATTAGTCCCGATTCTGAAACTGGGACTAAAGGGTCGGGACTAAAGCTCTAAACCTTTAGTCTCGGTTCGCTTACGAACCGGGACAGAAAGGGCTCCACGTGGCCTCTACGGGGAGCCCAGGCAGGAGGACCTTTAGTCCCGGTTGGTAACACCAACCGGGACCAAAAGTTGCTTGTTTTTTTTCTGAAAGGGGGGTTTAGGGGGTTTTGGAGGGTTAATTTAGGGGTTTAATATTGTGTTAGCTAGCTAATTAATAGAAAGAAGTGTCCTATGTTTCTCCGTGCTTGGTCAACGCTGCTAGCTACTATACATATAGAGAGAAATCGACGCTAGCTAATAAGCAAATGAAGGAAACCATTAATTACACAAGATCTAACAACTCATCATCATCATCATCTTAATCATACAAAATTAAAGTCTCATAAAACAAAAAAAATATGAAATAACATAGTCCTCCCTCATAGGACCTACTCCTCCCTCCTAGGTAAAATGGCATAAAAAGAATAACACATATGTCTCCATGATGAAGCAAAGAGATCCAACGGTCTCTAACTTGTGGCTTGTGATTCTTCTTTATTTGTCCCCATGCTTTAATTTGGAGCCTTTTTGGTGGTTTGCGCTCAATCGAGTATGCAAAAGATAACTCGGGATGGAAGGGGCTTTTTATTGTCATATTACCTTCAGGTTGCATCAACGGTGGCACAACTTCATTTGGCAATTTCTGTTGAAGAACATGATAGTAGCCTAGTTAGTAATGTAATCAATACCATTTACTCAACAATACTGGTGTACTTAATTAGCAACTCTTACCAAGATATTTCCATATCCTCCTAAAATCCATATGCCTTGCAAAGAGCTTCCCAATTTGAGCACCATAATTCTATGTTATTAAGTGTATTCATTACTTTCACAAGAAATGTGTGACCATGTTTTGTCCTTAGGTAGGATGTCCTCGTCTCGAAACTCTCGTGCTCTTCGAAACCGAACCTCTCCAAGAAATACCGTGTTGCATGACAGGGGACGAACTAGTCGAATTCTATAAAACAGAAATTACACGTTGAAAGAAAGAAACAGAAGTCATGCCTAATTACGAAAAAACAATTATCATCGTTGCGTACCGTAGAAATATCAAAGTCCTCATAAAGCTTCATGGTGAAGAATCTGTCGTCTCGCAGCCCAGGCTGGTCACAAAGACCCTTATCTACACCGCATAATTCACACGCTTGGATCCGATCGTCGTCTGATGATGACGACATTTCCTGTGTTCATAATTCAAGAATTACGACACGCTTTGGATCCTAATGCGTGTGTGACTTTCGGTCCGTCGAGGCTTTCCTTAAATAACTCTCATATCTCATGGTGTGTTGGTGCGCTCTCTCTCTCTCACACTGATATGGTGGTGTACATATATTGGTGGGCACTCTCTCACAGTAATAGTTTGATCACCGGTAATGGACGCCCCTCTCTTCTCTTCTTGCGCATTATACCAACGAGTATATCGCCAAGAAGAGAAAAAAGAGGAGGCGCCCCCACGACAACAGTCGGGATTCCTTCATCAAGAACACACATGAAAGTCACACAAGAAGCAACGACAGACCGAAAGTCACACACGCATTATAGCAATAAAATATCACTAATACATTTATAATGAACTCGAATATAATATCACTAATACATCATCTCGAATAATCCAGTTACTAATGCATCATCAAATATTAACTAATACATCTCGAATATTATCATATAAGATCACTAATATTTCCTTCGATATTTAAAATCGATCGAAGGAAACTACCAGGAAACTGATCAACACACAAATTACTATTACTCAATATGCAACGGGTTGACTTTAGGTTTGTCAACTCTTTCCTTCCTAAACTCTCATCTCGCGTATATGGTGGGAACTCCCTCTGATATTGCGACCATCGGTGATGGTGGCTCCTCCATTCGTTCCCGAGTGCATTACACCAAAATGTCTAGCACACGGGAATGAAGGAGAAGCGACCCCCACGACAACAGTCGGGATTCTTACTCTCATATATATATATATATATATATATGGTGGACACTCTCCATCAATGAAAGACACACAAGGAGCCGAAACAGACCTAAAGTCAACCGGTTCCATATATCGAGCAATGACATAGAAAAAATTCCCTATGTTTTGCCGGAATGGCTGGCAAATCACAAGCACTCGATATTAACTAATACATCATCCCGAATAATCCAGTCAATGCATCATCAAATATTAACTAATACAACTCTAATATTATCATATAAGATCACTAATACAGATCGAATATCCTAGAATCCAAAGTGGAGGACGGTGAACTCGGTTCACTAGCGGTCTCTGAGTCACCGGCGGTGGACACCAAGATAAGGAACCATCACAGGATCATAACTCGGGTGAGATCGCTGAAGAATCTGCCAGGTATTGTTGAACCTGGCGTCCAACGCCGCCATGTAGTGACGGACATGCTCGTCCTCCTCCCTGACACGGCGACGTACCACCTCTACGGGGGGCCGCTCCCTCCGCACCGAAAGTGGCCCACGTGACCACCACCACAAAAGCTCCGGCTCGACCACAAGACCTGAATTCCTCACCAACCTCCAAGCCCGGGAAGGTAGCACCTCCTAGTGCCAGTCCGGCGGAGCCCAGTCCCTGACATGGCGCCTATCAAGCAGGCTCTCCCGGACCACTCGACGACGAGGATGCGGGCCGGACATCGTCGACGTCGAGACAAATTCCTATGAGAACGTTTTCTTATCATTTAATCACTAATTTTTCATAAAACCAAGAATTTTTCTGTAATCTAACATACACATACTAATTTTTCCTAGGACTCCTAATAATTAAATAAAACATAACACAACTAAAACATAAACATTCATCATATAAAAAAGTCAACATATATATTTTTTAAAAATCCACAGAGCAGGGGCGGCGGCGGCTCACAGCTGGGGCGATGACAGGGCGGCGACGGGGGCGGGGCGGCGACTGGGACGGGGCGGCGGGGGAGGTGACAGGGGAGGGGCGGCGACGGGGGCGATGGGGAAGGGGCGGCGATGGGGATGGCGACGGGAAGGGGATGACGACGACGGGGACGGGGACGGCAAGCGGCGACGGGGACGAGGACGACGGGCTCGGCGAAGTGGCGATAAAACCTACGAAATTTGCTAAGTGCTCCTTATATAGAAGAAGCATTGGTCCCGGTTCGTGACACCAACCGGGACCAATGCCAACCTTTAGTCCCGGTTGGTACCACCAACCGGGACCAAAGGTCTCTTTTCAGCAGCCCAAAGGGCGGGAAACAGGGACTGTTGGTCCCCGTTGGTGGCACCAACCGAGACGAAAGGGGCATTGGTCCCGGTTGGAGCCACAAACCGGGACCAAAGGTCCCTTTTCGTCAGCCCAAAGGGCGGGAAGCAGAGACCTTTGGTCCCGTTTATGGCACCAACCGGGACCAAAGGTAGGCATTGGTCCCGGTTGGTGGCACCAGCCGGGACCAATGGCCTTGCACAGTGGTGTGGTGGGAGTTTAGTCCCACCTCGCCAAGCGAAGGTTGCCCGAACCTGTTTATAAGCCCTGCCGCGGCTGCTACGTTGAGCTCCTCTCAAAGTGAAAATAGATGCCCATATACGGAAAATTTGACCTAAGTTCAAAATGATAGTATGTACTTACTAGCACTTTGAATTTAGGTTGAATTTTCCCTAGAAGCGCATCTATTTTCACTTTTTATTTTATTTTTTTGCATATTAGAAGTTCTTAAAAAAATAATTTATGAATATTCTTTTTTATATTAAAGTTTTTAACAAAAATAACTTTGATATTTTTAGTTGCATGAATTGTATATAATATCAAGTTTAGTTATATAACTTTTATCGAACGAAAACATGTCTGTTACAAAAGGATTTCAAATTTTATATACATATTTGAACTCAAGAATTTTTCTGCATTTAATATGCACCATTTAAATCCACATCATCCCTTTTCAACCCTTTTCTGACTTCATTTGCTATTTGTCATGCATTTCATCATTTATTTTGAGCTAAAATGACCATGAATTGAAAAGCACTGCAAATAAACTCTGAAATGGTTGAAACTTGGCATGGTACCATCATTTCACCCACATAGCATTTTGTAAAAAAATTAGAGGGTTACGACAAAAACTGGATGCACTTCGTGTACAAAATGGGAATCTCTTTCGAAGTATCAGGGTTTTGCACAAAAACACGTCTGTTACAAAAAGATTTCAAAATTTTAAACATATTTGAACTCAAGACTTTTTCTGCATTCAATATGCACCATTCAAAGCTACACCGTCCCTTTTCAACCCTTTTCTGACTTCATTTGCTATTTTTCATGCATTTCATCATTTATTTTGAGCTAAAATGACCCTAAATTGAAAAGCACTTCAAATGAACTCTGAAAAGGTTGAAAGTTGGCATGGTATCATCATTTCACCCACATAGCATTTGTTAAAAAGTTGAGAGGGTTACGACAAAAACTGGATGAATTTCGTGTACAAAATGGACAATCTCTTTCGAAGTATAAGGGTTTCGGACGAAAACTCATCTGTTACAAAGGTGTTTCATTTTTTGAATTTATTTGAACTCCATAGTTTTTGTGTGTTCAAAATGCACCATTCAAAGCCACATCATCAATTTTGAACCCTTTCCGACTTCATTTGGTATTTTTCATGCACTTACTGATTTTTTGGAGCTAAATAATCCTGAAATTGAAAAACACTTCAAATGAACTCTGAAAAGGTTGAAAGTTGGCATGGTATCATCATTTCATCCACATAGCATGTTATAAAAACTTGAGAGGGTTACGGCAAAAATTAGATGCACTTCGTGTACAAAACGGACAATCTCTTTCGAAGTATAAGGGTTTCGGACAAAAACTCATGTGTTACAAAAGGCATTTCATTTCTTCACATGTAACTGCAATGATATAGTTGTGGAGAGAAAGTCTTCACTTTTTCTTCGCTTGTGTCCTTTTCTTATTGTACCATAACCATGGATAATCTTCATCGTTTAACAGGGTGCTTGGGTCAGCCTTGACTTTGAAGGGAGGAAATTCATGAAACTTTTCATAATCTTCACACATGTCTGTCTTGCCCTCCAATCCCACGATGTCTCTTTTTCCTAACAGAACTATGTGGCGTTTTGGCTCATCGTATGATGTATTCGCTTCCTAATCTCTTATTTTTCTCGGTTTGGTAGACATGCCCTTCACATAGAAAACCTGTGCCACATCATTGGCTAGGACGAATGGTTCATCTGTGTACCCAAGATTGTTCAGATCCACTGTTGTCATTCCGTACCGTGGATCTTCCTGTACCCCGCCTCTTGACAGATTGACCCATTTGCACTGAAACAAAGGGACCTTCAAATCATGTCCATAGTCAAGTTCCCATATGTCCACTATGTAACCATAATATGTGTCCTTTCCCCTCTTGGTTGTTGTGTCAAAACGGACACCGCTATTTTGGTTGGTGCTCTTCTAATCCTGGGCGATTATATAAAATGTATTCCCATTTATCTCGTACCCTTTGTAAGTCATTATAGTCGAAGATGGTCCCCTAGCCAACGAGTACAACTCATTAGAAACAGTGTTGTCACGCATGAGACATGTTTGCAACCAACTGCCGAAAGTACTGATGTGTTTACATGTAATCCAGTCGTCACACTGCTCTGGATGTTTAGAGCGTAGAATATTCTTGTGTTCATCGACATACGGGGTCACCAAGGTGGAATTTTGTAGAACTGTGTAGTGTGCTTGAGACCAAGAATGTCCGTCCCTACATATTATTGAGTCCGCTCCTAGCATGCCTTTTCCAGTCAGTCTCCCCTCATACTGCGATTAAGGGAGACCAATCTTCTCAAGGTCAGGAATGAAGTCAACACAAAACCCAATGACATCCTCTGTTTGATGGCCCATGGAGATGCTTCCTTCTGGCCTAGCGTGGTTACGAACATATTTCTTTAAGACTTCCATGAACCTCTCAAAGGGAAACATATTTGTAGAAATACAGGGCCCAGAACGACAATCTCGTCTACTAGATGAACTAGGACGTGCGTCATGATATTGAAGAAGGATAGTGGGAACACCAACTCGAAACTAACAAGACATTGCACCAAATCACTCCTTAACCTTGGCAGGATTTGTGGATCGATCACCTTCTGAGAGATTACATTGAGGAATGCACATAGCTTCACAATGGCTAATCGAACATTTTCCGGTAGAAGCCCCCTCAATGCAACCGGAAGCAGTTGTGTCATAATCACGTGGCAGTCATGAGATTTTAGGTTCTGGAACTGTTTCTCTGCCATGTTTCTTATTCCCTTCATATTCGACGAGAAGCCAGATGGGACCTTCATACTGAGCAGGCATTCAAAGAAGATTTTCTTCTCTTCTTTGGTAAGAGCATAGCTTGCAGGGCCTTCATACTACTCTGGATGCATGCCGTCTTTTTCATGCACACGTTGCTGTTCCTTGCATGCCTCTAGTGTATCTTTTGTCTTCCCATACACTCCCAAGAAGCCTAGCAGGTTCACGCAAAGATTCTTCGTCACGTGCATCACGTCGATCGCAGAGCGGACCTCTAGGTCTTCCCAATAGGGTAGGTCCCAAAATATCGATTTCTTCTTCCACATGGGTGCGCGCCCCTCAGCGTCATTCGGAATAGATAGTCCGCTGGGACCCTTTCCAAACATTACTTGTAAATCATTGACCACATCAAGTATGTGATCACCAGTACGGAGGGCGGGCTTCTTCATGTGATCTGCCTCACCTTTGAAATGCTTTCCTTTCTTTCGACATTGAAGGTTGGTCAGAAGAAATCGACGATGCCCCAATTACACATTCTTCCTGCATTTGTCCAAATATATATTGTCGGTGTCATCTAAACAGTGTGTGCATGCGTAGTATCCCTTGTTTGTCTGTCCTGAAAGGTTACTGAGAGCAGGCCAATCGTTGATGGTTACAAACAGTAATGCATGTAGGTCAAATTCCCCCCCTTCGTTCTCATCCCACACACGTACACATCTTCCATTCCATATCTGTAAAAGTTCATCAATTAATGGCTTAGGTACACATCAATGTCATTGACGGGTTGCTTAGGGCCTTGGATGAGCACTGGCATCATAATGAACTTCCGCTTCATGCACAACCAAGGAGGAAGGTTATACATACATAGAGTCATAGACCATGTGCTATGCTTGCTACTCTGATCCCCAAAAGGATTAATGCCATTTGCACTTAAACCAAACCATGCATTCCTTGGGTCACCTATAAAGTCCCTCCACTTTCTATCGATCTTTCTCCACTACGACCCGTCAGCGGGTGCTCTCAACTTCCCGTCTTTCTTATGGTCCCCTTTTTGCCATCGCATCGACTTGGTATGCTCTTTATTTTTGAACAGACGTTTCAACCGTGGTATTATAGGAGCATACCACGTCACTTTGGCAGGAACCCTCTTCCTAGGGCGCTCGCCGTCAACATCACGAGGGTCATCTCGTCTGATCTTATACCGCAATGCACCGCATACCGAGCATGCGTTCAAATCCTTGTACGGACCGCAGTAGAGCATGCATGTATATTCTGCACCTCCAATCCTAGAGGGCATACAACCTTCTTTGCTACGTAAGTATTGTCGGGCAATTCGTTATCCTTTGGAAGCTTGTTCTTCAATATTTTCAGTAGCTTCTCAAATCCTTTGTCAGGTACACCATTCTCTGCCTTCCACTGCAACAATTCTAGTGTGGTACCGAGCTTTTTGTTGCCATCTTTGCAATTAGGGTACAACCATTTTTTGTGATCCTCTAGCATGCGATCGAACTTCAACTTCTCCTTTTCACTTTCTCATTGTCTCTTTGCATCAACAATGACCCAGCGAAGATCATCATCGGGCACATCGTCTGGTTCCTCTTGATCTTCATTTCCCCCCATTGCAGCATCACCGTATTCAGGAGGCGCATAGTTGTCATCATCCTCTTCTTCTTTGTTGTATTCCATCATAACCCCTCTTTGTTCGTGCTTGGTCCAAACATTATAGTGTCGCATAAAACCCTTCTCAAGCAATTGGAAGTGAAGGGTTTTAGAGTTGGAGAAAGCCTTCGTATTCTCACAGACAGTACATAGACAATGAATAAAACCATTCTGCTTGTTTGCCTCAGCCGCTTCGAAAAAATTATGTAGTCCCTTAATATACTCGGAGGTGCGTCGGTCACCGTACATCCATTGCCGGTTCATCTGCGTGCGTTATATAATAATGTGTATTAAAAACCATTACAACATATCATGAATACAAAAGTGACCAAATTAATAGAAATTCATCATCACATTAAAGCCAAAGTACAATAGTGACCAAAATAAATACAATAATAAAAGTAAGAAAATTACACAAGTATCTATCTAAATCATACAAGTAAAAAAAATCTTTTAGAAAGAAGATAAGAAGAAGAGGCTAACCACGCTGGTGCCGGCACCGAGATGGGCGCGGGCGATCGACGAGGGCGAGGACGGGGACGGGACAGGACGGACCGCCAAACCTAGACAAATCTTGAGTAAAATGGAGCTTGGACAAGGAACTTCGAGAGGAGAAAGCTTAAATGTGGCTTGGGCATTTCATCGAACACCTCATGTGCATAGGAGGTGAGCTAGAGCACCAGAAAGCTCTTCCCTCATCGGCCAAAAAAACAGAGCGGTGTGGAGTGCTCTGCTCGCCGGCGAGGGGATATATATAGGCATCTCATTGATCTCGTTTCGTGGCTGGAACCGGGACTAAAGAACCCCCTTTGGTACCGGTTTCCAGCCACGAACCGGGACCAATGGTTGTGGGCCAGGAGCGAGCCACAGTGGTCCCGGTTCGTTTCAGGAACCGGGACCAAAGGTGTCCGAAGAACCGGGACCAATGCCCCACGTGGCCCGGCCGGCCTCCTGGCCTCGCGAACCGGGACCGTTGCCCCCATTGGTCCCGGTTCGTGACTGAACCGAGACTAATGGGCTGGCCCGGCCTGGACCAAAGCCTTATTTTCTACTAGTGTTAGGAATACAACCACTGAAAAGAATATTTTGATTTACCACAATATTCTTCTCCCCTTTCGTGGCCAGCTGTGCAATAGCTGCAGCATTCTAGTTTAGGAATAGCAACCAAAAAGTGCAATTTGCATTATCAATTTACTTCCTTCGGTTATTAGGCAACTTTGCATGTACAAAATGGTTTCCTCTACAACAAATACCTAAATAACTTGTTTCTCGTTGGCATACCTGATTATCCCTCAAAAGGTGCTTTCATGTGTTTCTTGAGAGGATCATATGGTCATATACTCTACTTTCTCCGTTTCTAAATATACGTTTTTTAAAGGTTTCGCTAGAAGACTATATACGAATGTATATAGACATATTTTAGAGTGTATATTCACTCATTTTGCTTCATATGTAATTCTCTAATGAAATTTTTAAAAAGACTTATATTTAGAAACAAAGGGAATATTTGATAAAGATTTTGCACGCCGCACTGTCTTCCATAGGGGCACAAAGATAAAAGGAAGTAGGGGTAGTGGCGTCAATTCTTATGTGTTTCGGGGATCTGATCGCAGATGACGGCAGGCCACTCCTGCCTTTTAAAATATCCGGTAGAATACCGAATTTGACGTGGGACCGAAAGGAAGAGAGCGAAAGAAATTCTAGAATTCGGCCACGGCGCGCCGGATGATGGGCCCACGTGCTGCGGCCGGCAACGTGGCGCGCCCTCGGGCTGCTCCTGGCCACTTTGCGCATAGCCCCTTGGGTTTACCCGTATGTGCGCAGTGCGGTCGTGATGCTCTAGCGTTGCCCCGTCCTACTGTCCCTGGAGGAGTTCGTTCTGTCGACGACCACGCGTTTCGGCGACGGCGGAACCGCAGGGAGACGCGTCCGCGTCGCTTCCAGGCGGGCCCTGGATATCCACTGGCCCACGCGTCGGCCGGTCAGGCGGGTTGGAGCTCGTCGGTGGAATGTGCTGCCTGACGCGTAGCCGCTGCTGCGGGAGAAGGAGAAGGTCGATGGAGAAGGCGCCTGGGATCCTCTGCGCGCGGCTCGGCTCCCGACGGAGCTCTGACGGGACGGACGGAAGGGATTGAATGGAGGGAGAGCGTCAACGTGCAGATGCGCAGGTACAGTACAGGTGCGGGTACTACGTGGGTGGCGGCAGAGGAGCACGGGCCTGGCCTGCCGCGCGCAACGTGTGCTGCCGACGATGATTGTGGACCGGCGAGTGACAGCTGACGCTGGGCCCCCACTGCCATGACATTTTGTTTCTTACAAAAATTGCGCGGACAATAATAAATACAGTACCACGCTACTTGACCTAGTCAATTTTCGTCAGTTTTTTTTTTGAGGGGCAGTCAATTTTCGTCATGAAGTTTAGCGCAGGGCCTCGGGCTTTTCGCACCTACAGGATTCTGCCCGGCATCATTTTCCTGACTAAACTGATGGATGCGGGTCACTGCTCACGGGCTGCTCACGGGAGCCAACGTTATTGTTGATCAAACATCAAAGGGCTGTCAGCCACCAGAGGAGACCAAGACTCGTCTTCGAATTTAAACGGCACGTCAGCGCCTGTAATGCGACCCTGCTCGTCTGTCAGGATCTGCATGCGCATAAATGATTAACCTAGCTGGGCTCATCATATGGCGTACAGCACAGCTGCGTTTTTTTTAGTAGTAGAACTGTAGAAGCTGCTGCAGTCTCCTTCGCCTCGCTCCGACCGACCGACCGCCCGCGTCGAGTCTCCATTTGGCGGCCCGTCGGCACTATTCTACTATCGGTAGTACGTACGCATAGACCGCGGCCCAGCGCAGCAATCATGGCTTGATTTGGTCGTTAGGACAGCTTTGCCTCTGCCTAGGGCGCGATCGAGCTAGCTATAGCTGTTGTTAGATTGATATACAACCACGTAAGTACAATCACTATTCTTTTATGGTATATATATATATATATGTATGTATGTATGTATGTATGTATGTATGTGTGTGTGTGTGTGGGGTAGTAGAATATTGTGCTAGCAGTTGCCGCGTTAATTCGCTAGCTCCTCGCCGTACACACCGTCCCGGTCGACTAAACAAAACCACCATCTCTGATGATGATTAGCGCATGTATTTATCAACTACTCTCTTGGTCCTAAAATTCTTGTTTTTGATTTGTATAGATATATGAATGTATCTATTCATATTTTAGTATTTAAATATATTTATTTTTAAATAAAAATAAGATAAGAATTTTAAGACGAAGAAAGTAGTATATATGTGTGTCTGGTGAACCTACCACCTTTCGGAGCGGGCTCGGCCGGAGCATCGTTATTGTTTTCTCTTTCTCGTATTGGAAGAGGGTTTAGGTATGGACTGATGCATGATCGGGTGGTGTGAGTATGCACTTGTATGCTTCTTGTTTGTAACGACTCTTTCTGACTTTCTCAGGTCGTCAAACAGGCTGGAGGAATGATGGGGTAGCGGCGTAGCGGCATGCATACCGTTGTGTCTCTCACCTCAGGGCGTGTTTGGTTCGAGCCCCAAACTCGCCCAACCAAATTTTGTGTACATGACCAGAGCAAGGCCAACTAAAAATTTGTTAAGTTGTTATCGTTTGGGTTAGAGCAATTTCAATGAAGCGATTCATTTCGTCCGTCGCAGTCCGTTTGGATCGGCGCAAACATAAAAGGCGGCCTAAGGCGCAATCCAAACGGATGCGCGTCCGCGGACGACCCATTTCCGGCCCATTTTTAAGCCGGATTTGCGTCGGCGCGGACACGAGACGGACGCGCGCGCGCTCGCCCTCTTTCCTTCCCGGGCCCGCTGGTCGGTGGCACATTGGCCTCCCCTCTCCCCCCACAACCAACAACAACCCTCGCCCGCCTCCTTCGTCGCCGCCTCCACATCCGTCCATTTTTGCCGGCGACTCTGCCAGCTGCCGTCGCCTCCACATCCGCACAACAACGCCGTCCAACTCCCTCCGTCGCCCGCCACCGCCGTTTTGCCGCCGGGGAGCAAACTGCTTCCCATCACCGCTCCCCCACCGCACAGCCGCCCACGACCAAGAAGCCGCCTCGCCGCCCCGGCCAGACCCGACCGGCACGCTCGTCGGACGCCAGCAGGGCAGCTAGCTGGTCTGTGCCCACCGCGACTCCCCTCCCCCGCCGTCTCCTTCTTCGACGCCCGCAAGCTGTTCGACAGTTTGCCAAGATACGAAATGGACTTCGCCGACGAGTTTTTCTTCCACAATTTCCTTTGCGACTCCGACGATTCGTCGTCCGACGACGAGGAGGAGATGTTGGCTGCCGTGTTGGTCCATCATCACCTAAACAGCCAGCGGCCGTTGTTCCATGGCTCCATTCCCGGCCACCTTTCGACGTTGAATCACAACCGAGAGAGTGGGCATTTTCTTCTCTGGAAGGACTACTTTGATACAATAAACCCGTTGTTCAAACATCAAAAAATCCGTCGCCGTTTCCGTATGAGTAGGCATGTTTTCAACCGTATTAGAGAGGGAGTGGTCGGCTATGATGACTATTTCGAGTGCAAAGAGGATGCCGTCGACAAGATTGGTTTCTCCTCTTATCAAAAATGCACTGCCGCCATCCGAATGCTTGCATACGGAGTGCCCGGTGATCTCATTGACGAGTACGTTCGTATGAGCGAGTCTACATGCCTAGAGTCCCTATATAAATTCTGCAAGACTGTTATTGCTGTGTTTGGCCTTGAGTACTTGAGAGAGCCGACAACTGAAGATACATTTTTTTGTATTCGGCTTGTAAAACTATACTATTTTATTCGGTAAACTATGTTTATTTGATAATATGTTTGAATGCAATCAATGTAATATTGGGCGCTGCCGACCCAAATCTAAAAGAAGACGGACGCCGGGCGGGCGGCCGACCCAAACGGACAAAAAGCGGACGGAATCGCCGTCCGTTTGGATCGCCCCATTGGAGTTGCTCTTATAGCCGTTGTGGGTGGCTGTAAAAAAATGGACAGAAATGCTAGACCTTCATTTGGTTTGGAGCCAACTGAGTTCGTAAAAATGTTCGGTGATTTCGATAGGTTTTTTCGTGCTTCATGGTAATCTAGTTTAATATATTGAGCCAATGAAAGAAAAAGGCATGCGAAACTTCTATTTTGAGGACAAAAGATAGAGAGAAAAGAAAACCAATTACTCCTTCTGATCAATATTAATTATACTTGATCTAGTACAATACTAGATCAGCGGCAATCAATATGGATCGAAGGGTAGCTACAATATGTCGAATGAAATCCTGGTTTAATGTGTACTCACATATGTCACCACGCAAAATTGATCTATAGCACGAATCATGATTTGCGCCGCTGCATATGCTAATCGGAAGGGATGCTGGTCGGAAGGGAGGAGCTAGCATCTTCTTATTTGTGTTCACATGGGCTCATGCAAGTTTTTTATCCTTGTTTGCGCCTCTGCGGTGCTGTAACCAAGCGATAGATGTAGCGTCGTCTTCGCGCTCTTTCGCCTTCTTTCTCTCTCTTTCACATATGATTTTAATAAAGTTTCAATCGGCCGTATTTTCTTCCCTTTTATCCTTTTTTGTATCGGTTTTCCAGGTTTCTTTGTGTTTCCCCCCTATTTGTTTCTATTTACTTTATCTTTTTGGAAATTCCTCAACATCTTTAGGTTTGCGAATAATTTTCAATTTTGTGAACAGATTCATTTCATGTTTTTATTTCAAATTTAGGAATGTTTTTTGAATTCACGGACATTTTTCAAATTTATGTTAAAATAATGAATTCATAAACAAATTTAAAAACACGTTAACATTTTTAAGTTTATGAAACTTTTTTCAGGTTTGCAAACGTTGGTATCGGTGGGCTGCAGTGCTGCACAGGGCGGGGCGTGGTGGATGAACATTTTAAATTACTTTAATTTTTTGAATTCATATTTTTTAGTTAACATTTCAAAATTACAATAAAAGATCAAAATATATAGATGTCAAACACCAAAATGTGAAAAGAAACGAAAGAAAAAGAAGCATGGATGCGTGTGCTTCTGGCCGAGGCTCGCACCAGACGCGGGCTAAGCCCAGGCCGGCCCATGTGGCATCGCCCATGCATAGATTCTGAAAACGGTCTACTTTCCTGACCGAGATTTTTCGAGTGCAGACTTAGGATCAAAGCCCTCACAGATTTGAAGATCAGTTTTAAAGGACGGGATGCGTCGAGAGACAGGCTGATTAGTACTTCCTTCGTCCAAAAATACTTGTCCTAGAAGTGAATGTATCTAGATTTATTTTAGTAATAGATACATTCATTTTATTCATTTTTAGGATAAGTATTTTCGAACGAAGGGAATAGAATTGGAGACGGCCAAAGGGCCAATCCACTGGAGCTTTACGATTGAAGTCTGTTGCTCATGCGGCACTGGAGCTTTACAGTCTTCTCAGCGTACCACACGCTGGTTCAGACCAGGAATGACAGGGAGGCATGACTATATGGAAATGCTGGAAATTTAGACCCAGGGAGAGAAGAGAAGGCGTGGAAGAAGTTGTGGAAGTGGAAGCATGAAATACATACCGCTTCTAGATAGCTTCTAGATAGCTCTTTATGAAGGAACTATCAAGCCTCAGTTATATGTATTATGGATGTGGCTAGGTCTTAGTCGACCGAAACTTAACCAAGCCTCAGTTAAATGATATATAATACTCCCTCCCTCCGGCAATACTTGTCCTAAAAATGAATAAAATTGATGTATCTATACCTAAAATAAGTCTAGATACATCTATTTCTAAGGCAAGTATTTCCAAACGAAGAGAAATTCTTTATACGAATCTCCATGCAAGATCAAATGAATATAACATCGACTAAGACTTACTTAGTCGACTAAGACTTAGCAAAACTGTTTTATTATACTAGCGTGAGCCCAACAGCAGAATTTATGTTCTTTTTTTACAAATAAAATTGCGTTCTTTATTCCCAGATTCAAATTTATAACAATATAAAGGGAATTCCTCTGAGCAGGAAAATTTCCTGTCAAGGGCGTAAAAGAATTTTCTGATAGTAACAGACAAAAAGGAAGGAAGATGAAGGCATTGCAGCCTGGCTGCTGGGATAAGGCTTTCACAACTCATGAGCTTGTGGAGAGACGTACACAGGTACAGGCAAGAAGGGGAATGGGGCTACAGAAGCATAGGCAACTGGAGGGCGCGATTGAGCACGACGAGAATGCTTCGAGTCTTCCCGTTTCTCTCTAGCTCTTTCTTCTTCGTCCCACAGCTCGGCACCACGGAGAACCTCAGCGACCTTGCTGGTCTGATGGATGTTGTTATGCTCCTTCTGTTCGTTAGGCAGCCGATGCAGTATAAGCCCAGCCATCAAAGCAGGAAGATACAAAAGGCTACCATGGAACATTCTTCTTGCACTCTTCCGGGTAGGATGGAGTACAAATGATAAGGCTCCAATGGTGAGGCCCGTCGTTAGAAGCGATGCTTCGAAACTGAACCATTCAGATGTTAGACCCCCTACAAAGCATTCGGTTAGTTCCATCAGTAAGAAAGATCCCAAGTTTGTTAGAAGTAGAAGCAAATGGAAACTAGAGAGCCTATATGATTTTTTAGTACTTACAGTTATATGCAAATAACCCCAACGGCAGCATGTAGAGACAATTTCTGAGTGAAACCCACGCAGTTCTCTTACCAGTAGGATCAGCAAAGGAGAGCATTCGGTACCTGAATCAACAAGTCAATCACATGTCATGGATACATACAAATTAGGACCTGTTAACATTTTGATGTAACTTCTACAGTTGGGATAATTGAGTTACCCTCCAGCAAGGTAGTCGTCGCGGCATAAGTACGCAAGGGCCATGAAATGTGGTAACTGCCAAAAGTACAAAGCAGCCGGCAGAATCATAGAGTTGAGTGACACTTCAGATGCTGCTGCTGCCCACCTGTATCAAGATAAATAAGAACCACATGCCGTGTAAACATATTGCACAGCTCCATTGATTATTCATTCAATAAATAAACACGAATGCAATACTACACAGATTATATGCCCATGATGCACTAAAGCATGATATTCTACACCTGTTCAGATAGACTATTAGAGCAATGCTACAAATACTGAAAGATTTATGAAATACTCCCTCCATAACAAAATACGTTTGATATGCCTCATGCAAAACAAAAAACGTCTTACATTTTGGTACAGAGGAAGTAGAAATGTAGGCAAGTAATTATGAATAGCTGGATGCTGTGGTCAAGGACAGATGTAAAGATTTCTTCTTTATGAACTTATTAGTCTGAACAGAGAGAAAAACCATACACCCAATACCTGTTCCAGTTCTCAAATCTGAGTCATCATATTCATCTAAAGCACATATTGCTTTAACTGCACCACAGTGCATCCCAGCCCCTAAAGACCTTCTAGTCCAACAATGCCACCATTCCAGTGAAAGAAGGGTTCAGGTAACAGAAAAAGTCGTGGCCGGTTGTATATTTATTTTCTCGTTCTCGTATCTCCTTCCTTTATGATGCCGGCAGGAGACTTTAAAGCTTACCCTCTCCTTGAAGTATTACCGGACTCTGAGCCTATAAGTGACCCCTTTTTTAATTTGCCTGCTTAAGATGTCACTGTATGGCCTAAAACAGTCTCCAGGGCAGTGGTATCATCCAGTTTGATGCTTTATGCCAGCAGCTATGGATTTGAGAGTAAGTAGTCCATAACTTCGATTTGTGTGTTTAAGCTAGTAGGTCCAGATGGCCCTACGATGTATATGTTGTGTTATTCTGATGAGTCTCTTATGGCCATGGATGCACAAGGCAGCAGGAAATAGGCATATCCGTGAAGACATTGGATAGCTTATGCTAGAGATAGGAAAGTTAAGAAAAGGAGTAACTCAATTAGTAATTATCCTTGTTGGATACAGTTGGGTCCGTTACAAAGAGGCTAGTTAAATTAAGAAGAGTCCCACTGAACTAGGAAGGTAGTTATGGCTTGGTCTTGAGTTTAAACCAAAAAAAGGCACGCCAAGGCTCTAGGCAATAGCAATACATCTAGCGCTCAATTGTGGTTAATGTGCGCTTAAGCGTGCGCTTTGGTCAGAAAAGCGCAAGGCAGTAGTGAAACTCACAATTAGCACCTAACACCTTTTTAAACTTTGGTCTAAACTGAAATATGACTTGCGGATCAAGTTAGCCGTCCTACATAAAGGATTAGCATGTATCACATCTAATCACACAATAAGAGAATAGTTTATCAATCTGTCATCCTCCTCATTCGTCCTCCCTAAGCCATGTTCTATTACCCAATCCCATACGCCAGGCCATGCATGATCTTCATGGTAGTACTAAACCAGGTTGTTCCAGTTGCCAAGCCATTAAATGACTAAAACCAAGGAGCACAGTAAGAAATTAAAATAGAAGATGAAGAATATACACTCGCTCCATTATTCCAAATATAAAATACCACCTTCAACCTGCACCTAGACAATCCAGAAATGTGTCTTCAGCAGTAACATACCCTAGAAGTGGCGGAATGGCGCCAACAACTGCTCCCACCCATGTATTGACAGGGTGTATTTGCTTCAGTGGAGTGTATACAAATGCATACAGAATGAGATTGGATGCTGCAAGCCCAGCAGCTAAGTCATTAGCCTGCACAGACCTTGCCAAAATTTCTTAATGTTTAGTTCCAATAACAGCATTATACAACTATAGTGGTCGTACACACTTAAAACAAGGTGTAAAGCAAGTACAGGCAAACAGCAAAGAGCCGAACCTTGCAAGCCAATAATGCTGTTCCTGCAGCTCCAACAGTTGTAGCCCACATGGTAGCATGCACAGGACTAATACGCCCTGTTGGTAGGGGTCGTCGCATTGTCCTTTTCATTTTAGCATCATTCTTTATCTCAAACACCTGAAAAGGATGTTGATGCACCAAGTTCATTGTCTCTAAGCGTGATAACCAGGTGTATAATGATATCTATAAATCCCAATATAATGTAAATATGTAAGGAAAACAGAATAACTTCTCAAAAACTGATATTAAAATGTGACATTGTGTGACAATGAACATAAAAGGATTGCAAGAATGTGAACACAATGAATATTGGTTTGGTTAACCATTATGCTAATGGAAAAGGCTACCCCAAAAAACAAGCACATACCTGGTTGAGAGTGTTGGCAGATGCTGCAACCATCATGGTACCAGTGCATGTGTAGCAAAGTCCAGCAATGTCTACAATGCTGCCACTCCCGAGCACATATCCAGCCCCCGATGTTGCCACAACAAGTGCACTAAATACCATAAAAACAGAGTGTATAATCAAATAAAAGAAATGCAACAAGAGGACAAATAATTCGTTAGTCACAAGAAGTTCCAAGATGCAAGACATAGACCATGGCAAATTCAAAATCATAAGATTGTCTGAATGTATTCCAAGGGGCATATAGTAACCCATATGTCCACTCTCCAGACATACATTAAGCCAAATCCCATAGAACAATTTCACCAAAGAAGGCGTTAAAACTAGCATTTTTCTTAGGGAGAATAGATCGTTATGCCTACTGTCTGAGAGATTTTGACTAACTGAACTTTGAGGTACTGTATCAAACTCTCGATTCAATTTATGCATTCTAGCCAAAAAGAAGTCATAATGGATGTTAGATGGTACAGCAGACTTTCAAAGTTTCAATCACCTATGAATTGCATTCCCCATTCTAAATAGGGGTACCATGTGGTTCAACAAACAATAGAACATAAATACCGTATGTGCAATATGAATTCTAAAGAGAACATGTAACACAACATTTGGACTACAAACATACTCCCTCCGTCCGGAAATACTTGTCATAGAAATGAATGTATCTAGACATATTTTAGTTCTAGATAAGGACGGAGGGAGTAATTTTTTTTAGTTCAAGATACGTTCTTTTCATTTTGGTGACAAGTAATTCCGGACGGAGGGAGTATTTTTCTTTAGAAAAACAGGGAGGCTCACCCTGGTTCCATTACCAGAATGAAACCAAGCCGAGCAGACTACAAACATATAGGATGTTGTTTCATATCTTATCATATGAGGACAGATTGCTAGAAGTCGAGTGCAACTACAATTTATAAAATCTGATGAACGAGAAAAACTAATGATACTGAGCACCTTATGACAAAACCATACAGGAAATAATTAAATTATAGTTCATTTTTACCGCTATAAAGGTCATCTTAGCTTTTCAGGCACACTAAACCACTAATTAACCATTATGCATACATTTTCAAGGTGGACCGACCAAGACAGTAATAATTTGGCAGCGCCCACCATCTACTATCTACTAGGATCTCCACCGCACGCAAAAGTTCTGACCAAACCCTAACATTTCAGGACATGGTTCCAAAAGCACAATAAAACTGAATGGTGAAGCAAAAACAAGAACAAGAAGAAGAGAAGAGGTCATGTGTCAAACCAACTAAGTATAAAGACGTCTACTGCATCACACCTCTGTTTAGCGTGCTAATGTAACTTGAATGCAGTTTTGCTTATCAAGAAATTTGTGGTTTCCATCGTTGTGGTTATAACAAAAAGAGGCGTAGCTTGTCTAGTCTGCAGTACACTCACAATTCCATTTCTACGTTATAAACAAAAAAGGGCTCCATTAGCTAGTTTGTCACACGGCATCATATGTTTGCTAGGAAGCCCAAGGTTCACAATTAAGCATAGTAGATCCTACAGTGCATAAACGCTAAGGGGTGTTAATGAGTTAGTGCTCAACTGTTATAGATCCCAAATCACAAAGTTAGTAAAATTCATTTCTTCGGAATATAACCATAAGAATTGAAGAGTGTATCTTCATTTCTTCGGAATTTAATAACAAGAACTGAAGAGCGTCTCTTTATTTCGCTCTGAAAAACATCAATTTGTAAGGACAGAAGTGGTATTCTCAAGGGAAACGGAAGCAAATCGCGGACCTGAGGCGGGCTTTGGAGAGCTCCCAGTAGCACGACCCGTAGTGCCGCAGCACGTCGGAGGCGGATCTGGCTCCAGAGGAAGCGGCTACCGAGGCGGCCGCCGCCGCTTCAGCGACGATGGGCGCAGGGGAGGCGGCAGAGGGTGCCGAGCAGGCGGCGCGCGCCGAAGGGATGGGGATAATAGCCGTAGAGGGGGGGTGGACGGGGTCGGCGAACATGCGCGAGCGGAGAGCCCTCGCAGCGGAGGCGGCGGTGGCGCCGCCTCTCCACATGGCGGCGGAGGCGGCGACGACGAGCGACGGGGAGGCCGGGAAGATCTGGTGGACGATTTCGGCCGAAGAGGTGGAGCTGTCGACAGAACTCCACTTTTCTTTTCTTTTCTTTTCTTTTTCTTATTTCTTTTTTAGAATCTTTTTTTTTCTTCTACTTGTCCGGAATGACTAGCAAAACAACCTGCGCGTTCTTCAAATTAAGCCACTGAATATGTCAAACACGGTGGGTCAACATTAATCGTGTCTTTACCTATGCATATGTCGAATCGGGTCAAAAAAAGCCCGATGCCAAAAACCTGGACCCGAATCCGGCCCGACCTGATTGTCGGGCCTAGCAAATCGGGCCCGAGCTTGAAAGAGTCCGACAAGGCCCGATCAATCCGGTCCCACTATGACTAAAAACTTATTTTCTGCATGTCCTACACCAGCCTGATCTGCCTGTCGGGCTCGATTTCTAGGCCCGAGCCCGGCCCGGTATGAGATTTTCGGGTCGGGTCGAGTCGGGCCGTCCGGGCCGGGCTGCCAATGCCCATGTCTCGTCGTGTGTAATACATACTCTCCATGCAAATCAAGCAGCATTTTTTACTTTTTTTAACTATGTAAATCATTTTCTCTCCATATCTTATTTCAACACCACATACCAAGTAACTGATTCTAGTTAAACATAGTATTTAACAATTTTCGTATAATTTAAGTTTTGCATTGTAAGAATACCACTTATTAAGAAATTCTGAGATTTTATATGGTGACACCTATATTTGTAGAGGCCTTTGTGACATCTTTATTCCTGGAGAATCTTCAATCTGTTTGCAAATAATGTCAAACAACTGTAAGTTAACTAGTTCGGCACATATACACATATATTAAAGCGGCTAAGGAGAAGAGTGAGGGCTTTTGGAGGCCGAGCTCCACGGAGCTTGTTTCAAAAAACGAATTTTCACAGTGCGAAAAAATTGAATTTTTTATACCTTCTCACACGTGTGTATTCTCTGTGTGTAAAAATTCATAACCAAATACTTTCACACGTGACATATAGAAAAAAGACAAAAACGTATTTCTAAAATGGGCCGATATTATTTCTTGTTGGGCCGAAAATTTGTTTATTTTGTACAGTCTACAAATTACAAAATATTCAAATGATTTTCACAATCGTTCGTGTGGAAGCCATATAAGTTACCGTTGATTTTTTTCGATTTTTTTTGAAACTTTGAAATATGAATTTTCATAGGTTTTTAAATAACGAGCTCCCTGTAGCTCGGGCACCATTTGCATTTTTCGCTAAGGAGAAGCACTTCTCTTGCATTTGCCCTTGTGAGCTAAGTTGCTCCCTGCAATGACACGTGTTTGGATGTTTTTTTTTCTTTTTCCTATTTTTTTACTTTATCTGTTAATTAAGGACGGTATAACCATACCTAATCCCAGCCTTCTCGTGCATCCATTGCTTTTGACCGTTGGATATTGGGTATGGGACATCGCTGGCCGTCCGATGCATCATTTCCGTCCGCGTGGGCTGCTCCTGGGCCGGCGGTCCTTGGGCTGCTATTCCAGAGGCCTAATCGGATGCCTCTCGTTCACTGATATGAATAAACGTCGGATCGCCAATGAGCGATGGTGATTTTGCTCGTGTCGGCCGTCTACCACGGTACGACCCACTCCCCAGTCCCCACCATGCACCGCTACCCCTCCCCTCCCCTCCCCTCACGGCTCACGCATCGCCGCCGCCAACCACCTATCTGTCTCATGCCACTTCGCCGTCGGCCACTTCCCCGATCCAATCCCCCAAAGCCGTCCACCTCGTCTCCCACCATCTCCTCTCATCAGAAAACAAAAGAAGAGGGAGATTGACCAGGTCAGGCGGCGGCTAGATCCGCCACGGCTGCAGCCACCTCGCCAAGGCTCCGAGCTTGGCTGCCACCGTAGGTCAGCACAACACATCAGGACAGGACCTCACCTCGGCCGCCTGAGGATACGTCCACCAACGCCATGGAGCTTCCCCCCTCTAGCAGGCTAGCAGCCATGCGTCTTCGGTCCACCAGGTTGCCCCTCCATCTTCGACCTCTCCGTAGTTTTTTTCTCTCCCAACCACACAATCCCTTCTCTACCCGTGGTTCAACTCTGTTCATTTTCTTTGAAGTGATTTTCACTATGTTGGTTGCAGGTCCTGTAAATCCAAGTGCTCGGTGCTGGTTCTGGTATATCGGTTTGGGGATTTTTTCAACTGACGAATCGCAATGGCTCTCAGCTCTGCTCAACCGATGCCGATGTATCCTCTGGTATTGCTGATAGAAATAGAACATGCAGTAAATTCAGATCAGGTGTATCATATCATCCATTTCATTCTCTCTTGACTTTCTTAATGCATAAACACCTGACCTTATGGGCAAATGGAAGGGAACCGTTCAGTTCGTGTTCAACCCATGAAGATAATTTACATGAACAAAACCATCTAATTGATTGGGTTGCAGGGTTATTATTCTGATCCTTTGACACTTTGAATGTCAGTTTTAACAAGTAGTTTTTGTGTAATAGACTTAGGTAATGATGCTACTGCTGATGGTAGAGAGGAGATCAACGGCAAGGGAGTCAAGGGAAAAGCTGAGGGTGTGAAACTGAGTTTATTCTAGGTATATCTTTTTTTGCCGATCAACTCCATCTCAATCCGCATCCATCTTCCTCTAATTTCTCTTTGGTTTCTGTACAGGTCAGGTCAAAGAGGTTTACAACTAGGTATAAAGCTTCACCAGTACTCATCTTCTTGGGATGGAAGATCATCGGTTATTGTTACGTTGTAAAATTTCTATATTTTGGTGATCGTGCTGATTGGGAGTTCTTTCATATTTACTTCTATCATGCATAGTAAAACTTACGTTCAGTTTATGTAGATGACGCTTGGGCACTGCAGTAAATACATCACCTGTAAACTAAACTGTTGATTTAGTAATTCTACTTTTGGTCCAACGATCGATCAATTGTTGAGGCTATACGAAACCACAAATTTCTTACTGGGCAATATTATAGTTTTATGCTTGCAAGTAAATATCATGTCTACCTCTTATTAGAAATTTAAAAAGCATAGGTTATTTAGAAGTTTTATTTCAAAAGGAGCGTTCTTCAGAAACTACTACATGTATATGGTCACATCACATGCATGTTTTCTTAATTTTGAAGTGCTTGTGAATATCTGCGGAAGTACAGTAGCCTGTAGCTTTGTAGGCGTTGAACTAAATACCAATCCAAGTAGTAGTGGAAGGAAGATAATATAGGTTTTGATCGGCTAAAATGTCAAGGAATGCTTATTTATAATCATTCAAGTTAAGATTTACCTCTAAAACATTGCATGAACTCCTGCACATATTGGATATTTTATTTATGCACCTTCATGCATTTTAATTCCATGTAGTTGTGTACTCTATTTAATAAGTTATTTGTCTTTTAGTACAAACGATTTTACCGGATACACTGTACACATCTCTGCAGGGATTGTTGCGACTGGCAAGAAATAGGAAAAGACCCGAGTGAATCCAAGATGACATTAGCAACCAAAGGTGAATCATTTATATAAACCTTTGGTTTTTGATACAAGAATAATCATGTGTTTTTTTCAAGTTGTGTGGCTTTCTTTCAGTGTGGAAATTATTATGATTATCATTCATAAGAGACGCTTACATTCATTATTTTCTTCTTACAAAGCAATTCAAGTTCGAATCTTAGATTCAAGAGTTATTCGACATGTTATGAATGCACCACTCACAAAAAGCATAGCTTCCATCCAGTGGCTTGGGCTGAGTTCATCCGTCATTGATGTTTCGTCATTCCCGAAGTCATATAACTCTTGTGGTTTCATTCAGCTTAATGTCGTTACTCCATAAGTGAAGGTTAGCCGCTGCTCCTTGACCATGGCTATTAATTTATAGATGTATTTTAAAGATTCTTCATAGTAGTCCAGTGAAGAGTATAAGTCGAAGCAAGAGTCTATTACATAAAAACATTTCCATTTGAAAGTAGCCATAAGATAGAAATGGCCATATGTATATTCTACTCCCTTCATTCTTAAATATAAGTCCTTTTAAAGATTTCAGTATGGACTATATATGAAACAAAATGAATAAAACTGCACTTTAAAATATGTCTATATACATCCGTATGTAACCCGTATTGAGATCTCTAAAAAAGATTTCTATTTAGGAACAGAGGGAGTATACATGAAACTAAAATGTACATAACCTGTCCAGTTTAGTATTTTTCCTCTTTTTGGTTACTGTCCATTTCAAGACAAAAGAGAACTTCTGTCAAACGACTTCTTTCAGACTATTTTATCATTTTCAATAGTTTATGCTTCAATTATGTTTACCTGTTGTCACCTTGTATTAATGGAAATTCCTATCAACCTATTGCCAAAATAGATGGGCGTAGCAACGCGTGCCTTCGACGATCTAGTTACCATTAGAGCTATCATAATATAGACGTGGAGCTTGCTATCCACACCAATTTTCCTCATTCGTTCTATTCCTTCCGTTTTTAAGATAAGCTCTTTTAGAGATTTCAAGAACTACATATGGAGTAAAATGAATTAATTTACACTTTAAAGTACGTCTATATACATCTGTATATTATCTATTTTAATCATATTTTAGTAAAGAAAAAATGCAGAGTCATGAGGTCTTCTATGAGCAACACATGTGTTTGTTTTTTCGCTTCACTCTTGACTTTTGTAACACTATTCATTCTCGATTTTGTAGTGTGTCAAAACCAAGAGAAAATTAGCAGGCTATAGCATTATTAATAGCAAACTATAGCCAATTCCTTGCTAAAACACACTAATTTAAAAGGTAACGCTATAGCACACTAATTTTTACATTGGTGTAGACTAGACTAGATGTTTCTCACGAATTCCAAAAACTGTGCATGTCCCGGCCTATCCTCTCACACCGGTCTAGCGCAACCTCGTCTTCTTCTCTTCTCCCAGTTGAAATCCACCCTTCCATATGCATTAGAAGCATCGACTCCCCCATGTGTCATCGTTTTCTCATGACAGATGCCATAGGATGGCTTATCGGTGGTGTTGGGGCCATAGGATGCCGATGGGCTCCGGGTGTGAGATTGGGTACAAGAAGGTGGAGACACGCGATGTACCTAGCTTCGGGGCCCTCCGTGAGAGGTAATGCCCCTAGTCCTGCTTGGATTCGTTGGATGGATGGATAAATATACAGAGGTGTTCCTAGAGTTGTGTTCGGAGGAGGAAGAAAGGAGCAGCCGACTCGTCTCCCTCTGCTACTTGGAAGGGTATGAGAGCTCCTTATGTGTGTGTTCTTGATCGGGGGTTCCGTCCCCGTTGCATGGGGGGCTCGGGGGTTTTTATAGGCCACCCCCCCGGCTCTTACAATATGATTTAGGTACGAGGGTGGAGGGACCTGACTGGCAGACTCTCCGCCTGGCTAGGGGGTCTCGCGGCTTGTATTGTCTCGTCGTGGGCGGGGCCCGCCGGCCGAGCGGTTCCATCCCTGCTGGGACCCGCTGACGGGCGCCGCGATTGGCCCTCCCCCACTTGCCCCAGCCCGGGCCGCCCGGGGAGGCGTCGCTTAGCGCCAACCGGCAGAGGTCGTCGGTATGGCCGACGGCACTGTAGCCACATCGGGGCAGGCACTCGAGTGGCGGAGGCGTGCTGGAACTGTTCCCCGTCCGGTCGCGCTCACTGAGGTCAGTGGGCCGGACGGATGGACTGTAGCCATGCGGGACGACGCGTCAGCGACCACTTTGGCCACAGGGTCGCTCGCCCCGCCAGTCACATTGCGCTGTCGTACCTGCGGATAGGGAGACGGGACATGGCGTGTCCGTCCCCAAGTTAATGGGCTGCCCGGCTCGTGGGCAGCCGGCTGCTTGGCCAGCCGAGCGGGAGCACGCCCGGCCGCTAGGCCGGCCATGCGAAACGCCAGCCGGAGACGGCTCGTGTGGCGTGTCCCCAGTCGGCCTCGTCCAGCTGGCCGATTGGTTTTTCTTCGAAGCGGAGTGGGGAGGACCCTGTTGCCTTGGCCTACCCCGGGATATAAACCCCGTCAGTAGCCCCTGAAGCCGGTGGGGGCCCACGTCCGGCGGACGGTGGGGTGCCGGCGGCTCCCCTCCAGCCTAGCCCGCCTCCGGCCTGAAGGCGAAAGGGCAGCCGGGTCAGCTACAGGACCCGACGCCTTGGGTTCTAGCGCGTCGCTCCGGGGCACGTGCCAGTGCGCGACTTGCCACGTGGTGCGTAATGATGCGCTGGGCCCCGCGCACACGGGGAGACGGGACGTCGCCCAGGCGTAGCCCGGTAGGCCTCGGGGCCGGGGCCGGATCCTCCGCGCCCCGATACGGCCATTACGGCCCGAAGCGACCCACTCGCGTGGGATTTCCGGGGAACGTGGGCGCAGACGATCCCACGTCCCCGGTCGTGTCCTCCCCTAAAAGGGGAGGGAAGGGCAGGGGCGGAGGTACCCGCGCCCCACTTGCGCCGTTGCAGCCCTTCTCGCCATTGCTCCTCGCTTCTTGACCTCGCCTCCCCTTGTGCTGCCGCGCTCGAGCCCGCGCACGCGCCCGCACGTCGCCCCACCGCTGAGATGGCTGACGGACGCGGCGGCAGCTGGGGAGGATCTTTTGTCACTGATGCCGATATCGAGGAGTTGCGCAAGGCGCAGATGCTGCCGCCGCCCGAGCGGGTGGCCGCCCGTGCGCCGGGCGGCGAGCTGGTGCCGACGCCGCAGCCAAGGGAACGAGTAGTGTTCCTCTGGCACTTCTCCCGGGGCTTCGCGCTCCCGGTGAGCAACTTCTTCCGCCTCTTCCTTGAAACCCTCGACCTTCAACCCCACAATCTCGGTCCCAATGTCATCTTGTATCTCTCTGCCTTCGTGGCGTTGTGTGAGGGGTATCTGGGAGTTCTTCCTTTTCTTGGCCTCTTCAACGTGCTATTTTATCTCAAGCCGTTGATCAACAACGCGTGCGGGGGCATCGTAGTATGCTGCCGTGGTGTTGCCCGCTTCCCTCCCCTTTGATCGACTCCGTCAAGGGGTGGCACCGCACATTCTTCTACGTGCGGAACGTCGATCCGGCGACGGACTACATCAGGCTGACGCTGTTCGAGAACCGCCAGTCGTCTCAGTAGAACTGGCCGGCGTCGGCCCCGCGCGGCGTCGCTCTGGAGGAGCTGGGCTGGCTCGGGGAGCTGAAGAGCTCTAGGGGCTGGTCGCCTCCGATCTGGTGGCGGCCTTCATATCGCGTCGTGTGTCGCCTCTTCAGATGAGGCCGCACCGGATCTACGACATGTCAGGCCGGCATTACCCCTGCCGGCAGTCCACCGTAGAGCTGACGCCGGCTCAGGTGGCGAAGCGGGTGAACGCCCTCACGACGTTCAAGCTGAAGCCCGCCTCGTGGTCGTTCGGCATGGAGCCGTATGACCGCATCAACCGCCCCCCTGGTAAGTCTTCTTGTAGAGGTTTGCCTTTTGCTTGATATCCCTAGCCGGCAGCTGGCGGGAGAACTTATGATGGGATGCTGACCGCAGCGGCTGGTGCGACAAAACACCCCAGACGGCCCGCATCCGCAAATCTTCGAGGCGGAGCAGGCGGACTCCGACTCCCGGGACTTCCTGAAGGGGGGTCCCGCGGAAGAGGGTGTGGACTCCTCCGGGGAGGCCGATGAGCCGGCGGGGCCGCGAGGCGGTGCTCCCAGCGGAGCCGGAGGGTCCGGAGCAGCCGGGGGACCCGGCGGAGCGGGTGAGTTCCCTCTTGGTCCCTCCATCCGCGATTGGACGGACGACGACGACGACGACGACGATGAGCTGATGATCCTCGATGGACCTCCTCCTGCAGCGCGCCCGGACCGGAGGAGCGAGGAGCGCCCGCTTCGAGGCTCGACCGCCGAGCCGACCGGCAAGGAAAAAAGGCCGGCCCAGGAGGGGTCGGCGGCTACACCGCCCGACCTGAAGCGGGTCAAGGTGGCCGCGCGGAAGCCGTCGCCTCGCGCCAAGCGAGCCCTGCCCCTCGTCGTCGCGTAAGTCCTCTACGCTTCTTTCCTTGTTTTTTCCTGTTTTCGTCTTTCGAGCCGGTCGATGACCGGGGCTTGGATGCCGCAGTGACCCCATCGAGCTCCAAGAGGAGGGGGCGCCTAATGAGCAGGCGGACGCCGCCAGCCGGCTGGCCCGCGAGCACACAGCCACCCTAAGGGAGGAGAAGAGGAGGCTCGCGGAGCTGTGAGCCTCCCGGTCCGGCACGCGGGGAGGGGCCGCATGCTCCGGAACTTCAAGCGGCTGGCGGCGCAGGGGGGCGACCGAGCCGCCACGGGCCTCGAACTCAGCGGCGGAGTCCACCCGCTGTTGGGAGACGTAGTAGTAAATCAAAATTTTTCCTACGATCACCAAGATCTATCCATGGAGAAACCAGTAACGAGTGGGGAGAGATTGCATCTTCATACCTTTGAAGATCGCTAAGCGGAAGCGTTGCAAGAACACGGTTGGTGGAGTCATAATCGCAGCGATTCAGATCGCGGTGGACTCCGATCTTAGCGCCGAACAACGGCGCCTCCGCGTTCAACACATGTGCAGCCCGGTGACGTCTCCTACGCCTTGATCCAGCAAGGAGGAAGGAGAGGTTGAGGGAGAGCTCCGGCAGCCCGACGGCATGGTGATGGTGGAGCTGCGTGGTACTCCGGCAGAGCTTCGCTAAGCACTACGGAGAACGAGGAGAAGATGAGGTAGGGCTGCGCCTGAGTGGGAGAAAGAACCGTGTCTCAAACAGCCCTTCGGGAGGCGTGTAGCCCTCGGGGGTCGGCGGCTTTACACCTGTTTTACTGATGCTATCATTGTTACACAGGCAAGCTGGCCGCCCTTCGGGAGGAAAAAACCGGGCTCGCCGCCGAGCGGAACCGGCTGGCGCGGGATGTCCAGGCGGCCGCGCAGGAGACGGACCGGCTGGCCGTGCTGCTAGTTAACGGCGAGGCGGCCCGCGACCGGCTCAAGGCCGAGGCGGCGAAGGAGGTGGTGGCCCGGGAGGCGGCCGTCAAGGAGGCGGCTGACGCCGCCTTGAGGACTGCCGCCCTCCAAGGCGAGGTGACCCGCCTCGAGAAGTCGCTCGAGGAGGCCAAGGGCTCTCTTACCGCCTCGGAAGCGGCTTGGGCGGCCGAGCGGGCGGCGACGCTCAACTTCGCCATCAGTGTGGATGATGCGATCGAAGGTAAGCGCTTGTTTCTTTATTTTTCGATTGGTTGCCTTCTGCTTGCCGCCTCTTTGTGCTTCATCTGGTTTTCCTTCTCTTCTTCCCCTCAGTGCGGTTCCTAGAGACCCACCGCCGTGTCGCGCGGGCCGTTGAGGAGCACCGGGAGCACCTCCGGGGGTACGGCCGCTCCATTGATGAGCATGCCCCGTGGGATGTGGACGAGATCGGGCTCACCGTCGAGATGCGGATGACCCATCTCAAGCGGAGCATGGAGCGGCTCAAGACTGCCGGCAAGGAGGTCATCGCCGTGTTGTGGCCGGGCCGCGGAGGAGCTTCGACGCATCGCGTGGCGCTGTGGCTTGAGCATGCCGTCTCCCGCCTCAAGGCCTGGAAAGCCTCGGCCGCCCGAGCCAGAGCGCAGATGGCGCTTCGGTTCGTCACTTCGTGGTACCGCGGGGTGGACTTCGCCTGGCTAGGAACGATGCGGGACGTGCCGGCCGCGGAGCGGGAGGCTCGCGAGCCGGCCCTTGTCTTGCGGGCGAACGAGCTCGCGTCATATGTCGACGCGGATGAGTTTCTGCCGCCCCTTGGAGAAGACGGCGAGTCGCTGCCCGAGGACTCCTTCGGCATCCCCCAGGGCCCGGACGATGCCGAAGTTGCCGACGAGAGTACCGACTCGAGAGGTGAGACGGCGGAGACCGAGGAGGCCGCCGCGAAGGGCAAGGCGGCCGACCCGAAGGCCGCGAGCACCTCCGGGACGAGGACCGAGCCGCCTCTCGACGTGCCGGCTAGCGACGCACCGGCTGGCGACGCGCCGGTGGCTTGAGCCCCCGGGCCTCTTCCTGTTTTGCTCTTTCTTTTTCTTCTTTCCTGCACTTTGAACTTGGATTCGATCCACCCATCGGGTGTGTGTATGTAATGAATTGAACGCCGGCCGTGGGCCGCTTTGCTTTACGTTATGAATACTTTGTGTTTTATGCCTTATGAATCTTGCCGCCTCCACCTTACCCATTTTTCGCCCGCCATGCCCCTTTGCACTTCTACTCCGTTTCCCCTTTGGCCTCAGCCCCGCCAGCCCGACAGCCGGGAGCCGGTCTGTGGCTGGGTCGGGGCGTCCGCCTCGAGGGAGCTGTTTCAAAACTTAGGAATCGCGGAGGGTTTTTTCGAGGTAAGTGAAGCGGCTAGAGACGCGGCAAGGGTCCGGCCGGGCCTAGAAAAGATCCCCTCCCGTTTCGACCTTTGGTGCGAGCCGAACCTTGCCGCCCCGAGGCCCCGTCAGCCGGACAGCCGGGTGCCGGTCTGTAGCTGGTAAGGGTGGGGAGGCTTGGCCGGCTCACGTTTACTTAGTCTTTTTCGCGGAGAGACACTTCTGGGTCCAGCCGGCTAGCCCCCGGGCCCGGGAGCCGGACCGGGGGGCCGGTGAGTGTGGAAAGCTTTGAGATAAACGAAACGGGGCACGCCCCAAGAGCCGGCTTGGGATGCCCATTGCATTCATAAGCCCAAAAGGACGGGGATACATACATACGTTGGTTTTTTCCTTAGCAGTAAAACGGGCGCAGGAGTGCCGCGTTCCATGGACGCTCCGTTTCTTCGCCGGAGGCGTCTCTCTTGTGCTTCTGTGGCTTCTGGGCGTCTATTAGATAGTACGCATTGTTGTGTAGCGCCTTGTTGACGATGAACGGGCCCTCCCATGGGGAGGACAGCTTGTGCTGACTGGCGGTTTGTTGGATCCGTCTGAGGACAAGGTCCCCCTCGCGGAATGAGAGCGGTCGGATCCTCTTGTTGTGATAATGCCGGAGCTTCTGTTGGTAGATTCCCGTCCAGCTTAAGGCTAGCTCGCGAGCCTCCTCGAGCAGGTCGACGCCGTCTTCTCTTGCTTCCTTGGCGTCCTTCTCCGTGTATAGGGCGACCTGAGACGAGTCGAATTCGATGTCGGTGGGGATGATCGCCTCGGACCCATACACGAGAAAGAACGGGGTGTAGCCAGTTGAGTGGTTAGGGGTGGTCCTGAGACTCCAAAGGATGGCCGGCAGCTCGTCGATCCAGCAGCCGGCCGACCTGACTAGCGGAGTCACGAGCCGGGGCTTGATGTCGGATAGGATGAGGCCGTTTGCCCTCTTGACCTGGCCGTTTGATTGCGGATGAGTGACGGAGGCCAGGTCAAGCCGGATCCTTTGCTTGGAGCAGAAATGCGCGAGCGCGCCTTTGGCAAAGTTGGTGTCGTTGTCGGTGATGATGCTGTGAGGGACGTCGTAGCGTACTGTAATGTCATCGATGAACCGGATGGCCGTGGGGCCGTCCAGCTTCTTGATGGGCCGTGCTTCGATCCACTTGGTGAATTTGTCCACGGCCACCAGCAAGTGCGTCATGCCGCCTCGAGCGGTTTTGAAGGGGCCCACCATGTCCAGCCCCCAAACGGCAAAGGGCCACGAGAGGGGGATGGTTTGGAGGGCTGTCGCCGGCAGGTGGCTTTGCGCGTTGAAGCGTTGGCAGCCCTCGCATTCGTCGACCAATTTCTTGGCCGCCTCGAGAGCCGTGGGCCAATAGAAGCCGTGGCGGAAAGCCTTGGCCACCAGGGCTCGGGAGGCGGCGTGATGCCCGCACTTGCCCTGTTGGATGTCGAGGAGGATCTCTTGGCCTTTTTCCGGCTCGACACACCGCTCGAAGACGCTGGTGGTGTTGCGGCGGACGAGCTCATTGTTGATGCTATAAGCCGGGGCCCGACGCTGGATCTGCCTAACCAGAGCCTCGTCTGGAGGCAGCTCGCCTTGTAAAAGGAACGCCAAGATGGGCTGGGCCCATGAGGGGGCTGCGATGGCAGCCGGCTGGAGAACTCCCCGGGCTGGTTGATTGGCCCCCGGGACCGGCTCGCCAGCCCCCGAGAGCAGCCGCTCGAGAGAGACTCTCTTGAGCAGCCGCTCGAGAGAGACGCCGGCTAGGATGGCCTGCCGGGTGGAGTCGATTTTTGCCAATGCGTCCGCCGCCTCATTATCCGCTCGGGGGATATGGTGGAACTCGCAACCCTCGAAGGATCCGGTGAGTTGTTGCACGAGGAAACGGTAGCTGGCCATGTTGGCATCCCTGACGTCCCATTCGTCAGAAACTTGCTACACCACGAGGTCGGAGTCGTCGAAGCAGAGGATGCGCCTGATGCCGATCTTCTTGGCGAGCCGGATGTTGGAAATATGCCCTAGAGGCAATAATAAAATGGTTATTATTGTATTTCCTTGTTCATGATAATTGTCTATTGTTCATGCTATAATCGTGTTAACCGGAAACCGTAATACATGTGTGAATACATAGACCACAACATGTCCCTAGTGAGCCTCTAGTTGACTAGCTCGTTGATCAATAGATGGTCATGGTTTCATAACCATGGACATTGGATGTCGTTGATAACGGGATCACATCATTAGGAAAATGATGTGATGGACAAGACCCAATCCTAAGCATAGCACAAGATCGTGTAGTTCGTTTGCTAAAGCTTTTCAATGTCAAGTATCGTTTCCTTAGACCATCAGATTGTGCAACTCCCGGATACCGTAGGAATGCTTTGGGTGTGCCAAACGTCACAACGTAACTTGGTGGCTATAAAGGTGCACTACGGGTATCTCCGAAAGTGTCTGTTGGGTTGGCACAAATCGAGACTGGGATTTGTCACTCCGTGTGACGGAGAGGTATCTCTGGGCCCACTCGGTAAGACATCATCATAATGAGCTCAATGTGACTAAGGAGTTAGCCACGAGATGATGTATTACGGAACGAGTAAAGAGACTTGCCGGTAACAAGATTGAACAAGGTATAGAGATACCGACGATCGAATCTTGGGCAAGTATCATACCGATAGACAAAGGGAATTGTATACGGGATTGATTGAATCCCCGACATCGTGGTTCATCCGATGCGATCATCGTGGAGCATGTGGGAGCCAACATGGGAATCCAGATCCCGCTGTTGGTTATTGGCCGGAGAAGTGTCTTGGTCATGTCCACGTGTCTCCCGAACCCGTAGGGTCTACACACTTAAGGTTCGATGACGCTAGGGTTATAGGAAAATGGTATGCGTGATTACCGAAAGCTGTTCGGAGTCCCGGATGAGATCTCGGACGTCACGAGGAGCTTCGGAATGGTCCGGAGGTAAAGATTGATATATAGAAAGTCCAGTTTTGGTCACCGGAAAGTTTTCGGGCTCATCGGTATTGTAACGAGAGTGCTGGGAGGGTGCCGAAGGACCCCCGGGAGGGATGTGACGACCATAGGACTTTGTGGGCCCTTAGAGGAGGTGTGCCAGCCCTTATTGGGTTGGCCAAGACCTTCTAGAAAGGCCGATGCGGCTGGAGGAGTAGAGATAAGGGCAAAGGAGTTTGAAAAGGAGGAGATCCACCTCCCTTGTGGGAGGCAGACTCTCCCTTTGATTCGGCCGAAGCTCTCCTCCTTGGAGGAGAGTCCAAGCCAGCCCTCCCTCTCCTTCCTCCTATATATACTTTAGGTATTGGCCTTTTGAGAACGGTTCTGAACTCTCTCTCTCACGGCAAAGCCCTACCTATCTTCTTCCTCCTCCGCAGCGCTTAGGCGAAGCCTTGCCGGAATACCTTGCTACTCCACCACCACCATGCCGTCGTGCTGTTGTTGGAGCCCTTCCCTAACCTCTCCTTCCTCCTTGCTGGATCAAGGCGTAGGAGACGTCACCGGGCTGCACGTGCGTTGAACGCGGAGGCGCCGTTGTTCGGCGCTTAGATCGGAATCCACCGCGATCTGAATCGTTGCGAGTACGACTCCATCAACCGCGTTCTTGTAACGCTTCCGCTTAGCGATCTTCAAAGGTATGAAGATGCAATCTCTCCTCACTCGTTGCTGGTTTCTCCATGGATAGATCTTGGTGATCGTAGAATTTTTTTTGATTTACTACTACGTCTCCCAACACCGGAGGCCATGAACGATGGTCTCGTACTTCGCCACGTTGTTGGAGGCGGCGAAGTGGATCTAGAGGGCGTACTTGAGCTGATCGCCTTTCGGGGAGGAGAGGACTATGCCGGCACCCAGGCCGGTCCTCATCTTCGAGCCGTCGAAGTGCATTCGCTAATGCGTGGAGTCGGGGGGGGGGATGAACTCCGTCTCCGCCCAGTCGACGAGGAAATCCGCCAATGCTTGCGACTTGACGACGGTTCTCGGCTCGTATCGGATCTCATGATCGGCAAGGGCGATCACCCACTCGGCAATCCGGCCGGTGGAGTCCCGGCTGCTCATGATTTCGCCGAGCGGGGCCGTGCTCACCACGGTGATGGTGTGCTCTTGGAAGTATTGTTTGACCTTCTTGGCAGCAAAGTATATGCCATAACACATCTTCTGGTAGTGGGGGTAGTTCTGCTTAAACGCGGAGAGGACCTCGCTGAGGTAGTAGACGGGCCGCTGGACCGGCAGGGCCTTGCCCTCCTCTGGCCGTTCGACCACCAGCACGACGCTGATGACCCGGGTCATCGCGGCGATGTATGCGAGCAGTGGTTCCTTCTCAGCCGGCACAGCCAATATTGGTGCGCGGGTGAGAGCCTTCTTGAGGCCGCGGAAGGCCTCGTCCGCCTCGTCAGGCCAGTCGAAGGTGCCCGGCTTCTTGGTTTGACCTGGCTCGATGAGAGCCGTCTTGCGAAGGAGCCCGTAGAGGGGCAGAGCCTTCTCCCCCAACCGGCTGATGAATCGGCTGAGCGAGGCAAGGCAGCCGGTGAACTTCTAGACGTCGCGGAGCCGGGTCGGCTTTGGCATGCGCTCGATCGCGCGGATCTTCTCGGGGTTAGCTTCGATGCCGCGGGCGGACACGAAGAAACCCAAGAGTTGACCGGCAGGAACGCCGAAGACACTTCTTCGGGTTGATCTTGACCTTGTATTCGCGCAAGTTCGCGAAGGTCTCCCGGAGGTCGTCGAGGAGGCTGAAGTGCCTCTTGGTTTTGACGACAATGTCGTCGAGGTAGACATGGACGTTCCTGCCTATCTGAGGCAGGAGGCACTTCTGCATGCACCGTTGGAAGGTGGCGCCTGCGTTCTTCAGGCCAAAGGACATGGTGATGTAGCAGTACGCCCCAAAGGGCGTGATGAAGGAGGTCTTGAGGCGGTCTTCCGGGTCTAGCTTGATTTGGTGGTAGCCGGAATAGGCATCCAAGAAGGACAGCAAGTCACAGCCGGCCGTGGAGTCGATAACTTGATCGATCCGTGGCAGGGCGAATGGGTCCTTGGGACATGCCTCGTTCAGGCTGGTGTAGTTGATACACATGCGCCAGGTCTTGTTTTTCTTCAGCATCAGGACTGGGTTGGCCAACCAGTCTGGGTGGAAAACTTTCATGATGAACCCGGCCGCAAGCAGCCAGACGATCTCTTCTCCTATAGTGCGCCGCTTCTCCGAGGAGAAGCGGCGTAGGGGTTGCTTGACCGGCTTGACGTCCGGCCGGACGTGTAGTTTGTGCTCGGGGAACTTCCTCAGAACACCCGACATGTCCTTGGGGGACCACGCGAAGATGTCCCGATTCTCACGGAGGAAGTCGACGAGCTCGCCTTCCTATTTGCTGTTGAGGCAGGAGCCGATCGTGACACACTGAGCCAGGTTGGCCGGGTCAAGTGGGATTTGCTTGGTGTCCTTGGACGGCTGGAAGGAGGCCTCGCCGGTGGATTGCGAGGGAGGAGCCGGCACGGCTGGCTGGCTGGCGGCGAGGGCCACGAGCCGGTCGAGCTGCCGTTTCTCCTCGGCGATTTCTAGGGCCTCGGCCAGCCGGCTACCGTCTCGAGCACATTCGAGCGACATCTTGTAGTCGCCCTTGACGGTAATGATTCCCTTGGGGCCCGACATCTTGAGCTTGAGGTAGGCATAGTGCGGGACCGCCATGAAGCTGACTAGAGCCGGCCGAACCAGCAGCGCGTGGTAGGGGCTTGCGAGGTCCACGACCTCGAACAGTACTGGCTCGCGGCGGAAGTGGCCGGGTCCGCCGAAGAGGACGTCGAGCGTGATCTTGCCTACAGGGGAGCAAGACTTTCCAGGCACAATGCCGTGGAAAATCGTCCGACTCGCCTGTAGGTCTTCTATCTTTAGCCCCAGCTTGTGCATCGTGTCGAGATAGAGGATATTGATGCTGCTGCCACCATCTATCAGCACCCGCGTAAAGCGGCAGGATCGATCCTTGGTGGCGATGGTGTTGGAAATATGCCCTAGAGGCAATAATAAAATGGTTATTATTGTATTTCCTTGTTCATGATAATTGTCTATTGTTCATGCTATAGTTGTGTTAACCGGAAACCGTAATACATGTGTGAATACATAGACTACAACATGTCCCTAGTGAGCCTCTAGTTGACTAGCTCGTTGATCAATAGATGGTCACGGTTTCATGACCATGGACATTGGATGTCGTTGATAACGGGATCACATCATTAGGAGAATGATGTGATGGACAAGACCCAATCCTAAGCATAGCACAAGATCGTGTAGTTCGTCTGCTAAAGCTTTTCAATGTCAAGTATCGTTTTCTTAGACCATGAGATTGTGCAACTCCCGGATACCGTAGGAATGATTTGGGTGTGCCAAACGTCACAACGTAACTTGGTGGCTATAAAGGTGCACTACGGGTATATCCGAAAGTGTCTGTTGGGTTGGCACGAATCGAGACTGAGATTTGTCACTCCGTGTGACGGAGAGGCATCTCTGGCCCACTCGGTAAGACATCATTATAATGAGCTCAATGTGACTAAGGAGTTAGCCATGGGATGATGTATTACGGAACGAGTAAAGAGACTTGCCGGTAACAAGATTGAACAAGGTATAGAGATACCGACGATCGAATCTCGGGCAAGTATCATACCGATAGACAAAGGGAATTGAATACGGGATTGATTGAATCCCCAACATCGTGGTTCATCCGATGAGATCATCGTGGAGCATGTGGGAGCCAACATGGGTATCCAGATCCCGTTGTTGGTTATTGACCGGAGAGGTGTCTCGGTCATGTCTACGTGTCTCCTGAACCCATAGGGTCTACACATTTAAGGTTCGATGACGTTGGGGTTATAGGGAAATAGTTTATGTGGTTACCGAAGGTTGTTCGGTGTCCTGGATAAGATCCTAGACGTCACGAGGAGCTCCGGAATGGTCCGGAGGTAAAGATTCATATATAGGAAGTGAGGTTTCGGTCACCGGAAATGTTTTGGGCGTCACCGGTAGTGTACCGAGACCACCGGAAGGGTTCCGAGGGTCCACCGGGAGGGGCCACCGGCACCAGAGGGCTGATTGGGCCACAAGTGGGAGGGAACCAGCCCCTAGGTGGGCTGGTGCGCCCCTCACAAGGGGCCCAAGGCGCAGCAAGAGGTGAGGGGGGCAAACCCTAGGGCATATGGGCCCTAGGCCCATCTAGGGCGTCGCCCCTCCCCTCTCCCACTCTGACCGCCGGCTAGATTGCCATCTGGTGGCTGCCACACCACCATAGGGTGAAAACCCTAGGGCGCAACCCTCCCTCCCCTCCTCCTATATATAGTGGGGTTTTTGGGGCTGCCAGACACACGGTTTTGTTCCTCTCTCGGCGCAGCCCTACTCCTCCCTCTCCTCGTTCTCTATAGCGCTTGGCGAAGCCTTGCCGGAGTTCATGCAGCTCCACCGTCACCATGCCATCGTGCTGCCGGAGCTCTTCCCCAACCTCTCCTTCCTCCTTGCTGGATCAAGGCGTAGGAGACGTCACTGGGTTGCACGTGTGTTGAACGCGGAGGCGCCGTTGTTCGGCGCTGAGATCGGAGTCCACCGCGATCTGAATAGCTACGAGTACGACTCCACCAACCGTGTTCTTGTAACGCTTCCGCTTAGTGATCTTCAAAGGTATGATGATGCAATCTCTCCCCACTCGTTGCTGGTTTCTCCATAGATAGATCTTGGTGACACGTAGGATTTTTTTGATTTACTACTACGTCTCCCAACAGATGGTGGGATCGAGGACCAAGGCGTAGCTGCCAGGATTCGGCATCACCGCGGGATTGTCAGCCTGGCTCCATGTGATCGGCTTCTCCGACCAGTGCATGAACTGGGGAGTTGCCGGCATGGTGGCGTTCACCTCACGGTGGAGTCGGCGCTCCGCGTGCTTGCCCGTCTCTTCATTGGTGAAGACGACGTAGCAACCGTCTTGGTTGGGGTACTGGTCGACTAGGCGACCGTCGTTTGGGGCCGTTGCCGGTGCCGGGGCGACAGCTTGGACCGGGGCCGGCGCACGGGCTGGCGGCGCGGAAGGAGCCGGAAGGTCGTCCCTCCGGGCCAATCGTTGTGAGAAGCTGCACTACCGGAGCGTGTGCGTGGAGGGTTTGGCCCCCGAGTGATTCTTGCATGGAAGATCGAGCATTTGCTCGAAGGTGAGCTTCGGCTGCCAGGCAACCTTGCCGGTGTGCTGGCGCTGGCTGGAAGGCTGGACAGTCGGCTCCTGATCCTCGACAGTGTTAACCTGCAGGCTCCCGTAGCGGGGATCCGACTGGTCGTTCTTGCGCTTGTTGCTCTCCGGCTGCCGGTTGTCAGCAGCCGGCCGGGCTGCGGCCGGCGTCGTTGTCGCCTTGGCCGGCGGGGGCGTATTTGTCCGCCTTGGTCATGAGTTCGGCCAGCGTGGCCGGCTCGGAGCACAGAAGCTTGTGCTTGAGAGGGGTGCCGTTCCGGCAACCCTCGATGAAGTATTGCACGGCTTGCACCTCGTGCACTCCCTCGCAGGAGTTATAGAGCTCAGTCCACCGGGTGAGGTAGTCGTGGAGGGATTCATCCTGCCCATGAACGCACATAGCAAGTTCACGGGGCCGGCCAGGCCGCTTGTAGGTGCCGGTGAAGTTGCGGACGAAGGCCTCCTCGAAGTCCGTCCACATGTTGATGCTGCCGGGCGCCAGGCTGTTGAACCAGGTGCGAGCCAAGCCGATGAGCATGAGGGGGGCGTAGCGGACGGCCACACATTTGTTTCCCCTGGCGATGCCCACTACGGTGGTGTAGTCGATCAGCCAGTCTTCTGGCTTGGCGGCCCCGTTGTACTTCGAGGTGTCCCTGGGGAGCGTGAAGCCCTTCGGGAATGGCTCGGTGCGGATCCAGGGGCCGAAGCAAGCCGGGCCGATCGAGCCCTCCTCCTCGAGAAGGGCGGATTGCGCGAGTTGGTCGATGCGGTTGCGAGCATCGTCCTTGCTATGGGGGACGCGTGGCCCGAGTCGGGCTGAGAGCTCGGGGCGGATGGTGGGCGGCGTTGATTGCCGCGACCCGCGTTGCGGGGGTGGTGTGTGCCCCCGGCTACGCCGGCTGCCGGATGCCGGCGCTTCGTGGTAGCGGTCGATACGAGGCGGCTCGTTGGTGCACCGGCTGCTAACAGCCGACTGCTCACTCCCTGACGGTTGAGAGGGCCGAGGGTCGTGCGTCTCGATCCGACGACCGGAGACGCGAGGGGAACAGGAGTACTGCGCCGCCTGGCGGCCGGCAGTTCTCGTGCCCTCGCTCTCGGGCCGGGGGCCTTCAGCGGCGGTGCTGCCTGGCACGAGCTGATGCTGCTGTGCAGTGGGCGGCACGCTCTTCGCCCTCCAAGGTGTCCAGTTCCTCATAGGCCACCTTTAGGGCCCGCAGGTTAGCTGCGGGGCTGTCGTAGACGGGCATTTTGCGGCCGAGGATTTTGACGACCACGCGGCCGCGATCGCGCACGGCCCCACGCCGGCTGGGTTCGGCGCCAGCCGGGGTAAGGCCGTAAGCGGAGGCGTATTCCCGCTGCGCTGCTTCCATGCGGCGGCGCGTGGCGGCGAGGGCGGTGGCATCCTTAAAGAGGATGCGACGAGCCGCCTCGAGGTCTGCCGCGACGGTATCGGGGTTTGCCGTCGGGGCAATCGAGGTGCTCAAGCCCCGAAGGGCCGCACCGACCGGGTCGGATGTGCCGACGCAGGCGGCAGCGGCGGTGGACGTTACCCGCGCCCGTCCTGAGGCAATGGAGAAGGTGATGGCCATCACCCCCTCATGGTCGCGGGACCCGCTGGGGCGGGCCGTAGCGAGTACTCCCACGGCTGTGGGCGGGCCGGCGCAGACGAGTACCCCCGCGGGGTACTCACCCGCGGCCGGAGCCTCGGCAAGGCTGAGCCTGCCGAAGCGCTTAGTGAGCGCGTCGATGTCGGCCGCTAGGCCGTCGGAGTCACCCACAGGGCGTGCCGCAGCAAGCCCCACGAGCCCCCCACGCTTTCGCCGGGCCGAGCGGCGGCGGCGGGGGATGGCGAGAGGTCCCGCTGGGAGCATGAACCTGAACGGCGCCACGGATAGCCCCACGGTGGGCGCCCACTGTCGTCGTTTTCTCATGACAGATGCCATAGGGTGGCTTATCGGTGGTGTTGGGGCCATAGGACACCGATGGGCTTCGGGTGCGAGATTGGGTACAAGAAGGTGGAGACACGCGATGTACCCAGGTTCGGGGCCCTCCGTGGGAGGTAATGCCCCTAGTCCTGGTTGGATTCGTTGGATGGATGGATAAGTATACAGAGGTGCTCCTAGAGCCGTTTTCGGAGGAGGAAGAAAGGAGCAGCCGGCTCGTCTCCCTCTGCTACTGGGAAGGGTATGAGAGCTCCCTATGTGTGTGTTCTTGATCGGGGGTTCCGTCCCCGTTGCATGGGGGGCTCGGGGTTTTTTATAGGCCAACCCCCCGGCTCTTACAATATGATTTAGGTACGAGGGTGGAGGGACCCGGCTGGCAGCCTCTCCGCCTGGCCAGGGGGTCCCGCGGCTTGTATTGTCTCATCGTGGGCAGGGCCCGCCGGCCGAGCGGTTCCATCCCTGCTGGGACCCGCCGAAGGGTGCCGTGATTGGCCCTTCCCGACCTGCCCCGACACGGGCCGCCTGGGGAGGCGTCGCTTAGCGACGCCTCCCGCCAGCCGACCGAGGTCGTCGGTACGACCGACGACACTATAGCCACGCTGGGGCAGGCACTCGAGTGGCGGAGGCGGGCTGGAACTTTTCCCCGTCCGGTCGCGCTCACTGAGGTCAGCGGGCCAGACGGATGGACTGTAGCCATGCGGGACGGCGCGTCAGCGACCACTGTGGCCACATGGTCGCTCGCCCCGCCAGTCACATTGCGCTGCCGTACCTGCAGACAGGGAGACGGAACAGGGCGTGTCCGTCCCCAAGTCAATGGGTTGCCCGACTTGTGGGCAGCCGGCTGCTTGGCCAGCCGGGCGGGAGCATGCCCGGCTGCTAGGCCGGCCGGGCGAAACGCTAGCCGGAGACGGCTCGTGTGACGTGTCCCCAGGCGGCCTCGTCCAGCCGGTCGATTGGTTTTTCTTCGAAGCGAAGTGGGGAGGACCCTGTTGCCTTGGCCTTTCCCGGGATATAAACCCCATCACCATGGTTGTCGAACGACGCCACGCCTCTCCCCATGGCAGAAGAGCACCGCATGCGCTCAAGCTCGCCCACTTGACCGTGCCTATCCTGGCTGGCTATGGAACCAGCGCGATCGTCGGCTTGAATTTCTTGGGATGGGCTGCTCACACCCGACCTCACCATGACGAATTCTCTGTCAATGCTTCTCCTCGCTGGCCGCAGGAACCAAAGCCACGAACTCGGCAACCTCACCATCCTCAAGTACCTGGCACCCCTTCCTCGCCCCTCGCCAACTTTGGCTACCTCGCCAACCTTACCGCAGGCGTCTCTCTGACTTCCCGGTTCCAGTTCCTTGCCTCCACCGCTTCCACCTTGCCGACCGCCTCCGTTTCATCACAACATATGTGTCACCGACTTCAACTCTGGTAACCGTTTCCTCCTATTTGACCACATACGATTTTTCTTTCTCGCTGCAACCTGTGACCCCACGTCTTATGCGTTTTGATGCAAGGAATGTTTTGTCAGTTTCAGAGACTACAACTTTTTAGATTGTGTAGGATATACATTTCAGTATTCTGTTTTCCTAAGAAATAAGGCGTGCACACATGTTTAATTTGATGCTTATCCCTTGTGGAATGAGTAGTAATAGTTTATAGTTAGCATACAAGGATTGATTGGCAAACATAATCGTTTTACCATCTTAAAAATGTTGTCAAATATTGCGTCAATGAATGTTCATGATCAAACCTTGGTAATACTGCTTGTGGTATTGGCAAATTGTGTGGTGATTATATTTGATTAGTTATTCTACCTATTCAAAGACTATGCATCTATATGTTTGATTGGTAATAGGAGGCTTTGTCGAAAGACATAAAGATTGAATAGGTTATTGAGATGAATATGTGAGATTAGGATCAGTATGCGAGCTCCATTTCATTCTCGCATACAACAAAGCAACCTTATATAACCACAGAAGTTTTGACTATTTGAGGCTATACACAATGTAGTGAATTTATTGTCTACTTGACCATATGTTATAGTTCAAATGCATGAAAGGCTTATGATTTGATCTTCTAAATGTAAAATTGAAATGAAAGGAGGGTTCATGACCTGATGTTCTAAACATAGTGTCCTCTTATGTAAAAAAGTGGCATGGTGTGTTTGGTTCGGGAATGAAGTGGCATGGAATGTCATGGTTCCATTCCATCGGAACGGGTCGGTTCCATTCTTGTGTTTGGTTAAGAAAGATTGATGGAATGGAATGGTGACAGTTCAGTGTTTGGTTGGCAAAGATGGAATGGAGTGGTGACATTATAGTTTTGGATGTGTAATAACAATTTATATGACAATTCAATTGTATTTGTAGCATAAATAATTTATAAATCAACTCACAGGCATAACAAATGGCTCATATATCAAAAGTTTATTTCAATCTGCATTTTCTCCAACATTACAATGATTTGCAGATGGCTCCTACCAGTTCTATCTGCAATATTCAATCTACGTAAATCAACTCACAAGCATAACAAATGGCTCCTGCCAGTTCTAACCGGAAGAACGCATTGTAGCCGCTCTAGCAAGCAAGGTCGCTATGCCCTCCAGCAAGCACAGACGCGCCCGATGTAGGATGTAGGAAACAGCAACGAGGCATCCAGTCTAGAGATCAGGGTGACACCAATTCTCTAATGTGTCGGCCACTCCGACGTGGCCGTCGCTCCGATAGGCCAGCCCTCGACCAGATCTTTTTTACGGCGCCGCCGTCGCCAGCGAGGACGAGGGGATTGACGACCCAAGCCGTGGGCTTAAGGGAGAGATGAGAAAGCAGCGCCGCCGGCCTGAGGAAGACACGGGAGAGGAGCGTCGCCGGCTTGAGGGGGGCACGGGAGAGGAGCACCGTCGGCCTGAGGGGGACACGGGAGAGGAGCGGCGGCGGGGGCGGGGGGCGGGGGACGGGCGCACCTGCAGCAGGTCGAGGGAGGAGGATGCGGTAGTTTTGCGGGAGCGTTTCTGCGGGAGGAGCCGTTCCGCCTGGTTCCTCCGATTTGGAGGTACCAGCGCGTTCTGCATCTTTGATGAATATGCCGTTCCCAAGAATGAGTTGGTTCCGGTTCCTTTATCCAACTAAACATGAGAATGAGCCCTGGGAACGAAACCGACCCATCCCATTCCACTTGGTGACAGCAACCAAACACACCCTTATATAAAAAGAGTTCATGATCGATGCTTGGTAGCTTTACTATGCATGGTCTAAGGGACCAGATAATGTTCTACTAATTGTTATCATGTTACTTGATTGCTATATTAAATGAATGCAAAAATATGAGAAATACTTGGTATGTCCGCTTTAGTTGAGGTTAGTGATTTTTTTGCATTATCTTTTGTATATTGAAAGCCTTCAACTCCCCTTTCTTACCAAACTAAGTAATTCTATTTGCTTTTGCAAAATAAATCAAATATATCTATAGTATGCTAATTAAGCCGACATAATTTACATGTTCATTGTGTTGTTGAAGGTGCGTTATGAAAAAGGAATGAACGATAGATATCATTAAATCTATTGACATATATGATACTTTTCTACGTTTCACATCTGAGCGAAGTGGAAAAGTGAAAGGGAGCAATCACATGAGGATAATATGCACTAACAGCTACCAAGCTAGAAAATCTGATTAGTTTCAATCTACGAAGTGTATAACCTTTTAGTCCAATATTCACTTCAGTTGTACTTCTCCATTCATCTTTGTATGTATGCCACCCGAGTATATAATCAAACCAACAATTTATAATTATTTCGACAATTTATAATCTTCTCAGGCTACTTAATAAAACTAAACAACATAAAGTAAACATGAGCAATCAACAAATTAAGCTATAATTTAACCAACAACAGGCTCATAAACTCCGCGCCTTTCGTCTGTTAGTATACACAACCTTCCCAGCATGCATAGAACAGTGATACACATTATCCTAGTAAAGCCAAGCCAGATCATCTTTGTGAGCATGCTGAACTTCTAGCTAGCTTGGGTGAGTCAAAACAATACAACAATGCAAGTAATCTACTCCCTCCGTTCCTAAATATAAATCTCTTTAGAAATTTCATACGAACTATACAAAGCAAAATGAATGAATCTATACTCTAAAGTATGTCTATATATATATATCGGTATGTAGTACGTAGTGAAATATCTTGAAAGACTTACATTTAGGAACGGAAGGAGTATATTCCATACTAAGAACATAAACATCTCAAACAAAGGTACTTTTTTTAAACAAAGACTAAAGATTTGTCTCGTTGATTAATTAAGAAGACGAGAGTTGTCCAGTTTACTAGTGAAAAAATGGACAAAAACCGTTAAAAAACCCACATGCGGACTACTCCCATATATCAAACGAAGGTATGGGAAATAGTAAAAAACAAAGCAAGTCAAGACTGTTGTCTTCCGTCAAAATAAAATTGATGTGCCAAAATTTCACACAAATATTTGCACACAAAATAAGGTGGATGTTGTAGAAGAGCTGAAGTATACTAGTGCTCCAAGAGGAATCTTTCAACATAAATGGTAACAAGCCACTAAACTGCACATAGAAGAGAATATTATTAACACCTTGGATTGTCCCAAACGCAGCTAATGGAAGCTGCGGTGGACAGTAGAAAAAGGAAAGACTTTTTTTTTCTCTACCATGCATTTTATATACTCTTTCTTTTGCTTCTTTCTTTTACTCTCAAAACGGAACCACACCTTGTAACCGAATTGCAACTCTGCAAGCCCAATTTTCTGTCTCACGGAGCAGGTCATAAGGGACATCTTCTTTCTTCCCTCCGAACTCAACAACACCACACACTGAACTGTGCCCAGGTTCCTATCTTCCCCCCTTATTCTCTTATTACTTTTATTTCTATATTCCTATTCTATTCCACTCATCCTAACTTTTGTTTTTCATCCTTTATATTTACTGTTTATTTTTCTTGTTAAGGGAACTCTTGTTATTATTTTCTTATTCGGTAACTACATGTATGAGATACATGAGCACTTCTTTTTGAACACGTGATTTTTTTATAAAACATAAACATGTCTTTAATATATAATGAAGATTTCCTTCACATGTAAGAATTATACCTGGCCATATCTCGGGCCGGACCGGGCCTGACAAAGCACGTGGCAAAAATCTTAGGCCCGATTGTCGGGCCTGAATTTGAGGCCCAAGCCCCGCTCATCAATGCAAAAGCCAGTCGTGCCTTGGGCCGGGCTTCTTCCCTAAATTGCAAAAACGCCAAGCCCGGGCCCGACCCGGCCACCAGGCTTAAAATCTAGGCCCGAGCCAGGCTGATGGGCAAGGTTGGACCAGGGCGGGTCGGGTTTTTTCAGGACGGACAGGGCCGGGTTTCCTATGTCCAGGTCTAGTAAGAATCATTCCAAAATATGAGGTAATTCTTATTGTTTTTTCTTTTCTAAAAGGGGCGCTTTATTACTTATTGATGTACATTGAATTTTATTTTTACATAAAATATCATTTATGAAAATACATGCATGCTTTTTCATAAACACAAACATTTGTTTTTGATACATGTGGACATTTTTACATTTCCTTTCACATACAAGAACATTTTAAAAAATTGCTAGACATTTTAATAAGTACATGAAAATTTGTTGTCGAGGACGTGGACATACATTACAATGACTTACATTTTACTTATTTATTGAAACGATTCTATGAACATTTTATATTTTTCTTACTAATTTTTCTCTGTTTTTTTTTCAAGCTAAAGATTTTTCCGTGTTTATTTTAAAAAATAGGTCTAAACTTCCGAAAATAGCGCGCGTCGGCCTGGCCATTCCAGCCCAACGTTGCTGGCTGGCCCAGTGAGTGAGGCGCCGCTGCAGCCCAGCGATGCGAGCGAGCTGGAAAAGGAGAGGAAATGCGATGCGAGCGAGCGAGACTAGACTAGGGTTTACACTCTCCTCTCCTCCGAATCCGAATCAAAGCAGAGAAGCGCCCTCCTCCGGCGCGGGCCGAGGTCGAGCGATGGCGGAGATACCCTCCTCTCCTACGGTCGCCGCTGTTTCTATCTCCCGGTCGTGCTCAAGGTTTTTCGCTTCTCCTGACCCCTCCCCTGTTCGTTGGTTCTCCAATTCCACACATGTACACGCATTTTTTTTTCTCGATTCGCTTCCTTGATCCGACCGAGGGTTGCATCCAGTAGTATTTCCAGTTCAACAGATATTAGATTGGCGTTATCTGTTAATAACTGCACCCTGTGAGCTCATCGTCTGTGGCAAAATGATCTCCCTACTTTCTTTCTTGCCCAAGCAAGAGCTACAAGTAGTACTAATTTGCATGCTCTGGTTTTCATTTTCATGTTATTAATCAGGCGCCTCCACTCCAAATAAGTTGGTTCAGATTCAGCATGTGGTCTTCTTGCAGAAGTTCTAGCCCGTTTCTTTGTAGTATTCTCTTAGTTAGTTCATTATTCAGGCTCTGCTACTCATGGTGCTAGTTTAATTTAATGATGTGGCCTGTAGCGTCATTTTCTTCTTTCTAACAATCCTAGAGACAGATAAGGTGCCGGCTGCTTTAATTGATTTCCATGCTTATGAAGAATGCACAAGTTTTGGACGGGTACAGAAAATGTTCAAACTTCATCAGGACTGTATATTCTTCGTAATAAGTGTCTGCCGCTACTGTGATCTCCATCTTTACATGCATTATTATTCTGATATATCATAAGGTTGAGTCCAGCTCTTCGCTTGTTTTCTGAACCTTGATATATATTACCTGATTGGTACAGCTGAATTTACTCGATGGAGGACCTACCGGAGGCTCTGGTGACAGAGATTCTCAAGAGGATCACCAGGACAAGTGATCTGAATTCTCTTTCCCTTGTCTCAAAGCAGCTCTACAAGGTAGAGGGGAATCATAGGGGTGCTATCCGTGTTGGTTCCGGTCTTTGCACTGCTGCAGAAGCATTGACATCATTGTGCGCCAGGTTCACAAATTTGCAGAAATTGGAAATCGATTACTCTGGTTGGATACCTGGACATGGAAAGCAGCTGGACAACAAAGGCCTTTTAGTGTTTTCATCTCAATGTTCCTCGCTGACTGACCTCACCTTAAGCTTCTGCTCACAGATCGATGACTCTGGGCTTGGTTGTTTAGCTTATTGCAAGACATTGGTGTCTCAGGCTGAATTTCGGACCAAAAATAATGTCAATTGGGCTTTTATTGGTTGCACAAGTCTATCTGCCCTCCACCTTATTGATTGTGAGAAAATCGACAGTGTAGAGTGGCTGGAATACCTTGGTAGGGATGGATCGTTGGAAGAGCTTGTTGTGAAGAATTGCAAAGGAATCAATCATCATGACTTCCTAAAGTTTGGTTCAGGATGGATGAAGCTCCAGAAGTTTGAGTTTGAGAGCAAAAGAGGAATAGATGATCGTGTTCTAGGTAATGTGGTCTATGACTCCTCGTACGATGCTCACAGCATGGATATATATGATTTCTGCTGTGAGAGTTTGAAGGATTTGAGGTTGGCACATATTAAAACTTGGCCAAAAGTAGGACTTCGTGTTGTCCTAGGGAAGTGTAAAGCATTGGAGAAGCTTTGCCTTGAGTATGTTCATGCCCTAAATGACAGTAACATGATTGCATTATCTCGGAGCTGCAACAACCTTAAAAGCATCTCACTTTGGCTCAACCTGCAGCGCTACTCTAGTGATGTCAGCTATTGTGAAACCAGGACGTCATTTACTGATAACGGCCTTTATGCTAAAGCCCTCAACTGTCCTATGCTTCAGATCGTAGACCTCAGATTTACACGATGTTCCCGTGACTGGCCATCAGAAATAGGATTCACACAGAAGGGTTTTCTGGTGCTCATTCAGTCCTGCCCAATTCGTGTTCTCGTGCTAAACAACTCCAACTTCTTTGATGACGAGGGGATGAAGGCTCTCTCATCCTCACCACATCTGGAGACACTCGAGCTTATATTGTGTCATGTGGTAACTGATGCTGGGATGCGCTTCATTGCACACACCCCATGCTTGAGTAATCTCACACTTCGGGCATGTTATAATGTCACTGATGTTGGAATGGCTGAACTGGGACATGCACATAAGTCTTTGGTCATTGAGTATTGTGGTGAGGTCTCTCTGCAAGCTGCGCAAGGTGTTACCAAGTCGGTTCACTACTACAGCAAAATTTCAGATGCCCTGAAGAAGAAACTTGGTTTTCTTGGCAAGTGTTGATGAAGTGATCGCCAAAATTTTCAGTATAAATTTGCTAGTGAAGTTATTAAGTTTTCGACCGTGCGCCATTGGACAAGGCTGTGCATCATCCGACCCAGATTCACTTCTCTGGACTTTCTGTTGCCTTCTACCTTTACTGCTATGATCTGCCATTTCGATTTTTTTTTCTGTATGACAGTATAATGATGATCTTTGGACGGTATCTTGTGAATGAATGAAACTTTAATAGTAGGCACCACTTGTGTACTGTAAATCTTATTGCGCAATTTCTACTCTCCGTAGCTGTTCTGTAATCCGCACAAATGGGCCCCAAGATTCCCTGTTTCTACTGTTTGGTTTTATTGTTTCTACTCTAGGAAATGTCGTGAACCCTTTTTACTACGCAAGGCATTTTGCAGACATGTATATCTGCCTGCTATCTTCGTGTGGCAATTTTTGGTATGGATCAGTGTGGTAATGGTCAATGTTTCACATGGATGTGTACTAGAAAGGCGGCATGCTTGTTTTGTTTATAATGATTCTATTTGGGGATGCCTTTTCATTGCTTCTCAAAATATAAGTTACGAGTAGTTACTAGCATAATTTGGGTTTTTAGATTCCAAGATTACAAATGCAGTGTATACTCATCTCATGGAAGTTGAGGTACAAATGAAACTTGAGGCACTGAAGGCATATGACATAGCTATGTGCTAATTACAGGCTTCCAGAAATTTAAAGGGTGTTGTGTTTCTGTTTATACATATATGAAGAGTATGATAGTGTATGAAAAATCAGATTTGAGTACTCTAAAAGTTGGAGAAGCCAGCGCCAAACTTTCGTTGTGATTGTCGCGTAGTAATTTGTAATCTGGCTCAAAAACCTGAACTCTAAAAAGTATTACCCCTGTTCCAAAAAATATGTAAAACGTTTTGGTATGCTAAAGGTTGTACTTCGAGAATAACAATATTTAAGCTCAGATAAACAAGCATACGCCTATATTTCTTCCCTTTTTTCTTTCAATTGTTCTTTATTGTCTTGAGTCTCTATGTAAGCTCATGGCGCCGTAGATATGTCTCCTCGCCTTCGCCGGAGGTCGCAACTTAAATTATTTTCCACGGCGGCAACATATGAGAAAGAGCAGCTAGGCCCATAAAGAAATACCGGTCTCAAACTTATATTATTTTCCACGGCGGTGACAGATGAGAAAATTCTTATCTCCTGCACATGTTGAATTACTGCCTTACCTTGATTTCGCCAAGAAAACAATCCAAATCCTCTGTTCGACTTCCCCTGTTGGTTGTCTATTCGCGACACATTTTTTCTTCGATCCTAGGATATGCTAGTTTTGTTTCTTTTTTGCTTCTGCCTTCTTTTTATTTAGATAACAGGCACACGCCCGAGAGAGGATTTTTGCCTCTCGGGACCATGGCTCTGGATGAGCCAAACCATATCCTAACCAAGGAAGTCCTGGTTACAAAAGGGAACAAAATACAGGAAGAATCCCATCTGATCTGATCCGTTTCGGGCTTTTCTGGGCGCCTTACGAGCGGTTGTACGACCGCTCTAGTCGTATTGTGCGTCGTCGGACGTTGTGGAATTTTTATGTAAATCGGTCGTCATTTCTTTATACGAATTCCAATTTTGACCTTTTGAGCTTGCTGAAATCGCGTGAACGACATTGATGCACATGTGTTATTAGATATTGATTTTGAAAACTTTTAAAAGGAATGCCATTTTTGGCATTCCTAAATGCGTAAGTTTTGTGCCTGGGTGTCCTCCATATTGAACCCATCTTTGGCGTTTTCATCATGGCTGGTCCTATGTTTGCTCCAAAACACCCGTAGATACAAAAAAACAACTAAATAAGAACACAAACTATGCAATGAAAATGATAAAAATAAAAAATATGCATGATGGACATCTATTTGGTTCAATGAGACATGATAAATCGAGATAATATGCAACAAATGACTTATAAAAATGCGTATAAATAGAGCCATCAGATTGTTGTTATCTTTTCAACAAACTTAGTTTCATCTTAGTCAGATTTCATTTGCAGAAGTTATGCATGTGTTTGGTATAAGGTGTTTCATTTGTCCTCTCCAAGAGCGGTAGTACCGGCCTCAGCATCAGTAGTACCGATATTACCGGTCAAAGAACTGCTCACATTGCTGCTGAAAGAGCCGCTTGGACCATATATAGCGGTAGTGACCTAGCACTAGTGGTGCTGTCGGACTATAGTGTCGTCCGTGTACCTTTGATTTTTGCCTAATAGCAGGCTGAACTCCACTACCATTGGCCCTGGTGGTACTACCGTCCCTGTGTGTTTCTAAGCATAACAGTATGATTTTTGCGGGACCTATTTAAGGGGTCTTCTTTCCCAATGGTTCCCCAAGCTTTTGGCAAGTTCTTTATCATCCATTGTGGACCTTCTTTGAGTTTTCCTTCTCACAATCCCTCCAATGATTCCTACTCCTTGAGGGAAAGAGAGAGGAGATGTAGATCTACACCTCCACCAATCAATCTCTCTTCTTAGTGAGGGGAAGCTATTGGATCTAGATCTTGGGATTTATTTGTTAATTTCCTCATTGTTCTTCCTCCCGTGCTCCTCCACATCATTAGTTGCTTTGGTGGGATCTGGGATTCAAGGACTTGACCACTTTGTGTGTTCTTGTCATTGCATTAGTTGTATTGATTTGAGTTCTTCACATGATTCGTGGAAGTGAAATTTTGAGAAGCTTATTACTCTTGGGGTGCTTGTGTGGCTTGGTGTTGGAAATATGCCCTAAAGGCAATAATAAATTAGTTATTATCATATTTCCTTGTTCATGATAATCATTTATTATCCATGCTAGAATTGTATTGATCGGAAACTCAGATACATGTGTGGATACATAGAAAACACCATGTCCCTAGTATGCTTTTAACAGACTAGCTCGTTGATCAAAGATGGTCAAGGTTTCCTAGCCATGGACATGAGATGTCATTTGATAACGGGATCACATCATGTGATGGACAAGACCCAAACTATAAACATAACATATGATCGTGTTAGTTTATTGCTATAGTTTTCTGCATGTCAAGTATCCGTTCCTATGACCATGAGATCATGCAACCCACTCACACCGAAGGAGTATCTTGTGTGTATCAAACGTCGCAACATAACTGGGTGACTATAAAAGGTGCTCTACAGGTATCTCCGAGGGTGTTTGTTCGGTTGGCATGGATCAAGACTGGATTTGTTACTCCGTGTGACGGAGAGGTATCTCAAGGCCCACTCGGTAATACAACATCACAACAAGCGTTGCAAGCAAAGTGACTAAAGTGTTATCCACGGGATCTTGTATTATGGAACGAGTAAAGAGACTTGCTGGTAACGAGATTGAACTAGGTATAGAGATACCAAGATCGAATCTCGGGCAAGTAACATACCGAAGAACAAAGGGAACATCATACGGGATTAACTGAATTCTTGACATAGAGGTTCAACCGATAAAGATCTTTGTAGAATATGTAGGGACATATATGGGCATCTAGGTCCCGCTATTGGTTATTGACCATAGAGGTGTCTCGGTCATGACTACATAGTTCTCGAACCCATAGGGTCTGCACACTTAAGGTTCGGTGACGTTTCTGTATAGTTGAATTATGTATGTTGGTGACCGAAGGTTATTCGTAGTCTCGGATGAGATCCCGGACGTCACGAGGAGCTCCAAAATGGTCCGGAGGTAAAGATGGATATATAGGAAGTCCCGTTTTGGTCACCTGAAAAGTTTTGGGCTCATCGGTAGTGTACCGGGAGTGCCGGGAGGTGCCGGGAGACCATCGGGAGGGGTGTCTCGACCCAAAGGGCCACATGGGCTGTGGAAGGAGGCAAACCAGCCCCTGGTGGGATGGCCGAAGCCCCACTAAAGTCCCATGTGGCCGGGGCGGAAAAAACCCAAGGTGGAAAGTGTTGGAAATATGCCCTAAAGGCAATAAATAAAGTGTTTATTATTATATTTCCTTGTTCATGACAATTGTTTATTATTCATGCTATAATTGTATTGATTGGAAACACATTGCATGTGTGGATATATAGACAACACTTTGTCCCTAGTGTGCCTCTAGTAGACTAGCTCGTTGATCAAAGATGGTCAAGGTTTCCTATCCATTGACATGAGATGTCATTTGATAACGGGATCACATCATTAGGAGAATGATGGGATGGATAGACCCAAACTATAAACGTAGCATATGATCGTGTTAGTTTATTGCTACAGTTTTCTGCATATCAAGTATATGTTCCTATGACCATGAGATCATGCAACTCACGGACACCGGAGGAGTGCCTTGTGTGTATCAAACGTCGCAACGTAACTGGGTGACTATAAAGGTACTCTACATGTATCTCTGAGGGTGTCTGCTGGGTTGGCATGGATCAACACTGGGATTTGTTACTGAGTGTGACGGAGAGGTATCTCAGGGCCCACTCGGTAATACAACATCACAATAAGCCTTGCAAGCAATGTGACTAAGTGTTAGCCACGGGATCTTGTATTACGGAACGAGTAAAGATACTTGCCGGTAACGAGGTTGAACTAGGTATGGAGATACCGACGATCGAATCTCGGGCAAGTAACATACCTAAGAACAAAGGGAACACCATACGAGATTAACTGAATCCTTGACATAGAGGTTCGACCGATAAAGATCTTCGTAGAATATGTAGGAATCAATATGGGTATCTAGGTCCCACTATTGGTTATTGACTGTAGAGGTGTCTCGGTCATGTCTACATAGTTCTCGAACCCGCAGGGTCTGCACACTTAAGGTTTGGTGATGTTTCGGTAGTATAGAGTTATGTATGGTGGTGACCAAAGGTTGTTTGGAGTCCCACATGAGATCCCGGACGTCACGAGGAGCTCCAGAATGGTCCGGAGGTAAAGATTCATATATAGGAAAGTGGTATTTGAACTTTGGAAAAGTTTTGGGCATTTCCGACAGTGTACCGGGAGTGACGAATGGGTTCCGGGGACCACCAAGTGGGGCCCACATACCCCAAGGGGCCACATGGGCCTTAGAGGTGGCGCACCAGCCCTTGGTGGGCTGGGCAAGCCAGCCCAAGAGGCCCTATGCGCATGGAGAAGGAGGTAGAGTAGGGGCCAAGTTAGGGAAGGAGTCCCACTAGGAATCCACCTCCCTTGTGGGAGGTGGACTCCTCCCCTTGGCTTCGGCCGAACCTCTCCTTGGAGGAGAGGCTAGGGCTGCCTCCTCTCCCCTCCCTCCTATATATATTAGAGGATTTTGAGGGCAACCCCAACCCTAATTCTGCCAAGTGCTGCCCTCTTCTTCCTCTAGATCGTTTTCTCCTCTAGATCCGTTTTCAGCAGTGCTTAGGCGAAGCCCTGCTGGAATTGCTCCACCACCATCACCGCAACACCGTCGCTCTGCCAGAGAACTCGTCTACCTCTCCGCTCTCTCTTGATGGATCAAGAAGGCAGAGATCTTCATCGAGCTGCACGTGTGCTGGACGCGGAGGTGCCGTCCGTTCGGTACTTGATCGGGAGTTTGTGGGACGGCTTGCGATTTAGATCGCGGAGACGTACCACTATATTAACCGCGTTCTTTAACGCTTCCGCTTAGCGATCTACAAGGGTACATAGATCTAATCTCTCCTCTCATAGATGCTCATCTCCTAGATTGATCTTGGTGAAGCGTAGGATTTTTTTTCCCATGCAATGTTCCCCAACAGTGGTATCAGAGCTAGGTCTATGCGTAGATGAGATCTTGAGTAGAACACAAAGAGTTTGTGGACGTTGATATTCAGATTGCTTCCTTCCTTATTCTTTTCTTGGTTCAACGGTATTGTGGGATGAAGCGGCTCGGATCGACTTTACTCGTACGCTTACGAGAGATAGTGTTCCATCAAGGACATGTGACTTCGTCGCATAAAGATGGTTGGCGGGTGTTTGTCTCTCCCACTTTAGTTGGATCGGATGTGATTAAGGCGGTCCTTGTAGAAGGTTGAAAATCAATCTTCATATCACCATTGTGGTTTTGCGTAGGTAAGAATCGTTCTTGTTAGATACCCATAGCAGCCACGCAAAACATGCAACAACAATTAGAGGACGTATAACTTGTATTTACAGGGTATGTTGTGATGTGATATGGCCAAATGCATGATGTGATATATGTGATGTATGAGATGATCATGTTTTTATATAGAATATCACGACTTGCATGTCGATGAGTACGGCAACCAGCAGGAGCCATAGGGTTGTCTTTGATTATTGTATGACCTGTGTGTCAATCTTTAAGCGCTATCTAATGCTTTACTTTATTGCTAAATGATAGCAATAGTAGTAGAAGCATGGTGGGAACAACAACCCCGATGGCGACATGTTGATGGAGATCAAGATGATGGAGATCATGGTGTCATGCCAGTGACGATGGAGATCATGCATGTGCTTTCAGATGGAGATCAAAAGCACAAGTTCATGGCCATATCATGTCACTTATGAATTGCATGTGATGTTAATACTTTTATGCACCTTGTTTTGCTTAGGACGATGGTAGCATTATAAGGTGGTCCCTCACTTAAATTTCAAGATGAACTGTGTTCTCCCCGAGTGTGCACCGTTGCGAAAGTTCGTCATGTCGAGACACCACGTGATGATCGGGTGTGATAGACTCTACGTTCGCATACAACAGGTGTAAGCTAGTGTTGCACATGCAGAACAGTCGGGTTAAACTTGACGACCTAGCATGTACAGACATGGCCTCGGAACACAAGAGACCGAAAGGTTGAGCATGAGTCATATAGTAGATATGATCAACATGATGATGTTCACCATTGAAACCACCTTAACTCACGCGATGATCAGACTTGAGTTGGTAAATATGGATCATGTGTCACTCATATGACCTGAGGGATGTCAATTTGAGTGGGAGCTTTAGTAATTTGATTGATTAAACTCATTATCTTGAACAATAGTCTTAGTAACCTTTGCTTATTTATGTTGTAGATCAATGGCTCTCACAGTGGCACCCCTGAATTTTAATGCGTTACTAGAGAAAGCTAAGTTGAAAGATGATGGAAGTAACTTTGTGGACTGGGACCGTAATCTAAGGATTATCCTCATGGCTTCCCAGAAGGCATATGTCCTTGATGCACCGCTTGGTAACCAACCCACAGACTTGTCATCCGAAGACGTTAAGAACGCTTGGGAGGCACGTTCTGGAGATTACTCGATAGTTCAGTGTGCAATATTGTATGGCTTAGAACTAGGACTTCAAAGACGGTTTGGACTTCATGGAGCATATGAGATGTTCCAAGAGTTGGAGTTTATCTTTAAGAAGAATGCCCGAATCGAGAGGTATGAGACCTCCGATAAGTTCTATGCTTGCAAAATGGAGGGGAACGGGTCTATCAGTGAACATATACTCAAAATGTCTGGGTATTCGACTCGTCTGGCGGAATTAGGGATGCCTCTTCCGCCAGAGGCGATCACTGACAGAGTTCTTCAATCACTGCCACCTAGCTACAAGAGCTTCGTGCTGAACTATAACATGCACAGGATGAACAAGTCAGTCGCCGAGCTGTTTGCGATGCTGAAAGTTGCTGAGTCCGAAATCCAGAAAGAACATCAAGTGTTGATGCTCAATAAAACCACTAGTTTCAATAAGAATGGCAAGGCAATAAGGGTAACTCCAAGAAGGGTGGCAAAGCAGTTACTCCTCCCATGAAGAAACCCATGGCTGGACCCAAGCTAGAAATTGAGTGCTTTCATTGCAAGGGAACTGGTCACTGGATCGAAACTGACCCAAGTATCTGACTGACAAGAAGGCGGCCAACAACAAACAATGTATATATGATATACATGTTATTGAGTGTACCTTACTAGCTCTCGTTGTAGTGCCTGGGTATTTGATACCGGTTCGGTTGCTCACATTTGCAACTCAAAACAGGAACTACGGAATAGACGAAGGCTGGCGAAGGACGAAGTGACGATGCACGTGGAAATGGTTCCAAGGTTGATGTGATCGACGTCGGTATGCTCTCTCTTCGATTACCATCGGGATTAGTGATGAACCTGAAAAATTGTTATTTAGTGCCTGCGTTAAGCATGAACATTATATCTGGATCTTGTTTATTGTGATACGGTTACTCATTTGAGTCAGAGAATAATGGTTGTTCTATTTATATGAGTAATATATTTTATGGTCATGCACCCAATGTGAGGGGTTTATTCATATTGAATCTTGATAGTGATGATACACATGTTCATAACATTGATGCCAAAAGATGTAGAGTTGATAATGATAGTACCACTTTCTTGTGGCACTGCCGTTTGGGTCATATTGGTGTAAAATGCATGAGGAAGCTCCATGCTGATGGACTTTTGGAGTCACTTGATTTTGAATCACTTGACACATGTGAACCATGCCTCATGGGCAAGATGACTAAAACGCCGTTCTCTGGAACAATGGAATGGGCGAGTGATTTGTTGGAAATCACACATACTGGTGTGTGCGGTCCAATGAACATTGAGGAGCGGTGGATATCATTATTTTCTCACCTTCACTGATGACTTAAGTAGATATGGGTATATTTACTTAATGAAACACAAGTCTGAAATGTTTGAAAAGTTCAAGCAATTTCAGAGTGAAGTTAAGAATCATCGTAACAAGAAGATTAAATTTCTACGATCTGATCAAGGAGGTGAATATCTGAGTTATGAGTTTGGCAGTCACTTAAGGCAGTGTGGAATTATCTCATAGTTGACACCGCCTGGAACACCACAGCGTAATGTTGTGTCCGAACGTCATGATCGAACCTTATTAGATATGGTGCGTTCTATAATGTCTCTTACCGATTTGCCACTATAGTTTTGGGGTTATGCATTAGAGACAACTGCATTCACTTTAAATAGGGCACCATCGAAATCCGTTGAGACGATTCCATATGAACTGTGGTTTGGCAAGAGGCCAAAGTTATCGTTTTTTAAAGTTTGGGGATGTGATGCTTATGTCAAAAAGCTTCAGCCTGAAAAGCTAGAACCCAAAGTGGAGAAATGCGTCTTCATAGGATACCTGAAAGAGACAGTTGCGTATACCTTCTATATCAGATCCAAAGGCAAAGTGTTTGTCGCTAAGAACGGAAAATTTCTTGAGAAAGAGTTTCCTCGAAAGAATTGAGTGGGAGGAAAATAGAGCCTCATGAGGTTATTGAACCTTTACTTCAACCAGAGAGTAGCACATCGCAGAAAGATGTTTCTGTGGAGCCTACAACAGTTGAAGAGGAAGTTAATGATGATGATCATGAAGCTTCGGATCAAGTTACTATTGAACCTCGTAGATCGACAAGGGCACGTACTGCTCCTGAGTGGTACATCAACCCTGTCTTGGAGGTCATGTTGTTGGACAACAATGAACCTACGAGCTATGGAGGAGCGATGATGGCCCCGGATTCTAAGAAATGGTTAGAGGCCATGAAATCCGAGATGGGATCCATGTATGAAAACAAAGTATGGACTTTGGAAGTATTACTTGAAGGGCGAAAGGCCATTCAGAACAAATGAATCTTTAAGAAGAAGACGGACGTAGACGGTAATTTCATCATCTATAAAGCTCGACTTGTGGCCAAGGGTTTTTCACAAGTTCAAGGAGTTGACTACGATGAGACCTTCTCACCCGTAGCGATGCTTAAGTCCGTCAGAATCATGTTAGCAATAGTTGCATATTTCGACTATGAAATTTGGCAGATGGATGTCAAAACATCGTTCCTCAATGGTTTCCTTGAGGAAGAGTTGTATATGATGCAACCAAAAGGTTTTGTCAATCCAGAGAATGCTGACAAAGTTTGCAAACTCCAACGATCCATTTATGGACTGGTGCAAGCATCTCGAAGTTGGAATAAGCTCTTTGATGAGGTGATCAAAGCGTTTGGGTTTATACAAGTTTATGGAGAAGCTTTTATTTACAAGAAAGTGAGTGGGAGCTCTATAGCAATTCTAATATTATATGTGGATGACATATTGCTGATCGGAAACAATATAGAAACGTTGGAAAGCGTGAAGGAATATTTGAACAAGAGTTTTTCAATGAAGGACCTAGGAGAAGCTGCTTTCATATTAGGCATTAAGATCTATAGAAATAGATCGAGATGCTTGATAGCACTTTCACAAAGCACATACCTTGATAAAGTTTTGAAGAAGTTCAAAATGGATCAGTCCAAGAAGGGGTTCTTCCCTGTGTTACAAGGTGTGAAGTTAAGTAAGACTCAATGCCCAGTGACTCCAGAAGATAGAGAAAAGATGAGTGTCATACCCTATGCTTTAACAATAGGCTCTATCATGTATGCAATGCTGTGCACAAGATCCGATGTCAGTCTTGCCATAAGTATGGCCGGAAGGTTTCAAAGTGATCCTGGAATGGAGCACTGGACCACGGTCAAGAATATCCTTAAGTACCTGAAAAGGACTAAGGAAATGTTTCTCGTTTATGGAGGTGATCAAGAGCTCGTCGTAAAGGGTTACGTCGATGCAAGCTTTGACACTGATCCAGATGACTCTAAGTCGCAAACCGGATACGTATTTATTCTCAACGGGGGAGCGGTAAGCTGGTGAAGTTCCAAGCAAAGCGTGGTAGCCGATTCTACATGTGAAGCGGTGTACATTGCAGCCTCGGAGGCAGCGAAGGAAGGTGTCTGGATGAAGCGGTTCATGACAGATCTTGGAGTAGTGCCCAGTGCGCTGAATCCAATGACTCTGTTCCATGACAACACTGGCGCCATTGCTTTGGCCAAGGAATCAAGGTTTCACAAGAGGACCAGACACATAAAGTGACATTTAAATTCCATCCGCGATTACATCAAGGAGAAGGACATAAATATTTGCAAAGTGCACACAGATCTGAATGTTGCAGACCCGTTGACTAAACCTCTTCCAAGGGCTAACCATGATCAACACCAGAACCGCATGGGTGTTCGATTCATTACAATGTAAATCACATAGTGATCTGAACTAGATTATTGATTCTAGTGCAAGTGGGAGACTGTTGGAAATATGCCCTAGAGGCAATAAATAAAGTGTTTATTATTATATTTCGTTGTTCATGATAATTGTTTATTATCCATGCTATAATTGTATTGATTGGAAACAGATTGCATGTGTGGATATATAGACAACACTTTGTACCTAGTGTGCCTCTAGTATACTAGCTCATTGATCAAAGATGGTCAAGGTTTCCTAGCCATTGATATGAGATGTCATTTGATAACGGGATCACATCATTAGGAGAATGATGGGATGGACATACCCAAACTATAAACGTAGCATATGATCGTGTCGGTTTATTGCTACAGTTTTCTGCATGTCAAGTATATGTTCCTATGACCATGAGATCATGCAACTCATGGACACCGGAGGTGTGCCTTGTGTGTATCAAACGTTGCACTCTACAGGTATCTCCGAGGGTGTCTGCTGGGTTGGCATGGATCAACACTGGAATTTGTTACTCCGTGTGACGGAGAGGTATCTTAGGGCCCACTCGGTAATACAACATCACAATGAGCGTTGAAAGCAATATGACTAAGTGTCAATCATTAAGCGCTATGTAATGCTTTACTTTATCGCTAAGCAGTAGCAATAGTAGTAGAAGCATGGTGGGCGCAATAACCCCGATGGAGACACAATGATGGAGATCATGATGATGGAGATCATGGTGTTGTGCTGGTGATGATGGAGATCATGCCGGTGCTCTGGAGATGGAGATCAAAAGCACAAGTTCATGGCCATATCATGGCACTTGTGATTTGCATGTGATGTTAATCCTTTTATGCATCTTATTTTGCTTAGGACGACGGTAGAATTATAAGGTGGTACCTCACTTAAATTTCAAGATAAAATTGTGTTCTCCCCGAGTGTGCACCGTTGCAAAAGTTCATCGTTTCGAGAAAACACGTGATGATCGGGTGTCATAGACTCTATGTTCACATACAACGGGTGCAAGCCAGTGTTGCACGTGCAGAACACTTGGGTTGAACTTGACAAGCCTAGCATGTACAGACATGGCCTCAAAACATAAGAGACCGAAAGGTCAAACATGAGTCATATAGTAGATATGATCAACATGAAGATGTTCACCATTGAAACCACCTCAACTCACATGATGATTGGACTTGAGTTGGTGGATTTGGATCATGTGACACTCGAATGACCAGAGGGATGTCAATTTGAGTGGGTGTTTTTAAGTAATATGATTAACTAAACTCATTATCATGAACATAGTCAAAATGTCTTTGCAAATTATGTTGTAAATTACTAGCTCGAGTTGTAGCTCCCTTGAATTTTTTATATGTTCCTAGAGAAATAGAGTTGAAAGATGATGGTAGCAATAATGCGGACTGGGTCCGTGATGTGAGGATTTTCCTCTTTGCTGCATAGAAGGCTTATGTCCTTAATGCACCGCTAGGTGCGCCACCCCCTCAAACGGTGACCGTGGATGTTGTGAACATCCGACAGTCACGTTCTGGTGACTACTTGATAGTTCAGTGCATCTTGCATTACGGCTTAGAATTTAGGCTCCAAATACGTTTTGAACATCACGGAGCATATGTGATGTTCCAAGAGCTAAAATTGGATTTGAGGCTCGTGCCCATGTTGAGAGGTATAGGACCTCCAACAAGATTATTTGCCTGCAAGATGAAGGAGAATAGCTCAATCGGTGAGCATGTGCGTAGATTGTCTCTTAGTAGCAATCCGTATACGTATAGTGGAGTAGCCATTTGGAATAGCTCCAAATGGAGCATGGTAGCAGTGTCTACACTATGGCACAGAGATTTGCAAAGTACACACGGATCTGAATGTCACAGACCCATTGACTAAAACCTCTTTCACATGCAAAACATGATCGAATGTAACATCCCAAAATTTCATTTTGGAATGTTATGAAATATAGCTATGCATCATCATCACATTGTTTGAATGAAATGAATTGTTGAAGTTCTTCTTTTGGATTTCTAAAAGGCCACTTTCCTTTTCTCCATTTACTTGTTTCACTTATTTGAAAATCTCTGGAATTATTCAAAAAAAAGAGAGGAGTAACATGACACTCCACACCAGGGGCATCTTGGTGAATTATTTGAACAATAAAACCAGGGGTCTATTTGAAAGTTTATCTCAAAAGAATTTAAAATCAATTATGCATTTTCTGAAAAATAATTTTTTTAAAGTATTCATTTTGACAGAGGAAAAATGTTCATTAAATAGCATTTATTCCCGTGATAATTTTAATATATATATTCTCTATGTTTGGAAATGATTTGAATGCATTAAAGGATTTTAAACATTCTGGAAAATAGAAAAGGAAACGGATTTAAAACGTTTAATTAGAAACCGGCCGGCCCACAACCTTTAAGTTCCGAATTCACTCCGGATCAGCCACCGACGCGCAAACCTCGCCCTCTCTCCCACTGACACACGGGACCCACCGTCCGACAGCGTCATCAGCGCGCTCATCCCCTTCCCCTCGCCCCCGACCTCGCCGGCGATCTCTCCCCCGCGGATCTCTCTCCTCTCTCCCTCTCCCGAGCCCGCACATGGCCTATAAAAGCCACTGCCTCACCGCGCTCCATTCCACCCCCAAACCCCCACTCCCCTTGCTTGAACGCCACCGCACCACCTCCCCGGAGTTCTGACTCCACCCGAACCCCCAAAGCTCTGGGCCGTCGCCTTCGTCGTCCCCAGCCCCGTCTGACACCACCATTCGATGCCGGATCTTCGTCGCCGTCGTCTGAGCTCTTCGGACGCTGCTCTTGACCACCGCACGACCATCTCCGACCACCTCCGATGTTCGGCCGCCATCGACCTCGCCGGAAACCTCGACACCCCCTCTGTAAGCCACCGCACCCCCTAGACCGTTCGATCCAGATCCAACGCGTTAGATTAGATCACTTAAAACCCGAACCGGTATCCCCTAACGTTCGGTTGTTCGCCACAAACACCCGCACACACGCTCTTTCGACCAATAGGAAGCCGCCACGTAGCCTCTGTCCGTTAGCTACTATTTTTCTTTTTCTGTTTCTGTTTTAGAAAACAGAATGTGTTCCGATTTTATTGTTGTTATATCTTTTAAACTAGTTAGTGTTTTTAATTGATTCTTTTTGCATTAGGTCAAAAATTTCATGTAGTTTCACGCTTTAGTCTTAGATTTCAAATTTGAACTTTAAATTTGAATCTAATCAAATTTGCTTAAATCACTAAAATCTATATAACTAGAGTTTAAAAATATATTTTTGTATGAATGTTTTTGCCACTGGTTTGTATTAGTTAGACCTATCATCCTACATAGTTTGAGAATTTTTAGGATGAATTTGATTAGGGTTTTTAACAAAAACAGAATCTGTTTAGTTCTTAATAGAGTTTAGTTAGTTTGATTTTAGTTTAGTTTGAATCTGATTTAGTTTAACTTTTGTTTTAAGTTTTCATTAGCTTCTGTTGTTTCAACATTAGGTGAATTATTTTCTGTTAATAAAAATATTTTATTTTGCTTTGTGCTCTAGTTTAAATAGGTAAATCTTGTTTTCACCTTTAATATTTTTTAGAAAAATGTTTTGTAGTAACTCTTTTTGCACAAAATTTTTATAAGAAATACTTTCTATTTTCTAATAAAATTTTGTATTTACTTTTCTGTTATCTAAATGTCTAGTTGTTCAAAACAATTTTTTTGTCTTGTTATGTCTTAGTAGAGTTTTGACACCAAAATTTTTAGAGTCGTATACTTTGAGTGATTCTTCCTTTTGATTGTGCTATTTGTTTGTTGAAGTATTTGTTTACCTTGCTGTTGTATGAATTGTATTGTGGTTATGCTTATGGTGTGCTTTGTTTGATTCGTTAGATCATCCGGAGTGCAAAGCTTGTTATCTAGAGTCACTTGAGTACGAGGATCGTCAGCAAGGCAAGTCACTTTGACCATGTATACCTATGTTTTTATTGCATTAGTTCTACCATCTCCCCAATTGCATGCAAAGTAGGTAATTTGGAAACTTGGTTACTTGATGTAGTATCATGTGGTAGGCACCCCTCAACCATTTGACACATTGGCCCCGGGAAACGTTGATTTAATTTTGCTATGCTATTAGGAGACGGGGTTGGTTGTGTGATTCATGAGAGTTGTGAGATAATAATTTCAAGACCTGCAAGATGATCAAGACTTCAAGACTCCGAGTTTTCAACATACCTCTGGGTGGATGATGGTTGAACGGCGCCCTGGAGAAACCAGTGGTTAGCCTAGGTGTTGCTGGAGAAGTGCCAGTATTCACGCGGAAAGGTCCACCCAGGCACAAAGACATGGATGGATGCTTCAAGACCCAAGGCTTACCTACACAGCCACAAGCCATTATGGGCTCTGGCTTGGTGGGATATCGTGGTGACCCTGGACAGGCGGTGCTACGAGATGTAGAAGAAAGGTAGGAAAGGATGGGCACCGACAGAGTCTCAGGAAAACCCTTTAGAAGACCATGTTTTGGTCATCCGTTTCTCAAACACCCTGAAGTGCGAGAAATCGAACAGAGGCGATCAAATCTTGTGGGGAACGTGTGCAAAACTCTGCAGCGTACCCAAACCTAATCGATTAGTCGTGTCCACGGTCATGGACAGTTTGAGCCAAAGGAACTGAAACTATCTGGAATTCTCAACACAAATAATTATATTGATGTGGGTATTAATGACAACTTGGGTATGAGAATTGGTTGGTGGAACCATCTCATTAATCAACTAACATTGTAGTAATAACTTTTGCCCTCTCTTGTTGTAGGAAAAAATGGCTTTATGCAAAACTTACTACCCCACCTACCATATATGCATATAGAATAGATGATTACTTTACACCCCTCTTTTGTGACATTGCCGACATATTCAATATACTGACCTACACGGCTGCAACGTATCGTGTTGGAGAGTACTTTTCCGACCAGGAGTGAGGATACGCTCTACGCTCGGTGAGATGCCCTTGGAGTTAGATGGACTCAACTACCTTTGAAGCTTCCGCAAGATTAGTTATTCTCATGAGTTGGCCTTCAGCCACTTTATTGTAATTCTTATTATAATAAAGGACTCGATATGAGATTTCAATTTATAAAGCTGTGTGATTTCCCTTTGATATATACATTGATGTACCGTGTGTGTACCGGCATGATCTTGGGATGGTACGAAAACACCGAAGATTCGATCTTTCAGGTCGGGTCGCTACATCGAACCCCAAAACTCATTGGGTGTGAGATTCATAACAAATCACATAGCGATGTGAGCTAGATTACTGACTCTTGTGCAAGTGGGAGACTGTTGGAAATATGCCCTAGAGGCAACAATAAATTAGTTATTATCATATTTCCTTTTTCATGATAATCGTTTATTATCCATGCTAGAATTGTATTGATCGGAAACTCAGATACATGTGTGGATACATAGACAACACCATGTCCCTAGTATGCCTCTAATAGACTAGCTCGTTGATCAAAGATGGTCAAGGTTTCCTTGCCATGGACATGAGATGTCATTTGATAATGGGATCATATCATGTGATGGACAAGACCCAAACTATAAACATAACATATGATTGTGTCATTTTATTGCTATAGTTTTCTGCATGTCAAGTATCTGTTCCTATGACCATGAGATCATGCAACCCACTGACATCGGAGGAGTACCTTGTGTGTATGAAACGTCGCAATGTAACTGGGTGACTATAAAGGTGCTCTATAGGTATCTTCGAGGGTGTCTGTTGGGTTGGCATGGATCAAGACTGGGATTTGTTACTCCGTGTGACGGAGAGGTATCTCAGGGCCCACTCGGCAATACAACATCACAACAAGCCTTGCAAGCAAAGTGAATAAAGTGTTAGCCATGGGATCTTGTATTACGGAACGAGTAAAGAGACTTGCCGACAACGAGATTGAACTAGGTATAGAGATACCGACAATCGAATCTCGGGCAAGGAACATCATACGGGATTAACTAAATCCTTGACATAGAGGTTCAACCGATAAAGATCATAGAATATGTAGGAACCCATATGGGCATTCAGGTCCCGCCGTTGGTTATTGAATGTAGAGGTGTCTCGGTCATGTCTACATAGTTCTCGAACCCACAGGGACTGCACACTTAAGGTTCAGTGACATTTTGGTATACTTGAGTTATGTATGTTGGTGACCGAAGTTTGTTTGGAGTCCCGAATGAGATCCCGTACATCACGAGGAGCTCCGGAGGTAAAGATTGATATATAGGAAGTTTCGTTTTGGTCACCAGAAAAGTTTTGGGCTCATCGGTAGTGTACCGTGAGTGCCGGGAGGGTGCCGAGGGACCATCGGGAGGGATGTCTCGACCCAAAGGGCCACATGGGGTATGGAAGGAGGCAAACAAAGCCCTTGGTGGGCTGGCTGAAGCCCCACTAAGGGGGTCCTAGATTAAGGGATCCTCGGATAGCCGACCCATCGTTCATGGGCCGGACTGTATGGGCTACAAGGCAGGCATCGGAGGATCAAGGACCACCTGTGCCAGGACGGAAGCCTCATGGAGTCGAGACGTATTCTCCAAGTTATTAGCCGTAGTTAGGCAAGTTATCTCTTCGGCATGTAACCGACCATGTGTGGGCCAAGGGCACCCTAGGCATCTATATAAGCCGGAGGGTTTTAGGGGTTAGAGACAGGACAACTCATCTAGGGTTAGACATACGATCTCGAGGTAGATCAACTCCGTAACCCCTTACACCATCAATATAATCAAGCATGACGTAGGGTATTACCTCCATTGGAGGGCCCGAACCTAGGTAAACTCGTGTCCCCTTCATCTACTGTTACTATCGATCCTAGTCTCACAGTTCAGGACCCCCTACCCGAGATCTGTCGGTTTTGACGCCGACATTGGTGCTTTCATTGAGAGTTCCTCTATGAGAACCGGAGGAATCGATGGCTCGCCCCATCGCTAGTAGCAAGATCTGTATTGGGATGACTCTCGCCCCCAATCAGAATTTCATCGACAACGACATCTTGTCGCACGCCGGCCCGTTCGGCCGTCATGGTCAGACCGAAAAGTCCCCCCAATCAGTGTATTAAGTTCGGAACCCTAGAGTTCATGACTGATTCACGGGGAACACTTGTTCCAATGGAACCCTCAACCTTCGAAGGAAAGCCTATAAATCCGGATGCTTCGACGTCCAATACAGCAGGTCCCACGGTGGAACGAAACACGGATCCGCTTCGGCGTAACTCCAGAACCTTCACAACGCTTAACGAATCCACTCATATCAGCGATGCGCATCCTACCATCGCCTCGTTCTTAAATGAGTTGTTCAATCGGATCGAAGCTATTCGTATATTGGATGACCAAGTTCCGATCTATAATCGGCTCGGGGTCAGACCCGATGATAGGGAGATTCATGTCCCTCCGCTCACCCACCTTGTTGCCACTGTCAAGTGTCCAGCCGCGGATTTTGCTCGACAACCGGAATTGAAAACCATCTATACCCCCCTCCACGATCTCCAAGACCCCGTCGGAGAATCAGAGGTGGGAAATTGCTCTAAAGCAGGACCATCACCGGTCTAGGATGCTTCGTGCGATTCGGAAACTGTACTTCCGAACACTCGTTGCGACAGGGAACAAATTTTTTCCCACCCACCGCCCAAGACGATTATCCAAGTACCGTGCCAAAGCCCATGTCTTCAGACTTCCAGGATATCAAGCAAATACAAGGAGAATCAGTCCACCACTTTTGGACAAGACTCCTCCTTGCTAGGAGCAGAGTAAAAGGTCTCAGTGACCAAGACGTAATGGCAATTTTCATTAGCAATTGCCATGATGAAGGGATTCTTAACACCCTGGCCCGCCGACGCATAAACAACTTTTTGGAGTTATCTGAATTGGTACAGAAGTACTACGCCATGGAGAGTGTCTGGCAATCCGAGCGGTTGTTCTCTGAACCAAAATTCTCCAAACACCTTAAAGGAGTTCGAAGAAAGAGGGTACCTCCAAATCGGCCAGCCAGGCATGAACCCGTCGAAAAAACAAACAAGTCCCTTTCTAGGACCGACACTATCCTCGATGGGCTTCTAGATAAACCTTGCCCCATTCATTCCGTGTTGAACACAAACCCTATGCATAACCTTCGAGCTTGCTGGGTTGTCAGGCAAGTCACAAAAAGTGGCAAGGCTATCCTCGACACACCTCCATCGAACAGGCGCTCTCCTTCGCCAAACGGATTCAATGATGAAGTCCTGACGGGCTATGAGGTCTTCCCCTCGAGGAGCAGGCGTAAAAGAGATCTTAGGGAGCACGGGCAAGTCTACCACATGGCAGCTACTAGCCCATGGGCAGACATACCGATTACTTTCGAGGACACTGAGCAGCCGCCCATCCTTCCCGGTCACTCACCGGCCGCTCTAGTTCTGAATCCCATCATTGATGGATACATACTACATAAGGTGCTCATGGACAGCGTCAATGGTCTAAACCTCATTTAGGAGGCCACTCTGGAGAAAATGCAGTTTGACCAATCTCGCATCGAACATAGCAACACAACCTTCTGAGGAATTATCCCAGGGAAAGAGACACGTTATTCCGGATGTATCATCCTGGACGTTGTGTTCGGCATGCCCGAAAATTACCGATCCGAAGAACTTCTATTCCACATCGTCCCCTTCCCAAGTGGCTATCACACCCTGTTAGGACACGAAGCCTTTACAAAGTTCTAGGCTACACCCCATTATGGGTACATGAAACTCAAAATGCCAGGAACAAATGGAGTGATCACACTCGCCAGTGATCCGAATATAGCCCTCCGGCCCGAAAACAAGACGACAACGCTCGCCCTCGAGGCAATAGCAGAAACTTTCGCCGCCGAGGAGTTGACCGCTCTACGGTCGACAGTTAATAGCGACGATGTGATCCTCAGTAAAAGGCCCAAGTCCACGTCCTTTAAACCCATAGAGGAAATCGTCAAATTTCAGGTGCATCCAACGGACCCCAATAAAACAGCGTCCATCAGAGCCCAGCTCGATCCCCTTATGGATGAGGCATTGCAGAATTTCCTCCGTGAAAATTGGGACATTTTCGCTTGGCATCCTTCCGATATGCCTGGTATCCCACGTCGGCTCGCCGAACACAGCCTGAACATTATTCCAGCCTTTAAGCCCATGAAACAGACCCTGCACCACTTCTCCGAACCCAAACGGCAAGCCATGGGTGAAGAATTAGCAAAATTACTTGAGTCCGGATTTATTCGGGACATCAAATACCCCAAGTGGCTAGCAAACCTGGTGATGGTACCTAAGAAAGACAAATCCTGGCGGCTGTGTGTTGATTTCAAAGACCTCAAAAAAGCATGCCCCAAGGACCCTTTTCCCTTACCACACATAGACCAGATCATTGATGCCACAGCCGGACACGATTTGTTGTGTTTCCTCGATGCTTTCTCCGGATACCATCAAATTAAAATGAAGGAATGCGATCAGGGGGCTACCGCATTCATCACCCCCTATGGGCCATTTTGCTTCAACATGATGCCCTTCGGGATAAAAAACACCGGGGCCACGTACCAGCGCATGATTCAAACCTGCCTCGCCACACAGGTCGGAAAGACCGTTGAGGCATACGTGGATGATGTGGTAATCAAAACCAAACACGTTGATCAGTTGATCGATGACCTCTGTCAAACTTTCTCTAATTCACGAGAATATGATATACAGCTCAATCCGGAAAAGTGCGTAATCGGAGTTCCCTCGGGCAAGCTACTTGGATTCATCGTCTCCCATAGAGGAATAGAGGCAAATCCAGCTAAAATCCGTGCTCTATTGATAACCCACAAGTGTAGGGGTTCAATTGTAGCCTTTCTCGATAAGTAAGAGTGTCAAACCCAATGAGAAGCTAAAGGTAGAACAAATATTCCCTCAAGTTCTATCGACCATCGATACAACTCTATGCCCGCTTAACGTTCGCTTTACCTAGAACACGTGTGAAACTAGAAGTACTTTGTAGGTGTGATAGGATAGGTTTGCAAGATAATAAAGAACACGTAAATAAAAACTAGGGGCTGCTAAGATAGAGAAACAACTAAGTTAGTTTAACTAGTGTGGAAAAGTGGTGGTAGGAGTCGTGGAATTGTCCCTAGGCAATTGATAACTAGACCGATAATCATTATTGCAATTTTTCATGAGGGAGAGGCATAAGCTGACGTACATTCTCTACTTGGATCATATGCACTTATGATTGGAACTCTAGCAAGCATCAGCAACTACTAAAGATCATTAAGGTAAAACCCAACCATAGCATTATAAGGTATCAAGTCCTCTTTATTCCCATACGCAAACAACCTACTTACTCGGGTCTATGCTTCTGTCACTCACGCCACCCACCATAAGCGAATCCTAAACATATTGCAAACCCTAAAGCAGGGATCCCTCACGCTTGCACGGCATGGAGAGCACCATAGGAAAACACCAATAATAAAACATGCAACTCAAACCAATGATGATCATCAATCAACCCATAGGATAAAATAGATCTACTCAGACATCATAGGATGGCAACGCATCATTGGATAATAGTATGAAGCATAAAGCACCATGTTCAAGTAGAGGGTACAGCGGGTTGCACGAGAGTGGACTGCTATAGATAGATGGGAGAAGGTGATGGAGGTGTTGGTGAAGATGACGGAGTTGTTGGAGTAGATCGACGTCACGATGATGGCCTCGGCGGCGTTCCGGTGCCATCGGAAGAGAGGGGGAGAGAGCCCTCTCCTTCATTATTCCTTGACCTTCCACCTAGATGGGAGAAGGGTTTACCCTCTGGTCCATGGCCTCCATGGCAGCGGAGGGGCGAGAGCTCCTCTGAGATTTGATCTCTCTCTTTGTTTCCTTCTGTTTCTGCGCTCCTAGATTCTGGCCTTTCACCGTTTCTTAAATATCCAGAGATCCATAACTCCGATTGGGCTGAAATTTTGAGGGTGTATTTACAAATAAATTAAATTTCTTGCGGCCAGAGGACAGATCCAACCAACATAGGGGGTGGCCACAAGCCCTTAGGGCGCACCCTACCCCCCCAGGCGCGCCTAGCAGGCTTGTGGGCCCCTCGGGCACTGCCTTCTGTTGATTACACTTCCCAAAATTCACATGTAGCGACCCAACCTGAAAGGTTGAATCTCCGGTGTTTCTGTACCATCCCAAGATCATGCTGGTACACACACAGTACATCAATGTATATATCAAAGTGAAATCACACACTTTAATAATCAAAAAATCTCATATCGAGTTCTTTATTACAATAAGAATTACAATAAAGTGGCTGAAGGCTAACTCATGAGAATAACTAATCTTGCGGAAGCTTCAAAGGTAGTTGAGTCCATCTGACTCCAAGGGCATCTCACCGAGCGTAGAGCGTATCCCCACTCCTCGTGGGAAAAGTACTCTGCAACATGATACATTGCAGCCGTGTAGGTCAGCATATTGAATATGCCGGCAATGTCACAAAAGAGGGGGTGTAAAGTAATCATCTATTCTATATGCATATATGGCAGGTGGGGTAGTAATTTTTTTGTTGCATAAAGCCAATTTTTTTCCTACAACAAGAGATGGCTGAAAATTATTACTACAATGTTGGTTGATTAATGAGATGGTTCCACCAACCAATTCTCATACCCAAGTTGTCATAATCAACCCACATCAATACAATTAATTGTGTTGTGAGTTCCAGATAGTTTCAGTTCCTTTGTCTCAAACTGTCCATGACCGTGGACACGGCTAATCGATTAGGTTTGGGTACTCTGCAGAGTTTTGCACACGTTCCCCACAAGATTTGATCGCCCCCGTTGGATTTCTCGCACTTCAGGGTGTTTGAGAAACGGATGACCAAAACATGGTCTTCTAAAGGGTTTCCCTGAGACTCTGTCGGTGCCCATCCTTTCCTACCGTTCTTCTACATCTCGTAGCACCGCCTGTCCAGGGTCACCACGATATCCAACCAAGCCAGAGCCCATAATGGCTTGTGGCTGTGCAGGTAAGCCTTGGGTCTTGAAGCATCCATCCATCTCTTTGTGCCTGGGTGGACCTTTCCGCATGAATACTGGCACTTCTCCAGCAACATCTAGGCTAACCACTAGTTTCTCCAGGGCACCGTTCAACCATCATCCACCGAGAGGTATGTTGAAAACTCGGAGTCTTGAAGACTTGATCATCATGTAGGTCTTGAAAATTATTAACTCACAACTCTCATGAATCACACAACCAACCCCGTCTACTAATAGCATAGCAAAATTTAAATCAACGTTTCCTGGGGCCAATGTGTCAAAGGGTTGAGGGGTACCTACCACATGATACTACATCAAGTAACCAAGTTTCCAATTTACCTACTTTGCATGCAATTGGGGAGATGGTAGAACTAATGTAATAAAAACATAGGTATATATGGTCAAAGTGACTTGCCTTGATGACGATCCTCGTATTCAAGTGACTCTAGATAACAAGCTTCGCACTCCGAATGATCTAACGAATCAAACAAGAGCACACCATAAGCATAAACACAAATACAATTCATAAAACAGCAAGGTAAACAAATACTTCAACAAACAAAAGCGCAATCAAAAGGAATAATCACTCAAAGTATAAGACTCTAAAATTTTGGTGTCAAAAATCTCTAATAAGACATAATAAGTCAAAAATTTGTTTGGAACAACTAGGCATTTAGATAACAGAAAAGTAAATATAAAATTGTATTAGAAAAGAGAAAGTATTTCATTATAAAAAATTTGTGCAAAAGAGTTACTACAAAACCTTTTTTTCTAAACAATACTAAAGGTGAAAAATAAGATGTACCTATTCAAACTAGAGCACAAAACAAATTGAAAAAATATTTTATTAACAGAAAATAATACACCTAATGTTGAATCAACATAACCTAATAAAATCTAAAAAAACAAAAGTTAAACTAATTCAGGTTCAATTTAAATTAAAAATTAAAATAACTAAACTACATTAAGAACTGAACAGATTCTGTTTTTGTTAAAAAGATTAACCAAATTTATCCTAAAAATTCTCAAACTATGTAGGATGATAGGTCTAACTAATACAAACTAGTGGCAAAAAGATTCAGTCAAAAATAAATTTTTAAACTCATGTTATACAGATTTTAGTAATTTAAGCAAATTTGGTTAGATTCAAATTTTAAAGTTCAATTTTGAAATCTAAGCATAGAGACATAAACTACAACAAATTTGTGAACTAATGCAAAAATAATTAACTAAAAACACCAACTATTTTAAAAGATATGCTAAAAACGAAAACAGAGTACATTCTATTTTCTAAAACAGAAAACATTCTGTTTTCTAAAACAAAAAAGAAAAAGAAAAATGTTGTATCGATCGGACAGGGTCTACGTGGCATGCTGTGATTGGCCGCGAGAGTGTGCGTGCGGGAGCTAGCGAGCGGTTGGCCAAGACTTAACGCGTACCGGTTCGTTTATTAAATAGATCTAATCTAGATCGTTGACTACGGATCCGATGGCTACGGGTGTAGGTGGCGGCTTACAGAGAGGGGGTCGAGGTCTTCGGCAAGGTCGACGGCGGCCGGAGGTCGGAGGTGCTCGGGGACGACGGTGCGGTGGTCGAGGGAGGCGTCCGAGAGCTTCAAACGGCGGCGGTGAATCTTCGGCGTCGATCGGTGGCGTCGGAGGGGGCTGGGGTGAGTGTGGCGACGGGCACGAGCTCGGGAAGGTCCGGTTGGGTGCCGAACTCCGGCGAGGTCTGGGGCAGCATTTCGGCGAGGGAAGAGAGGGTTTCGGGTGGGGAACGAAGAGCGGAGGGACGGGGCTTTATATAGGGGCGGTGCGGTGGTCGGGGAGGGCACGAGGGGCGAGATCCGCGGAGAGGGATCGCCGACGATGTCGTCGGGCGCGGTGAAGGGGATGAGCGCGCTGACGCCGCGGTCGGACGGTGGATCCGTTTGTCAGCGAGAGAGAGAAACACGGGCGAGCGTCGGTGGCCGGTTCAGAGACATTTCGGGAATTTAAAGGCTGTGGGCCAGGCCGTTTCTATTTAAAACATTTCCTTATTTATTTCCAGAGCAATAAAAACTCTTTTAATGCATTCAAAATATTTCCAAACATAGGAAATATATATATATATATCAAAATGATCAGGAGAATTAATTCTATTTAATGAACTTTTTTCCTCTGTTATATTGAATATCTTTTTAAAATTTATTTTCAGAAAAATGCCTAATTGATTTTAAATCCTTTTGAGATAAACTTTCAAATAACCCCCTGGTTTTATTGCTCAAATATTTCACCAAGATGTTCCTGGTGTGGAGTGTCATGTTACTCCCCTCTTTCTTTGAACATTACCAAAGGGTTTTCAAATAGAAGAAACAAATACATGGAAAAATTGAAAAGGCCTTTCAGAACTTTCAAAAGAAGCACTTCAACCATTCATTACATTCAAACAAAGTGATGATGATGCATAGCTATATTTCATAACATTCCAAAACGATATTTTGGGATGTTACATCACATATATTCCAAAAACAATCTCTATAAGTTTTTATCCCATTTGGACTTCGTTGGATATGGATTTTCTGCGAAACAAAAAACATGCAACAAACAGGAACTGGTACTGGGCACTGGATCAATATGTTAGTCCTCAAAATAGTATAAAAAATTGCCAAAAGTATATGAAAGTTGTAGAATATTGGCATGAAACAATCAAAAATTATAGATACAATGGAGACGTATCAGCATCCCCAAGCTTAATTCCTGCTCGTCCTCGAGTAGGTAAATGATAAAAAAGATAATTTTTGATGTGGAATGCTACCTAGCATAATCTTGATCATATAATCTAATCATGGAATGAATATTAAGACACGAGTGATTCAAAGCAATAGTCTATATTGACATAAAACATTAATACTTCGAGCACACCAACAAGGCAATTGCATTCTTTCAAAATAACATGGCCTTAGAAAGTTATCCCTACAAAATCATATGGTCTGGCTCTGCTCCATCTTCGCCACACAAAGTATCTAAATCATGCACAACCCCGATGACAAGTCAAGCAATTGTTTCACACTTTTTATGTTCTCAAACCTTTTCAACTCTCACGCAATACATGAACGTGAGCCATGGATATAGCACTATAGGTGGAATAGAATATGGTGGAGGTGATGAGGAAAAAGGAGAAGATATTCTCACATCAACTAGGCATATGATAATCCCCAAGTGCAAGGAATCATCGTAACAATTTCCAAAGGTGGAAGTGATAAGTATGGAGTGTCGAACCCACAAGGAGCTAAAGGTAAGATCAATATTCTCTTAAGTCCTATCTGCTACCGATACGACTCTACGTACACCGAACGTTTGCTTACATCTAGAAAGGAGAAATAAAACTACGTTGTGGGTATGAAGAGGATAGCTTTGCATGATATCAGAGAACTAAAATATATAGGTGTTGTTATTATAATATTATAATATATTACAAATAGCGAGTGTGGAATAATGATGGGTCGGTGTGCAGAATTATCCTAGGCAATTGTTAACAAGATCGGAAATCATTATTGCAATTTTATATGAGGGAGAGGCATAAGCTAACATACTTTATCTACTTGGATCATATGCACTTATGATTGGAATACTAGCAAGCATCCACAACTACTAAAGATCATTAAGGTAAAACCCAACCATAGCATTAAAGCATCAAGTCCCCTTTATCCCATACGCAACAATCCCCTTACTCGGGTTTATGCTTCTGTCACTCAAACAACCCACTATAAGTGAATCATGAATGTATTGTAACACCCTACAGCGGGAATCCTTCACGTGTGCGCGGCACGGAAGACACCATAGGATAGCACCAAAATAAACATACAACTCAAACCAATCTAGATCATCAATCAACCCAAAGGACAAAAGTAATCTAATCAAAACATCATAATATGTAGCATAAAGCACCATGTTCAAGTAGGTGATTACAGCGGGGTGTGGGAGAGTGGACCGCTAAAAGGAGATGAGGATGTTAATGAAGAAGGTGATGTTGATGAAGACGATCACCATGGTGATGGTTCCCCCGATGGCACTCCGGCACCACCGGGAGAGAGGGGGAGAGGTTCTCCCCCTTTTGCTTCCTCCTCCATGGCCTCCCCGTTTTGTGGGGAGAGGTTCTCCCTCTGGTCCTTGGCCTCCATGGTGTTGATGGCCCCTCCGGGACGAAGAAGATGGCCTCCGGTGATGGTGACCCCCTCCGGCAGGGTGCCAGAGAGGGCCAAGATTGGTTTTTCGTGCTCTAGAGGTGTGCGACAGCAGAACTCCCAATCTGGGTTATGCCTTGGTGATTTTGGAATATTTGAGGATTTATAAAGCTGAGAGGGAGGTCGGTGGACTCCCAAGGGGCCCACAAGCCTGGGGGCGCGCCCTAGGGGGGTGGCCGTGCCCCTGAGGCTTGTGGCCTCCTCGGCCTTCCTCTCCGGCGACGCTTCGCTCCAGTATTTTTTATATTTTCCAAAAATATTCTTCATAAATTTTTAGCTCATTCCGAGAACTTTTATTTCTGCACAAAAACACCACCACGGTAGTTCTGCTGAAAACAACATCAGTCCGGGTTAGTTCTAATAAAATCATACCAAAATCATATAGAATTATTGTAAACATGGCATGAATACTTCATAAATTATAGATACGCTGGATACGTATTAGCGTATCAACGGGCTATGGAGATGCCCATCAATAGATATCAATGTGGTGAGTAGGGATTGCCATGCAATAGGTGCACTAGAGCTATAAGTGTATAAGAGCTCAAAAACAAAACTAAGTGGTCGTGCAAATGATGAGAATTCCACTAGCTATATGAAAGTGACAAAATAGGAGACTCTCTATCCTGAAGATCATGGTGCTACTTTGAAGCACAAGTGTCGAAAAAGATAGTAGCAATTGTCCCTTCTCTCTTTCTCTCATTTTTTTATTTTGGTGGGCATATTTGGCCTCTTTTTTTATTTGGTCTTCGCTGGCCTCTTTTATTTTTTTGTAAAGTTCGGAGACTCCTCCCAACTTGTGAGGGAATCATAGCTTCCATCATCCTTTTCTCACATGGAACAATGCTCTAATAATGAAAATCATCACACTTTTATTTACTTACAACTCGATACCTAGAACAAAAATATGACTCTATATGAATGCTTCCGGTAGGATACCGGGATGTGCAACGATCTAGCCTAGTAAATGACATCAAAAAACGGACAAGCAATGAAAACGTCATGCAAGCTGTCTTACGATCATGCAAAGTAATATGAGAATGATGGTGCATGTCATACTAAACGAAACGGTGGAAGTTGCATGGCAATATATCTCGGATTGGCTATGGGAATGCCATAATAGGTAGGTATGGTGGCTGTTTTGAGGAAGGTGTATGGTGGCTGTTTTGAGGAAGGTGGGTTTGATGAACTGGCGAAAGTTGCGTGGTACTATAGAGGCTAGCAAAGGTGGAAGGGTGAGAGTGCGTATAATCCATGGACTCAACATTAGTCATAAAGAACTCACATATTTATTGCAAAAGTCTATTAGTTATCAAACAAAGAATTAGACGCATGCTCCTAGGGGAGAGGTTGGTAGGAGTTAACCATCGCACGCTCCCGATCCTCACACAAAGGTTGAAAATCATTAAACAAATCATGCTTTGACTTCGTTACATAACGGTTCACCATACGTGCATGCTACGGGAATCACAAACTTCAACACATGTATTTCTCCAATTCACAACTACTCACTAGCATCACTCTCATATTACCATCTTCATATCGCAAAACTATTGCAAGGAATCAAACATATCATATTCAGTGATCTACAAGTTTTATGTAGGATTTTATGACTAACCATGTGAATGACCAACTCCTGTTAACTCTCTAAATAGATATAAGTGAACCATGAGAGTTTAATTATTTCTACAAAAGATATGCCCATGCTCTAAAAAATATAAGTGAAGCAAAAGAGCATTCTACAAATGGCGGTTTTCTATGTGTGAGAAACAGGCAATCCAAACTTCAAATGATATAAGTGAAGCACATGAAGCATTCTATAAAGTCATACTCAAAAGATATAAGTGAGGTGCAAAGAGCCTTTTGTAAATAAACCAAGGACTTTCTCATACAAGCATGGTGCATTATAAAAATAAAAATAAAAAACACATGACGCTCCAAGATTTACGCATATCATGTGACGAATAAAAATATAGCTCCAAGTAAAATTACCGATGGTTGTTAGAAGAAAGAGGGGAGGTGGGTTTGATGAACTCGTGAAAGTTGCGTGGTACTATAGAGGCTAGCAAAGGTGGAAGGGTGAGAGTGCGTATAATCCATGAACTCAACATTAGTCATAAAGAACTCACATATTTATTGCAAAAGTCTATTAGTTATCAAACAAAGAATTAGACGCATGCTCCTAGGGGAGAGGTTGGTAGGAGTTAACCATCGCACGCTCCCGATCCTCACACAAAGGTTGACAATCATTAAACAAATCATGCTTTGACTTCGTTACATAACGGTTCACCATACGTGCATGCTACGGGAATCACAAACTTCGACACATGTATTTATCCAATTCACAACTACTCACTAGCATCACTCTCATATTACCATCTTCATATCGCAAAACTATTGCAAGGAATCAAACATATCGTATTCAGTGATCTACAAGTTTTATGTAGGATTTTATGACTAACCATGTGAATGACCAACTCCTGTTAACTCTCTAAATAGATATAAGTGAACCATGAGAGTTTAATTATTTCTACAAAAGATATGCCCATGCTCTAAAAAATATAAGTGAAGCAAAAGAGCATTCTACAAATGGCGGTTTTCTATGTGTGAGAAACAGGCAATCCAAACTTCAAATGATATAAGTGAAGCACATGAAGCATTCTATAAAGTCATACTCAAAAGATATAAGTGAGGTGCAAAGAGCCTTTTGTAAATAAACCAAGGACTTTCTCATACAAGCATGGTGCATTATAAAAATAAAAATAAAAATCACACGACGCTCCAAGATTTACGCATATCATGTGACGAATAAAAATATAGCTCCAAGTAAAATTACCGATGGTTGTTAGAAGAAAGAGGGGATCCCCAAGCTTAGTTTCTTGGGAGTCCTTGAATATTACCTTGGGTTGCCTCGGGCATCCCGAAGCTTAGTATCTTTACACTCCTTATTCCTTCTTCCATCGTGATCTCACCCAAAACTTGAAAACTTCAATCTCACAAAACTCAACAAAACCCTCGTGAGATACGTTAGTATAATAAAACAAATCACCACTTTAAGTACTGTTGCCAACCAATTCATATTTTGTTTTTGCATTGTAGCTACTATAATGTGACCTCTTTATGGCTTATACCACCGATCAAAATCGATAGTTTTATCAAAACTAGCAAACCAATGCATCAAAAACAGAATCTGTCTTAAACAAGACAGTCTGTAGTAATCTTAACATTCACCATACTCATGTAACCCTAAAAATTCTGAAACGTTAGGAAAAAATAATAAATTTTCATAGCAATAGTGTGTAAAAATTTCAGAAACTTCCAGTAAAAAAATGTAAATTCACGAACTACAGCCAAAGTTTCTGTTTTTGCACTACACACACCAAAAAAGCAATCTAATCATCCTAAAGGCAAATCTTGGCACATTATTTTTATAATACAATGTATTTATACAAGGGGATAATTATTTTTGTTGAAAAGTTTCTGTAATCAAGATTTGGAAAGTTTTCATGGGCATGAACAAAGTTCAAGGAGGTCCCCTACTTCAACGGTGCTCGTCCTTCTTACTTTCACTTCTCTTTTTGAAAAAGTTATAGGTTCCCCTATTTTTTGTTTTTTGTTTTAAAATATATAAAAGAACACAACAGAATAAAATGAATCTCTAAAACTTCCGGGTTGTCTCCCTGGCAGCGCTTTCTTTAAAGCCATTAAGCTAGGCATAAAGTGCTCAAGTAATTGATCCACCCAGATCCCAAGGTATATCAAAGCCAATTTTAATTAACAATGATTTGTACTTTAGTAGTTAGCAAAGTGTAACATATAACATCCAACAATGAAGTCTAACTCTCTTCCTATGCATCGGCATGTCATGAAAGAACAATTCATGCACACAAAGTAAAGGCCAATACATAGCATAAACAGTTTCTTGCAATTTTATCATATTGGAAACATAGAGAGGTGGAGATGTAGTTCCTCTATCATAATAATTGAAATTAGGAGCATCAAGAACATGCATATTATATCTATCAAAATCATCATGTGTAATAGTAAAAGGCAACCCATCTATATAACCCTTAATAAGTGCAAACTTCTCCGATATAGTGTAGTTGGGAGAATTCAAAAAGATAATAGGACTATCATGTGTGGGTGCAATAGCAACAATTTCATTCTTAACATAAGTAATTATAGCAAGTTCATCTCCATAAGCATATTTTATATTGGCATCATGGCCACAAGCATAGCAAACATCAAGTTCATCAAAAAGGGATATTTCAAATGAATCCAAGGGATCATAGCAATCAACATAGCATTCATCCTTCGGTAAGCACGAAGGAAAATAAAACAATGTATGAGTTGAAGAGTTACTCTCATTAGAAGGTGGGCACGGGTAGCTAATTCGCTCTTCCTCCTTTTGTTCTTCGCTCTCCTCCTCATCTTTTCATCTAATGAGCTCACAGTTTCAGCAATTTCTTCTTCCATAGATTCCTACAAAATATTAGGCTCCTCCTGGACAGCGGTGGAGTCCTCAATATATGGCTTGACATAAGCATTAGAAGCATAGTTTTCATAGCAATATTGAAGTATGGCAAAACTTTTAGATTTGTAAAGAGTAGCATCATACTTCTCAATCAAAGAAGCAATTTCATAGGCACCCTTAAAAGCAACAAATTCTTCAATTTGCTCAATATCATAGTAATTATAAACACCCTTGGCATAAGAAGAGCAATTCCATTATCCTTAAACTCACATTGATAAGGAAGGTGTTTCTTAGGGTCTTCAGAACAACAAGTAAAATCATAAATTTTGCATAAATTCCAAGCATATCATTGCAAAATATTAATATCATGCCATAAAAGTTTCCCTTTTTGAGATAATTGGTGTCGCACATAATAAGCATGCTCATTTAATGATTTTCCCTCAAGTAAGCTAGTTGGAGTTTCAGCACGAGCACAGACGGATTGAAGATGATCCAAATAATATTCTTCGGTAGTACGAAACGCTAGTGGTTCCTCAACTTTTGGAGCAGCAAGTACATCTAATGTTTTTGCTATTTTGTGTTTCCTACCCATATGTAAAGATAGAAAACAACTAAGAACAGCAAATAAAATATACTCAGTGATAAACCAAACAAGCACACATGAGAATATTCACCCCACGCTATTGCTCCCCGGCAACGATGCCAGAAAAAGGTCTTGATAACCCACAAGTGTAGGGGATCAATTGTAGCCTTTCTCGATAAGTAAGAGTGTTGAACCCAATGAGGAGCTAAAGGTAGAACAAATATTCCCTCAAGTTCTATCGACCACCCATACAACTCTACGCACACTTAACGTTCGCTTTACCTAGAACACGTATGAAACTAGAAGTACTTTGTAGGTGTGATAGGATAGGTTTGCAAGATAATAAAGAACACGTAGATAAAACTAGGGGCTGCTAAGATAGAGAAACAACTAAGTTAGTTTAACTAGTGTGGAAAAGTGGTGGTAGGAGTTGCGGAACTGTCCCTAGGCAATTGATAACTAGACCGGTAATCATTATTGCAATTTTATATGAGGGAGAGGCATAAGCTAACATAATTTCTCTACTTGGATCATATGCGCTTATGATTGGAACTCTAGCAAGCATCCGCAACTACTAAAGATCATTAAGGTAAAACCCAACCATAGCATTATAAGGTATCAAGTCCTCTTTATTCGCATACGCAAACAACCTACTTACTCGGGTCTATGCTTCTGTCACTCATGCCACCCACCATAAGCGAATCATAAACATATTGAAAACTCTACAGCGGGGATCCCTCACGCTTGCGCGACATGGAGAGCACCATAGGACAACACCAATAATAAAACATGCAACTCAAACCAATCATGATCATCAATCAACCCATAGGACAAAATAGATCTACTCAGACATCATAGGACGGCAACACATCATTGGATAATAATATGAAGCAGAAAGCACCATGTTCAAGTAGAGGGTACAACGCGTTGCGGGAGAGTGGATCGCTATAGATAGATGGGGGAAGGTGATGAAGGTGTTGGTGAAGATGACAGAGTTGTTGGAGTAGATCGCCGTCACGATGATGGCCCCGGCGGCGTTCCGGTGCCACCAGGAGAGAGGGGGAGAGAGCCCCCATCCTTCTTCTTCTTCCTTGACCTTCCCCCTAGATGGGAGAAGGGTTTACCCTCTGGTACATGGCCTCCATGGGGACGGAGGGGCGAGAGCCCCTCCGAGATTGGATCTCTCTCTATTTCCTTCTGTTTCTGCGTTCCCAGATTCTGGCCTTTCACCGTTTCTTAAATATCCGGAGATCCGTAATTCCAATTGGGCTGAAATTTTGAGGTGATCTGTATCCATAAATTAAATTTCTTGCGAACAAAGGAAGGCTCCACCGACCTAAGGGGTGTCCACAATCCCTTAGGGCGCACCCTACCCCCCATGGCGCGCCTGGCAGGCTTGTGGGCCCCTCGGGCACCGCCTTCTGTTGATTTCACTTCCCAAAATTCACATATATTAGAAAAATATCTTCATAAGTTTTTATCCCGTTTGGACTTTTTTTGATATGGATTTTCTGCAAAACAAAAAACATGCAACAAACAGGAACTGGTACTGGGCACTGGATCAATATGTTAGTCCCAAAAAATAGTATAAAAAATGCCAAAAGTATATGAAAGTTGTAGAATATTGGCATGAAACAATCAAAAATTATAGATATGATGAAGACGTATCATCCATCAGAACTTGCAATCCCCACAGAGCTAAAGCATGTCCAGGGACTAGCTGGGTGCGTAACCGCGTTAAGCCGCTTTATTTCCCGCCTAAGAGAAAAGGCTTAAACGGACAAACTGTTGGAAATATGCCCTAGAGGCAATAAATAAAGTGTTTATTATTATATTTCCTTGTTCATGATAGTTGTTTATTATCCATGCTATAACTGTATTGATTGGAAATACATTGCATGTGTGGATGAATAGACAACACTTTGTCCCTAGTATGCCTCTAGTGAACTAGCTCGTTGATCAAAGATGGTCAAGGTTTCTAGTCATTAACATGTGGTGTCATTTGATAACGGGATCACATCATTAGGAGAATGATGGGATGGACGTGACCCAAACTGTAAACGTAGCATGTGATTGTGTCAGTTTATTGCTACAAGTTTTCTGCATGTCAAGTATATGTTCCTACGACCATGAGATCATGCAAATCACGGACACCGGAGGAGTGACTTGTGTGTATCAAACGTCACAACGTAACTAGGTGACTATAAAGGTGCTCTATAGGTATCTCCAAGGGTGTCTGTTGGGTTGTCATGGATCAAGACTGGGATTTGTTACTCCGTGTGACAGATAGGTATCTCAGGGCCCACTCGGTAATACAACATCACAACAAGCCTTGAAAGCAATGTACTAAGTGTTAGTCACGGGATCTTGTATTACAGAAACGAGTAAAGAGACTTTCCGGTAACAAGGTTGAACTAGGTATGGAGATATCAACAATTGAATCTCGGGCAAGTAACATACCGAAGAACAAAGAGAACATCATACGGGCTTAACTGAATCCTTGACATAGAGGTTCGACCGATAAAGATCTTCATAGAATATGTAGGAATCAATATGGGCATCCAGGTCCCGCTATTTGTTATTGACCGTAGAGGTGTCTCGGTCATGTCTACATAGTTCTCGAACCCGCAGGGTCTACACACTTAAGGTTCGGTGACGTTTCGGTAGTATAGAGTTATGCATGGTGGTTATCGAATGTTGTTCAGAGTCCTGGATGATATGCCGTACGTCACGAGGAGATCCATAATGCTCCAGAGGTAAAGATTGATATATAGGAAGCCCTGTTTTGGTCACCGAAAAAGTTCCGGGCTCATCGGTAGTGTACCGGGAGTGCCGGGAGGGTACTGGGAACCGTCGGGAGGTGTATTTAGACCCGAGAGGCTACATGGGCTGTGGGAGGATGAATACCAGACCTTAGTGGGCTGGCCGAAGTCCCACGGAAGGCCCGTGCGTATGGGAAGAAATTCCAAAGAGAAAAAAGGTGGAAAAAGGCAAAAAGGTGGAAATAAGGAAGGAGTCCTAATCCTACTAGGAGTGGAGGAGGAGGACTCCTCCTCTCCACTTCGACCGAAGCCTTATAGGGCTGGCCCTTGCGCTAAGCCTCCTCCTATCCTCCTCCTATATATACTAGAGGTTTTAGGGTTTTTGCTACAGATTTTCAGCCACGTGCAACCCTACCCTCTAGTCCGTAGTTTCTCCTCTAGATAGGTTTCAGCAGTGCTTAGGCGAAGCCCTGCTGGAATTACTCCACCACCATCACCGCAACGCCGTCGTGCTGCTGGAGAACTCGTCTACCTCTCCACTTCCTCTTGCTGGATCAAGAAGGCGGAGATCATCATCAAGCCTTACGTGTGCTGAATGCGAAGGTGTCGTCCGTTCGGTGCTAGATCGGGACGGATCGTGATTGGATCACGGGATGCTCGGCGATTTGGATCACAAAGACGTTCGACTACATCAATCACGTTTCTTAACGCTTCCCGCTTAGTGATCAACAAGGGTACGTAGATCCACTCTCCCTCTCGTAGATGCTCATCACCATGGATAGATCTTGCGTGTGCGTAGGATTTTTTTTGTTTCCCATGCAAAGTTCCCCAACACAAACAATTTCGAATGGACCGATGAAGCAGCGGCTGCGTTGGAAGAAATCAAAACAATACTAGCAACGAATCCCATACTCACGGCACTAGGCGCCGGTGAGCCCATGTTGTTATACATATCGGCCACCAACAAGGTAGTCAGCGCAGTGCTCGTTGTCGAACGAGATTAGGAGGGACATAAATTCCAAACTCAGAAGCCGGTATATTATGTGTCAGAGGTACTAACGCAGTGCAAGTCCAGATACCCACATTACCAAAAAACAGCCTGTACAGTATTCATGGCATCAAGGAAACTCCGACACTACTTCCAGGAGTGCACGGTAACGGTGGCATCGAAAGTCCTCCTGAATGACATAATCAACAACAGGACGCCACCGACCGCATAGACAAATGGGCCATTGAGCTCCTTCCCTTTGAAATAAACTGCAAGCCACGTCACGCCATTAAATCTGAGGTACTAGAGGACTTCTTGGTTGAATGGATAGAGGCCAAGATCCCCAAGTAGTATAGTACATACTCCCATTGGACAATGTACTTCGACGGATCCAAGACCTTGGCCGGACTGGGGGCTGGAGTTATCCTCACATCACCCACAGGCGACAACGTAAGATACGTGTTGCAAATCATGTATGCCGATTCCAACAATGCCGCCGAATATGAAGCTCTTCTTCATGGTCTTCAGATGGCGGTATCAATGGGCATAAGACGGCTAGAGGTACAGGGAGACTCAAACCTGTCCATATCCCAAATTAACGGCGAATTCGATGCCAAAAATCCGAAGATGGCAGCATATAGAGACACTGTCCTCAAGATATCTGCTCGGTTCAGGGGGTTGGAATTCGCCATGTTGCTCGAGACAATAACCAAGCCGCCGATATATTGGCCCGTATGGGAGTCAAGTGCGATCCCGTCCTAAGAAACACCTTCCTGGAGCAGCTCTTCAAGCCCTCTATAGTGTGGCAGGACGATGCAAATGGCACCGATCCAAAAACAGCGAACAAGGTTATTCCCTCTATAAACAAACCAGATGATGGCATCATCGGCGGCTCAACAATGAATAAGACGCCCTCGGCTCATGAAGTAATGGTAGTAATCGCGCCATGGACAGAGCCCTTCCTCACCTACCTCCTTCATAAGGAACTCCTCGACGATCAAACCGAGGCATGACACATAGTTCGGCAACCTAAGGCTTACAAAATGCACGAGGGTGAGTTATACAAGGAAAGCACCACTTGAGTATTACAGAGGTGTATATCCGAGGAAGAGGGACGAGAGCTCCTCGCCGAAATCCATGCAGGCATGGGCGGGCATCATGCCGCGACAAGATCTCTTGTCGGTAAAGCTTTCGGAGCTGGTTTCTTCTGGCCTACAGCTTGGACCGACGCCCAGCCACTCGTTCAACATTGCGTCCGGTGTCAACTCTTCGCAAATCAAAGTCACATGCCCCCAATAGCTCTTCAGACTATTCTGATCACCTGGCATTTTGCGGTCTGGGGGCTGGACATGGTTGGACCCCTCAAAGGGGGAACCAGGAAAAATAAATACCTACTGGTCATGGTTGACAAGTTCACCAAATGGATAGAAGCAAAGCCTGTTAAATCGGCTAAATTTGGACCTGTGATTGAATTTATATCTAGCATAGTAAACCGTTACGGTGTCCCACATAGTATAATAACGGACAATGGAACCAATTTCACGGCCCAAGAGGTCAAGGACTGGTGCGTAAAAATGGGCATAAAGCTCTATTATGCATCGGTCTACCATCCGTAGACCAATGGACGGGTCGAGCGAGCAAACCGTCTCATTATGAGCGGCATCAAGCCATGTTTGGTCTGATCTCTTCACGAGTCCGACTGTCATTGGGTGGAGGAACTCGACTTCGTTCTATGGGGCCTGCGTACTACCCCGAACAAATCAATAGGTTATACACCATTTTTATGGTCTATGGGGCAGAGGCGGTTCTCCCCTATGACATTATCCACGACGCACCAAGAGTGCGCTTGTACGAGGAAAAGGAGGCCGAGTTAGATCGGTAGGACGACTTAGACGCCCTGGAGGGGGAGCGGGACATAGCTCTGGCTCGATCCACTCTTTACCAACAACAAGCTTGGCGGTACCAAAGTAGGGAGGTCAGGGCAAAGGCGTACAATGTAGGAGAAATCATCCTATGGCTCCCGGAGAAACAAAAGCACAAACTCAACCCCAAGTGGGAGAGTCCTTTCATCATTGACGAAGTGCTCGCGGGAGGGGCCTATCGTTTGCGAAACTCATCCGATAACCGCCTTGAACCAAATCCATGGAATGCAGCTCGTCTTTGGCGCTTCTACGGATAAACCGGTGCCGTCCATACTCCCCTACACTTTTTCCTTTTCGGTAATTTTTTGCCTTTTTAGCCATTTCCTTTCCCACTTTGCTGTACGATAGGGACAATTTCTTTTCCTACCCTATGTTCGGCTGAACCAATCTTGTATCACGGATACTTGGCATACACCTTAAAGTGTTAAATCCGAACAGAACACGTGGGGGCTTCTTTTAGTAGCCAGTATTCTAATTGTTCATACTTACCGGGTGCGCGTGTTTCTTTTGTCATGCTTTAGCCATTATATGCATCAATTCGAACTAAGACTTTGCCAAGCTGGGTTGCCTCGCTCCTGTGGTTACTCTCTACATTCCCGCTTGTTCGGCTAGAGAGTAAAGGGAGCACCTCTGCGATTGCTACGACCGTGTCCGCCAGACACGTACCTCAAACGAGTGAAGCCGAAAGCTAGCTATCTTACGTAGACAATTGATCAGCTATGACAAAAACATCTTATATGGCCCTGGTTGCTATTTCTGTTGTTTGGGTCTCTTATTCCCAAAGGACACTTAGTCGCGTACTACAAGTATGCGGATTCCTATCTACGTTCTTCGTAGAACCCCAACGAAAGGTATCGGAAGATGTCTCTGACACTACTCGTAATATGAAATATCTTTCTGTGTGCTTTCTGTTTGTTCGCACCACATGGTCGGGTTGCCTGGTTCCCCAAATACAAGTTCGCTCTTTGGCGAAGGAATAATAGAAAGGAACACTTCCGAGCTGTTTGCACAGGAGGGAGAAGCTGATGGCCGATTAAGACAAAGTTTACAACACAGATTGTTTTACAAATGTATATGTAAATTACATATGCGGCTACTGATCGAGATCATCGATTATTGTGTTGAGGGGGCAGTCTGCTTGCAAGAGGCGGGTGGCTGGCATCACTTGGTCATATACCAGGTGGGGTGGCACTTCTTTTCCATCCGATCCCACAGGACCAACCCGCGCCATATGCTCAGGGTTAAGTTTGGTAAAACGGGTCTTGAACATTGCCCACGCCTCCCGTGCTCCTTCGCGACAGGCCGAAGTCTTCCATAGCTCGAACCTATCCCGAGCTCCCCTAAATCGATCCACAAGTGCGGCTAGCCCTTCACGTGGCTGTGCGATGGGCCATAATGCCTTCACCATCCCCTTCATTGCTTTTTGCACACGCTTGTGGAGAGAGGTCAGCTCCTTCAGAATGTCCCCTTGGTAGGACTCGATCTCCTCTTCAGGATGTCCGGTCAAGAGACCTGCACACAAGATAATAATCGTGATTACTCTCATTACCTACATCGGAAATACTTACTCATAGTGGAATTGTATTTACGGAATATGCCCCTCCGAAGCTTTTGATTCTCTTCTTGAGCTTGGACCAATTGAGTATTTAAACTCTTTATTTCTTCGGCCTGCTTTTCTATAACAAGACAGCTGGCTTGCTGCTGGGATTCCGCATACCTTTGTGAATCCCCGGCTTCTTCCAACTGCCTTTCCATATGTCCTATTGATTTGGCCACTACACGGAATCCATATGTCAGGCACGATAATGTAAAAAGATAAGCAGTAAAAGCATACTCACCATGGGCCTCTCGCGTGAAACTCTTCACTTGTGCCAATTCGGCCTTCACGGACTCTACTTCCATGCGACTCTCCTCGAGAGCCTTGGCTAACTGCTCGGACTGTTGCTTTGAGGCCTGCATCAGCAAGTTAAACAATATGGAGATCCTTAATTCGTTTTTTCTAAATCAAATTAAGGCTCGGAGGCTACTAGGCTTACACGAGTATGCGGATTCTATAAAATCCGTCCTCTTACCTGAATGTTGGTTGTTATTAGCTTCATAGCTTCGCCGAATCCAGCTCGGGCGGCCCCCAGATGTGCATCCACCGAGCGTAAGGCACCAAATTCCTAGTCGGAGTAAATTGGATGCCGCATGGCCTCCCATCGGTGTCGATGATCCATGTCACTCTCCACTTCCGATTTCGTGATGGATACTCCGTCGCCAGATTCGGCGGGCGCCAGACCGGCCATGGGGGCTTCCGTAGCGGAAGCTGCATGGGTTGCGCCTCGGGAGCTCCGGGCGTCTCCTGACATTCGGGCATCCCCCTCGATAGGAGAAGATTGGGCATTTCGCCTAGGTAAAAAACGAGCGGTTATGATATTATGTTGTGTACAACGATAAGGCGGATATCCAAACAATGTACCTTCGAGATGCGCGGATGGGTGGATTCGTCCCCATGTCCGGCTAATCCACAGGGTCCCGACCGGACTCTGACTCGCCTGCGGCTTTGGCCGTTAACGCATGGCGTGTTGATCGTCAGCGCTTGGGGGTTGGGACCAGCACGTCCGAGGAGCTCTTGGTAGCAAGCCTCTAATACGTCTCCAACGTATCTATAATTTTTTATTGTTCCATGCTATTATATTATCTATTTTGGATGGTTTATATGCATTAATATGCTATTTTATATTATTTTGGGGACTAACCTATTAATCTAGAGCCTCGTGCCAGTTTATGTTTTTTCCTTGTTTTTGAGTATTGCAGATAAGGAATATTAAACGGAGTCCAAACGGAATAAAATCTTTAGAATAAATTTTCTTGGACCAGAAGCAACCTAGAAGACTTGGAGATGAAGTCAGGAGAGCAGCCGTGTGGCCACAAGCCACAGGGCGCGCCCTAGGGGGGAGCCCTTGGCTTGTGGGCCCATGGCAGCTCCCCTAATCCTATTTCTCGGCCTACAAATTCACAAATATTACCTGTAAGGGAGCCACGAAAACACTTTTCCACCGCCAGGAGCCTCAGTTCCCGTGAGATCCAATCTTGGAGCCTTTTCTGGTAATTTGCCAGAGGGGGATTCGATCACGGAGGGCATCTACATCAACTCCATTGCCCCTCTGATGATGCGTGAGTAGTTCACCACAGACCTTCGGGTTCATAGATAGTAGCTAGATGGCTTCTTCTCTCTCTTTGCTCTTCAATACCATATTCTTCATGATCTTCATGGAGATCTATCCGATGTAATACTCTTTTGCGGTGTGTTTGTCGAGATCCGACGAATTGTGGGTTTATGTTCAGATTATCTATGAATATTATTTGAGTCTTTTCTGAATTCTTATATGCATGATTTCATATCTTTGCAAGTCTCTTCGAGTTATTGGTTTGGTTTGGCCAACTAGATTGGTAATTCTTGCAATAGGAGAAGTGCTTAGTTTTGGGTTCAATCTTGCGGTGTCCTTACCCAGTGACAAAGTAGAGGTAGCGAGGCACGTATTATATTGTTGACATCAAGGATAAAAATATGGGTTTTTCATCATATTGCTTGAGTTTTTCCCTCTACATCATGTCATCTTACCTAATGCGTTACTCTGTTCTTCATGAACTTAATACTCTAGATGCAGACAGGAGTCGGTCGATGTGTGGAGTAATAGTAGTAGATGCAGAATCATTTCGGTCTACTTGACACGTACGTGATACCTATATGCATAATCATTGCCTTGGATATCTTCATAATTATTCGCTTTTCTATCAATTGCTCGACAGTAATTTATCCACCCACCGTAATACTTGCCATCATGAGAGAAGCCTCTAGTGAAACCTATGCCCCCCGGGTCTATTTTCCACCTTATACTTTCAGATCTAAAACCAAAAATACCAAAAATACCTTGTTGCATTATTTTTTACCTTTTTGTTTTACTTTACGTTCAAGCAATCTATTCTATCTATCTCCATCAGATCTCATCCTTGCAAGTAACCGTGAAGGGATTGACAACCCATTTATAGCGTTGGGTGCAAGTGTTTGATTATTTGTGTAGGTACATCTATTGGGGACTTGCTTGTATCTCCTACTGGTTTGATTCCTTGGTTCTCAACAACCGAGGGAAATACTTATCTACTTTGCTGCATCACCCGTTCCTCTTCACGGAAACCAACGCATGCTCGAGAAGTAGCAAGAAGGATTTCTGGCGCCGTTGCCGGGGAGATACATAGCAAGTCAGGATAAGAACTCTCCCGTCAACTTGCCAATTTCTGGCGCCGTTGCCGGGGAGATCTACATCAAGCCTACCAAGTACCCATCACAAACTCATCTCTTGCATTTACATTATTTGCCATTTGCCTCTCGTTTTCCTCTCCCCCACTTCTAAAACAATTTTCCAAAAAGATTTGCCTTTTTATTTGCCCTTTTTCATTTGTCTTTTCATTGTCTTTTTGCTTTCTTGTGTGCTATATTGCTTGCTTTGTCTCAATGACTCAAGAGAGTACCAAGTTGTGTGAATTTTACAATACTAATAATAATGATTTTATTATTACTCCGATTGCTCCCGCCACTAGTGCAAAATCTTATGAAATTAATGCTACTTTCCTCAATCTTGTTATGAAAGAACAATTTTCTGGCCTTGCTAATGAATATGCTGCATCCCATACAAATAATTTCTTGAGTTGTGTGATATGCAAAATAAGAAATATGTGGGTAATGATATTGTTAAATTGAAGCTATTCCCGTTCTCACTACGAGATCGTGCTAAAACTTGGTTTTCATCTTTGCCTAAAAATAGTATTGATTCATGGAATAAGTGTAAAGATGCTTTTATTTCCAAGTACTTTCTGCCCGCTAAGATCATATCCCTTAGGAAAGATATAATGAATTTTAAGAAACTTGATCATGAGCATGTTGCACAATCTTGGGAGAGGATGAAACTTATAATTAGGAATTGCCCCGTGCATGGTTTGAGTTTATGGATGATTATACAATTTTTTTATGTTGGATTGAATTTTGCTTCTAGGAATCTCTTAGATTCCGCCGCGGGTGGTACTTTTATGGAAATCACATTAGTATAAGCTAATAAACTCCTAGATAATATTATGGCAAATTACTCTCAATGGCACACCGAAAGATCTCCTACTAGTAAAAAAAACATGCCATTGAAGAGATTAATACTTTGAGTAAAAATATGGATGAATTGATGAATTTTTTTTGCTAGTAAGAGTGATCCTATTGATCCTAATGATATGTCTTTGTCTTCTTTGATTGGAAATAATAATGAATCTATGGATGTGAATTTTGTTGGTAGGAACAATTTTGGTAATAACGCTTGTAGAGGTAATTTCAATGCTAGGCCATTTCATATTAATTCCTCTAATAATTATGGCAATTCCTACAGAAATTCTTATGGAAATTATAATAATATGCCCCCTGATCTTGAGAATAATATTAAAGAATTCATTAGTATGCAAAAATATTTCAATGCTATGATTGAAGAAAAATTGCTCAAAATTGATGATTTGGCTAGGAACGTTGATAGAATTTCTCTTGAGATTGAGTCTTTAAAAATGAGATATATTCCACCCAAGCATGATATTAATGAGTCTTTTAAATCTATGAGAATTTCTATTGATGAGTGTATGGAAACAACCGCTAGAATACATGCTAAGCACGAATGGCTTGAAAAAGTGTGTTCTCATGATAATATTGATGAAGATCTTAAAGTAATTGATGTGACTCCTATTAAATCTTTGTTTTCCAATGTTAATCTTGATAAATATGGGACTAGAGATGAGTCAACTTTAGTTAAAAGGCGTCCCAATGATTCGGAGTTTATAGATCTTAATGCTAAGATTGATAAAAGTGGGATTGAAGAGGTCAAAACTTTAAATAGCAATGAACCCGCTCTTTTGGATTTCAAGGACTTTAATTATGATAGGTGCTATTTGATTGATTGTATTTCCTTGTTGCAATCCTTTTTTAATTCTTCTCATGCTTATAATCAAAACAAAGCTTTTACGCAACATATCGTTGATGCTATGATGAAATCTTTTGAAGAAAAACTTGAGATGGAAGTTTCTATACCTAGAAATCTATATTATGAGTGGGAAACTACTATTAAGATTAATATTAAATATTATGAGTGCCTTGCTTTGTGTGATTTGGGTTCTAGCGTTTCTACGATTCCAAAAACTTTATGTGATGTGCTAGGTTTCCGTGAATTTGATGATTGTTCCTTAAATTAGCATCTTGCGGATTCCACTATAAAGAAAACTATGGGAAGGATTAATGATGTTCTTATTGTTGCAAATAGTAATTGTGTGCCCGTAGATTTCATTTTTCTTGATATAGATTGCAATCCTACATGTCCAATTATTTTTGGTAGACCTTTCCTTAGAACGATTGGTGCAATTATTGATATGCAGGAAGGGAATATTGGATTCCAATTCCCATTAAGGAAAGGAATGGACACTTTACAAGAAGGAAAATAAATTACCTTATTAATATATCATGAGATCTACTTATGGATTGCATACCAAAGATGACAATACCTAGATCTATTGCGTTTTGCCTAGCTAGGGGCGTTAAACACTAGCTCTTGTTGGGAGGTAACCCAATTTTACTTTTGCTTTCTTTTTTTTGTTTCTTTTTTGGTGTGTTTTCACATTATTACTTCTGTAATAAATGTGTTTTCTTGTTTAAATTAATGTTTGAGCCAAGTAAGACCTTTGGGATGGTCTATGGTGTTTGCAATTTGATTTTGCTAAAAAACAGAAACTTTTGCGCTCAGTATAGAATTTTTATAAATTCACTGGAACGTGATTTTGATCTGAAATATTTACAAAAGATTTATATACAAATTTCCCTGATTTTCCTAATTTTTCAGAATTTTTAGAGTTACTGAAGTATTCGAAGTCTACAGATTGCTACAGACTATTCTGTTTTTGACAGATTCTGTTTTCTTTGTGTTGTTTGCTTATTTTGATGTATCTATGGGTTGTATCGGGGGGCATGAACCATGGAGAATTTATAATACAGTAAGTGTTACACAAATATAAATAAATAATTAGTTCACAACAGTATCTAAAGTGGTGATTTATTTTTCTTATACTAACGGATCTCATGAGTTTTCTGTTGAGTTTTGTGTTGTGAAGTTTTCAAGTTTTGGGTGAAGATTTGATGGACTATGGAATAAGGAGTGACAAAAGCCTAATATTGGGGATTCCCAAATCACACCAAGCCATATTCAAGGATACCAAAAATCTTAAGCTTGGGGATGCCGCGGAAGGCATTCCCTCTTTCGTCTTCAATCCATCAGCAAATTTACTTGAGGCTATATTTTTATTCACCACATGATATGTGTTTTGCTTGGAGCATATTGTATGATATGAGTCTTTGCTTTTTAGTTTGCCACAATCATCCTTGCTGCACAAATCTGTTGAGAGATACATGCTGAATCATGAATTCATTAGAATACTCTATGTGCTTCACTTATATCTTTTGAGCTAGGCAATGTTGCTCTAGTGTTTCACTTATATCTTTTTAGAGCATGGTGGTGTTATATTTTATAGAAATTATTGAACTCTCGTACTTCACTTATATTATTTTGAGAGTTTCTTAAAACATCATGGTAATTTGTTTAGGTTATGAATTTAGTCCTAATATAATGGGCATCCAAGAGGGATATAATAAAAACTTTCATATTAAGTGCATTGAATACTATGAGAAGTTTGACTCCTTGCATATAGTTTTGAGATAATAGAGATGGTAATACAAGAGTCATGCTAGTGAGTAGTTTTGAATTGGAAGAGATACTTGTGTTAAAGTTTTTGATTCCCGTAGCATGCACATATGGTAAACCGTTATGTAACGAACTCAGAGCTTGATTTGTTTAATGATTGTCAACCTTTGTGTGAGGGTCGGGAGCACGCGATGGTTAACTCCTACCAACCTCTCTCCTAGGAGCATGCGTCTAATGCTTTGTTTGATAACTAATAGACTTTTGCAATAAGTATATGAGTTCTTTATGACTAATGTTGAGTCCATGGATTATACGCACCCTCACCCTTCCACCTTTGCTAGCCTCTGTAGTACCACGCAACTCTCGCCGGTACATCAAACCCTCCTTCCTCAAAACAGCCACCATATACTTTCCTCAAAACAACCACCATATCTACCTATTATGGCATTTACATAGCCATTCCGAGATATATCGCCATGCAACTTCCACCACTCAGTTTTGCATGACTTGCACCATCACTTCATCTTGCATATAGAGTCATATTTTGTTTTAGGTATCGAGTTGTAAGTAAATAAAAGTGTGATGATTTTAATTAATAGAGCATTGTCCCATGTGAGAAAAGGATGATGGAAGCCATGACTCCCTCACAAGCTGGGATGAGTATCCGGACTTTACAAAAATAGAAGAGGTCAGCGAAGCCCAAATAAAAAAGAGAGGCCAAAGATGCCCACCAAAATAAAAAAAATTGAGACAAAGAGAGAAGGGAGAATTGCTACTATCTTTTTCCACACTTGTGCTTCAAAGTATCATCATGATCTTCATGATAGAGAGTCTCCTATTTTGTCACTTTCATATAACTAGTGGAATTTCATCTTGCACGACCACTTAGTTTTCTTTTTGAGCTTTCATACACTTATAGCTCTAAGTGCATTTGTTGCATGGCAATCCCTACTCACTCACATTGATATCTATCGATGGGCATCTCCATAGCCCGTTGATACACCTAGTTGATGTGAGACTATCTTCTCCCTTTTTCCTCGCACCTCCTCCATATTCTATTCCAACTATAGTGTTATATCCATGGCTCGCGCTCATGTATTGCGTGAGAGTTGAAAAGGTTTGAGAACACCAAAAGTGTGAAACAATTGCTTGACTTGTTCATCGGGGTTGTGCATGATTTAGATACTTTGTGTGGGGAAGATGGAGCATAGCCAGACCATATGATTTTGTAGGGATAACTTTCTAAGGCCATGTTATTTCGAAAGGACACGATTACCTTGTTGGTGTGCTCGAAGTATTACTGTTTTTATGTCAATATTAGACTATTTTTTTGAATCTTACGGATCTGAATATTCATGCCACAATAAAGAATATTACATGGATAAATATGTTAGGTGGCATTCCACATCAAAAATTCTGTTTTTATCATTTACCTACTTGAGGACGAACATGAATTAAGCTTGGGGATGCTTGATACGTCTCCAACGTATCTATAATTTTTGATTGTCCATGCTATTATATTATCTGTTTTGGATGTTTTATATGCATGAATACGCTATTTTATATTATTTTTGGGACTAACCTATTAATCTAGAGCCTAGTGTCACTTTCTATTTTTCCTTGTTTTTGAGTATTGCAGATAAGGAATATTAAACGGAGTCCAAACGGAATAAAATCTTCGGAATGATTTTTCTTGGACCAGAAGCAACCCAGAAGACTTGGAGATGAAGTTAGGAGAGCAGTTGTGTGGCCACAAGCCATAAGGGTGCACCCTAGGGGGAGGGCGCCCCTGGCTTGTGGGCCCACGGCAGATCCCCTAACCCTATTTCTCAGCCTATAAATTCACAAATATTCCCTGTATACCAGAGGGAGCCACGAAAACACTTTTCCACCGCTAGGAGCCTTGGTTCCCGTGAGATCCAATCTTGGAGCCTTTTCCGGTAATCTGCCGGAGGGGGATTCGATCACGGAGGGCATCTACATCAACTCCATTGCCCCTCCGATGATGTGTGAGTAGTTCACCACAGACCTTCGGGTCCATAGCTAGTAGCTAGATGGCTTCTTCTCTCTCTTTGATCTTCAATAACATGTTCTTCATGATCTTCAGGGAGATCTATCCGATGTAATACTCTTTTGCGGTGTGTTTGTCGAGATCCGATGAATTGTGGGTTTATGTTCAGATTATCTATGCATATTATTTGAGTCTTTTATGAATTCTTATATGCATGATTTCATATTTTTGCAAGTCTCTTAGAGTTATTGGTTTGGTTTGGCCAACTAGATTGGTAATTCTTGCAATAGAAGTGCTTAGTTTTGGGTTCAATCTTGCGGTGTCCTCACCCAGTGACAAAGTAGGGGTAGCGAGGCACATATTGTATTGTTGCCATCAAGGATAAAAAGATGGGGTTGTCATCATATTGCTTGAGTTTATCCCTCTACATCATGTCATCTTAACTAATGCGTTACTTTGTTCTTCATGAACTTAATACTCTAGATACAGGCAGGAGTCGGTCGATGTGTGGAGTAATAGTAGTAGATGCAGAATCGTTTCGGTCTACTTGAAGCGGACGTGATGCCTATATGCATAATCATTGCCTTGGATATCTTCATAATTATTCGCTTTTCTATCAATTGCTCGATATTAATTTGTCCACCCACCGTAATACTTGCCATCATGAGAGAAGCCTCTAGTGAAACCTATGGCCCCAGGTCTATTTTCCATCTTATACTTTCAGATCTAAAACCAAAAATACCAAAAATACCTTGCTGCATTATTTTTACCTTTGTTTTACTTTCTGTTCAAGCAATCTATTCTATCCATCTCTATCAGATCTCATCCTTGCAAGTAACCGTGAAGGGATTGATAACACCTTTATAACGTTGGGTGCAAGTGTTTGATTCTTTGTGTAGGTACATCTATTGGGGACTTGCTTGTATCTCCTACTGGATTGATACCTTGGTTCTCAAAAACTCAGGGAAATACTTATCTACTTTGCTGCATCACCCGTTCCTTTTCACGAAAACCAATGCATGCTCGAGAAGTAGCAGACTCTTGCGGGAGGAGTTTTTCTTCTTACCCACAGACGGAATGGAGAATGACTCGGGGTAATCGACTATGATTGACACCAGGGTCTGGAAAATGTTGTCCTGCTAGTATACTCCATTTTCGAAGTCGATATGGAGATCTGGGTCCTCGTTGAAGCCCGGATCGTTGTCACGTGCATGATTCTCGGGCTGAGGAGCCGGACAGTTGACTGTCTCGATGAAGCTCCTCCATTCCTATTCACGTCAAAGCATCAGTCAAATAGAGTACGGTATGAAGCCCCTAAGTATTTCATGATTGAAAGAGGAAGGTTTACCTGTTTGATGGGATTGTGGGCTGAATACCCTTCCTTGGTTGACCGCCGGATGAAGTCTTCTTGCTCTTATTTGTACAGGTCGGCAAGTGCAGCGGCCAACGCTATTGGATTGGTAGGACCTAGTTTTCGGGAATGCGTGGTGTCACTTGTCCCGTTGTATCGCCATAAGGGGTGCACCCTTTGTTGGATGGGTTGCACGCACTGGGAGATAGCGGCGGCCGTGACGTCAATCATGGTCAGCCAGTGATGGGCAAGCATCCGCACTTGCGCAGCAAGGCGTTGCACTTCGGCGCTCTCCTCCTGAGATGAGCTCTTGGGTCGTCAGTTGTACCTCATCTTCAGGAGGACGTCAGACTATTCGGGCAGACCTGTCCGAGTTGGCTCGAACAGGGGGACGTCTTCAATAGAACCACTCTGAAGTCCATTCTTCGAATTTCTTTGGCGTGCCAGCCGGATACCCCGTTCCCGCTATGCGACATACTTTGTCTCCACCGACCTCTAAGATGTCCTACCCCGAGTTCGGGGGATGAGGCATAAGTATTTCCTCCACAGATCAAAATGGGCTTCGCACCCTAAGAACATCTCACAGAGGGCGACAAAGCCCGAGATGTGTAGGATCGACCTGGGGGTGAGATGGTGGACTTGAATCCCGTAGAACTTCAATAACCCCCTCAAGAATGGGTGGATTGGAAACCCAAGGCCCCGGAGGAGGAAGGGGACAAAGCAAACACGCTCCCCCATGTTTGGATTAGGGAAGCGCTCGTTGAAGACCTCGTCACCATAAGAAAGCAGACCTGCGCGGGTTGCCGCTAGATCTGATGATGGGAGATATCCCTGGGTCTCCAGGTTACGGAGCCGCAAGAGAGTAACATAGCAGCTGGTCCAATCACATGGGCGTTGGCCGTAAGGGCGTGTTGAGGAGCTGGGAGCGTTAGCCGTGTTTTTCGTAGAGCTTCCGCTAGGAGTTTTTGATGAGTGGGAGGAAGCAGATGTGATTTTGAACCACGACTTTGTGTGATTAAATGGGTTGGTGCCTCTGTTGCGGAGTGGTAGGATTATAAAAATCGGTGGCCACTCACCTCCTCACGGCGCACAAAAATTGAGGAACTTGTGCAGTTATTATAATGACCCGCGCCCGTGACGCTTGGGATCTTACCGAAGACTGGCCGGATGCTGAACAGAGAAGGATGAGGGACTCGCCTTGCAAGCCGAAGACGATGACATGAAGGAATCAACCGAAGATAAATCAGCGTTGAAGACCATTCCAGGGGCTACCTAGGGAGTCCTAGATTAAGGGGTCCTCGGATAGCAGACCCATTGTTCATGGGCCGGACTGTATGTGCCACAAGGCAGGCATTAAAGGATCGAGGATCACCTACGCTAGGACGGAAGCCTCATGGAGTCGAGACGTATTCTCCAAGTTATTATCTGTAGTTAGGCAAGTTATCTCTTCGGCATGTAACCGACCATGTGTGGGCCAAGGGCACCCTAGGCATCTATATAAGTCGGAGGGTTTTAGGGATTAGATATAGAACAACTCATCTAGGGTTAGACATACGATCTCAAGGTAGATCAACTCTATAACCCCTTACACCATCAATACAATCAAGAAGGACGTAGGGTATTACCTCCATTGGAGGGCCCGAACCTGGGTAAACTCATGTCCTTTTTGTCTCCTGTTACTATCGATCCTAGTCTCACAGTTCGGGACCCCCTACCCGAGATCTACCGGTTTTGACACCGACACGCACTAAAGGCCCATGCGTGTGGGGTGGAAACAACCCAAGGTGGAAAGAGTTTCCAAGTGGGAAGGAGGAGTCCTAATCCTACTAGGATTGGAGGAGGACTCCTCCTCTCCTCCTTGTGGCTAAGGCAAAGGGGCCAGCCCTAGGGCACCGGCCTCCCTCCCCTCCTCCTATATATACTTGAGGGAGAGGGGGCAAACAGACTCAACCCTAATTGCCACGTGCTACCCTCTTCTTCCCTAGATCAGTTTCTCCTCTAGATTAGTTCCGCGGGGCTTAGATGAAGCCCTGCAGGATTAGTTCACCACCACCGCCACCATGCCGTTGTGCTGCCGGAGAACTCATCTACCTCTCCACGCCCTCTTGTTAGATCAAGAAGGCGGAGATCGTCATTGAGATGTACGTGTGCTGAACGCGGAGGTGCCGTTCGTTCGGCGCTAGATCGGAAGGACCGTGCCTGGATCGCGGGACGGATCATGATTGGATCGCGGGACGGATTGTGATGGGATAGTGGGATGGCTTGCGATTTGGATCGCGAATACGTTCGACTACATCAACCGCGTTTCTTAACACTTCCCGCTTAGCGATCTACAAGGGTATGTAGATCCACTCTCCCTTTCGTAGATGCTCATCACCAAGGATAGATCTTGCGTGTGTGTAGGAATTTTTTTGTTTCCCATGCAACGTTCCTCAACACTTGGAACTTGTTCCTTTTGGGTTCTTGGATGTCCTAGATGACTAGTGTTGTTGAGGAGGTCTAACTTGGTGGGAGCTCTGGCTAAACTTTAGGAGCCTCCAATTTAATTGCAAGCATCGCCCGAGGCAATTTGTAAAGGTTTGGTCAATGTATTCAAGAAGACCTCATAGTGGATCGAGTTCTTCCTTTGTGGAAGAATATGAAGGATAATAGGGTGAGCCTTTTTGTGTCATCGGTGAGTTGGTGTGTCCCCGCATCTTGAGGTGAACCCTTTTGTGGCATTTCGTGTGCAATGTGCAACCACATCTCAAGATGAGCATTTGTTGTGTTCGAGGAGCACTTAGTAACCATACATTTCCAATGAAGATGTACTTTCATTGTGGAAGAACTTCGGAATTTACATTGTCGTATCCGTGTGTCTCGGTTATCTCTTTATTCGAACTCTTTACTTGTTCACTTACTTTGTGACAGCCATCAAGCTTGAAGTTATATATTGCCTAGCCTTTTTAGGTTTTGTGCTTAATAAATTAAACGCTAGTTTTATTCTGCATTTATCCAAGCCTTAGTCGTAATTATTTTAAATCGCTTATTCAACCCCCCCTTAGACGACGCCGTGTCCTTTCAAGAGCAAGACACCTCAAGCTTACCAATGACAAAATGGCACCCAGTCTAAAGCAATGCTTCATCTATTGTTTGATATTAAGGATAGTAAAACTGAGCCTAATCCCTACCTTCTCATGACTTGGACGTTTCCGGCCATTTGTTCGCATTGTATAGGCGATTTCAGCCGTTAGATGTGCTATCTATTTCAGTCTCCACCATAGTGTTTTTTACCTGGGCCAACTGTCCTTAAGGCCTACTGCTCCAGAAGAAAAATCTGATGTTTGTGGTTGACTGGGCCTTTTCTCCTACCCAGGTAAGTGCTGCCCACGAGCCGCCACATGAACAGTAGATGGCCCTCGAGCAGAAGAAAAATGATGCGCTCGACAGAGAGAATCAGGTCGGTCGCGCAGAGAGAGAGAAGGGGATCCATCGCCCACGAGCACCTCCCTTGGTGATGCAGCCCTCGAGCATTCGAGCGGACATGCCGGTCTCGCCGAGTGATGCGAAAAGGGGATGCGAAGGGGCAGTAGGTTGTGTAATCTAAGCGCCGTGGGTGATTGAAGCAAGCACTAAAGCTTCCGTTACTCAAATCCATTAAGACATTAATGGATGTTGAGAAGTAAACTGAGCGTTAAAGCTTCCATGCATGTACATAAGCTCTGCACCCTATGTTCTCTTGCTCTCATGACCAGGCAAGATACAAAGGTATCGAATCTCCAGTCCATCTCTACACCTTGTTCCCCTTCCGAGACTTGATTTTGTTCCTTAATCCCTTTTGTTTGTACTTTCAACCTTTATTTTTTTGCTCCTACGGATTAACAGGAGTACAGGACCCTATGCTTCAGAAATTTTGGCAGAGTCTAGATCTGGTACCTCAACAGCGACAGAGGATGGGTCACGACTCGGGTGGCTCATGCGACGCTGATGACTCAGGCGACGACCGTGGCGAGGTGAGATGGAAGGTCACCTTCGCCGCCGATCTCGCAACTCGATCACTGACCTTCTTTGACGGAGTGCTGGTTCTCAGGTGTGACGCACTTCGTTTGGTCCTGTTGGACGTGCACGGGGTGGTGATTGACGCGCGATTCCTCCGTGTCGAGGAACATGTCGATATTAGGGATATTATCGCCTTTCCTTGTCATTTTGCGAGGGTCAAGGACCGTTTACCGGCGGCTCCGGCAACAACGACGGTGGCGTCCCGGGCTGGCGTAGCGACGACCAACAGAAGCGGTGATGCGGTACATGGGAGGTACACGGCATGTGGATTGTGGGAACCAACAAGACCCGACCCGGGCTCGAGCCCCACCGCTCAGACGGCAATGGCGGATGTGCGACACGTGGGAAGAGATCAGGTCCTCCATTACCCTGCGCCCGCGAGTATTAAAGCTCCCCTCCCCTCCCGGTGCTTGATCTAGAAGCCTCGTTCTCCCATTTCTGGACGGAGGAAAAAAACCCTAGATCTCGACCTCCTGATTCCTTCGAGTGGTGGAAGGTCAAGGTGAGAGGGGATCCTCGATCGTTCGTGGCGGTCGCTGCTTCCCCTCGCATGGCGTTCGAAGGGGGGACGCGGCTACCATGGAGGCTATTGCGATGGTGCGGATCACCGTGCGAGGCGCGGATCTGGCCGGCTTCCTGGGCGGGGAGGAGGGAGAGGCGGAGACAAAAGCAAGTATTCCTAGAAGAGAAGCAGTGAGAGCGACCTCAACAACTCGACCTCCTCCAACATCGCCGCAACCTCTAATGACACCTCACGCTGGGATGCAGCAGCGACGGGGAAACACCAAGGTCAGGAAGGGGGTTTCTGGAGACCTAAATCACAAGGCCCTGCGGAATCTGGGGACGCTGGCGATGAGCGCCATCCCTCTCCTATGCAACGCCACCCACAGGGCAAGCAAGTCCAGGTGCACCCTACCAAAAACTCCCCTCCCTGCCCTATCTACAAATCCCTAGAGCATCTTCCTATTTGTTGCCCTCAAGCTTTTTGCGAGAGGTGCAACAAGTTAGGGCACCTTGCATCAGTCTGTTCTGAATTCCTACCCTGGGAGTGCATCGCACCGATGTGTGCCTTTCAATCTAGGGGACAGGGGTTTTACTATATTCATGACTCATGCACTGCTAATCAGACGAAAGAGAGATCCAATAGCATTGTTGTGACGATTGTTGAAGGTGAGACTTCTACTCGCCAAATGGAATTGGATTTGAATGACTACCTTGCTACGGGTTGGCGGTGCTCTGCACATGCTATTGGCCCAGGAGTGTTTGTTGTGAGATTTCCTAATCCCCGTGCGGTAGCACAAATCTATTATGTGGGGAGAGTTCAACTTAAATCTAGTGGTGTTGTGATTCATGCCAAGCAATGGTCCTCGGCCGTGGGGTCAAAAGGGGTGATGGAGATAGCCTGGGTGAAAGTCAGTAACGTTCCTCTAGACAAACGGATTGAATGAACCTTGCTTATGTTGCCTCTCTCATGGGGGTTCCTTTAGAAATTGATGCAGCTACCTTACACAGCCCTGCCTCAGCTCGGGTTAGACTAGGATGTAGAAATGTGGATGAAATTCCTGTGATTGCTGAAGCAGTTCTGGGTGGTCACTTTTATGATTTCTTTTATGAGGTGGATCAGGTTCTGGTGAGGGACCCTGATAGGAAAAAATACTATACATACCTCTTTGAATCCAGTGAAAAGGTCTCCTGAGAAACATGATGCTGACATGGGAAAGAAAAATACTGAGAAAGGTGACCTCTCATCTGGGCTTGAGGGGAAATCTTCCTCCATTCCCCAGGATGGGGGAAAGAATGATCAGATCCGAGAATCATAGGAGAGTGTGGAGTCGGATGAATCCCTCCATACTACACTCCTGATTGAGACTATGGCCCAGGAAGAAAAAGAGAAGAAAGATAGAAATACCACTGATGATGTAAGTAATAAAAAATCACAATGCAAAGTTCAAAAAAACCAAAACAGTGCTTACAAAGGAAAATCGTACTCTGATGTGGTGAAATCTTCTCCTCAGGTGATGGAAATGGATACAGGTGATGAGACTATCATGAATGTGACCAGTGAATATACTGTGGAGTCCCCTGATGATGCAGTTGGAGTTGAGGTGATCCCTACCCCTCCTCTGGTTTCTGAAGAAAACCTCCGTTTCAGCCTTCGAAATGTGTAGAGCAAGATGGAGAGGGCGGATGACAAGGCCATGGAGGCAGCAAAGAAAAGAGATATTGAAGGTACTCGCAGTTATACCAATTCTTTTGAGTCTCTAACTAATCCTGAATTGATTGTTACTGCTATCAAGATGGGTGTGCATATACCTGATGTTGATTTCGCAAATATTGATATCCTTAGAGAGCTAGAAATATTTAGAAATGCAGAAGCTAATAATGATAATGTAATACATCCCGAGCATAAGGATAATCCTATGTTGATCACAAATGCTAAAGGGGATCAGGCCTCTCTAGACTTAAATTGGGGAGAGGATAATATGTTAGAGGACGAGGAATTTACGGTAGTGAGGTCTAGGAAGAAGAAGGAGAGAAAACATAATGTGATCATTGCTAGACCTACTACTCGCAGTCAAAAAAATAAAGTGTTGGGTAACCCTACTCAGCCTCCTAGTAGGATAACCACGAGGGGGAAGAGGAATTCTGTTATTAAATGAAAGGGATCTTCTGGAATTGCAGAGGGGTTGGTAGAAAAGGAATGGCTGCCTGCTTCTCAAATATGATCCGAGACCATTCCCTTGACTTCCTTGGCATCCAGGAAACCAAAAAACAGGATTTCCCTTGCAAAACCTTGTGAAAATAGACCCCTATGACAGCTTTTCTTAGAACTGGCTGCCCTCTAAGGGGAAATCTGGTGGCATCCTTTGTGGTGTTAGAAAAGATAAGTTGGAAGTTATATCCTGGTCCATGGGAGATTTTCTACTCCAGGTAACTGTCTTTGATGTGAATAATAAATGTGAATGAGCCCTCATAATTGTTTATGGGGCGGCCCAAGATGAGAATAAGGATGATTTCCTGGTTGAAATGTCTTCTATGTGTGCTCAAATCAGAATTCCTTATATTATTGGTGGGGACTTTAATATTCTGAGGGAGCAAGGGGAGAAGAATAGAAACATTACCCACTCTCAATACACACACAAATTTAATTCAGTCATAAATTCCCTATGCCTTCGCGAGATAGAAATGGGAGGGGGAAAATATACCTGGACCAACAAGCAGAAACATCCCACTCTTGAGAAGTTGGATAGGATCCTTATGAGTTTCGAGTGGGAAAACCTTTTCCCTCTTGTCACGGTCCGCAAACTGGTCAGAGATGTCTCAGATCACAATCCGCTGCTGCTTTCCTTGGGCCCTGAGAAAATTGGCCCGCTTCATCAGCGTGAATTTAGATTTGAGTTAAGTTGGTTGAAGAAGGAAGATTTTTATCCTAAAGCCAAGAATATATGGGAACAACCAGTTAAGGCTAAAGACCCTATTGATGCCCTTAACATTAAACTTAAGCGCATCAAAAAATATTTTAAAGGATGGGGATCCAATTCCTTTGGTCATGAGAGGAAGAGAAAAAAGTGATTAAACATGAACTGGAAAAAATTGAGAAACTAGAAGAAGAGGGCCCCTTAGACCCTGAAACCTATGAGAGAAGGACTTGTCTTTGTGCAGAAATGTATGAAATCTTAAGCAATGAGGAACTGTTCTGGTTACAACAGTCCAATGAGAGATGGCTGTTGAAAGGAGACCAGAAGACAACCTTCTATCATCGTGTTGCTAATGGGCATAAAAGGAAAAATACCATCCATTCCTTCACGGATGGTGAGGTGACTATCGAAGGGACAACTAATCTACTAACCCATGCAACAAATTATTATAAATAACTGTTTGGCCTTGCTAGGGGAAACATGTTCCATTTATCCCTTGATACTTGGACTGATTATGAAAAAATGAATACAAATGATAACATGCTCCTAACTCGTGAATTCACTGAGGAGGAAGTTAAGAAATCCCTTTTCTCTATGAATAGCAACAGAGCCCCTGGTCCTGATAACATCCCAGCTGAGTTTTATAAAGTCTACTGGGACTTTGTGAAGAAGGATCTGATGCAGTTGTTTACTGCCTTCCATAATAACAATCTGGATGTAGCTCGGTTGAACTATGGAGTCATTACCCTTATACCTAAGTTGAACGGGGCTAAAAAGATTCAACAATACCGACCCATTTGTTTGCTTCGATGCCCCTATAAATTGATTACCAAAGTGCTGGATAATAGGGTGGCTATCTTTGCTGATATTTTGATCAGTAGACACCAAAATGCCTTTATCAAACACAAAAACATTATGGATGGAATCCTATCTTTGCATGAGATTTTGCACCATACCTATCGCAAGAAAAAAGTTGGAGTGGTCCTTAAGCTTGACTTTGAAAAAGCCTATGACAAAATCAACTGGGAATTCTTGCTTGAGTGTCACCGCATTCGTGGTTTTGGTGATATCTAGTGTGGCTGGGTAGAGAAAATACTTTATAATGGGACGATAAACATCAAGCTGAATAATGAAAATGGGCCCTATTTTCAAAGCCACAAAGGGGTGCGCCAGGGAGATCCTTTCTCCCCTTTCCTTTTCAATTTGGCTGTTGAAACTCTAGCCAAGATGATCCACAATGCCCACAAAGAGAAACTGATTACTAGTTTAGCCCCAGATCTTATTGACAATGGAGTGGCCATACGCTAATATGCAGATGACACAATGATCTGCTTTGAGAATGACGAGGATGCTGCAGTGAGACTTAAATTCTTACTGTACATGTTCTAACTCATGTCTGGTCTCAAGATTAACTACATGAAAAGTGAGGTTCTTTGTATAGGGGGTGATGATAGTACATTGAAGTACTATGCAGACATGTTTAATTGTCAGATCGTACACTTCCCAATGAAATACTTAGGAATTCCAGTTAGTTACTCCACGCTCCGGAATCTAGATTGGGAGTTTGTGGATGAGAGATTCCTAAAATGCTGTGAATCCTGGATTGGAAATGCTGCATCCTCATGGGGGAGACTTATTCTTCTGAACTCTTCCCTCACTAGCATTGTGTTCTATTACATGTCTATGATCCTTTTACCCAAGATGGTCATCTATAAGCTGGATAAGCATCGTAGAAAGTTCTTTTGGCAAGAACAGGAAGGGTGCAAAAGATACCATCTTGTGAAATGGGCCAGGATATGTAGATCCAAAAAAAGGGTGGCCTGGGTGTAAAAGATCTCCATAAGCAGAATGTCGGTCTACTCACCAAATGGTGGTGGAAGCTTGAGACCCAGCAAGGACTATGGCAAGACATAATTAGAGCCAAATTTCTTTAAAAAGATAACATCACTTTAGTGCATTGTAGATTTGGGGATCCCCCTATCTGGAAAGCTATTATGAAGGTGAAAGACTGCTACCTTGCTGGTAGGGGTGTGATTTTGAACTCTGGCAACACTGCTAGACTTTGGAAAGATCCTATACACAACATTACTCCTTTGAAGGATGTTTTCCCCGTTCTGTTTGATATTTGTAACAAACAAGATATCACAGTGGCGAATTTTAAAGCGAATGCTGATGCTGACTTCTTTCGAAGACGGCTACATGGTCCGCTGGTGGAGCAATGGAATAAATTGAACAACATAGTTCAATCGTGGACTATTTCGGATGCCCCGGACCAGATTATTTGGACCCTGGGAAAGAAAAGAAAGTTTACCACCAAATCCATGTATGAATACCTTGAAAAAGGTATTGCTGGTTGCAATTATAGATGGATTTGGTCTGCAAAAGTCCCTCTTAAGATTGAAATATTTATGTGGCAGCTTTTTCAGGATGCGGTGTTGACTAGAGGTGTAATGAAACGGAGAAATTGGACAGGAAATCCTAAATGTTCCTTCTGTAATGAGAAGGAGACCTCTAAGCACCTCTGGTTTACTTGTCCTATTGCTAGAGTGGTGTGGAGGACCGTCGAGTGCGTCCTGGGGACAAACCTGGGGCCAAATAACATTTGGCAATACTTCTCTTGGTGCTATGCTTATATCCCTGATGGAGCTAAGTACTATACCTTTGGTCTGGCAGCTATCTGCTGGGCGATCTAGAACTGTCATAACCGTGCTACTTTTGAGAAAAAGAAATTACGATCCCCTTTTGATGCAGTATTCTCTGCTTGTGGTTACATCAACTATTGGGCAGGTTTGATGTTTGGAGCAGATCGTGAGGCAATGGAGCGTGGGGCGAAGATGCTGAAGATCAACGCATCGAACCTGATGAGGATCTGCGCGACTCCAGGAGGGGATACCTGAAGCTGGTTGGCTGCTTCAAGGGTGATCGCTGATGATGAAGCGTGACGATAATATTTTCCTTGCTTTTGCTTTAGCTTGGGTCTCGTTGTGCGAGCTTTGGGTGTTGAATGCCTGTAAACTATGGGTTATTTCATCTCCTAGACTGTTGGGTTGGATAGGTTAGGTCGGTCTTTGTGGTGTCTCTGGGTTTCGTTCTATGGCAAACTGCTCGATGACGAGTGTTTGTAGTAGGTTTTTCAGGGATGCTTTGAGCTCGCTTCTCCTTTCTTGCTTCCTTGGTATGGTCAGACAAAAAACTCTGTATTTCCGTTATCGCTTTAATGGAAAGGGGTTCGCCCGGCTCAAAAAAAAGATTCTGCAGCAATACCCATAGACGAAGAGCCTGATGAGCCCCACGAGATCTGTTCAGGTTCATGTCGAGGGCGCTAAAAAATCTGCCATTTTTTGTATTATTCCACACCTGACGCCTGATAATATTCCATGTATGTACACCCAACCACAATCTCCTTGATGTCCATGCAGTCGCTTTCAGAAACATGTAGGCTAGCTTTTGCTCATCCCTGTTGGTGCCATGCACATTCATTCAGCAGTTGTTGAAACTGAATATACTTGTTGGATAACAACATGTTATATTTAGACCATTTTTATAAGACATAGTTTAACATTGTTCTCTATGAAACATTGTACTCGAGGTCGATGTTGTGATGCATCCGCATTGACAGTGCTTTCTTCCCGCATCGGCGACGTGAAGCAACAAAGTTATGTGCTGGAGGAGGCAGGACAACCACTCCAATAAGGTGACAAACAGTGCACTAACTCCAAAATATGTGTGCCGCTCACTTGCTTTATTCTTTTATCAGAAGGTACATGTATCCTGTTGAGACATGCAAAAAGATCTTGGTGTTTGCAGGTAATTTACTTTCCTTGCATATATTGATGTCATGCTATTTTGCAATCTACCATCTTCATTGCTGAATAGATAAAATCTAAGGCATATCTGTTTTTAAATCAACTCTAGACATGCTTTAATTTTTATGTACAGCTTATGAGATATGTGGATTGATGTGGATGTTTATGAATCAAGACTACACGATTCTGCTGATCAAGGATTTGGTGTTGCATGTTTCTTAGTTCCTCACATTGTTTCTTTTGTTTTTCTGCCAAGAGTATTAGATTCAAATAATGTGGTCTTGCAAACTAAGCATGTGTACCTGTAATGCAAAATTCTATTCTTTTGAATCGCTTTTTTTTGCCTTTTGCTCTGATAATTTGACCAATAACTGCCAGTGTGATCCTTCTCAATTATGTTCTTTTGTCTCCCTTTGTTTTGTCTGGACAGGGTACCCTATATGTAAGTCAGCAGCTATATGTGTGTGAATACTAATCAATGCAACAACTAAAATAATTTCCTGTATTTGTGGTACAACAACGTTCAGAGATTATATTACACAGTTCGAGCGTGCTATCTTAACTCAAACACATTGAGAAAGTGAGCTCTAACAGTATATATAACTGGTAAGTTCGTACTACTTCTATGGAACTTTGTACTACCCCCATGTCTTTAGAAAAGGGCAGATAATATCTTCCAGTCTGTACATATCCCCAAAAAACAATTATCTACCATAGTATTTATTTATCAGAATATTTCTACATACTCCAGAAAGTTCAGAACAAAAGCTGGAAGTGCTTATAGTGAACATGTCTAACTAACAAAACAACTACCCTTGCTGATTATTTACTCCATCAACCAGACGAATGTTATATGTACCTGAAGTAATTAGTTCGGGATGATTTTTCTCTCATATATATGGACACAAATATATAGCTTCTAAGAACTAATATACACATTATGTGGTACATAAAAACAATAAGTATAACCCAACAATCTATTAAAAGTCAAATTGTCGACATGTCTACTAAAAAAAAAACCGTTTTGCTACTATAAGATGCACCATTCAGTAGTTGGACTTTATCCTTGATATTGTTTTTACAGTTAAACACAAATGGATAAAGGTAATAATTCTTCCAGATTCACCATTGATCTTTTGCGGTTATATTAATATAGACGTAGAATAGTACTTTCTTATCAAGCTGCAGCAGGGAGGTAAATCTTCGTATGCACTTGCACAGTTTAGGTTTTTGTTGTAACTATACTTACTATGTTGTGATTGTGGTCTTCAGATTTATGATTTCTTCTCTTTGTGACAATATACACATCCCGGTAATAAATATAAATTCGTTAGTTTCCATGGCTTTATCGGGTGAACCAACAATGTATCTATGTTTTTATCACGTCATATTGATGTTTGTAACTTTATTATCTTTAGCTGATGTCGTACTTTTGTTTTCAAACACTGGCTGGGCTGAAGGATCCTACTTGGCTTCTGTAGAGAAGTATATGAAAGTTATATTTCATAAATTTTCTCAGCCGTAGGATGCTAATGTTGGAAAAGAGGACCTATAATCTGGTCACTTCTTCCTTGTGTCAAACAGATTCAAGGACGACGGGATATATAATCTTATCAGTTCTTGGTTGTGTCAAGATGATTCAAGGACTATGAGGTGGGTTCAAGGCATGGGCTCTGCACTCCCCCTATCAAATTATTGATCTTTGCGATCATCTTATCATTTTTTTCAGATTGCTGCTAGCACCTATATATTTATCTACAGGTAATTGCATATTTTGTGTCGTTCAACTTGACAAACTACAAGAAGTTGGTTGTGGAAAGCTGCATCTATTTCTCCCTACAGAAAATTGCATCTATTCTTTGCCATGGTGCACCACACTAGCTTATCCATGTGTTATCAGTGAATGCCTCAGCTTTGCCTCACATGAAGTCCATCACAACTGAACATAATTCAGTTTGTTTTTGGAATTTACAGCTTCTAAAACTATCTTATCTACTCCATTTCTCGCAAACAAGTGCGAGAAAGGAATGACGTTATCCCTTTTGTATTCTATAAATGGGATGATTTGTTGGATAGAATAACATAACTTTGCATGCCAAAGAAACAAAAGGAACACACATGTTCAAATTGAGGCACAAAGCTTGCAAAAGACTTCTAAATTTGTATTCAAGGACACAATATGAGCATGACCATTTTATCAATAAGTAGCTCTGTTAAATATACTATTTTGTTGTTGCAGTTATAATGTGGAGGATATTTTCTTCTGATGTAACCATATATTGTTAGCGGATGTACCAATTGTGATTTTTTTATTTCAACTTTGTCCATGTCTTTGCCATCTTTTGTTAACATAGTTCACTACTTGCAAGAAGAAAAATCTACAGTTTTACATTAGTTTTGGCCTAAAGTTATACAACATACCTTCAAAATGTGTATTTTCTACAATTATTTTTTGTGCCAACCTCAACGCAACTGCTTAACATAAGTACCTAACACATATCATAAAAATACCCCTTTTCGATTACTGAACGATATTTATGATTGAACCCATGTTTAATTTCTCTTATATTTATTAAAACTCCTATCGTTACATCGAAAAAAATAGACGGATGCAGCAATGCGCACCATCGATGATCTAGTATCATAGAAAATGGACAAGCATCTTCTTGTTCTTCCTTTTATTTCTTATTATTTTATCATTTTTCTATTTCTATTTTGTTTTGTTTTTATCTTAACTTGACATTCCCTGTTTTTTTTCATAGGTAAATACGTGACTACTTTATGAGCCACATGTCTGTTCGAGCATGTGAATATTTTTTTTCCAAAATATGAACATCCTTGTAAGATACGTATATAGACATTTACTTCACATATAATAATATTTTTGAAATATGTGGTAATTTTTATCGAGGCACATGAACTTTTATTTCCGCATGTGAATTATTTTTTAGATCATATGAACATTCATTTCTTACATGCGAGACACTTAAGAAAATACACGAACAAACACGACAAATATTAAATCCAATGCACGTGAATTTTTTTGCAACATATGAACATCTTTTCGGCATACAGTAGCATTTAGAAAATACAATAACATTTGAAAATACATTTACATTTTTTGTAGTACATCATATTTTTTACCCACCTGATTTTCATATTAAAATGTTTATATGAAAATTTTAGGTAAATATATTTTTTACGATTTATATAAAAAATCTTTTGAGAAAGAAAACAATTGTAGTACAGTATCCGTTAATAATGGGTCGCACCAAGTAAGTGGTGGGCAATGCTTCAAACTTGCGGACCAGCACGACGTTCCAGGCCGGCCCATTTACGGCGACCCATCTTCTTCCTCCGCTGGAAAAGAAGAGACAAGGGTTTAGCAGTCAGTCTCCCCCGAATTCTCAAAAAGGAGGCTCATTTCTCCAAACTCCGGCGGCGGAGCTCCCTCTTCTCTATCGCGTGCTCAAGGTAGCTCCTTTTCTTACTTCTCCAGCCTTAATTTGTTCGCTGCTAGCTTAGTTCCCCGATTCGACATGTAGTACATGGTTTTTGTTTCAGTAAATCTAGTATAATCACAGGGCGCTCAGAAACTGGCAAAATCGGCACCGCCGATGAACCCCGAATCGCGAGCTGGGGCGCTGCTGGCCCGAGCCCATGGTGGCGTCCAGCCCCGGATCTCGCAGGTCTCGTCACCACAACTGCTCCGGCCGCTCCTCCTACATCTAGCGCCGCCGTCCGTGGCCTATACTCTGCCGCGTGCTTAGTTCCATGTTCAACTTGTACTTCCGTCGCCCGTTTCAGTAGCTAGTTTAGTTCCTTTTCAGTTAGCAGAATAAACGGCCATGTCAACGTGTGCATGTACACTAGATGTGGCCCGGTAGTTTTTCAGTTAGTGGGTAGCTAGCTTGGCGCGGTCATTGGTAGTGCATGGGATGGCATGCAGCGCAGCTCACGGCACGCGCGCATCACCCGTAAGGCGAGCGTCGTGGGATGGCACGACCAGTCAGCTCGCGTGCGTGGTTGATCCTTTCCTTTGTAAGTTCAGTACAAATAAGAGAAATAGAAGAGAGAAAAGCTGCTGATGCAGTACGCAGCACAAAAATCACCTGAGTCTTGCCTCCTCTAGCCATTGTTGCCGTGAGCTTGAGTTTGCAGGCGCCCCCGATTCCAACAAGTGGCATCAGAGCCGCGTCCTTCCTTGGCGACCATGGCTGGCCCGACTTCGCTGGGAGGCACTCCGGTGACCGTTGACGCCACGGCGGCGGCCCGTGCAGCAACTGACAAGAGCGGCGACGACGGCGTGCGCTCGCCGACCCCAGACCGCGGTCGTAGCCGTGGTCACAGTCGCAGCCGCAGGCGTGGGAAGGAGATCGTCGTGCACAAGCGCACAATCCAGGAGCACCTCATCCCGGGCGGCACCACGGTGTGGCCGATGCTCACACCAACGAACTATTTCGAGTGGTCTATGCTGATGCAAATCAACATGGAGGCCAACTTGATGTGGAACGCGGTTGAGGGAAACCCGTCAAGCGTCCCCAACGACAAGGCGGCGTTGGCGGCCATCCTGCGATCCGTACCGCTGGAGATGGTGGGTGCAATCGTGGTGAAGAAGACGGCAAAGGAGGCTTGGGACACGATCAAGACCATGCGCATGGGCATGGCGCGCGTGCGCGAGGCCACGACGCAACGGCTGCGCTCCGAGTTTGAGGCAATCGCGTTCCGCGACGGCGAGACGCTCGACGCGTTCGGCATGCGCATCACCTCCCTTGTCAACAACCTGCGCTCGCTCGGCGACACCATGGATGAGGTGAGAGTGGTTCAGAAATTCCTCCGCGTCGTTTCGTCTCGGTACATGCAGATCGCCCTCGCTATCGAGACGATGCTCGACCTCAACATGCTCTTGGTTGAGGAGCTCGTCGGTCGCCTGCGCTCCGCGGAGGAGCACTACCTCACCAACGATCAGGGTGGAGGCGGCGGGGCCCAGCTGCTGATGACGGAGGCGCAGTGGAACGCACGCAAGAACTGCAGCGCCCAAGGCCAGGGCGGCGGACAGGGTGGCTCCGGCGGACCAGGTGGGTTTGGCAGACGAGGTGGCGGCTCAAATCGTTGCCGCGGTAAGCCACAAAACCGCCGCGGCGGAGGCCAGGGCGGTGGTGGAAATGGCGGACGCGACGGCACACCGAGCGGGGAACGTGACATGTCGCAGGTCAAGTATTACAACTGTGACAAACTTGGCCACTTCTCCAAGCACTGCACCGAGCCGCGTCGTGAACGCAAGAATCATGCGAACCTTGCGGTGGCGCGCGACCAGGACGATGAGGCAGCTCTTCTCCTCGCCACGGTCATCGCCCTCACCGTCACCACCGAGCGCCCGGTCGAGCGTGTTCTTCTGAATGAGGAACGCTCCCAGACACACGCTTCCCAGGAGGGCGGCACCTGCGACACCGCCTGGTACCTGGATACCGAGGCAAGCAACCACATGTCTGGTCGCCGCGAGATCTTCTCCGAGCTCGACGTGGGAGCACGAGGAACTGTGAAGCTCGGCGACGGGTCCAGTGTGCAGATCGAGGGGAGAGGGATGATCCTCTTCGAGTGCCGCAGCGGTGAACACCTGACGCTCTCAGAGGTATACTATATACCTTGTCTTTGCAGCAACATCTTGAGCATCGGTCAGATGGATGAGCTCGGCTGCGAGACGACGATCCACGCTGGGGTCCTTCGTCTCCGCAACCTCGACGGGCGGCTACTCGCCTGTGTGGCGCGCAACGTCGGCCGTCTCTACGTCCTTCACATGTCGCTGACCAAGCCGGTGTGCCTGCTGGCGAGCGGCGACGACACGGCATGGCTATGGCACTCGCGCTACGGTTATCTGAACTTCAGGGGGCTGCGCGACCTCGCGCGCCTGGAGATGGCAAACGGCGTACCCCTCGTCGATCGCGTGGACCAGTACTGTGACGGGTGCGTGCTGGGCAAGCAGCACCGGCTCCCGTTCCCGTAGGCCTTAGCGTACCGCGCAGAGCACGCGCTCGAGCTCATCCACACGAATCTCTGCGGACCAATCAAGCCAGCGACAACCGGAGGTAATCGGTATTTCCGCTGGTCGTTGATGATCACTCACGTTACATGTGGCTGGAGGTGATAAAATCCAAGGACGAGGCGTTTCAACGCTTCAAGAAGATCAAGGCTCTCGCCGAAGCAGAGTCTGGTCGCCGGCTCTTGGCGTTCCGGTCCGATCGTGGCGGCGAGTTCAACTCCACCGAATTCGGCCTGTACTGCGAAGATGGAGGGATCAAGCACTACACCACCGCGCCGTACACGCCATAGCAAAACGGCGTGGTCGAAAGGCGAAACCAGACCGTGGTGGAGATGGCACGGTGCCTGCTCAAGAGCATGGCCGTGCCCGCCATGTTTTGGGGCGACGCGGTCAAGATCGCGGTGTACCTACTCAACCGATCCCCCACGCGCAGTGTCGACGGGCAGACGCCGTACGATGCGTGGCACAAGAAGAAGCCGGTGGTTCACCATCTACGCACCTTTGGGTGCGTCACTCACGTCAAGCGTGTCAGCCCCGACATCGACAAATTGGCCGACCGCTCGACGCCAATGATCTTCCTTGGGTACGCGGAGGGAGCCAAGGCGTACAAAGTGTTTGATCCGACCACGAACAAGGTGCACGTCACACGCGACGTCGTATTTGAGGAACGAAGGAAGTGGGACTAGACGCCGGCCCCAGGTGCTGCGGCGACCCCCATGGACGAACACTTTGTGGTCATCTACATTGACGAGGAGAGCGTCGACGTGCAACCCCCTCCGTCGAGCTCAAGGGGGTCGCCCCCTCCATCCTCCACACCGGCAGGATCCCCTATCGCGCCATCATCATCAGCAGGCACTTCGGTCTCCGAGAAGGATGGTTGGGCGATGCCACCCAGTGACAACTGGGAGTGGCACGACCTCGACCACACTCCGGCCTGCTACCGCAAGATGAAGCATGTGCTCGCGGAGGTGGATGCGGCGGCGAGAGAAGGGCATGTCGGGCTCTGTCTTGTCGCTGCAGATGAACCTGACAGCGTCGACGAGGCGCTTGAGGAGGCGTGCTGGAGGCGTGCCATGGACGCCGAGCTGGCGGCGATCCGCGGCAACGGAACATGGGAGCTCGCCACGCTCCCGCCCGGCCATCGCACCATAGGACTGAAATGGGTCTTCAAGGTCAAGAGGGACCCCTCTCGCAAGATTGTGAAGCACAAGGCGCGCTTGGTGGCGAAGGGCTACGCGCAGCGGCAAGGCATGGACTACGACGAGGTGTTCACGCCGGTGGCCCGCATGGAAACAGTACGACTGCTGCTGGCACTAGCGGCGCACCAAGGGTGGCAAGTCCATCACATGGACGTCAAGTCGGCGTTCTTGAACAACATTTTGATCGAGGAGGTCTACTTGCACCAGCCACCGGGGTTCGTCATCGCCGGCGAGGAAGGGAAGGTACTGCGACTCCGGAAGGCCCTGTACGGCCTAAAACAGGCGCCCCGGGCGTGGTATGCCAAGCTCGACGCGTCACTCACGTCGCTCGGGTTCGAGCGCAGCCCCCTCGAGCATGCGGTGTACAGGAGGAGCACCGGTGCGGGGACACTGCTCGTCGGCGTGTACGTGGACGATCTGATCATCACCGGCACCAGCATCGACGACATCACTGCGTTCAAGGAGCAGATGCAGAGGGTGTTTGACATGAGCGATCTCGGTCTCCTAAGTTATTATCTTGGGATCGAGGTGCGTCAGCAGGATGGGGAGATCACTCTGTGTCAGAGCGCCTACGCCAGGAAGATCATCGATGCGGCCGGGATGAGGGGGTGCAATCCCTCCGACACGCCAATGCAGAATCGGTTTAAGCTTGGCAAGACAGGCGCCGGCGAAGCCGTGGACGCCACACAGTACAGGAGCGTAGTCGGGAGCCTTCAATACCTTTGCAACACGAGGCCAGACATCTCGTTTTCGGTTGGCATGGTGAGCAGGTACTTGGAGGCCCCGGCGTCGGCGCACTGGGCTGCTGTCAAGCAGATCCTGTGCTATGTCAGCAGTACACTGAACCACGGCTGCTGCTACAAGCAAGGTGGCACAGCAGCGCCGGAAGTGATCGGCTATAGCGACAGCGATCACGCCGGCGACGTTGACGATCGGCGGAGCACGACGGGAGTGGTCTTCTTCCTCAACTCCAGCCCGATCACATGGACCTCTCACAAGCAGAAGGTCGTCGCCGTCTCGTCTTGCGAGGCCGAGTACATGGCGGCGGCAACCGCAGCCTGCCAAGGCGTGTGGCTGTGCAGGCTCCTCGGCGAGCTCATCGGCGACACTCCAATGAAGGCGAAGCTGCGCGTCGACAACAAGTCGGCGATTGCTTTAAGCAAGAACCCGGTGCACCATGATAGAAGTAAGCATATCGACATCCGCTACCATTTTATTCGTGAGTGCATCGAAGACGGCAAGGTGGAAGTCGACCACATCGGCACTGACCGACAGCTTGCTGATTTCCTCACCAAGGCGTTTGGGCGGATCAAGTTTGTTGAAATGCGACAGAAGGTTGGTGTCGTTATGATGAGCACCGGGCGTCAGAATTAGGGGGCGAACTGTTGAACTTGTACTTCCGTCGCCCGGTTCAGTAGCTAGTTTAGTTCCTTTTCAGTTAGCGGAATAAACGGCCATGTGAACGTGTGCATGTACACTAGATGTGGCCCGGTAGTTTTTCAATTAGTGGGTAGCTAGCTTGGCGCGGCCGTTGGTAGTGCATGGGATGGCATGCAGTGCAGCTCACGGTAGGCGCGCATCACCCGCAAGGCGAGCGTCATGGGATGGCACGACCAGTCAGCTCGCGTGCGTGGTTGATCCTTTCCTTTGTAAGTTCAGTACAAATAAGAGAAATAGAAGAGAGAAAAGCTGCTGATGCAGTACGCAGCACAAAAATCACCTGAGTCTTGTCTTCTCTAGCCATTGTTGCCGTCAGCTTGAGTTTGCAGGCGCCCCCGGTTCCAACATTCCAGTGGCAGAGCAAACTTCAAGCTAACACCTGCGTACGGCTAACCAAGCTACTCTGCCCTGCACATGAAATGGTCCGGTTCAGACTATTTTATGGACTAATCTCTCCTGCTTTTCTTGTTGTCGCATGCCTCTTTGGTAATTGATGACTCGACCATGGCAAAAGAAAATGGAAGGCTAGAGAGAGGTGATGAATTGTTGTCGCTTCTCTTTGGTATTATTGCATCGATTAGCCCCACAACTGATTATTACGTGTCTCCAAATAAATAGGTTCAGACTGTGCACATGAGTCTTGTATTGAGGAGTTGCTTGCGTCTATTACTCACCAATTCTATTTTGTTTCTTTGTATTCTCTTCGATCGTTTGTTATTCAGACTCTGCTACTTATGGCGGTAGATAAGGTGTGGCTCGTAGCTTCACTGTTTCTTGTTAGCAATGTAGGGATAGATAAGGTGTTAGGTACTTCAATTAATCTCCATTACTCCTATAAAGAACACACAAGTATTGGATGGATACAGTAAATGCCCAAAGTTCGTCAGTATATTCTTCGTAATTAGTGCTACCAGTGTGATCTCAATCTTTTCACACGCTTTATTCTGATATACGTATCATAAGTTTTAGTCCAGCTTTTTGGTTGTTTTCTGAACCTCGATATTACCTGATTGGTACAGCTGAATTTGCTTCATGGAGGACCTACCGGAGGCTGTCGTGGCAGAGATTGTCAAGAAGATCACCAGGACAAGTGATCTGAATTCTCTTTCCCTTGTGTCAAAGGGGCTCTACACGATAGAGGGGAATCAAAGGGGTGCTATCCGTGTTGGTTCTGGTCTTTGCACTACTACAGAAGCATTAACATATTTGTGCACCAGGTTCACAAATTTGCAGAAATTGGAAATCGATTACTCTGGTTGGATACCTGGACATGGAAATCAGTTGGACAACAAAGGCCTTTTTGTATTTTCATCTCACTGTTCCTCGCTGATTGACCTCACCTTAAGCTTCTGCTCACACATCGATGACTCTGGGCTTGGTTGTTTAACGAATTGCAAGAAATTGGTGTCTCTCAGGCTGAACTCCACACCACAAATAACTTCGATTGGGCTTCTCTCAGTTGCAGTTGGTTGCACAAGTCTATCTGCTCTCCACTTTATTGACTGCGAGAAAATCGACAGTGTAGAGTGGCTGGAATACCTTGGTAGGGATGGATCGTTGGAAGAGCTGATAGTGAAGAATTGCAAAGGAATCAATCATCATGACTTCCTACAGTTTGGTTCAGGATGGATGAAGCTTCAGAAGTTTGAGTTTGAGAGGAAAAGAGGAGTATTTGATTTTTCTCTAGGTTGTGACTACTATGATCCATCGTACAATGCTCACAGCATGGATATATATGATTTCTGTTGTGAGAGTCTGAAGGATTTAAGGTTGGCACATATTAAAACTTGGCCAGAAATAGGACTTCGTGTTGTCCTAGGGAAGTGTAAAGCATTGGAGAACCTTTGGCTTGAGTATGTTCGTGCGCTAAATGACAATGACATGATTGCATTATCCCGGAGCTGCAGCAACCTTAAAAGCATCTCACTTTGGCTCAACCTGCAGCTCCACTATAGTGAAGACGGCTATTGTGAAACCAGGACGTCATTTACTGATGTCAGCCTTTACGCTCTAGCGCTCAACTGTCCTATGCTTCAGATCGTATACCTCAGGTTTACAGGATGTTCCCGTGACTGGCCATCAGAAATAGGATTCACACAGGAGGGTTTTCTGGCACTCATTCAGTCCTGCCCAATTCGTGTTCTGGTGCTAAACACCGCCAACTTCTTTGATGACGAGGGGATGAAGGCCCTCTCATCCTCACCACATCTGGAGACACTCGAGCTTATATTGTGTCATTGGGTAACTGATGCTGGGATGATATTCATTGCGCACACCCCATGCTTGAGTAATCTCACACTTAGGGCGTGTCATAAAGTTACTGATGTTGGAGTGGCTGAACTGGGACGTGCACATAAGTTAGAGTCTTTGGTCATTGAGCATTGTGGTAGGGTCTCTCTGCAAGCTGCGCAGGGTGTTACCAAGTCAGTTCACTACTCCACCGAGTGTTCAGATGCCCTTATGAAGAAAATTGGCTTGATTGACGACTATTGATGAAGTGGTCTCTAAATTTTTCAGTATAAATTTGCTACTGAAGTCGTTAAGTTTTTGACTGTGCACCATTGGACAAGGCTGTGCATCATCCGACCCAGATTCACTTGTCTAAACTTTTTGTTGCCTTCTACCTTTGCTGCAATGATTTTCCTTTATGACAGACTACATGATGAATTCTGCAAGGCAGCTGATTAATGAAACTTTAATAGTAGGCACCACTTGTGTATTACTATCAACCGTAATTCTGGTTGCTTAATTTCTATCCTCTGTAGCCGTTTCGAAACTGGCATAAGTAGGCCCCAAGATTCCCTGTTTTTGCTGTGGAGGCACTATATGACAGTTTGGTGTTATTTGTATTATTTAAGCAAATATCATGAACTCTCTTTTATTGCGGAAGTGATTTTGAAGATGATATATATCTGCCTGCTATGTTCTTGTGGCAATTTTGTTATGGAATCAATGTAGTAATAATAGTCCAAGTTTTCGATGGACATGTACAATGGCGGCATGCCAGTTTTGTTGATGTCGACCCTATTGGAGGATGCCTTTCATTGCTTCTCAAAAGAATAGTGCTAGTTACTACTAGCATAATTGTGGATATTTAGATTCCAAAATGCCCTGAAGTTCAGCAACAACTGAAACTTGAGCGATTAAACAGCTACTGAAGGAATATAACATGCTCTGTAACATTTTATAAGACACTTTTTGAGTCCCTGATATTAAGTAGCCGTGTGTTAATTACAGGTAGTCACATCTCTGGACATCCAGCACTCTAACAACATTTTGTTCTTGCCTTTTTGAGGGGGTCGCATCTCTTTTTACCTATCAAGATTGTATGAAAATAGCAGAAATTAAGGTACCATTTGAGGGATGAGATATTGAGATTCATGTGTTCGTCAGTCTAGTACAAAGATCCTAAAACTGTAAACCGCTCAAAGGGTTCTGATTTTGTGAATCCTTTTATTTTAGCAACAAGACAGCTCGTTGGTAGTTATACATTAAATCCAGACGGTGATACTGGAACAAAGGTACTACCTATTTTCCATTTTATAAGGCTTACGTGTATCCTAGGTTTATAAGTTGACCAACATAAAATGAGTTGTATAGTCTAAAGTTTATACCATTAGAAAAATCGATGATTTGAAGTTTTTAGTGATATATTTTTTATGATATATAACTTGTATTACGTTGACTTATTTGTCAACCTAAAAATATGCACAAGTCTTATAAATCGAAAAGAAGGTAGTAATTTACAGAGGGAGCTCATTGACAAATCACAATAGTAATGTTGCTCCTTTACAGATTACGAGAGCTCATCAAGATGCCAACTTTGCTGGCTATGTACTTCGTGTTGTACTTTATACTTAAGGTAAAATGAAACATGTGTCTTTCCCTTGTTTAAGAAAAAAGGGAGACTTTTTTTTACATTACCTTCCGCTGATCGTGGAAATTTACTATTCCTTCCGATCCACATTAATTATTGTTGATTTAGTAACTTCTGTGTTGGCGTGACGGACGAGCTCGTCCAGAAGACCAAATGTAAGAGAAATTTAGGAGTGTTTGGTTTGTCCGCATCCACCGCAACCAAGTCCGTGAGATGCAAAATTGCAGTGTTTGGTTACATGTAGAAGGGGTGGGCCAGGCTCGATGCCCTTAAAGCACCCCTCAACCACTATGAGGGAACGACCAAATCAAACAATTAAGTGATTGAGACCCGCAAGGACGCATCAAGGCACACCGTTGCATGAGGGGCATGCATGGAAAAGCGCGGGAGACATTGTGTTCTTGCAATAACTCCTCTATCACCCCTTCTACTGCTCCACTCTCTCACCCTAACCCTTCTCACTACCCTTCGGTTACAATGATGGATCCTCCACTCGGAGCTCCTCTTTCCCCCCGACCTGGCATCATAGAGATGGACCTACTCTGTCACGAGTTGGACGTGCTTCGAGAGAAGCTATTCGGTCTCTTCGGTGTGCTGAAGCCTTGCCCTTGGGACCCCTCCCTTGATCTGCCATCGCCGATTTCAAGATGACAATAGAATTGAACACACCGGCGACATGGACAACTGAAGCTTTGGCGACATTGACGACGTTGGAAATATATCCTAAAGGCAATTATGCGGAGATGATATTTCCCATCGTATTCGTAAGTTATTTATAGCCATGAACATCATTAATAATATGTATGGTCAAATACGTGATTTGTGTTAGTAATATGCAACTTGTATTCCGCGAGTACTAATGGCCAAATATTATATATAGGGTCGCGCTATTTGTCACCTTGGGTGAGGAATAGTTATTCTTCATCCTCCTCTGTTTTATCATCAATGCACCGTAATTTTACATACCGTAAATTTTGTTTTATTTTATATATAAAAAGAGATCGAAAGAAATATATAATCACCATAAAAAATATTTTATTCATGTAAAAATATAAATATAAAAAATAGTGTAAAATATACAATAAATTCAAAAAATGGTCTTGTGACCTATATTTTTTGTTTTCTTATGTCAAAATTTACGTAGAGAATCAATGTAAATATAACTATTTGTATTACAAATGTAATTTATTTATAAATTGATCGTAAGATTACCTTGGGTGAAGAATAACTTATTCTGCACCCTGGATGATGAATAGAGTATATATATTCGTCACCCTGGATGAGAAATTGTTATTCTTCACCACTCTTCTATTTTCACATCAATGCATTGCAATTTTACGTTTCGTAAATTTTGTCTTATTTCATACATAAAAAGGGACCGGAAGAAATATATAGTCGCTGTAAAAAATATTTTATGTCAAGTAAAATTACAAACATAGAAACATAGTATAAAATATACATAAAATGTGATTTTTCTAGTCTTATGACATATATTTTTGTTTTCTTATTCCAATTTTTACATACTGAATAAATATAAATGTAACTATTTATATTCCAAATGTAATTTATTCATGAAACGATCGTAACATTACCTCGGGTGAAGAATAACTTATTCTACACCTTGGATGATGAATATATATATATATATATATATATATATATATATATATATATAGATAGATAGATAGATAGATAGATAGAGAGAGAGAAAGCCAACTGTAACTCACGATAGAATATAACTCTAACACCCCCTCATATAACAGGAAAAACATATATGCTAGAATATAACTCTAACACCCCCTCAAACTCATCGTAGATAAACAACACCGAGTTTGGAGAGATAGAAGCCATGATGCACTCTAGTCTGGGCCTTCGTAAACAAATCTGTCAACTGTAACTTAGAAGGCACATACTCAAGAGTAATAACCTGATCCCGCAGAACAGTGCGCACATAGAAAGCATCAACACCAATATGCTTAGTGAGCTCATGCTTCACATGGTCGCACACAATGCTAATAGCACATGTATTGTCAAACAATAGCAAAGTAGGTGTAGTGATAGAAACACCAAAATCCTGAAGTAACCACGGTAACCAAGTCACCCCCGCCATCAAAAGAGCCATAGTTCGCAACTCAGCCTTTGCACTCGAATGAGAAACTGCAGTCCGCTTCTTCGTCTTCCAAGCAGTGAGAGAACCACCAAGAAAACATAGTAAGCAGAGAGTGAACGGTGATATGATGGATCACTAGCCCACGTACATCTGAATAGGCCTGAAGTTGTAAGGAACCAGAGCGAGGAAAGAACAGGCGGTGAGAGGTCATGCCCTGAAGATATCGAAGAACGCAAAGGAGGTGACTATAGTGAACCGAAGTGGGAGCAGAGACAAACTGACGTAGAATATGGACCAGATAGGAGATATCTAGACGAGTTACAAATAGATAGACAAGACTCCGAACAAGATGACGATAATGCGTCGGATCAGGAAAGGGGTCACCATCAGTATCATAGAGGTGAACACTGAGCTCCATGGGAGTCTCAACAGTGCGCTCATCAGTAAGAGCAGCACGAACAAGAAGATCCTGGATGTACTTTTCCTGGGAAATAAAAAAGTCGTTAGAGGTAGAAGAGACCTCGATCCTGAGAAAGTAGCGAAGAGGGCCAAGATCATCCATAAAATATTGCTCACTAAGACGAGCCTTCACAAAGGCAATATACTCACGGTCGTCGCCAGTGATAATCATGCCATCAACGTATAGAAGAAGAAGAGTCCAACCACGAGCAGAAAGGTGGACAAACATTGATGGATCATGAGCACTCATTGTAAAATCAACATCAGTCACCGCAAAGGCAAAACGCTCAAATCGTGTGCGAGGGGCTTGCTTATGGTCATATAGATTGTGACGAAGACGACATACCATACCATCGGGAACAGAATACCCAGGTGGGGGATGCATGTAAACCTCCTCACACAGCTCACCATTAAGAAAGACATTCTTAACATCAAGCTGAGATATAGACCATTGGCGAGTCAAGGCCATGATGAGAAGTGTATGAATAGTGGTCATATGGGCCACATGAGGCAAAGTTTCATCATAATCACGACCATGCTCCTGCTGAAAGCCATGAGCCACAAGATGAGCTTTGTAACGCTCAAGAGAACCATCAGAACGAGTCTTAACCTTTCAGACCCACTTACAAGTGATGGGACAGACACAATGAGGAAGAGAAACAAGATCCTACGCACCGGTGCGCTCAAGAGCAGCAAGCTCCTCTGCCATCGCAAGCTGCCATTCGGGATGAACAACAACTTCACGATAAGAAGTCGGCTCAAGAACAGCAACGCCAACGGTTGGGAAACTAAGGCGATCAATAGGCGGAAGTGGATGAGGACGCAAGCCATAAGTAGGGTGAGACGAGGAGGACGACACATCGGTAGACAATAGACACATCCACATTACGCAAACGAAGAGTATAATGCCAAGGAAAAGATGAAAGAATATAAGGAGGAATCTTCGAGGTGGACTCAGGGGATGGAGATGAAGAAGTCACCTAGGACAAAGGTGCAGAATCCGGTGATATGTGAGGTGAGGAAATCGTGGGAGATGGAGACAGCAGATCAACGGGGGAAGCAGGGGTAGCAGGACGGATAGACAAGGGCTCAACTGGAGTGATGGGTGTGTCAGGAAAAGTGAGGAAAGATATGTCCTCCACTAAAAAGATTGAGGAAGGACGCGGGTAGAAGGGACGAGACCCATCAAAAGTCACATCCTGAGAAATACGCATCCGACGACCGATAGGATCCCCACAATGATATCCCTTATGCTCATCACTATAGCCTATGAAGACACACTCAACGGACTGAGCGGTTAGTTTGGTGTGTTCAGGAGGGGCAAGAAGAACATAGCAAACACAACCAAACAAACGAAGCACCAGATAATCAGGATCAAGGAGATGCTCGAAAGGAACACCACCCTGTAGAGCAGCAGAGGGCTGAAGGTTGATGAGATAGGTGGAGGCGAAGACAACCTCAGCCCAAAAGTGAGGCGAAGAGTGGCGGCGACCATCAATGCACAAGCCGTCTCAAGAAGGTGATGATGCTTTTGCTCAGCCACACCATTGTGAGCATGAGCACCAGGACAAGAGAACCGAGGAAGAGTCCCTTGCACAGCAAGAACACCACGCAACATCTTGGAAATATACTCGCTAGCGGAGTCAGCATGGAACACACGAATCGGCAAAGAGAACTGGGTGTGAACCATGGCAACAAAATGGTTATAGATGGAGAGAACCTTACTGCAAGAAGTCATAAAATAAAGCCAAGTATAACGAGAGAAATCATCTATGGAAATAATATAGTATCGATGGGCTCCATTCAAAGCGAAATGAACCGGACCCCATACATTGGAATGGATTAAATCAAAAGGACGTTGAGACACTAACTCACCAGTAGGATAAGTTAACTGAATCTATTTGCCAAGCCTACAACCCTGACACTCTAAAGAGACATCTCCTCAAACATACCCCAGAGGACCTCGATGAACTAAAGACGATAAACGAGAACCACAATGATGACCAAGTCGGTGATGCCACTGCTGGAAGGAGCCGGTAGTTGAAGCGACAGAAGTCGATGAACTAGCGATAGTGGTGGCAGCAAAAGGAACATGAAGCCAGTCAACTCCCAAAGACCCTGAGAGTCATGGCGGCAAGGGCCAGCCCCAACGAAAGTGTGCGTGTGACGATCCTGAACGGAAGAAGAGTCGACGTCAAGGATGACGCGGCAACCAGAATCAGTAAGTTGACCAGCAGAAACATATTCATGGTAAGTCGAGGAACATGAGCAACATCAGGAACAAAATAAGGAGTGGTAAGATTGCATTGACTAGCAACAGAAAGAGGAGTACCATCAACAGTGAGTACATGAACATGAAAATCCAGTGATCTAAAAGAGGACAAATTGGAAGAATGAGAAGACATATGAAAAGAAGCTCTAGAGTCCAGAACTCATGGGGACGTACCTGGTTGTGTAGAGGGTGGTTGCTCGGTGCAGTAAGCATCAGTCAGAGAACCCGCAGTACCCGTTGAACAAGAACATGAAGCGAGAAGCAAACACTTAAGCCTTAGAATATTCTGCTCAGTCAAGGCGATGACTGAAGATATCATAGAAGTCCGTGAAGATGATGTTCGCGCCTTACACATTTGCAGCTTCTTTTGGAAGCACTGTGACTCAACCATCCTAGTTACAGTAACCACAAAGAGACCCTAATCGCCAAGAGGAGTGGACAAGAGTGGCAGAGCACTAGAGAGGGAAGGAGTTGGTGCAACAGGCGACATACCAAGAGCTCAAGTAGCGAGCATAGAGGGAACCTCAAGTAAACCAGTGCCATGTAAGCGAGTCTCCTCAACACGAATCTCAAAAAGTGCCTTGATGTGTACTATGCACCTTTATTGTTGTAGACTATGTTGGCCCTCCAAGCACATAATTTTGTAGGACAGTAACAATTTTCCCTCAAATGGATGACCTAAGCTTTACCAATCCTTGGGAGGTGTAAGATGAAGATTGTCTCTCTCAGACAACCCTGCAATAAAATACAAGAAATCTCTTGTGTCCCCAACACACCCAATAAAATGGTAAATTGTATAGGCGCACTAGTTCGGCAAAGAGATGGTGATACAAGTGCAATATGGATAGTAGATATAGGCTTTTGTAAGCTGAAATTATAAAAAGAGCAAGGTGGCAAGTGGCAAATAGCGAGCAAAATGATGTATAGATGCTTGGAAATAAGGCCTAGGGTTCATACTTTCACTAGTGCAATCTCTCAATAATTCTAACATAGTAGAATCATATGATCATCCCTCGACGTGCAACAAAGAATCACTCCATAGTTCATATCTAGTGGAGAACATAAGATGAAATTGTTGTAGGTAGTAGAGCCACCTCAAAGTTATTCTTTCCGATCAATCTTTTGGGCTATTCCTATAAGTGTCACAAGCAGCCCTAGGGTTCGTACTAGAATAACACCCATGATACATATTAATCAACCCTAATGTCACCTAGATACTCCAATGTCACCTCAAGTATTAGTGGGTTAATTATATGACATGCATCAAACAATTTCAGATTCATCATATTCAATCCAACACAAAGAACTTCAAAGAGTACCCCAAGATTTCTATCAGAGAACGTAGTATGAAAACGTGCAATCAACCCCTATGCGTAGATCCCCAAGGTCACCGGAATACGCAAGTTGAAGCCATAACATACATCAAGTAAATCAATAGAATACCCCATTGTCACCACATGTATCCAGATGCAAGATATACATCAAGTGTTCTCAAATTCAATCCAACGTAACGAGATCTCAAAGGGAAAGATTCAATTCATCACAACAAGATAGCAAGGGAAGAACACCATATGATCCAACTATATTAACAAAGCCCATGATACATCAAGATCGTGCCATCTCAATAACACGAGTGAGAGAGAGAGAGAGATTAAACACATAGCTACTAGTACATACCCTCAGCCCCGAGGATGAACTACTCGCTCCTCGTCATGGCCTGCACCGGGATGATGAAGGTGGCCACTGGTGATGATTTCCCCCCTTCGACAGGGTACTAGAAAGGCTCCAAATGGGTTTTTCTTTGATAAAAAGTGTTGCGACGGCGGAGCGGAAGTTCTAGGTTAATTTTTGAAGGTTTCTGTATACATAGGATTTTTCAGCATTGGAATCACGCCAGCCGGAGCCATATGGGCCCGACAAGCCATCAAGGTGCGCCTAGGGGGGTGGGTGCGTCTTGTTGGCTTGTGGCCCACAGGTGGCTCCCCTCCGGTGGTTCTTTGCTCCAAAATTTCTTATTTCCTCAAGAAAAATTCAAACAAAGTTTCGGTTGATTCCGAGAACTTTTATTTTCTGCACAAAAACACCACCACGGTAATTCTACTGAAAACTATGCCAACCCACGTTAGTTATAAATAAATCATATAAAGTGCGTCAAAACCATATAAAAGTATTGTAAACATAGGCAAACATGGCATGCATACTTCATAAATTATCGATATGTTGGAGACGTATCATGCCTCCATAAGGGAAATACGACCACGAGCAACCAACTGAGCGCGCCGGGGCTCAAACTCCTTATGGAGTGGAGACAAGAACTCATAGACACGATGAAACTCCAAATAAACCCGAACAACCTAACTGCACTGGCTAGTATGACAACCAGCACTATGTAGAGAATCAAGCAAACACCAGATAGAAAAACTCTGTGCATAGAAATCATCAACAGTGGACTCACCATGCTGAAGAGCATGCTCCTGATGAACCACATACAAGTATAAGGCATCACATGAGGGTTGATACTTGTGATATGTGTTGGGTTTTCCATGAAGAGGAACGGATTATCGCAACACAATGTGGGTAAGTACTCACTGAGTTATGAAACCAAGGTTTATCGAACCAATATGAATATCAATCCTCAACCGTCTTCAGCGGTTGCACACAAAAGAGCAAACAACTTGTACCCAACGCTGGCAAGAGGGTTGTCAATCCCCTTGGTCTCGTTATTTGCAAGCAAGTGAGTTGTGTAGATAACTGTAAATTTCAAAATAAAATAAAATAAAATAAATGGCAACAAGGTAATAGTAGCATTTGTAAATATATAAGTGAATAGACCTAGGGCCATACTTTTCTCTAATGGCATCTCTCATAAAAATAGCATACGGTGGGTAAACAATTTATTGTTGAGCAATTGATAGCAAAGCGAATAGTTATGCGATTTTCATGGCAATGATCATGTATATATATGCATCACATCCATAAGAAAATAGGTTGACTCCTACCTGCACCTATTACTATTACTCCACTCACCGACCTCTATCCAGCATGCATCTAGAGTATTAAGTAAAACAGAGTAATGCTTGGAGAACGATGACATGATGTAGACAAAGTAAACTCAAGAAATATGAATTAACCGAATCGTGTTATCCTTAGTAGCAACAACACAAAGATGCATATGTCACTTTCTGTCACCGGGATATAGAAACTCGACAGGTTGAACCTATTACAACGCACCTCTCTCGTCGAAGAAATATCAATCTAGTTGGCCTAACTATCTCAATAGAACGGAGAGAATTACGAAGCTATAATGATCATGTAAATAAGAATCATAATAATCAGGTTTGACTCAAATAAATTTCATGAATAATCTGAACATAAACCCAAAATTCATCGGATCCCAACAAATGCACCATACAAAGGGATTACATCGGGTAGATCAAGGCAAAGATGCGATGAACGTTGTATTGAAGATCAAGAGAGAGAGAGATTGACATCTAGGTATTAGGTATGGATCCGTAGGTCTATGGTGAACTACTCACACATCATCATGAGGGCAACAAGGTTGATGAAGAGGCCCTCCGTGATCGACCCCCCTCCGGCAGGGTGCCGGAACGGAGCTCTAGATGATATCCCATTGGAACAGAGACTTGCGGTGGCGTAAAAAGTGGTTTGGGACCTCCTCTAGGTTTTTGATATTAGAGAATTTACAGGCGAGAGAGGGGCATCGAGAGAGCCACGAGGGGGCCAGCACACATTAGGGCGCCCCCGTAGGGCACGCCCTATTGTGTGCTAGTGCCCTTGTGTGGTTCATGGACTCCTTCCGAAGTTTCTAGGTCTTCTTTTGGTCTAGAAAAATCATAAAAAAAGTTTCGTGGCAATTGGACTTCGTTTGGCACTGTAAACCTGAAAAGTGAAAAACATGTAGAAAACAACAACTGACACTAGACACTGGGTCAATAGGTTAGTGCTAAAAAATATTATAAATTGGAAAATAAATGCCCCCAAAGTATCCTAGAGTGATAATATATCAACATGGAACAATACAAAATTATAGATACGCTAGAGACGTATTAAGCACCCCCAAGCTTAATTCCTGCTCGTCCTCGAGTAGGTAAATGAGAAAAACAGATTTTTTGATTTGACATGGTACCCATTATGTAATATTTTGTATGTATGCTCATTGAGAAAAGATATTAACAATCATTAACATAGCAATACTTATAAGTATAAGAAACAAAATCACTAATCTTTCAAAGTATACGATCCTTAAGGAATATTTACCCCCATTCATATTATTATATAGCAAGGCATGACTCCATCTTCACCGCATTAATACAAATGTTAAGCACCACGGTGTCCAAGTCAAGCAATTGGATCGTACTTTTTTAGTATGCATGAACTTTTTATTCTTCATGCAATACATAAGCGTGAGCCATTAGACATAGAATGTAGGTGGAATAGAATATGATGGTATATATGAAAGGGGTAACAACTGGAGAAGATAGTCTCACATCAACTAGGACTACCAACGGGCTATGGAGATGTCTATTGATAGATGTCAATGCAAAGAGTAGGGATTGCCTTGTAGATGATGCACTAGAGCTATAAGTGTATGAAAGCTCAACTGAAGCTAAGTGGGGTGTGCATCCAACTTGCATGCTCATGAAGACCTAAGGCATTTGAGGAAGTCCGTCATCGGAATATACAAGCCAAGTTTATAATAAAAAGGTAATTCCTACTAGCATATGGAAGAGACAAAACAAGAGACTCTATATGAAGAACATGGTGCCACTTTGAGGCACAAGTGTGGTAAATGATAGTAGCAAAGTCCCTTATCTCCTTTTCCCTCATTTATTCTCTCTTTTTTCATGGTGGGCTTTTTTCTTCTGCCCCCCCATTTTATATATATGTGCGGTGGGATCATTTGGCCTCCCCCATTTTTCATTTTTCGGACTTGTGGGGGAATCATAGTCTCCATCATCCTTTCCTCACTGGGACAATGCTCTAATAAGGATGATCATCACACTTTTATTTACTTACAACTCAATATGAAAAACTGATAGGACGATATGACTCTATATGAATGCCTCTGGCAGTGCACCAGGATGTGCAAAGAACTAGCATGACATGTATCAAAAAATTGATGAACGGTGGCTTTTCCACAAATACTATGTCAACTCTATAAGATCATGCAAAGCAATATGATGATGAACGAACTAGTCATGAGAAGTGACGATGGAATTTGCATGGCAATATATCTTGGAATGGCTATGGAAATGCCGTGATAGGTGGGTATGGTGGCTATTTTGAGGAAGATAATAAAGAGGCTTATGTGCAACAAAGCGTATCATGTCTCGAGTTTTGGATGCACCGGCGAAAGTTGCACCAATCCTCAAGGTGAGAATGGGCTATGCACGGTACCGAAGAGGCTATCAAATATGAGGAGGTGAAATTGCACATGTCCATGGTTTCGCATTAGACATAAAGAACTCATATACTTATTGCAAAGTCTTATTAGTTTTATCATAAATCAAAGTACTATTGCATGCCTCAAGGGAGGAGGTTGGTAGGAGTTAACCATCGCGCACGCCCGACTCGAAACAACACTAGGATTGCTCACACACCATTGATACGTCTCCATCGTATCTACTTTTCCTAAAGCTTTTGCTCTTGTTTTGGACTCTAATTTGCATGATTTGAATGAAACTAACCTGGACTGACGATGTTTTCAACAGAACTATCATGGTGTTGTTTTTGTGTAGAAATAAAAGTTCTCGGAATCAAACAAAACTTTTTGGAGATTTATTTCATAAAAAATAAAAAATACTAGAGCCAAAAAACACTGGAGGAGAGGGCCTAGCTAGGAATGATACACCAGGGGCTCCAGTCCCCTCCCACACGCGCGCCCTGGTGGTTTGTGCCCACCTCGTGGCCCCGCTGACCCTAATCCCGGCACTATAAATTCCTATTTCCGGAGAGAAAAATCAAGGAGAAAGTTTTATCACGTTTCACGAGACAGAGCCTCTGCGACCTCCTGTTCTTCATCGGGAGACCAGATCTGGAGCCTGGTTAGGGCTCTTGAGAGGGGAATCTCCGGTCTTCGTCATCATCAACCATTCTTCATCGCCAATTCCATGATGCTCCCCATCGGGAGTGAGTAATTCCTTCGTAGGCTTGCTGGTCGGTGAGGAGTTGGATGAGATTCATCATGTAATCGAGTTAGTTTTATTAGGGCTTGATCCCTAGTATCCACTATGTTCTAAGATTGATGTTGCTATGACTTCGCCATGCTTAATGCTTGTCACTAGGTCCCGAGTGCCATGATTTCAGATCTGAACCCTTTATGTTATCACCATCATATCTATGTTCTCGATCCAATCTTGCCTAGTCATATGCACCTATTACGTGTTGTGATCTGTAAACCCCGGGTGACAATAGTCGGGATACTTTTCGGTGATGACCGTAGTTTGAGGAGTTTATGTATTCACTGTGTGTTAATGCTTTGTTTCGGTTCTCTATTAAAAGGAAGCCTTAATATCCCTTAGTTTCCTTACGGATCCCTAGGTTATGACTGTTATATGATGAATATCATCCAACGAATACACTGATCTAGTGCCTATGAGTTTTCCACATATTGTTCTTGCTAAGTTACTAGTGTTGCTGTCACTGTTGCACTTTCTACAAAATCATTACTACTACTATTACCACTACTGTTACTGTTACCACTTCTATCAAACTATCATATTACTGTGCTACTGATCACTTTCCTGCAAATATTTAATGTCCAGGTGTGATTGAATTGTCAACTCAACTGCTAATACTCTCAAATATTCTTTGGCTCCCCTTGTCGAATCTATAAATTTGGGTTGAATACTCTACCCTCGAAAACTTTTGCGATCCCCTATACTTATGGGTTATCAAGACCTTTTTCTGGCACCGTTGCCGGGGAACATAGCTATATTTGCTAAGTCACTCAAGATTTATATCAATTTATCACTATGAAGAATTTGAAGGATACAAGAATCAAGATTGCTCCCTCTAAGACGTGGGGAAGTACGAATTTGTCGTGACACTGTGCACTTGATTCACCTTTTGTTATAAGTAGACTTGCAACACCACCACATGTTATTAAGCCTAATATGTCGCAAGTTATTGATGATGCTACTTCTGTTATGAATGATGCTAGTACCTTGCTTGACGATATTGTGCCACTAGGTGAATTTCTTGATGAACAAATTGCTAGAGTTAAAGAGAATGAAATTACTGAAACTGATGAAACTACTAAAACTGATGATTATGAAACACTTATTAGACCTATGTCTCCTAGATTTGAAATGCCTAAGATACTTGAGGGTTATGTTATGGATGGAGAAGTAGCTAGAGACATTCTTGGTTGTAAGGATAGAAATGATCTCAAGAAACTTCTATGAAAGTATAAAGAAACGACTTTGAATGATAGAATGAAATATGATACTAAGTTTGCTACTTCACCTATCTTTGTTACCGATAAGGATTATGAATTCTCTGTCGAGCGAGAGTTAATTACTTTGGTTGAATCCGATCCTTTCCATGGCTATGAAACTGAAACTATAGTGGCACATCTTACTAAGCTGAATGATATAGTCACCCTTTTTTCTCATGATGAGAAGATTCTTTACTACTATGTTCTCAGATATTTTCGTTCTCATTAAAGGGTGATGCTAATACATGGTACAATACTCTTTCTCCTGGTTGTGTGCGTAGCCCCCAGGATATGATTTACTACTTCTCTGAAAAATATTTTCCTACTCATAAGAAACAAGCTGCCTTACATGAAATATTTAACTTTGTGCCAATTGAAGAAGAGCGTCTCCCACAAGCTTCGGGGAGGCTTCTCCAATTGCTTAATGCTTTGTGTCGGTGTCAAAACCGACGGATCTCGGGTAGGGGGTCCCGAGCTGTGAGTCTAGGATCGATGGTAACAAAGGGACGAAGGAGACAATGTTTACCCAAGTTTGGGCCCTCCAATGGAGATAAAATCCTATGTAGTGCTGTATTATATTGATAGTATGAAGCTTACAGAGTTGGTCTACCTCGAGATCAGATAGCTTAAACCCTAGATGAGTTTCTGTACCCTATAATCTAAAACCCTCCCAGTTTATATAGACACCGGGAGGGTACCTAGGGTTTACACATGGTAGGTCTCCTATCGAGGATGAAGATGTCGATTTCCTCATTTTGACTTGGAGTGCACGACGCACCTTTGGGACTTCCTTCTAGAATGTGTGCTCTCAATGTATCCGGCCCTTCATGCGATAGTCAGAGAGCGGCCCACCAATCCAGCCTATTAGGAGATAGGCCAACGGCCTGAGGACCCCTTAGTCCAGGACTCCCTTAGTAGCCCCTGAACTAGCCCCCAACGCCAAGGGTCTCAGCTCTAGCAGCTTCATGTGATCAGAGTCTTTGGCTTGCGGGGTGAGTTCTTCTTCCCATTAATGATCGGCTGAGACTAGTTCGGCTTCCGATGATGTGTAGTTTTTTCGATCTTACGATCATCCGAACACCGTGAGTTGCTTAGTCCCGAAGGCCAAACGTCAAAGTGTAAATAGTGTTTTTCTTACGACCTTTATGACGAAGGGTCGTGGCCTTCCACAACCGCTAAACCAGTTATGAAAACTTGATTCGCGGTTCGAGGCCGTTTTTACACTAACACGATTCATCAATGCATAGATCATGCTCCGTTTCACATGGGATACGATTAACATCCCAAGCTACTTTATGCGTGCATAACGACACACACGTCTTGGGAAGTAGAGGGATTCGCATCACAGTAAAGGGAGGCTAATCGGTGACACAACTCATAACAAGGGAAAAAACCCCAAGGCCTATTCACGCTTCCCATTCGCATCCTCTGCTTCCTCAATCTCCCCAAGCTTCTAGAGCCTAGATCTAGTCCTTCCTCGACTTCTCCTCTGAGCTTATCCATGGCGAGTTCAGGCTCCAATGGCAAGTGGGAGGCCTCCACGGTTACCGACCAGGACATCCGGGACCTAAAGCTCGCCGGTTACCTCCGCGCCAACGTCTTCCACCGTGCCGCAGAGGCTATCCAGGTGGTCCCCACCCCCAAGCCAGGCGAGAGGGTGGTGTTCGTCCCCCATTTCATCCGGGGACTGAGCTTCCCACTCCACCCCTTCATCAGGGGCCTCATGTTCTTCTACGGGTTGGACTTCCACGACCTCCCCCCGAACTCATTCATGCATATTTCAGCTTTCATTATTGTCTGTGAAGCCTTCCTGTGGGTCGAGCCACACTTCAACCTGTGGCTCAAGGTCTTCAACGTCAAGCCGAAGACCATTGCGGGCAAGCACGCAGACTGTGGCGGGGTGGTGATCAGCAAGCTCCCTCGCGTCGGGTGGCCGAGCAGCACCTTCATTGACACAATAAAGATCTGGCATAAGGAGTGGTTCTACATCACCGAACCAAGGGACGAGAGCTGGAAGGCACCTGCCGAGTTCAGATCCGGACCCCCCACGAGATTGACCTCATGGCTTAGGAAGGACCTTGACTGGGGGTCAGATATTGAGGTGGAATTGCTGCAGAAGCGCATTTCCTCAATGATCAAGGCCAAGATCGAGTTGGTTAACATGGTCCAGATCATGCTTCGACGCCGTCTCCTTCCCTGCTAGTGCCGGGCCTCCCTCATGTGGGCTTATCATTTTGATGACGAGCCTACCATACTCCAACTCTTCTGTACTGCTCCAGAGAAACTGTGGAAGGCATTGTTCAAGCCCCGGAAGAGCTGGCCAGCCAACAAGGAGGATTCGGGCCTAAGCGTCGATAACCCTCCTACCTAGGTACAATATAATTCCAATCAACTGGCTCTATTTTTTTGACAAAAAGGATTGAACGCCTTCCATCCCATCCTTGCAGAAATGGTTGAGCAAGGCCACGGGAATTAACTGCCCAGCACCGCATCCCGAAGACCCCAGGTCAGAGTTGTTGACGGAGATGCTTGTCATGGAGCCATACACAGCGCTAGAGAAGAAGAAGAATGAGGAGAAGAAGAAGAACAGAGATGGTCTCCACATAAGGGACCATTCGGATGCTATGTCCGAGGAAACCCATGCCTCCTCCACTCATGAGGAATAGCATGAGGACGAGGTGGTAAGGCGATTCCCCCTTACAAGAAAGACGGCGGCGTCACCGGACGGCGCGGAGGACGTACCTCCTCCTGCCCCGAAGAGGGCATGTCGGTCGAGGTTGATCCTGGCCAACGAAAGCTCGAACTCTGATGCCGAGTCCGAGGACTTCGAGAAGGTTCCCCAAAGGAACCTGAGGGTCAAGCCCCTAGCTCGAAGGTATGAATCCGAAGACTCCCTGAGTCATTTATGCAAAGTATCTAATGTTTTAAATGCAAGAATGCCTTTTTGGTCTACCGCCCACCACGCGTATTCCCCATCGACTAAATATCGGACCGGGAGTATCCACCTTCCTAGCTGGCAGAGAGTGGGACTGCATTGCCCCCACACCTCCAGCGGCCGCGAAGGATGCCATAGAGGTGTCATCCCGCCATGCTCCTTTGGAGCTGAACACAGGCGGTGGGGGTGATGACGTTATGGCAGAGGTTAATGCCTCGACCGCTAAAGACTAGGGGGAGAAGTCCCTCCTGGCCATTATGGAGGAAGGACAAGGGAATGTCCAGTCCCCTCCAAGATCATCTCCGGAGCGCACCGCGCGTCCGGAGCTAACGACCCAATCCCCGATTAGAGATTGGGCTCGCCGGTCACCACCGTGGCCACCAAGGATTGGGTGGCCAGTCATGGAGGAGGCTCTACCAAGCACCTCCATCTTCGAGGACCACCACACTCTTATGTGTGTAGTTTTGCAAAGTATTCAGTCTGTTGATAGCGGACTAAAGGAGGCCTTCAATGGTCTTTTGACGAGCTTCAAGGTGAGCCACGTAATACCCTTTTCCTAAAATAATAATTTTATTAGGTTTGTGCTATATATATATAGCAGCCCCCAAGCCATGGGTGAGTTTGGAGAAAACTCACACGTGGCTCAAATACTTAGGAGTAACCAACGATGCACAAGACTTTATTCATCCCATAATGTTCTACCAACCCTTAAGAGAACCGAGCACACGGTCATATTCTTGACAGTTCGGGGGTTTGAACACTCATAAATTGATATTTATTTATTGTTTGCAGGCCTCCTCATCGGCGGCGGACGTTAATGCCGTGGAGCGTACCGAGCTAAATCAGAAGCTCAAGAGCTCCGAAGGGGCGCAAGGAAAGCCGAATTGTAATATCCAAGCTTTCTACCATTAGTGATCCGCACTGGTGACCCAGTGCAATTGTATGTTTATTGCTTACACAACCTCGGCTAAGAAGATTGAGAAACTCAAGGCCGAGCTGCGGATGATGAAGCAAGGGGCCTCGGACGAGAAGGCAGCGGCCGAACAAGCAGCAACCGCGCTTTCTGCACTAAAAATCGTGAGCGCTAAGTATGAAGCCCGAGTGGAGGAGGTTCAGCAGGAGCTCAAGGATGCCAGCACGAAGTGCGAGGCCCTTGAGCATAAAGGCAAGGAGAAAGCCACCGAGCTATCGATGCTGAAATCTGAGCTCCAAAAGGAGCGGGTAGATCGGCGGTTCTTTGAAGGACAGATCCGCCAAGTCAAAGCTATCACAGATGGTAAGCCGTATTTACTACAGTGTGCCTTTGGTGATAGCAGGTTCGCATTTCTCACCCAGGTATGGTGTTCCTCAGGCGCATGTTCGGACCTCCAAAAGAATGTAGCGGACGCGAATCAGTTATATGCTTCGCGAGAAGAAGGCAATGAAGCTCGACTCTTTTGGGCACAGCTTGAAGCCCCCGAGCACTCTCCTCTTCTGATCGAGCAGATGAAGCAACTTATGGAGCTGCACAGGATGGCGGAGTCGGCCATGAAGGATCTCTACATCCGACCATGGCCCGAAGAGCCATTGTCGGGCAACTACTTCGGCTTGGTGCAAAAACTTTGCGATGCTGCGCCTTGAGTTGACGCGCTAAAGTGTTCCACGTAATCAAGGGAGCTCAGATGGCCTTTGCAAGGACCATGATGCACTGGCCGAAGCTCAACCCGACCGAGATGGCCACCGCATCTCCACCCCCTAGAAAGGAGTATAGGCGTCCCGAGCGATACTTCTCCGTAGTGATGGAGGGTGCTCAAGCCATAGATGCCCAATGCTCCAAAGACGATTTATATGAATGAGCGCGTTGTAATATGTCCAAAGACTTTTTAATGCCTTATGATGATGTTGCATGGTTTATCATGTCTTATAAGTTTTGCATTCGTTGTGACTCCCATGTGGCTGTTTAATCTGAAAGTTGCGAGTTGTCGGCTTCAGCCTCCATGTAGATACTACGCGAGGTGTCTATGCCTCCACACTATGATCCTTAGCCAAGGTATCGGTACCCGAAGGTGGTAGTGCGAGGGGACAAGTCTATCAGACTATGATGCTTTATTGCTTTCACTTAGCCGTAGGAGTGTTAAAAAGGAATGAGGGGGCTGAAGACTAGCCCCTAGTTGTTTGTGATGTTCGGATGAACCATAGATAAATCCAACATCATGTGGTTTGTACAAGTAAAAAACCCATCGTATGACACGGAGTAACCTCTATGATTTCTTAGTATGACACTTATGCTTTGATTCGCAGACTGGTTCTCGCGTACTATGACAGTCAGTTTTCGGCTTTCTCCCCTAAGGTGCTGGACCAGGCTAGTTGGAAACACAATCGCAATGGTTCTCCCTTTTCCCTTTTAGTCAAATGAGCGGAATGTAAAAGGGCAAACACAGGAGCCAGACAACCCAACTATTGACCCAAGACATAGTTCGGAACCAATGTATATAAAGTGAAATCCAAGATGCCGAACACACGATCGATTGTGCCAGGGTGATGCTTAGGGTGATGTTTTAAATTCGAGCCCCCGGTCTATCAGCCGGTTGCATCGTAATGTGTACCGAACAATTTTTCAAGAAGCGCCAATGAGGGAAGAAACAGAGTATGTGTCATAAAATACAACGAAGCGGCCATGTATAATGCTATTGTATTTGCTCAATAACTCTTATGACTCAAATTTCTGAAGCAACTATTTACAGGTACTTGAAGATGAAATATAAAGTTTACAGGAGAGGTTGTATGAGGGGTCTTTGATGGGTGCTCTGACGTTGTCGATGTGCCTTGTCTCTAGACTGCTCCTGTGCCTCCTAGGGAGTTGCATTCCTTTAAGGCTGATGTTGTCGGCGATCGGACCTTGGAAAGGAGATCTTGAAAAGTCACCGAAGTATGGAAGAGATTTATGCTTCAATAGGTCCTTAATGGTACATGTGGTATGTCCGAGGACGTGTATTGGTAATAGTTCGGTCCAGCCGAACACTTACCATTTGATGGTTATTCCTCACTACTGCCATGGAATCTTGAGTGCAAAGTTGTGCCTTCGCAGCACATGTTTGGTGGGCACTAGGGCTGTGCAATGGGGATCATGTCCCTATTTCTGGGGAGAAGAAGGTTCTAGGAGTTCGGACTGAAACCGAGCTCATTTGTCAACCTTACTTGCCTTTATGGCAGATTTCGCTGTTTGCCGATCATCGTCGTAGTGGAATTCGGCCGCAAGGGCCAATGCATGTTCCTCAGTTCGGAGGGAATGCTCTGTGTTGTTGTTGATAGTAATGACCCCCTTGGGCCGAGACATCTTGAGCTTGAGGCATGCATAGTGTGGGACGAGGTTAAAGCGCGCGAATGTTGTACGGCCTAGCAGGGCGTGATGACCACCGCGGAAAAGTATAATGTCGAAGATCAAGTCCTCGCTACGGAAGTTATCGGGTGAACCGAACACTACTTCCAGGCTCACCGAGCCCGTGCACCGGGCTTCGACGCCCAGGGTCACTCCTTTAAACGTAATATTGCTGGGTTTGATCCTTGATGGATCTATACCCATATTTTTCATCGTGTGTGAGTAAATTAGATTGAGTCTACTTCCTCCGTCCATTAGGACTTTAGTGAGGTGATACCCATCGATAATGGGGTCTAGCACGAGGGTAGCTGAACCCCCATAAAGGATACTGGTCGGACAGTCTCGTCGATTGAAGGTGATCGGGTACGCCGACCATGGGTTATACTTCGGGGCTACGGGCTCCAAGGCATAGACCTCTCGAAGGGCACGCTTCCTCTCCTTTTTGGGTATGTGAATGACATATATCATATTCACAGTTTTTACCTTTGGAGGGAACTGCTTATGTTCACCATTAATTGGACTGCGGGGCTCATCATCGTCCTTGCTGCGTGGGCCCTTGCCTTGCTCCTCGGCTGTGAGTTTGACAGCTTGTTTGAACACCCAACAGTTACAGTTGGTGTGGGTGGCGGGCTTGTCTTGAGTGCCATGGATCTGACAGGGCCTCTCCATGATTTTGAACAGCAGGGTAGGTCCGTCATGATTGCCTTTAGGAGGCTTCTTCCGCTGCTCGTATCAAGGGTTGCGGAAACAGGCGTTGACGACCTTGTCGTCGGCATCTCTATTGTTGTGCTGGCGCTTATTTTTGTTGCGTCTTGGTTTCCCGTTTCTGTCCCGAACTCCGGAGGTTCCTGATACGTCCATTTTGCATCATGCTTTCATATTGATATTTATTGCATTATGGGCTGTTATTACACGTTATGGTACAATTCTTATGCCTTTTCTCTCTTATTTTACAAGGTTTACATGAAGAGGGAGAATGCCGGCAGCTAGAATTCTGGACTGGAAAAGGAGCAAATCTGGGAGACCTATTCTGCACAACTCCAAAAGTCATGAAAAGTTACATAGAATTATTTTGGAATATATAAAAAATATTGGGCGAAACAAATACTAGAGGGGAGCACTAGGAGGTGACAAGCCTGCCAGGCACGGCCACCCCCTCGCCACGCCCGGCTTGTGACCCACCTGGCAGGCCCCCGATGCACATCTTCTGCTATTTTGAGGATTTTGCCCTGAAAAACTGATAAGGAAGCTTTCGGAATGAAGCGCCGCCGTCTCGAGGCGGAACTTGGATAGAACCAATCTAGAGCTCCGACAAAGCTGTTCTGCCGAGGAAACTTCCCCCCCGGAGGGGGAAATCGAAGCCATCATCATCACCAACGATCCTCTCATCGTGAGGGGGTCAATCTCCATCAACATCTTCATCAGCACCATCTCCTCTCCAAACCCTAGTTCATCTCTTGTATCCGATCTTTGTCTCAAACCTTAGATTGGTACCTGTGGGTTGCTAGTAGTGTTGATTACTCCTTGTAGTAGATGCTAGTTGGTTTACTTGGTGGAAGATCATATGTTCAGATCCTTTATGATAATTAATACTCCTATAATTATAAACATGAACATGCTTTGTGAGTAGATACGTTTGTTCCTGAGGACATGGGATAGGTCTTGTTATAAGTAATCATGTGAGTTTGGGATTCGTTCGATATTTTGATGAAATGTATGTTGTCTCTCCTCTAGTGGTGTTATGTGAACATCGACTACATAACAATTCACCATTATTTGGGCCTAGGGGAAGGAATTGGGAAGTAATAATTTGGTGATGGGTTGCTAGAGTGACAGAAGCTTAAACCCTAGTTTATGCGTTGCTTCGTAAGGGGCTGATTTGGATCCATACGTTTCATGCTATGGTCAGATTTATCTTAATTATTCTTTCATAGTTGCAGATGCTTGTGAGAGAGGTTAATCATAAGTAGGAGGTTTTTCCAAGTAAGGGCAGCTCCCAAGTACTAGTCCACCCACATATCAAATTATCAAAGTAACGAACACGAATCAAGTGAGCATGATGAAGACTAGCTTGACGGAAATTCCCATGTGTCCTCAGGAGCACTTTGCTTCATATAAGTGTTTTTCCAGGCCTGTCCTTTGCTACAAAAAGGATTGGGATACCTTTCTGCACTGTTGCTACATTTGTTACTTGTTACTCGGTACAAATTATCTCATCACAAAACTATCTGTTACTGATAATTTCAGTGCTTGTAGAGAATACTTTACTAGAAACCGCTTGTCATTTCCTTCCGCTCCTTGTTGGGTTCGACACTCTTACTTATTGAAAGGACTACCATAGATACCCTATACTTGTGGGTCATCAAGACTCTTTTCTGGCGCCATTGCCGGGGAGTGAAGTGCCTTTGGTAAGGAAAAATTTATATAGTGTGCTGGAATTTACTGTCACTTGTTACTATGGAAAGTAATCCTTTGAGGGGCTTGTTCAGGGTATCTTCACCTCGACCGGAAACACTAAGACTTGTCCCTCAACCTACTGAACCTAATGAAAATATTTATTATGAAATTCCTTCGGGTATGATAGAGAAACTGCTGGCTAATCCTTACGCAGGAGATGGAACACTACATCCTGATATGTATCCAATCTATGTGGATGAAGTTTGTGGATTATTTAAGCTTACAGGCTACCCAAGGATCACGTCAAGAAGAAGGTCTTTCCTTTATCTTTGAAGGAGAAGGCATTGACATGGTACAAGCTAGGTGATGATATTGGATCATGGAGCTACAATCGATTGAAAACGGAATTTCATCAGAAGTTCTATCCTATGCATCTAGTTCATCATTATCGGAATTATATCTATAATTTTTGGCCTTGGGAAGGATAAAGAATCGCTCAAGCTTGGGGGAGGATTAAGTCAATGTTATATTTATGCCCCAATTATGAGCTCTCGAGAGAAATTATTATTCATAATCTTTATGCTCGGCTTTCTCGTAATGATCAATCCATGCTCGATACTTCTTTTGCTGGTTCCTATATGAAGAAGCATATTGACTTCAAATGGTATTTATTGGAAAGAATTGAATGCAACTCTGAAGATTGGGAACTCGATGAAGGTAAGGAGTCAGGTATGAACCTTAAGTCTGATTGTGTTAAATCGTTCGTAGACACCGATGCTTTTCATTAATTTAGCACTAAATATGGACTTGACTGTGAGATATTATCTTCTTTCTATGAATCTCTTGCTACTCATGTTGATCTCCCTAAGGATAAGTGGCTTAAATATCATCCTCCCATTTAAGTGAAAGTAGTTGAACCTATTAAAGTTGAAGAGGAAACTATTACTTATAATGTTGATCCTGTTATTCCTATTGCTTATATTGAGAAACCACCTTTCCCCATTAGAATTGCTAAACCAGATGCTAAAGATAAACATAGACCCATTGTTGGCATGCATGTTTTTTTCTTTTAAAATAGGAGATCATTGTTATCATGGCTTATGTGATATGGGTGCTAGTGTGAGTGCAATTCCTTTTACCTTATATAAAGAAATTATGAATGATATTGCACCAGCTGAGTTGGAGGAAATTGATGTTACAATTAATCTTGCTAATAGAGATACTATAGCACCAGTTGGTATTATTAGAGATGTTGAAGTCTTGTGCGGGAAAATAAAATATCCGACTGATTTTCTTGTCCTTGGTTCCCCATAAGATGATTTTTGTCCCATTATATTTGGTAGACCCTTCTTGAATACGGTTAATGCCAGGATAGATTGTGAGAACGAAACTATTACTGTGAGTTTTGGGGACACGTCTCATCAGTTTAATTTCTCTAGATTTGATAGACAACCCCATGAAAAAGAATTGTCGAGTAAGGATGAAATTATTGGTCTTTCTTCTATTGATGTGCCTCCTACTGATCCCTTAGAAAAACATTTGCTAGACCATGAAAACGATATGCATATGAATGAAAGGAATGAAATAAATATGATTTTCTTTGACCAGCATCTGATTTTGAAACACAATTTGCCTGTTCAAATACTTGGGGATCCTCCTCCACCCAAGGGTGATCCCGTGTTTGAGCTTAAAGAATTACCGGATACTCTGAAATATGCTTATGTTGATGAAAAGAAGATATATCCTGTTATTATTATTGCTAACCTTTCAGAGCATGAAGAATAGAGATTACTGAAAACTCCGAGGAAGCACCGTGTTGCTATTGTATATACTCTTGATGATCTTAAGGGCATTAGTCCCACTGTATGCCAGCATAAAACCAATATGGAACTTGATGCTAAACTAGTTGTTTATTACCAATGACGGTTAAATCCTAAAATGAAGGAAGTGGTAAGAAATGAAATATTAAAGCTTCTGGAGGTAGGTATTATCTATCCTATTGCTGATAGTAGATGGGTTAGTCCCGTTCATTGTGTCCATAAGAAAGGAGGTATTACCGTAGTTCCTAATGATAAAAATGAATTGATCCCTCAAAGAATTGTTATAGGGTATAGAATGGTAATTGATTTTAGGAAATTAAATAAATATACTAAGAAAGATCATTACCCTCTACCTTCTATTGATCAAATGCTGGAAAGACTATCCAAACACACACATTTTTTGCTTTCTAAACAATTATTCTGGCTTCTCTGAAATACCTATGTCAAAAGAGGACCAAGAGAAGACCACTTTTACTTGCCCTTTCAGCACCTTTTGTTATAGACGTATGCCTTTTGGTTTATGCAATGCACCTGCTACCTTTCAAAGATCTATGACTGCTATATTCTCTGATTTTTGTGAAAGGATTGTTGAGGTTTTCATTGATGATTTTTCCCATTTAGGGAACTTCTTTTGATGATTGTTTGAGCAACCTTGATCGAGTTTTGCAGAGATGCGAAGAAACTAATCTTGTCTTGAATTGGGAGAAGTGCCACTTTATGGTGAATGAAGGTATTGTATTGGGATACAAAATCTCTGAAAGAGGTATGGAAGTTGACAAAGCCAAAGTAGATGCTATTGAAAAAATGCCGTGTCCTACGGATATCAGAGGTATAAGAAGTTTCCTTGGTCATGTTGGTTTCTATAGGAGGTTTATTAAAGACTTCTCTAATATTTCTAGGCCTCTCACTAATCTTTTGCAAAAAGACATTCCATTTTTTTTGATGATGATTGTGTAGAAGCATTTGAAATTCTTAAGAACGCCTTGATTTCTGCACCTGTTGTTCAACCACCTGATTGGATTCTACCCTTTGAAATTATGTGCGATGCTAGTGATTATGCCATTGGTGCTGTTCTAGGACAAAGAGTTGATAATAAATTAAATGTTATCCATTATGCTAGCAAAACTCTAGACAATGCTCAAAGAAACTGTGCTACCAGTGAAAATGAATTTTTAGCAGTTGTATTTTCTTGTGATAAGTTCAGGCCTTACATTGTTGATTCTAAAGTAACTATTCACACTGATCATGCTGCTATTAAATATCTTATGGAAAAGAAAGATGCTAAACCTAGACTTATCAGGTGGGTCCTTCTACTACAAGAATTTGATTTGCATATTGTTGATAGAAAGGGTGCTGATAACCCTGTAGCGGATAACTTGTCTAGGTTAGAGAATGTTCTTGATGACCCACTACCTATTGATGATAGATTTCCTGATGAACAATTAGCTGTCATAAATGCTTCGCGTAATGCTCCTTGGTATGCTGATTATGCTAATTACATTGTTGCTAAATTTATATCGCCTAGTTTCACATACCAACAAAATAAAAAGTTCTTCTATGATCTAAGACATTACTTTTGAGACGACCCACACCTTTATAAAGAAGGAGTAGATGCATCTATTAGACATTGTGTACATGAGCATGAATAGGAATAGATCCTACAGAAGTGCCATTCCGAGGCCTACGGAGGGCACCACGCTGGAGATAGAACTGCACATAAGGTATTGCAATCTGGTTTCTATTGGCCTACTCTCTTCAAGGATGCTCGTAAGTTTGTCTTGTCATGTGATGAATGTCAAAGAATTGACAATATTAGTAGACGTCGGGAATCTATGAATTACTCTCTTGTTATTGAACCATTTGATGTTTGGGGTTTTGATTATATGGGACCTTTTCCAACATCCAACGAGTATACTCATATTCTAGTTGTTGTTGATTATGTTACCAACTCGGTAGAATCTATTCCAACTAGTAGTGCTGATCATAACACCTCTATTAAGATGCTGAAAGAAGTTATTTTCTCTAGATTTGGAGTCCCTAGATATTTAATGACTGATGGTGGTTCACATTTTATTCATGGTTCTTTCCGTAAATTGCGTGCTAAGTATGATGTTAATCATAGAATTGCATCTCCTTACCATCCTCAGTCTAGTGGTCAAGTAGAATTAAGCATTAGAGAAATTAAATTGATCTTCCAAAAGACTGTTAATAGATCTAGAAAGAACTGGTCCAAGAAACTTGACGATGCATTATGGGCTTATAGAAGTGCTTACAAGAACCCCCTAGGTATGTCTTCGTATAAAATGGTTTATGGTAGAGCATGTCACCTACCTGTAGAACCAGAGCATAAAGCTTATTAGGCAATCAAAGAGCTCAACTATGATTTTAAACTTGCTGGTGAGAAGAGGTTATTTGACATTAGCTCACTTGATGAATGGAGAACCCAGGCCTATGAGAATGCCAAGTTGTTTAACGAGAAAGTTAAGAGATGGCACAATAAAAGGATACAAAATCGTGAATTCAATATAGGTGACCATGTCTTTCTATACAATTATAATTTAAGATTTTTTGTAGGTAAACTTCTCTTCAAATGGGAAGGGCCTTACATTGTCGAGGAAGTATATCGTTCTGGTGCCATCAAGATTAACAATGCCGAAGGCACAAATCCGAAGGTGGTAAACGGGCCAAGAATCAAACATTATATCTCAGGTACTCCCATAAATGTTGAAACCAATATTATTAATACAATAACTCAGGAGGAGTATATTAGGGAGACCTACCGGAACGTTTCAGACTCCGAAAGGAATAGGTATGTGGTACGGTAAGTAAACCGACTCCAAAACTTTCCCAATAGCAATTTTACTCAGTTTTGGAATTTTTAATAAATTAGGAAAATTAAAAGTAGTCCGAAAGACGCATGAGGAGGTGACAAGCCTGCCAGGCACGACCACCCCCCTGGTCGCGCCTAGGTGGCTTGCCACCACCTCATGTGCCCTCTGGACTCCGTTTTCTTGTGGTACACTCCTTTGGGTCAGAAAAAATTCATTATATAATCTCCCAGAGGTTTGGACTTTCCTATCACGACAATACCTCTTGTTTTTGTTTTGAGTTGTTTCTGCTATAGATTTAGATCGTCATGGCGGCCCCAAGTGCTCCAAAGGACAAGTTCTTCGAGAAGGTCATCAACCCCTACCTTGCGGAGATGCTGCGACACCCTCAAACTATTGAGATGCGTGAGGGAGTGCTGCACATTCGTGACGTGGAGGGGCCAAAGAAGACTGAAAGCGTGGAAACAAGGCTCGAAGCTATGGAGCAGCAAGTATTCAAGTGCCAAGGGATGGTGGAATGTGGACTGAATGCCAATCATATGATGATATCAGAATTTATCCATAAACATAAGCTGGACACCAAGGACATCGGGGAGCACATCTTCAAACTTTACGAGAAAATCGAGCATCTCCAAGCCTAGATCTATGATCTGCAAAACTAAAATTGTGAGTATGAATAGAGATTTAAGAGAACGAGTTTGGATACAGATTTGAGGACTCCGAAGACTCGTTCATCTTTTAACGATGGTGAGCCTATGCCTTGGAAGACTAAGGACAAGCCTCCAACCTCATCAACAACTCCATCACCATCATCTCCGAAGAAGGACATCTAAACACATGGGTATGGGCACTCCCCTTGGCTTGTGCCAATCTTGGGGGAGGTGCCCCAGTATCGTATCACCATCACACTTTTTCCTTTTCTTGTTTTTCTTAGTTTGATCCTTTTGATTTTGTCTTGATCTTGTAGAATTAAATTTTAGTATGATCTAGCTTTGAGTTTTTGCTTTTTGTTCCCCTTATGTAAGCAAGTCTGAGAGTTATATAATAAAAATTAGTTTTGATGTGAGGGCTTTGCTTGTTTGCTATGATCTTGAGAAATAATTGAGAAATAAAAGAAGAATAGAGTAAAAGCAAGAGTATATATATTGATCTTATGGGGAGTGATGACTTTACATATAAGAAGTATGTCACTTGAAATTTGTTGTGAGTTTATAAACATAGCACTTGGTCGTTGGTGCAATTAAAAAGGAAGTGATAAAGAAAGAGAGATTCACATATAAATATATTATCTTTGACATCTTTTATGATTGTGAGCACTCATTAAAATATTGTATGCTAAGAAGTAGATGTTGGAGAAGGAAGACAACATAATAGCTTATGTCTGCTCACTTCCGAATAGAAGTTATATGGTTATAGATCCTTCAACATGTAGTGCTTGTTTCTACCCAAAACCAGCCAAAACTTCCGCACCAAGTAGAGATTCTACTTGTGCATCCAAATACCCTCAACCCAGTTTTGCGATGAGAGTCCATCATACCTACCCGTGGATTGAATACAATCCTTCAAGTAAGTTGTCATCGGTGCATAAAGCAATAAAAATTGCCCCTAAATATGTTTGATCTTTATGGTAAGGGAAATAAGCATTGTATGGATTTGTGATGGCAAAGAAATAAAAGCGACAGACTACATAATAAAGGTTGTTATCACAAAGGGCAATACAACACTACGTTCCTTTGCATTAAGGGTTTGCGCATCCAAAAACAAAAAGCGCATGACAACCTCTGCTTCCCTCTGTGAAGGTCCTATCTGTTACTTTTACCTTTTTAGCACTTACCTTTATGCAAGATTCATGGTGGTCTTCACCACTTCCTATATTTCGTCTTTCTCTTTTGGCAAGAATTATGTGTTGGAGAATGATCTAGACGCATATATCCACTCGGATGTGGGTGATCATAAGTTATTATTGTTGACATCACCCTTGAGGTGAATAGTTTGAAGGCAAAACTATAAGCCTCTATCTTTCTCTGTGTCCGATTGAAGCTTTGATCTCATGGGTACCGCGCGAGTGTTAGCAATTGTGAAAGACTAAAAGATGATTGAGTATGTGGATTTTCTTTACAAGCTCTTATATTGACTCTTTCCGATGTTACGATAAATTGCTAATTGCTTCAATGGCTGAGAGCATAGTTTGTTGGTTGTCAATAGAGTTCTTGGTTCATACTTTATCTTGTGAATAAATAGTTAATTTAGCGTAAGAAATCATGTACCAATAATTATTGCTGTTCTAAATATGATCATGATGCCCTCATGTCCGTATTTTATTTTATCGACACCTCTATCTCTAAACTTATGGACATATTTATCGATCTTGGCTTTTGCTTGAGGACAAGCGAGGTCTAAGCTTGGGGGATTTGATGCGTACATTTTGCATCATGCATTTATATTGATATGTATTGCATTATGGGCTGTTATTACACATTATGGTACAATTCTTATGTCTTTTCTCTCTTATTTTACAAGGTTTACATGAAGAGGGAGAATGCTGATAGTTTGAATTCTAGACTGCAAAAGGAGAAAACCTGGGAGACCTATTATGCACAACACCAAAAGTCCCAAAATGTTACGGAGAATCATTTTGGAATATATAGAAAATATTGGGCGAAACAAATACTAGAGGGGGGCCACCAGGAGGTGACAAGCCTGCCAGGCGCGGCCACCCCCTGGTCGCGCATAGAGGGCTTGTGACCCACCTAGCAGGCCCCTGATGCCCATCTTCTGCTATACTGAGGGTTTGACCTAGAAAAATCATAAGGAAGCTTTTGGGATGAAGCGCCGCCGTCTCGACGCAGAACTTGGACAGAACCAATCTAGAGCTCCGGCAGAGCTGTTCTGCAGGGGAAACTTCTCTCTCGGAGGGGGAAATCGAAGCCATCTTCATCAGCAACGATCCTCTCATCGAGAGGGGTCAATCTCCATCAACATCTTCATCAGCACCATCTCCTCTCCAAACCCTAGTTCATCTCTTGTATCCGATCTTTGTCTCAAACTTCAGATTGGTACCTGTGGGTTGCTAGTAGTGTTGATTACTCCTTGTACTTGATGCTAGTTGGTTTACTTTGTGGAAGATCATACGTTCAGATCCTTTATGATAATTAATACTCCTCTGATTATGAACATGAACATGCTTTGTGAGTAGTTACGTTTGTTCCTGAGGACATGGGATGGGTCTTGTTATTAGTAATCATGTGAATTTGGTATTTGTTCGATATTTTGATGAGATGTATGTTGTATCTCCTCTAGTGGTGTTATGTGAACGTCGAATACATAACACTTCACCATTATTTGGGCCTAGGGGAAGGCATTGGGAAGTAATAAGTAGATGATGGGTTGCTAGAGTGACACAAGCTTAAACCCTAGTTTATGTGTTGCTTCATAAGGGGCTAATTTAGATCCATACGTTTCATGCTATGGTTAGATTTATCTTAATTCTTCTTTTGTAGTTGTGGATGCTTGCGAGGGAGGTTAATCATAAGTGGGAGCTTTGTCCAAGTAAGGGCAGCACCCAAGCACCGGTCCACCCACATATCAAATTATCAAAGTAACGAACGCGAATCAAGTGAGCATGATGAAAACTAGCTTGAGGGAAATTCCCATGTGTCCTCGGGAGCACTTTTCTTCATATAAGTGTTTGTCCAGGCCTGCCCTTTTCTACAAAAAGGATTGGGATACCTTTCTACGCCGTTGCTACATTTGTTACTTGCTACTCGTTATAAATTATCTCATGACAAAACTATCTGTTACCGATAATTCCAGTGCTTGCAGAGAATACCTTATTAGAAACCGCTTGTCATTTCCTTCTGCTCCTCATTGGGTTCGACACTCTTACTTATCGAAAGGACTACGATAGATCCCCTATACTTATGGGTCATCAGTTCTGGGGTCCTTAGGGTTGTGGCTCCGTCTAGCTAGACAGTTATCCTCGCCCATGCAAAAGTGAGTCATGAGTGATGCAAGGGCGGACATTGTCCTAGGCTTGTCATAACCGAGCGGGAGAGCCAGCCATTCATCCCGTATATTGTGCCTGAAAGAGGCTATTGCCTCGGCAACCGGGCAATCAACGATCTGGTTTTTCTTGGTCAAGAACCGATTCCAGAATTGTTAAGTGGACTCTCCTGCCTTCTGAACGACGTTGCTTAGGTCGGAGGAGTCTGGCGGCCCTACGTAGATGCCTTGGAAGTTAGATCGGAATGCATCCTCTAGATCCTCCCAGCACCCGATAGAATTTTCGGGGAGACTATTTAACCAGTGCCGAACTGGTCCCTTAAGTTTTAGGGGTAGATACTTGATGGCGTGGAGATCGTCTCCTTGTTCCATGTGAATATGGAGGAAGAAATCCTCGATCCATACTGTTGGGTTAGTTATTCCGTCATATTGCTCTATGTTCATGGGTTGAAATCCTTCCGGGAACTAATGCTGCATCAACTCGTGGGTGAAGCATAGTGGGTGGGCAGCGCCTCTCACCCGGGCTATGTCACGCCGGTAGTCGGTGTTTGTTCTGGCCCTGTTTCGTTCCTGACCTCTATTGTTGCGGTCGAGCCAAGGCCGGTACCCATCCCATCTATCGGGGGAGTATCCTCTGGATCCGTAGATGGATCTCGTGCGACCTGTTCTATAGTCCAAATCGTGTCGCAGGCCAAACCTGCCGTTAGGCTCTATTGGCTCTTTCCCCTTCTGCGGGGTATTGTCGACCTATAACCGGTGTCGTTAGCTGTCCTATCTCGTCCTCCGAGAGGGCGGTCCGTCAGGTCATATGGATTGTGCTTTGTAGACGACGTATTAGGAAGCTCGTCATCGAATTGTGGCAGCAGCCGTCGTCGTGGATAGCTCTTGGGTTGGTCCAATAGACTGGTACCGCATCCTTCCTCAGCTGATAGGACCCTAGTACGTCTATCATTGAGGTTATGTTGATCGGTCTTAAGCTGTCGTTCTTTTGCCTAAACCGTTCCTGATCCTCAAGGTTTTCGGGGATGGTGAAGTCTTCGGCTTCCGGGCTATCCTCCTCCTCTACATGGGGAGGTAGTTGTCGTACTTGCAATAGTTTGGATCCTCGGGGTCGCGTTGGTCTTCTAGCCTCTAGCGGCTACTTGGGGATATCGAGATCACCGAGGTCTTCCGGGGTTTTGCTTTCCCCGATGCCAGCAATAGCTTCCCTTCCCTATTTTTCCCTTTTATCATCTGTGCGGTTTTCAACGCCTTGACGACGCCTCACCCAATTTATCGCCATTGTGTCCGGGTGTGTGCTTGCTGTTATCGGCTAGAGTATCCACCATGTAGACGTCATAGGTGGAGGTGGCAGTCCATTGCCCGTTGTTGATGGGGGTGGGAGCGCAATCCTCTCCATCCATGTCTTCTGCCTCCTCGGAGGCGTAGTCCAACATATCGGTTAAGTCTTTGACAGTGGCTACCAAGTGGGTGGTGGGTGCGATGAAAAATTCCTCTTGACTCGCCTCAAGGCCGATCTGAACGTGGATCGGGGTTGGGTCATTAGTAATTTTCATCGATAAGATCCGATCTAGAGCCTCGTTGAGTATCGAGAGCTCGATCGGGTGAATCTGCTCAGAGCTTTCTCATTTAACCTCCGATGCGTGTGCACAAGAAATGTGTTTGGCTAGAATAGGTCCCCGGCCATCTGGTGCTATGGTCAGATCCGGAATAAAGGCCAGATCATCGCCGGGATTGCTCCCGTGAATAGCATCAAAAGCAAAATCCGAGGTTAAGGCCTTGGAGTCTTCGGGCGCATCCAATGACATTGCGAGCCCGGTTAGCAAAAGATCGCCCAGGAGTCTATGAAGAACTCTAGGTTCCCGAATCTGACCTCTTGATCAGGGGCGAAACTCCTAACCCGGCCAAGACAGCCGGTCGGGTCAGCGTGCAGCACAATGCTACCGAAAGCAAAGATCTGTCCGGGGAGAAAGGAGTCCATGTTACGGACTTCTTCGTTAATGACAATGCGAGCCATCGATTCCTTTGGCGGTCACAGCGGAACTCTCGATGAAAGAACCAATGTCGGTGTTAAAACTGCGGATCTCGGGTAGGGGGTCACGAGCTATGAGTCTAGGATCGATGGTCACAAAGGGACGAAGGAGATGATGTTTACCCAGGTTCAGGCCCTCCTATGGAGGTAAAACCCTACGTCCTGCTCGATTATATTGATAGTATGAAGGTTACAGAGTTGATCTACCTCGAGATCAGATAGCTTAAACTCTAGATGAGTTTCCCTACCCTATAATCTAAAACCCTCCCAGTTTATATAGACACCGGGGGTACCTAGGGTTTACACATGGTAGGTCTCCTACCGGGGATGAAGATGTCGATTTCCTCATTTTGACTTGGAGTGCACGACGTGCCATCGGGACTTCCTTCTAGAATGTGGGTTCTTAATGTATCCGACCCTTCATGCGACAGTCATAGAGTGGCCCACCAAGCCGGCCTATTAGGAGATAGGCCAACGGCCTGAGGACCCCTTAGTCCAGGACTCCCTCACTTTGCCTGATCATCGTCTTAAGAAAAATGAAATACTTGATATCTTCTATAATGGACTAACTGATACTTCTAGGGACTTCCTAGATAGTTGTGTTGTTTGTGTTTTTAGGGAATGAACTATTGAACAAGCTGAGGAACTATTGAATAATATATTGAAGAATTATGATGATTGGACTCTTACCAAACCGCCACTTGAACCCACTCCAAGAAGAGGGGTATTTTATTTCTCAGTCATGAAGATATGCAAGAGGCAAAGAAATGTATGAAGGAAAAGGGTATTAAAGCTGAGGATGTTAAGAATTTACCACCCATTGAAGAAATACATGACCTTGACACACCACCACCTCCACAGGTGGTAGAGGAAAATTCTTTATTGAAGTTTGATGAAGGTGACATTCCTTACAATAAACATCCTAGTGAAGCTTATATGAGTTTGATAATTACATTAGGAAACAAGATCACTTCAATGGAAATTTTCTGAAACAATTGAAATATAATCCTAATATGATTGCTTGCTTGAGTGACTTGTTATTTAGAATCAGTAATTATGTTAGAGGTGTAGGAAAACATGCCTCTATGGTTCAAACTCAGTTAGAACAAGTTGCTAAATCTCAAAGAGAATTGCTTAATGAAATGGATAATAATATGAATGATCATGCTATTAGAGTAGTGACTAGAGGAGGTAGAATGACCCAAGAACCTCTTTATCCTGAGGGTCACCCTAAAAGAATTGAACAAGATTCTCAAAGAATTAATGCTGATGCACCTAGTCCTTTTAAAAAGAGAAAGAAAAAGAAAAATGATAGGACTTTTCATACCTCTAGTGAACCTGAGATATAAAACTCTCCCGATAATAATGATGTCTCTATTTCTGATGCCAAACTCAATCTAGTAATGAGCCTTCAACTAGTGCTAATGATAATGGTAATGATTATGTTCTTGAGGATGCTCAACCAAATAATGATAAAGAACCAGATAATGATGTAGAAATAGAATCTGCTGTTGATCTTGATATCCCACATCCCAAACATGAACAATATGATAAAAAGGACTTTGTGGCTAGAAAATATGGTAAAGAAAGAGAGCCATGGGTTCAGAAACCCATGCCATTTCCACCTAAACCATCTAAGAAAAAGGATGATGAAGAATTTGAACGCTTTGCTGAAATAATTAGGCCAGTCTTTTTGCGTACCCTCTTAACTAATATCTTAAAGATGGTCCCTTATGCTAAATATATGAAAGACATCATCACTAATAAAATAAAGAGACCTGAAGCTGAAATGACCATGCTTGCTAATTATTCTTTTAAGGATGGAGTACCTAAAAAACTTGGAGATCTAGGAGTACCAACCATACCTTTCTCCATTAAAAGAAATTATGCCAAAACTGATTTGTGTGATTTGGGTGCTGGTGTTAGTGTTATGCTTTTTTCTTTATATAAAATTCTTGATTTGAATAAACTCAGACTTATTGAAATATCTTTGCAAATGGCTGACAAATCAACTACCATACCTATCGGTATTTGTGAGGATGTGCCCGTTGTTGTTGCAAATGTTACTGTCTTAATAGACTTTGTTATTCTTGAGATGCCCGAGGACGACAACATGTTGATTATCGTTGGTATTCCATTTTTGAATACTGCAGGGGCTGTTGTTGACTGCAATAAAAGCAAAATCACTTTTCATATTAATGGTAATGAGCATACGATGCACTTTCCAAAGAAACAATTCCAAGCGTTATTGTAAATGCTATTGAAAATTCTCTGACAATCACTATTGGAAGTTTTCAAGTACCTCTCCCTACTGCCGAAATGAACTATGATATAAATATGTTTGGGGAAATGCATATCCCCGTTGAGGTAACTTAGTTTTTTATGAAAGTTCTTCGGTTTCATGTTAATCGAAAGAGGTTGTTAATAAGACTTGATCAACCTTATTAATGGATCGTTTTTGAGAGGTATGAAGTTGATGAATCTAGTAGACACCTCCTTCTTTACCCACTTTTTTCCTGTTTTTCTTAGTTAAATAAAATAAAATGCCATGTTTATCCTATTTTATGATTTCTCCGTGCAATAAAAAGTGACCAAAAATAAAAGTTCTCAGAATGTCCTAAAAATTTAACATAGTTTTTTTGGAATATTTCTGAATTTCTGGTGCAAATAACATTAGAGGGGGTGTGCACGTGGTGCCCACAAGACACCAGGACGTGCCAGCATCCCCAGGCACACCCTGGTGGGTTGTGGTCCCCACGTGGGTCCCCTCACTTACTTCTTTTGCCCATGTCATCTCCTACCTCCAGAAAAAAATCACCATAGCTCTCTCACTCGTGCTCTTGCTCACAAACCCATGGGTTTTGATCTCTTTGCTCAAAGCTCCATTTCCAAAAGTGTTTTGGGGGATCGTTTCTTGGTATGTGACTCCCCCATTGCTCCAATTATTTTTTGATTTAGTGGTTTATTTTCGGAATAATTAGCTACTTTTGGTGCTGCTGTAGATGAGCTTGCCTGTTGAATTCTTAGAGTTCTAATTAGTTTGAATGGTTGTTATGACCTCTAAGCATCCTTATGAGTAGTTGCTATCAATCTTGTGAAGTTTTGTTAACAAAATTTTGTGTCATAATTTTTTTCAAAAATTGGTTGCAAATAAAAACGCAATTCTTTAGGAGTTCTTCGGGGAGAATATCCTCGAGGGCATCGTCAAGTGGAAGCTCTGTCTGGCAATCTCATGTTGAACCAAGTGCAAGCTCGATGCGGGACACCGAAACCAAATCATGCCTTTGGCCATGTAATACATTCATGGAAGGTGTAGATATGAAGGAAGAATTTGAGCAGTATGTTCACAATGTCGATCTCGATCCCTTCATCGAAGATACCTGCACCCAACACCTCAACCTCACACAGACGTTTACTAAGAAATTTAAATATTTTCCTTGTGAGTCTAGAGTTTCATTTAGCCTTTATAATAATGCTTTCACCATGTCGATGTGTTCTGTGAAGCGTGCAAAATTCCGTATTGGGGTTCGCTAGATGAACCACCAAAATCTGAGTATGAGCCACTTTTGATTAATCTTTGCTATGGCGAAGTCAGAGGAGTGACACAAGGTAGAATAAAAATCATCCATTTTCCATCTATACAATACTTTGCATTCTTTAATGGCAAATGCATCGTAGGAAAACAAGATTGTAGCACACCGTGTGCTCCTGATTTGAGTCTTATACACACTGTTGTAACAGGAGATAAACATTATGATTTAGGAGCAATTGTTGCATGGAGATTGAATCACAATGCTAATAGTGGCACGATGGGATTTATGCCTCCCGTCTAGCTACAGAGTTGTGTGTGTCCCCTTGGCCTAATGATCCTATCTTACCTAATCAGTACTTAGACTTTGAGGCCACGACACGCCATAAGTTCCTTAAGGGCATAGTCACTAATTATACGTACAACTTGAGGTTCGATAACGGTCCCATTGTACCTACCGTATTTCCTGCTCCTGGTCTCTTTGTTATCACAGGAAGGGAAGATACTACGTCCTTGAGAGGAGGCCCGCATGTACAATACGGAGGTTGAAGCTGCCATACGGGCTGAGGAGGCTGCGCCAAGAGCCTTGGTGGGCTATCACTCAGACTATTATCTAGGCTACGGATGATCATTACCAAGCTAGGCCAAAATCCTAAGCTTGGGGGAGTGCGTGTTTCCATCGACATTATATTCATGTTCACACATTCCATTCTAGTTGTCGGTGTCCACACTTTTTCATCGTATTATCCATGCTAGATTTATTTTCTTGCTTTCTTTTCGTGTGTTTGATAAACTTTGAGAAAATCCAAAAATATTTCTTTCTTATTTTCGGTTTTTCTTCTCAGTTTAATCAGTTTAAAAGAAAACCCAAAAGATTTCTTGTTTCTTCTTTTACTTGTTGGGAGTTCTCCCATGTAAATAGTTTTTCTCGTTTTTGTTTCCCCTTCTTTTATTTGCTTTCTTCAAGAAAAACTAAAAACTCCAAAAATATTCCACAGTGTTTCTCTAAAATTCCCTTCCTTTTATTGAGTCATACAAAGGAGAAGACCACAATGAAAATGTTGAATGGCTCTCATATGCACCACTGTTGATCTAACGAAGAGTCTATATTACTTTGTCTTCTCCTCTTGAATAAAATGCTTGCAGATTCCAGCTTAGTCTACGACACTCTTGCACTATTATTATTTTCATATCATTCAATCGTGTAAGTGAAAGGTAATAATGAAAATATTTGATGAAGTGACTCGCATAGAGAACCAGGTATGAACTCAACTTGTTTTTGTTTTTGTAAATATGTTTAACCTAGTATCCATGATTTAGCATATTATGATTAAACATGTTTGCAATGACAATTAGAGATTATAGTTGCTCATGCCAGGCTTAAGTAGCTAGGAGTGGATAATGATTTATCTTGGATGTCAACATGCATTAAAATGGGTGTGATGTAGGATGATGATATGGTATCCTCCTATGAATGTTTCAAGTGGCTTGACTTGGCACATGTTCACGCATGTAGTTGAATCAAAACCAGCATAGCCTTCACGATATTTATGTTCATGGTGTCCACATCCTACTCATGATAGCATTCAATGTTTATTATTCGTAATGCATGTTCATGACTGTCTTGTCTCTCTAGCTGGTCGCTTCTCAACCTATTTGCTAGCCTTCACCCATACTAAGAGGGAATAGTGGTTGTGCATCAAAATCCTTAAACTAAAGTTATTCCAGATGAGTCCACTATATCTACATATATGCGGTATTACCCTGCCGTTCCAAGTAAATTTGCATGTGCCACCTCTAAATTTCAAATGAACATATGTTTTGTGTGCCTAGACCGCTCATGGAGCTACAAGGGTGGTCAATATCTTCCATGTTAAGTGGGTTATTCTCATGATGAGTATTTATTCACTCGTCCTTGCACGAGAGGGGTGGTAATAGGGATTCCCAGTCCCAAAATCAAAGAAATGCAAATAATTAAACAAAACTCCCCCAGGAATGTTGTTGGTATGGACGGTACCCGTGGATTCGACTAGCCATGGAGTGTGTTTGTTGATGGAGGGGGAGTAAACCTTTACTTTTACAGCTTGGGAACTGCCGCTAATGTGTTTAACATGGAAGATATTGATAACTCTTGGTCGTAACGTTGACAGGAAGGCCGCACCTCCCAAAATTATACTCATATCTTATTTAAGCGTTGAGCTCTGGCACCTTTGCAAATCCATGCTTCCCTCTGCGAAGGGTTGAGTCATCACCTTCTCAAATAAGTGCCAGATCTGAGAGCACTATTATCATCCTCATGCATTTTGTATTGCTAATGTTGGATGCATCATGACTCAATCTTTTCTTCCATGGATTACAATGTTTAGTCGTTGCTTGAACTTTGGAGGTGCTCTACATTGATGTTTTAAGGTCTTAGAAAGGGCTAGCGAGATACCACTATTGTCATATTATATCATGATTGTTGTGACAAAATGTTTGCACTTGAGATATTTTATTATTGCTCGCTAGTTGCTTATGTCTTTGATATGAATTAATATAATCCTTACGAGTTATTGTTGACATGGTTAGTCATAATCTTTGCTGAAAAACTGGGTGCTACTTAAGCATATGTATGTAAACAAGAACAAAAGAGTTCGTAAAAGTTTTTCTTTATCACTTTCAGTTTGTCAACTGAGTTGCTTGAGGACAAGCAATGGTTTAAGCTTGGGCAGTTGATACATCTCCATCGTATCTACTTTTCTTAATGCTTTTGCTCTTGTTTTGGACTCTAATTTGGACGATTTGAATGAAACTAACCTAGACTCACGCTGTTTTCAGCAGAACTACCATGGTGTTGTTTTTGTGCAGAAATAAAAGTTCTCAGAATCGAACGACACTTATTGGAGATTTATTTTAGAATAAATAAAAAATACTAGAGCCAAAAACCACCGGAGGAGGGGGCCTGGCTGGGCACGATACACCAGGGCGCGCCAGCCTCCCCTAGGCGCCCCTTGGTGGGTTATGCCCGCCTCGTGGCCCCGCTGACCCTAATTTGGCAATATAAATTCCTATTTCAAGAGAAAAAAATCAAGGAGAAAGTTTTATCACGTTTCACGAGACGGAGCCACCGCCACCTCCTCTTCTTCATTGGGAGGCCAGATCTAGAGTCCAGTTGGGGCTCCGGAGAGGGGAACCTTCGGTCTTCATCATCATCAACTGTTTTTCATCACCAATTCCATGATGCTCCCCACCATGAGTGAGTAATTCCTTCATAGGCATGCTGGTCGATGAGGAGTTGGATGAGATTCATCATGTAATCGAGTTAGTTTTGGTAGGGCTTGATCCCTAGTATCCACTATGTTCTAAGATTGATGTTGCTATAACTTTGCCATGCTTAATGCTTGTCACTAGGCCCCGAGTGCCATGATTTCAGATCTGGACTGTTTATGCTATCACCATTATATCTATGTTCTTGATCCGATCTTGCCTAGTCATATGCACTTATTACGTGTTATGATCCATAAACCCCGAGGTGACAATAGTCGGGATACTTTCCGGTGATGACCGTAGTTTGAGGAGTTCATGTATTCACTATGTGTTAATGCATTGTTCGAGTTCTCTATTAAAAGGAGGCCCTAATGTCCCTTAGTTTCCTTATGAATCCCGCTACCACGGGAGGGTAGGACAAAAGATGACATACAAGTTCTTTTCCATAAGCACGAATGACTATTTACGGAATACATGCCTACATTACATTAATGAACTGGAGCTACTTCCGTGTCGCCCTGGGTTATGACCGTTATATGATGAATATATCCAGTGAATACACCAATAGAGTGCCTACAAGTTTTCCACATATTTTTCTTTCTAAGTTACTACTACTCCTGTCACTGTTGCACTTGCTAGAAAATTATTACTGCTACTATTACTGCTACTGTCACTATTACCACTGCTATCAAACTATCATATTACTGTGCTACTGATCACTTTGTTGTAGATATTTAATCTCCAGGTGTGTTTGAATTGACAACTCAACTGCTAATACTCTCAAATATTCTTTGGCTCCCCTTGTGTCGAATCTATAAATTTGGGTTGAATACTCTACCCTCGAAAACTATTGTGATCCCCTATATTTGTGGGTTATCAATCATCACCATGCCTCTTTAATTTTTAGACAAAAAAGAAATTAACACCTTTTAATATCGGCACTTCTAAAAATTACAAATTATGAACTCACACCTTTTTTTATTACCACATCAATGTCATTAACCCGCAATTTCTATATATGTGCTACATGATGGTTTTGATTATCACTCATTGAATACCTATTGTTTTTGGATTAGTCTTATGAACCATGAAAATTACCATCACTATTCATTAACTCCTCAAAAAATATAAGTGAAGAGCGAGAGCGAAATTATTTCTATAAAATCTTCATGCCACCGTGCTCAACAAGTTATAAGTGAAGTACTAGAGCAACTTCTAAGCTCAAAAACTATAAGTGAAGCACATAGAGTATTCTAACAAATTATGATGAAGGTGTGTCTCCGTCAAATAGGTGTGTACACCAAACTATGATTGGGTCAAACTTAATGTAAAAGCAAACAAAAACAAATGACACTCCAAGCAAAACTCATATCATATGCTGAATAAAAATGTAGCTCCAAGTGACATACCAATGGATTGGGATGAAAGCAGGGATGCCTTCCGGGGCATACCCAAGCTTAGACGCTTGATTATTCCTTGTAATATTACCTTGGGGTGCCTTCGGCATCCCCAAGCTTAGTCTCTTGCTACTCCTTATTCTGTGTCCATCGTGATAACACTCAAAACTTGAAAACTTCAATTACACAAAAATCAACAAAAGTTCGTGAGATCCGTTAGTATAAGCAACATATTGAATACTTTAGGTACTGTTATAAATTGATTATTATTTCGGTTTTGCATAATAGGTACTGTATTCTAACTTCACCAGGGCTTATACCCCTCGATACAATCCATAGCATAATCAAAACAAGCAAACTATGCAAGCAAAAACAGAATCTGTCAAAAACAGAACAGTCTATAGAAATCTGTAGAGAACCCATACTTATGCAACCCTAAAAATTCATAAAAAATAGCAAAACCTTGAAAATTGGTATATAAATACTTTTTAATTTTTTAGATCATTATCGTTCTCCAGTAAAAAATGAAAATTCCTGTACTTGAGTCAAAAGTTTCTGTTTTGTTTCAGCATCGTTTCTACTCATCTTGTGAGTCATCCCAATGGTTTTACTTGGCAAAAACACCAATTAAAACATAAAAACATAATAATTACATAGGAAATAATGATGTAATAAAAAATAGAAAGTAAAAAAATCAAAAATAAACATAAATATTGGGTTGCCTCCTAACAAACGCTCTTGTTTTATGCCCCTAGCTAGGCATAAGGCATGGTTTCAAGTATTTTCATCTGTAACATCAAGCTCCTCCATAACACAACCATGGATAATAGGAACAATGGGAGACTTGAAAATAGGATCTTTTATCAAGTTTACAAAGTTGGGATGCACGCTAATCATTTTGAGGTCTTCGTTTCTTTTGGTAGGAGGTGTACTAGTGCTTTTAGGAATATATGTGAACTTGGGATTTTTGTTTCTAGAGGTACTGGCATTAGTTTTAGACGGGGTGAAAGAGGACCCTACGTTGTTAATGACCTCCTCCATTTTATCAATTCTTTTCAAACTGTGTTCTACCTTGTCATCAATAATATTGCCCTTATCCTTCAAATTTTTCAAAGTCATTCTTACGCGAGACCCAAATTGAGTGATGTGATTATGAGATATATTTTTATAACTCTCAATTTTTTCACTTGTAATCATTTTATTTTCAATAGCATCAAGCCTTTGCATAACACATTCCAAGGTCAAGTAGGTTTCATTAACGATAATGGGTGCTGTTCCAACAAGATTTTCAATTGCGTTATAAGCATTCAAGGTGTGACACATTAAGAGGTTCCCACCGGTGATGGTGTCAAGGACAAACCTATACCAAGTAGTCACACCAATGTAAAATTATGAAGCAAGGTAGTGGTGGATAGCTTATTAGTTGCTTTATTTTGATCATAGCAAATCCTATACCATGCATCCTTCAAACTCTCTTCTCCCCTTTGTTTAAAGTTGACTACATCATTATTGGGAGTAACGCGAGCAGAAGAAGTACTAGCCATGACTTCAAACAAGAGGACTAGTAACAAGCAAAGATAAATATTTTTGTATTTTTTCTATGAGACAAACTAAATATAACATCAAATAAAAATAATAACAAGCAAATGATAATTTGTGTGAAGTTACTTGATAGTTGATGATGATATTCCCCGACAACGGCGCCAGAAATCCTTCGTGATACTTGTGATCTACGTTGGGTTTTCCGTGAAGAGGAACGGGTTATCAGAACACAATGTGGGTAAGTATTTACCTTAGTTATGAAACCAAAGTTTATCAAACCAATAGGAATATCAATACTCAACCGTCTTTATCGGCTGCACACAAAAGAACAAACAACTTGCACCCAACGCTGGAAATAGAGTTGTCAATCCCCTTGGTCTCATTATTTGCAAGCAAGTGAGTTGTGTAGATAATTGTAAATTGCAAAATAAAGTAAAAGAAAATAAATGTAAGCAAGGTAATAGTAGCATTTGTAAATATATAAGTGATAGACCAAGGGGTCGTAGTTTTCTCTAGTGGCATCTCTCATAAAATTAGCATACGATGGGTAAACAAATTACTGTTGGGAAATTGATAGAAAAGAGGGTAGTTATACGATTTTCAAGGCAACGATCATGTATATATAGGCATCACATCCATAAGAAAATAGGTCGACTCCTGCCTGCACCTATTACTATTACTCCACTCATCGACCGCTATCCAGCATGCATCTAGAGTATTAAGTAAAACAGAGTAATGCTTGGAGAACGATGACATGACGTAGAAAAAGTAAACTCAAGCAATATGAATTAAACCCATCGTGTTATCCTTATTAGCAACAACACAAAGATGCATCTTGTCCCTTTCTGTCCCTGGGATATAGAAACTTGCCAGGTTGAACCTACTACAACACACCTCTCTCACCGAAGAAATATCAATCTAGTTCGCCTAACTATCTCAATAGGTCGGAGAGAATTACAAAGCTATAATGATCATGCAAATAAGAATCATAATAATCAGGTTTGACTCAAATAATTTTCATGAATAATCTGAACATAAACCCACAATTCATCGGATCCCAACAAACGCACCATACAAAGGGATTACATCCGGTAGATCAAGGCAAAGATGCGATGAATGTTGTATTGAAGATCAAGAGAGAGAGAGATTGCCATCTAGGTACTAGATAAGGACCCATAGGGCTGTGGTGAACTACGCACACATCATCATGAGGGCAGCAAGGTTGATGAAGATGCCCTCCGTGATCGATCCCCCCTCCGACAGGGTGCCGGAGCGGAGCTCTAGATGGACTCCCACCGGAATAGAGACTCGCGATGGCGTAAAAAGTGTTTTGGGAGATCCTCTAGGGATTTTGCAATATTAGAGAATTTATAGGCCAGAGACGGGAGTCGGGAGTGCCACGAAGGGACCAACACACATCAGGGCGCCCCCCCACGACACGCCCTGTTGTGTGATGGTGCCCTTGTGCGGTTCCCGACCTCCTTCCGAAGCTTCCAGGCCTTCTTTTGGTCCAGAAATAATCGTAAATAAATTCGTGGCAATTGGACTTTGTTTAGTAATATAAACCTGAAAAGTGAAAACATGCAAAAATAACAATTGGCACTAGGTTAATAGGTTAGTGCTCAAAAGTATTATAAATTGGTAAATACATGCCTAAAAAGTATCCTAGAATGATAATATATCAGCATGGAACAATAAAAAATTATAGATATGCTGGAGATGTATGAAGGGTTCATAGCACTAACAAAGACGGATACACATCTCAAAGACAGTAGGGAGGCCCAGAAACTCACAGGCAAACTAAGGTAGAACACCGGTAGTAAGAACAGCTGTGGCTCGGGCATCAAAACCAATCCAGTGAGTGTAAACAGACATAGACTCATGATACATATAAAGAGACTTATCGTAAGTCAAAACCTTCTCATCATAAGCACGAACGACAACCTCAGCAGCAGGCTTAGTTGGATCCTTAATAGCCTGATTAGCATCTGTGTCAAGAACCGATGGCATCAGCGGAGTAGGAGCCACATGAGGAACCAGAAACGGCGGACAGGGTAGCTCTCCAGAAAAATGCCCCAGAGATGAATGCCACACATATGAATGCATATGAATGCAACAAACTCAATTTAACTAGTACCATCAAAGATCACAAGACATTGAGGAACTACAACATAGCTAGACGTCGTAGACATCATAACCTCTATTTTTAACAGAGAACAAAAAAAGAACAACTAGGGCAAGTGTGCGACTACCAAGAGCAGTCCAGCACCAGCAGGTGGATCGACCACATGGGCGGAGACCACATTCAACACTAGCGGATGAGTCGAGCGATAGGCGGTAGACAGATCAAGTAGAGCAATCATGGGCGGGTCGGGCGAAAGTAACAATAGTGGTGGCAGCGGGCGGGTGATGGTGATCGATCTGGAGCAGCTATTGTGACTCGATCCGGAGCAGTGACTGCATGATCTAAACTGGCGGGGGTGGTTGACTTTGATCGGGACCTGTAGCTAGCGACTTTGATCGGGGCATGTGGCTATTTGATTTGGCTGGGGGATGTAGAATCCAAAGTATGTCTAGAGGGGGGGGGGTGATTAGACTACTTGACCAAATTAAAAATCTAGCCTTTTCCCAATTTTAGGTGTTGGCAAGTTTTAGTGATTGTAGCAAGTCAAGCACAACCCACACATGCATGTCTAAGAGTATAGCAGCGGAAAGTAAATACATGCACATGAAAGTAGAGGGTACAGATAGGAAGATCAAATGCAATTGGAGACACGAAGATTTTTCCCGTGGTTCCGATAGGTGGTGGTATCGTACTATTGGAAATATGCCCTAGAGGCAATAAATAAAGTGTTTATTATTGTATTTACTTGTTCATGATAATCATTTATTATCCATGCTATAATTGTATTAATTGGAAACATGGATACATGTGTGGATACATAGACAAACACAATGTCCCTGGTATGCCTCTAGTGAACTAGCTCGTTGATCGAAAGATGGTTAAGGTTTCCTAGCCATGGACACGAGATGTCATTTGATAAGGGGATCACATCATTAGGAGAATGATGTGATGGACAAGACCCAAACTACAAACGTAGCTTATGATCGTGTCAGTTTATTGCTACTGTTTTCTGCATGTCAAGTATATGTTCCTATGACCATGAGATCATCCAACTCACAGATATCGAAGGAGTACCTTGTGTCTATCAAACGTCACAACATAACTGGGTGACTATAAAGGTGCTCTACAGGTGTCTCCGAGGGTGTCTGTTGAGTTGGCATGGATCAAGACTAGGATTTGTTACTCCGTGTGACGGAGAGGTATCCCAGGGCCCACTCGGTAATACAACATCACAATAAGCCTTGCAAGCAATGTGACTAATTCTTGGTCACGAGATCTTGTCTTACGGAACGAGTAAAGAGACTTGCCAGTAACGAGGTTGAACTAGGTATGGAGATACCGACGATCGAATCTTGGGCAAGTAACATAGCGAAGAACAAAGGGAACATCATACGGGATTAACTGAATCCTTGACATAGAGGTTCGACCAATAAAGATCTTCGTAGAATATGTAGGAACCAATGTGGACATCCAGGTCCCTCCATTGGTTATTGACCATAGAGGTGTCTCGGTCATGTCTACATAATTCTCGAACCCACAGGGTCTGCACACTTAAGGTTTGGTGACGTTTCGGTAGTATAGAGTTATGTATGGTGGTGACCGAAGTTTGTTCAGAGTCCTGGATGAGATCCTGGAAGTCACGAGGAGCTCCGAAATGGTCCGGAGGTAAATATTCATATGTAGCAAGTCCTGTTATGGTCGCCGGAAAAGTTCCGGGCTTGTCGGTAGTGTACCGGGAGTGCCGGTAGTGTACCGGGAGGCCTCCGGGAGGGGTATTTCGACCCAATAGGATTCATGGGCTGTGGGAGAGTGAATAGCAGCCCTTAGTGGTCTGGTGGAAACTCCCACACAAGGCCCATGTGGCTGGAAGAAAAAACCCAATAGGAAAGGTGGCAAAAAGGCAAAAAGGAGCAATCCTAGTCCTACTAGGATTGGAGGAGGAGAGTCCTCGTCCTCCTCCCACTTCGGCCGAACCAAGCTTGGCTTGGTGGCCAAGCTGCCTCCTCTCCTCCTCTCCTCCTATATATAATGGTGTTATAGAGGGATTTTGCACAAGTTTTTCAGCCATGTGCTACCCGTTCCTCTAGTGCATAGTTTCTCCTCTAGATCGGTTTTCTGCAGTGCTTAGGCGAAGCCCAGCCGGAATTGCTCCACCACCATCACCGGAGCGCTGTTAGGCTGCCGGAGAACTCTTCTTCCTCTCCACTCCTTCTTGCTGGATCAAGACGGTGGAGATCGTCATCAAGCTGTATGTGTGCTGAAGGCGGAGGTGCTGTCCATTCGGTGCTAGATCGGAAGGATCGTGATCAAGTTTGTGAGACGGATCGTGATCAAGTTCGTGGGACGGATCTTGATTGGATCTCGGGACTTATCGTGATTGGATCGCGGGACGTATCGTGATTGGATCGCGGGACGTACGGCGATTTGGATCGCGAAGACGTTCGACTACACCAACCACGTTTCTTAACGCTTCCCGCTTAGCGATCTACAAGGGTATGTAGATCCACTCTCCCTCTCGTAGATGCTCATCACCATGGATAGATCTTCGTGTGCATAGGAAATTTTTTGTTTCCCATGCAATGTTTCCCAGCAGTGGCATCATGAGCTAGGTCTATGTGTAGATGAGATCTCGAGTAGAACACAAAAGGTTTGTGGGCGTTGATGCTTACATTGCTTCCTCCCTTGGTCGGATTTTGGTTCAGCGGTATTGTGAGATGAAGCGGCCCGTACCAACATTACTCGTACGGTTACGAGAGACCGGTTCCCTCGACGCAACTTGTTGCCTAGATGGCTTGCGGGTGGCAGTTTCTCTCACTTTAGTTGGATTGGATTCGATAAAGGCGGTCCTTGAGAAGGTTGAAAATAAAATTATGTATCACCAATGTGGTTTATGCGTAGGTGAGAATCGTTCTTTCTAGAAACCCATAGCATCCACGTAAAACATGCAACAACAATTAGAGGACGTCTAACTTGTTTTTGCAGGGTATGTTGTGATGTGATATGGCCAATTACATGATGTGATATATGTGATGTATGAGATGATCATGTGATGTATAGAATTTGACGACTTGCATGTCGATGAGTACGGCAACCGAGAGGAGCCATAGGGTTGTCTTTAATTATTGTATGACCTGCGTGTCAATCATTAAGCGCTATGTAATGCTTTACTTTATCGCTAAACGGTAGCAATAGTAGTAGAAGCATGCAGGGCATGACAACCTCGGTGGCGACATGTTGATGGATATCAATATGATGGAGATGATGGTGTCATGCCGGTGACGATGAAGATCATGCCAGTGCTTTCAAGATGGAGATCTAAAGCACAAGTTCATGGCCATATCATGTCACTTATGAATTGCATGTGATGTTAATCCTTTTATGCACCTTGTTATGCTTAGTATGAAGGTAGCATTATAAGGTGATCCCTCACTTAAATTTCAAAATAAAATTGTGTTCTCCCTGAGTGTGCACCGTTGCGAAAGTTCGTCGTGTTGAGACACCACGTGATGATCGGGTGTGATAGACTCTACGTTCACATACAACGTGTGCAAGCCAGTGTTGCATGTGCAGAACACTCGGGTTAAACTTGACGAGCCTAGCATGTACAGACATGGCCTCGGAACACAAGAGACCGAAAGGTCGAACATGAGTTATATAGTAGACATGATCAACATAATGATGTTCACCATTGAAGCCACCTCAACTCACGTGATGATCGGACATGAGTTGGTGGATTTGGATCATGTGACACTCAGATGACCTGAGGGATGTCAATTTGAGTGGGAGCTTTAGTAATTTGATTAACTAAACTCATTATCTTGAACAATAGTCTAAGTGAACTTTGCATATTTATGTTGTAGATCAATGGCTCGCGCAGTAGCACCCCTGAATTTTAATGCGTTCCTAGAGAAAGCTAAACTGAAAGATGATGGAAGTAACTTTGTTGACTGGGCCCGTAATCTGAGGATTATCCTCATGGCTTCCCAGAAATCATATGTCCTTGATGCACCGCTTGGTGACCAACCAGAAGACATGACCTCCGAAGACGTTAAGAACGCTTGGGAGACACGTACTGGAGATTACTCAATAGTTTAGTGTGCAATATTTTATGGCTTAGAAACGGGACTTCAAAGACGTTTTGAATGTCATGGAGCATATGAGATGTTCCAGGAGTTGAAGTTTATCTTTCAGAAGAACGCCCGAATCGAGAGGTATGAAACCTCCGATAAGTTCTATGCTTGCAAGATGGAGGAGAACGGGTCTATCAGTGAACATATACTCAGAATGTCTGGGTATTCAACTCGTCTAGCAGAGTTGGGAATTGCCCTTCCGCCAGAGGCGATCACTAACAGAGTTCTTCAATCACTGCCACCTAGTTACAAGAGCTTTGTGATGAACTATAACATGCACGGGATGAACAAGTCAGTCGCCGAGCTGTTTGCGATGCTAAAAGTCGCTGAGTCTGAAATCCAGAAAGAACATCTAGTGTTGATGGTCAATAAAACCACTAGTTTCAAGAAAAATGGCAAAGTCAAGGGCAAGGGCAAGAAGGGTAAAACCAAGAAGGATGGCAAAGCAGTTGCTACTCCTGCAAAGAAGCCCAAGCATGGACCCAAGCCAGAAACTGAGTGCTTTCATTGCAAAGGAACTGGTCACTAGAAGCGGAACTGCCCCAAGTACCTGGCTGACAAGAAGGCGGCCAACGACAAACAAGGTATATATGATATACATGTTATTGATGTGTACCTTACTAGCTCTCGTAGTAGTGCCTGGGTATTTGATACCGGTTTGGTTGCTCACATTTGCAACTCAAAGCAGGAACTACGGAATAAACAAAGGCTGGCAAAGGACGAAGTGACGATGCGCGTGGGAAATGGTTCCAAGGTTGATGTGATCGCCATCGACACACTCTCTCTTCGATTACCATCGGGATTAGTGATGAACCTGAATAATTGTTATTTAGTGCCTACGTTAAGCATGAACATTACATCTGGATCTTGTTTATTGCGAGACGGTTACTCATTTAAATCAGAGAATAAAGGTTGTTCTATTTATATGAGTAATATCTTTTATGGTCATGCACACAATGTTAGGGGTTTATTCATATTGAATCTTGATAGTGATGACACACATGTTCATAACATTGATGCCAAAAGATGTAGAATTGGTAATGATAGTACCACTTTCTTGTGGCACTGCCGTTTAGGTCATATTGGTGTAAAACGCACGACGAAGCTCCATGCTGATGGACTTTTGGAGTCACTTGATTTTGAATCACTTGACACATGTGAAACATGCCTCATAGGCAAGATGACTAAAACGTCGTTCTGTGGAACAATGGAACGGGCGAGTGACTTATTGGAAATCATACACACTGATGTGTGCGGTCCAATGAATGTTATAGTGCATGGTGGATATTGTTATTTTCTCACCTTCACTGATGACTTAAGTAGATATGGGTATATTTACTTAGTGAAACACAAGTATGAAACTTTTGAAAAGTTCAAGCAATTTCAGAGTGAAGTTGAGAATCATCGTAACAAGAAGATTAAGTTCCTGCGATCTGATCAAGGAGGTGAATATCTGAGTTATGAGTTTGGCAGTCACTTAAGACAGTGTGGAATTGTTTGACGGTTGACACCGCCCGGAACACCACAGCGTAATGGTGTGTCTGAACGTTGTAATCGAATCTTATTAGATATGGTGCGTTCTATGATGTCTCTTGCTGCTTTGCCACTATCATTTTGGGGTTATGCGTTAGAGACAGCTGCATTCACTTTAAATAGGGCACCATCAAAATTCGTTGAGACGACGCCATATGAAATGTGGTTTGGCAAGAAGCCAAAGTTGTCGTTTCTTAAAGTTTGGGGATGTGATACTTATGTCAAAAAGCTTCAGCCTGAAAAGCTGGAACCCAAAGCGGAGAAATGCATCTTCATAGGATACCCGAAAGAGACAGTCGGGTATACCTTCTATCTCAGAATCGAAGGCAAAGTGTTTGTCGCTAAAAACGGAACATTTCTTGAGAAAGAGTTTCTCTCGAAAGAATTGAGTGGGAGGAAAATAGAGCTTGATGAGGTTATTGAACCTTTACTTCAACTAGAAAGTAGCGCAGCGCAGAAAGATGTTTCTGTGGAACCTACGACGGTAAAAGAGGAAGTTAATGATGATGATCATGAAGCTTCGGATCAAGCAGCTATTGAACCTTGTAGGTCGACAAGGCCGCATACTACCCCTGAGTGGTACGGCAACCCTGTCTTGGAGGTCATGTTGTTGGACAACAATGAACCTACGAGCTATGGAGGAGCAGTGATGGGCCCGGATTCCGAGAAATGGTTAGAGGCCATGAAATCCGAGATGGGATCCATGTATGAAAACAAAGTATGGACTTTGGAAGTATTACCTGAAGGGCGAAAGGCCATTCAGAACAAATGGATCTTTAAGAAGAAAACAGACGCGGACGGTAATGTCACCGTCTATAAAGCTCGACTTGTGGCAAAGGGTTTTTCACAAGTTCAAGGAGTTGACTACGATGAGACTTTCTCACCCATAGCGATGCCTAAGTCTGTCAGAATCATGTGAGCAATAGCTGCCTATTTCGACTATGAAATTTGGTAGATGGATGTAAAAACAACGTTCCTCAACGGTTTCCTTGAGGAAGAGTTGTATATGATGCAACCCGAAGGTTTTGTCGATCCAGAGAATGCTGACAAAGTTTGCAAACTCTAGCGATCCATTTATGGACTGGTGCAAGCATCTCAGAGTTGGAATAAGCGCTTTGATGAGGTGATCAAAGCGTTTGAGTCTATACAAGTTTACGGAGAAGCTTGTATTTACATGAAAGTGAGTGGGAGCTCTATAGAGTTTCTAGTATTATATGTGGATGACATATTGCTGATTGGAAAAAATATAGAAATGCTGGACAGCGTGAAGGAATATTTGAACAAGAGTTTTTCAATGAAGGACCTAGGAGAAGCTGCTTTCATATTAGGCATTAAGATCTATAGAGATAGATCGAGATGCTTAATAGCACTTTCACAGAGCACATACCTTGATAAAGTTTTGAAGAAGTTCAAAATGGAACAGTCCAAGAAGGGGTTCTTGCCTGTATTACAAGGTGTGAAGTTGAGTAAGACTCAATGCCCAGTAACTGCAGAAGATAGAGAAAAGATGAGTGTCATCCCCTATGCTTCAGCCGTAGGCTCTATCATGTATGCAATGTTGTGCACAAGACCTGATGTCAGCCTTGCCATAAGTATGGCCGAAAGGTTTCAAAGTGATCCTGGAATGGAGCACTGGCAAGCGGTCAAGAATATCCTAAGTACCTGAAAAGGACTAAGGAAATTTTTCTCGTTTATGGAGGTGATGAAGAGCTCGTCGTAAAGGGTTACGTCGATGCAAGCTTTGACACTGATCCGGACGACTCTAAGTCGCACCGGATACGTATTTATTCTTAACGGGGGAGCGGTAAGCTGGTGTAGTTCCAAGCAAAGCGTGGTAGCTGATTCTACGTGCGAAGCGGAATACATCGCAGCCTCGGAGGCGGTGAAGGAAGGTGTCTGGATGAAGCAGTTCATGACAGATCTTGGAGCAGTGCCCAGTGCACTGAATCCAATGAACCTGTTCTGTGACAACACTGGTGCCATTGCTCTGGCCAAGGAACCAAGGTTTCACAAGAGGATCAGACACATAAAGCGATGCTTCAACTCCATCCGCGATTACATCTTGGAGAAAGACATAAATATTTGCAAAGTACACATGGATCTGAATGTTGCAGACCCGTTGACTAAACCTCTTCCAAGGGCTAAACATTATTAACACCAGAACTGCATGGGTGTTTGATTCATTACAATGTAAATCACATAGTGATGTGAACTAGATTATTGACTCTAGTGCAAGTGGGAGACTGTTGGAAATATGCCCTAGAGGCAATAAATAAAGTGTTTATTATTGTATTTCCTTGTTCATGATAATCGTTTATTATCCATGCTATAATTGTATTAATTGGAAACATGGATACATGTGTGGATACATAGACAAACACAATGTCCCTGGTATGCCTCTAGTGAACTAGCTCGTTGATTGAAAGATGGTTAAGGTTTCCTAGCCATGGACATGAGATGTCATTTTATAACGGGATCACATCATTAGGAGAATGATGTGATGGACAAGACCCAAACTACAAACATAGCTTATGATCGTGTCAGTTTATTGCTACTGTTTTCTGCATGTCAAGTATATGTTCCTATGACCATGAGATCATCCAACTCACAGATATCGGAGGAGTACCTTATGTGTATCAAACATCGCAACGTAACTGGGTGACTATAAAGGTGCTCTACAGGTGTCTCCGAGGGTGTCTGTTGAGTTGGCATGGATCAAGACTGGGATTGGTTACTCCGTGTGACGGAGAGGTATCTCAGGGCCCACTCGGTAATACAACATAACAATAAGCCTTGCAAGCAATGTGACTAAGCATTGGTCACGGGATCTTGTATTACGGAATGAGTAAAGAGACTTGCCAGTAACGAGGTTGAACTAGGTATGGAGATACCAACGATCGAATCTCGGGCAAGTAACATACCGAAGAACAAAGGGAACATCATACGGGATTAACTGAATCCTTGACATAGAGGTTCGACCGATAAAGATCTTCGCAGAATATGTAGGAATCAATGTGGACATCCAGGTCCCGCCATTGGTTGTTGACCGTAGAGGTGTCTCGGTCATGTCTACATACTTCTTGAACCCGCAGGGTCTGCACACTTAAGGTTTGGTGACGTTTCGGTAGTATAGAGTTATGTATGGTGGTGACTGAAGTTTGTTCGGAGTCCCAGATGAGATCCTGGATGTCACGAGGAGCTCCGTAATGGTCCGGAGGTAAAGATTCATATATAGGAAGTCCTGTTTTGGTCGCCAGAAAAGTTTCGGGCTTATCGGTAGTGTACCGGGAGTGCCGGTAGTGTACCAGGAGGCCTCAGGGAGGGGTATTTCGACCCAAGAGGCTTCATGGGCTGTGGGAGAGTAAATAGAAGCCCTTAGTGGGCTGGTGGAAACTCCCACACATGGCCCATGTGGCTGGAAGAAAAAACCCAATAGGAAAAGGTGGAAAAAAGGCAAAAAGGAGCAATCCTAGTCCTACTAGGATTGGTGGAGGAGAGTCCTCCTCCTCCTCCCACTTCGGCCGAACCAAGCTTGGCTTGGTGGCCAAGCTGCCTCCTCTCCTCCTCTCCTCCTATATATACTGGTGGTATTGAGGGTTTTTGCACAAGTTTTTCAGCCACGTGCTACCCGTTCCTCCAGTGCATAGTTTCCCCTCGAGATCGGTTTTCTGCAGTGCTTAGGCGAAGCCCTGCCGGAATTGCTCCACCACCATCGCCGGAGCGCCGTCAGGCTGACGGAGAACTCTTCTTCCTCTCCACTCCTTCTTGCTGGATCAAGACGGCGGAGATCGTCATCAAGCTGTACGTGTGCTGAACGCGGAGGTGCCGTCCGTTCGGTGCTAGATCGGAAGGATCATGATCAAGTTCGTGAGACGGATCGTGATAAAGTTCGTGGGATGGATCGTGATCGGATCGCAGGACAGATCGTGATTTGATCGCGGGATGGATCGTGATTGGATCGCGGGACGCACGGCGATTTGGATCGCAAAGACGTTCGACTACACCAACCGCGTTTCTAAACGCTTCCCGCTTAGCGATCTACCAGGGTATGTAGATCCACTCTCCCTCTCGTAGATGCTCATCACCATGGATAGATCTTCGTGTGCGTAGGAAATTTTTTGTTTCCCATGCAACTTTCCCCATCACGTATGTCCACGCTGAAGGAGACTTCAACCCAGGGAGGGTAACGATCGCGAGAGTCCATGGAGGGCTCCACCCAAAAGGGTCCATGAAGTAGCAACCTCGTCTATTCCATCACAACTTCCGTCCATGAAGGACTAGCCTCACAATGGGTAGATCATCACGAAGTAGGCGATCTCCTTGCCCGTAGAAACTTCTTGGCTAACCACCACACACGAAGAAGGAGGCTTCCAAGCGACACCTAACCAATGTAGGAGACACCACTCTCCAAAAGGTAATAGATGTGTGATACGTCCATTCTGCATCATGATTTTATATTGATATTTATTGCATTATGGGTTGTTATTACACATTTTGGTACAATACTTATGCCTTTTTTCTCTTATTTTACAAGGTTTACATAAAGAGGGAGAATGTCGGCAGCTGTAATTCTGGACTGGAAAAGGAGCAAATCTGAGAAACCTATTCCACGCAACTCCAAAAGTCCTGAAAATCTAAGAAGAATTATGTTACAACATATAAAAAATAATGGGTGAAAGAAATACATCAGGAGGCACACCAGGGAGCCACAAGCCTGCTGGCCGCGGCTAGCAAGCTTGTGGCCCACCTAGCAGCCCTCCGGTGTCCATGTTCTGCTATATGGAGGGTTTCGTCAAGGAAAAAAAATCATAAGAGACCTTTCGGGACGAAACTTGGGCAGAACCAATCTAGAGCTCCGGCAAGGCGATCCTGCTGGTGAAACTTCCCTTCGAGAGGGGGAAATCGAAGCCTTCGTCATCACCAACGATCCTCTCATCAAGAGAGGGTCAATCTCCATCAATATCTTCACCCACACCATCTCCTCTCCAAACCCTAGTTCATCTCTTGTATCTGATCTTTGTCTCAAAACCTCACATTGGTACCTATGGGTTGCTAGTAGTGTTGATTACTCCTTGTAGTTGATGCTAGTTGGTTTACTTGGTGGAAGATTATATGTTTAGATCCTTGATCATCACTTATACTCATCTGATTATGAACATGAATATGTTTTGTGAGTAGTTACGTTTGTTCCTGAGGACGTGGGATAAGTCTTGTTATAAGATATCATGTGAATTTGGTATTCGTTTGATGTTTTGATGAGATGTATGTTGTATCTCCTCTAGTGGTGTTATGTGAACGTCGACTACATAACACTTCACCATTGTTTGGGCCTAGAGGAAGGCATTGGGAAGTAATAAGTAGATGATGGGTTGCTAGAGTGACAGAATCTTAAACCCTAGTTTATGCGTTGCTTCGAAAGGGGCTGATTTGGATCCACATGTTTCATGCTATGGTTAGATTTATCTTAATTCTTCTTTAGTAGTCGCGGATGCTTGCCGGAGGGGTTAATCATAAGTGGGAGGCTTTTACAAGTTAGGGCAGTACCCAAGCACCGGTCCACCCACATATCAAATTATCAAAGTAGCAAACACGAATCAAGTGAGCATGATGAAGACTAGCTTGACATAAATTCCCATGTGTCCTTGGGAGCGCTTTGCTTTATATAAGAGTTTGTCCAGGCTTGTCCTTTGCTATAAAAAGGATTGTTCCAGCTTGCTGCACCTTTGTTACAATTGTTACTTGCTACCCGTTACGAATTATCTTATCACAAAACTATCTGTTACTGATAATTTCAGTGCTTGCAGAGAATATCTTACTGAGAACCGCTCGCATTTCCTTCTGCTCCTTGTTGGGTCTAACACTCTTACTTATCTAAAGGACTACGACAAATCCCCTATACTTGTGGGTCATCAAGACTCTTTTCTGGCGCTGTTGTCGGGGAGTGAAGCGCCTTTGGTGAGTGGAACTTGGTAAGGAAAAAATTTATATAGTGTGCTGAAATTTACTGTCACTTGTTACTATGGAGAGTAATACTTTTAGGGGCTTGTTCGGGGTATCTTCACCTCGACTGGAAACACAAAGAGTTGTCCCTCAACCTACTGAACCTACTAAAAATATTTATTATGAAATTCCTTAAGGTATGATAGAGAAATTGCTAGCTAATCCTTTTGCAGGAGATGGAACACTACATTCTGATTTGCATCTAATCTATGTGGATGAAGTTTGTGGATTATTTAAGCTTGCAGGTCTGCCCGAGCATCACGCCAAGAAGAAGGTCTTTCCTGTATCTTTGAAGGAGAAGTCATTGACATGGTATAGTCTATGCGATGATATTGGATCATGGAGCTACAACCGGTTGAAAATGGAGTTTCATCAGAAGTTCTATCCTATGCATCTAGTTCATCATGATCAGAATTATATTTATAATTTTTGGCCTCGTGGAGGAGAAAGAATTGCTCAATCTTGCGGGAGGCTTAAGTAAATGTTATATTCATGCCCCAACCATGAGTTCTTGAGAGAAATTATTATTCAGAATTTTTATGCTCGGCTTTCTCGTAATGATCAATCCATGCTCGATACTTCTTGTGTTGGTTCTTTTATGAAGAAATATATTGAATTCAAATGAAATTTATTGGAAATAATTAAATGCAACTCTGAAGATTGAGAACTTGACGAAGGTAAGGAGTCAGGTATAAATCTTAAGTATGATTGTGTTAAATCCTTCATGGACACTGATGCTTTTCGTGAATTTAGCACTAAATATGGACTTGACTCTGAGATAGTAGCTTCTTTCTGTGAATCTTTTGCTACTCATGTTGATCTCCCTAAGTAGAAGTGGTTTAAATATCCTCCTCCCATTGAAGTGAAAGTAGTGGAACCTATTAAAGTTGAAGAGAAAATTATTGCTTACAATGCTAATCCTGTTATCCCTACTGCTTACATTGAGAAACCACCTTTCCCTGTTAGGATAAAGGAACATTCTAAAGCTTCAACTATGGTTCGTAAGAGTGGTATTAGAAAACCTACACCCCCTGAACAAATTAAAGTTGAACCTAGTATTCTATGGTTAAAGATCTCTTGGTTGATAATATTGATGGGCATGTTATTCATTTCTGCGATTTAGCTGCTAGAATTGTTAGACCCGATACTAAGCATAAACATAGCCCAGTTGTTGGCATGCCTGTTGTTTCTATTAAAATAGGAGATCATTGTTATCATGGCTTATGTGATATGGGTGCTAGCGTAAGTGCAATTCCCTATTCCTTATACAAAGAAATCATGCATGATATTGCACCAGTTGAATTAGAGGATATTGATGTTACTATTAAGCTTGCTAATAGAGACACTATTGCACCAATGGGGATTGTTAGAGATGCTGAAGTCGTGTGTGAGAAAATAAAGTATCCTACTGATTTTCTTGTTCTTGGTTCCCCACAAGATAAATTTTGTCCCATTATATTTGGCAGACCCTTCTTGAATACTATTAATGCTAATATTGATTGTGAGAAGGAAGTAGTTACTATGAGCTTTGGGGATGTGTCTCATGAATATAATTTCTCTAAATTTCGTAGACAACCCCATGACAAGGAATTGCCTAGTAAATATGAAATTATTGGTCTCGCTTCTATTGCTGTGCCTCCTACTGATCCCTTAGAACAATATTTGCTAGAACATGAAAATGATATGCATATGAATGAGAGGAATGAAGTAGATGCAATTTTCTTTGAGCAGCAGCCTATTTTTAAGCATAACTTACCAGTAAAAATACTTGGGATCCTCCTCCACCCAAGGGTGATCCCGTGTTTGAGCTCAAGCAATTACCCGATACGTTGAAATATGCTTATCTTGATGAAAAGGAGATATATCCTGTTATTATTGGTGCTAACCTTTCAGAGCATGAAGAAAAGAGATTATTGAAAACTCCGAGGAAGCACCATGCTGCTATTGGTTATACTCTTGATGATCTTAAGGGCATTAGTCCCACTCTATGCCAGCATAAAATTAATATGGAGCCTGATGCTAAACCAGTTATTGGTCACCAACAACGATTGAACCCTAAGATGAAAGAACTGGTAAGAAAAGAAGCACTAAAGCTTATGGAGGTAGGTATAATCTATCATGTTGCTGATAGTAGATGGGTTAGTACCGTCCATTGTGTCCCTAAGAAGGGAGGTATTACCGTTGTTCCTAATGATAAAAATGAATTGATCCCGCAAATAATTGTTACAGGTTATAGAATGATAACTGATTTTAGGAAATTAAATAAAGCTACTAAGAAAGATCATTACCCTTTACCTTTTATTGATCAAATGCTAGAAACATTATCCAAACATACTCATTTTTGCTTTCTAGATGGTTACTCTGGTTTCTCTCAAATACCTGTATCAAGCCAGGATCAAGAAAAAATCCACTTTCACTTGCCCTTTTGGTACCTTTGCTTATAGATGTATGCCTTTTGGTTTATGCAATGCACCTGCTTCCTTTCAAAGATGTATGATGGCTATATTCTCTGACTTTTGTGAAAAGATTCTTGATGTTTTCATGGATGATTTTTCCGTTTACAGAATTTCATTTGATGATTGTTTGAGCAACCTTGATCGAGTTTTATGGAGATGTGAAGAAACTAATCTTGTCTTCAATTGGGAAAAGTGCCACTTTATGGTTAATGAAGGTATTGTCCTGGGGCACAAGATCTCCGAAAGAGGTATTGAAGTTGATAAAGCTAAAGTTGATGCTATTGAAAAAATGTCGTGCCCTACGGATATGAAAGGTATAAGAAGTTTCCTTGGTCATGCTGGTTTCTATAAGAGGTTTATCAAAGATTTCTCTATAATTTCTAGGCCTCTCACAAACCTTTTGCAAAAAGATGTTCCATTTGTTTTTGATGATGATTGCATAGAAGCATTTGAAATTCTTAAGAATGCCTTGATTACCGCACCTATTGCTCAACCACCCGACTGGAACCTACCTTTTGAAATTATGTGTGATGCTAGTGACTATGATGTTGGTGTCGTTCTAGGACAAAGAGTCGATAAGAAATTAAATGTTATCCATTATGCTAGTAAAACTCTAGATAGTGCTCAAAGAAACTATGCTACTATTGAAAAGGAATTTCTAGCAGTTGTGTTTGCTGGTGATAAGTTTAGACCTTATATTGTTGATTCCAAAGTAACTGTTCACACCGATCATGCTGCTATTAAATACCTTCTGGAGAAGAAAGATGCTAAACCTAGACTTATTAGGTAGGTCCTTCTGGTACAAGAATTTGATTTGCATATCATTGATAGAAAGGGTGCTGATAACCCTATGGCAGATAACTTGTGTAGGTTAGAAAATGTTCTTGATGACCCACTACCTATTGATGATTGCTTTCCTGATGAACAATTAGCTATCGTGAATACTTCACATAATGCTCCTTGGTATGATGATTACGCCAATTACATTGTTGCTAAATTTATACCTCCTAGTTTCACATACCAACAAAAGAAAAAGTTCTTCTATGATTTAAGGCATTACTTTTGGGATGACCCGCATCTTTATAAAGAAGGAGTAGATGGTATTATTAGACATTGTATACCTAAGCATGAACAGGAACAGATCTTAGGCAAGTGTCACTCCGAAGCCTACGAAGGACATCACGCTGGAGATAGAACTGCACACAAAGTACTACAGTCTAGGTTTTATTGGCCTACTCTCTTCAAGGATGCTCATAATTTTGTCTTATCCTGTGATGAATGTCAAAGAATTGGTAATATTAGTAGACGTCAGGAAATGCCTATGAATTACTCTCTAGTTATTGAACCATTTGATGTTTGGGGCTTTGATTATATGGGGCCTTTTCCACAACCTAACGGGTATACTCATATTCTAGTTGCTGTTGATTATGTCACTAAGTGGGTAGAAGCTATTCCAACTAGTAGTGCTGGTCATAACACTTATATTAAAATGCTTAAAGAACTTATTTCCCTAGATTTGGAGTCCATAGATATTTGATGACTGATGGTGGTTCATATTTCATTCATGGTGCTTTTCGTAAATTGCTCGCTAAATATGATGTTAACCATAGAGTGTCATCTCCTTATCATCCTCAGTCTAGGGGTCAAGTACAATTGATCAATAGAGAGATCAAATTGTTCTGCAAAAGACTGTTAATAGATCTAGGAAGAATTGGTCTAAGAAACTTGACCATGCATTGTGGTCTTATAGAACTGCTTACAAAAATCCTATGGGTAGGCCTCCGTATAAGATGGTTTATGGTAAAGCATGTCACTTACCTCTAGAGCTTATTGGGCAATCAAAGAGCTCAATTATGATTTCAAACTTGCCAGTGAAAAGACGTTATTTGACATTAGCTCACTTGATGAATGGAGAACCCAAGCCTACGAGAATGATAAGTTGTTTAAAGAAAAGGTTAAGAGATGGCATGATAGAAGGATACAAAAGCGTGAATTCAATGTAGGTGATCATGTCTTGCTATACAATTCTCGTTTAGGATTTTTTGTAGGAAAACTTGTCTCCAAATGGCAAGGTCTTTACGTCATCGAAGAGGTATACCGTTCCGGTGCCATCAAGATTGACAACACCAAAGGCATAAACCCAAAGATGGTGAACGGTAAAAGAATCAAACATTATATCTCAGGTACTCCCATAAATGTTGAAACCAATATCATCAATACCATAACTCTGGAGGAGTACATTAGGGAGACTTACCAGAACGTTTCAGACTCTGAAAAGGAATAGGTACATGGTACGGTAAGTAAAAAGACTCCAAAACTTTTTCTATGGCAATTTTCATCTATTTTGGAATATTTAAAAAACTAGAAAAATTTAAAGTAGTCCGAATAGTGCACGAGGAGGTGACAAGCCTGCTCGGCGTGGCTACCCCCTAGTTGCGCCCCTAGGGCTTGTGGCCACCTCGTGCACCATCCGGACTCCGTTTTCTTTTGGGATACTCCTTCGGGTCGGTAAAAATTCATTGTATATTCTCCCAAAGGTTTTGACTCTCGTATCACGACAATACCTCCCGTTTTCTCTTTTGAGCTGTTTCTGTAGTAGATTTGGGTCAACATGGCATCCCCAAGTGTTTCAAAGGACAAGTTCTCCGAGAAGGCCATCAGCCCCTACCTTGCGGAGATGCTTCAACACACTCAAACCATTGAGGTGCGTGAGGGGGTGCTGCACATCCGTGATGTGGAGGGGCCAAAGAAAACCGGAAGCATGGAGACAAGGGTCAAAGCAATGGAGCAGAAGGTCTTCAAGTGCCAAGGGATGGTGGAACAGGACTCGATGCTAATCACATGATGATCACGGAGTTTCCCCATAAACATACGTTGGACGCCAATGAAGTTGTGGACCACATCTTCAAGCTTTACGAGAGAATCGAGCACCTCCAAGCCTAGATCTACGACCTGCAAAATCAAAACTATGAGTATGAATACATATTTAAGAGAATGAGTTTGGCTGCAGATTTGAGGATTCCGGAGACTCGTTCATCCTTTTATGATGGTGAGCCTATGCCTTGGAAGATGGAGGACAAGCTTCCAACCTCATCAACAACTCCCACATCATCACCTGCGAAGTCAGACAACTAAACACATGGGTATGGGCACTCCCCTTGGCTTGTGCCAAGCTTGGGGGAGGTGCCCGGTATTGTATCACCACCACATCTTTCGTTTTTATTTTTATTTTTTATTTTTATTTTCAGCATCTTTTCTTAGTTCAAACCTTTTGGTTATATCTTGATCTAGTAGAATAAAGTTTTCGTGTGATCTAGATTTGAGTCTTTGCTTTATGACTCCCCCTATGTAAGCAAGTCCATGAGTTATATAATGAAAAGTGATTTTGAGTTGAGGGCCTTTCTTGGTATGATTTCAATCTTGAGAAAGATAAAGTAGAAAGAAGTGTATAATAAAAGCAAAGAGTACATATGAAAATCTTATGGGGAGTGATGACTTCATGTATAAAAAGTATGTCGATTGAAACCTGTTGTGGGTTGACAAACATTGCTGTTGGTCATTGGGGCAATTAAAAGGAAGTGATAAAGAAATAAAGGTTCACATATAAATATATTATCTTGAGTATGTGGGTTTGCTTTACAAGATCTTATATTGACTCTTTCCTACATTATGATAAATTAGAATTGCTTCAATGACTGAGATCATAGTTTGTCAGTTCTCAATAGAGTTCTTGATTCATACTTTGCCATTGTGAATGAATTGTTACTTTAGCATAAGAAGTTATATGTAAAAATATATTGTTGTTATAAAGATGATCATGATGCCTTCATGTCCGTATTTTATTTTATCAACACCTCTATCTCTAAACATGTGGGCATATTTATTGATTTCGGGTTCCGCTTGAGGACAAGCGAGGTCTAAGCTTGGGGGAGTTGATACGTCCATTCTGCATCATGATTTTATATTGATATTTATTGCATTATGGGCTGTTATTACACAGTTTGGTACAATACTTATGCCTTGTTTCTCTTATTTTACAAGGTTTACATGAAGAGGGAGAATGTCGCCAGCTGGAATTCTGGACTAGAAAAGGAGCAAATCTGAGATACCTATTCTGCGCAACTCCAAAAGACCTAAAAATCTACGGAGAATTATTTTGGAATATATCATAAATACTGGGCAATAGAAATACATCAGGAGGCCCACCAGGGAGCCACAAGCCTGCTGGCCGCGACTACCCCCCTGGCCGTGGCTAGCGAGCTTGTGGCCCACCTGGCAGCCCTCCGGTGCCCATATTCTTCTATATGGAGGGTTTCATCAAGGAAAAAATCATAAGAGACCTTCCGGGATGAAGCGCCGCTGTCTCGAGGCGGAACTTGGGCAGAACCAATCTAGAGCTCCGGTAGGGCGATCATGTCAGTGAAACTTCCCTCCGGGAGGGGGAAATCGAAGCCCTCATCATCACCAACGATCCTCTCATCGAGAGGGGGTCAATCTCCATCAACATCTTCACCATCAACATTTCCTCTCTAAACCCTAGTTCATCTCTTGTATCCGATCTTTGTCTCAAAATCTCAGATTGGTACCTATGGGTCGCTAGTAGTGTTGATTACTCCTTGTAGTTGATGCTAGTTGGTTTACTTGGTGGAATATTATATGTTCAGATCCCTGATCATCACTTATAATCCTCTGATTATGAACATGAATATGTTTTGTGAGTAGTTATGTTTGTTCCTGAGGACATGGGATAAGTCTTGTTATCAGTAATCATGTGAATTTCTATATTCGCTCGATATTTTGATGAGATGTATGTTGTCTCTCCTCTAGTGGTGTTATGTGAACGTCGACTACATAAAACTTCACCATTGTTTGGGCCTAGAGGAAGGCATTGGGAAGTAATAAGTAGATGATGGGTTGCTAGAGTTACAGAAGCTTAAACCCTAGGTTGTGCATTGCTTCGTAAGGGGCTGATTTGGATCCAAATGTTTCATGCTATGCTTAGATTTATCATAATTCTTCTTTCATAGTTTCAGATGCTTGCGGGAGGAGTTAATCACAAGTGGGAGGCTTGTCCAAGTAAGGGCAGTACCCAGGCACCGGTCCACCCACATATCAAATTATCAAAGTAGAGAACGTGAATCAAGGGACCATGATGAAAACTAGCTTGACATAAAGTCGCACGTGTTCGCAGGAGCGCTTTGATTTATATAAGAGTTTGTCCAGGCTTGTCCTTTGCTATAAAAAGGATTGGGCCACCTTGCTACAACTTAGTTACAATTGTTACTTGCTACCTGTTACGAATTATCTTATCACAAAAATATTTGTTACTGATAATTTCAATGCTTGCAGAGAATACCTTATTGAGAACCGCTTGTCATTTCCTTCTGCTCCTCGTTGGGTTTGACACTCTTACTTATTGAAAGGACTATGATAGATCCCCTATACTTGTGGGTCATCAATGTGGTAGTATGATCAACTCCTTGCTCTTGTGCTTTAAAAGATAGTCTACTCAATCACTCAATCACTCTCTAATACGTCTCCAACGTATCTACAATTTTTTATTGTTCCATGCTATTATATTATCCTTCTAGGATACTTTTTGAGTAATTATTTACCAATTTATATTTTTTGAGCACTAACCTATTGACCTAGTGCCTAGTGCCAGTTTGCTATTTTCTGTGTGTTTTTTACTTTTTAGGTTTATAGTACCAAACGAAGTCCAATTGCCCCCCCCCAAATATTATGATTTTTTCTAGACCAAAAGAAGACCTGGAAGCTTTCGGAGCAGACCGCAGGCCGCACGACAGAGCCACAAGCCAACAAGGCGTGACCAGGGGGTGGTCGTGCCCAGATGGCTTGTGCCGTCTCCCGACCCCATTCTCTAGACTATAAATTCACATATATTCCAAAAAACCCAGAGGGCATCCCAAATCACTTTTTTCACCGTTGTAAGCCTCTATTCTGCTGCGGTCTGATAACCCACAAGTATAGGGGATCGCAACCGTTTTCGAGAGTAGAGTATTCAACCCAAATTTCTTGATTTGACACAAGGGGAGCCAAACAATATTCTCGAGTATTAGCAGCTGAGTTGTCAATTCAACCACACCTAAAAGACTTAATATCTGCAGCAAATTATTTAGTAGCAAAGTAGTATGGAAGTAACAGTAACGATAGCAAAAGTAACAATAGCAATTTTATAGTGATTGTAACAGTAGCAACGGAGAAGTAACTTAGCAAGGATCAATATGTGGAAAGATCATAGGAAATGGATTGGTGATTGATAATTATGTTGGATAGCATTCATCATGCAACAGTTATAACATAGGGTGACACAAAGATAGCCCCAATTCATCAATGTAACGTAGGCATGTGTTCCATATATAGTTATACGTACTTATGGAAAAGAACTTGCATGACATATTTTTTCCTACCCTCCCGTGGCAGCAGGGTCCTAATGGAAACTAAGGGATATTAAGGAATCCTTTAAATAGAGAACCGGACCAAAGCATTAGCACTTAGTGAATACATGAACTCCTCAAATTACGGTAATCACTGAAAAGAATCCCAGTTATTGTTACCCTGGGGGATGCAGATCATAACTCGTAATAGGTGTCTACAACTTGCCAGATAGGACCAAGAACACATATATATTCATGAAAACATAATAGGTTCAGATCTGAAATCATGGCACTCGGTCCCTAGTGACAAGCATTAAGCATAGCAAAGTCATAGCAACATCAATCTCAGAAGATAGTGGATACTAGGGATCAAACCCTAACAAAACTAACTCGATTACATGATAAATCTCATCCAACCTATCACCGTTCAGCAAGCCTACAATGGGATTACTCATGAACGGTGGAGAGTATCATGGAATTGGTGATGAAGGATGGTTGGTGCTGACGATGGCGTCGATTTCCCCTCTCCGGAGCCCAAAACGGACTCCAGATCTGGTCTCTCGAGGAAGAACAGGAGGAGGCGGTGGCTCCATATTGTTTAACACAATGAACTCTTATCTCTGATTTTTTTTCTCCGCGAATAGGTTTATGTGGAGTTGGAGATAAGGTCAGAGGAACCACAAGGGCCCCACAAGCCTGCTAGGCGCGGCCAGGGGGTGGCCGCACCTAGCAGGCTTGTGACCTGCAAGTGGCCCCCTCTGGTTGATTCTTGCGCCAGTATTTTTTATTAAATCCAAAAATATTCTCCGTAAATTTTCAGGACAATCCGAGAAATTTTATTCCTGCACAAAAATAACACCAAGGCAATTCTGCTGAAAACAATGTCAGTCCGGGTTAGTTCTATTCAAATCATGCAAATTAGAGTCCAAAACAAGGGCAAAAGAGTTTGGAAAAGTGGATACGATAGAGACGTATCAACTCCCCCAAGTTTATCCCATTGCTTGTCCTCAAGCAACTCAGGTGATAAACTAGAAGTGATAAAGAAAAACTTTTACAAACTCTGTTTGATTTTGTTGTTGTAAATATGTCTAACTGATGTTCAGATTTTCTGCAAAGATCATGGACTAACCGCGTTTACAATAAAATTTAGGTCTCACATTTACTCATATCAATGACATAATCAACTAGCGAGCAATAATAATAACTCTTGGATGACAACACTTTTTCGAAAAAATCAAGATACAATATGATGAAATGATATCTCGCTAGCCCTTTCTGAGACCGCAAAACATAAATGTAGAGCACCTCTAAAGAACAAGGACTGACTAGACATTGTAATTCATGGTGAAAGAGATCCAACATGCTCATACCCAATATCAACTAACAGCAAAGCATAAAAATGATGGTGGTGCTCTCTAACTAGTGCCTTTTATAAGAGGATGATGACTCGAAAATAAAGTAAATGGAAAGGCCCTTTGCAGAGGGAAGCATTGATTTGCAGATGTGCGAGAGCTCGACTTTTTAAAAAAGAGGTAAGCAATGATTTTTGAGCGGTATGCTTTCATTGCTCCGATAACGACCAAGAGGTTTTCAACATCTTCCATGCTAGATACATTATAGGCGGTTCCCAAACAAAATGATAAAGTTTTTACTCCCCCTCCACCAATCAGTCACACTCCACGGCGAGCCGAATCCACGGGTACCGTCCATACAAACACAATTCTGGGGGAGTTTTGTTTAATTAGATTCTTCTTTTATTTCGAGCATGGAACTGGGCATCCCGATTACCAGTCACTTTCTCATGAATGATAGTGAATCGACACATAACATGAGAATAACCCACCTAGCATGGAAGGTACTGACAACCCCAGTCGCCACATGAGCGATTTGGGCATACAAAACAGAGTGTCTATTTGAGGGTTTAGAGTTTGGCACATCCAACTTTACTTGGGATGGCAGGTAAATACCACATATAGGTAGGTATGGCGGACTCATATGAAACAACTTTGGGTTTGAGGGATTGGATGCAGAAGCATTATTCCTGCTTAGTACAAGTGAAGGCTAGCAAAAGACTGGGGAGCGACCAACTAGAGAGCGACATAGTCATCAACATGCTTTGAGATTAACCAACATTGAATGAAAGCATGAGTAAGATCTAAGTCATTATGAACATAAATATCATAGAGGCTATGTTGATTTTGTTTCAACTACATGCATGAACATCTGCCAAGTCGAGCCACTTGAATCGTTCAGAGGAGGATACCATCCCATCATACTACATCACAACCATTTTAATATGCATGTTGGCACCCAAAACAAACCATTATCCACTCTTAGCTAATTAAGCATGGCATGAATAACTATAATCTCTAATTTTCCTTGCAAATATGTTTCGCCCATAACGAACTAAATCCTGAACGATGAGATAATCATATTTACAAAATCAAGATAGGTCGAGTTCATACCAGCTTTTATCCATCTCAAACTTTTCATCAAATATTGTCATTATCACCTTTCACTGCATGACCAAACGGTGTGGATAATAATAAGAGTGCACGTGCCTTGGACTAAACTGGAATCTGCAAACAATAACTCAAAGGAGAAGACAAGGTAACATGGGCTCTCTAATAGGTAAACAATAATGCATATGAGAGCCACTCGACATTTTCATTGTGGTCTTGTCCTTACGACCCAAAGAAAGAAAAATCAAAACAAGAACGAGAAAAACTATTTACACGGGAAAGCTTCCAACAAGCAAAAGAAGAACGAAAAATCTTTTTGGGTTTTCTTTTCAATACTACAACTAAGCAACTAGAAGATAAAGCTAAAACTAATTTTTTTGTATTTTTTTCAAAGTTAAATAAACACTCAAGAAGAAAGAGAAACAAGTAAATAAACTTCCATGGACAGTATAATGAAAGAGTATGAACACCGACTACTAAGATGAGTGTGTGAACATGAATGTAAAGTCGGTGAGAAATACATACCCCCCAGCTTAGGCTTTTGGCCTAAGTTGGTCTATGGCCATGGCTGGAAAGATCTCTCTCCCAGAAACTCACGAGCGTCATCAGAGTTCCATTGGTTGGCGAACTCCTACGACTCCCACTGAAAAATTGGCTCCGGGTACGGATCAAGGGCTCGTGCCAGTTCTAGAGCTGGGGGTTGCGTCAGACCACAATATCTGTAAATGTCTCTCGGCATAATAGTGTACCTTCCTGATTGAATATCGAACAAAGAAGAAGCAGATAGAGTAATAATTTCACAAGTACCCTGGCTAAAAACTAAGTTGTAAAGCAACCTTGTATCATCATTTTTCTTAGTAACATCATGAGCTACCATATGGTCATAATCTAAAAACTTCGAGGGTAGCAGCCTCTCATCTTTCTCGTTAAGCCTAATGGGTATTTTAAAATGTTTGGCTAAACAAGATGCATAGATACCTTTGAATATGGGCTCCTTCGGACGGTTGGTGTTCAACCATTGGCCACCATAGCGCCCAAACTAAAGGTTCTATCAGCAAATAAAGCATGGCGCAAAATGGCAAGGTTAGGGGCACTAAGACCTCCACTCACCCAGCGACCAACTAAACATCTTCCCGCGAATAATGAACAATATCATAGCATAGGAAAATGTAAACTACCAGCTCTTGCCTTTGACACACCTCTCTCTTCCCCTACAGTGACTATGGCAATAAAATCTTCCATATCTCTAGGACGTGGTTCCCTAATGCTGCCCTCATAGGGTATTTTGCAAACTTTACAAAAATCATAAAGGTTCATTTTCTTAGGCACATCATATAAGTGAAATTCTACTGTAGGAGGGTCTTCCCTAGAATGAAAACGAAAATTTTGCACAAAGGTATTCGTGAGAAAGAGGTACTGGTCAGACTTATTGTTGAGAAAGTCGGTGATGTCTGCATTCTTGGCTAAATAATAGAAATCTACATAAATTCCGGCCGCCATCAAGAATGTGTCACATGGCCGTTCACATGGTTGAACTTCTGCGCCACGAGGAAGATTATACTTGGGTTTCTCCCTCATCTCATTTGCATCTTCCTTAGAGCTCCATCTTGAAGAGCCTCTTAACAATATCCTCAGAATTTCTTTCTCTGAAAAATTCTGAAATTTTTAGTGACTCAAAATAAAGGTGAACAAAACTCAACAAAACTCATAGAAACTACTCCCACAAGTGCCTAGAGGCTATATCATGCATCAAAACTACTTGGGACCTTATAAATTTGACATGGAAGCTCAAGAAAAAGGTCACCTCGGCCGCACAAAATTGCAATATATAAAGCACTAGAACAAAAACTAATTGGACGATTGGAGGAGTCACATACCGAGGAACAATCTCCCAAAACAATTTTCCGAATGAAGCTTTGCACAAGGAGATCGAAAACGGTAGCAAAATGAGCTAGAACACGGGTTTGAGCAATGTTGGGATTGTTTTTGGAGGAAGATGAAGTGAATGGGTGTTGGAATAAGTGAAGGGGGGTCACGTGGGACCCACAAGCCTGCTAGGCGCCACCAGGGGGTGGCCGCACCTTGTGGGCTTGTGGCCCACTGGTGTAGCCCCCTGAAGTGTGCTCAGTGCCGGATATTTTTAAATATTCCAGAAAAAATCATTCTCCATTTTTAGGACATTTGAAAAACTTTTATTTTCAGGTCACCTTTTTTATTGCACGGGAAACTCAGAAAATAGAAAAATAATAGCTTTTTTACTTAATTTCATCTAACTAACAGAAAATAAAAGTTGGGTACATGAAGTTGTGCTTTCTAAATTCATCCATCTCATGCTTATCAATAGGAATTCATCAATAAGGTTGATCAAGTCTTATTAATAAACTTTTTCGAATAACATGAAACCGAAGAATTTTCGAATAACACTAAGTTACCTCAATGGGGATATGTATATCCCCAACAATAAGTATATCATATTTCTTCTTGACAGTAGGAAGAGGGAATTCAAAGTCTCCAATAATAATCGTTGGAATCTTTTCAATGGAGTTGATACAATGAACTTGAGGTTGTTTGTTCGGAAAGTGTACCGTATGCTCATTACCATTAATATAAAAAGGGACATTGCCCTTGTTGCAATCAATAACAACCCCTGCAGTATTCAAAAAGGGTCTACCAAGGATGATCGACATATTGTCGTCCTCGGGAATATCAAGAACAAAAAAAGTCCGTTAAAATAGTAGCATTTGCAACTACGATAGGTACATCCTCACAAATACCGATAGGTAGAGCAGTTGATTTATCAGCCATTTGCAAAGAGATTTTAGTAGGTCTCAACTTATTCAAATCAAGTCTATGATATAAAGACAAAGGCATAACACTAGCACCAGCTCTCAAATCACATAAAGCAGTTTTAACATAATTCTCCTTAATAGAGCATGGTATAGTTAGTATTCCTGGATCTCCTAATTTCTTTTGTACTCCACGCTTAAAAGTATAATTAGCAAGCATGGTGGAAATTTCAGCATCTGGTATCTTCCTTTTATTAGTCACAATATCTTTCATAGACTTAGCATAAGGAGACATTTTCAGAATATCGGTCAAGCGTATATGCAAAAAGACAGGTCTAAGCATTTCAACAAAGCACTATAAATCCTCATCATCCTTTTTCTTGGATGGTTTAGGAGGAAAAGGCCTGGGTTTTTGAACCCATGGTTCTTGTCGGGGATATACCCCGCGGTATGACCCGGCCTGGCGACTCATAGGAGACCCAAAAAAGACATGACATTTTATTAATGACTCGGCAGGCGGATCACAGGACGACGAGGCCCAAGACATGGCGTGTAAGTCAGCATCAGGCGGCTCACAAGAGAAGGCTCAAAGATAGAAAGACTCCCTGCCAAAGGTTACAAGTCCCGGAATAGGATTCTAGAGAGACTAGTCCTAATCCTACTCCTAGTAGGACTCTATTTGTAAACCTACCCTATCCACTTATATAAGGAGGGGTAGAGCATCCCTAGAGGGAGAAGAGACACAAGTCCACAAGTTTAGACAACACAAGAGATTAGAGATAGACAGATTAGAGGCTCTCGTGATTAGAGGTAGCAAACGGCACCCCTATAACCGAGAGATCTTCTTCATCATCAATACCAGGTAAGCAGGACGTAGGCTTTTACCTCCATCGGAGGGGCCGGACCTGGGTAAACTCTGTGTCTCTCGATTCCGATCAACCCCTATAAGCCGCCATGTAGTTTCGTCTTCGCCCCGAACCTAAGTCCATTCACCCGGACATATGCCATGACAAATCCACGACAGTTGGCGCCCACCGTGGGGCCGGACATGGTGGTTTGTGTTCTTGAAGAGATCTCTCCCGAGGATTGAGAAGCACACAATGTTTCGGATAAAGAAGAGCTGGGTGAGTCCTTCGTCTCTACAGCAGGCCGGCGCTGCCGAGCCGCCCCGACCGATGAGCCGCCGCAACCTCCACCTCCATTACGAGCCGGCATCGCCGAGATGCCCCGGCCGATGAGCCACCGCGACCTCCGCCTCCGCTGCGGGCCGGCGCCGCCGAGATGCCCCAGCCGATGAGCCGCCGCGACCTCCGCCTCCACTACGGGCCGACACCGCTGAGCTGCCCCGACCGATGAGCCACCGCGACCTTCGCCTCTGCTACGGGCCGGCGCCGCCGATTTGCCCCGGCCGAACCGCCGCCGCATGCTCCGCCTCCACGTCATGGCTCCCGACCGGTCACCGCACCACGCCAGGCCCGCCGGCTTCTGCTGCTTCGCTAGCTTCATCCCGCTCGTCGTCGTATCCACCCAGATGCTTCCTTTGTGGGAGGCTACATGGAGGCTTCATGCTTATTTTTTCCTCAATTACTACATCCACCCAAGAATACCAGGTGCTATCCACCCAAATTATTTTATCTATATATTTTGATTCCTTCAAACAACAATTACTTCTTCTTTGTAATATTTTTTACACAGGAGAAATTATTCATTACCAAAGTGGCATCATATCACGGAGATGGAGGCGCACCCACATCGTTTGGCACCGGCATCCATATCGGCTTACAGCTTCACATCCGTCTCTCGCGGTCGCGCCGGCTTGCAACGTTCGCGGCTGAGTCATCTATCCACACCGGCTAACAATTCCCGCGGCTGAGTCACCCGTCTATGCCGGCTTACAATGCCCATGGCTAATTCTCCCATCCGTGCTTACAACACCACCGACAACTCGCACGTCCGTGCTCGCCTACAACGCCATGGTCGTCTCTCGTGGCCGAACCGGCTTACAATGCCGTGGCCGTCTCTCGCCACCGCTCTGGCTTACAATGCTGTGGCCGTCTCTTGCCATCCGCGCCGGCTTACAACGCTGTGGCGTCTTCCACAACAGCACCGACTTACAATGCCACGGCTGGTTTCTACGTCTACACCAACACGCCGGTACCACTCGTGCTAACCCGAAATTATGAGCCGCTCAATGGACGCGGTAAGCCGCCGCATTCGCGATATGGTCTTCGCCAACAATGTCGCAACTCACCGACCGCCCGGCTCGTAACGCCGTGGCCATCTCTCGCGACTGCGCTGGCTTACAGTGTCGTGGCCGTCTCTCACGATCATGTCGCAGCTGACTTCGACGTGTACATCAACACGCCAGTGGCCGCTTGCACCAGTGCAAGCCGCCCAATTGAAGTGCACAAGCCGCCACCCACAGTTTGATCTACATCAACATATCGGTGCAGTGCTCGTCGATACGAGCCGCCCAACGGACAAGCGCGCAAGTCGCCGCCATTTCAGTTTGGTTCACTTCAACAATCAGCCGAGACAAACCATCGACCGGATCATTCAAACAATTCATTCGGGATCATCTATAACCCACCACGGTCAACCTCAACCATCAATGGAGACTCTCAAAGCCGCCTCTTCAAGTCAACTTAAGACTCCGGGGCTATAGACATGGCGACACACATTTGGTCGTTTTCAACGAGAACCACAAGTCTTTGCAAGAGAAAACCCGATCCTGGGGGCTATTACATTATTGGTGGATGATTAAAAAGTTGCCCAAGAGGACGAACCGCCATGATGCACCAGTCAAACATAGGTGCCTAAATTTATTTGGAGCTTCTGCCATTTCTTCATACAAGCGGCTTACGAGATGGCGACTTACAAGAATAGTTCATAAACATTCCAGTTGATAAATCAACTGCGACTACTGAGGGCGGATTCTTACCTTCGGGTATCGCTTCTAATGCCTTATTGGCCGGCTTTATGCCAAATTTCCGGCTAACATGATTAGCCGCCGCGAAGGGCGGCTTCTTACCTTCAGGTATCGCTTCTAATGCCTTATCGCCCGACTTTATGCCAAATTTCCGGCTAACATGATTAGCCATGGCGGAGGGCGGCTTCTTACCTTCGGGTATCATTTCTAATGCCTTATCGGCCGGCTTTATGCCAAATCTCCGGCTAACACGATTAGCCACGGCGGAGGGCGGCTTCTTACCTTCGGGTATCGCTTCTAATGCCTTATCGGCCGGATTTATGCCAAATTTCTGGCTAACACGATTAGACATGGCGGAGGGCGGCTTCTTACCTTCGGGTATCGTTTCTAATGACTTATCGGCTGGCTTTATGCCAAATCTCCGGCTAACACAATTAGCCACGGTAGAGGGCGGCTTCTTACCTTCGGGTATCGCTTCTAATGCCTTATCGGCCGGCTTTATGCCAAATTTCTAGCTAACACGATTAGCCGCGGCGGATGGCGGCTTCTTACCTTCGGGTATCGCTTCTAATGCCTTATCAGACGGCTTTATGCCAAATTTCCGGCTAACACGATTAGCCGCGATGAAGGGTGGCTTCTTACCTTCGAGTATCGCTTCTAATTCCTTATCGGTTGGCTTTATGCCAAATCTCCGGCTAACACGATTAGCCACGGCGGAGGGCGGCTTCTTATCGACGGGTATCTCTTCTAATGCCTTATCGGCCGGTGTTTACGCCAAATTGCTGAAGGGGGCTTCTTACCGACGGGTATCGCTTCTAACACCCTATCGGCCAGCTTTATGCCAAATCTCCGGCTAACAAGATTAGCCGCAGTTGTAGGGTGTTCTTACCGACGGGTATCTAACACCCTAACAACCGGCGAAGGGTGGCTTCTTACCTCCGGGTATTGCTTCTAATGCCTTATCGGCGAGGCTTTATGCCATCTCCGGCTAACACGATTAGCCATGGTTGTCTAAGGGGGCTTCCCACCTCCGGGTGTAGATTATCTAACCTTAACAACCGGCATTCATGCCATATTGATGAGGGTAGCTTCTTACCTCCGGGTATCGCTTCTAACACCTTATCGGCCGGCTTTATGCCATCTCCGGCTAACACGATTAGCCATGGTTGTCTAAAGGGGGCTTCCCACCTCCTGGTGTAGCTTATCTAACCCTAACAACCGGCGTTCGCGCCAAAAATGTTGACAAGTCAAACATTGCATCATACATTGCATCATACATTGCATAATATTCACATGACATATCGGCTTATCAAGCTAGTTCAGAGCAAGATTATGAAAGAAGGAGCAATGTTATGAAAGATATAACATCTCCGGGTTGAGCTTCTTCAAGCCGCCCTCACAACAATGCAGAATATATTCTGTCTTGTTCATTTTTACAGGTTTTATCTCTTAAGATGAGCCGCCATTAAGTACTCTGCAAGAGCAAATGGATCTTTAATAGCCAAACCTAGCTGGATCTTCATGTTTATCAAAACCAGTGCTAGATGATTGGGGTTTTTCAAGCCAGCTGGAAGAATTCATTATTTTTCAAGAGCCGCCCTATCAGATATATTTCCATGTCATCTAATTAACCGGTTCTCGGTCTTCTTCAATTATGCTTTGTGGTAATCTACAACACTCATGGATTCCTCCAATATACATTTGCCGGGTTACATCACAACCACGAGCAGGGATTTCATGTCAAAGACGAAGGAATTATTCCAGGATATTAATGCTAGGTTACATTGCAACCACGGTCAAAGATTCATTCAACAAGTTGTGGTGACTCATATTATTCTCACATAGTCCCGAGTCGCCGCAGGTAGACAACCCGACACTTGGGGGCTACACTATTCAAAGCCAAGCTTTTACCAATTATGCAAGTCCCCTGTCGCTGCAAGAACGCACCACGACACTTGGGGGCTAATGCAAAGCCTATTTTTAAATCACTATTATCAGCAAGACCATATTATCACAAGGAGATGAGCCGGCCTTTCTATATTTTTCTAAAGTCCCAGCCCAGTAATTCTTACTGACCCGGCACTTGGGGACTACACCGCTCAGATCAAATTTTATAAAAGTCCCAAATCGCCGCAGGCGTGCGACCTGGCACTTGGGGGCTATAGTATTCATATGTTTAACAGATTATGAGGTTCAAATTTGAAGACCCGACGCATCACATTCTGATGAGCCGGCCCTCGACGGCTACACAAGATGAAGTTTTATAAGGAATAAGATAGTTATAAATCCTAGACTGCTGCGGACAAGACAACCCGGCACTTGGGGGCTACACGGTCCAAAATATTATTTGCAATGCACCAAGTTATCATGAATAATCTCGGAGCTTGGGGGCTATAGGTAATATGGACATATCAAAAACTTTGAGGAGAATTTTCAAAATGTTAATTATGGAGTTCAGTTGTTAGACCCGACGTCACCAACATTTATGACCCGGCGTTATCAAAAGATCATAACCCACCGGGTTTTATATGAGCCGCCCTACTTCACAAACAATGGAAGTCCGATTTTACATTAGATGCATTTTCATCCCAATATTTTTATCAAGTCAGCTGGATTCTAGTTATTTGACCCGACGTCACCAACAATAATGACCCGGCATCATCAATGATTATGACCCGGCGGAAATGACCCGCCAAGAGTATTGGAAGCCGACTCAATGGCATATGGGTGTTCTATTCTCAATATTTTTCAAAGGACATTTACAAGCAAGATGATTATCAAACACGACTATTTCATATGCAGAAAAGACCCAACTTTCTGAAGGAGCCATTTCATAAGCCGGCCAAACGAGCAAGCCGGATACTTAACGTATTTATTATTCTTATTTCAGGAGCTTAGCATGAACAAATTCAAACTAATCTGGGGGCTAATATCGGGGATATACCCCGCGGTATGACCCGGTCTGGCGACTCACAGGAGACCCAGAAAAGACATGACATTTTTTTAATGACCCGGCAGGCGGCTCACAAGACGACCAGGCCCAAGACCCGGCGTGTAAGCCGGCGTCAGGCGGCTCACAAGAGAAGGCTCAAATAGAGAAAGTCTCCCTGCCGAAGGTTACAAGACCCGGAATAGGATTCTAGAGAGACTAGTCCTAATCCTACTCCTAGTAGGACTCTATTTGTAAACCTACCCTCTCCACTTATATAAGAAGGGGTAGATCACCCGTACAGGGAGAGGAGACACAATTCCACAAGTTTAGACAACACAAGAGATTATAGATAGACAGATTAGAGGCTCTCGTGATTAGAGGTAGCAAACGGCACCCCTGTAACCGAGAGATCTTCTTCATCATCAATGCCAGACAAGCAGGACGTAGGCTTTTACCTCCATCGGAGGGGCCAAACCTAGGTAAACTCCGTGTCTCTCAATTCCGATCAACCCCTTCAAGCCGCCACGTAGTTGCATCTTCGCCCCGAACCTAAGTCCATTCATCCGGAAATCTGCCGTGACAAATCCACGACAGTTCTCTTTCTTTGCCATGCTTCCTAGCAATAAAATCTCTTTTGTCATATCTTTTATTCTTAGGATGTGGGTTATCAAGATCAACAGCAGGTTCAATCTCCACATCATTATCATTACTAGGTTGAGTATCAACATGAACATCATCATTAATATTATCTCTAGGCTCATGTTCATCACCAGATTGTGTCTCGGTATCAGAAACAGAAATATCATTTGGGTTTTTAGGTGTATCTATAACAGGTTCACTAGCAGCATGCAAAGTCCTATCATCATCCTTATTCCTCTTATTACTAGAGTGACTAGGTGCATCAGTATTAATTCTTTGAGAATCTTGCCCAATTCTCTTAGGGTGGCCCTCAGGATACAAAGGTTCCCGAGTCATTTTTCCACCTCTAGTCTCAACTTTAACAGAATGATCATTGTTCCTACTATTCATCTCATTAACCAAATCATTATGTGCCTTAAGTACTTGTTCTACTTGAGTACTTACCATGGAAGCATGTTTACTAATCAATTTAAAATCATTTATAGTTCTACTCATAGAATTTCCTAAGTGATCAAGCATCAAAGCATTATGTTTAAAGTATCTACTAACATAAGCATTAAAATTTTCTTGCTTAACAACAAAATTATCAAACTCATCCAAGCATTGGCTAGCAGACTTATTATAAGGAATATCGCTTTCATCAAATCTACGAAGAGAATTTACCTCTACTACCTCTGTCGGGTTATCGAGACCATGTATTTTTTCAATAGGTCATAGATTCTTGACATCTTCAGCTTTAATACTTTTTTCTTTCATAGATTTCTTTGCCTCTTGCATATCGTCAGGACTAAGAAATAGAATACCTCTTTTCTTTGGAGTTGCCTTCGGAGGTGGTTTGAGAATAGCCCAATCATTATCATTGCTCAATATATTATTAAATAGTATTTCAGCTTGTTCAATAGTTTGTTCCCTGAAAACCCAACCAGCACAACTATCTAGGTGGTCGCTAGAAGCATCAGTTAGTCCATTATAAAAGATATCAAGTATTTCATTCTACTTGAGAGGATGATCATGCAAAGCATTAAGTAATTGGAGAAGCCTCCCCCAAGCTTGTGGGAGACTATCTTCTTCAATTTGCACAAAGTTAAATATTTCCTACAAGGCAGCTTGTTTCTTATGGGTAGGAAAATATATTTCAGAAAAGTGATATATCATATCTTGGGGACTACGCACACAACTAGGAGCAAGAGAACTAAACCATATCTTAGCATCACTCTTTAGCGAGAAAGGAAACAACTTAAGGATATAGTAATAATGAATTTTTTCCTCATGAGTAAATAGGGTAGCTATATCATTCAATTTGGTGAGATGGGCCACAACAGTTTCAGATTCATAACCATGGAAAGGATCAGATTCAACCAAAGTAATTAACTCATGATCGACAGAGAATTCATAATCCTTATCAGTAACAAAGAGAGGTGAAGTAGCAAACTTAGGATCATATTTCATTCTAGCATTCAATGATTTTTCTTTCCACTTGCATAGTAATTTCTTAAGATCATCTCTATCATTACAAGCAAGAAAGTCCCTAGCTACCTCTCCTTCCACAACATAACCCTCGAGAATATCAGGAAGTTCATATCTAGTTAGCTAGGTCTAGCAGGTGCCTAAAAGTGTTCAGTTTCAATAATTTCATCAGTTTCAGAAGTATCGTAATTCTCAGCATTGACTCTAGCAATTTGTTCATCAAGAAATTTACCCAGTGGCACAGTATTATCAAGAAAAGTATCATCATAAGCATCATGCATAGCAGCACTGGCATCATCAATTACTTGCGACATATCAGAATTACTAGCAGGTGGTGGTGTCGCAAACTTACTCATAACAGAAGGTGAATCAAGTGCAGAGCTAGATGGCAGTTCCTTACCTCCCCTCATAGTAGAGGGATAGATCTTTGTTTTTGGATCTTTAAGATTCTTCATGGTGATCAACAGATAAAAGTCCCAAGTGACTCAGAGAATAGAGCTATGCTCCCTGGCAACGGCGCCAGAAAAAAGTCTTCATAACCCACAAGTATAGGGGATCGCAACAATTTTTGAGGGTAGATTATTCAACCCAAATTTATTGATTCAACACAAGGGGAGCCAAAGAATATTCTTGAGTATTAGCAGCTGAGTTGTCAATTCAACCACACCTGAAAGACTTAATATCTGCAACAAAGTATTTAGTAGCAAAGTAGTATGAAAGTAACGGTAACGATAGCAAAAGTAACAGTAGAAGTTTTATAGTGATTGTAACAGTAGCAGTGGAGAAGTAACTTAGCAAGGATCAATATGTGGAAAGCTCGTAGGCAATGGATTGGTGATGCATAATTATGTTGGATAGCATTCATCATGCAACAGTTATAACATAGGGTGACACAGAGCTAGCTCCAATTCATCAATGTAATGTAGGCATGTATTCCATATATAGTCATACGTGCTTATGGAAAAGAACTTGCATGACACCTTTTGTCATACCCTCCAGTGGTAGCGGGGTCCTAATGGAAACTAAGGGATATCAAGGCGTCCTTTTAATACAGAACTGGACCAAAGCATAAACACTTAGTGAATACATGAACTCCTCAAACTATGGTAATCACCGGAAAGAATCCTAGTTATTGTCACCCTGGGGGATGCGGATCATAACTCGTAATAGGTGTCTACAACTTGCAAGATAGGATCAAGAACACATATTTATTCATGAAAACATAATCGGTCCAGATCTGAAATCCTGGCACTCGGGCCCTAGTGACAAGCATTAAGCATAGCAAAGTCATAGCAACATCAATCTTAGAACATAATGGATACTACGGATCAAACCCTAACAAAACTAACTCGATTACATGATAAATCTCATCCAACCCATTACCGTCCAGCAAGCCTATGATGGGATTACTCATGAACGGCGGAGAGCATCATGGAATTGGTGATGAAGGATGGTTGGTGCTGACGATGGCGTCGATTTCCCCTCTCCGGAGCCCAAAACGGACTCCAGATTGGGCCTCTCGAGGAAGAACAGGAGGTGGCGGCGGCTCCGTACCGTGAAACGCGGTGAACTCTTCTCTCTAATTTTTTCTCCTCGAATAGGGTTATATGGAGTTGGAGATGAGGGCGGAGGAGCCATAGGGGCCCACAAGCCTGCTAGGCACGGCTAGGGGGTGGCCACTCCTAGCAGGCTTGTGGCCTATAGGTGGCCCCCCTCTGGTTGATTCTTGCGGCGGTATTTTCTATTAAATCCAAAAAAAATCTCTGTAAATTTTCAGGACAACCCGAGAACTTTTATTTATGCACATAAATAACACCATGGCAATTCTGCTCATGAGGCAATATTAAATTAGTTATTATCACATTTCCTTGTTCGTAATAATCGTTTATTATCCATGATATAATTGTATTAATTGGAAACTCAGATACATGTGTGGATACATAGACAACAAAGTGTCCCTAGCAAACCTCTACTAAACTAGCTCATTGATCAAAGATGGTTAAGGTTTCCTAGCCATAGACATGTGTTGTCATTTGATAACGGGATCACATCATTAGGAGAATGATGTGATGGACAAGACCTAAACTATAAACATAACATATGATCGTGTCAGTTTATTGCTATAGTTTTCTGCATGTCAAGTATTTGTTCCTATGACCATGAGATCATGCAACTCACTGACACCGGAGGAGTACCTTGTGTGTATCAAATGTCATAACGTAACTGGGTGACTATAAAGGTGCTCTACAGGTATATCCGAGGGTGTCTGTTGGGTTGGCATGGATCAAGAATGGGATTTGTTACTCCGTGTGACGGAGAGGTATCTTAGGGCCCACTCGGTAATTAAACATCACAATGAGCCTTGCAAGCAATGTTACTCAAGAGTTAGCCATGAGATCTTGTATTACGGAACGAGTAAAGAGACTTGCCGGTAAAAATATTGAACTAGGTATGGAGATACCGACAATCAATCCTCGGGCAAGTAACATGCCGAAGAACAAAGGAAACTGCATACGGGATTGACTGAATCCTTGAATTAGAGGTCCAACCGATAAACATCTTCATAGAATATGTAGGAACCAATATGGGCATCTAGGTCCTGCTATAGGTTATTGAACGCAGGGGTGTCTCTCTCATGTCTACACAGTTCTCGAACCCGCAGGGTCTGCACACTTAACGTTCGATGATGATTTGGTATTGTTGAGTTATGTATGTTCGGAGTCCCATATGAGATCTCGGACATCACGAGGAAGTCATATTTTGGATACCGAAAAAGTTTCGTGTTTTTCTGGTATTGTATAAGGAAGCTTCTAGAAGGTTCCGGAAACATCCTGAGGAGTTCAGAAGTCCACCGTGGGTTCCACCACGTCCCAAGGGTTTGCATGAGCTGAGGGGAGGCGCCCTAGCCTTATTGGGCCAGGCACACAAGTCACTCAAGGCCCATGTGGATTGGGAGAGGTGGAAAGTCCACCTGGTTTTGGAAAGGGAGGGAATTGGACTAGGAGTCCAACTCCTCCCCCTTGCCTGCACCCTAGGGCTTGCAGGGGCTGATATCCACACCCCTCCCCCAATATATAGAGGGGAGGAGCGCCCTAACATCACACATGAAGCCCATGCGCCCCTCTCTCTCCCTAGATCATTTTCTCCTCCGTTCGCGGTTCTAGTAGCGCTAGGCGTAGCCCTATCGGGATAGAACCACCACCATCGCCGCCACGTCGTCGTGTTGTCAAGGAACTCATCTGCCTTTATGCCCCCCCCCCCCCGCGCTTGACGGATCAAGAAGGCGGAGACGTCATCGAGTTGTACGTGTGCTGAATGCGGAGGTGTCGTCCGTTCAGCGCTAGATCGGGACGGATCGTGATTGGATCGCGGGACGGATTGCGATTTGGATCGCGAAGACGTTTGACTACATCAACCGCGTTTCTTAACACTTCCTACTTAGCAATCTACATGGGTATGTAGATCCACTCTCCCTCTCGTAAATGCTCATCACCACGGATAGATTTTTGTGAAGCGTAGAATTTTTTTAGTTTCCCATGCAACGTTCCCCAACAGTGGTATCAGAGCCAGGTTTATGCGTAGATGAGATCACGAGTAAAACAAAAAGGAGTTTGTGGGTGTTGATGCTCAGATTTCTTCCTCTCTTGGTCTTTTCTTGATTCAGCGGTATTATGATATGAAACGGCCCGGACCAACCTTACTCGTCCACGTACGAGAGACCGGTTCCATCAACTGACATGTGACTTCGTTGCATAAAGATGGCTGGCAGGTGTCTATCTCTCCCACCTTAGTTGGATTGGATTTGACAAAGGCGGTCCTTGAGAAGGTTGAATATTAATTTGTGTATCACCATTGTGGTTTTGTGTAGGTAAGAATCGTTCTTGCTAAATACCCATAGCAGCCACGTAAAACATGCAACAACAATTAGAGGATGTCTAACTTGTTTTTGCAGGGTATGTTGTGATATGATATGGCCAAAGACATGATGAGATATATTTGATGTATGAGATGATCATGTTTGTAATAGTTCATATCAACTTGCAAGTCGATGCATACGGCAACCGGCAGGAGCCATAGGGTTGTCTTTAATTATTGTATAACATGCGTGTTAATCATTAAGTGCTATATAATGCTTTACTTTATCGCTAAGCAGTAGCAATAGTAGTAGAACCATGGTGGGCTCAACAACCACGATGGCGATACAATGATGGAGATCATGGTGTTATGCCGGTGACGATGGAGATCATGTGGGTGCTTTGGAGATGGAGATCAAAAGCACAAGTTCATGGCCATATCATGTCACTTATGATTTGCATGTGATGTTGATCCTTTTATGCATCTTATTTTGCTTAGGACGATGGTAGCATTATAAGGTGATCCCTCACTAAAATTTCAAGATAAAATTGTGTTCTCCCCGAGTGTGCACCATTGCGAAAGTTCATCTTTTCGAAGCACCACGTTATGATCGGGTGTGATAGTCTCTACGTTCACATACAACGGGTGCAAGCCAGCATTGCACGTGCAGAACACTCGGGTTAAACTTGATGAGCCTAGCATGTACAAACATGGACTCGGAAAACAAGAGACCGAAATGTCGAACATGAGTTATATAGTAGATATGATCAACATGGAGATATTCACCATTGAAACCACCTCATCTCAAGTGACGATCAGACTTGGGTTGGTGAATTTGGATCATGTAGCACTCGAATGACCGGAGGGATGTCAACTTGAGTGGGAGATCTTAAGTGATATGAGTAATTGAACTCATTTTCATGAACATAGTCTAAAGTTGTCTGCCGAAATTATGTTATAGATCAATAGCTCGCGTTGTAGCTCCCCTGTGTTTTTTGATACGTTCCTAGAGAATATAGAGTTGAAAGTTGATGGTACCTAATGTGGACTAGGTCCCTGATCAGAGGATTGTCCTTAGTTGTTGCACAGAAGGCTTATGTCCCGAATGCACCGCTCGGTGCGCCACCCCCTTGTAACAGCCCGGGACCGACATTCCAGAAGATTCTAGAAGAATCCCCTTTTATTTCCATTCTTGTCTGTGTTTTGTCTGATTGTCACATTCATCATCGCATCATTTGCATCATCTTCATAGCATCGTCACTTGTTTTCAAAACTTGCATCCGTTCGTAGTTGCCGGTTCTCTCCGTTCTTGCCGTTGCCTGTTTCGAGACCAGCCGCACACGCCCGCGCCCGCGACATCGTTTAAAAAACCGTTTTTAAAGTGCATGAAAAATATTCTTGGATTGGCTCGAAACTAGGCATGCGGTCTTGTTATATTGTAGGTAGACCGCGTGTAGAATTTCGTCGCGTTCCGAGTTCGTTTGATACCCCTTCGGTCATCCGTAGCAGCGCGGTCATCGGTTTATTATCGGACGTTTTTGGTGTTTTAAAACCTCGTGTCATGGGCCACAATTCTTTCTCTCATCCCCACCTGGCTCAACTACACAGCCCATTAGCCCAATCTAGCCACTCCCTCCATTAATGGTCATCGAATCGTGATCGGACAAACAAGGTCCAACCCCCAACCCTAGTGTCTTCCCTATTTAAACCCCATGGAGAGAGAGCCCCTCACTCTCTATGGTTTCCCCCACGTAAAATTGGAGCCACCCCCTCTAGAAAACCTCAACTGCTAGCCCTCCTCCTCCAGATCCCGCAGCCCCAACCATCTGCCCGTTTTTGGCCCTCGGATCGCGATCTAGAGGCTGAAAATCGCACAAAATCCCACCTACCGGACATGTCCGGCGGCCAACCCAGACATGTCCGGCGACCGCAGAGCAGCCCGCAATTCCGCGCCCGAGTTCCTTGCCCGTGCCGCTCCAGCCGGCCACCGGCCCTCACCGGAGCAGCCACCGTCGGCGACCAGGAACCCCCTGGTCGGACCTCCTCCTTCTCCTCTCCTCCCTTCCTTTCCTTCTCCTTCCCCATCTCTCCTCCTCACCCTGCGGACTCTCTCTCTCTCTCCCGCAGGTTCCAGCCCGCCATGGCCGCCGCCGCTCGAGCTCGCAGCCGCCCAGATCTGGCCGGCCTTTGTCAGATCCAGCCGGCCCCGCCCTGAACCAACTAGGGAGGAGTCCACCTCCTCCACTCCTAGTAGGATTAGGACTCCTTCCCTAATTTGCCTTTTTCCACTTTTTCTCTTTGGCCTTTTTTCCTCCAGCCGCATGGGCCTCTTGTGGTTGTCCCACCAGCCCACTAAGGGCTGGTTTCCACTCTCCCACAGCCCATGTAGCCTCTTGGGTCGAAATACCCCTCTCGGAGGTCTCCCGGTACACTACCGGCACTCCCGGTACACTACCGATGAGCCCGAAACTTTTCCGGTGACAAAAATAGGACTTTCTATATATGAATCTTTACCTTCGGACCATTCCGGAGCTCCTCGTGACGTCCGGGATCTCATCCAGGACTCCGAAGAAACTTCGGTAACCACCATACATAACTCTATACTACAGAAACGTCACCAAACCTTAAGTGTGCAGACCCTGCGGGTTCTAGAACTATGTAGACATGACCGAGACACCTCTACGGTCAATAACCAATGGCGGGACCTGGATGTCCACATTGGTTCCTACATATTCTATGAAGATCTTTATAAGTCGAACCTGTATGTCAAGGATTCAGTTAATCCCGTATGATGTTCCCTTTGTTCTTCGGTATGTTACTTTCCCGAGATTCAATCGTCGGTATCTCCATACCTAGTTCAACCTTGTTACCGGCAAGTCTCTTTACTCGTTCTGTAATACAAGATCCCGTGACTAACACTTAGTCACATTGCTCGCAAGCTTGTTGTGATGTTGTATTACCGAGTGGGCCCTGAGATACCTCTCCGTCACACGCAGTAACAAATCCCAGTCTTGATCCATGCCAACTCAACAGACACCCTCGAAGATACCTGTAGAGCACCTTTATAGTCATCCAGTTATGTTGCAACGTTTGATACACACAAGGTCCTCCTCTGGTGTCAGTGAGTTGCATGATCTCATGGTCATAGGAACAAATACTTGACATGCAGAAAACAGTAGCAATAAACTAACATGATCATAAGCTACGTTTGTAGTTTGGGTCTTGTCCATCACATCATTCTCCTAATGATGTGATCCCGTTATCAAATGACATCTCATGTCCATGGCTAGGAATCCTTAACCATCTTTGATCATGGAGCTAGTCCATTAGAGGCATACTAGGGACATGGTTTTGTCTATGTATCCACACATGCATCTAAGTCTCCGATCAATACTATTATAGCATGGATAATAAACGATTATCATGAACAAGGAAATATGATAATAACTAATTTATTATTGCCTCTAGGGCATATTTCCAACAGTCTCCCACTTGCACTAGAGTCAATAATCTAGGTCACATCACCATGTGATTCGCATTGTTATGAATCTAACACCCAATGAGTTTTGGGGCTCGATCATGCTTCGCATGTGAGAGAGGTCTTATAGTCAACGGGTCTTCGACATTCAGATCTGTGTGTACTTTGCAAATCTCTATGCCAAACTGTAAACACTACTGCCACACTCCACTTGGTACTATTCCAAATGGCTGCTCCTACTATACGCATCTAGATTGCTTCTACGAGTTATCTGGATTGGTGTTAAAGCTTGCATCGACGTAACTCTTTACGACGAACTCTTTATCACCTCCATAATCGAGAAACATCTCTTTAGTTGTTAGTTACTAAGGATAATCTTGACCGCTATCCAGTGATCCACTCCTGGATCACTCTTGTACCCCTTGATGGACTCATGGCAAGGCACACACAGGTGCGGTACACAGCATGGCACACTATACAGAGCCTATAGCTAAGGCATAGGGGACGACATTCGTCCTTTCTCTTTCTTCTGCCATGGTCGAGCTTTGAGTCTAACTCAACTTCACACCTTACAAAGCAGGCGAGAACACTTCTCTCTGACTAATCCATTTTGAACTCTTTCAAAATCTTGTCAAGGTATGTACTCATTGAAAGTCTTATCAAACATCTTGATCTATCTTTATAGATTTTGATGCTCAACAATTAGGTAGCTTTATCTAGGTTGAAACAGAGGTTCAATAACCTCATCAAGTTATATCCTCCTCCCACTCAATTCTTTCAAGAGAAACCTTTTCTCGAGAAAGGACCCAGTTTTAGCAACAAACATTTTATGCTTGGAGCTGAGATAGAAGGTTCACCCAACTGTTCTTAGGGTATTCTATGAAGATGCATTTGTCCGCTTTGCGTTCGAGCTCATTAGGTGAAAACATTTTCCACACAAGCGTCGCAGCCCCAAGCATTAAGAAATGACAGCTTAGGTTTCTATCAAACCATAATTCACACGGTGTCATCTCAACGGATTTAGATGGTGCCCTATTTAAAGTGAATGTAGTTGTCTCTAATGCATAACCCCAAAATTATAGTAACAAATCGATAATAGACATCATAGCACGCACCATATCCAATAGAGCATGACTATGACGTTCGGACACACCATCACAATATGGTGTTCCAGGTGGCGTGAGTTGTGAAACAACTTTCACATTGTCTAAAGTTGTATGCCAAACTCGTAACTTAGATATTCACCTCCACGATCATATCGCAAACATTTTTATCTTCTTGTCACGATGATCTTAAACTTCACTCTGAATTTGCTTGAACCTTTCAAACGATTCAGACTTGTGTTTCATTAAGTAAATATACACTATATCTACTCAAATCATTAGTGAAGGTAAGAAAATAATGATATCCACCGCACGCTACAAGACTCATTGGATTGCATACATCACCATGTATCATTTTTAATAAATCACTTGCCCGCTTCATCAAAACACAAAACGGGGTCCTTAGTCATCTTGACCAAGAGGCATGGTTCGCATGTCTCAACCGATTCGAAATAGAATGAGTCCAAAGATCCATCAGCATGGAGTTTCTTCATGCGTTTTATACCAATATGACATTTAGCGGCAATGCCACAAGTATGTGGTACTATTATTATTAACTTTGTATCCTTTTGGCATCAATGTTATGAACATGTGTATTACTACGATCAAGTTTCAACAAACCATTCTTACTGTGTGCATGACCGTTGAAGGTATTATTCATGTAAATAGAATAACCATTATTCTCTAATTTAAATGAATAATCGTGTTGCAATGAACATGATCTAATCACGTTCATGCTTAACGCAAACACACCAAATAACATTTATTTATGTTCGTCACTAATCTTGAAGGTAGAGAGAGCATGCGATGTTGATCACATCAACCTTGGAAACATTTCGACCACACATCGTCACCTCACACTTAGCTAGTTCTCCGTTTATTCCGTAGCTTTTATTTCGACTTACTAACATTTAGCAATTGAACCGGTATCCAATACCCAGGTGCTACTAGGAGTACAAGCAAGGTACACATCAATAACACGTATATCAAATATACTTCTGTCGACGTTGCCAGCCTTCTTATCTACCAAGTATCTAGGGTTGTTCTGCTTCAGCGACCTCTCTCCTCATAATTCAAGCACTTAGTCTCGGGTTTGGGTTCAACTTTGGGTTGCTTCACTGGAGCAACAACTGACTTTCCATCCATGAAGTTTTCCTCCTTGCCCTTGCCCTTCTCAAAACTAGTGGTTATAGTAACCATCAACACTTGATGCTCCTTCTTGATTTCTACCTTCGCGGTGTCAAACATAGGGAACAGCTCAGGGATCGTTAATTCTATCCCTGGCATTTTATAGTTCATCACCAAGTTCTAGTAGCTTAGTGAAAGTGACTTGGAGAACTATATCAATTACCATCTTATCTGGAAGATGAACTCCCACTCGATTCAAGCGATTCTAGCACCCAGACAATCTGAGCACATGCTCAATGATTGAGCTATTCTCGTTCATCTTGCACGCAAAGAATCTTGTTGGAGATCTCATATCTTGCAACACGGGCACGAGCCTGAGATCCTAATTTCAGCTCTTAAAACATATCATATGTTCCGTGACGTTCAAAACATTTCGAAGCCTCAATTCTAAGCCGTAATGAATGACGCACTAAACTATCAAGTAGTCATCAGCACGTACCTGTCAGATGTTCACAAAGTCTACACACGACGCTAGAGGGGTTGGAGCACCGAGCGGTGCGTTAAGGACATAAGCCTTCTGTGCAGCAACGAGGACAATCCTCAGATCACGGATCCAATCCGCAATATTGCTACCATCATCTTTCAACTCTATTTCTCTAGGAACATATAAAAATTCAAGGGAGCTACAGCGCGAGCAAGTAATCTACAACATAATTTGCAAAGACACTACTGACTATGTTCATGATAATGAGTTCAATTAATCATATTACTTAAGAACTCCCACTCAAATTGACATCCCTCCGGTCATCCGAGTGATACATGATCCAAATTCACCAACTCAAGTCCGATCATCACGTGAGTTGAGGTGGTTACAATGGTGAACATCATCATGTTAATCATATCTACTATATGACTCATGTTCAACCTTTCGGTCTCTTGTGTTCCGAGGCCATGTCTGTACATGCTAGGCTCGTCAAGTTTAACCCGAGTGTTCTTCGCGTGCAACACTGGCTTGCACCCGTTGTATGTGAACGTAGAGTCTATCACACCCGATCATCACGTGGTGTCTCAACACGATGAACTTTCGCAACGGTGCACACTCGGGGATAACACAATTTATCTTGAAATTTAAGTGAGGGATCACCTTATAATGCTACCATCGTACTAAGCAAAACAAGGTGCATAAAAGGATTAACATCACATGCAATTCATAAGTGACATGATATGGCCATGAACTTGTGCTTCAGATCTCCATCTTGAAAGCACCGGCATGATCTCCATCGTCAACGGCACGACACCATGATCTCCATCATCTTGATCTCCGTCAACGTGTCATCATCAGGGTTGTCATGCCCTGCATGCTTCTACTACTTTTGCTACAGTTTAGCGATAAAGTAAAGCATTACATAGCGCTTAATGATTGACACGCAGGTCATACAATAATTAAAGACAACCCTATGGCTCCTGCCGGTTGCTTTACTCATCGACATGCAAGTCGTGAAATTCTATACATCACACGATCATCTCATACATCACATATATCACATCATGTAATTGGCCATATCACATCGCAACATACCCTGCAAAAACAAGTTAGATGTCCTCTAATTGTTGTTGCATGTTTTACGTGGCTGCTACGGATATCTAGCAAGAACAATTCTCATCTACGCAAAAACCACAACGATGATACACTAGTTGCTTTTCAACCTTCTCAAGGACCGCCTTTGTCGAATCCGATCCAACTAAAGTGAGAGAAACTGCCACCCGCAAGCCATCCAGGCAACAGTTGCGTCGAGGGAACCGGTCTCTCGTAAGCATATGAGTAATGTTGGTCCGGCCCGCTTCATCTCACAATACCGCTGAACCAAAATCCGACCAAGGGAGGAAGCAATCTAAGCATCAACGCCCACAAACCTTTTGTGTTCTACTCGAGATCTCATCTACACATAGACCTAGCTCATGATGCCACTGTTGGGGAACGTTGCATGGGAAACAAAATTTTCATACGCACACGCAGATCTATCCATGGTGATAAGCATCTACGAGAGGGAGAGTGGATCTACGTACCCTTGTAGATCGCTAAGCGGGAAGCATTAAGAAACACGGTTGGTGTAGTCAAACATCTTCGCGATTCAAATCGCCGAGCGTCCCGCGATCACATCACGATCTGTCCTATGATCCAATCACGATCCATCCCGCGAACTCATCACGATCCGTCCCGCGATCTCATCATGATTCGTCCCATGAACTCATCATGAACCGTCTCGCGATCTTGATCATGGTCCTTCCGATCTAGTGCCGAACGGACAGCACCTCCGCGTTCAGCACACGTGCAGCTTGATGACGATCTCCACCATCTTGATCCAGTGAGAAGAAGTGGAGAGGAAGAAGAGTTCACCGGCAGCATGACGGCGCTCCGGCGATGGTGGTGGAGCAATTCGGGCAGGGCTTTGCCTCAGCACTGCGGAAATCCGATCTAGAGGAGCACCGGTTGAATGGGTAGCACATGGCCGTAAAATCTAGTGCAGAAACCCTCAATACAACCAGTATATATAGGAGGAGAGGAGAGGAGGCTGGCTCAAGGGCCAAGACTCCTATAGGAGTCAGACGAACCAACTAGGGAGGAGTCCACCTCCTCCACTCCTAGTAGGATTAGGACTCCTTCCCTAATTTGCCTTTTTCCACTTTTTCTCTTTGGCCTTTTTTCCTCCAACCACATGGGCCTTTTGTGGTTGTTCCACCAGCCCACTAAGGGCTGGTTTCCACTCTCCCACAGCCCATCTAGCCTCTTGGGTCGAAATACCCCTCCCGGAGGTCTCCTGGTACACTACCGGCACTCCTGGTACACTACTGATGAGCCTGAAACTTTTCCGGCGACCAAAACAGGACTTCCTATATATGAATCTTTACCTCCGGACCATTCCGGAGATCCTCGTGACGTCCGGGATCTCATACGGGACTCCGAACAAACTTTGGTAACCACCATACATAACTCTATACTATCGAAACGTCACCAAACCTTACGTGTGCAGACCCTGCGGGTTCGAGAACTATGTAGACATGACCGAGACACCTCTATGGTCAATAACCAATGGCAGGACCTGGATGTCCACATTGGTTCCTACATATTCTACGAAGATCTTTATCGATCGAACCTCTATGTCAAGGATTCAGTTAATCCCGTATGATGTTCCCTTTGTTTTGTGGTATGTTACTTGCCCGAGATTCGATCGTTGGTATCTCCATACCTAGTTCAACCTCGTTACCGGCAAGTCTCTTTACTCGTTCCGTAATACAAGATCCCGTGACTAACACTTAGTCACATTGCTTGCAAGGCTTGTTGTGATGTTGTATTACCGAGTGGGCCCTGGGATACCTCTCCGTCACACGGAGTAACAAATCCTAGTCTTGATCCATGCCAACTCAACAAACACCCTCGGAGATGTTGGAAATATGCCCTAGAGGCAATAATAAAATGGTTATTATTGTATTTCCTTGTTCATGATAATTGTCTATTGTTCATGCTATAATTGTGTTAACCGGAAACCATAATACATGTGTGAATACATAGACCACAACATGTCCCTAGTAAGCCTCTAGTTGGCTAGCTCGTTGATCAATAGATGGTCACGGTTTCATGGCCATGGACATTGGATGTCATTGATAACGGGATCACATCATTAGGAGAATGATGTGATGGACAAGACCCAATCCTAAGCATAGCACAAAGATCGTGTAGTTCGTTTGCTAAAGCTTTTCAATGTCAAGTGTCATTTCCTTAGACCATGAGATTGTGTAACTCCCGGATACCGTAGGAATACTTTGGGTGTGCCAAACGTCACAACGTAACTGGGTGGCTATAAAGGTACGCTACGGGTATCTCCGAAAGTGTCTGTTGGGTTGGCACGAATCGAGACTGGGATTTGTCACTCCGTGTGACGGAGAGGTATCTCTGGGCCCACTCGGTAAGACATCATCATAATGAGCTCAATGTGACTAAGGAGTTAGTCACGGGATGATGTATTGCGGAACGAGTAAAGAGACTTGCCAGTAACGAGATTGAACAAGGTATGGGGATACCGACGATCGAATCTCGGGCAAGTATCATACCGATAGACAAAGGGAATTGTATACGGGATTGATTGAATCCTTGACATCGTGGTTCATCCGATGAGATCATCGTGGAGTACGTGGGAGCCAACATGGGTATCCAGATCCCGCTGTTGGTTATTGACCGGAGAGGTGTCTCGGTCATGTCTACGTGTCTCCCGAACCCGTAGGGTCTACACACTTAAGGTTCGATGACGCTAGGGTTATAGGGAAATGGTATACGTGATTACCGAAGGTTGTTCGGAGTCCCGGATGAGATCCCGGACGTCACGAGGAGCTCCGGAATGGTCCGGAGGTAAAGATTGATATATAGGAAGTCCAGTTTTGGTCACCGGAAAGTTTTCGGGCTCATCGGTAGTGTACCGGGAGTGCCGGGAGGGTGCCGGAGGACCCCCGGGAGGGGTGTGACGACCAAAGGACCACATGGGCTGTTAGATAAAGTGTGCCAGCCCTTATTGGGCTGGGCAAGACTTTTGCTAAAGGCCCATGTGGCTGGAGATAAGGAGATAAGGCAAAAAGGATTTAAAAGGAGGAGATCCACCTCCCTTGTGGGAGGTGGACTCTCCCTTTAAGTCGGCCGGCCATCTCCTCTTTGGAGTAGAGGCCAAGCCAGCCCTCCACGTCCCTCCTCCTATATATACTTGAGGTTTTGGATGTTTTGAGACAGGATTTGATCTCTCTCTCTCACGGCGAAGCCCTACCTCTCTTCTTCCTCCTCCGCAGCGCTTAGGCGAAGCCCTGTCGGAATACCTTGCTACTCCACCACCACCACGCCGTCGTGCTGCTGTTGGAGCCCTTCCCCAACCTCTCCTTCCTCCTTGCTGGATCAAGGTGTTGGAGACGTCACCGGGCTGCACGTGTGTTGAACGCGGAGGTGCCGTCCGTTCGGCACTTGATCGGATCTACCGCGATCTGAATCGCTGCGAGTACGACTCCATCAACCGCGTTCTTGTAACGCTTCCGCTTAGCGATCTTCAAAGGTATGAAGATGCAATCTCTCCCCTCTCGTTGCTGGTTTCTCCATAGATAGATCTTGGTGAACGTAGGAAAATTTTGATTTACTACTACGTCTCCCTACAGTGGCATCATGAGCTAGGTCTATGCGTAGAATCTATGCACGAGTAGAACACAAAGTAGTTGTGGGCGTCGATTTTGTTAATATGCTTGCCGTTACTAGTCTTATCTTGATTCGACGGTATTGTGGGATGAAGCGGCCCGGACCAACCTTACACGTACGCTTACGTGAGACCGGTTCCACCGCCTGACATGCACCAGTTGCATAAGGTGGCTAGCGGGTGTCTGTCTCTCCCACCTTAGTCGGATTGGATTCGATGAAAAGGGTCCTTATGAAGGGTAAATAGCAATTGGCATATCACGTTGTGGTTTGGACGTAGGTAAGAAACGTTCTTGCTAGAAACCTATAGCAACCACGTAAAAACTTGCAACTACAAATTAGAGGACGTCTAACTTGTTTTTGCAGCATATGCCTTGTGATGTGATATGGCCAGAAGGATGTGATGTGATGCATTGTGATGTATGAGATTGATCATGTTCTTGTAATAGGGTTCACGACTTGCATGTCGATGACTATGACAACCGGCAGGAGCCATAGGAGTTGTCTTATTTATTATATGACCTGCGAGTCAATCATAAACGCCATGTAATTACTTTACTTTATTGCTAAACGTTAGCTGTAGTAGTAGAAGTAATATTTGGCGAGACAACTTCATGAAGACACAATGATGGAGATCATGATGATGGAGATCATGGTGTCGTGCCGGTGACAGTGATGATCATGGTGCCCCGAAGATGGAGATCAAAGGAGCAAGATGATATTGGCCATATCATGTCACTATATTGATTGCATGTGATGTTTATCATGTTTACATCTTATTTGCATAGAACGACGGTAGTAAATAAGATGATCTCTCAATAAAATTTCAAGAAAGGTGTTCACCCTAACTGTGCACCGTTGCTAAGGATCGTCGTTCCGAAGCACCACGTGATGATCGGGTGTGATAGGTTCTAACGTTCGCATACAACGGGTGTAAGCCAGATTTACACATGCGAAACACTTAGGTTGACTTGATGAGCCTAGCATGTACAGACATGGCCTCGGAACACGGAAGACCGAAAGGTCGAACATGAGTCGTATAGAAGATACGATCAACATAGAGATGTTCACCATGGATGACTAGTCCGTCTCACGTGATGATCGGACACGGGCTAGTTGACATGGATCATGTATCACTTGGAAGACTAGAGAGATGTCTATCTAAGTGGGAGTTCATTAATAATTTGATTAAATGAACTTAATTATCATGAACTTAGTCTAAAAATGTCCTTGCAAATTATGTCGTAGATAGCTCGCGCTGTAGCTCCCCAGTTTTATTGATACAATCCTAGAGAAAAGTAAGTTGAAAGTTGATGGTAGCAATAATGCGGACTGGGTCCGTGATCTGAGGATTGTCCTCATTGCTGCACAGAAAGCTTATGTTTTTGATGTACCGCTAACTGCATCACTCCCTCAAGCGTTGTCTGTAGATGTTGTGAACATATGACAGGCACTTTTTGATGACTACGTGATAGTTCAGTTCGTCATGCATTACGGCTTAGAATTGAGGCTTCAAAATGTTTTGAACGTCACAGAACATATGAGATGTTCTAGGAGCTGAGATTGTGATCTCAAGCTCGTGCCTATGTTGAGAGGTATGAGACCTCCAACAAGATTCTTTGCCTGCAAGATAAAGGAGAATAGCTTAATCGGTGAGCGTGTTCTCAGATTGTCTGGGTGCTACAATCACTTGAATCAAGTGGGAGTTAATCTTCCAGATGAGATAGTGATTAATGCAGTTCTCCAAGTCACTACCACCAAGCTACTAGAGCTTCGTGATGAACTATAACATGCCAGGGATGGATAAGATGATCCCTGAGTTGTTCGTGATGTTTGACACCACGAAGGTAGAAATCAATAAGGAGCATAAAGTGTTGATGGTTAAGTGAAAACCACTAGTTTCAAAAGGGGCAAGGGCAAGAAGGGAAAAACTTCAGGAATGGCAAGCCAGTTGTTGCTCTAGTGAAGAAACCCAAGGTTGAGCCCGAACCCGAGACTAAGTGCTTCTGTTATGAGGAGAATGTTCGCTGAAGCGAAAAAACCCTAGATGATTGGTAGATAAGAAGGCTGGTAATGTCAATGGAAGTATATTTGATATACGTGTTAGTGATGTGTACCTTGCTGGTACTCCTAGTAGCACCTGGGTATTAGATACCGGTTCGGTTGCTAAGTGTTAGCAACTCGAAATAAAAGCTACGGAGTAAATGGAGACTAGCTAGGTGAAAGGTGACGATGTGTGTTGGAAGTATTTCCAAGATTGATGTGATCACCATCGCACGCTCTCTCTACCTTCAGGATTTGTGATAAACCTAAATAAATGTTATTTGGTGTTTGCGTTGAGCATAAACGTGATTAGATCATGATTAGTGCGATACGGTTATTCATATAAGTTAGAGAATAATGGTTATTCTGTTTACATGGATAATGCCTTCAATGGTCATGCACCCACTCGAAATGGTTTATCGAATCATGATCGTAGTAGTACACATATTCATAACATTGGTACCAAAAGATACAAAGTTAATAATGATAGTACCACATGCTTGTGGCACTGCCACGTAATGTCATATTGGTATAAATCGCATGAAGAAACTCCATGATGATGGATGTTTTTTGACTCACTCGATTTCGAATCGGTTGAGACATGCGAGCCATGCCTCTTGGGCAAGATGACTGAGACCCCGTCATCCAATATGATGGAGCGGGCAAGTGGCTTATTGGAATTAATACATGTTGATGTATGTGGTCCAATGAGTGTTGAAACACACAGTGGATATCGTTGTTTTTCTTTACCTTCACTGATGATTTGAGTAAATATGGGGATATTTACTTAATGAAACACGAATCTGAAATGTTTGAAAGGTTCAAGGAGTTTCAGAGTGAAGTTAAAGATCATCGTGACAAGAAGATAAATGTCTATGATATGATCATGGAGGTGAATATCTAAGTTACGAGTTTGGTATGCAATTTTAGACAATGTGGAAATTGTTTCACAGCTCACGCCTCCTGGAACACCATAGTGTGATGGTGTGTTCGAACGTCGTAGTCGTGCTCTATTGGATATAGTGAGTACTATGATGTCTCTTATCGTTTTACCACTATCGTTATGGGGTTATGCATTAAAGACAAATCCATTCACTTTAACAGGGCACCATCTAAGTCTGTTGAGATGACACCGTGAGAATTATGGTTTGACAGAAGCCTAAGCTGTCATTTCTTAATGTTTGGGGCTGCGACGCTTATGTGAAAATGGGTTTTTCACCTAGCGAGCTCGAACTCAAAGCAGACAAATGCATCTTCATAGAATACCCTAATGAGACATTGGGTATACCTTCTATCTCAGATCCAAGCGCAAAAGGTGTTTGTTGCTAAGAACGGGTCCTTTTTGAGAAAGAGTTTCTCTCGAAAGAATTGAGTGGGAGGAAGATAGAACTTGATAAGGTTGTTGAACCTTTGTTTCAACCAGAGAATAGCGCAACACAGAAAGATGTTTCTGTAGAGCCTACTTAGTTGAAAAGGAAGTTAATGATGATGATCATGAAGCTTCGGATCAAGTCACTATCGAACCTCGTAGGTCGACAAGGACGCGTACTGCTCCTGAGTAGTACGACAACCCTGTCTTGGAAATCATGTTGTTGGACAACGATGAACCTACGAACTATGGAGAAGCGATGGTGGGCCCGGATTCCAACAAATGGCTAGGAGCCATGAAATCCGAGAAAGGATCCATGTATGAAAACCAAGTATGGACTTTGGTAGACTTGCCTGTTGAATGGCGGTTCATTGAGTACAAATGGACCTTTGAGATAAACATAGACGCTAATGGTGAAATGTCACCGTTTATAAAGCTCTACTTGTCGCAAAGAAGTTTCCGCCAAGTTCAAGGAGTTGACTGCAATGAGATTGTCTCATCTGTAGCGATGCTAAAAGTCTATTAAAATTTTGTTAGCAGTTGCTGCATTTTTCGATTATGAAATCTGGCAGATGGATGACAAAACAAGGTTTCCGTAATGGTTTCTGTGAGGAAGAGTTGTATGTGATACAACCAGAAGGTTTTGTCAATCCTAAGGATGCTAATAATATGCAAACTCCAGCGATCCTTCTATGGACTGGAGCAAGCATCTCGGAGTTGGAATATATGCTTTGATGAGGTGATCAAAGTGTTTAAGTTTATACAAAGTTTATGAGAAACTTGTATTTGCAAGAAAGTGAGTGGGAGCACTATGGAATTTCTTATAAGAATATATAGTCGACATATTATTGATCGGAAATGATGTAGAATTTCTGGAAGAGCATGAAGGGTTGTTTGAAAAGTTTTGTTTTTCAAAGGAAGACCCAGATAAAGCTACTATTTTATTGAGCATCAAGATCTATAGGGATAGATCAATTCGCTTGATAAGTTTTTTCGACGAAGACATACCTTGACAAGTTTTTGAAGGAGTTCAAAATAGATGGGTCAAAGAAGGAGTTCTTGACTGTATTGTAAGGTGTGAAATTGAGTAAGACTCAATACCCGACCACGGCAGAAGATAAAGAAAAGATGAGTGTCATCTCCTATGCTTTAGCCATAGGCTCTATATAGTATGCCATGCTGTGTACCGCACCTGTGTGTGCCTTGCCATGAGTCTGTCAAGGGGTACAAGAGTAATCCAAGAGTGGATCACTGGACAATGGTCAAAGTTATCCTTAGTAACTTGAAAACTAAGGAAATATTTCTCGATTATGGAGGTGATAAAGAGTTCATCGTAAAGGGTTACGATGATGCAAGCTTTAACTCCAATCCGGATGACTCTTAGTAGAAATCTGGCTACGTATAGTGGAGCAGCCATTTGGAATAGCTCCAAGTGGAGCGTGGGAGTAGTATCTACAAATATGACATGGAAAGTTTGCAAGGTACACACGGATCTGAATGTCGCAGACCCATTGACTAAAAACCTCTTTCACGAGCAGAACATGAACAAACCTCGGAACTTATTGGGTGTTAATCACATGATGATATGATCACATGGTGATGTAAGTGTTAATCACATGGTGATGTGAACTAGATTATTGACTCTAGTGCAAGTGGGAGACTGTTGGAAATATGCCCTAGAGGCAATAATAAAATGGTTATTATTGTATTTCCTTGTTCATGATAATTGTCTATTGTTCATGCTATAATTGTGTTAACCGGAAACCATAATACATGTGTGAATACATAGACCACAACATGTCCCTAGTAAGCCTCTAGTTGGCTAGCTCGTTGATCAATAGATGGTCACGGTTTCATGGCCATGGACATTGGATGTCATTGATAACGGGATCACATCATTAGGGGAATGATGTGATGGACAAGACCCAATCCTAAGCATAGCACAAAGATCGTGTAGTTCGTTTGCTAAAGCTTTTCAATGTCAAGTGTCATTTCCTTAGACCATGAGATTGTGTAACTCCCGGATACCGTAGGAATACTTTGGGTGTGCCAAACGTCACAACGTAACTGGGTGGCTATAAAGGTACGCTACGGGTATCTCCGAAAGTGTCTGTTGGGTTGGCACGAATCGAGACTGGGATTTGTCACTCCGTGTGACGGAGAGGTATCTCTGGGCCCACTCGGTAAGACATCATCATAATGAGCTCAATGTGACTAAGGAGTTAGTCACGGGATGATGTATTGCGGAACGAGTAAAGAGACTTGCCAGTAACGAGATTGAACAAGGTATGGGGATACCGACGATCGAATCTCGGGCAAGTATCATACCGATAGACAAAGGGAATTGTATACGGGATTGATTGAATCCTTGACATCGTGGTTCATCCGATGAGATCATCGTGGAGTACGTGGGAGCCAACATGGGTATCCAGATCCTGCTGTTGGTTATTGACCGGAGAGGTGTCTCGGTCATGTCTACGTGTCTCCCGAACCCGTAGGGTCTACACACTTAAGGTTCGATGACGCTAGGGTTATAGGGAAATGGTATACGTGATTACCGAAGGTTGTTCGGAGTCCCGGATGAGATCCCGGACGTCACGAGGAGCTCCGGAATGGTCCGGAGGTAAAGATTGATATATAGGAAGTCCAGTTTTGGTCACCGGAAAGTTTTCGGGCTCATCGGTAGTGTACCGGGAGTGCCGGGAGGGTGCCGGAGGACCCCCGGGAGGGGTGTGACGACCAAAGGACCACATGGGCTGTTAGATAAAGTGTGCCAGCCCTTATTGGGCTGGGCAAGACTTTTGCTAAAGGCCCATGTGGCTGGAGATAAGGAGATAAGGCAAAAAGGATTTAAAAGGAGGAGATCCACCTCCCTTGTGGGAGGTGGACTCTCCCTTTAAGTCGGCCGGCCATCTCCTCTTTGGAGTAGAGGCCAAGCCAGCCCTCCACGTCCCTCCTCCTATATATACTTGAGGTTTTGGATGTTTTGAGACAGGATTTGATCTCTCTCTCTCACGGCGAAGCCCTACCTCTCTTCTTCCTCCTCCGCAGCGCTTAGGCGAAGCCCTGTCGGAATACCTTGCTACTCCACCACCACCACGCCGTCGTGCTGCTGTTGGAGCCCTTCCCCAACCTCTCCTTCCTCCTTGCTGGATCAAGGTGTTGGAGACGTCACCGGGCTGCACGTGTGTTGAACGCGGAGGTGCCGTCCGTTCGGCACTTGATCGGATCTACCGCGATCTGAATCGCTGCGAGTACGACTCCATCAACCGCGTTCTTGTAACGCTTCCGCTTAGCGATCTTCAAAGGTATGAAGATGCAATCTCTCCCCTCTCGTTGCTGGTTTCTCCATAGATAGATCTTGGTGAACGTAGGAAAATTTTGATTTACTACTACGTCTCCCTACAGGAGATACCTGTAGAGCACATTTATAGTCATCCAATTATGTTGCGATGTTTGATACACACAAGGCACTCATCCGATGTGCGTGAGTTGCATGATCTCATGGTCATAGGAACATATACTTGACATGCAGAAAACAGTAGCAATAAACTGACACGATCATATGCTACGTTTGTAGTTTGGGTCTTGTCCATCACATCATTATCCTAATGATGTGATCCCGTTATCAAATGACATCTCATATCCATGTCTAGGAAACCTTAGCTATCTTTGATCAAGGAGCTAGTCCATTAGAGGCATACTAGGGACATGGTTTTGTCTATGTATCCACACATGCATCTAAGTCTCCGATCAATACAATTATAGCATGGATAATAAACGATTATTATCAACAAGGAAATATGATAATAACTAATTTATTATTGCCTCTAGGGCATATTTCCAACACCAGCCTGCCTTGGCCACCGCCGCTCGATCTCGCAGCCGCCCCTCACCGGAGGAGCTCGCCGCCGCCCAGATCTGGCCAGTCTTCGTCAGATCCAACCGGCCTTGCCTCTTTCCCGGCCTCCTCATCGACCCAATCGCCGGAGTGCCCCGTCGTGGCCGCCGCCCTGCCTCGCTGCATCGGGCGCTCGAGGACGACGCCGCTCCCACTCGCGTTGACCCGTGGGTGGGCCGTCCCAGCAGCCTCGCCTCCCCTTCGGCCCAGCTTCAGCCGGCCCATGAGGCCATGGTGAGCGCCGCCTATTCCCCACCCGAGCGCCATATAGTTGTCATGCGTCCTTGTCTAGTTTAGGCATATTTGTATTATGTCATAATTAATAAACCGTGCATCAGATTAAAACTTTTGCTATATGTAAAATGTGTAGAATTTCGCATAGTTTATCGATATCCCAATATCATCCATGCTTAAAATATTTAGGATGCTATTTTCTGCTATTTTGCATAATTGTCATGATTTTGCATTACGCATGATTACTTGACGTGCATCGGAATTAAGAAAAACCATATATTAAAATGTTCATATTATCGGCAACGCATTTTCATGCATGAAAAACCTGTTTATTGAAATAGTAGCATTTAACTTGCATTTATGATTGCTAGTAGGTGATTAGGCCAAATACTTGCATAATTAATTGTGACTTATTTTCCACATGAACCTATGCATATTATATATGTTTTCAGGGTAGAAAACTCCATTGAATTTATCTGTGCATTTCGTTTTGACATTTGATTAAGTTTTTATTTTCGTGTGATTAAATACATGCATGATATGAAATAATTTTGAACATGAGATGTACCCTTTGATATGTGTCCTAGCACCTGGTCATTTTGCTTGCCATAGAAATGCATGTTTAGGTGTTGTTTTCTTGTTGTCTACATGCTATAAAATTACTACTGTTTTGAGGGTCCAAAATATTTCTTAGTCTGGAATCTGTAATATTTTGTTGTTGACTTGCCATGTGTTTTGCTAGTGATCTAGAACTCCTTTGGGGTTGGTGTAATGGAGTTATTTGTAGTAGATAATGTCCTTTAGTATGATGTTAAGTTTCATGCCATAATATGACCTGTAGCATATAGTTTCACTGCTATAAATATGCCTTCGTGATAAAAACTGCACTGTCAAAACTGCTATTTTCACCAAGTCTGAAACTGTTTTCAAGTAGCCATCTTGTGAGCTTCCTACCATGTGATCCAAGCAGATTTGAGTATGATATATGAAGATCAAATGAAGTGTGTCTTACATGCTACTGCCCCATGCTTAGTTTGTGCATTTTAGTATCTTGTAGCTTGTTGTTTTCATGCGTGCAAAATGCTAAGTTGCTGTTTTGGGCAGATTTCAACTAAAACTTGTGTTGGTTGTATTTGTTGAACCATAGCTCCATTTTGAACATGTTGCATCCGAGACTTGCTTAGAACCTCATGTAGTTTCATAATAACTTTCTGCATTCATGATTTGAAATGTTTGTGATTGTATTTTCCATGCATTTGCATTCATGACATGTGCATCTTGTGTTGCTCATATCTTTTAGGTCGTAGCTCCGTTTGAGATGTTTCATATATGTAAATCGACTAGAATGACATGTAGAATGACATGGTATACTTTATTCTGTTGTTTAACAAATATAAAATATGATTAGTTCAGATCTGGACCAATTTCGGAATTAACATATGAGGTCGTTCCGAAAATACTATAAGTTGTTTCCGACCTCATTTAAAATGCCTAGATAGTGTAGTTTACTTATGCTTCACCTCTTGCCATGCCTAACAACATTTAACATTGATTTGTACCTAAATGGGAATTAACTAAATAATTTTAATGTGGAGTTTCGTCAATATGCAACTCGTTGCATATTGAGCTTCACTTTAATGTGTAGTAGTTGTTTGATGTGAATTGGCATGCCTTGCATATTTAAACTGGTCATGCATCATATTTGTTGGCGCATCATGTCATGCATATGTTGTGGTGTTTCTCGTGTGTTGATTGTTGCTTTTGGTTTGCTTCTTCTCGATAGAGTTCCAAAAGCGTTCGGAGTGTGAGGATTCGTTCGACCATGTTGGATCGTCTTCTTCATGGATTTGTCCTTCTTCCGAGCGGGACCCCAGACAAGATGACACATTTCCTTGGATATCATTACTATCATTGCCATGCTAGATGTCTCGTTTTTATCGCTATGTCTCGCTACCTACCACTTGTTTGTCAAGCCTCCCAACATTGCCATGAAAAGCCTATAACCCTTCCACATCCCAGCAAACCGTTGTTTGGCTATGTTACTGCTTTCTCAGCCCTTCTTATACATTTCTAGCTGCAGGTGCAATTGCTTCCATGTGTCGACATGGACATTCATTTGTTATATCACAATATTGCTGCTATTTAATTTAATGCACATATATACTTAGTAAAGGTGGAAGGCATGGCCTTTTGCTCGGTGTTTTGTTCCACTCTTGCCGCCCCTAGTTACTTGTGAACCGGTGTTATGTTCCATAATTGAGCGCTCCTAACATGCTCTGGGTTGTTATGGGGACCCCCTGGATTTTCGTTTTGGGATAAAACTTGTCTGGCAAGGCCCAACATTGGTACTACATTTGCCAAATAACTAATAAAATTGCATAGGGACCCGCCGGCACCCTCAGATAATTAATCAACAACCCGGGCCAGTGCTCCTCATGAGTGTTGGTCCAAACTAGAGCACTGTGCGGGGCCAACCCGGGGCAACTCGGGAGATTTCTATCAGGCCACCGTACACTAGCTTATCCGCTGTGTCCTGAGAACGAGATAAGCGGCTCCTATCGGGATCGTCGACACGTCGGGAGGCCTTGCTGGATTTGTTTTACCTTTCTCGAATGTCTTGAGTGAGGAATTCTGATTTTTCTTTGGGCTATCTCGAGGTGGTGGATTTCCTATGGAATCCTAGGAAGATCACGAGATCCGTGGTCGAGGTCATTCCCACTGCATGTGATTAATTTGTGATGGACGAGTTGGAGCACCCCTACAAGGTAAAATCTTTTTGAGAAGCCGTGCCCGCGGTTATGTGGCAAACTTGGATACTTTGGTTAACACCCGGTCATAGCAAACTTGAAGTAAAATCAAATAAAATACATCAACTGTGTGCATAACCATGACTGTCTATTTTCATGAGTTCTTATCCGAAAGGGAACACGGTAGGGTTATGTTTGACGTAAGTAGGTGTTCAGGATCAGTTAGTGATCATTGCTAGTTCTCATCCGTTATGCGTAGACCACCATACTTTAATTTCTATACTCGTAAGATAGCCACTCAAATAAATGCTTAGTCGCTTGCTGCAGCCTCACCACTTAACCATACCTCACCTATTAAGCTTTAATAGTCTTGATACCCTTGGAAATGAGATTGCTGAGTCCATGTGGCTCACAGATTACTACAACAACACTTGCAGGTATAGGTAATGCGATGATTTGACGTGAGAGCGATACATGTTTTATTTGAAGTTGTTCTTCTTCTTCTTCGTCAATCCAGGATGGGTTCCAGGCGGCAGCCTGGGATAGCAAGGGTGGATGTCATTTTATCGTTTGATTTCGTTCGTAGTCGGGCCCTACTCTTCTGTATGATGTTTGAGTATGTTGTTTTATTGATGTGACTCTGATGTAGCTTGTGGCGAGTGTAAGCCAATTCCATATACTCATGTCTTATGTACATGTACTTGTAATGATATTCATTCTTGCAACACGACGAGATGCGCTTCTATCCCTATCGAGGCCCGCGTGCTGAAATAAGTATAGGACCGCATCTTGGGCGTGACACCCCTCAAGCGGTGATTGTGGATGTTGTGAACATATGACAGGCATATTTTGATGACTACTTGATAGTTCAATGTGTCTTGCATTAGAGCTTAGAATTCAGGCTCCAAATACGTTTTGAACGTCACGGAGCATATGTGATGTTCCGAGATCTGAAATTGGATTTCGGACTCGTGCTCGCTTTGAAAGGTATGAGACCTCCAACAATATTCTTTTCCTGCAAGATGAAGGAGAATAGCTCAATCGGTGAGCATGTGCTCAGATTGTATGGGTGCTACAATCGCTTGAATCGAGTGGGAGTTGATCTTCCAAATAAGATATTGGTTGATATAGTTCTCCAAGTCACTCTCACCAAGCTACTAGAACTTCGTGATGAACTATAAACATGCCAGTGCTGGAAATAATGATCCCTGAGTTATTCGCGATGTTTGACACGACGAAGGTAGAAATCAAGAAGGAGCATTAAATGTTGATGGTTAGTAAAACCACTAGTTTCAAGAAGGGCAAGGGCAAGAAGGGAAACTTCATGAATGGAAAGCAAGTTTCTTCTCCAGTGAAGAAACCCGAGGTTGAACCCAAAACTGATACTAAGTGCTTCTATTATGAGGGGAACGGTCACCAAAGCGGAAATCCCTAAATACTTGGCAGATAAGAAGGCTGGCAACATCGAGAGAAGTGTATTTGATATACATATTATTGATGTGCACCTTTCTAGTACTCCTAGTAGCACCTAGGTATTAGATACTGGTTCGATTGCTAATGTTAGTATCTCAGAGTAAAAGCTACAGAATAAGTGGAGACTAGCTAAGGGTGAGGTGACGATGTGTGTTGGAAGTGTTTCCAAGGTTGATGTGATCACCATCGCACGCTCCCTCTACCTTCGGGATTAGTGTTGAACCTAAATAAATGTTATTTTGTGTTTGTGTTGAGCATGAACATGATTAGATCATGTTGATTGCAATACGGTTATTCATTTTAAGCCAGAGAAGTTTATTCTGTTTACATGAATAAAACCTTCAATGGCCATGCACCCAATGTGAATGGTTTATTGAATCTCGATCGTAGTGATACACATGTTCATAATACTAATGCCAAAAAGATGCAAAGTTAATAATGATAGTACCACATAATTGTGGTAGTGCCGCTAAATGTCATATTGGTGTAAAGCGCATGAAGAAAACTCCATGCTGATGGATCTTTGGACTCACTCGATTCGAATCGGTTGAGACATGCGGACCATGCCTCATTGCCAAGATTACTAAGACCCTGTTTTCCGGTATGATGGAGCGGGGAAGTGACTTATTGGAAATGATACATGTTGATGTATGCGGTCCAATGAGTATTGTAGCATGCGGTGGATATCGTTATTTTCTTACCTTCACTGATGATTTGAGTAGATTGGGTATATTTACTTCATGAAACACAAGTCTAAAATGTTTGAAAAGTTCAAGCAAATTCAGAGTGAAGTTTGAGATCATCGTGACAAGAAGATAAAATGTCTATGATATGATCGTGGATGTGAATATCTGAGTTACAAGTTTGGTATACAACTTAAGACAATGTGGAAGTTGTTTCACAACTCATGCCAACTGGGACACCATAGTGTGATGGTGTGTCCGAACGTCGTAATCGTACTCTATTGGATATGGTGCGTACTATGATGTCTCTTAGCATTTTGCCACTATCGTTTTGGGGTTGTGCATTAGAGACAACTACATTCACTTTAAATAGGGCACCATCCAAATCAATTGATATGACACCGTATGAATTATGGTTTGGCAGAAACCTAACCTATCATTTCTCAGAGTTTGGGAATGCGACGCTTATGTCTGATAAGCTCGAACCCAAAGCAAAAAAGTGCACCTTCATAGGATACCCTAAGTAAAGAGTTGGGTAAACCTTATATCTCAGATCCAAGGGCAAAGAGTTTGTTGCTAAAAACGGGTCCTTTCTTGTGAAAGAATTTCTCTCAAAAGGATTGAGTGGGAGGAAAGTAAAACTTGCTGAGGTTGTTGAACCATCACTTAAGTTGGATAGTAGCACGACACAGAAAGCTATTTCTATGACGCCTACACCAAGTGAAGAGGAAGCAAATGATGATGAACATGAAGCTTCGGATCAAGTTACCACCGAACCTCGTAGGTCGACAAGGACTCGTACCGCCCCTGAGTGGTACGTCAATCATGTTTTGGAGGTCATGTTGTTAGACAATAGTGAACCTACGAGCTATGAAGAAGCGATGGTGGGCTCAGATTACAACAAACGTCCAGGAGCCATGAAATCCGAGAAAGGATCCATGTATGAAAACCATGTATGGACTTTGGTAGACTTGCTCGTTGAATAGCAGGTCATTGAGTACAAATGGACCTTTAAGAAGAAGACAAATGCTGATGGTAAATGTCACCATTTATAAAGCTAGACTTGTCACAAAGAAGTTTCCGACAAGTTCAAGCAGTTGACTATGATGAGACTTTCTCACTCGTAGCGATGCTAAAGTCTATTGGAATTATGTTAGTAGTTGCTGCATTTTTCGATTATGAAATCTGGCAGATGGATGTTAAAATGTCGTTTTCTTAATGATTTCCTTGAGGAAGGTTGTATGTGATACAACCAGAAGGTTTTGTCCGTCCTAAGGATGCCAAAAGGTATGCAAGCTCCAGTGGTTCTTTTATGGGGTGGAGCAAGCATCTCGGAGTTGGAATATACGCCTTTGATGAGGTGATCAAAGTGCTTAGGTTTATACAAAGTTTATGAGGAACTTGTATTTACAAGAAAGTGAGTGGGAGCACTATAGAATTACTGATAATTATATGTGGATGACATATTGTTGATCGAAAATGATGTAGAATTTCTGGAAAGCACAAAGGGTTGTTTGAAAGGAGTTTTTCAAAGGAAGGCCTGAATGAAGCTACTTAAATATTAGGCATTGGGATCTATAGATATGGATCAAGACATTTGATAAGACTTTCAATGAGTACATGCCTTGTCAAGATTTTGAAAGAGTTCAAAATGGATCACCATAAGAAAGAGTTCTTTCCTGATTTGTAAGGTGTGGAGTTGAGTGAGACTCAAAGCTCGACCACGACAGAAGAAAGAGAAAGGACGAAGGTCGTCCCCTATGCCTTATCCATAGGCTCTATATAGTATGTCATGTTGTGTACCGCACCTGGTGTCTGCCTTGCCATGAGTCTATCAAGGGGTACAATAGTGGTCCAGGAGTGGATCACTCGACAGCGATCAAAATTATCCTTAGTAACTAGAGGACTAAGGAAATGTTTCTCGATTATGGAGATGATAAAGAGTTCTTCATAGAGGGTTACGTCGATGCAAGCTTTGACACCAATCCGGATGACTCTCAGTAGCAGCCCGGATACGTATAGTGGAGCAGTAATTTGGAATAGCTCCAAGTGGAGCGGGGTAGCAGCATCTACATTATGGCATAGAGATTTCCAAAGTGCACACGGATCTGAATGTTGTAGACCTATTGACCACAACTTGGGTGTAAATCACATGGTGATGTGAACTAGATGATTAACTCTAGTGCAAGTGGGAGACTGTTGGTCAAGTGGGAGACTGTTGGAAATATTCCCTAGAGGCAATAGTAAATTAGGTATTATCATATTTCCTTGTTCACGATAATCGTTTATTATCCATGCTATAATTGTATTGATTGGAAACTTAGATACATGTGGATACATAGACAATAAAGTGTCCCTAGTAAGCCTCTACTAAACTAGCTCGTTGATCAAAGCGTGATAAGGTTTCCTAGCCATAGACATGTGTTGTCATTTGATAACGGGATCACATCATTAGGAGAATGATGTGATGGAAAAGACCTAAAGTACAAACATAGCATATGATCGTGTCAGTTTATTGCTATAGTATTCTGCATGTCAAGTATTTGTTCCTATGACCGTGAGATCATGCAACTCACTAAAACCGGAGGAGTACCTTGTGTGTATCAAATGTCGCAACATAGCTGCGTGACTATAAAGGTGCTCTACAGGTATCTCCGAGGGTGTCTGTTGGGTTGGCATGGATCAAGACTGGTATTTGTTACTCCATGTGACGAAGAGGTATCACAGGGCCCACTCGATAATACAACATCACAATGAGCCTTGCAAGCAATGTGACTAAAGAGTTAGCCACAAGATCTTGTATTACAAAATGAGTAAAGAGACTTGCAGGTAAAGAGATTGAACTAGGTATAGAGATACCGACAATCGAATCTCGGGAAAGTAACATACCAAAGAACAAAGGGAGCTGCATATGAGATAGATTGAATCCTTGACATAGAGGTTCAACTGATAAAAATCTTCATAGAATATGTAGGAACCAATATGGGCATCTAGGTCCCTCAATTGGTTATTCACCGCAGAGGTGTCTCGGTCATGTCTACATAGTTCTTGAACCCACAGGGCCTGCACACTTAACGTTCGGTGACGATTTGGTATTGTTGAGTTATGTATGTTGGTGACCGAAGGTTGTTCGAAGTCCTAGATGAGATCAAAGACATCACGATGAGCTCTAGAATGGTCCCAAGGTAAATATTTATATATGGCAAGTCATATTTTGGCTATTGGAAAAGTTTCGGTTTTTTCCGGTATTGTACCAGGAAGTTTCTAGAAGGTTCCAGAAACTTCCGAAGGAGTCCGAAAGTCCATCAAGGGTTCCACCATGTCCTAAGGGTTTGCATGGGCTGAGGGGAGGCGCCCTGGGCTTATTGGGCCAGGCGCACAAGTCACTCAAGGCCCATGTGGCTTGGGAGAGGTGAAAAGTCCACCTGGTTTTGGAAAAGGGGGGTAGTGGACTAGGAGTCCAACTCCTCCCCTTGGCTGCACCCTATGGCTTGGAGGGGCTGATCTCAACACCCCTCCACCTATATATAGAGGGGAGGGGCACCCCGAGAGCACACACGAAGCCCTTGGCACCCCTCTCTCTCCCTAGATCATTTTCTCCTCCGTTCGCGATTTCGGTAGCGCTAGGCGTAGACCTGCCTAGATAGAACCACCACCATCGCTGCCACATCATCGCATTGTCGGAGAACTCATCTACCTCTTCGCCCCCCACTGGATGGACCAAGAAGGTAGAGACGTCATCGAGCTGTACGTGTTCTTAACGCGGAGGTGTCGTCCATTCGGCTCTAGATCGGGACGGATCGTGATTGGAACGCGGGACGGATTGCGATTTGGATTGCGAAGACGTTCGACTACATCAACTGCATTTCTTAACACTTCCCTCTTAGCGATCTACAAGGGTATGTAGATCCACTCTCCCTCTCGTAGATGCTCATCACCATGCATAGATCTTGTATGTGTGTAAGAAATTTTGTTTCCCATGCAACGTTCCCCAACACGCGTTTAGTGCAAGTTGTTTGCTCTTTTGTGTGTAGCCTCTGAACACGGTTGTGGATTGATATACATATTGGTTCCATACACCTTGATTTCAGAACTAAGGGAAATACTTTCCCGTATTGTGCTACAATTACATGTTCCTCTTCATAGAAAACCCAACGAAGATTAGAAGTAACACTCTATCACAGATTTGGCTTGTTAGAAGCGGTTGATTAGGTGGAAAGAAACTTGGGGGCTAGAAATAAAGATTCATATGGTTGGAATGGAATGTCTTGATCTCTACACATGAGTAGGTGGCTCTCTCTCGAAAAAATGGATGGGGCAAGTGGAGATATGTTCTGAGTTCTTCCCCTACGAGTGAGAGGTGGTGGAGAGGTATATATAGGCATCTCCAAAAATCCAATTGTTACAACATTATTGCCCAACTCAAGGAAACCGATCCAAAAACATGGTTGCATCGACTAGTGCAAAATGTGGCAACTTTTGGCGTTTCGGTGAGACCGATATATAAATCTCGGTGGGATCGAATTTGGCTGACCTAGGCAGTTACCAATCTCGGTGTCACCGATTCCTAAACTCAGAAATTCCGATTTTTAGAAATGGGACAACAGAAGGTTGGTCACTGATTTTGGTTTCACCGAAAGTGGAAGTTGATGTCGCTGAGAAGCTAGGGTTTGGCATGGGATCTGTCTTAGGCAAAACTCGGTAGGGCCGAATAGGAAATTTTGGTGGCATCAAATTTTGGATATTTGGTTTTGGATAGAGTATTTGTGGGAGAATGTATGAGTATTTTATGGATAATCTCTAAGCACTTGAGAAACCATATCATCATATTTACCTCATCCCCTTTTAATATTATTAGCTTTCCTACGGACTCAAGAGTGATTTCTCACAAAAAGTAAAATGTAGAGTCTTCAAGCTTGTTGCCAATAGATGTTTTTTGCATCTGGAGAATCTCCTCAATCTCCTTTAGACAATCCATCATTGAACTTTTCCTGAAATATACTTGGTGGAATCATTAGTCCAATAAAATATATGTTGTTATTAATTACCAAAATCATGTAGGGAGAAGTTGTGCTTCAAGGCACATTAAATGGGGCAGTGGCGGGAGTATCGATCTAGAGGCCGCATGGACGTGACCTTAAGGCCGCACGGACGGGTGACGTGGTCGGGGTGGTTAGCCGTCATGGATCTGGCGGCCCAAGCCTCACGGAACAATGACTGATGGGGAAGGGGTGGGTAGGATAAGAACAGTAGTAGCTAACAGATCTGGCCACCACAAAGAAGTCAACGATAGCCGAGGATGGAGGCGTCGCAATGATGGATCAACAGCATGAGTTGCGCATGCGAGAAAATTAATTGGGCTCTAATATCAGAGCATTTCCAATAGATGATGTAAATTTGGAGATGTAAAACTAGGTGTTATATAATTTACATCACCAAAAAGTGCTTTTTTACATCTCCAAAAAAGACCCAACTCCAACAGATGACGTAAAACAGTGATGTATGTGGGCAACTCCAATAGATGATGTAAAACTGGAGATGCAAAACCGGCCGGCCGCCGCGTGGCCAATGTACAACCGCTATTCAATAGCCACACAATTTCAAATAAAACATCCGACAATCAAATAAAAAATGCACATGTCCATAATATCAAATTATTACATGATTCATTAAATCCACAATATCAAACGCATCACACAAACAACATAGTTTTGCACAATACAAACAAATAAATGAAACTAGGCGGCTCTCTCGCCATGATATTTCAATACTCCTTCTCAAATCCTTCTGAAGTTAATCGTGTGAATTAGGGTCTCAAGTGCTTGATTCGCTCCTCTTTTCTCATGGGCATAATGTGTATGCCGATCAAGTCATAGAAGGTGTAATCTAAACCTTGTCCATGCCCATTCTCAATGATCATGTTATGCATGATCACGCATGCAGTCATGATATACCAAAGGATTTTTTTGATACTAGAATCTAGAGGGTCCTCGCACAATTGCAAATTGGGATTGCAAAATCCAAGAAGCCCTCTCAACATCTGTGCTAGCCATCGCTTGTGCATCGTGGAAGATGAGTTCTTTCTTACCTTGGGGTTGTGAAACTGGCTTGACAAAAGTACTCCACCTAGGGTACATGCCATCCGCAAGATAGTACCATAATTATATGTGAGGCCATTTGCTTCAAAGGTCACCGGTGGTGCTTCTCCATTTGCTAACTTGGCAAAAATAAGTGACCGGTCGAGCATGTTGATGTCATTGCAAGATCCAGGCATGCCAAAATATGAATGCCAAATCCATTTTTATTGATCGGCAACGACCTCAATAATGATTGTGACATCCTTCCCATGACCCTTGAACTTTCCATGCCATGCTCTTCGGCAATTTTTTCACTTCCAATGCATGCAATCGACAAACCCTAGCATACCTGGAAACCTACGAGCTTTGTTCATCCCTAACAGCCTCTAAGTGTCTCAAGCATTGGGAGCTCTCAAGTACTCTGCACCAAACACTTCTACAATAGCCTTTGCAAATTGTTTGAAATAGAAGATATAAGTGCTCTCTGCCATCGCCAATGTAGTCTGCAGGAACAACATAGGCCATTATGCGCAATGTGGCAGTGACCTTATGTTTCCACGTTATGTCCAAGCAACCCTGCACAATTTGTCCTTTTCTCAAAGGATCGATCCTGCCGCTTCACGGAATTGCAAATGTGGATTAACAAGTCTTTGGACAATCTAAACCGATGTCGAAAGTACTTCTCCGGAAAAACGGGTGGTGAACCGAAATAATTGTGCATCATGCTTTGGTGCGCATCCACTCGTTCTCTCCGAATGAACGCATGTTCATAGACGGAACCACCGTGCTTTTGTTTCTTCCCCGAGTGTGTTGCCACTAGCATTTCAATGTCTACTTCTTTGTTCAAATCAAATTCCTCGTGCAACGTGGAATCGTCCACGAAAGAGGAGTCACACGAGCTCATTTATAATGCAGGAAATCAAAATTTAAACTACTTTCCATCCAAAAAAACTCAAGATCATTTTTTACCTTCACGAATTTCGTCAAACACCTTGCTTGCAGGGTGGTCGAAATGGGCCGCCTGTGGTTTGGGTAGCCGGCGGCGGCGGTTGCGGGCGGTGGCAACTGCACAATAGAGGAGACGGTCGGACGTCGTCGGGAGCTCCATGCGGTAGGCGGGCGGCTTCACACGACCGGAAGAATGACCGAGGCTCGCAATCGCCGGGCAGGCGGAATGGCATGCCTCCACTAGCTCCGTCGGGGGTCTAGGCTCGTGTGAAGCCTACCCCGTCATAGACCTCGCCAGGGAAGGTGTTTAGACCAGCCACAGCCCTCGGAGAAGCTTTGATTCATCGGCGGCCCAAACTGAATCGATGGCTCTGAGTGGCATGACAGGTATGACGGCCGTCGGACAGTGGGCAGTAGCGTCAATTTGAAGAGGATTTGGTCGGCGGTGAAGTCGGGCGGCGGTGGCCGGTCGTGCGGCAGGGAAGGGAAGTGGCAGCTGGGCGGTTGGCGGGTGTCTACAATTTTACACCTCCTAGAGTTGGAGATGCAATTTTGCATCGCGAAGTAATATATGATACATCCCCGGGAGGTGGTGATGTATTTTTTTTGCATCTACATCATGTGTTGGAGTAGCATTTTTTGGGCCTCAGATATGCAAAAGGTAGTTATTTTTGCATCTACATCATCTATTGGGGGCGCACTCTTATTACGAATATGCAACTTGTATTCCCTAAAGGCCAATGGTCAATATATATACTAGCAAAAGGGTCTGTGCATTGCAACAAGAGAGAAAAATCATAATCTCCAACGACCATGAGCACATTTTGTTACATCACCGAGATTCGTTATCACTCTCAATTTCATGAAATCTTGAACAATTTTTAAACTCGTGCACATTTTTCAAATCGTGAACATTTTTCAAATTTATCAGTTTTACAAATTTTGGAACATTCTATAAAATCAAGAACATTTTACAAAAATTGCAAGTGTTTTTTTAAATTGTATAGATTTCTTTTAAACAATCTTATTGAATTGGTGAACATTTCTAGAATCGACGAGCAAATTTTTGGAAATTCGTGGAATAGTTGTTGAAATTCACAAACATTTTTTGATTTAACAAACATTTTCTGATTTAGCGAAGATATTTTGAAATGCATGATCATTTTTTGAATCAGCAAACATTTTGTGAATAAATGAAATATTTTGTAAGTCATGAATAGTTTTTTAATATTTAGGATACTTTCCATTCATGAACATTTTTGGAATGGGCAAAATTTTGTAAAATTTCATTAATATTTTTTGGGGGTTTCATTAACATTTTCTAATACATGGAATTTTTTAAAAATCATGATCTTTTTATTTCCCAAACATTGTTTTTCAAAATTTGAATATTATTTGAATAAGCAAACATATTATTACAAAATCACGATGATTTTATGAGTCACAAACTTTTTTGATTCATTAAACATTTTATTCAAAAATTCTCATTTTTGTTTAATTTTCATAACATTTGTTTAAGTCCTAAATTATTTGAAGTGACTTGGGTCGACCCAAACGGGCGCGCTGCATCTTCTCCCAGCGCTCATAGCGTGGTATAGGAGGTCTCTACTGGGTGGGCCGGCCCAGGAAGGGGATTCCCCGGTGTGAAACATTTTTATAACTTATGGATGGCATTGGTGGGTAATATTTTGTAACTTTGGGGGCAATTTTCATGACGTACCGCTAGAAGCAATAACCTCTTTATTATTAGATATAGATATATACATGTACATGTGGTAAACCCCTCATACAACGGCGAAAACATATAGGCTAGAATATAACTCTAACAATTTGGTTGTGAAATACATGGTATGATGTTGTTCAAGCGGTCCCTAGTTGGCAAGGTTACGGGAACAAATATCAAGGACTAGGCAAGGACTCGACTAATGACTGTGTTTCACAAGTCATTGGCATGGTGACGCTAATCCGAGAATATTGACTTGGGCAATGGAGATACTTGGTTGAACAAACCCACTTTGAGACGCAACGAGTTTCAATCATTTGTTAGTCTTAAATAATGTATATGCATGACCTCAGTTGTGTATCGACTTACTTGGAGTCTATCAAATGCTCCTTCGTAACTTAGTTACAATAGTAAATTGGGGTTGGTCAGAAAGCAAGTCGTGTGGCATTGTTTACCAAGATGAAAAAATTTCCTCCACCTAGAGAGATATTCTTTCGGCCATCTCAAGTGATCAGATTTGGAAGGTATCACCATGTGACGCGAGCTAAGTGTTAACTCAGTTTCGTGAATTTGTTTCACATGATCGAGAAGAGATGTCGAGCTACCAACAAGGCTGACAAGCACTCACATTGAGCTTGACAACTTATATCGTGAGGTAAATGGAATGGGATATATGACACATTGTGAAAGTTTGTTAGAATGACTTTATGTCACTAGGGAGTTGGTATGTTCTGTTAGAAACCACTACCAACTATCGACTTACAAGTGAATTGTTCTAAGTAAAGTTAAGTCATGTATGTGTGGTCGTGTACCCGTAGGGTCACACTTAAGTGTAATGGAATTTAGTTAGATAGGATCCGAGTGAATCAAGCCAGTTGGGTTGAACAAGACTAGTTTTGGGATAAGAGTCTCTTGATTGAAACGATCTACGACGTCTACCAGATTGTCGGGACTCCAGGCACAGACTGTTCCAGGAAGCTGTATTTTTTTCCACGAGAAATATTCAGGTTTAATATTGTTCACAATGAGATTTGGAACTTGCTTCTACCTTTCCAACAATCATGCAGCCAATCAAAAAATATCTTATTATCCCAAACTCCAATGGAATAGTTGTGAGGTATCTATTGTGGTGACAAAGAATGTTAGTTTGACCCAAAATCAACGCAAATTTGTATATCAGTAATTTCCCAAGAAATGCTCAAACTGTTGGAGACGAAGCATGGAAAATAAAAAATTCCTATGAATACCCAAGACTTATCTATGGAGATGCATAGCAATGAGAGAGGAGAGTGTGTCTACGTACGCTTGTAGACCGAAAGTGGAAGCATGTATAACGTGGTTGATCTACTCGTACTCTTTGCAATCCAATCACGATCCAATTTGATCTAGCATCGAAAGAAAGGCACCTCCGAGTTTAGCACACGTGCGGCTTGGTGAGATGTATTCCTTCAAGTTCCAACAAGCGCATATAAGAAGTAGATGGGATCAGGACTAGCATGATTACATGGCGGCAATGGTGGTGGTGCAACGTCGTCGGGGCTTCACCAAGCACCGACGGGATGAGGATAAAGGAGAGGCAGGAGAAGGGCTGCTCCAAGGGGGGAGGAATTGGTGTGTAACAGCCCTCCCACCCCACACTATATGGGTAGGGGAAGGGGCCCTTGCCCCCTCCTCCAAGGAGGGGGCGTCAGCCCTAGGCGGTGGCTTGCCCTCAAGACAAGGGTGTGCCCTCTCTAGGTTTCCCACCAACCCTAAGGCGCATGGGACAAGGCCGGAGAGGTGCCCAGCCCACCAGGGGCCGGTGCGCCCCCCCCCCTCCGTAGCCCACGTGGCCCTTCAAGGTTGGTTGGTCCCTTTGGTGGACCCCCAAAATACTTCGGCGACCATGACACACTTCCGGTGGACCCCCCCCCCCCCCCCCGAACATTTCCAGAACCCCGGATATAACTTTCCCATATATAAAACTTCACCTCCAAACCATTACGGAGCTCCTCGTGATGTCCGGGATCTCATCTGGGTCTCTGAACAACATTCGGTCCCCAATGCAATTATCCCAATACTACTCTACCATCATCGAACATTAAGCGTGCAATCCTACGGGTCGAGAATCATGTAGACATGATCGAGACACCTCTCTGGTCAGTAACCAATAGTGGGACCTGGATGCCCATATTGGTTCCTACATATTCTACGAATATCTTTATCGGCTGAACCATGATGTCAAGGATTCAGTTAATATTATATGTAATTTCCTTTGTCTGGCGATATGTTACTTGCCCGAGATTCGATCATCGGTATCTCTCTACCTAGTACAATGTCATTACCGGCAAGTCCATTTACTCGTTCCGTAATACAATATCCCCATGACTAAACTCACTATTCACACGTATGCAAGCCACTTTGGATATCGTGTTACCGAGAGGGCCTAGATATATCTCTCCGTCACATGGAGTGGCAAATCGCAGTCTCTATTCATGCAACCCAACATACACCTTCATAGATACCTAAGGTTTGGATGCATAATAAGTATTCTTGCAATGCCAGGGAGTTGCATGATCTCATGGTCTAAAGAATAAATACTTGACATGAAGAAAGCTCTAGCAATTACTAAGTGATACGATCATATTCTAAGCTTATGGTTGGGTCGTTTCCCGATTGTGTGATCCTGTTATCAAATGACAACTTGTAAGGGCATCTAGTTCCACCCTTTGTTGATTTTCGAGTATTGAAGAAAAACGTGGTTGAGGGACTAATGTGTTTGTGAGATTTCACATAATAATGCAGATAGAAGTCCCTGGAGATTTGATTTAACCGTCGAAGACGACCCCCAAAAATGTCTGAAGACATTGATGATGGTCGACGCCATTGGTGGTGTGCGAAGATATTCATCGAAGATAATGAAACGCGAAGACGAGGTCTTTTTGTAGTTTCGTTTTTCTTTTGGTTGAGTCATAGGAACCATCGCACTGTTAAGTAGGGCCGAGGTGATCGAAGTCATATGTTGACGTGATGCTCAACCCAAACACCTATGTCTTCGAGTGAAGACAATGAGAGAAAATCTCTTACAAAGTTGGTTGAGTCAGCATTACTTGTAGCCAAAGTAATGTTGTCATGTGTGTTTGAAATCCGACCATTGGGACACGTGTTGGTTGGCCATTGACCCAGGTCATTTCGTTCATATCAGGTTGGCTCGCCTCTGGGCTATAAATACCCCACCCCTTCCACCATGAGACGGTGGGTGCTCAGAGTTAGATATGACTGTTGTCGTTTTGGAGCAACCCACCTCAAAGACATTGAGAGAGAACTATCGTGTGAGGATAAGCCCAAACACCTAGACCCAAAGTGTTTGAGCATCACGGAAGTCATTCTGTTCTGAGAGAACCGAAGACTTATTACACTTGAAGATTGTGATGTTCCAAGCGGTTAGGCTTCATGGTCTAGTGCATCCAAGAGTCATTGTGGATTGTCGGATGACCATGGTCTAGAACAATCCAAGAGTCATAGTGGATTGTCGGGTGACCAAGTTTGTACGGGTTTCGGATGTCTCCCCTGAAGACTTACCAGAGTGATTGGGCGTTGTCTAAGAGACCTCGGCTCAAGGGGATCAAGGTGAGGACGAGGTCTAAGCCTCCCCAACCAGACGTACAGTTTTCACAACAACTAGAACTGGTCCAACAAATCATGTGTCTTCATCAAGCTACTCGTTCTATTGTTGTACTGAACTATAAAGCCATTGCTTGATCTCAACTGTTTGAATACATACCTCAAAGACATTCACTTCTGTTGTTTATCTTCATACTATCTAAGTTTATCTTCTGTTAATCTTAGTGTATGATGACTATGCTTGACTTGTATGTGTGTTTTCATTGTATTCCATGCTTTGCTTAGTTCCTTGATTGTTATTCCTAACTGATCCTGTTTCCACTACCTCATTCTTTGAATACATTTACTATTTTGAAGATTATCATAAAAGTTTCCTATTCACCCCCCTCTAGTCGATAACTAGCACTTTCAATTGGTATCAGAACAAGGTACTCCCTTGTTCTGTGTTTTGGTTTAACCATCTGGGGTTTTAGCTATGTTGACTGCAGGGATAATCAAGGTCTTCATTGCAGTCCCTATCTTCGATGGCACAGATTACCCATACTGGAAGAACAAGATGCGTATGCATCTCGAATCCATTGATAACGACATTTGGTATGTCGTCATGGCTGGCATTCCTGACGTTGGTGAAGTTATCACTGCTATTGATGTGAAGAAATTTTCTCAACTGGAATCAACCGCCAAGAACATCATCCTTGGTCATCTGACCAAAGGACAGTATGGCCGTGTGAGTGCTCTCGCCTCTACAAAGAAAATCTGGTAATGGATTTCTAAAGTTAATGAAGGCGTATCATCTCAAAGCGACTCACGGGTTGATATGCTCCGTAGTATGTTCAACCGCTTCAAGAAGCTTGACAATGAAAATATTCATCTCACATTTGATAGATTCACGGATATCTCAAAAGAGTTGAATGCACTCGACACCCCTGATATCACCAAACACGAAGTTGTGAAGAAGCTATTGAAATCTCTTGATAGTTCCTATGACACTTTAGCACTCATGATCCAAGAACACTTTGACTTCAAGGATCTAGTCCCTCTTGATATCCTTGAGAGGTTCAACACCCATGAGTTCCAACAAGCTAAAAAGAGAGAAATATATGGTTCCAATTATGGTTGTTCTCATGCTCTAAAGGAAAAGGTTGTGTCCTCAACTGAAGAAGAATCTGAATGCAGTTCTGACGGTGCCGAAAACATTGGCAAAGAACTGGCACTGCTCGTAAAGAAGTTCCAGAAGTTTTCCAAGTCACGTCGTTTCAATAAATCTTCAAGGCGTGATCCTAAGAAATCTAGAGAAATATCTTTGCGCGACAACAATAATCCAACTTGTCATAAATGCAAGAAACCTCGCCACTTCATCGCTGATTTCCAAAATGGGAGAAGGAATCTAAGAAGAGGAGCAAGAACTATGACTCTGGCGACAACAAGAAGAAGAAGTATCACGAGTCTTCGACCAAGTCTTCGTCGCACAAGAAGATCTCCTCTAGCAAAGCTCGTGCTTTCATTGGTAAGGAAATGGACTCTAATGCTGAATCCAAGTCTGAGGATGTAGAAGAATCTGAGGAGGGGTTTGACTCATAAGTCACAGGCTTGGCTATGGTTTTGAATTTCATATCTTCAGCTGTCCTTGACCCTGAAGACAATGCCCCCCCCCCCATCAACAATGAAGATGATGATGACGGCTGTCGTCCAGCCTACTGCTTCATGGCAAAAGGCTCCAAGGTATCCTCAAAATCTTCATGACATGATTCTGATAGCGAAACTGAATCTGATGATGATTTGAAACCCAACTATTCAAAACTTTTCAAGGTTTCCACTAAGCAAAAAAATGCTATCGACAAAATGGAAATAACTCTAGAGAAAAGTGATGACCTGTTGCACGACGAGACGAGTCTGAACGATACTATGGCTGAAGACACGCGTAGTCTTCCATCAAGGTTTGAGGATCTCCAAAGTCTTCATGAAACTCTCACAACTGATCACGAAAAGCTTCTGTATGAATATCTTCAGAGAAAGCAAGATCATGAGAAGTTGAGGGAAGCTCGTGAAGACCTTTGGAAGGAACATGACTCACTCTCAGCTGAACAGATCAGTACCACTCAGTATGAATTTAATGCTCCATGCTTAAAATGCCTTGCTCATGAAGCTATTGATTCCACTGCTGAATGTTCAAATGCTTCTGAAAATGCATTATCTTCAACTGTATATGTGGTATCTAGACCCTCATCTGAGGGAACCACGGCTATCATTGACGATAATGACGGTTGAAGGCATGGCTTGAAACAGACATGTCTAAGAGTATGAAGGGACATCAAATTTTGTGTGATGTCCTCAATAAGACAATCTTCAACAAAAACCATAAGAAAGAGGGTGTTGGTTTCGAAAGAAACATCAATGTCGATGGATCCTACTCGAAGCCTAAGGAGTATCCCAAAACCACATGGTTTGCTACAAAGGAACCCTCAGTGATCCATCCACCTTATCTGGTTTCACATATGTGTTGATCCTATCATAATTTATGAATCCTTTGACTCCAACTATAAACTGTTCAAGTCTCAAAATAATGAAGTGTTTGCCAGATTTATTGGCACTAACTTCAGGAATGGTTCACCTACGAAGAAGATTTGGGTTCCCAAATGTCTTCTTGAAAAGCTTCATGTGAATGTCATGTTGACACCTCACAAGTCAAAGACTTACCCTAGATCTAAGTGTTTGAGAAGACAAAGATCTTCCTATGTGCACACTAATAACTATGTTTCGCAGGAAAGGACTGAGAGGACTCATGAATATGAGCACTATAGCATGAACCCTTATATTCATCCTACCAATAACTTTTCTGCATATTCATTTGAGTATTCTAACCCTCTTGTGAAACGTGCTATTAGGGAAACATTCACAGGAGGGTTAAATCATCCAACCTAATGTTGCCTTATGTTCGATTGCTTCTAAGCCACCCCTCCATGTGTGGGTGGTTAAGAAGAACTAATATCTTCATGCAGCATCGGGTCTCAGGATGGGATGACGCTTAACTCGAATATTATCTCTGGAGACCTGAAAAATTTCTGCTCTAGATGCAAGATAAAGATGCTAATGGTTTCTACCATTAAATCATCCAGTTGTCTCACTTCTGATTACTGCAAAATATTCATCAATGCATGTTATACCTGCATGCCTTGGTGAACCAAGACTAGTTCTCTACGCAGGAGAATAGATCCAACTCTACCGAATAGGTCATGGATAGTGGTTGCACCAATCACATGACTAACAATCAAAGACTATTAATGGAATAAACTCTTCAACCCCCAACCAAGGATCACTTCGTGTTAGCTAACAAAAGTAGCACCAATGTACTTGGACAGGGTAGAGTTTCTATCTCAAGGGATCGACACATGGACAATGTTATGCTTGTCTAATCCCTTGGTTACAACTTAATGTCCATCTCCATGTTGTGTAATTTAGACATGCTTGTCATATTTGGCAAATTTTGATGGGTTTTAATAATGGCCTGTGACAAGACCAAGGTCTTCAAAGGTTTTCGAAGAGGTGATCTATACATGGTAGACTTATCTGTAGGACCGTAGGTTGCCACATGTCTTCTAGCAAAAGCTTCGGAATGCTGGTTATGTCAAAGAAGACTAGGACATGTTGGTATGAGGAACTTGCACACCCTTGCCAATAAGAAGCTTGGGATTGGTGCCAAGGGAGTCAAGTTCAAGAAGGATCCCTTGTGCGGTTCTTGTGAAGCCAGGAAGATGACTAGGTCCAAACATCCCTCGAAGACAATCATGACGACTTCCATTCCTTCGAGCTGCTCCATATTGACTTATTTGGACCTACTCATTATTCCACTTTCACTACCACTGCAAATCTATATGGCTTTGTAATTGTTGATGATTACTCACGATATACCTGGGTGTACATCGTATTCTATAAGACTGAAGTTCAGGATGTCTTCAAGTGCTTCGCAAATAGGTGCATGACCAACTACAACGTCAAGATCAAGCATATCAAGAGAGACAACGACACAAAGTTCAAGAACACCGGTCTTGACACATATCTTGATACTTTGGGTGTCACACATGAGTTCTCCGCTCCATATACACCATAGCAGAACGGTTTTGTGGAACACAAGAACATGACTCTCACATAGATGGCTTGCACTATGCTTGATGAGTACAAGACACCTCGAAGACTATAGCCTGGAGCCATTGACACCTCATGACTCATCATCAACCGGGTATATCTTCATAAATTCTTCAAGAAAACATCATATGAGCTGTTTACTGGTAAGAAACCCAATGTAAGTTATTTTAAAGTCTTCAATGCAAGATGCTGGATTAGGGATCCACGCCACACGTCAAAATTTGCATAGAAAGCACATGAGGGTTTCATTCTTGGTTATGGAAATGATGCGCACACCTACAGGGTCTTCAACATTTTTCACAATAAAATTGTTGAGACTGTAGATGTGCGGTTCGATGAAACTAATGGCTCGCAAAGAGAGCACCTGCCTCCTATGCTAGATGAACTTCAACCCAAAGATGCCATTAGGTTTATGGGCACTGGTGAGATCATATCTGAGGAACCTGAAGTTAAGGAAGTTGTCATTCCTCCAGCAACTCAACATGAAGACAATGATATTCCTAAAGACAATGTTGCTGATGAAGAGAATGCCTCGCAACAAGAACAAAGTATTTGCCCTGCTCATCCTCGTGTGGCTAATGAAGTTCAAATCAAGAAGATGCTCGACAGCATCAATGCTCCAGGTCCTCTCACTCACTCAAGAGCGAATCAATTAGCTAACTTTTGTGGGCATTATGCTTTTGTGTCTATCTCAAACAAACCAAGGTAGATGAAGCTTTCATGAAATCGGAGTGGATTCAAGCAATGCAAGAAGAGCTTCATCAATTCAAGTTTAACAACGTATGGGACCTACTCAAGCGACCAGATCCATGCAAGCACAATATCAATGGCACAAATCGATCTACCGCAACAAACAAGATGAGTCTGGACAAGTTGTCAGAAACAAGGCTCGATTGGTAGCTCAAGGCTACACTGTTGGAAATATGCCCTAGAGGCAATAAATAAAGTGTTTATTATTATATTTCCTTGTTCATGATAATCGTTTATTATCCATGTTATAATTGTATTGATTGGAAACACATTACATGTGTGGGTAAATAGACAATACTTTGTCCCTAGTATGCCTCTAGTGAACTAGCTCGTTGGTCAAAGATGGTCAAGGTTTCCTAGCCATTGACATGTGATGTCATTTGATAACGGGATCACATCATTAGGATAATGATGTGATGGACAAGACCCAAACTACAAACGTAGCATATGATCATGTCAGTTTATTGCTACTACTTTCTGCATGTCAAGTATTTGTTCCTATGACCATGAGATCATGCAACTCACTGACACCGGAGGAGTATCTTGTGTGTATCAAACATTGCAGCGTAACTGGGTGACTATAAAGGTGCTCTATAGGTATCTCGGAGGGTGTTTGTTGGGTTGGCATGGATCAAGACTGGGATTCGTTACTCTGTGTGACGGAGAGGTATCTCAGGGCCCACTCGGTAATACAACATCACAATAAGCCATGCAAGTAATGTGACTAAGTGTTATTCACAGAATATTGTATTAAAGAACGAGTAAAGAGACTTGCTGGTAACGAGGTTGAACTAGGTATGGAGATACCGACGATCGAATCTCGGGAAAGTAACATACCGAAGAACAAAGGGAACATCATATGGGATTAACTGAATCGTTGACATAGAGCTTCGACCGATAAAGATCTTCATAGAATATGTAGGAACCAATATGGGCATCCAGGTCCCGCCATTGGTTATTTACCATAGAGGTGTCTCGGTCATGTCTACATAGTTCTCGAACCCGCGGGGTCTGCACACTTAAGGTTCGGTGACATTTCGGTAGTATAGAGTTTTGTATGGTGGTTACCGAAGGTTGTTCGGAGTCCCGTATGACATCCCGGATGTCACGAGGACCTCCAGAATGGCCCGGAGGTAAATATTGATATATAGGAAGTCCTATTTTGGTCGCCGGAAAAGTTTCGGGCTCATCGGTAGTGTACCAGGAGTGCCGGTAGTGTACCGGGAGACCATCGGAAGGGCTATTTCGACCCAAGAGGCTACATGGGCTGTGGGAGGATGAATACGAGCCCTTAGTGGGAGGAAGTCCCGCAAAGGGCCCATGCGGCCGGGAAGAAAAAAGCCCAAAAGGAAAAAAAAGGTGGAAAAAGGCAAAAGGGCTAAATTAGGAAGGAGTCCTAATCCTACTAGGAGTGGAGGAGGAGGACTCCTCCCTCCTGGTTCGGCCGAACCAAGGGCTGGATCCTTGGGAGCCAAGCCTCCTCCTCCTCTCCTCTTATATATACTAGAGGGTTTTAGGGTTTTGGCACAAGATTTTCAGCCACGTGCTACCCGTTCCTCTAGTGCATAGTTTCTCCTCTAGATCGGTTTTCTGCGGTGCTTAGGCGAAGCCCTGCCGGAATTGCTCCACCACCATCGCCGCGGCACTGTCACGCTGCCAGAGAACTCTTCTACCTCTCCGCTCCCTCTTGCTCGATCAAGAAGGCGGAGATCGTCATCGAGCTGTACGTGTGCTGAATGCGGAGGTGTCGTCCGTTCGGCGCTAGATTGGAAGGACCGTGATCAAGATTGCGAGACGGATCATGATGAGTCGCGGGACGGATCGTGATTGGATCATGGTATGGATCGGGATGAGATCGCGGGATGCTCGGCGATTTGGATCACGAAGACGTTCGACTACACCAACCGCATTTCTTAACGCTTCCCACTTAGCGATCAACAAGGGTATGTAGATCCACTCTCCCTCTCATAGATGCTCATCACCATGGATAGATCTTGCGTGCGCGTAGGAAAATTTTTGTTTCCCATGCAACGTTTCCCAACAGTTGTATCAGAGCTAGGTCTATGTGTAGATGAGATATCGAGTAGAACACAAAGAGTTTGTGGGCATTGATGCTTAGATTGCTTCCTCCCTTGGTCGTGTTTTGGTTCAGCGGTATTGTGGGATGAAGCGGCCTGGACCAACCTTACTTGTACACTTATGAGAGACCGGTTCCATCGACTGACGTGTAACCTTGTTGCACAAAGATGGCTGGCGGGTGTCTGTTTCTCCTACTTTAGTTGGATCAGATTCGACAAAGGCAGTCCTTGAGAAGGTTGAAAAGAAACTTATGTATCACCGTTGTGCTTTTTGCATAGGTGAGAATTGTTCTTGCTAGATACCCGTAGCAGCCACGTAAAACATGCAACAACAATTAGAGGACGACCAACTTGTTTTTGCAGGGTATGTTGTGATGTGATATGGCTAATTACATGATGAGATATATGTGATGTATGAGATGATCATGTTCTATATAGAATATCACGACTTGCATGTCGATGAGTACGGCAACCGGCAGGAGCCATAGGGTTGTCTTTAATTATTGTATGACCTGCATGTCAATCATTAAGCGTTGTGTAATGCTTTACTTTATTGCTAAACAGTAGCAATAGTAGTAGAAGCATAGTGGGCGCGACAACCCCGATGGCGACACGTTGATGGAGATCAAGATGATGGAGATCATGGTGTCATGCTGGTGACGATGGAGATCATGCCGGTGCTTTCAAGATGGAGATCAAAGGCACAAGTTCATGGCCATATCATGTCACTTATGATTTGCATGTGATGTTAATCCTTTTATGCACCTTGTTTTGCTTAGGATGACGGTAGCATTATAAGGTGGTCCCTCACTTAATTTCAAGATAAATTGTGTTCACCCTGAGTGTGCACCATTGCGAAAGTTCGTCGTGTCGAGACACCACGTGATGATCGGGTGTGATAGACTCTACGTTCACATACAACGGGTGCAAGCCAGTGTTGCACATGCAGAACACTCGGGTTAAACTTGACGAGCCTAGCATGTATAGACATGGCCTTGGAACACAAGATACCGAAAGGTTGAACATGAGTCATATAATAGATATGATCAACATGATGATGTTCACCATTGAAACCACCTCAACTCACGTGATGATCGGACTTGAGTTGGTGAATTTGGATCGTGTATCACTCGAATAATCGGAGGGATGTCAATTTGAGTGGGAGTTCTTAAGTAATATGATTAATTGAACTCATTATCATGAACATAGTCAGTAGTGTCTTTGCAAAATTATGTTGTAGATTACTAGGTCACGTTGTAGCTCCCTTGAATTTATATATGTTCCTAGAGAAATAGAGTTGAAAGATGATGGTAGCAATATTGCGGACTGGGTCCGTGATCTGAGGATTGTCCTCATTGCTGCACAGAAGGCTTATGTCCTTAATGCACCGCTTGGTGCGCCACCCCCTCTAGCATCGTCTATAGATGTTGTAAACATCTGACAGGCATGTTCCGATGACTACTTGATAGTTTAGTGTGTCATGCATTATGGCTTAGAATTGAGGCTCCAAAACATTTTGAACGTCACGAAACATATGAGATGTTCTAAGAGCTGAAATTGGGATCTCAGGCTCGTGCCCATGTTTTGAGATATGAGATCTCCAACAAGATTCTTTGCCTGCAAGATGAAGGAGAATAGCTCAATCGTTAAGCATGTGCTCAGATTGTCTGGGTGCTACAATTGCTTGAATCGAGTGGGAGTTAATCTTTCAGATAAGATAGTGATTGATGTAGTTCTCCAAGTCACTATCACTAAGCTACAAGAACTTGGTGATGAACTATAAAATACCAAGGATAGAAATAATGATCCCTGAGCTATTCGCGATGTTTGACACCGCGAAGGTAGAAATCAAGAAGGGCGTCAAGTGTTGATGGTTAGTAAAAACCACTAGTTTCGAGAAGGGCAAGGGCAAGGAGGGAAACTTCATGGATGGCAAGACAGTTGCTGCTCCAGTGAAGCAACCCAAAGCTGAACCCAAACCTGAGACTAAGTGCTTCGATTATGAGGAGAGCGATCGCTGAAGTGGAACAACCCTAGATACTTGGTAGATAAGAAGGCTGGCAACGTCAACAAAAGTATATTTGATATACGTGTTATTGATGTGTACCTTGCTAGTACTCCTAGTTGCACCTGGGTATTGGATACCGGTTCGGTTGCTAAATGTTAGTAACTCGAAATAAAAGCTACGGAATGAACGGAGAACTAGCTAAGGGTGAGGTAACGATGTGTCTTGGAAATGTTTCCAAGGTTGATGTGATCAACATCGCATGCTCTCTCTACCTTCGGAATTAGTGATGAACCTAAATAAATGTTATTTGGTGTCATGCGTTGAGCATGAACGTGATTAGATCGTGTTTATTGCAACACGGTTATTCATTTAAGTTAGAGAATAATGGTTATTCTGTTTACATGAATAATACCTTCAATGGTCATGCACCCAGTGAGAATGGTTTGTTGCATCTTGATCTTAGTAATACACATGTTCATAACATTAATGCCAAAAGATACAAAGTTAATAATGATAGTACCACATACTTGTGGCACTGTCGCTAAATGTCATATTGGTATAAAACGCATGAAGAAACTCCATGCTGATGGATCTTTGGACTCATTCAATTTCGAATCGGTTGAGACATGCGAACCATGCCTCTTGGTCAAGATGACTAAGGACCCCGTTTTCTGGTTTGATGGAGCGGGTAAGTGATTTATTGTAATGATACATGTTGATGTATGCATCCAATGAGTCTTGTAGCGTGCGGTGGATATCGTTATTTTCTTACCCTCACTGATGATTTGAGTAGATATAGTGTATGTTTACTTAATGAAACACAAGTCTGAATCGTTTGAAAGGTTCAAGAAAATTCAGAGTGAAGTTTAAACATCATCGTGATAAAAAGATGTTTGCGATATGATCATGGAGGTGAATATCTGAGTTACGAATTTGGCATACAACTTTAGACAATGTGAAAGTTGTTTCACAACTCACGCTACCTGGAACACCATAGTGTGATGGTTTGTCCGAATATCATAGTCGTGCTCTATTGGATATGGTGCGTGCTATGATGTATCTTATCGTTTTTCTATTATAATTTTGGGGTTATGCATTAGAGACAACTACATTCACTTTAAATAGGGCACCATCTAAATCCGTTGAGATTACACCGTGTGAATTAAGGTTTGATAGAAACCCAAGCTGCCATTTCTTAATGTTTGGGGCTGCGACGCTTGTGTGGAAAAATGTTTTCACCTCATGAGCTCGAACCCAAAGCGGACAAATGCATCTTCATAGAATACCCTAAGAACAGTTGGGTAAACCTTCTATCTCAGATCCGAGCATAAAGTGTTTGTTCCTAAAACGGATCCTTTCTCGAGAAAGAGTTTCTCTTGAAAGAAATGAATGGGAGGAAGATAGAACTTGATGAGGTTGTTGAACCTTTGTTCAACCAGAGAGTAGCGTAGTGCAGGAAGATGTTCCTGTGAAGCCTATGCTAGTTGAAGAGGAAGTTAATGATCATGATCATGAAGCTTCGGATCAAGTTACTATCGAACCTCGTAGATCGACAAGGATGTGTACTACTCCTGAGCGGTACGACAACCCTATCTTGGAGGTCATGTCATTGGACAACGATGAACCTATGAGCTGTGGAGAAGCGATGATGGTCCTGGATTCCAACAAATGGTTAGAGGCCATGAAATACGAGATAGTTCCAAGTCTAGAAGCTCAAATTGTCCGTAACCGTGGACACGGCTAATCGATTAGGTTTAACTCTACAGAGTGTTGTGTACTTTACCCACAAGATTCGTTCCCTCCTGGTAAGTCCTCGCACTGCCTGGTGTTTGAGAACAGGATGAACGAAACATGGTCTTTAATAGTGTTTCCCTGACTGTCCGACAGTGCCCATCCAATCCTAACGTCGACTACATCTCGTAGCACTGCCCAACAGAGTCGTAACAAAGATCAACCAAGCCAGAGCCAATAATGACTTGTGGATACACAGGTAAGCTTCTGGGCATGAAGTATTCATCCTTCTCTTTGAGTCTGGGTGAGGCTTTCCGCGTGAATACTGGCACTTCTCTAGCAACACCTAGGCAAATCCACTGGTTTCTCCAGGGTGTCGTTCCAACCATCCCTCACCCAGTAGTGTGTATTGAAAAACTTGTTTATCGAGTCTCGAAGTCTTGAGGTCTTGAATATGCAGGTCTTGAAGAAGCCTTCATGAAGTCGTCGTTTTGACGTGGAGTCCTTCTTCACACCATTCACGAACACTCATACCAGACCCTGTCTACTTTAGCATAGCATTGAAGTAACTAGCGTTCCGGGGGCTTTAGTAACAAGTGGTGGGTTCCTACCTCATGCATTCTACTCAACTACAAGAATTTCAATAACACTATGGGAGGGATTTGTTTGAATGATGTCACTACATGCAATAAAACATAGGTATGAAAAGATGGTCAAAGTGAACTTGCCTGTACTGTTGATGAAGATAAGGATCGCTCTCAGAAATAACTTGATAGACTATTCGTCACTCTCCGATGAAAATCTATATAACAAACATTACATTCATAAGCAAACACTTCTAGCAATCAAAACTAACAATCACAATGTAACACAAGAACCAAAAACAACAAGGTTGATGAAGGAAATACTTAAGACAAGGTTAAAATCAACAAAGTTTTTCATAAACACAACTAGGGTATTTTTCCCCTACAAACAACTATTTTCAATAGTAAAGAAACAATAACAAAGTAAAATACAACCAAAAGGATTTTTGTAAATATTTTACTAGCAAAATAATTACTTTTTAAGAACAACTAGAAATCATGAAAAACAACACTCTAAACAAACATAAGTGTTTGCTCAGTAAGCTTAACAACAAGCAAAACAATAAAATATTAAAATAAGAGAAAAACAAAGTATAAAACAATTAAGTTAATAGAAAATAAAACTTATAAAACAATTGTTTTAGATATTTTGTAAATAAGAACCAACTAGCATTACTAGAGCAACATGGCAAAACATAACAAAGCAAAGCAATGGACTCTAAGTTTTAGGTGGCTAAACCATTATTAATATAAACAAAACTATTGTTTTTGAAACCAAACTAATAGTTAACAGAAAAGAGTTAATAAAGAAATATTTATTATAAAACAGAATTAAATCCTCTAAAACTTTTGTGAAACTAATCTCTACTAATACTAAGTTGTTTTATCAAACATTAGCTAAGGATGAAGAATATAGATTCCTATAGTAACTAAACTATTTTTATTAACCAAAACATTTCTTAACAGAAAAGATTTATTAAAACTTTATTTGTAAACAGAATCTAAATTACTTAAAACTTTAGTTAAAAGAATTATTACTAACTAATTTGTTTTTAACCAACTATACCTATTTGAAAAAAAAAGAGTATAGATCCCTACTATAAAATGTATAAACTAAACAAATTATGTTTGTTAAGAGCAAGTAAACTACTAAAGTTTAGAACAACAGAACTAAATGAAATCTAAACATAAGTTACATCAAATCAGATTTCAAATTAAATCAAAAGAAATCAAACTAATTAAACTAATAGGAAATTAAAACAGATTCTGTTTTGGTTAAGAACACTAAACAAATTTATCCAAATAATTCTCAAACTTTACCTAATGATAACTAAGATCACTAGTGAAAATTAGCAAAAAGAATCAATCAAAAATATATATTTAAACTCAAGTTATTTAGAAAACAAAACTTAAATCAAATCTGTTTAAATTCAAATTTAAATTTTAAAATATGGTCAAACTTGGCATCTACAGAAACTAGATAAAAATTGTGACCTAATGCAAAAAAGAATCAAGTTAAAATACTTAAAAACATAAAATATATAAGCAAAACAAAATCAGAAACTATTCTAATTTTGAAATTAAAACAAAAAAACGTTTCTAACGGACAGGGGGCTACGTGGCTATTTCTGATTGGCTGGAGGGTGCGTGTGTTCTATTGATTCGGGCGGATGGCCGAAGCTTAAATAAAAACGATTCGGGATTTAAAACTTCTAATTTACGCCGTTGATCTAGATCCTACGATGGAGAGGGGTGGTGGAGCTCACCGTGGATGGAGTGACGTGCGGCGAGGCTCCGGCGACGGCGGCGGCTCGGGATCGAAGCGGGCGACGGCTCTAGGGGGTCTCCAGCGACGGCGATAGCACTGGTCGACGCGGGGAAGCACGTTGATGACGATGGTGGCGTCGGAGGTGCTCGGGGGCGATGGTGTCGTCGACGGTGAGCTTCGCGGCGGCGGCGGCCTTCGGGTGTCGATGAGGAGAGGGATCTGGTGGTATCTGGGGCTCGGGGAGGGCACTGGGAGGTGCGTGTGAGTGAGAGAGAGAGGTTGGTGGGCTTGGGGGGTCGGGGAAGGCAGGGAGGAGCGGTGGTGCGGCAATGGCGCGGCGGCCGTGGTTGTCTCCGGCGAGAAATTTCGCACGCGTTAGGGGCTCGGGGTAGGAGGTGTCACGGGGAATAGAGAGAGGGAGGGGCTGGCTTTATATAGGCGCGGTCGGGGCTCGAGGGAGGGACAGGAGGAGGAGTCTCCGGCGCGGATTCGCCGGCGAGGTTAGGGGAGGGGATGGAGGAGAGGGGTGACCGGCGACGGTTTCGGTCGGGGGTGGGGCCGGGCGTCTATGAGAGGGAGCGAGGGGTTTGCGCGAGCGGTGGCCGATCGGAAGGTGAGTCGGGAGGGGGAATAAGGTAGGTGGGCCGGACGTCTTTAAAACTTTAAATGTTTTCCATTTTTAATAAACAGAGCCATAAAAACTCTTTTAAAGCAATTGACTTAATTCCAAATATAGGAATATTGTATATCAAAATTAACACAATAAAATATGCCATTTAATGAAAAAAATTATTCTGGTATTTGAATACTTTGAAAAAATATTATTTTCAGAATTGGCCTATTTGTTTTTAAATCCTATTTGCAAATATTTTCAAATAACCCCATGGGTTTTATGATTCAAAAAACATCACAAAATACCCCTGGTTTGGAGTGTCATATTTACTCCTCTCAAATTTTTGACAAGGGGTTTGAATACTTTGAAAACTTGAATAGGAACCAAATATGAAATGGATTCCAAAATAATTCAGAGGCACTTTCAAATCCTTTTAAATTCCCAACTCATATTTCTATTAAATTGAAGAAGTCATATTATCCTCTCTCATGAAAATCATTGAGTTGCATAAAGTTTCTGAATTTGAAATATTTCAAATGGAATTCAAACCATTTTCAAATCCTTTTTCATTTCTTTAAATGGAAGAAGTCATGTCATCTTCACTCTGGGGTTTTGTGATGAATTCGAATTCCTGGTGATCAAAATGCAGAGTGAAAGTTTTGGGAAAGTCATTTCATTCCCTCTCATCAAAGTTTCAAAAGTTTCAAAAAGTTTCAAATTTCACTCACTTTCAATCACTCAAACAAACAAACAATCATTATAATAATTATTATAACATTCCAAAGTTTGGGATGTTACAGTACAAATGGATCTTTAAAATGAAGACAACTGCTGATGGTGAATGTCACCATTTATAAAGCTCGACTTGTCGCAAAGAAGTTTCCGGCAAGTTCAAGGAGTTGACTACGATGAGACTTTCTCACTCGTAGCGATGGTAAAGTCTGTTGGAATTATGTTAGTAGTTACTGCATTTTTCAATTATGAAATCTGGCAGATGGATGCCAAAACATTGTTTCCTTCCTTAAGGAAAGGTTGTATGAGATACAAACAGAAGGTTTTATCACTCCTAAGGATGCTAAAAGGTGTGCAAGCTTCAGTGACCCTTCTATGAACTGAAGCAAGCATCTCGGAGTTGGAATATACACTTTGATGAGGTGATCAAAGTTTTTGAGTCTATACAAAGTTTATGAGAAACTTGTATTTACAATAAAGTGAGTGGGAGCACTATAGAGTTTCTAGTAAGCATATGTGGTTGACATATTGTTGATCGGAAATGATGTAGAATTTCTGGAAAGCATAAACGGTTGTTTGAAGAGAGTTTTTCAAAGAAGACCTGGATAAAGCTACCTAAATGTTCAGCATCAAGATCTATAGAGATAGATCAAGATGCTTGATGAGACTTTCAATGAGTACATACCTTGACAAGATTTTGAAAGAGTTCAAAATAGATCAGTCAGAGAAAGAGTTCTCGCCTGATTTTTAAGGTGTGAAGTTGAGTGAAACTCAAAGCTCGACAACGGCAGAAGAAATAGAAAGGACAAATGTCGTCCCCTATGCCTTAGCTATAGGATCTATATTATGCCATGTTGTGTACCGCACCTGTGTGTGCCTTGCCATGAGTCTGTCAAGGGGTACAAGAGTGGTCCATGAGTGGATCACTGGACAGCGGTCAAAATTATCCTTAGTAACCAGAGGACTAAGGAGATGTTTCTTGATTATGGAGGTGATAAAGAGTTTGTCGTAAAGAGTTACGTCGATGCAAGCTTTAACACCAATCCATATGACTCGGAGTAGCAATCTGGATACATATAGTCGAGCAGCCATTTGGAATAGTACCAAGTGGAGTGTAGTAGCAGTGTTTACAGTTTAACATAGAGATTTGCAAACTACACACGGATCTGAATGTCGCAGACCCGTTGACTAAAAGACCTCTCTCACATACAAAGCATGATCGAGCCCCAGAACTCATTGGGTGTTAGATTCATAACAATGCGGATCACATGATGATGTGAACTAGATTATTGACTCTAGTGCAAGTGGGAGACTGTTGCAAACATGCCCTAGAGGCAATAAATAAAGTGTTTATTATTATATTTCCTTGTTCATGATAATCGTTTATTATCCATGCTATAATTGTATTGATTGGAAACACATTACATGTGTGGGTAAATAGACAATACTTTGTCCCTAGTATGCCTCTAGTGAACTAGCTCGTTGGTCAAAGATGGTCAAGGTTTCCTAGCCATTTACATGTGATGTCATTTGATAACGGGATCACATCATTAGGAGAATGATGTGATGGACAAGACCCAAACTACAAACGTAGCACATGATCGTGTCAGTTTATTGCTATTGTTTTTTGCATGTCAAGTATTTGTTCCTATGACCATGAGATCATGCAACTCACTGACACCGGACGAGTACCTTGTGTGTATCAAACGTCGCAACGTAACTAGGTGACTATAAAGGTGCTCTACAGGTATCTCCGAGGGTGTTTGTTGGGTTGGCATGGATCAAGACTGGGATTTGTTACTCTGTGTGACGAAGAGGTATCTCAGGGCCCACTCGGTAAGACAACATCACAATAAGCCTTGCAAGCAATGTGACTAAGTGGTAGTCATGGGATCTTGTATTAAGGAATGAGTAAAGAGACTTGCCGGTAACAAGGTTGAACTAGGTATGGAGATACCGACGATCGAATCTCGGGCAAGTAACATACCGAAGAACAAAGGGAACATCATACAGGATTAACTGAATCCTTGACATAGAGGTTCGACCGATAAAGATCTTCGTAGAATATGTAGGAACCAATATGGGCATCCAGGTCCCGCTATTGGTTATTGACCATAGAGGTGTCTCGGTCATGTCTACATAGTTCTCGAACCCGCAGGGTCTGCACACTTAAGGTTCGGTGACATTTCGGTAGTATAGAATTTTGTATGGTGGTTAACTAAGGTTGTTCGGAGTCCCGGATGATGTCCCGGACGTCACGAGGAGCTCCGGAATGGTATGGAGGTAAAGATTGATATATAGGAAGTCCTATTTTGTTCGCCGGAAAAGTTTCGGGCTCATCGGTAGTGTACCGGGAGTGTCGGTAGTGTACCGGGAGACCATCGGAAGGGGTATTTCGACCCAAGAGGCTACATGGGCTGTGGGAGGATGAATACCAGCCCTTAGTGGGCTGGAGGAAGTCCCACAAAGGGCCCATGCGGCTGAGAAGAAAAAAGCCCAAAAGAAAAAGGTGGAAAAAGGCAAAAGGGCTAAATTAGGAGGAGTCCTAGTCCTACTAGGAGTGGAGGAGGAGGACTCCTCCCTCCTGGTTCAGCCAAGCCTCCTCCTCCTCTCCTCCTATATATACTAAAGGTTTTTAGGGTTTTGGCACAAGATTTTCAGCCACGTGCTACCCGTTCATCTAGTGCATAGTTTCTCCTCTAGATTGGTTTTCTGCAGTGCTTAGGCGAAGCCCTGTCGGAACTGCTCCACCACCATTGCCGCGGAGCCGTCATGCTGCCGGAGAACCCTTCTACCTCTCCGCTCCTTCTTTCTGGATCAATAAGGCGGAGATCATCATCGAGCTATACGTGTGCTAAACGCGAAGGTGTCGTCCGTTCCGCGCTAGATCGGAAGGACCGTGATCCAGATTGCGAGACGGATCGTGATGAGATCGCGGGACGGATCATGATGAGTTCGCGGGACGGATCTTGATTGGATCGTGGGACGGATCATGATGAGATCGTGGGACGCTCGACGATTTGGATCATGAAGACGTTCGACTACACCAACCGCGTTTCTTAACACTTCCCGCTTAGCGATCTAGAAGGGTATGTAGATCCACTCTCCCTCTCGTATATGCTCATCACCATGGATAGATCATGCATGCGCGTAGGAAAATTTGTGTTTCCCATGCAACATTCCCCAACATACACATAGGTTGAGGATATTCATTTCGATGAAACATTTGCACCTATAACTAGACTTGAAGCCATTTGTATATTGCTTGCCTACGCTAACCATCATAACATATGCCTATACTAAATGGATGTCAAAAGTGCATTATTTAATGGTAAGATTGAGGAAGAAGTATATGTTGCTCAACCACCAGGTTTTGAAGATCCAAAGCATCCAGATATGGTGTACATACTCAGTAAGGCATTGTATGGCCTCAAGCAAGCACCATGGGCTTGGTATAACACCCTCAAGGAATTTCTTATGGAGAAAGGCTTCAAACTTGGTTCACTCGACCCTACTCTTTTCACCAAATCATATGATGATGAATTATTTGTATATCAAATCTATGTGGATGACATTATCTTCGGTTGCACTTACAATCGATATAGTGATGAGTTTAGCTGCATGATGCAAGAGCAATATCAAATGTCTATGATGGGATAGCTGAAGTTCTTTCTAAGGCTTCAAATTGGACAACAATCAAATGTCATCTTCATATATCAAGAAAAGTATCTCAAGGATTGCCTCAAGAAATTTGGCATGCAAGATTGCAAAGGATACAAGACGCCAATGCCAACAAACGGCCACCTCTACACTGACAAAAATGGTAAAGATTTCGATCAGAAGGTATATCGCTCCATGATTGGTTCTTTATTGTACCTATGTGCATCTAGGCTGGATATAATGCGTAGCGTCTGCATGTGTACCCGATTTCCAAAGGCACCAAAGGAATTGCATCCCTTAGCTGTGAAGGAATATTTAGATATCTGGCTCACACCCCAACCCTATGATTATGGTATCCAAAGGGCTCATCGTTTGATATCATTGTCTTCTCCGACTCTAATTTCGCTGCCGACAGACTTGATCACAAGCCTACATCAGGCACATGCCACTTTCTTGGATGATCTCTTGTATGCTGGTCTTTGAAGAAGCAGAACTGCATATCACTCTCCATTGCTGAAGCCGAATACATTGTTGCTGGCGCCTGCTGCACACAACTTCTCTGGATGAAGCAAACTCTCAAGGAATGTGGCGTCAACATGAAGCATGTTCCTCTTTACTGCGACAATGAGAGGGCTATCAACATCTCTCGCAAACCAGTCCAGCACTCGAAGGCGAAGCACATTCAGATACGACATCACTTTCTTCGTGATCATATGTTGAAGGGCGACATTATCATCAAGCATGCAAATACTAAAGATCAATTGGTTGATATCTTCACCAGGCCTTTGGATGAGAAGAAATTTTGCATGTTGCGGTGTGAGCTAAATATCTTAGACTCCTCGAATGTCCTTTGAAAGGGCATATATCCTAACAGTTATGCATATTGATGACTTTGATGCACAACACACGAAGTAACGTATGTTTTCAACTCATGAAGACTAACATTCTAAGTGTGGATACATTAACGAAGAATATGACTTCAGAGCGCCACGATAATTGTGCATTGTGTTTGGGTCAAATATTCTTATACAATGGGCAATGCCACCAACCCCTCATGAAGACATTGCATTTATCTTCCTGTGTTTATATATGTATTCAGAGATTTGAGTTTTATCTTTGAAATTGGCATTCGTCTTCGAAGTTGAACACTTGCAAATTGAATATGTCATATGAGACGCTATTTGGTCTTTGTCCATTACATCATCTTGCATATAGCAAAGTCTTCGAATTTATTTTATCTAGGCAAAATGTGATCGGACCCGCATACCTCATCTATGATTATCTCTCCTAACAATGTTCAATTCGAGTCAAATCCATTCTATTTGACACGTGTTGATTGTCTTCGGAGCATCCTTGTCTACCAAAGACATATCCAACCAATTAGTTAAAATATTTTTCAATCTTATCTTTTTATCGCCCAAATTGCCAAACTTCCCACGGCTGGCGCAACAGATCGGAGGTAGTGGGATGTCAGACGTGTTGCATGCATGCCACGTGTCCCACTAAGCCGAAGAGTCTGGGGAAAATCCGTCCAAAAACTTCGGATGTTCCGGTTTCACCACACCTTATAAATACATAACCCCCGTCTCAATTATTACTCTTCCACCATCTCCGCCACTCTCGAGCTCCAAACCCTAGCGCCTTCGTTGGATTTCATTATCGCCGAAGAAGGAGCGCTTTGCTACCGCGACGTCCTCGTTGACGTACTCACACCGGCTGCGACCATCTTCACTCGCCGCCGCCGTAGCTATCTGCCACCACCAAGCTAGGGTGTGGAAGATCAAACTGCTCGGCCTCTTTGCCTCGTCGAACAGTTCTTCTCGTTCTTCATCGTGGTAATTTATTATTATTTTTCACCGCTCCTTCGATCTTAAAAGTTACCATAGATCTTTGAAAGCTATTTTTCACGAAAGAGTCGACAACTCTCAACACATCTATCCTTATCTGCTCAATACTTTTACTTGTGTTAAAATTATGGGTTGATTTCTCACTTGTGCAATTTTTCAGACTTGTGCAAGTCTGAAACCACCTTATCTTGAGCAAAAGTGGAAGTCTACGGTGAATAAGGTCAATATCTTCAGAAAATATTTTATATTAAAAATCTTCTAACAATGCATATGACCTCGTCTCTTCCCCTTGCATCTCTAACTCTTTCACATGTACATGTCTGTGGTAGAATGGCTTGGATCTCATAGTCTTAATTCGTTTGCTGACTACTTGCAGATTCATCTGGACTAACGTGGAGCCAGCTCTTATTTGAATCTATCCTCGAAGTCTTTGCTCACATCAAAGATAATGGCTAGAGATGGGACTCCAAAGAAGGGAGGAGGACAATGATGCCTGGACACTGCCAAGGATCTCCCTCCAGATCTTTACGAACGCTACAAGTCTGACTCAAAATAAACCTATCAACAATGCAAAAATCGAATCCAATGGATTCAAAGATATTGGGTTGTGGAGTGGTTCAACTACCACTTTATAAATGGTGAATATGCTGAGAAGCATGCTGAAAAGGCCCCCTCAACAGATATCATCTACAAGAATCTTCATCCGAAGACAAAAGTTGATCCAATAAGGAATGGATTCTACCCATGCTTCGGCTGTCAATGCCAAAGAATCCACATCCTACTAGCATTCAAGGGTTCACTCCTAAAAATGATGATTATGTTGACAGTGTTGCTGCAAAGGGAGATGATACAAATCCGAAGCCTAAGCACAAATTAAAGGCTTCAAGAGCTTCAAGGCCAGACCGCTCCTCACCACCGGCTTCACGATCAAGGCATGTTGAACCCTCTGACACTAAGGAAGATTCTCTCATACACAAGAGGATGAAGAGAAAAGTTGCTCCTGCTTGTGGCCCGAAGCCATCCCTTTCTCTCATTGAACCATCAGATGACGAGTTCGACAATGAAACTCTAGCAAAGCTAATTCAGCGAAAGGAGGAAGAGGCCAAATTTCTCAAAGACTTGCCTCTGATGAACGGTTTGCTGATCCATCGCTCACCATCGATGCCTCGTGACTTCCTATTGGGCTGAGCGTCGCATTTCAACGGCTGGTGAACAAAGAGATGACTATTGTTCAACATGCTGTGCAACTATGAGAGAAGATTTTCCATGAGAAGGCTCTCAGCAAGGACAATGTCCACAGACTTACAGCTGAATAGATACAAGGCTATCAGCTCTTCATGACAAGCCTAAAAGTTGAGTTTGAATGGCACTACAAAGCTGTCAAAGGCGCCCTTGAGCATCTCAAGAGGAAATTTGAGAAGATAGTTCAGGATCACAATGATATGTTGAAGAGGAAAGCACTTGACTAGCCTACCCTTGACCCCGGAATCATTGAAAGGTCAAGGCAAGGGTCTTTGTCTTCGAGTCAGCCTACATCAACCCAACAGGACATGCCACGCATTGTGTTCCCAACTAGCTTCTCTGGCTCAAGGACACCTCCTCCTTCCTCTGTTGTATCCAACAAGAAGACTAAGCAAGCGGAAGATGAAGCCAGGAAACACAAGTTTTCTCCTGTCTCCGAAGCCCATGCTGTGAAGAGGCAGAAGACAAAGAAGCCGAAGCCATCTGATTTGGACCGAGTGCTGAAACCCCCTCCTACTCCATCTACCACACCGTATACTCAAAAGGAGCTGCTCAGAGTGACACCCTTCTTTGTGGCCCCACATGCCTTTGAGAACCCAGAGAGGCGAGTTATCCTTCATGAGTCTGCTACCACACAGACTCCAACGGCTGAAGACATACCAGCAGCTCAAGACAATGCAACTGATGTTGCTGCTGAAGACATTGCTGTTGTTGAAGACAATGATGTTCAAGACCCCACACCTCAACATCAAGCTCCACCGGCATCATCGTCGCCACCTGCTGACAGTGAATATGTTGAAATTGCCACACCTACAAGGTCAATAGTGTCTGAAGTCAACTAGGACGGTGAAGTCAATCCCTGCAGTCCGCCTACCCCATTTTCAACTCATGTGCCAAAATATCCCGAGTCACCATTTGCACCAATGGAAGTTGAAACCACTGGACATGCGTCACCCCTCAAGGCATTGAAAAGGACCGAGGCCTACTGTATTTCCGATGCAAAGCATCCCTGAAGATGAGGTGCGAGTTACTATGACTGCATCAGTCGATGAAGTACTCAGACTTGAAGATGTTGCTCATCCTGCACCTGAGAATAATACCACAACGACTAAAGATCTTGCCACCGATACAACCCTGGTGATACATGTCCAACATATCTATAATTTATGAAGTATTCAATGGTGTAGCCACGTGCTATACAAACGGTTTTTAACTCCTTACCGCGGCATAGTTGTAAACCGTCGCCTTGCCTGTGT